>LR999998.1:1506666-2968333 GCA_905220455.2 Deilephila porcellus
TTTTGTGTTTCTAAGTATGCTTTCGAGCAGGCTAGCACAATAGTGTTTGAGAGCAAGAGCTGATTATTTTTTGCTGGTGGATATTGTAATTGGATTTAAAATTGTAATACATCAGATGCATTGCGGTTACATTTTGGTGCTAATATGAAAAAAAAAGGGCACACTACCATCGGAGATATTTTCCCTTTTATTATGAAATGTTAATGTGTTCTTTCTATCTTGATATAAAACACAAGGGTTCCTGCTATTATTTCTGGCAAATTATCGACAAATAAATCCATGCCGCAATGCCGCACGCCGCGGCGATTGGACGAGAATGACTGCGCGCCGTGCGTTATATCCACCCCCCGCATCACCGCTTGCCCCTCAACGCAGACGCATACTGCGACGGAACAAAAGGCAATACTTGACGTTTTTCATATAAATCTGTGCCGCTACCGCAAACCGCTGTCAGTTTCTATCAAGCGACCAAAATATCATCATGGAGTTGACCCTTCACTGTGCGCGCTGGCTGACGCATACCGCAAGAGAACAAAAGACAAATGATGACGTTTTTCATACAAAACCGAGTCTGACATCGCATTGCGTTCAACGCAGTGCCGCGCGTACCGTTCCACAGACCAGGGCTTTAGGTAAGGCGCGGTAGGGCGACGGCCCTAGGGGTCTAGGACACCAGTGCCGAAAAGGCGCCGCATGCCGGAATTGGGTATTTGACTATCATCTAATTTTTGTATTATTTTGCAGACAAGCAGAAGTGCGATTAAAACAAAACATTTTTGTGAAAACAGTGATAAAGTAGCTTGTAACATGAGGCAAATATTAGTATTTTAAATGAAAGAGTGAGGGCCATCTTGCCGTCTCTTTCACACCCGCACACATATTGACGTCACTAATTTTGTTTTGCATCCCTTTTCTTTTACCCCCACTAAAAGATTTAAAAAGTTTCTAACTTTTTAAATTGTGAATGGATTTACAAAATTCTTTGTTTGTTAGATTTTGGATATGGATACTTTTTGACGAATACAATAAAAAAAATTAGTCAAATATCCGATTTCCTGTAAACTATAGTATATTATCTATGATTTACTGTTTGTCGATTGGATTTTGATACTCAGCGCCGTAGAAAACTCGCCCAGGGCCCATGTTATAGCCGTTACTGCCAAGACTACTTGAGATTCATCAAAATTGAAATTTTATCGAATATATTTGGGTTGAAAATTACATTTATTACGTTTTTTCACTAACTCTATGTTTTTAACTTACAACCTAAATATCGTTTCTTTTAGATGCCGATGAATTTGCCTTTTTGGATATTTCTGCTACTATTCGTAATGGCAATATAAAAACCATGGCTTCATACATGACAGCCTCCGTGGCGCAGTTGGTTAGACACCGGCTGTGAAACGAGAGGCTGCGGGTTCGATCCCCGCACCGAGACAAATGTTTGTGAGGCCCACAGATATTTGTCTCGGGTCTGGGTGATTGTGAGTCCGAAAAGTCTTTCGTAGTTTTTGATATCACACAAGACTTAATTGATCTTAGTGTGGGATCAGGATTATGAACTGTGACTGTTGGGTGTATTTATTTATTTAAAAGTGACCTTCATAACGGTCCTTGATTTTTAAATTGTGTCTTTTATCAATTATTTCAGTCCTGATAATTATTTGTCGAAGTATATTATAATGTTATTAACATATTATTTTTATTGGCATTAAAAAATAACAGTCTTCATTCTTCTAATGAATGTTCATACAATGCTTTAATACATACGCACCCTTAATTAAACTATGGGTAGGCAGAAAAAACACTAATTTAGTAAATTATACTAATGTGGGTAGGCAGAAAATTTTAGCAAACACAAAACATTCGACCATGTTTTTTAAAAAGCGTTTTCCCTCCAATCCGGCGGCCATGTTAGTTGTTGATTTTCACGTTTGTTCTGTTACCACATAATATAATGGAGAAAAAGAATATTACGCGGTTAAGTATAAAAAAAAACGATAAAAGTTGTACCTACCTATAGCATAACATAGTCATAAAAAACATATTGTATGACCTTAGAGGTAAGAATGATATGATGCGAAATAAATACAAGAATAAAATTTGTAGTTTTATTTATTCTCCTCGACCTTGACCTTTGCGTGACCTTGACCTTATGACCCTATAACCCTGGTGACCGTACTGACTATGTCAAGGAAGTCTGCTATTGGACCTTATCATGGACTCAAAATTACTTTGACTGTGACCTCAAATATGACCCTTATGTCATGCTAAAACCTAGCATGGGATGAAGGTACACTGGCACGACAATGCGCAATGCATCTGATGGTAACTGCAGTGCAGTGCAGATAGAGAACGCACCAACGCGTGATGACCATCTCGCTGGCTGTAAAAACGAACTGATAAAGAGTCGTTTAAAATATCTACTTAAAAATCAATGAATCAATAATAAATAGACGCATCTCCATATATTTATGTCTTCCTAGTACTTTTAGTTCGCGCCAAAGCAAGAAAGTTTCACTTTATATAAGTTTCAAATCACAATTTAACCTAAAATCTTAAAGAAGTACCAGGGCAGCATATTGTCAAAGGAGTGAAAGAAAGTGACTTCATTTAGAAAGAGAAGGGGCTACACTCTACACATTCGTGCAAGCGAGATAGACTATTAAGTTCTCATTGGTCAATACCGATGATAGTCTTTGGTGCGAGCGAGATGGACTATCGTGTTCTTATTGGTCGATACCGTTGCTTACGATTGGTCCAATTTATTATGAATTTATAAACACAAGATACCGGCATTAAATGCGTGTTTACCCTAACGCCTTGAGAAAAGTACTAGGACAACATAATATCTTAGGAGGCAAACGAAGTCACTTCAATTATAGAACGAGAAAGAGCTACCCGTTGGTGCGAGCGAGATATAGTTCCCATTGGTCATTAACAACGTGTTGACATCGGTCCAATTTGTGTTTATGAACACAAGCTTCAGATGTTTTTAACATAACTTTAAGAACATTTTTAATATTGAAGTACTAGGGCGACAGAACATCGTAGGAGGTCAAATTTACTCATTCATCGGAAAACGAAAGTACCCTCATTTATAGAGTGAAACGGCACTATACACTACACATTAGTGCGAGCAGGATAGATTACCGAGTTCTCATAGGTCATAAATAAAATTGACAATTGTAGAAAGAGATGGCACTATTCACTGCACATTGGTGCGAGTGAGATAGACTATAGATTTCACATTGGTCATTACTGTCTTGTTTGTTGTTGTTTTTTATTGGTCTTACTATATTACTTGTTTTTCATTGGTCCATTTTTTATGAATGAATATTACTTTAAATTACCCTCTTCATGGTTATTTTCTTGTTTAATATTTTCTTATGTATAAGCGATGTGAAACATTGAAATAAAGATTATTATCTACCGCCATATATTTTTATTTTTAATTTATATTGTTCAGACCAGCATTATAATACAAGTGTCAATCGACGATAAATGTGATACTTTAGTTTAGTAGTGGTTACATATTTTGATTGTCAAAATGGCGGAATCACAGGAGATATCTTATAAACCTTACCATCAACATATACCTCAATGTTTTTATATTCAAGATAAAGGGGATAAAATTAAAACGTCAAAGTAAATAAAACTCTATATTTATATAATATAATAATAATAATCATATTTAATAATGTATTCTTTTGTTGCACTCTCCCTGTCCTAATGTTTGGCCCGGGGTCGCTGTAGGCAATTCACAACAAAAATACCCAAAAAATGTACCAAATTCACTACGTGGGGTCCCCTAAACCCCATAACTTTCACTACAGTATGTTTAAAAATAATAACAGTAATGAAACGTCTAATATCTAACCATTAAAAATCCACTAACATTATGTGTGGGGTATAAAACGACCCCGAAACAATACTTACAAAGAAATGTTATATCTAACGTTTTAAAATTCATCTACCAATACTCGCGGTCTATTGACCCCACGAAGTGAACCGGATAAAACTAGACATAACCGGTTATAACCGGATTAAACCGGAATAAAAGGTACGGAAATACCGAACGGAATATTAACAGAAATTCCACTATTTCATGCTTACATCTATATGTATAATGTAACTAGAAAATCTATACATAATAAAGTATTTTAAGGAACGATCATCGCGAACAAAATCTGAGCATATAAGACACGCGGGAAACCAGAGCAAGAAAGAACATAGTAAATAAATAAATACACCCAACAGTCGCATACATAGTCCTGACCCCACACTAACATCGAGTCTTGTGTCGTGGGTATCAGAAACTACGAGAGACTTTTCGGTCTCACAAACACCTGTAAACAAATACCTGTGGATCACACAAACATTTGTCTCGGTGCGGGATCGTGGCAGCCTCTCGTCTCACAAGCGTGTAGACAACCAACCGAGGAGGAAGGGGAATTTTAGCATGAGTTAGAGATCGACACTCGCTACGTAAACTATCGAAACTGAAAAAACTAGTTTTGTTTTATTCCACTATTGCAAGAGATAAAAAAAAATATGTATAATATATACAAATTTTATACCTTCACGGTTTCTTAGTCGAATAAAATTGAAAGTGCATAAAAGAAATTTAATAAAAGATCGAATTTGCCACTTATTACAGTTATTACAGTTTCGATAATTTACGTAGGGAGGGTCGAAATATAGAAGAGAAATAGAGCCACATGCCATGCTCTTTATTGACATATTTTTCGCGATTATCGCTTCTATAAATACCTCAATGTTTATAAAAAAATATAAATATAGATCGGATTATATGCATATGTTAATATTCATCGATTATCGCATGATTTTACTTAAACTAGTAATGATTATTTACAATATTTTCTGTAGAAAAAGTGTAAAATATTTTATATCGATAGCACATATAGCTATCTACCGTCAACAAAACTGTACGCCAATGAAATATAGACCTTATTGCCTTACATTTAGTTTTGAAATACAACATTACTATTTCGATATTACATTTCTATGACAATTCAATTTGTCAATTCTCTTTCTGCCTGACTGCTTCGGTGGCGCAGTTGTACTACGGTACGACTACAAAACTGAGGTCTCGGGTTCGAGTCCCAGGTCGGGCAAAGTTATATTGGGTTTTTTCTATTCATTAATAGCCTGGAGTCAAGAATTTGTGCCCGATATGGCGATAAGCTCACCCCCTATCACATCATGGGACGGAACATACAAGGCGAAATGTGGGTGTCCTGGTGGCGCCTCTGCCTACCCCTTCTGGGATAAAGGCGTGAGTTTATGTATGTATGTAATCCTCTTTCTGTATGTACAAAACTAAGTGATATAAAAAAATTACAACCAATACTAATATGATCCCCTATCTATGGATCGACACAAATGGACCAATGAAAGCGAATCAAATATGTTGCCATTGATTTAAAAACTAGGGATAGGCGCTTCTGTACCTGGGTAGTATTCAAAATGGCCGTGAAAATCGCGCCGTCTATAAGATGTTTTCGTAACTACGTGGAAATAAAAATGGTAAAACTAAATTAAATTGCTTAAATACACAAACTCACGCTTTCTCCCAGAAGGGGCAGGCAGAGGTGATACCAGGACACCTATATTTCGCCTTGTATGTTCCGTCCCACGATGTGATAGGGGGCGAGTCTATCACCATATCGGGCACCAATTCCTGACTCCGGGCAGATAATATATAGAAAAATCCCATATTACTGCCCGACACGGGATTCGAACCCGAGACCTCAGCTTTGTAGTCGTACCGTAGTACAAATACGCCACCGAGGTAGTACAACTTATTCTAATTATTTATTTTTCAATAAACTTTCCTTCATAATAAAAGCAGCAATTTTCAAAATCGTTGCGAGCGACAACTAATTTCATACTCCACTGGAGATGCGCTGACCTGATTCGTCCATTTTGATTATTAATCCTTAGAAAACGATCCAGAATCTATATAGCTCACAACTTCGACTGTAAAGTTGCATATTTCATGCAATTTCGATTGTTTACGCGTATAATCCGTTCTCTATTTATATACCGGGTATATCAAGACTGCTACCGAAAACGAAGCCAGGTGGTGGTTTTAGTAGTTACAAACACGATGCAAATAAAAATTTCACCAAAACAGCGATAGATAATTTTTTAGAATTTTTTAAAAATCGTCTTGTTTGGGTGGTAAATACCTAGTTTTTGCGAAAATAATAATTTAAACCCTTACGTACCATTGAGTGTTTAAAAATAAAGAGGTGTACATCATTATTTTAATAAAACTATGTATGTATCACTCAAATACGACGATAAGTAAAAAATTACAAAAAAAAGTTTTCGATTTTTTGCGAGATTTTTACTTGCATTGTGTCTGAAGTCACTAATACTACCACCTGGCTTCGTTTTCGGTCGCGGTCTTGATATACCCTGTATAGATACATAGCATTTCAATTACTATTGTGAACACGTATGAACTATTTCAGTTCAATTTTTCAGTGCATAATTCCATTTATTATAAATGTTTCCCGTATAGGTCTCAATTCTGGACATTCTTTTACGATTAAGTTAAGGCTTTCATCGTGGCTTTATGCGTGTAGGTAGTGATGTGTGGCCTAACCCCTCTCAATAAAACTGTCGGTTTTAAAGAAGACTCTTGCTCAGATTTAAAGTCATATACTTGGAAGAAACCTCGTTGAGCTTTGTATGTACATATATCGAATTATTAAAGGCACTGATATTATTTGTAAAATAAATAAATACACCCAACAGCCACATACATAGTCCTGACCCCACACTAAGGTCGAGTCTTGTGTCGTGTATCAGGAACTACGAGACACTTTCGGTCTCACAAACACCCAGACCCGAAACAAATACCTGTGGATCACACAAATATTTGTTTCTGTGCGGGGATCGAACCCGCGGCCTCTCGTTTCACAGGCGGCGTTTAACCAACTGCGCCACGGAGGCTGTCGAACAAATAACTAAATCAATTTCATGATTTTCGATATGGCATATTATATTTTCCTTGTAACCTACAATCTATTTCTGTATCAGCCCATATACGTCCCACTGCAGGGCACGCGCCTCCTCTACACTCGAGAGCACGATTGAGGGGTTAGGCCATTCTGCACTTGGCCTACAGTATACAATACTCAACAAAAACGATGTTATATGTCATGTGTTACAGAAACTTCGAGACTTTTTGCTCTCAACATCCGAAACAAATATTTGTAGTAAACATTCGTCTGTTTTCGTGAAACTAACCAGCCAAGCTGTTTATATAAAAAAATTACATAATTTGACTGATTTCAGTAAATAATATAACTGTTTTAATATTAAAGAAAGTTATGGATAAAAATGACTTGACAAGTTTCAACAAAACATAAAATACGGCCATTTTCATAGACAGATTTAGAACCGATTTTAGTTATCGTATGTTTTGTCCTTTTCGGACGACTTTACAATTCAGTTTGAGCGAATCTGTCTCATTCTTATTCTTGTTTTAACACACACTGCCACTAACTTATCTGGCTCGGTGGCCAAAAGAGGAACTAACGACGCCATTTTGAAATGTCAATCTGCTTGCCATTCGCTGACATTATGCCAACATTTTACCCATGTACTTTCTTTCAAATTGCCAGGTGTTTAACGTCAAGTCCAGATACATATTGTGTAGTGTGTGCATATTCTCATATTTTCAACGAACTTCAAACAAGTAGGTTATGATTTAGTCACATACCAGTGTATTATTAATGGAACTGCACTATATAAACATAATAATATAATAGTATTTTAGATAATATTTTTAATTCGACGACTTATTTACCCACTTTGTTGCTTAATTTATTTTTACTGGCAACACTAAATGCGATAACAGCGACTCTCACCGGGCCAGAAAAGTTTGTGGCACTATATCAGATTTTGGCAGTAATAAAAACTATTGTATAATGAAGTAATTATGCAACTATTTTCATGGCGTTAACTTAGCTTCAAAATAACTGTAATTCTTTCATATTAATTTATTTAACAATTCATGATATTAAGATTTTCTCATCCATACTCTTTATAGAACAAAATGTATGGTATTTCAAGTCAATCTAGTAAACACGAAATAATTACATAATCGATTGTTTCAAACCGATTGCAATCGATAATCTTTATAAAATCTACACAAGCTATTGCACCTGTAACTTAACTAAGGCGTTACGAAACCGAATCGATTAATCGTAAAATTCTAAATCGATTTGCATACATATAAAATTTCCAAAAATCGATTTATCCGATTAATCGATTCCGGAATCGATTCTACACGATTCATTTCCGATTTTTATCGGCAGCTTTAAAATTATTGTGGTCCTTTGCTGCCTCAATGCGACCCCGTGACCCCAAACGGTACCAAAAATTCAAGTGCCAATGACCTTTTATTGGTCATAATAAGCTCATAAAATTATTATGTTCTGCGTAACTGGAATGTTGAAAAATGTCTCGAAAATATGTTTTTCACGGTATACAGGGTATATCCAGACTGCGTCCGAAAACGAAGCCAGGTGGTAGTTTTTGTAACTTCAGCGTTCAGACACATTACTTCTTGTCCTGTTTGGATGGTAAATACGTAGTTTTTACTTAAACAATAATGTACACCCTTATATTTATAAAGACGCAATGGTGCGCAAGGGTTTAAATTAATCTATATATCTATCTATATCAGCCCATATACGTCCCACTGCAGGGCACGGGCCTACTCTACAATCGAGAGAAACGATTGAGAGTGGTTAGGCCATATAGTCCACGCTGGCCTAGTGCGGGTTGGCGGACCTTACATACCGTAGAAATTCTTTAAAATCGCTACGGTATGCAGGTTTCCTCGCGATGTTTTCCTTCACCGTTAAATTAATATTTTAGCAGAAACTATGTATTTACCACCTAAGCACGATGATATTTAAAAAACCGCATTTATTGTGAAATTTTTAGTTGCATTGTGTCATTTCCGTGGCGCAGTTGGTTAGACGCCGGCTGTGCAACGTGGTGCTGCGGGTTCGATCCCCGCAACGAAACAAATATATGTGAGACCGAAAAATCTCTCGTAGTTCCTGATACACGACACAAGACTCGATCTTAGTGTGGGGTCAGGACTATGTATGTTACTGTTGGGTGTATTTATTTATTATTTATTGTGTCTGTAGTCACTTAAACCACCACCTGGCTTCGTTTTCGGTCGCAGTCTGGATATACCCTGTATTTTCAACAATGGTTCTGTTTTACGATTTTTGGTACGAAAGCCTACGTCAACAATAATGTTATTTGCAGTTTTCGTTCACTTCTTTAATGAAAAATGGACTGTATTTCTAGTGCATAGAGTATACTTTTGACTTCTCAAGCATTCCAGTTGTTAAGAACATAATAATTTCACGGTAAAGCCATTATTTAACTACACAACCTCCCTTATAGGCATCGGCGATGCAAGACTTAGTGTTTATCGATTTTGCACCTTATTCCTTACGTAATAACGACTATATTGCTTTTCCACTGTGATCGCTATCCGGATAGAGATATATTTTACCACCAGCCAATTACTTTTCGTTTAAGTAAATTTTAACTATCAGATTTAAATGATTCTATTTTTCTTAAAAAAACTGTTATATAGCTAAATCTTGCGTCGCGTCTGTGTTTAATAAGGGGGGTATCTTTATTCTAAGACCTTGTACAGACGAGGCGAATCGCACGCGATTTGCACGCGTTATTGCCAACACTATAAAAACATCGCGTGAATTTTCATCACGCTTCTGTGAAACAGTATTTCCGCCCCAACTTACACTACGAACCTTTACAAATTTCAGTCCCAAACATTTTCCAACCGAAATTCACATACTACCAATTCGCGCCCAAATCGCATGCTGTACAAGTCAAAGTGATCGCGTTATGGTCAAGTACCCTTGTCGCGTAGAGAAGACCGAGAAGACCGAAAGACCGCGCGGTCTCACGGCTTCATGCGCTTGTAGTTCGCGAGATGGCTGTTGAGATGCTGCGCGAGCTGGTCTGCGCGCGCGAACGACGCCTGTGGAGACAACAGTTATTTATTTATTTATTTAATCAAGAATCTCCCACAGTATACCGGGTATATCAATACTGCGACCGAAAACGAAGCCAGGTGGTAGTTTTAGTAGTTACAAACACAATGCAAATAAAAATTTCACCAAAGCAGCGACATAATTATTTTTAGAATTTTTTAAAAGTCATCAATCTATCTGTTTGGGTGGTAAATACCTAGTTTTTGCGAAAATAATAATTTAAGCCCTTACGTACCATTGAGTGTTTACAAATAAAAGAGGTCTACATCATTATTTTAGGAAAACTACGTATTTATCACCCAAATACGACAATAAGTAAAAAATTACAAATTTTTACTTGCATTATGTATGAAGTCACTTATACTACCACCTAGCTTCGTTGTCGGTCGCGGTCTTGATATACCCTGTATATATAAAATGGTACTCTGTCATTGTGTACTATACCGTGTACGATCAGTTAATGAATGTAGTTACCTTGCAGACGACGCAGCGGTACAGCTGCTTGGCGTGGTTGTGCAGGTGCCTGGTGAGCGACTGCGGGTGTCCGAAGCGCTTGCCGCACTGCGCGCACGCGTGCGGCAGGCGCGCGGGCGACGCGGGGCCGGCGCCGTGCGCGCACGCGCGGTGCCGCCGCAGCTGCTCGTAGCGCGGGAACGACGCGCCGCACTCAGCGCAGCGCCCTGCAACCGACATTTTTTTTTTATTGCAATGAATGGCGAGACTTGCATGCCATTCGCCTGATGGTAAGCGATACGACCGCTCATGGACAGTAGCAAAACCAATCAACACCATGAATTACAAGGCAATGCTTGGAATTCCACTGCGCTCGCCATCCTGAGACATAAGATGTTAAGTCTCAATATGTCCAGTAGTTACTCTGGCTACAATGTCCTTCAAACCGGAACACAACAGCGCATTTACACTGCTGTTTGTTGGAGAAATAGACATTGCGGTGGTACCTACCCAGGCGGCCTCTCACATATGAGAGACCTACCACCAGTAAAAATTAAATATAGTTAATTATTAAATATTGTTCTTTAATTATTTATTTTATTAAGTACTGCTACATCTTATATATTTAGGGTCAATTGCACAAACTAACTTTGCCCGTAACTTCGACTTTCAAAACGTCAATCCCATACATTAGCAATGTCAAATGCGTCACAAATGTATGGCGATGACATTGTCAAAGTTAAAGCTATCGTCAAAGTTAGTTTATGCAACTGAGCCTTAAACTTTACACAGTGTTATTTATGTTCAATTAAATATTTCTGATACATAAGACAATTAGAGCGTACATACAATTTACCAACATTATTGGCTAAATCAATGTGACTTTATAAAGTCTGTTATGTTATGTTCTTCAAATTAAACTGTTTTTTACGGATTTTATAATAATAATAAAAAATAAATACACCCAACAGTCACATACATAGTCCTGACCCCACACTAAGATCGAGTCTTGGATCGTGGGTATCAGAAAAACTACGAGAGACTTTTCGGTCTCACAAACACCCAGACCCGAAACAAATACCTGCGGTTCACACAAATATTATTTGTTTAACGCGATTTGGTTTAATTTGGTGGTCACGTGGTCAGTCCGCCCCGTGACCACGTACGCTGTAAAGTAATCGAAACGTCGGGAAGTTGAAAAATGTAAAAATTAAACCAAATCGCGATACAATCCGTAAAAAATAGTTTTATTTCAAAGTCTAAATATTCTTTATTCAAGTAGTCTTTTACAAGATCTTTTGAATCGTTAATTTCTGCTACCAACGCTTCGGAACGTGTTGTGGCTGTGAAGAAGAAACGGCGCAAGAAACTCCCTCCATTTCAATGTGCAACATTCGCGTAAATCTAAGAAACCATTACATTATTCTTTTAATATTATTCAACCGTTTGCTTTTCTCAGACTAAGCCTGCATTATTTTTTGTGTTATAGGAGCGGGCATATTGCCTAGGAACCTACTTCACACTATTAATAATTACTGTTATTTATTGGATTGCACTTGAGATTGCTGTTGGATAAAACTCATGGTATTAAGGAATCGTCTTACTATTGCACATATTGTGTCTAAACTAATGGATTTTTGGAGGGAAATATAGCTAAGTTTATGTAGGTCTAATTCGTATAAACTGTTATGCAGTGATTTCGGGACTACTCCTAGTGAAGATTAAACTGGCACGGCATAGTGACTGCACTGCAGCTGGTGGTAAGCGAAAATGCTGTCTAGACAGAGAATCGAATGACATCTGACGGCGGTCCCATTCCGCTTATTGACATACTACTTTCGCTTCGTCTTCTTTCATCAATCTTCATGCATTCTCGTCGGTTCATAGTACTTTTAACCTGGCCCTTGCCTTAGTTGCCATGTTCTTTCACATAATTTACAGAAAACTCCATCAGAATAGCTTGCAACAGATCCTTGTATCTAGAGTGTGCGAGGGAGACGGTGTATGTTCGTGTGGGTGCGTGTGAGAGAGACAGACTATCGTACTTGCTTTCTTTTCAGCGGTGTGCGAGGTCGGCTTCATCCTCGAAGCACTTGCGACACATCGTCTGGTACCTAGAGTGTGCGAGGGAAACGGTGTATGTTCGTGTGGGTGTGTGTGAGAGAGATAGTATCCTACCCGCTCTCTTAATAGCGGTGTGCGTGCGAACATCTGAGACGAGGGCAGTTTCCAACAGAATTGTACCTAGAGTGTGCGAGGGAGACGGTGTATGTTCGTGCGGGTGTGTGTGAGAGAGATAGTATCCTACCTGCTCTCTTGATAGCGGTGTGCGTGCGAACACCTGAGACGAGGGCAGTTTCCAACAGAATTGTACCTAGAGTGTGCGAGGGAGACAGTGTATGCTCGTGTGGGTGTGTGTGAGAGAGACAGACTATCCCACCTGCTCTGTTTTCGGCGGTGTGCGAACTCGGCTTCATCCTCGAAGCACTTGCGACACATCCTCTTGTACCTAGTGTGCGAGGGAGACGGTGTATATTCGTGTGGGTGTGTGTGAGAGAGATAGTATGCTACCTGCTCGCTCGACAGCGGTGTGCGTGCGAACATCTGAGGCGAGGGCAGCTTGCAACAGATCCTTGTTCCTAGAGTGTGCGAGGGAGACGGTGTATGTTCATGTGGGTATGTAAGAGAGAGAGAGAGAGGTTATCCTACCTGCTCGCTCGTCAGCGGTGTGCGTGCGATCGTGAGCGGCAAGCTCGGCGTCGTCCTCGAAGCACTTGCGACACACTTCACACCGCACCGTCATCGAACCGCGGTGCGCTTCAGCCCTGAAATATGCGACAAATTGAGAGGTCCATTTAAAAGAAACACGGTCTACTGGAAGAGGTGATGGTCTATTTGAGAGACTGAAGGTCTAGTCTTGTATTTACTGAACTAAAATATAGATTCTTTATTGTAGTTTGTAAAATGTTGATTAATACTTCTAATTTTGCTATCATTGTTGAACAATTTACACATAATTAAAGTCGCCATATTTATAAAACCGTTGTTTTTAAGTAAGGACCAGTATTCCCGAAAAAAAAACGTAGCACCTTAAATGGCCAACTTTTAAGCAGTCCATTGTGAAGACCAACAGTTTTACTTATAAAACAATATTCTGTCATCAAACTTAATCGAGTTCTACTAAAATCCACGGTCTACTAACGGTCTTCTCAGTAGACCAGTTAGGTCTACTCAGTAGACCGGATACTCACTTATGCTCCCATAGTTTCTCGCGCCTGTTGAACGTCTCGTTGCAACAGTCGCACTCGTATCTGTCCGACGATCTCGTGCGCGAACGTGAAGTACCCCCACCCCTGTTCTGATGGCTTCTTCTGTGGATTCTGTGAAACAAGAAGGATATTTAAGATTGTAGGAAAAATTACGACTGCCTCGGAGTTGTACTACGGTTATTGCAAAGCTCAGGTCTCGGGTTCGAATCCCGGGTCAGGCAAAGTGAGATTATGTGAGTGAGAGCAAGATTTTTCTATTAATTTTATCAGCCCGGTGACACGAATTTGTGCCCAATATGGCGATTTGAAGGAAAACATCGTGAGGAACCCTGCAATACCACAGCAATTTGTAAGAATTTCTATGGTATGTAAAATCCGCCAACCCGCACTAGGCCAGCGTGGTGGACTATATGGCCTAACTCCTCTCAATCGTACTCTCGATTGTAGAGTCCCGTGCCCTGCAGTGAGACGTATACGGATGGACACAATATGGCTATAGGCTCACCTATCACATCATGGGACGGAACATACAAGGCGAAATGTGGGTGTCTTGGTAGCGCCCCTGCCTACCCTTTATCCCCTCAGGTGTCCAAGAAGCTCATATTAGGCTCCCTGACAAGATTTATGTGACATTTTCCATTATTCTCTATTATGTAGAACTGTCAAAAGTCTATTGTCTATAAAATGGACACCGGAGGGGTTATGGGATAAAGGCGTGTGTATATGTATACTAACTTGAGCGTGACTCTCGTGGAGTACCACTTCCTGCAGATGTGGCACTGGAAGCTCTTGTCGGGCGACTCGTTGTCGGACTCGCTGATGTCGTCCTGCTCGGGCGGCGGCGCGTCGGCCGCGCGCTCGGGGTCCGAGTCCGAGCCGGACTGCGCGCCGCTGTACGACCACGCGCCGAACGATCTGCGAACCGAGACATTTTACAATTGAAATAAAACTATTTTTACGGATTTTATCGCGATTTGGTTTAATTTTTACATTTTTTAACTTCCCGACGTTTCGATTGCTTTTCTGCTTTCGTGGTCACGGGGCGGTTTTTATTTCAATGTGTAACACTCGCGTAAATCTAAGAAACCATCATTTTACAATTATTTAATTGAATAATTATTATTATTGTTACCTATTATTAACTATTAATTGTTCTTGTGCATTTCTTCGCCATTGTAAATTTGTCTGTAATGCTTGCTTATTAATTTTATTTTGTATCCTTATTTATAAAGTCGCCTTGATTTAGCAATATTGGAAAATTGTATGTACACTCTAATTGTCTTATGTATCAGAAATATTTTATTTAACACGTATAACACTATGTAAAGTTTAGATATATAATATGTAGCAGTACTTCATAAAATAAAAATAATAGCATTCTGGTTTCAATTTTAAAGGATCCTACTAATTTTGACAGCATCCGTGACGCAGTTGGTTAGATACCTGTGAGACGAGAGGCCGGTTCGATCCCCGCACCGAGACAAATGTTTGTGTGAACAAGTATTTGTCCCGGGTCTGGGTGTTTGTGAGACCGAAAAGTCTGTCGTAGCTTCTGATACCCACGCACAAAACTTGATTAATTTTAGATTTCGATGAAATTTTGTACGGAGGTAGCTCACTCTGGATTAAACTTACACCCGTATTCTAAGTCGTGTCCTCCAATCTTCCTCAACCTTATTTTAGTCGAGGTGACTTTACAAATGAATTGGAGGGACCCTCGAAAATGGTATGCTTAGTTAAAAATATACCTTTACTAAAGGTTCCTCGAGTGAGGTTGAATCAAGGAAAAACGTCATTAATTACGTCATTGATGTATAGATAAAGTAGAGATTTAACAAAAAACCTTTGAAAATAGTCTATGATCACTTGAAAAGTGACAGTCAAATGTCATGTCAGAGTGTTTACATAGAATAATATATAATTATTGAACTCAAAATCTTCGGGATTGTGACTGGAAGACAAATATTTAGTGAGTCGGAGAAAAAAACGCATGCAGACAGGAGGAGGGTCATACCATCCAACCCGGAAATTTCGAAGGATATTCTTATGGATGAATCGTCGTTCGGGATATTCGTACGGAGTATCGTACAAGTATTACAGGAACTGTTGGAAATCTTTAATAACTTGTTTAAAATAATAAACACTGTTTCCAAACCACAAATCTTTTATTAAATGAAATAAAGAGTAATGTTTGTATCATTCACTAGGAAAACGTGTAAATCGTGTAGAGGCACCCACCTCAAAAAATTGTTGGAATATTTAGGTATTTAAGAATTTTAAAAGGTAAACTTTATTTCTCTCTTTTAATTACAATTTTAAAGTAGGATTATTTCTTTTATTTCTTCCTTAAGGTAGGTCGCGACGTACCTTGAGTTTGACAGTTGATTCCTTTCCTCGAGACAGGAAAATTTTTGAGTGACGTTGAGTGGAGGAGATTTTTTTCTACTAAGAATACGGATTTCCTCTAGTAACGTCAAGTGGAGTCGAGAAAACGTCTTAGAATATGGGTGTAAGACTTTTAATCCCGAAAAAAACTTTTCCCGTGGGATGAGGAAGGAATTCCGATTTATTTGTTACTTTCTCATACTCATAGGGATGGGATAGGATTACATGCCTTGAGTTTCAAATAAAGTTCATCACGAAGACGAAGTTTGCAGGCAGAAGCTATTGAATATATAACCGACCTGTCATCTTCTACTGGATTGCTCGGCGGTTCCTCCTTCGGTTTCTCGTCCTCCGACCCTGACTCCGAGTCCGAACTGTCCGAAGAACTGGAGCTGTCCGAACTTGATGATGAAGAGGACCCTGAACTACCTGGAGATAAAGAAATACGTATCAGTAGATTTTTGTTGTGGCGTCAAGTTTTTTTTAGATTTTGGCTGACGTCGAAATTTTTTTTTTTGTAATATCTGTATCGGTATCAGCCCATATACGTCCCACTGCAGGGCACGGGCCTACTCTACAATCGAGAGTACGATTGAGAGTGGTTAGGCAATATAGTCCACCACGCTGGCCTAGTGCGGGTTAGCGTACTTTACATACCGTAGAAATTCTTTAAAATCGCCATGGTATGCAGGTTTCCTCACGATGTTTTCCTTCACCGATTTGTTATATTATAAATGCAATCATGGCATTTTGGTCTTGGGTTTACAGTCAGCCGTTGAAATACACAAATAGTTTGGTCTTTGTATTATTTTTAGAATATAGGATAATTATCAGCTATACTCCGTGGCGCAGTTGGTTAGACGCCGGCTGTGAAACGAGAGGCCGCGGGTTCGATCCCCGCACCGAAACAAATTTTTGTGTGATCCACAGTTATTTGCTTCGGGTCTGGGTGTTTGTGAGACCGAAAAGTCTCTCGTAGTTTCTGATACCCACGACACAGGACTCGATCTTAGTGTGGGGTCAGAACTATGTATGTGACTGTTGCTTGTATTTATTTATGTAAAATCGATTTGTAACATGCAAACTCTACTGGTAGGTCTCTCATATGTGAGAGGCCGTCTGGGTAGGTATCACCGCAATGTCTATTTCTCCAACAAACAGCAGTGTAAATGCACTGTTGTGTTCCGGTCTGAAGGACATTGTAGCCAGAGTAACTACTGGACATATTGAGACTTAACATCTTATGTCTCAGGATGTCGACCGCAATGGAATGCCAAGCATTGCTTTATAATTCATGGTGTTTGGTTTTGATACTATCCTTGAGCGGTCGTATCGCTTACCATCAGGCGAATGGCATGCTCGTCTCGCCATACATTGTATTATAAAAAAAACCTAAAAAAAAATAAGTTTTTTTAAGGTACTAAGTTAGGATCAAAAACATGTTCTTACCTGATCCTGATGTAGTGCTATCCGAATCTGAATTTGAACTGTCTTCGAGTTTTTCTACCCTCGTTTCCAATTCTTTTACCGACGCACATCCTGGAAACAAACATTTATTTATTATTAATAATTTAATTAATCCTTTCATGCATTACAGATACAGTTTAGAAATTGCTGTAGCTATAGCTGTATCAGCCCATATACGTCCCACTGCAGGGCACGGGCCTCCTCTACAATCGAAAGTACGATTGAAAGGGGTTAGGCCAGTTGGTCCACCACGCTGGCCTAGTGCGGGTTGGCGGACTTTTCATACCGTAGAAATTCTTTAAAATCGCTACGGTATGCAGGTTTCCTCCGGTTGTGAGAGGCCGCGGGTTCGATCCCCGCACCGAAACTTAACCACTCTCAATCGTACTCTCGATTGTAGAGGAGGCCCGTGCCCTGCAGTGGAACGTATGGGTTGATATATGTAAACATTCATGACTGACCTTCAGAACTCCTGACGGACAGTACTTCATCATCATCCCTGATCCTCTGCGTAAGGTCTATCGTAGGTTTTTTACAATTCGCCGCCAACAAATGTGCTTCGTATAAATCGTCCTGAAAAAGAAAATAAAAAGTTAATATGCCACAATCAAAAAATATATACTTCAATGCTTCTGATGGTAAGCGCAGTGAAGACGAGAAGAAGAAATTCCGATATATTTGTTACTTTTTTATACTCAAAGGGAAGTATTGGACTGGATTACATGCCTTGAGAAAAAATACCACGGGATAGGCGGGATATAACGGGACGAGTCGGGACGGGATGGGAAACTCCAAATAAAGTTAATCACGCAGACGAAGTTTGCGAGCATAGTAAAAAATAAAGTGGCAACTTGACAAAAACATCTTACCTTATCAATATTAGCGTATTTTTCGTGAATGTGTCTCAATGCCCGCAGGTTCTCATCCAGACTGAGGGAGTCCGACGCTTGGCTGGGCGAACCTGGTGGTACAAACATACTAAAAATACATTTAAAAATAAACCGGGTTATAACGAAGCCAGGTGGTAGTTTTAGTGACTACGAACACAAAGCAAATTAAGAAATTCGAATAAAAACAACGATAGTTTTTTATTTATTTTTTATCTTCGTATTTGGGTATGTATATACTTAGTTATCGCTAAAATACTAATTGAAACCCTTGCGTACAATTGCGTCTTTATAAATAAACGGGTGTACATTATTGTTTAAGTAAAAATCTGCATATTTTTTGTAACCACCCAAACAAAAAAAAAGATAAAAAAAAGCGTCGCGGTTTTTTTTGCAATTTTTTTTGTTGCTTTGTATCTGTAGTCACTAAAACTACCACCCGGCTTCGTTTTCGGTCGCAGTCTGGATATACCCTGTATAATTGAACAATACTATTACTAACCACAATTAGCAAAGTATTGCACAGTAACAAAGTATAAATAAGTGGTGGCCAGCGTGGTGGACTATATGGCCTAACCACTCTCAATCGATTCTCTCGATTATAGAGTAGGCCCGTGCCCAGCAGTGGGACGTATATGGGCTGATACAATACGATACAAAAATAAATAAGTTGCACATTAATTCAGTACCCAGTAAGCATAGCAGTCAGTTTATCCACAACCGAGAGACATGACCAAAAATCTACGTGAAAAATATATTGGAGATTGCACCAGCACTATTTATCAATCTATGTCTCTCGTTCCCTCTCTCTCTTTTCCTCTCTCTCTATCTCTCTTTCCCCTCTATCTATCTCTATCTCTCTCTTTCCCTCTCTTATCGTCTCTCTCTTTCCCTTTCCCTCTTTCCCTCTCTCTCCCTCTCTCTCTCTCTCTCTCTCTTTTTACCTCTCACCCCTCTTCCTCAATCTATCTCTCAGTTCTGTATCAATCTCGCGCACTCCCCTCCCCCTATTTGTCTTTCTCTCTTTCTGTCTCTCTTCAACTACAAGCATTGTACTGAACATAAACCCTATTTTTGACCGACTTCAAAATATTACGTACTTAAGATTTGTTGACTACTCAAGTCAATAAGAATTTTAATCAATGTAATAGATAATTATTATTTGTTACTTTGTAGTGGTACTTTGAAGTCGGTTTTTATTTTTTAATTATCTATAATGTCTAGGCCTCTTGAGACAGACAGACTTACCTAGATCCGGTTCGTCGTCACTATCCACGGGTATCGGCTCCGAAGCGTCCGGCATTAGATTACTTCTCACTCTTATTTCTGTAACAAAATAGTTATTTAAATGAGAATGCCCATTCATGGTATCGGTAAAAAATACCGTTGACCCCGATAACGATACTGCTTAAAATTAATTATTGCATTTTTTATGTTTTGTTTTTTTTGCAATGAATGACGAGACGAGCATGCCATTCGCCTGATGGTAAGCGATACGACCGCTCATGGACAGTAGCAAAACCAAACAACACCATGAATTACAAGGCAATGCTTGGCATTCCACTGCGCTCGCCATCCTGAGACATAAGATGTTAAGTCTCGATATGTCCAGTAGTTACTCTGGCTACAATGTCCTTCAAACCGGAACACAACAGTGCATTTACACTGCTGTTTGGCGGAAGAAATAGACATTGCGGTGGTACCTACCCAGGCGGCCTCTCACATATGAGAGACCTACCACCAGTAAAGCATTTTTAATGGTTTGTCCTTAAACGTTTTCCTGTTTTATCCAGGGCGACAGATTTTTATACAATAAAGTAATTATCAACACATTTTACGATAAGTCAGCCATTACTACAAATGGGGCTACCAGAGTGACTGGACTTCAAGTTCATTTCTCCAAAAACTCCGGGCCTGGGACGCAATTTTGTTTATTGTTATTGATATTTATTATTCCCTACACAAAAAAGGAGGTTTCATAGAGGGACAAAAATCCTCGCACCGATACTAAGTTTCATAATAAAATGGGCAGTATGCTTTTAAATCATACATACATATATACACTCACGCCTTTATCCCCGAAGGGGTAGGCAGAGACGCCACCAGGACACCCACATTTCGCCTTGTACGTTCCGTCCCATGATGTGATGGGGGCGAGCCTATCGCCATATCGGGCACAAATTCCTGACTCCGGGCTGATAATGAATAGAAAAACCCAATATCACTTTGCTCGACCCGGGATTCGTACCATAGTACAACTACGCCACCGAGGCAGACATCTTTAAAAGTATTTGTATAAGCATCTTTACTTACTTGGTTGTTGCGGTTCTTTGCTGGCAGCCAGCTGATCTATTTTCCTAGGTCTACCCCGCTTGCCCTTCACTCTTTCTGTGCTTGGAGTCTGAAAATAAAAATATTTGATTTTAACCTCATGATCTCCCAACTGAAAATCAGGGAAAGTGTTGCTTAGTGTTGCTGAATAAAAATGTTATTTTTGGCGCATTAAGTTTACTTATTCATGTTATTAAAGGGGCCTATTGGTGACGGACCGACGCGGGTTCGAATCCCAGGGCACACATTGGCAGACGCGTCTGGTCCTTTACCAACAAGCCACAAAGCACTTCTTATATATTTTATATACATGTCATATACTATATGCCGATAAAATACCTTTTAACATACTCACAGAATCTTTCTTGGTGCTGGGCGTTCGCTTCGTATATTTGCGTTTGACGCGAGGTGTAGCGTCGCCCGTTGAAGAGGAAGCAGCTGAATCTATTAAAAAAATTATATATATACAGGGTATATAAAGAATGCGATCGAAAACGGAGCCAGGTGGTAGTATTAGTGACTTCAGACACAATGCAACTAAAATTTTGGCTAAAAGAAATTCGTCATTTTTTTTGTAATTTTTTTCCTTATCGTCGTATTTGGGTGATAAATACATTTTTTTTTTTAAATAATGTTGTACACCTTTTTATTTTTAAAGACGCAATGGTACGTAAGGGTTTAAATTACTATTTTCGCAAAAACTAAGGATTTACCAACTAAGAATAATGATTTTTTTAAAAATTGCAAAAAATCTGTTAATTTTTGTGGGAAAATTTTAGTTGCATTGTGTCTATAACCACTAAAACTACCACCCAGGTTTGTTTTCGGTCGCAGTCTTGATATACCCGGTATACCTAACAGTCACATACATAGTCCTGACCTCACACTAACTAACGAATCTCGTGATAAGAGACTACGAGACTTTTCACCCTCAACATATCCAAAAGAAATAAGTATTTGGGAAGCAAAAATTAGTCTGTGTTTGGACCTAGTGAACTCTCTTTCCACAGCCGGTGCCTAACCAACTGCGCCACGAATTATAATAACTTGAAACGAACGGAATATCGTAAAATATCTACCAATTAAAAATATTTTTCTACCATGCAAATATTTTTATACAAATCACGAAAATCTTTAAAAATACAGACTATATTTAAAAGAGTACAAATATCGTTTTTTTTTTTTTTACCAGTAATATTTTTTCTACCATGCACATAAAAAAATACTTTTAAAAACCAATAAACGTACCATCTTCCAAAAAAAAATCAATGTGAAGAATAAAAAAAAATTACTCATTTTCGTTGCAAAAAACATACTTATAACTTTTTTCTACATGCACATAGTAAAAAAATACATTATCAAATACAATAATTATACTAGACGAGTTTCTACAATCTCGGAAGATTTTTTTCTTTTTTATTATGTATGTAGCCGTTTTCGGCCTCGGCAACTATTACGTTGAGCACAAGTTATTTTTTTTTAAGCAGAACGTTGATATTCTGTCCTCTGATACGCTCTTGTGTGGCTTACGTAACCTAGCTTTTTTTTGGAGACTGTCCCGCCCTCACACCCGCCACTGCAACTCCTGTATCGCAGGATCAACAGCACACATTGTAATTACACTGAGCATTGAAGCTCAGCGAGTCTTCGGGAATGTCTAACTTGTCTTTAACGCAACGAAATTAATCAAAAAGTTAAATTAACAGGAGTACCTTGTTAGTTAAGGTTTGTGCTTTTTTTATAATGGTGGGACATAGTGTCTACAATGCTAATGGTAAGCGCAGTGCAGATAGATTATCCACATGAGAAGTTCATCTCTCGGTACAATGATGCCATTGTATCTGGATATACAGAACCCGAAACGCAATACACGTGTTCACTATAACGTCTCCTTACCCGCTGTGTACGTTGGAGGTCGGTTTTTATACCTTTGGTCTTCTCTACCATTACCAAACGCTGGATAATCAGATCAGTAATTTAAATGCCGATTTTTCTGACATTTATCAGTATATTTATGCATATATTTTAAATACAGATTTTATTTTTATATTTTAAGGATTATTCAGTCATTTATCATTGTTTGTTTCGTTGTATGAACTACATGGGAACATATATTTCAATGCGTTTAAACATAACTTCAGCCTTGTATTATTCAAACTCTACATCTTAGAGATAAACGCAAAATATTAGGAAATAGATCTAAAAAATTACATAGTATATTCAAAAATTTTTCCCCAAGACAAACTAAAAACATCATAAAACGACATTATCCATTTCGTGCTTTGGATTCAATTTTTAAAGTATCATTGTATACAAAGTTCTTATACATTAAAATAATTGTTTTTCAGATAACAAAAATATTAATGAAAAAATTTTAAAAAATGAACTACCGTACCGCAAAATACATGCTTTACCCAAAAAAAAAATTTCCAATTTTCACAAAACAAGTCTAAAATTTAAATACTCTTTTTTACCATGCATCAAACTACGGAAAAAAAACTCCAACTGTTTTTTTTTTTACCTTTCCGCTTAATAAATTTGGCGTTACGTCTCACGATAACAGTCTTTTCGCCGCTTTTTCTCATCCCGCCCGATTTCTGTTGAAGTTTTCGCACCGTTCCCACCATTTTGTTTTTCGTGGGAATCTTTTTCGCAATCCGCGACTTCATACTGACGCTTTGGGCTACGTGACACATTGTATCGTTTGACTGGGATTATTTTTATACTTTTATACATATAAATAGATTTATTTTTACATCAATAATTTAAAAAATAAAATTAAAGAACAAAACCTTTTGCTTCATGTGACATTTGCTTAGATTAATAGAACGATATAATAACAAATTGAATATATTTTTAATTATCTGACCAAATACTAGAATTCGGCTTCGGCCGATTTGTCCAAAATGTTTGTCGGTATTTTTAGAATCTTATTGTTTATTACATTGACATGGTAATATTGCTTGTTTGGATTACACAAAGCCTAGAGTCTTGATCAAACTTTTAGCCTTAAAAGACTATGTTGCATTCACAAAATCGATATGATTCTTTTGTTATATCCTCAATACATATTCAATACAGTTTAAACGATCGTGAAACCTTTCATTCACGATAATACAGGCATTTGAGTCATTTCAATTACCTATGCTTGTAAAGAAAAGGATAAACCTGTTATTAATACATAGCATACTTATGATCCCTATTCCAAGATCCTATTGTAACTAAGATTTATTCATTTATAAATACACACTCTAATGCAAAAGTCGAAACTCATATGCTGGCTTAGCATCTCATCTTCGGCCTCGTTTCTGAGTTTCGGCCTCGCACCTATATTTCGGCTTAAAATAAATAAAAAAACACTTACCACCGGTCCCACGTCGTTTGTACTCCCTCTTCGCTTTGCGTTCTAAGGCCTCTGAAAACAAAAATAAATAAATAAACTTTATATACAAGTATTTTATGTACAAGCATATAATAGTAAATATCCCAGTGTTCTGTCACCTTCTCACGCGTGCCGAAAGCTTAAGCTAGACAAAGACAAAATATAAAATGGACCAAGCGTTTCCTGTGATGGAGATACAGTAGAATGAGAGGCAAAGCGTTAAGGCCGTTAGCTGTCTCTTTCTTAAAATCTGATTAGTTAATAAGCATTATTAATGATTAATACGTTCACTGCTTTAAAATAATATGTACACCTTTACTGTGTATAATACAAGTGGACTCATGATGATATTAATTAAAATACATAGGTGTTTAAAATTCCTACTAAAATAATAATCATATCCATCGGCTGTATCTTTACCGGCACACTTTTTATTGGTTGGCGCGAGGACAACCGTAGAATCATCTTGGACTAGCATTCTCAGGCCTTCTTAGTGCTATAACCCGCACTGGGTAACTACTTATCTAGCCCCCTAGCCAGATAATTTGGGCTAGTCTTATAGACGCCCGGCCGCTCTAATATGACTCACAGGTACCGACTTACTGTTAATTTTCTTTTTTCTTTTTTGCACAAACTCGGATGTCAAATACGTGACGTCCTACTTTTTTTTCCTTGCAAGATATAGCGCGACACTATTAAGACACCCCATCACCTAAAACCGCTAGGAGTGCTATAATCTCATCCAGGTCTAGATTCTAGCACTGGAAACCATCTTACCTAGCTCCCTAGTCTGTTCCGGGCTAGTCTTATTAACTCGCAATCGTCCCAATATTTATAAGCGCCAAACTAGTTCTATTCTGTTCTTTATTTTCTTGTTTTTTCTCCTCTGCTTAAATCTAGCAGATATGAAGCATGGAAGCAATCTACCCCAGGGCACTCTAGCAAAATGATCCAGGTCTAGTTTCTAGCACTGGTTACCGCCTTGTCTGTCTGTATCTGTATCAGCCCATATACGTCCCACTGCTGGGCACGGGCCTACTCTACAATCGAGAGAATCGATTGAGAGTGGTTAGGCCATATTGTCCACCAAGCTGGCTTAGTGCGGGTTGGCGGACTTATATACTGTAGAAATTCTTTAAAATCGCTACGGTATGCAGGTTTCCTCACGATGTTTTCCTTCACCGTTCAAGTGTCTAGCTTAGTTTAATACTTCAATGGGCGGTACGTTTCATTTATTTTTGCATGAATGGAATTAGCACTTATGGGTATCTTTGCACAATCACCCAAGTCTAGCAATATCAGGTCTCTTTAGTGCTCAAAGCGGCACTAGATAACTTACCTAGCTCCCTAGCCTTCAGAATTAGTTCGCCCCTGTATAACAAGTAGCCATCGGCGGATTTTTTTTTATCTTTTTTACATGAAATTAGAAGTCAGTTATAGAGCGTCGAAGCAATCAGGCCCACAGCTTTGATGGCATTTGAGAGGTCACCCACCAAAGTCTAGCAATCTTAGTGCTTACGCCTTTAGCACTAGAAAACTTACCTAGCTCCCTAGCCCGTTTCCTAGCCAAATATTCCGGGCTAGTCTTATCGACGCGCGGCCGGCCACGCTTCCTCTTCTCCCCTGTTTCCGAAACGGGCTTTGAATTATTCATCATGGCGGCTGGAAAGGAGGGAGGAAAAAACAAAAATGTAAAATATAAATAAACGAAAAAAATATAAAAACCATGCAAAATTACTTATTTCTGGATCAAAACTAAAATCCTTTTTTTTTTCTTTTTTTTTCTCATAAGTTTTTACGCTTATTTTATTAAAAAGATTATTTTCGTGGTATTTTTAAATATATCAAAACCACTTAATTGCTCGGTTGGTTTTACCTTTGAGATTTAAAAAATAATAATAAATAAGAAACAAATATCATTAAATAACATAAAAAAAGCAATCAAAAATAACAATATTATTAAAAAAATATATGGAAGACACAAAAAATAGAATTTTATGATTAAACATAACAGGCTAAGTATTCCGCTCCCTTAAAATATATTTGAAGCCTTTTTATCTAAAAGTATGCTTCTATCGAGGAATGCATACTTAAAAAACTTGCACAATAACTTAACAATTCATATCGTTATTATAGTTTGTAAACAAAATAAAGATATACATATACCCTCAAATTTTAACAATTACAATGTAGGTACATTTGAAAATGCGGTAAAGCTTAATTCATCACCGACCGAAACGCAAGAAAAAAACTAACTGTCCTTATTTTCAACTCTTTTTAAAATGAGGGTATGTGTACGAACGAAACGCAACATCAAAATAATTCACAATATTTTTTTTACATGTTTTGCGAGGGTATTTGTAAATCTTCATTCCAATACAATCTATACTGAATTATTAATATCACTCACCCATTTCTTTAGCTTGTTTCCTGGCTGCTACATTGGCTAGGTATTCAGGACTTGTCTTATCGATCCTAGGTCTTCCACGCTTCCGTTTTATAGGCGGTGGTGTTTCTATTGTCTCTGTGGGAGAAAAGATCATACATACATAAACTTACGCCTTTTTTCCCAGAAGGGGTAGGCAGAGGTGCTACCAGGACACCCACATTTCGCCTTTGTATGTTCCGTCCCATGTGATAGGGGGCGAGCCTATCGCCATATCGGGCACAAATTCCTGACTCCAGGCTGATAATGAACAGAAAAATCCAATATCACTTTGCCCGACCCGGGAATACAACCAGAGACCTCAGCTTTGTAGTCGTACCGTAGTACAACTACGCCACCGAGGCAGTCAAAAATCAACAATCATTTTATTTCTGTATTTGTATCAGCTCATATACGTCCTACTGGTAGGCACGGGACTCTTCTACAGTCTAGAGTACGATTGAGAGGAGTTAGGCCATGTAGTCCACGCTGGCCTAGTGCGGGTTGACGGACTTCACATACCACAGAAATCGAAAATCCCCATGAACCAACGATTTTTTTTTTTTATTGCAATGAATGGCGAGACAGGCATGCCATTCGCCTGATGGTAAGCGATACGACCGCTCATGGACAGTAGCAAAACCAAACAACACCATGAATTACAAGGCAATGCTTGGAATTCCACTGCGCTCGCCATCCTGAGACATAAGATGTTAAGTCTCAATATGTCCAGTAGTTACTCTGGCTACAATTCCTGGATTTCCTCATAATGTATTCCTTCACCGTTATAGTGCGTGGTTGACTATCAATACACACGTGACGCCGGAAAGTCAGAGGTGTGCCGGGTTTGAACCCGCGACGTGAACACGTGTCAACCGTGTCCGGTCCGTTACCAACAGGCTACCACGCACTTTTCTTAATGTAGTACATACATACATACATAAACTCACGCCTTTTTCCCAGAAGGGGTAGGCAGAGGTTCCCCTGGTAGCAACCAGGACACCCACGTTTCGCCTTTGTATGTTCCGTCCCATGTGATAGGGGGCGAGCCTATCGCCATATCGGGCACAAATTCCTGACTCCGGGCTGATAATGAATAGAAAAATCCAATATCACTTTGCCCGACCCGGGATTCGAAACGAGACCTAAGCTTTGCAATCATACTGTAGTTAGTAGTACAACTGCGCCACCGAGGCAGTCAGATCTTTACGTAGTCTCGCAACGTTTTTTTTTAACTGAACGTGGTTACTCACGCGTCTTCATCTGTTCCTGCTTGTGCCTCGCGGCATACAACTCCACCGCCGGAGGCACGAAGTGGGAGACGGGAGAGCGGTAGTCCACGCTGAGTGGCAGACCGCCAGGCACTGCCGACAAATAATAATATATAGTTGATGGAGTGACAGAAGTGTTTTATGACAGCCTTTGTGGCGCAGTAGGTTAGACGCCGGCTGTGAAACGTGAGGCCGCGAGTTCGATCTCCGGACCATGACAATTATACAGGGTATATTAAGACTGCGACCGAAAACGAAGCCAGGTGGTAGTATAAGTGACTTTAGACAGAACGCAGCTAAAATTTTCGCAAAAAAAAACTCTTTTTTTTGTATTTTTTTACTGTAACTAATGTAACACGATTTTATTTGTATAGACGCAATGGTACGCACGGGTTTAAATTACTATTATCGCAAAAACTGGGTATTACCACCCCAACACGATGATATTTAAACATCGCTTTTTTTTATTTTATTGCAATGAATGACGAGACGAGCCTGCCATTCGCCTGATGGTAAGCGATACGACCGCTCATGGACAGTAGCAAAACCAAACAACACTATGAGTTACAAGGCAATGCTTGGCATTCCACTGTGCTCGCCATCCTGAGACATAGGATGTTAAGTCTCGATATGTCCAGTACTCTGGCTACAATGTCCTTCAAACCGGAACACAACAGTGCTTCACGTCGATTTGTTGTATGACAGTGGTACAGCCCTGGAAAAGCCTGCCCATTCATGCTGAGTCCTGACTGACAACGGCGTGGCCCTACCACTTCTGATTTGTATGATGCACAGGTATTTGTTTCGGGTATGGGTGTTTGTGAGACCGAAAAGTCTCCTTGTAGTTCGTGATACCCACGACACAAGACTCGATCTTAGTGTGCGGTCAGGACTATGTAAGTGGCTCTTGGGTGTATTTAATTATTACAATGTAGGCAGTATAGTGAATTACACTTGGTGAACAATCGTCAGGCCTTATTCCCAGAAGGGGTAGACAGAGATGTTACCAGAAAGGACACATGTTTCGCCTTGTGTTCCGTCAAAACGAGTAAGCGAAAAATATTTTTTGTTTTTGCTATGCAATTGTTTTTTTTTTTTTGGTAGTAAACTTTTTTTTGTCTTTCCTTCATTTCAGTCAACTCTATTTCTCCCTTTTTTTATATTAAATTCCTAAAAAAAATTGCTGCTACCTTTTTTTTCTTTTAGTAAGTACTAGTTTTAATATTTTTTTCCTTTTTTCAACGTACCTCACATGCATACCTACCTTGATCGAGTCCATACATGTCCCCATTGTGCTCAATCTTGATTCGCTTCTCGGGCGAGTCCTTGCTGCCGCCCGGCGATTTCTCGCGTTTCAGCTGACCCAGGTTCGAATCCAGTTGGCTCTCGCACAAAGCCATTTTGTAATTGACGGGTGCTGAAATTAAAGAAAAACATTAAGCAACATTTTTTAGTGGAAACTTTGCTGATGTATGTATTTGTATTAAAAACTTAGTCGTCAAGAACTAAAGGATAGTATGTTTCACAAATCAATAAACAAAAAAAATAGTAAAAAAAATCAGACATTACACAGCCCTAACCGCCTCCATGGAGCGGTTCTTCGAAAGAAGTAAAATGAAAGGCCGCGAGTTTGATATCCGTGCCGAGATAAATATTTGTTCTGGTCTAGGTGTTGTCAGAGTAAAAAGTCCGCAATTTGTGGTTCATATGATACATAATGTAATGTTACCCAGAATAATGTATATTCAGTCGTAAAAGAATAGTAGAATAAGGAAAATATCGTGAGGAAACCTGCATACCATAGCGATTTTTAAGAATTTCTATGGTATGTAAGTCTGCCTAACCACTCTCAATCGTACTCTCGATTGTAGAGGAGGCCCGTGCCCTGCAGTGGGACGTATATGGGCTGATGCAATACAATACTCCCTCTAGACATTAAATACTCTAAGGTAAATCCATAGCTGTCTTATGACCGCCACACACGTAACGACATAACTGTGCAAGTCTGAGTTTGCTCCAGTATACTGGAATGTGTGTGGGCAAATAGCTTCGCAAACTAATAAATAAATAATAAATACACCCAACAGTCACATACATAGTCCTGACCCCACACTAAGATCGAGTCTTGTGTCGTGGGTATCAGGAACTACGAGAGACTTTTCGGTCTCACAAACACCCAGACCCGAAACAAATACTTGTGGTTCTCACAAACACTTATCCCGGTGCGGGGATCGAACCCGCGGCCTCTCGTTTCACAGGCGGCGTCTAACCAACTGCGCCACGGAGGCTGTCAGCAAACTTGTTCGCAATTGTTGATTCAAGACTGGTGCAAACTCGCGTTTGCGCAAACTTGAACGTGTAGCGGAAGTTATGTCAAGCTATAAGTATAATTCATTGAAACTATTAGCGTAGGGCGAAATTTGGAACTATAAGTAAAATTAAAAAAAATATATATTCAATACAGTTTTTGAGACATGTTTTTAATATAAACAACAAGCATTTATACTCGTAATCAAATAGTTTCAACATGTCCAATATAATAAAATGTGAAGAGAGAAAAACTGCACCTAATATTTTGACAACAGCATAAGAACGCCATAACATCGTAGACGATCTTTAGGGCCAATTGCACAAACTAACTTTACCCATACCTTTGACTTTGAAAACGTCAACCCCATACATTAGCAATGTCAAATACGTCACAAATGTATGGCGATGACATTGTTAAAGTCAAAGTTATGGGCAAAGTTAGTTTGTGCAACTGAGCCTTAGTAATCATAGCTTCTGCGCGCTAACTTCGTCTGCGTGATAACTTTATTTGGAATTTCCTATCCCATTCCGTCCCGTTATATCTCGCCCGTCCCGTCTTATTCACACTCAAGGTATGTAATTCAGTTCCATTTTGAGAATAAAAAGTAACAAATATATCGGAATCCTCATCCCACGGAAATACAAAATTAATCGGGATAAATTGTACCCTAAGTGTTAATCCAAGGTGTCAGCTACCTGCCTATCAAATTTCATCGAAATCCGTTAAGCCAATTCTGAGTTCATCGCGCACAACCCCACAGACAAACCGACAAACGGACGAAAATTCCAAAAAATCATTGTTTTGGGTTCTATTACGTTAATACAGCGTACAGACCCCCCATATTTGTTTTTCTCGTTAATCTTCAATGTACAGACATCGATCGTCTACAAATTTATTATATGTATAGATTTATACCAAGTTTTTCGGATACAACCTAATCAAGAACAAGTCTAATTTATTATCCTAAGTAATATGCGTGTGACGTCACATTTTCATCCACTTAAGTTGTTAAATATTACTAAAGTATATTCTTTCGGCCTTATTCATAGACAGTTTTAAAACGTATTTTAGTATTCGAATGTTTTGTCCCTTTCGAACGACTTTTGAATTCTATTTGAGAGACGAACACAAAACATATAAATAAATAAACAAATACACCCAACAGTCACATACATAGTTCTGACCCCACACTAAGATCGAGTCTTGTGTCGTGGGTATCAGAAATTGCGAAAGACTTTTCGGTCTCACAAACACCCAGACACGAAACAAATACCTGTGGATCACACAAATATTTGTTTCGGTGCGGGGATCGAACCCGCGGCCTCACGTTTCTTTCACAGGCGGCGTCTAACCAACTGCGCCACGCAGGCTGTCAAAATATGGTAACTAAAATACGTTTAACATTGTCTACTAATAAGATCTTAAATCTTTTAATAGTAAAGTACATTGCAAACACTTCATAAGCTTCGAATATTAAGCTTGGGGTTGAAAAGTAAGAATGATATAAAATTTTATTCCAAAATAAGACAGTTTCCGTGGCTGGTTGGTTGGAAGCGGGCTGTGAAACAATAGGGCGCGGCTTCATTTCCCACATCAAGATAAATGCACTGTTGTGTTCCGGTTTGAGACTCTGTAGTCAGAGTAACTACTGGACATATTGAGACTTAACATCTTATGTCTCAGGATGGCGAGCACAGTGGAATGCCAAGCCTTGTAATTCACAGTGTTGTTTGGTTTTGCTACTGTCGATGAGCAGTCGCATTGCTTATCAGGCGAATGGCATGCTCGTGTCGCAATTTATCGCAATAAAAAAAACACATAAAAGAATTGAACTGAGGGTATCAGAAAGTATTCAGAAAGACTTTTCGGTGATCCAAACAACCAGTCCTCAAAACAAATACTTAAATAAATAAATAAATAAATACACCCAACAGTCACATACATAGTTCTGACCCCACACTAAACTAAGATCGAGTCTTGTGCCGTGTATCAGAAACTACGAGAGACTTTCCGGTCTCACAAACACCCAGACCCGAAACAAATACCTGTGGATCACACAAACATTTGTTTCGGTGCAGGGATCAAACCCACGGCCTCTAGTTACACAGCAGGCATCTAAACAACTGCGCCACGGAGGCTGTCACGTATTGATCACACAAACTAGTCCAGCTACGGAGTTCTACTCTGCTAACTGCTCCTTGTTTCACAGCCATGTAACCAAATACACCATATAGGCTAAATAAATTTAACTTACAAAAGGATATATTGATATCAATCAACATTTAGTTGCATTAATACAAAAAAAAAATACAATAACAAGACTTCTTTCATTTGCATTGACAGCTTCCGTGGCGCAGTTGGTTAAACGCCGGTTGTTAAACGAGAGGCCGCGGGTTCGATCCCCGCACACAAATGTTTGTGTGAACAACAAATATTTGTTTCGGGTCTGGGTGTTTGTGAGTCCGAAAAGTATCTCGTAGTTTCTGATACAACACAAGACTCGCTCTTAGTGTGGGGTCAGAACTATATATGTGACTGTGAGGTGTATTTGTATTGATTTATTTTATATTTGTACTGGCTTATGCTTGCTACTTAGTATCTCTTGTAGTAGCGACTAGAATGCATCTGAATGACAATACAGATAGTTTATCTGTGAGCGACAGACGGTTATCTCCATTTGGTTAATACAATTATTACTGTACTTATTATATACATACATAAACCCACGCCTTTATCCCAGAAGGGGTAGGCAGAGGCGCCACTAGGACACCCACATTTTGCCTTGTATGTTCTGTCCCATGATGTGATAGGGGGCCAGCCTATCGCCATATCGGGCACAAAGTCCTGACTCCGGGCTGATAATGAATAGAAAAACCCAATATCACTTTGCCCGGTCGGGATTCGAACCCGAGACCTCAGCTTTGTAGTCGCACCGTAGTACAACTACACCACCGAGGCAGTCTTATTACCCTGTATATTATAATATATTATAATATACAGGGTATATCCAGACTGCGAACGAAAACGAAGCCAGGTGGTCGTTTTAGTGACTACAGACACAATGCAAATTTCGCAGAAGGATTATTTTTCGCCATTTAGCATTTTAAATAAAAGGAAGACCATGAAATTTTACATTTATTTAAAGAATTAATTGCTTACAATTAATTTAATTTAGCAAATGAACAAATGTGTCCCATTCTGTACCAAAACGCAAACCCTTAACAATTTCGCCCCCTTTATTATTTTTTTATTTCCATTGTGAATGTTTACAATAATATGTCTAAGTTCAGTTTGCAACTTCTGCACATTTTCATAATATTTCTTGGAATCAAATCTTTAAATAGCCCCTTAAAAATCCACTGAGTCTAGTTCTGGGGATCTCGGTGGCTACCTAATTAAATAAATAATAAATAAATAAATACACCTAACCAGTCACATAAGTACATAGTCCTGACCCCACACTAAGATCGAGTCTTGTGTCGTGGGTATCAGAAGCTACGAGAGACTTTTCGGTCTCACAAACACCCAGACCCGAAACAAATACCTGTGGATCACACAAGTATTTTTTTTGGTGCGGGGATCGAACCCGCGGCCTCTCGTTTCACAGGCGGCGTCTAACAGACTGCGCCACGGAGGCTGTCAATAATTGGTCCTTAAGTAACGATCCAGGACGAAAAATTAGCATTAACATAGTCCCTTGTTCTTCGACTGTTATGAGCCACAGCACCATCTTGGTGAAAAATGAGATTTCATAATACTGCATTGTACAATATATTATTAATGAAGGTTAATAAATATAAAAATTAAACCAAATCTGCGATGAAATCGGTAAAAAATAGGTACTTTTATTTCAATATATTATTAATCTCGCTTCTTAAAGTTAAGTACCTCATAAGTCCTTTCAAGTACCTCATAAAATCTTTTGTTCTGATGATTGAGAATTGTAGATTTCTATTAGATTTGGTCAGTTTTTCTGTGACCCAAGAAACATATTTAGGTAATAATTTAATAAGCTAATTATATTTTTTAAACATTATCAAAGTTAATGTAATCTATTTTATTTCAACACCATATAAAATTTATAAAATTTTGTTCTCACTAATTGATTCTTCATATAAATTAAATAAAAAGAATATTGGTTTTAATTTGAAATCAATAATTTGTTCTTCTCTAGTTTTTAGAATAGGCATCTGACAGCAATATTCGTAATATTTATATTAAACTTTATTGTAGAAGAGGTACATGCCCTGCAGTGGGACGTATATGGGCTGATACGGCTACAGATATTGGTAAAAGATGATATTTCCTTATTTAAACAAAAATGGTAGGTGATAACTTATTAACATTTCATACTCTCTGTGAATTACATTGCATTTACCATCACGTATTGTACAGCCATTTCAACAAGCTAAAATTAAAAAAAAAACTAATTTAGACCCCCACTAATCAATAGATTGAAGATACAAAGCTGTTATTTTTTTTTTACGAAGCCACACTTTTCAATAAAGTTATTAATGTTTAAGTAGTTTGAATATCACAATTGTTAATATAACTGGACATATTTTTTTATGTGTGTAGTATAGTTTTAAAAATTTATTGCAGGAAGTGGTATAGGAAACAGGTAAACATAAGCTTATTTATGTGACATGATATTAGAAGTAAATATCACATTTAATAAATACTTTTAAAGTGCCATAGACTGAATTATTTATATTCCTTGTCCATAAATTAAAAAAAAGAACACAACTTGGCTATTAAATTTTGTAACCCAATGCTTGTGATTCTTAATTTTGCTTTGTCTCTATATTATTACGAAAAACAAAGCAAGCTCTATAATTTTTTTTCTATTAAGACTTGTAAAAGAATGAATCTTATTGCATAGTAGACAAACTTTTTTACATCACAAATCTTGAAGGAACACTTCGTACATCCAAGATATCGGAAATTGATTAAGAATCGTTAAACTTTCCTGTTTAATGCAATAAGGTTTTTATCGGTAAAAAAACGGGCATATCGATTTTAAAAACGGTAATACGGCGTGGAAACGTCGTTCCGAGCCTTATCTGAAACCGAAGTGGTAAAACAACAACACACTAATAACAAAACGACGTAAGTACTTACCATTAGCTGACTGGCATCGCACGAAAACCACAAATCCAAACTATTTATTATCCTTAATATTACACATCAACAATTAATAAACAACTAGCAACGTACACAAACGCGTTTGTTATAACATTAATGTAAAAAATTCAATACGTAAAAATGTACTGCGGGATTGAAGTAGACTTCTCCCAACCAACTGTGAAAAGTAAACGCACTATAACGGGCATGAACACAACATTTTAAGCTTAAATTACATACACACACTACATCATTACGCTTTTATATGCGGTTTAAAAGTGATTACAAAAGTTTTTGATGCCGATCAACGTAGATATAAACAAAAATCACGATCTTAATAAATAACTAGTGCAACGTCCATTTGCAAGAGCGGTGTGTGATTACTGCCTACGAAAAGTGTGAAAAAGACAAGAATATTTTTGTTTTAGCAACACTGAGCGCCAGTTGGCTGTTTACCGTTAAGGCGAAATGCGTCATTGATGCTGTCCGATAGGTACCCACCGATCGCGGTATTAAATCACACTAAATAAATATAAGTTTTTTACAAAACCGAAAACTATATTACAAACGATGTATTCCGAAATTTTAATTTGCTATTAATATTAAAAAAATTGAGTGTTGAATTTATTAGTAAATAGCATTGACTTATATTCTACCGTTAGACGAGACAAGTCAAAGAAATAAAGTGCCCCCGTATTTTAAAAGCACACTGCAATATTACATCACTTACTTGGTATTTTATTAAAATATTGTAACTTCAGACGATTTGCTTTCGGTTTGACGGCGAAACATTCATTTATTACTTTTAAACGTACGCGATAAGGCGTACTGCACTGTCACTGTCACGAAGCAAACTGATTCATGTGCGGTGCATGCACCGCAAGTAGGTGGGACACATTTTTTGTACTGAATGTCTTATCTAGTGTAACATTGATATCGATGGTAAATAGTAATTAATGAGTTTAAACATTAAAAATGAATACAATTGAGGGTGTTATCAAACAAAATACCTTATTTTAAAACGTAGTAATTGAGTATTGAGTTTGATACTTGATATTCGTAGTATACAACATATAAAAAAAAATGAATACTGTTTCATAAGTAAGTTTCGGAACATAATTTGACGGAAGTCATAACTCTTTGACAGCACGCCAAGAACCTCTCAAATCGGTCGCATTATAATTAAAAATATCAAACCAATTATCCTCAACCCATAAAAATCTAAAGAAACGACTAAAAATCCTTTAAAGTTATTGCTAATTTTATACAATATTTTGTAAAATTTATAACGGCGTCTATAAATAGTTTGGTAACAAGTTGAGGCAACATTTTCTGGGTGTGAGTACAGAGCGAGGCAGTGTCATAGGATGTTAAGTATAGGTAGGTTGTATGTTGCGTTGGCATGTTATCGCCTCGTTATCGGTTCACCTTGCTGTAGTCCCCACTACTCGCGGCGCTGACGTAAAATTATTGTCTTTATTATAATTTAAATAAGGTCACGTATTCTGAGTTAAAATCGTGAGAACAAGTTACTTTGAAACACTGTGTGTTGTGAAAGTTTAGTTCGAATGTTTTTGATTTTTTAAATCTTTAAAAATGGAAGTGATAAGTGTTATAGAAACTTTAAAATTGTGCTTAGTTTTGTTTAAGTGTATTTTTCATTATTTATTAAATAGTAACAAATTATATGCACTGGGTATTTTTTCATACCACTATAATATAAAACATAATATATTTATTTATTATGTTTCGATGAAAAATAGACCTTAAAAACTGAAATCACTACAAGAAATACCTAGATTATTTATATAAAAAATTATTAACATTTTATATTTTTAATTTAACAATTACTTTTACTATTAAAAGTATTGGCTAAACGCTACTAATAGACATAAAAAAGGTACAGAGATAAAGAAATTTGTTTGCAGTTATGTAAATATTAATAAATACAATACTCCCAACACTCACGTAAATAGTCCTGACCCCACTCTAAGATCGAGTCTTGTGTCGTGGGTATCATGAACTACGAGAGACTTTTCGGTCTCACAAACACCCAGACCCGAAACAAATACCTGTGGTTCACACATACATTTGTCTCGGTGCGGGGATCGAACCCGCGGCCTCGCATTTCACAGCCGGCGTTTAACCAACCGCGAGGCTGTGAAATATAAATAACCATTTGCATTTCAAATTGTAATGATTAAAAAAACACAATTTCATTTAAAAACTTTTTAAGTGCTATCACAACACATTATCCTTTATTATAAAATTGATTTTTAATAAACCGCCAAAACACAGATGTAACTCAGAGGCGTGTGACTTTGGTCGAACATACGACCTTTAATTCAGCAGCTCACAAACAATAAGACAGTCGCGCACTGCAGAATCTATTTAAATAAAATATTGATTACATCTAAATAAAAAAGGAATACACCCAACAGTCACAAATTGTCGTAAGACCTGACACTAGAGCACATCATATCATTTGTTTTCGTACCACAAACTACCAGACAGATTGCGATAACACGCCCGAAATAAATACATAGGTACATACATACATACATACATAAACACACGCAATTTTCCCGGAAGGGGTAGGCAGAGGTTTTCCTGGTAGCAACTGGGACACCCACATTTCGCCTTTTGTGTTCCGTCCCACGAAGTGATAGGGGGCGAGCCCATCGCTGACTCTGGGCTGATAATGAATAGAAAAATCCAATATCACTTTGCCCGACCCGGGATTCGAACCCGAGGTCTTAGCGTTGCAACCGTAGAATAACTACGCCACCGAGGCAGTCCGAGTCGAGTCAGGAAAATAAATACTTATGTATAACACACGTCTGTGTTTGCATCACAGAAATATATCGATATATATATATGTGTTTTGCACCAACCAGCGTTGGAGACATTCAAAGAAATTAAAAAAACTTTGTGTTATCGTGTTGTGGCGTGTTAGTAAACGGACCAGACGCGGATGTCAATATGTTTACCGTTGTCGACAGCTCAAATCCCAGGGCACACGTCGGACTTTTCGGAGTCATGTGTGTATTGATAGTCTATCACCACGCAGTATGAAAGTGAAGGAAAACATCGTGAGGAAATCTGCATACCATAGCGATTAGTAAGAATTCCTTTGGTACGTAAAGTCCGCCTTGCACTAGGCCAGCGTGGTGGAGTATACTAACCCCTCTCAATCGTACTCTGGATTGTGAAGGAGGCCCGTGCCCTGCAGTGGGACGTATACAGATGCTGATACAGATACAGCTGTTTCGTCAAATACTCTATTATAATATTCACATATTATAATAGGGTATTTGACTATGATCGATTTTTTGTATTACTTTGTGTTTAAACATTAATACTATTAAAATAAAACATTTCTTCGAAACTAGTATTCAAGAAGCGTGTAAAATGAGGCAAATATTAGTATTTTAAAAGAAGAGTTGGAGCGTAGATAGGAAATATTACCGTCTCTTTCACACGCGCACACTGTAATGCAAATTAAGACTAGTGACGTCACCAGTTTTGTTATGCATCCCTTTTCGTTTACTCCCACTATAAGATTTAAAACGTTTCTAACTTGTTTAATTCTGAATGGATTTGCAAAAATCTTTGTTTGCTATATTTTCGATAAATACCATTTGATAAATACAATAAAAAATGGAGTCAAATACCCTATTCATCTAACATTGTATCTATGCATAACAAAGCTAGGAACTAAAATCGATTGTGACCTAGAAAGCCCTAGATCAATACCTGTGACGCTCTTTGGTATGCACGCTAGCAAAAGCTTTTTTTTTTTAAATTAAAATGGTATCTAGAACCTTGAAAGTACAAAACATTTTTAATGGATTTTGACGCAAATTTTGTTTAAGTCTGCCCCTTGGCCACTAAAGTTGTTTTTCAAAACGTTAGGAACTTACATATGTACATACATACATAAACTCATCCTTTTTTTTCCCAGAAGGGGTAGGCGGGGTTGCTACCAGGACACCCACATTCTGCTTTGTATTTTCCGTCCCATGATGTGATAGGTGGCGAGCCTATCGCCATATCAGGCACAAATTCCTGAACGTTGGGAACTTAAAATTCTATAAATATAATAGTAGTTTTATATAAATGTGTAATATTTACGCAAACATAAGAAAATTGATGGTAGAACCAAGTTGTAGGTTAGAACTATAGTACCAATGTGTCGAATGAGGTACAACTGTCTGAAAAATGTGTGAAGCTGTTACTTTGCTGTTGCGTATCGGTGAGTGAGGTTTCCGGAGGCTGTAGTTGGTGAGAATATATTGATATGTTTCTCCCGCCAAACAGCAGTGCAAATGCACTGTTGTGTTCCGGTTTGAAGGACATTGTAGCCAGAGTAACTACTGGACATAATGAGACTTAACATCTGTCTCAGGATGGCGAGCGCAGTGGAATGCAAGCATTGCTTTGTAATTCACTGTGTTTGATTTTGCTACTGTCCATGAGCGTTCTTATCGTCCATTATCGCAATAAAAAATTGCAAATAACAGGTTTGCTGTCGTGTTTCTTTCGATCATTGAGAGTAATGAAATTTAGGCCATTGACCGCAACGCTGGCTTAGTGCAGTTAGGTATACTTCACATACTAATGTGTAGGTACTCTTGTTGAATCTCTATGGTATACAGGTTTACTCATGATGATTCCCTGCCTTAAAATGCGTGGTGGTTGACTATCAATGTTTGGCAGATAATAAATAAATAAATACGCCCAACAGACTCATATAGCTGACCCCAAACTAAGATCGAGTCTTATATCGTGGGTATTAGAAACTACGAGAGACTTTTCGGTCTCACAAACACCCAGACCTGAAACAAATACCTGTGGATCAAATATTTGTTTCGGTGAGAGGATCGAACCTGCGACCTCACGTTTCACAGGCGGCGTCTAACCAACTGCGCCAAGAAGGCTGTCGATGTTTCGCTTGCTTGTTTATCTCAACTACGTCATATAATAGCGTTCGTATCGCTTACTATCAGGCGAATGGCATGCTCGTCTCGCAATTCATCGCAAACAAAAAAATCTAGAGTTAAAGTTATTCTAAAAGTATAAGTTTAATTTGCTGGCACTTATAAAATGTAATACCTACTAGTCCAAGTGTTCTTAACCATCACAAAGGATCTTTAGCAATTCGACCCACTAAATATGTCGTAGGTGCGTTTACAAATACGTAGATAATTAATTAAAGTATTAAAGCATGAATAACAGTAATGTGTGTATATAGATTCATCTGTATCTGTATCAGCCCATATACGTCCCACTGCAGGGCACGGGCCTACTCTACAATCGAGAGTACGAATAAAAGGCGTTAGGCCATATAGTCCACCACACTGGCCTAGTGATTAGATTTAGATTTATACTCTGTTGCAAAAAGTCAAATATCGAATGTCCTAATCGGTCGTTCAACATTCAACAAATATGTTTTGATCGCATGTGAATCAATAACAAAATAACGTAAGGCTTCACGTAGGTACAGCCCGCTACAAATAAAATAAACCGGAGGTCATTGTACTGTTGACATTAGTGTACTTCAGTGTTGCAAGTTTACAAGGTGTGGAGAGTTCTAGATTTATTGGAAATATGTCCGTCAAAAAATTTGTTTTTTATGAGAATAAATTCTTTAAATCTAAGTTGCCTGATGATCAGAGATAACCGCCACCTATAAAAAAATAACAGCACTCTCATTAATGGTGTTTAACCAGCCTGTCTAAAATAATAGGCATCATGAAATAAAAAAGACGGGTGAACAAAGGAGGTATGGGCAATCTCAGGAACATTTACCACACACTTCACACGGGTACAAGCAATTTTGTTTTTTTTTTTAAATATCAAGATTAGGCTCCTGCTGATAAATATTTACTACCATCCATGAACACTGACAATATCAGAGGGATCAGTTCGCTTCGTTGGCTGTAGAGTTCATTCCTACCACCTGGAAACTATCCGTTCCCTAACGTCACGTTTCCAGCGTTCGTTTTTACCACGCACGTGCAAGCTCTGGAATGACTTCCCTACTTCGGTGTTTTCTAAGCGTTATGACCTGACCTTCAAATGAGGCTTAAAAATAGTACTCTACTAACGGTAGGCAGCGACGTTGCTGTGCTAGATCTCTGGAATTGCGAAGGTCCATGAGCGGCGGTGACCGCTTACCACCAGGCGAATCGCATGCTCGCCTGCCTGCTAAAGGAAAACAAAAAAAAAAGAAATATTGGTACATAAGCTCTTGAATAACATAAACAATTCGGTAATTAACTAAAGCTTTGCCATAAAGGAAGAAAAAAAAATCTAATCTTGCTAGCGATTTTCAGTGAGGCGCTACTAACCATACCAACCGAGTCCGCTTCTATAAATTGTAAATAGGTTTAAATTATCAATATGAAACAGTCGTGATAGATAATCATAACATAACTTCAAAAGAAACAGTCACTACAAGAAAAACAATTTAATGAGATGGGCCTTCGGTTGAAATACTGTAGGACGCTATCTGCAGAACCTTCTTCGGAAAATAGAGTAAGATCCCAGGGCCCCCAGACGTTACTTATTTTCTCATAAAAAATATAAATGGGATAAAGTAGTGTTAGTACGTACTTTGAGTGTGTGCATACCTGCTAGCTTGGGTCGACGGCCAATTCAAAGGTACCAGGTGCTAAAGGTAGATAAATACAGTACTGATTTTTCTTAAATTCTCAGTGCTGATTTTTACATATGTTTTAGATAATTTTGTTAAAAATTAATAATCATTATTGCCAGACACTTTCCATCGGCGCTTACCCGTACCAGACGCTTTAAAGCTTCAAAAAAAAAACTTATTTTTACTTATAATCTCACTCTTGATTTTTATATATGATACTTAGGGAACTATTTGAACACCCCTGGTAAGCAGCCAGACCAATTGGAGGGGTCAAACATCCCCCCAGACACACATAAAGTGTCGCTATGTGTATAAGCGCGAGGTCATTATTTGTACGCTTGAGTGTGAGAGAGATATCTATTTATCGATATCTTTTTTATACTTATTGTCGTCTCTAGGCTACTCTATTCAGTGCATCTGTGATTTTATTTACAACGTGTTGAAATAAAAGAAAGAATCGCTTCAAGAAGAATCAGGTATTATACTTTAACTTTGAATAATTGATATAACCGTGTAACTCTTTGATTCTTAATTATGTTATGTTTGTTAAAGAAAATGAAAGTAATAAGGATGATAATGAAGATAGTCAATGCCAACATTGGGTTGATGATGACTTATCAAACTCAGACGATGATGACAGTAAAGATCACGCTGAATTGTAAAATGTTCAAACTACAAATAATCCGAAAGAAGAAAGACATGTATAGCTTTGTGTAATTTTAAGATTTAATAAACATGAATTTTTTAAATAGTAGTATTCAATTTTACTCGATGATAAGATATAAAACATAGGTTAAAGAAACTTATATTTATTATTTATAAAATTTTCTCAACTCAGATCACCTTAAAATACCTTGTTATCTTCAGGTTCGATTCTATTTTGTATGTAACGTATTTTAAATCTCTCTTGATTATATCGAACAGAGCAGAATTTTAGAAGGTATCGTTGTTCCATTGTGTTGAAAATATTGATTCTGATAATAGTGCATTACACACCACTGATAATTTTCTTCTTAAATCTCAATCATTTTTATTAGTTCTCTAACGGCACATAGATATCTCTCTCACACTCAAGCGTACAAATAATGACCTCGCGCTTATACAAATAGCGACACTTTATGTGTGTCTGGGGGAATGTTTGACCCCTCCAATTGGTCTGGCTGCTGACCAGGGTTGTTCAAATAGTTCCCTAAGTATCATATATAAAAATCAAGAGTGAGATTATAAGTAAAAATAAGTTTTTTTTTTGAAGCTTTAAAGCGTCTGGTAGGGGTAAGCGCCGATGGAAAGTGTCTAGCAATAATGATTATTAATTTTTAACAAAATTATCTAAAACATATGTAAAAATCAGCACTGAGAATTTAAGAAAAATCAGTACTGTATTTATCTACCTTTAGCACCTGGTACCTATGAATTGGCCGTCGACCCAAGCTAGAAGGTATGCACACACTCAAAGTACGTACTAACACTACTTTATCCCATTTATATTTTTTATGAGAAAATAAGTAACGTCTGGGGGCCCTGGGATCTTGGACCAAAAGGGTTGCAGATGTGTTTTAAAGAGAAATGGGGTTTCTATGAAAACTTCCATCCATTACGTACACGTAGTGATTACTTACTCTATGTTACGTACAGGCACAGATTACTTAGGTCACCGTCAATGATTAAATTCTATAATCATTGGTCACCGTACAGGCGGGTGATGAAATAACAATAACAAAAAAAGAAAATTACTCGTTTCGTTCAGAAATTCAGAATTAAAAAATATATTTTTTCGTTAACAAAATAAATTGATGATTTAAACAGATTCATGTTATAAATATATTTTAAATATTATCATTAATAATAGGATGATTTTATTTTTATGTAATGGTGAGTTATTTTTTTATTTGATGTGATTTGATGTTGAGAACTAAAAATACATTACTTAATTTATTTTAGTCCTGATATACAACGATTTATCTTTTATGTGCATATTTACATAGAAATATCGCATTGATAGACCACCTAGTCTTTTCTATGTTTAAAAACCCAAATTAAAACAAACCTTAACTACACGAATTTCCGAACGTCTTAAGTGATTGTCAAAGTCGAACTGTGGAAGATTTTTTGTGAATTATTATAATCACAACAAAAACAATTAAATATATACAAACAGAAGTGTTATTTCTATTTGTACACCGAATAGATTGTTTTTAAACAGTGCTCCATGTTTTATTCTATTTTTAAGAGAACGCGACGGAATTGCGTGGTCATCGTGGACATCGTGTAAAAAAATACAATTAAAAACATGAGTGTTAATGATATAAAAGTGGTCCTTTTGGGCAGCGAACATGTTGGAAAGACGAGTTTAGTGCTTAGATTTGTTAATTGTAGATTTAATGAGGCATTGCCGTATCAGAATGTAAGTAACTATAATTAATTTCACTAGCTGTTTATTTGTAAACTTAGTTATTTACATGCGAAAAAACAAAGATAAGAATGGAAAATATTTTCCAACAATTAAAAATATATCCATACTGTATCACGCTGGGAATGCTATGTTTGTTTTTAATTATTGGTCAATAATTCAAAAATATTAAAGTGAAATCTTCATGGTTAAATTAATATCAGTTTGTATCTTCTGTTGTCAGCAGTCGCTAAACACCGCCCCTTCTTGCTCTTAATATTTTAACGAAATAATTTAAAGCAACAAAATTATTTATTTAAAGAAATTAAGGTATTTTGAAAGAATAGTTCTTTTAAAATACCATCATAAAATTAAATTAATACAGCATTGGCCGTATAATTTAATTACTTAGGCCTTGAGTTAAATGCAAATAAAAATTAATAACAAAGAAAAAATTTACAACAACAATTATTTAAATTAGGAATTTATTCATTCATCTCTACTATCCACCTATATCTGTTCCTTTCTCACAATTTCAGCCCTGTAGCAGTAAATTTATATTTGGAATATCCCACTATCCATTTCTTTCACTCACACAGAATACATACTTCTGTCTCTTTCTAACCAATGGAATTCAATCACCATTGAATCAGGAAATGAGAAATCAATGAATGACTCACACTTGCATGTGTTTAGTTTAATGCTTTGTCTGTCATGATAGCCTGGTACTTGCGGTTCCTGTAGATTAAAATTTATGTAAACTAAATAAATTATGTGTTTCTTTAATTTGGTAATTGATATTTTAGGAAATTACATACTTCTTGGATGATGGTTAAAATTTTTTGGTTAAACTTCTTTGTTTCAACAATACCACAATAGTATAGAGACTGTTTATATAAGTCTATAAATGCCCTCTGCTGAGCATGTAACTCCTCTGCATTTTTTATTTTGATTGAGATTATTTACCTAATGGCCTAGTCTGGGTTGTCAGATTTCACATATCATAGAATTTCTTGTAGATATAATTTATATGATTTTGAGGTTTCTTGACAATGTTTTCATTCACAATTAAGTTAAACTGTAATATTTATAATTTATCTACATATTAATTATACAAATACATTTTTTAGAAAAAATCCTAGAGCTGTTTGCATGTACAGGCTTGAAAGCACAAGGTCCTGCAGTCAATTCCTAGTTCAAAAAATCCATAGTGTGAATTTTTAGTTGGCAAAATGTGATAAGTTGCATTATAATTTATGCCAAGAACGGTTAAAGGCTTATCACTTATCACACATTGGGACAGAAAGCTTGAGTTTTGTAAATGGGATTTGTGGCATACCTACCCTTTTGAGTTACGAATGAATTCATTATACTCATGAGAGTAATAATTATTTTCTTTGCAGACAGTAGGCGCAGCATTTTGTGCGAAAATAATGCATTCAAATGGAAAGGATTTTAAAGTTGGCATATGGGACACGGCTGGCAGTGAAAGGTATAATGACATGAGTTGCAAGAATTTTCTATCAATTTAATTTGTTCTTCTTAAATTAATATGGCCTTTAGAAGTCAGTTTGAGCGAAGAAGACAAAACATTCGATAACTAAAATAGGATTTAAAACTGTCTATGAATAAGGCCATAGAGTTTACTTATAGTTTAAACATGGAGACTGCCTCGGTGGCGTAGTTGTACTAAGGTACGATTATAAAGCTGAGGTCTTGGGTTCGAATCCCGAATGGGGCAAAGTGATATTGGATTTCTCTATTCATTATCGGCCCGGAGTCAGGAATTTGTGCCCGATATGGCGATAGGCTCGCCCTCTATCACATCATGGGACGGAACATACAAGGTGAAATGTGAAGTGCAATCATTGAAAAAAATAAAGTTTTTCCAAAATAATTTAAATCAATGCGTTATGTTTGCTCATATTGACAACCTCTGTGGCGCAGTTAGTTAGACGCCGGCTGTGAAACGAGAGGCCGCGGGTTCGATCCTCGCACTGAGGCAAATGTTTGTGTGAAGTCTGGGTGTTTGTGAGACCAAAAGTCTCGTAGTTTCTAATACACAACACACACAAGACTCGATCTTAGTGTGGTGTTTGGTATCTGGAGACTGTCCCGCCCTCACACCCGCCACTGCAACTCCTGTAAGCCAGGATCAACAGCACACATTTTAATGACATTAAGCATTGAAGCTCATCGACTCTCCGGGAATGTCTAACTTGTCTTTTACCCGCAACGAAATCAATCACAAAGTTAAATTAATAGGAGTTGGAAATTATTGTCCACTTTCCTCCCTAATAAAGCGGGTGAAAGTGATGTTTGGTATGTATGTGACTGTTGGGTGTATTTAATAATAAATAAATAAATAAGTAAATACACCCAACAGTCACATACATAGTCCTGACCCCACACTAAGATCGAGTCTTGTGTCGTATCAGAAACTACGAGAGACTTTTCGGTCTCACAAACACCCAGACCCGAAACAAATATTTGTTGTTCACACAAACATTTGTGTGCGGGGGTCGAACCCCCGGCTTCGTTTCACAGCCGGCGTTTCAACTGCGCCACGGAGGCTGTCGTATTATTATTTATTTATTTTTGTACACAGGTATGAAGCAATGACCCGTATTTACTATAGAGGTGCGCATGCGGCAATAATATGTTACGAACCTTCGAATATGGAATCATGGTTTAGACTGCGGCATTGGTTACACGAATTAAGGAATGTTGAAGAGGTAATATTCATAATAATGATAGTTTTTAAATCTCGGGTTCGAATCCCGGGTCGGGGTGATATTGGATTTTTCTATTCATCAGCCCGGAGTCAGGAATTTGCGCCCGATATGGCGATAGGCTCGCCCCCTATCACATCGTGGGACGGAACACACAAGGCGAAACTTGGGTGTCCTGGTAGCACCCCTGCCTACCCCTTCTGGGAAAAAGGCGTGAGTTTATGTATGTATAGAAAATTTGCAGGTGAACTTCGAAGGTTCGAATGTTCGAGCGTCGTGTCGGAATGTAGAGTAACTCCCTAGACGCGTTCACTGTGGTCGTAGATTCAAATGCCAGGGCACACCTCTGACTGCGGATTCATGTATTATATTCAATCACCACGCACTATAACGGTGAAGGAAAAGATCCTTAGAAAACCATACCATAACGATGTGTTAGAATTTATATTGAAATGAACACACCTCTGACTTTTCGGATTCATGTTTGATGATAGTCAATCACCACGCACTATAATGATGAAGGAAAACATTATAAAGAAACCTGCATACCATTGCATTTGTAAGAATTTCTGTGGTATGTAAAGCTCGCCAACCCGCACTAGGCCAGCGTGTTAGACTGTACTAACCCCTCTCAATCGTACTCTCGATTGTAGAGGAGGCCCGTGCCCTGCAGTGGGACGTATATAGGCTGATACGATACAAGACAGCCTCCGTGGCGCAGTTGGTTAGACGCCGGCTGTGAAACGAGAGGCTGCGGGTTCGAGCCCTCACCGAGACTAATATTTATGAGGCCCACAAGCATTTGTCTCGGGTCTGGGTGTTTGGGAGACCGAAAAAAAAGTAGTAGTTTCTGATTTCCACGACACAAGACTTAATTGATCTTAATGTGGGGTCAGGACTATGTATGCGACTGTTGGGTGTATTTAATAATACTTTTTTAGGATTGTAAAGTGTACTTATGTGGTACGAAAAAGGACTTATTAGATGGAGAGTACGCGAAACGGGAGGTCCCTGAAGATATAATATCTACTTATTCAAGAGATTTGAACGGACATTTTCTAACGTCAAGTAAAACTGGAGAGAATGTTGGTAAGATTAATGTTTTTAATGCATCTAACATCAAATATCTTTGACCATGTTGAACTTAACTTAATGTATCTTCTTAGATATCTTGTACGTTCTTTTATCAGTCGGTTTTCTTTCTATATCTACGTATAAATGATTGTTATTATGAAAAATATCTCAAACAATGCGTGAAATGGATATTTTTTGAATTTTATTTGTAGTTCTAAATTTCGCTATACTTTAAAAGATTTACGATGATCTGTATGGGGTTTTGCATTGTAGAAATAAATGGTTAACCACGAAAACGAGACCACGGCATTTCGTTTCACAAATGCTGTGTTTTCATATTCGTTTTCAACTTAGTCCAATAAACTTCGCGGTGTATTGAAATTTAACTATTTTTTACGGATTTTATCGCGATTAGGTTTAATTTTTACATTTTTTAACTTCCCGACGTTTCGATTACTTTACAGCTTTCGTGGTCACGGGGCGGACTGAGGTATTAGTCATCCGCTCAGTGACTATTAATGCGGACTGCGGATGACTAATACCTCAGTCCGCCCCGTGACCACGAAAGCTGTAAAGTAATCGAAACGTCGCGTCGGGAAGTTACAAAATGTAAAAATTAAACCAAATCGCGATAATATCCGTACAAAATAGTTTTATTTCAATGTGTAACATTCGCGTAAATCTAAGAAACCTTCGTAGTGTAGTTAAATGAAGACTGTGAAACATTGCCGTCGTTTTAATTCCCGCACCAATAGAAATATTTGTATGACCAACAAATATTTGTGTTCTGGGTGTTTGAGACCGAAAAGTCTCTCGTAGTTACTGATACGACACAAGACTTGATCTTAGTGTGGGGTCAGGACTATGTATGTGACTGTTGGGTGTATTTATTTTCAGATGAGCTCTTCCAGAAAATTGTGGACGATATAGCGCTGGACATGAAGCTTATGAGAATGGTTGAAGAACAGAAACTACAGCTGCAGAGGGAAGCGGAGGCCAAAGCGAAAAACAAAGAGTATTGTTCGTGTTGAATAAGAACTTTCTTGAAGAAAAATGTTCTTGAAAACAAAGATGTTACAACATAAAGTTGATAGAATGAGGGCCAGTTTTTTTTAAATAATACCTATGTTATAACATAAAACAAAGAAAAACCACAGTAATTCAGATTGTGAAGAAGATAGTTGAGTAACAAAAGATAAGTATATCGATTCAAGTATAAGGAGAAAGCTATATTTAACTAAGCATTAAATGTCTTATTCATAGACAGTTTTAAAATGTACATTAGTTATCGAACGTTTTGTCTTCTTCGCTCAAACTGAATTCAAAAGTCGTTCGAAAGGGACAAATTCGATAACTAAAATACTTTTTAAAACTGTATAAATAAGGCCGTAAAAAGAACGATTTACGGCAAATAACATGCGTTTATGATAAACATGCAAGATGATATGAAAACAATACATGGAATCTGTTTAGTATTATTCATTTATAAAAAAAAATCAATTTTCCCACAAACACAAAAATATCCGATTTCGAAAAAGCATTCTGCCTGTCTCGGTGGCGTAGTTGTACTACGGTACGACTACAAAACTGAGGTCTCGGGTTCGGATCCTGGGTTGGGCAAAGTGATATTGAATTTTTCTTTGCATTATCAGCCCGGTGTAAAGAATTTTTGCCCGATATGGCGATAGGCTCGCCCCTTATCACATCGTGGGACGGAACATACAAGGCGAAATTTGGGTGTCCTGGTAGCACCTATGCCTACCCCTTCTGGGATAAAGGCGTGAGTTTATGTTAAAAAAAATACCACAAAAATATCCGATTTACAAAAAAACAGCATTGTAATAGTTGAAATTTGGTCGCCAAAAGACGTTATTTAATATGATCACAATATTTTAGAATTGAAGCAGATAAAAGACAAGATTATTGCAGCTATTATTGTTCACTTAAAGTTAAAACTGACTAAATGCAACTTATTTTAATAAAGTATTTATTGTAGTACAAACATGGAATTATTACTTCCTATCAAATGCTGATTTATGTCTAAATAACTGATATAAATAACACTATATACAGGGTATATCAAGACCGCGACCGAAAACGAAGCCAGGTGGTAGTATTAGTGATATCAAACACAAAGCAAGTAAAAATTTCACAAAAAAACGTTATTTTTTTTTTGTAATTTTTTACTTATCGTCGTATTTGAGTGATAAATACATGTCTAAAATTATGACGTACATCGCATTATTTTTAAACACGCAATAATACGTAAGGATTTAAATTACTATTTTTACAAAAACTAGGTATTTACCTCTCAAACACGACGATTTTTAAAATACTGTAAAAAAAATCCGTCGCTGTTTTTGCAAAAAATTTAGTTGCATTGTGTCTGTAACCGCTAAACTACCACCTGGCTTCGTTTTCGGTCGCGATCTTGATATACCCGGTATAAATAACTCTCATATGTGAGAGGCCGCCTTGGTAGATCCCACCGCATTGTCTATTTCTCCAAGAAACAGCAGTGTAAATTCACTGTTGTGTTCCAGTTTACTACCGGTTTTGGCGAGATGAGCATGCTATTCGCCTGATGGTAAGCGATACGACTGCTCATGGACAGTAGAAAACCAAACAACACCATGAATTACAAAGCGGTGCTTGGCAATCCACTGCGTTCGCCATCCTGAGACATAAGATTTTAAATCTCAATATGTCCAGTAGTTACTCTGGCTACAATGTCCCTCAAACCGGAACACAACAGTACATTTACACTGCTGCTTGGCGGGAGAAGTAGACATAAACACAAACTGAATAATAAAGTAAATTTTTGATCGAACATAATAATACCATGAGTACATTTATGAGTTATAAATATTTTAATGGCTAGAATATATAAGGCTTTAATGTTATGAGTGGATTTCTACCAAATACAATGGCTGTCTTCCTATAAAGCTTTGCTTAATGAGGCAACTCTTTAAAAAAAAAACTATTTTTTACGGATTTTATCGCGATTTGGTTAAATTTTTACATTTTTTAACTTCCCGACGTTTCGATTGCTTTACAGCTTTTGCGGTCACGGGGCTGCACGAAAGCTGTAAAGCAATCGAAACGTCGGGAAGTTAAAAAATGTAAAAATTAAACCAAATCGCGATAAAATCCGTAATTTAGTTTTATTTAAATGTGTAACATTCGCGTAAATGTAAGAAACCATGAGGCAACTCTTGTTTTAGGCTGGTGGAAACATGACAAATTAATACATCCAACAGTCACATACAGGTTATATCCAGTCTGCGACCGAAAACGAAGCTAGGTGGTAGTTTTAACAACTTCAGTCATAATGAAACTAAATATATCGGAAAAAAAGAGTCGATTTTTTTTACTTCTCGTCTTGTTTGTGTGGTATATACACTGTATATTTGTAATGTACACCCTTTTATTTTTAAAGATACAATCCTAGGCTAGGGTTTAAATTAGTATTCTAGCAATAACTATGTATTTAAATAAGAAATTTTTAAATAAATGTAATAAAACATCGTCGCTTTTTTTGTAATCTATTATTGCATTGTGTCTGTAGTCGCTAAAACTACCACCTGGCTTTGTTTTCGGTCGCAGTCTAGATATAATATAATAAATATAATATAATAAATATAATATAATAAATTAAACTGAATTAAGATGTGATAATAATTTTGTAAAACCATTTAATAATCTATTGACACTGCGAACAAAACGTGTGTAACAAAAAAAAGTAGTCCCGACTTATACATTTTTTGAAATGCGTGAACAAACATACAAACATGATAAGTCCACATGATAGCCCTCTCTGTCACTCGTACCCTGCAATATGTTCCGTCTCGCTCGTGCGCTGCACAGATTTTGCTCGGGATGTCCGTAACAGATTATTAATTATAACTATTAATACTTTTTTTGAAGGTAGTATATTATACGGCTACACTCACTATGAAAGGGAAAATAATACCTACTTATTTAATAACTAATTTATTTGTAAAAATAAGCAATTGACAAAAAAATACTGTAACAGCGGTGGGGATGCGCCATAAAAAAATTTGGCGCCAATTTTTTTCGAACTTAAATGGAGTTTTTTTCATAAAATTTACATTTTATTTTCAAGTTCTATTTCGAATTAAAGTGTATGTAAAAATTACGACATTGAAAAACCAAAAATATGTCAAACTAATTACTGTGCCATGGATAACCTCAAATATTTTTTAATACGTGAGGAAACCTGCATACCGTAGAAATCTTGATATATACTATCTAAAGCCAGCCTGCGTGGTGGCCTAACCCGTCTCAATCGAACTCTTGGTAGAGGAGTCCCGTGCTCAACAGTGTCCGATTATGGGCTGATAAAAGTCCCGCATCGGGAATAGAAGCAGCTACTTACCAATAAGCTATGTGTAAATATAATAATATGTCACAAATATACTGCTTTGTATTTTAAAAATTCGTTTTATTATTTTCCTTTCCTTCTAAATTATTTAAATATGAAAAAGTTGAAGTGAAGTGGCGTCTTGTTATAGTCTATCTAAACTAACAGGTTCCATTTGACGTTTCATACTTTTAACGTAAATAACTTTGTGCAGATGTAACCCACACAATTTCAATAACACTTTCCGTAAATCCATGGAATTATGAAGCTATTCTTATTTTATCACTAGATATACAAACCATAATCACTAATTTTAAACTAGAATTCTTTAAATAAAGCAAAATAACCATTTTAAACAACATATTTTTTTTCTAGACGTCATTACAAAGTCACCTCGTTAGGTCTTTTACCGGTAGAGTCGAGACTATTCAAATGCATTTGTATACCCATAATCGGTAAAAATATTTAAATAATCGAGCAGATATAAAACAGTTGTTTTTTTTAATTTTTAAAAATACTGAACTTTCAGCTAATAATAGATATGCTGTCAACGAACATACATCAATAAATAGTGAAATAATAATATTAATATGAATTAATTTATCATTAATTAATAGATTTGGATATTACAATGGAAATTAAGGTAGTATTGTAGGATACGCCACACATAGTGAGGAGGTTCCTCACTTTGGAGTATATGTATTGTATTGTATGTATGTATCATGTGTTCATAAGCATGTGCGTAATGTGGAGTGGACTCGAAAAAGTGTCTGCACCCGGGTGAGGCCGGGACGGGCCGCTAGTAATAGATAAATCACTCCTTTTGTTCCTAAATAGTAAAGTTACATGCAATTGTTGATGTCTCATTAGAATAAAAATATTCATGAAAAAATAAACAAAATGATGTAAACTGAAAATATAAACTGTAATCGATTAAGAAATACAAACAAATATTATCGATATCTCTAAATAATCGGATATTGTAAGAACCGATTTATTTGACAGCATCCCTATTTCCCAATGTCAAATGGAACTTCTTAGTTTAGATAGACCTTAGTGTAGGACCAGACGCGGTTGCTAAAACGGTGGTCCTGGGTTCGAATCCCATGGCACACCTGGCTCCTGACTTTGGAGTAACGTGTGTATTACAAGTTACAACACACTTTAATGGTGAAGAAATACACACAACTGTAATAATCTGGGTTCAGTTCCCATGTCGGACAATTTACTTGTTTTAGGTTTAAAGCTCTCAGAGGAAGTTCTTGTCTAGATGTAGGATGTATTATATAACAAAAACAATCGTTGAATTGTAATTCATATATTGTATAAAAGGTACATAATATAATATACATAATTTTAATATTTACTTGAGAATTCATCACCAAATAATTTATTTACATTCAGTCCAAAAGCACTTAAATGAACGCTACTTTTCACAGTACTTTCACTAGTGAAAAATCACTGATTTCATGTGAAAAAATAACAGTGAATTTTTAAGTTGAAAATCACAGTGATTTTTAAAAAATCGCATTTTATTTTAAAGTGATAAAACATATGATGGTAAGTGCTATGTAAGTAAAAAATGCTAGCCTGCTTCAACACAAACTGACCCTGAAACTTGTACTCGTATCACTATGAATTTTACCTAGTATGTAATAAATACACCCAACAGTCACATACATAGTCCTGACCCCACACTAAGATCGAGTCTTGTGTCGTATCAGAAACTACGAGAGACTTTTCGGTCTCACAAACACCCAGACCCGAGACAAATACTCATCACAAATATTTGTCTTGGTGCAGGGATCGAACCCGCAGCCTCTCGTTTCACAGCCGGCGTCTAACCAACTGCACCACGGAGGCTGTCAATGTTAATTATAAAGTAAACTTGGTGGCCTGTTGGTAGCGTACCAGACGCGACTACCGGTACAATGGTCCCGCGTTCAAATCTAAGGGCCAATTGCACAAACTAACTTTACCCATACCTTTGACTTTGAAAACGTCAACCCCATACATTAGCAATGTCAAATACGTCACAAATGTATGGGATTGACATTGTTAAAGTCAAAGTTACGGGCAAAGTTAGTTTGTGCAACCGAGCCTAAGTGCACACGTCTTACTTTTCGACTCCCAGGTAGGGTAATTTAAGTGTAATTTTCGGTTTGAGATTGTAGAGATCCTTGCATAAGAAATGCGTTGCCCAAAAATGAAAAATTCACAGTGATTACATAAGTGAAAAGAATCAGATATCACAAGTGAAAAATCACTTATTTCATATGAAAAATCACAGTAGCACATCTAGACTAAGTTATGTACTACGCCGGCGTGTTGTACATGCACAGTCTGGACTATATTCTGAACTAGATTACTCGCGATGTTCTGCTGGAAGTACTGCATGCGGTTCGCCAGTTCGACGCCCGGGTAGGGCTCTTCCTTCTTCACCGGCGGCGGGCGGGTTTGTTGCTGGAAGAATGCAAAAAAATATATTTTTTCATGAAAATATTTATTAAATTATAAACTACTTTGCAAAAAAATGGGCACATTTTAATTTTCATCCATCGATAATAACAGACTTGACTAACATCCGCTTTGACATACACAAAAATATTCACACTCTTCATATCTACAGATTGTAGATACACGATTTTCTAAGCATTATAACTAATATTACTAAATATAATAAAAAATATCTTGTAAATAGAGAATAAGTACTATGTGTATTGACTTGTCATAAGAGCTATTTAACTGCCTACGTGACCAATAAACGAATTTATTTTCATATCAACATTGACCTCCACTGCGTCTCCATTGACCCCAGTCTCCGCATGTATAACTACCGGCACGGATCTTGAGCGCTGGCCGTTACTTGCGCAGATGTCGATTTTTGGGTCTCTTTAGAGGTAGATGAAGAAGGCGGGCGGGGGCATTATCGCATCGGCCAGTGATTGGTTCACTACGCAACGCCATATTGTTGTTATGCCTAATTCATTCATTGCGTTTGTTCAATTCATTCATTTGTTTTGTCCTTAAGTTCACGATGCGCAAAGCTATCCCCACTCTGTCGCCGAGCGCTCAAGATCCGTGCCGGCGGTTATATCCGCATCGACTAACCTTAGCTCGTTTCCCGCTGTCGTGCATCATCTTCACGTGTTTGTATATTGAAGTCTGCCACGTGAAGGTCGCGGGACACAATTTGCACTTGAAGCTCTTCGTCGTGGAACGCTTCGTATGCATCGCCCAGACGTGGCCCTTCAGTCTTTTTACTGTCTGTAATGGAAATTCAAGGGTTATAAAAATTATGGTATAAGGATTTAGTCTATTTTCGGTCTAAAATAAGTCCTAAAATAAATATAGATCTTGAAAATAAATTATACAGAAATAAACAGAATGAAAGATGAAAAAAACGTTCATGAAAAGTAGAATGCCCATTTTACTATGAAACTTGGTATCAGTGCGAACATTTTTGTCCCTCGATGAAACCTACTTTTTATGTAGGGAAAAATATATATTTACAATCAAAATAAACATAATTGCGACCCAGGCCCGGAGTTCTTGGAGAAATGAACTAGAAGTACAGTCACTCTTGTAGTAATCGTATGACGTATCGTAAAATGTGATGATAATTACTTTATTTTATAAAAATCTGTCGCCCGGGATAAAACAGGAAAACGTTGAAGGATAAACCATAAAAATTGCTTGATAAATATACAGGGTATATCAAGACTGCGACCGAAAACGAAGCCAGGTGGTAGTATTAGTGACTTCAGACACAATGCAAGTAAAATTTTCGCAAAAAAAAATCGTCATCTTTTTTTTGTAATTTTTTTACCTGTCGTATTTGGGTGATATATACATCGTTTTCCTACAATAATGATGTAGACCTCTTTATTTTTAAACACGCGATGGTACGTAAGGGTTTAAATTAGTATTTTCGCAAAAACTAGGTATTTACCACCCAAACATGATTATACTTAAATTAAAAAAAAAAATATCTGTCACTGTTTTGGCGAAATTTTTATTTGCATCGTGTTTGTAACCAGTAAAACTAATACCTGGCTTCGTTTTCGGTCGCAGTCTTGATATACCCGGTATACATTACCTTGTAAGACTTGCCGCAGATTTCACACAAATGCTCTCCTTCCTGCTCTCTCTTCTTTCCTTCATGTATGTTGTTCACGTGGGCCACCATAATTTTGGCGGTTTTGAATGGCTGGAAAATATATGATTGTTAAGATAAACGAATTGGACTAAAGCGGTGTGGAAGATTAATAAACGATCTTGACAACTATTTAAAGATACATACATAAATTCACGCCTTTTCACAGAGTGGGTAGGCAGAGGTGCAACCAGGACACACACGTTTCGCCCTGTATGTTCCGTCCCACGATGTGATATTGAGCCTATCGGCATATCAGGCACAAATTCCTGACTCCGGGCCGATAATTAATATAAAAATCCAATATCAATTTGCCCGACCCGGGATTCGAACCCGAGACAGCTGTAATCATACCGTAGTACAACTAGACCACCGAGGCAGTCTTATTATCTATATCAGCTCATATACGTCCCACTGCAGTGCACGGGCCTCCTCTACAATCGAGAGTACGAATGAGAGGGGTTAGTACACTCCACCACGCTGGCCTAGTGCGGGTTGGCGAGCTTTACATACCACAGAAATTCTTACAAATGCAATGGTATGCAGGTTTCTTTATAATGTTTCCTTCGTCATTATAGTGCGTGGTGATTGACTATCAATACACACATAACTCCGAAAAGTCAGAGGTGTGCCCTGGGATTTGAACCCGCGACCACCGTGAACTTATAGGCAGCCGCGTCTGGTCCGTTACCAACAGGCCACCACGCACCTATCATAATTACCTTACCTTATCATAATTACACTTAACATAATTACCTTACCTTAAAACACACATTGCATTGGTACTTGATGATCTTGCGATGGTCCCAGTCGATGTGGTCCACCATGCACCATTTCGTGGGGAATTTCTTACCGCAGTAGTTACATTCGTGTCTGGGAACAAAAAATATATATATTATGGTATATTAGCTGGGTGAAAAATAAATGGTAGGTCCATACATAATATACTCTTTATTATTTATTAAAGAGATATGTTTTACTTCAAAAAGAAAAATAATATAATAAATAGTTTAAAAAAACTAAAAAAATACACTTTTATAGAAAATCCAACTAAAGAAAAGAAAATAAATTTTAATAAATTTGAATAAAAAATTGTATAAGAAAAAATGATTTTATTGTAAAAAGAAAGCGGAAGCATTTCAGGATATTATCAAAATAACCCTTCTAGTCATATCTGTTTATAAAATATTTAGAACTATTGATACCATGCACCCCACGCTTTTTTTACAATAAAATCATTTTTTCTTACACAATTTTTAATTCAATATTATTAAAAATTATTTTCTATTTTTTAGTTGGATTTTCTATAAAAGCTTATTTTTTTAGTTTTTTTAAACTATTATTTATTTTTCATTTTTTAGTCGAATGCGCCTGGTAGATTCCTTTATTGGTCTTGACGCAGACACTCCAGGTCTCAGGAAAACAAAAATCGCTAATCCTGATTATCCTAGTAAGGATAACGGGTCAAAACGTTTAAAATATTGAATTGTCATCGGTCCTTAATAAGAATGCCAAATTGCGCGTTAATCCGACGTTGAAGGGGGTCAAAATCATGTTCAAAGATTCCGTTACATACTAACTAACATACATACGTCTGAAGCTAATAAAAGCGTATTAAAAAAGAGCTGTATTTTGTTCTTTACATTTGACCTTAAAAGTCCGTTTTATTGATATCCTGTTTTTGCTTTGCATTAAGGGACAAAATTACAAAACTTATTTTTCACTTTGGTGTTGGTGTTTTATGCTTTTTTTTCTCAAGTAACCCTCTGCGCTTCAGTAGATGATAGACAATTATCAAGTGGTTCGCACAGCAATCTCTGGTCGCGGAATTCTTACCACACTTTTTTGCAAAATAAAATCTTATTTTTCTTTTTTTTATACTCACGCATAAGAATAATCGCGGACATGCCTTTATTCTACCTATGATGGTTTGCATAGCAGTCCCTGCTCGATAACATCTTGCCACACCAAAAATTTTATACTATTTTTTTGCAAAAAAGATTTTCCAAATATTCTTTTAAAAAATGGTTTCTTAGATATACTCGAATGTTACACATACATACATACATACATCAGCCTCCACTGTCCCACTGCAGGGCAAAGGAGTCGGGAAGATAAAAAAAATTAAAATTAAACCAAATCGCGATAAAATTCGTTAAAAATAGTTTTATTTCAATTCTTTTTCACTTAATTTCTATGTTATGTTTTATTTTTCTTTCATTTTTCAGTACTCAAGCATAAACATCCTATTTTTTTTTTTGCAAAAAAACTTTTCTTTTTGTAAATACTCACGCATAAGAATCCTCTCCAGCATGCCTTTTGCTCAGTCTGAGATGATTGGCATAACAGTCTCTGCTCGCGAACGTCTTCCCACAATCCTTGCACTCGTGCAGCGCCCCGGCCTCCCTCTCCCGGTGGTTGCGCGCGTGGCGAGCCAGGTTGCGCTTCCACTGGAACAGCTTCCCGCACGTCGGACAGGGGTAGGTCAGGCCATCGTGGATTACTCTACAATAAAACATACATAAATAAATAAATAAATACACCCAACAGTCATAATCCTGACCCCACACTAAGGTCGAGTCTTGTGTCGTATCAGGAACTACGAGTTTTCGGTCTCACAAACACCCAGACCCGAAACAAATACCTGTGGATCATACAAATATTTGTACCGGTGCGGGGATCGAACCCGCGGCCTCTCGTTTCACAGGCGGCGTCTAACCAACTGCGCCACGGAGGCTGTCTAAATAACATAAACTCACGCCTTTTTCCCAGAGGGGTAGGCAGAGGTGCGACCAGGACACCCACATTACGCATTTTGTATTCTATCCCACGATGCCATATCGGGAACTATTTTGTTACTTTATTTTTGGAAAATATAAATAATAGGTAATAAATAAATGAGTGGTGGCCTGTACATGTTTACGATGGTCCCAGGTTCAAATGAGCACACTTCTCTATATTTGCAGAAAACAATTATGACAAATGTAAGTGCGTGGTGGCCTGTTGGTAACGGACCAGACGCGGCTGCCTACATGTTCATGGTGGTCGCTGGTTCAAATCCCAGGGCACACCTCTGACTATTCGGAGTTATGTGTGTATTGATAGTCAATCACGCACTTTAACGGTGAAGGAAAACATCGTGAGGAAACCTGCATGTCGTAGCGATTTTAAAGAATTTCTACGGTATGTAAATCCGTCAACCCGCACTAGGCCAGCGTGGTGGACTATATGGTCTAACCCCTCTCAATCGATTCCCTCGATTGTAGAGCAGGCCCGTGCCCTGCAGTGGGACGTATATGGGCTGATATAGATATGTACAAAGTTTCTCTGTATTCAACCTTGACTGGGTTGAATCATGTATTTATTAATACTTAATAACTATAAAAAAACGTGGCTAAAACTGCATACCATAGCATTTCTAAGAATTTGTGTTATGTAAAGCCCGCCTAGCACTAGGCCAGCGTGGTGGACTGTTCTAACCGCTCTCAATCGTACTCTCGATTGTAGAGGAGGCCCGTGCCCTGCAGTGGGACGTACGAGCTGATACAGACTACTGTAGTCTACTGACTACAGTATTATTGAGTTATAAGGTACTTACACATGCGCTCTATAGCTCTTCTTAGAATGAAACACCTTATTACAGCCTTTGCAGGGTATATGTAACTTCTCCTTAGGTTTTTCGTCCTTATTTTGAGGGAGGATTCTGTAAAATAAAACTTATATTAAAATTAATACATACATACACTCACGCTTTTTTCCCAGAAGGGGTAGGCAGAGGTGCTACCAGGACACTTGTTTCGCCTTGTATGTGTCGCACGATGTGATGGGGGGCGAGCCTATCGCCATACCGAGCACAAATTCCTGACTCCGGGATGATAATGAATAGAAAAATCCAATATTACTTTTCCCGACCCGGGCTTCGAACCCGATACCTCAGCGTTGTAATCGTACCGTAGTACAACTGCACCAAAATTAATGCATTAGGATCCTAATAGGAAAACTTACAGCTAGAGAAAAATCAAAATAAAAATTATAATAAAAGGCAAATTAGAAAGTGTCGCTTTGAGCAACTAAGAAAATTATTTTTACAGTTGACAATGTCTTTAGAAAATGCTTAAAACTTACTTCAAATGGTATTTGAGCGTCATTTTGTTTGCGAAAACCTTCCCACAGCAGTCGCATTGCGGTCTCTCCTGATGACAAACCCCTCGATGGTATGTTAACTTTGATTTCGTACTGGAACAAATGGAGAAAATTATATTTAATTAGTGCTACCGTATGTCAGAATAGGAATCCCTGTGTAAAATTTCAAGTTCCTAGCTCCAGTAGTTTCGGCTGTGTGTTGATAGGTCAGTCAGTCAAGCAGGTTCCTCTTTTATATACCGGGTATATCAAAACTGCGACCGAAAACGAAGCCTGGTGGTAGTATTAGTGAAAGCAATCGAAACGTCGGGAAGTTAAAAAATGTAAAAATTAAACCAAATCGCGATAAAATCCGTAAAAATAGTTTTATTTCAATGTGTAACATTCGCGTAAATCTAAGAAACCATTAGATAGTATTAGTGGTTACAAACACGACGCAAATAAATATTTCGCCAATACAGTGACAGATATTTTTTTAGATTTTTTTAAATATCATCGTGTTTGGATGGTATATACCTAGTTTTTGCGAAAATACTATTTTTAACCCTTACGTACCATTGCGTGTTTAAAAATAAAGAGGTGTACATCTTTATTTTAGGAAAACTATGTATATATCACTCAAATACGACGATAAGTAAAAAATTACAAAAAAAAAGTTGTTTTCTTTTTTGCGAAATTTTTACTTGCATTGTGTCTGAAGTCACTAAAACTACCACCTGGCTTCGTTTTTGGTGGCGGTCTCGATATACCCTGTATATAGATATTTGTTTAGTGGTCATGTGTAGCTTTGGTGATGAAATGTAGAAATGTAGTTTGAAGGAGGTCTTCACTCCGCACTCCTTACATTTATACCCAGTGAGGGATGAGGACTTTGTGGGAATTATAGTACTGAAACTGTTTTTGGGGAGGTCGAGCATGAAATTAGGGAAGAATGAGGATCATCATTTACCTTACAATCTCAGCTAGTTACTTACACTACTCCAATGCCATTTTTTTACTCATTGAGGAGGTGGAGCATATATTTAGGGAGGATTTTTTTTTGTTACTCGCTTAAACTCACTCCCGCAAGTGACACATTTAAACTCTTCCGAGTCTTTCCGATGTGTGGAGACGTGCTTCAATATGAGCCGTTTGAGGGAGGTCTTCACCCCCTCCTCACATTTGTACGCAGTGAAAGATGAGCACTTTGTGGGAACTATAGTACTATAAAATATTTTTTTGGGGAGGTCAGGTATGAATTTAGGTAGGTGTGAGAGAAATTAGGACAATCATTTACCTAAAAATCTAAGCTAGTTACTTACACTCTTTTAATGCCAATTTTTTTTTTCTCATTGAGGAGGTGGAGCATGAAATTAGGGAGGATTTTTTTTTACTCACCTAAACTCACTCCCGCAAGTGACACATTTAAACTCCTCCGAGTCCTTCCTGTGTGTGGAGACGTGCTTCATCATGAGTCGTTTGAGGGAGGTCTTCACTCCGCACTCCTTACATTTGTACGCGGTGAGGTGAAGCGAGCGGTGAACGGAGAGATTGTCCTTGGTTAGGAAGTATGCTTTGCATATGTTGCATTGGTGGCAGGTTTCGCCTTTCTGAAAAAAAGGGGATTTGAGGGTAGATTGTTATTGGCATATAAAATCTATCTTTCTTTGGCTTTTCGGGAAAAAATAGTAGATTATTGAGAAAAAAAAAACGTCAGTGAAATGCCAAGCATTGCTTTGTAATTTATGGTTTGGTTTTCTACTGTCCATGAGCGGTCGTGCCGCTTACCTTCAGGTTAATGGCATGCTCGTATCGCCATTCACCGCAGTAAAAAAAAACATTGAGCTATTTACTCGTTTGCCTATCATTACCATCATCCCATTGCAGTCCACTGCTGGACATAGGCCTCTCCCGCGGTACCCCACAAAGCCCGGTCTGCTGCTTCACGCATCCAGTCGCTGCCGGCCCTCTTGTGCAAGTCGTCCCACCATTTGGCCAGAGGATGTTTGCCTATAAAACAAACTCACAAATTCTCTCACATCTGGCTTCTCTGGCTGTAAATGTCTTTATGCGAGGTTATTTACCTCTTTAGTTCATTGTTTTGTCACCCGCTGTATTAGGGAGGGAAATGGACAATAATTTATTTCCAACTCCTCCTATTAATTTAACTTTTTGATTGATTTCGTTGCGTTTTAAAGACAAGTTAGACATTCCCGGAGACTCGCTGAGCTTCAATGCTCGGTGTCATTAAAATGCTTGCTGTTGATCCTGGCTTACAGGAGTTGCAGTGGCGGGAATTGAGGGCGGGACAGTCTCCTGAAAAAACTCACCAATCTATGCTTCCCATTCAAATGATCTGCCATCAACTTCTCAGTGTTGAATCCTAGTATACAATCCGTGCACTTATACTTGAGGTTAGTGAAGTACGAACTAGTGACGTCACTCTCCCGAACGTTCCACATCTCGTCCTCACTCATACTGTAAAGTTCCACTAGATCTGAAGGTAGGTTTTTCAACTTGCGATTCGACTTTTGAGGGTCTTCTTGTATTGGCTGAAAAAATAAGTTTAAACAAAGGATGCGTGATTGCGAAAAGTCTCTTAGTTCTAATACCTACGACACAAGACTTAATTGATGTTAATATGGTGTCAGGACTATGTATGTGACTGTTGGGTGTATTTATTATTAATTATTACTTATAATTTTACAAGCTACTTCAATACTATTTTCACAAAAATGTTTTATTACAACGTTATTTGTGTTTATACGCAAAATAATAAATACCCTATTGATCTCAACACTTTGAACAATTTCCACTTGAAAAAGTAAATAATTTGTAATAAATACACTTGTTAAGTCGGTCATCCCGCATTAGGCCAGCGTGGTGGACTATATGGCCTAACCCCTCTCAATCGTCCTCTCGATTGTAGAGGAGGCTCGTGCTCTGCAGTGGGACATATACGCGCTGATACAGGTATAGTATGGTACAAATGTTAAAAAGAAAATCAATGTTACCAAATCTTACCTTTTCCTTCTTCTTTCTCTCTTTTTTAATCTTCTTCTCCCTTTTCTTCTTAGTTTTTAGTTTAGACAGTTGTATATCGTCCTCCGAAGTAGCATCGTTATCTTGGGACGCTAAATCTTCTGATAGATCGTCTTTCGTGTAATCCGGCTCGTTTTTAAGAGAATCTTCCTCTACAATAATAATATTAATTGTAAGTTACAGGTCAATGGCCAAGTTGAATGTGGGATGTGAACTGTATACCACAGATATTTGTTTCGGGTCTGGGTGTTTGTGAGACCGAAAGGCTCTCGTAGTTTCTGATACACGATACAAGACTCGATCTTAAGTGTTCGGTCAGGACTATGTATGTGACTATTGGGTGTATTTATTTTTATTTATTTATGAAAAAATATTTTAACTGATAATCTTTCTTGGTGTACAAGAATTATTAAATTTATTCAAGTTAAGTTGATTTTATATTATTTCAGATACTTTAACTTCAGCTTTGTTTAGTTAAGTACCTATTTATGTACAAAATTGGAAATAAATGCCTATTATGAATAACTTACCGAACACCGCATAGTTTTCATCGTTTTCTTCAATTTTTATTTCCGTTTCTGTGACTGTAATTTCAACTTTCGACGAGTCGTAAGTTTCTACTTGTGACGCGCAGAAGCGAGTTGAGGAGAAATCTGTGAAGTCCTCCGGAGAGTTCAGGAATGTGTGCTGTAATAAATATATGTAGAATGAAACGTTAGACGAATGATATTCAACGTAGTTTAAGTGAAAGAGATAACGAATGGAAGTACTAAAGAGTAAAAGAGTTAGAGGATGAATGATTAAGATGTCAACTATGAAAGGAAAGAATGAGAGATAACAGTTTGGAAGACGATGGAAGAAGTTGAGGACGACGGATGACGACTCAATTCAAGACGAATTAAAGAAGACGATTACATACTGAAGAATATCTAAACAATCGTTGTTTTGATTTTGACCTTAATGAAACTATTCCCACATATATTTGTATTTTAGTATCTTACTTTAATAGAGGGTGATTCAGAAAGGGTATATAAAGCTGTAATTGTGATTATACACTCTTCATAATGAACAACTTTTGCTATAGGTCCAACCTTGAAATCGAGAAAAAAAATCAGCTGTTCCATACATTTTGCAAATTCAAACATTATTTTTGTATGGAAATTTCTTTCCCGATTTCAGGGTTGGACCCATAGCAAAAGTTGTTCATTATGAGGAGTATAGCATACTCCTCGGCTTGATATATCCCTTTATGACTAACCCTGTATATCTTAGCAATAAGTGCCCGATATAACATAACATGGAATAAATGCTCAAGATCAAGAAGATGCATCAAAAAATAAAAAATAAAGTCACCTGAGGTAGGTATCTTGAGCATTTATTCCATGTTATATATTAGTACCTAGTAGTTTCTGATACACAACACAAGACTTGAATGCTAGTGGGGTCAGGACATGTTTATTATATTTTCAAAAAAATTAGGGCTCCTTACTAAAACATCAATAATGTAAACCCAAGGTGAAAAAAATTACCTAAAATGTTCTTTACATTGCGTGCGCTGCGAAAACTATATGATGTGGACTGGACTCAAAAACTATCTGCACCCAGGCGAAGCCAGGCTGAGCTGTTAGTCTAAAATATTTTTGGGACTTGCTTATTTGTTTCCATAATACCCACCTCTTTAGAATAATTAATAAGTACTTCGAATGACTGCAGGACTCTTTCTTGAAACCTCATTACAGTCCTTACATTAGCTAGGCACTCCCAACACACTTGTATAGTAAGACCATCGGGGACCTGAAATAAAATTATTAAATTAATCTTTATACTAGTGTCACTACATTCTTCTTCTTCTTTGTTCGAGTCAATGGCTCAAAATGACTAGACTTAACGGTCTTACAATTTCTCGGCCCAGTAGGTCGCTAAAGTTATGGCAGCGTCAGTAGCTTCCATTATGTCTTTTCTTTCTTCTTTTTATCACTACATTGTAAATCTTACATTACTATTAAAGGTATTCTATGATTTCAGTTAATAGTTTTTTTTAAAGAGCTTGATTGTCCGAGACTCAGTACCTCGTTCACCCTTTCATCATTATTTCTTATGTTCAATCTTCAAGGAATGTGGCTATGATTTAACATGAAAGTATGCAACTATTGAATCTCAATGAGACTTTAGATAAACAATATCTTCAATATGAGATATTTTTTGCTTTGATGTGTACATAAAAGGGAAAGTTTTAAATAAATGAAAAAAATATATGAAATTTATTTTAATTACTTCACAAAGCCAGTTATTGCTTAGATTACTTAAATGTATGTCATCTGTATTCCTGTTTCTTCAGGTATTTTTATTATTTATTTTATCGATGGAATAGAAAAGAACCAATATATTGCTTCGTGAATATTTTAGTACTTTTGGAAATGCTCTCAGGATTCGACGTGATTATTTTACATTTTGGTCATTTAAAATCGATGAAAACATTAAAATCAAAGCATTTCTTTTTTTTTTTTTTTTCTTCTATTTTTGGCTTCGTACTTCTTGTACATTTAGCCAATGTCAAGTATAGCGATATTTGCAATTTGTTTTTTTTTTTTTGGAAATTGGATACTGGACTTCAACGGATTACAGAAATGGTAAAGGTAGGGAAACTATTTGATTTAAGGTAAATGGAGAGGAATGTGAATTAGGTGACTATCAGGAGAGTTATTATGATAATATAAATAAATAATGCTTAAATGTCATTAAAATAAGACAAAAGGTAAAATAAAAACAATTAAAACTAATGAACTAAATGGATAAAGGTGAGATAAATAAAATTAAATTTTTATATTATTACTAATGAGAAATAACGCTATACATTTATATACAAGAATGTCCTTACTACTAAGAAGAGTGGTAATGGAACAAGGAAAAGGAATACGGAGGCGAATAAGTGATTTAATAAAGGATGAACGATCATATTTTGTACATGCAAACAATATGTGATTCAGATCACCAACATCTGATTCACAAGAGCACATGGAACTATGTATAATATTAAGCTTTGCAAGATGAGCAGGAGAACAAGTGTGACCAAGTCTACAGCGGATCAATAAAGAGGTCTCCAACTTGCCAAACTTGGCTGTACAGAACCAAGGTTTCGCAGGTATATCTGGCTGAATGCAAAAGTAATAACGGCCCTTTACCTGTGCACTGGAACACCAAGCTTCATTCCATGAATCCCGAAGAAATGTTTTCGGCAAAGATAAAAGATCAAGACTGAAATTTTTAAAAGGAAACAAATCCCCACAGTGCACCGCTTCCTTAGCAAGTTTATCAGCAGCATCATTGCCATGAATTCCTGAATGACTAGGAATCCAAGCAAAAAGTAATGAGTAGCCCATGGAGACACATTTGAATGCTAATTCTCTAATTTGAAAAATAATCGGTAGCATGGTATTATTTTTAAAAGGAAATTTTGATATGGCCTGAAGAGCACTCAAAGAATCAGTAAAAATAATTACTTTTTTAAGTTTAAAAATTAAAATATATTCGATGGCTTTCAGAATACCAAGGCATTCACCAGTAAATACTGATGCCTCAGGAGGAAGTCTTATTTTTTGGACAATGTTATATTGGGAATGGAAAACGCCAATCCCAACACATTGAGATGTAGAAAATTTAGAAGCGTCCGAGTACAGATAATGGAAACCCTCAAAACCAGCAAGAAACGAATTAAAAGAAATTCTAGCGTTTGGAAAGTGTTTATCAACACAGCTGTAAATAATTTTAGGAGAATAAGTTAAGGATTCATAAGAATTGCTAAATAAAGGGAGTTTACTAGAGCGATGGGTGGGAGCAGACAGGGATAGGAATTTTTGGTAACTTTTGACAAGGCATGGAAGAGATTTAAAGGTCCAAAAGCCGGAATTAATACGTGATAGGAAGGACTCAAGTAACGGAATGAGAGGGTGGTTCGAGAACTGAACAATTCTGAACAAATATCTATCAGAAAGGAACTGCCTCCTAAGGAAAAGCGGAGCTTCGCCACACTCTACTTGCAAGGCATTAATTGGACTGGACTTCATAGCACCTGCAATAATACGTAATGCTTTAGATTGCAGGCGATCTAACTTTCGAAAAGAATTAACGTTACCAGGTTCTAAGAGAAAGGTACCATAATCAAAAATACTTTTGATTAAGGCATTGTATATAAGCTTTAATGACCAAGGGTGACTTCCCCACCAAACACCAGATAAACATCTTAACATATTTATTTGTCGCTCCACTTTATTTACTACATGTTCACAATGAGGAACGCCAGAAAGATTGGAATCCATAATAAGACCCAAATAATTGAAGTTATTTTTAGTTGGAATTGGCACATCATCGTATAAAATATTTATAACAGGGGGATTTCTAGCGCGCGAAAATATCATCGCTGCACTTTTAGATGGTGAAAGGTCTAACCCATTGGCATAAAGCCATGATTTAAGAGAACGTAAAGAAGAATTAAGAATAGCACAAGAATTTGTAACGGACAAAGAAGAACAATAAAAAAGAATGTCATCTGCATATTGCAGAATCTGGGTTTCTTTATTAATACAAGCGGCCAAATCAAAAGTGTAAATATTGTAAAGCAAGGGGCTGAGCACCGACCCTTGCGGCAGACCCCTCCATACAACCCGAGAGTGCGGGCTATGCTCCAGAGTTACCAATTCTATCGTCCTTTCATGTAAAATATTAAGAATAAAATTGGATAGTTTTATCGGAACTCTAAGACCATGTAACTTGCTATGAAGAATTGATAATTGTACGTTATCATATGCAGATTTTATATCTAGGAAAACGGCAACAGTGCTTAAATTTTTAGAGAAAGATAATCTTATGTCAGAAGTAAAGATACTTAAGCAGTCTAAAGTACTTTTGCCTTTACGAAAGCCATATTGGGAATTAGCTAATAAACTTTGATTTTCCACATACCACTCTAGGCGATTTTTTATTAAATGTTCTGATAATTTTATTAAAACGGAAGACAAAACTATTGGGCGATATGAAGAAGCATCAGATGGGATTTTATTTGGTTTAAGAATTGGCAACACAATTTGGCGTTTCCATTCTCGCGGAATATTTCCTGTGCACATTATGGAATTAATGATATTTAAAAAGTATATAAGAGAATTGTCGCTCATATGGGAGAAGAAGGAATATGGAAAACCATCTATACCAGGGGCTGAATCTGTAGTATTTTGTAATATACCTTTTAATTCAAATATTGTGAAAGGGAGATTTAACATTGAATGGGATTCTTGACTTGAATTTAAGTTTGCAGTAATTAAGGGAGATGGATGATGATGAGTATTATACGGAACCCATGGAGGAGCAAGTTTATCTAAAAAGATGCTAACCAAAGATTGCGAAATTTGAGGAGAAGGAACGTGAGATAGAGAGGACCTGAAACGTCTGATGTTGCGCCAAACAGTTGAAGGATGGGTGTTAGGAGATATCGAGGAGCAGAAGTTATGCCAACCTTCAGTTTTCTTTCTTTTAAATAATTTTTTGGTTTGGGCAATTATTAACGAAAGGGAAGCAAAGTTCTCTGGAGACATGTTATGTTTATACACTTGCTCAGCTTTCTTTCGCTTTTTAACAGCCTCCAAACATTCAGAGTCCCACCAGGGAGGAGAAGGAATTTTTCTATGTGCTGAACTTGTTTTGAGGGGCAAGATGTTGTCTGCTGCTGATGTTATTACACGAGACAAAGCCTCAGCACAAACATATTCACTGCCTTCAGATACAACAGGAAGAGATTGAATCAGACTGTCTACCTTGTCTTTAAAAGCAACCCAAAGAGTGCTCGATCTTGATGGTAATTTGTATTTCAAATAAGGTTTTTTATTAGAATGTAAAGAAATATTATGCAAGAGTGGAAAAGATATTTTAATAGGGAAATGATCGCTGCCAAAAGAAGAGGAAAGAGGAGACCAGGAAAAAGAGGATGCAAAATTAGCAGAACATATAGACAGATCAACAGCACTTTGATTAGAATGGATGGGGTCATTTCGACGAGTAGGGGCACCTGTATTTAACGTGCATAAGTTATGTGAATCTAATATGTCTAGAAGTGCCTCACCATATGAATTAGATAATGAACTACCCCAAGATTGGTGATGACAATTAAGATCACCAAGAATAACAATAGGTTTAGGAAGAAATATAATGAGGTTATTAATTTCTTTAAGAATAGAAGAGGTAGGATGAGAAATATAAATAGAAACATAACAAGTATTATTTACACTTACAGCTACAATAGAAATTTGATCGCTATGAGAAGGTAAAGAAATAATGGAGAAAGGGACAGAATCTCTAATGAGTAAGGCGACACCACCATACCCATCAGGTCTGTCTTCTCTTACAGTAATGTACTTTTGTATTTTAAAAACATGGTTATGTTTTAGCCATGTTTCAGATAATGCAAATACAAAAGGCTGATATTTGTTGATTAAAAAAATTATTTCAGATTTTTTATTGATTATGCTGCGACAGTTCCATTGTATTATATTGGACTGACTGTCCATTATGTATGGAATTAGTAGAGAAATCAAGAAGCGAGGCAACGTGGGACGGTGAAATATTGAATTTAGATATGAGATTAAGTAATGATAAAATAAATTCTTTGATGTCAAATGTATCCTTAAGGTTTTCATCTTTTTTAGAAGAAAGAGCACATCCATTTGAAGGTTCAGGTATAGAGTAATCATTTACTAAATTATTGTGAGCTTGTTTGTTATACCCCTTAGAGACATTAGGAGCAGATCGGGGTTTCAAAAAGACTGTTTTTTTGTAACTTGAAGAGGAATTAGGCAAAATTGAGGGATTACTATTTGGGGATTTAGGAGGAGAAGTTAGGGTATCAGCGTATGATTTGGTGACAGGGGGCAACAGTTTGGACGCCTCCATATATGATATACAACTTTGAGCCATATGCGTTTTAATCTGCTTTTGTCTGGAGTATTCAGGGCAAAATTTACTTATGGCATAGTGATGTCCTAAACATAAGCAACATGATGCATTGGATTCGTCCATATCACATACTTCCCCAGCATGGTTTTGTCCGCACTTGTAACATTTAGGTTTTGATCTACACTGAAGTTTTGTGTGACCAAATCGACAACAATTAAAGCATTGGATCGTAGGATATATATATAGGTCTACCGGCAGGGCATTGTAACATATAAAGACTCTTTTTGGAAGGATTTGGCCATCAAAGGTCATCACAACGGTCTGGGAAGGTTTCCATATTACTGACCCATCTTCATACGATTTAAAATTCAATCTGCGAATTTTTAAAATAGGACCACATCCTATAGGTACTGTCGTATTCTCTACTACTTCTTCAGGTGACCATTCAGAAGGCACTCCTCTGACTATGCCCATTCTTGTCACGTTAAAGGTAGGGATGTACGCTTTAAAATCTTTTTTTATGAGGTTTTCATTGGACAAAAAAGAATTAGCATCCAAGTGTGACGAGAATGCTAGCGATATTTTATTTCGTCCGATTCTCTTAAGACTACCATTAACTATATTCTTAACATTATGTTGTTTCAAGAATCTGCCAAAAGTAAGCGGATGCAAAATGGTAGGATCATTTTCAGATGATATGTTCTTTTGCACGTGAACAACAAAGGGCGCGCTATCACTCCTGTCATAAGATTTCCTTCCCACCATTTGGGCGGGAATTTTGGATGTTGAGGACTCGGATAATTTGTTAGTATTTTCAATTACTGGCTGCGCCCGTACCGACAGTGAGCTCGAAGGGACAGTGTCAGTACAACCGCAACCAGCAAAAGTATCAGAAGACCCTTGTTTTCTCCGCCTTTTATTGCAGAGTTTGCAAACATGTCGGCGACTTCGTTTCAACGGCCGAGTAGATGAAGAGCCATCAGTATCCATACCCGACTCAGAGATGTATGAAATAGCATTAGGCAAGCACGGTTCTGAATTTATTGTTACAAAATTGCCTGCCGGGGGAACAAATTCCCCCGGATCAGGCGGTTCATTCATTTTACAAATATACACTAATAAACTATGATTATTTACAAAAACTTACCAAAAAACGATGAAAAAGTATCTACAACTACAAGAGAGAAAACTATACTACAAATATATATAATATACTCCACTGATAGAAATATTTAATTATTATCAATTGAAAAAACACGTCCACCAAGTACAAAGTTTCCCGCGCTTTTTTTCCAAAGCATTTCAGTAAATGTGATATTGTTTTTTTTTTTCTAAACTGCATTAGCAAGGGCCGATCCAATGTTTCTTGTTCCGAATAAAAACAATAAAAAACTTTAAACATGACAGAAACTGCGTGTGTAACTAACATTTAGGTAAATATTATGCTATTTCCTACGTGTGTATGAATTATTAACGAATATAAAAGTGCCTTACATCAATATCTGCTATAAGTTTGAAACACTCCTTGGCTTCGTTGCAGTAAAACATTTTCCGATTATAATTTAAACAGCCAACACATATCCCATTCACATTATATCCTTCTATATTAATGTTAATTTCCCTCATTTTGAACACAACTTATCACAATTACTGGGTAAAATATTTTTACAAACAAAGGAAGCTTTATTCCTTTCCTTCGGCCATTTTGTCTTATTATGTCGCGTTCCGTACCAAATGTCAAATGTAATTTACTGTCAGACAGAGATAGGGATATTGAAACCTTTGAAGTTGAATAAAGTAAGATAATATAATGATAAACAACTAAACTTGCTCCAGTTCTTTATTTAAGGTTCTATTTATATTTTTCCGACAAAAACAGATTAATTAATTTACACATTTTAATTGACTTGTTTTCTATGCAATTAAATTACTAACATATCACAGTGATATTCAAAACGGTGCCGAATGCCGATTGCCTTGGTAGCGCAGTTGTACTACGGTACGAATACGACGCTGAGGTCTCGGGTTCGATTCCCGGGTCGGACAATGTACATAATGTTATTCAATTTTTCATCTATGAATTTTTCTATTCATTATAATCAGCCCTAAGTTTATTATACCGGGTATATCAAGACTGCGACCGAAAACGAAGCCAGGTGGTAGTTTTAGTGGTTACAAATACGATGCAAATAAAACTTCCGCCAAAACATAGACAGATATTTTTTTATAATTTTTAAAAAATCATCGTGTTTGGGTGGGAAATACCTAGTTTTTGCGAAAATACTAATATAAACCCTTACGTACCATTGCGTGTTTAAAAATAAAGAGGTGTACATAATTATTTTGGGAAAAATATTATGTTTATATCACCCAAATACGACGATAAGTAAAAAATTACAAAAAAAAGTAGTTGATTTTTTTTGCGAAATTTTTACTTGCATAGTGTCTGAAGTCACTAATACTACCACCTGGCTTCGTTTTCGGTCGCAGTCTTGATATACCCTGTATTATACTTTAAGCTTGCATTTTACTTTAAATAAATAAATAAATATGGCGATATGCTCGCTCCCTATCACATAGTGAGGCGGAACACACAAGGCGAAACATGAGTGTCCTGGTTGCATCTCTGCCTACCCTTCTGGGAAAAGGCGTGTATGTATGAAATTTAAAACGATACATCCTATTGAAACAATACCGATCTTCCATATTTAAACAACATTCAGATTGATAATGTGTTATCGCAGGTTCAAAATTCCGTCAACATGAGCTTACTAACTAAAAAACGTTAACCATTACTCAAAAATCACTAACCAGCGTTTTAACAGTTCGATAATTACTATAAAACGGCCGAGTCCTTTCATTAAGCCCATGATTAGTCATTCGTAATACTTGGACTGGACCGGCAGCGACTGGATGCCTAAAACAGCTGTCTGTGAGATACCGCGGGAGAGGCTTATGTCCAGCAGTGGACTGCAACGCGCTTATAATGATGATGATGAATATTTGACTTAGCTTAAGCCTGTATGCATACTAAAGACTACAGAGGCATTTCAAGGAAATAAATAAATACACCCAACAGTCACATACATAGTCCTGACCCCACACTAAGATCGAGTCTTGTGTCGTGGGTATCAGAAGCTATGAGAGACTTTTCGGTCTCACAAACACCCAGACCCGAAACAAATGCCTGTGAATCACACAAATATAAACAAATGTATAATAATAAATGTTTATTTAACTACATATATTTACAATGAAACAGTATCGTAACACGTTTTTAAAGGAGTGACGTTTCACTGCGATACTGCACTAAGCTTTCAGCTTGCATTGCAGATACTAAAATATAATTAACTTATTCTTATATCTATTAAGGCAACTATTTAGGTTTACATCAATACTTAAAAAGAAAATCTAATCAATAATAAAAATAATTGTAAACATAAATCTTATTTTAAGATGTTGAGATCAAAAGTGTATTATAATAAAACTAATTTTTACGGATTTTATCACGATTTGGTTTAATTTTTACATTTTTTAACTTCCCGACGTTTCCATTACTTTACAGCTTTCGAGGTCACGGGACGGACCAAATCGCGATAAAATCTGTAAAAATTAGTTTTATTTCAATGTGTAACATTCGCGTAAATCTAAGAAACCATTAGTGTATTATAAGTTTCAACTAAGGCACAAACATTATAATAGAATAAATAAAATATGTTTGTATGAATTTGTTCGTTTGATATTTACTGTCAATTTGCTTCGACAGCCTCCGTGGCGCAGTTAGTTGGACGCCGGCTGTGAAACGAGAGGGTGCGGGTTCGATCGCCGCATCGAAACAAATGTTTGTGTAATCCACAGGTATTTGTTTCGGGTCTGCGTTTGTGAGGCTGAAAAGTACCTCGTAGTTTCTGATATCCGACACAAGACTCGATCTTAGTGTGGGGTGAGGACTATGTATGTGACTGTTGGGTGTAATTATTACCACTAACAACTAAACAAGGGCCTCGGTCGGCAGCCGAATGCCCGCCAACCTCGTGCGTGCCTACTACATTATGATAAAGTAACGTAAAATAAATAAAGACACCCAACAGTCACATACATAGTCCTGACCTCACACTAAGATCGAGTATTGTGTTTTGTATCAGAAACTACGAGAGACTTTTCGGTCTCGCAAACACCCAGACCCGACGCAAACACCTGTGGATCAACCAAATATCTGTTTCGGTGCGGGGATACAAACCCGCGGCCTCTCGTTTCACAGCCGGCGTCCAACCAACTGCGCCACGGAGGCTGTTAAATGAGAATAAAAAAAAATATAATAAGATATAAGAGTAATAAGAATAATTATTAGTTTATTACTAGCTATAGATCGTCTAAATTCTATTGGTGTGGCGAAATTTGGAACTACAAATAGAATTTAAAAATATCCATTTATCGCATTGTTTGAGATGTTTTCATAATATAAAAAACAAGCATTTATACTCGTAATCAAATAATATTAACATGTCCAATTTAATCAAATGTGAAGAGGGACAAACTATTCTCATTATTTTAACAACAGCGCTTTAGGCAATAGACAATCTTAGACGACCTGTAGTCAGTTATTATGACGGAAAAAAAATAAAAATAGCTGAAAACATACTACAATGTTATTCTTTTTTTAAATGTCATCAGCCAGATACAATTAAAGTACTCAGTCATTTTCATTGTGTCATTTTGATGGAAAAAAAAATTGCTGAAAACATCCTACAATGTTATTCTTTTTTTAAATGTCATCAGATACATATAGTACAGTAAAAAAAATATATATTAGTATGTACATGTTCACGGGCGGCTGTGATCACTGACCATCAGGAGAAAGTATGCTCATTTCACTTGCCTCTATTTTAAAATTATGTCTCATTCAATTTTCTATCATATAATTCAATTTTTTTTTCTAATAGTCTGTGTTTTAGTAGTAAATTAGTTTTCATTAGTTCCTCATTGACCATCTGCGCTTTGTGCAGCTCTTCTCGGCATTGAATCTCGAAGGCCACGAGACGTTCTCCAGAATATTGTATGAATTTCTGAAACATTACATTAAAAATCAAAACAATACATTTTCTTTTGATATATTAATGGTATTGTACATATATACATAAACTCACGCCTTTTTCCCAGAAGGGTAGGCAGAGGATACCTAAATTTCGCCTTGTATGTTCTGGCCCACGATGTGATAGGTGGCGAGCCTAACGCCTTATTGGGCACAAATTCCTGACTCCGGGCTTATAATGAATAGAAAAATCCAATATTACTTTGCCCGACCCGGGATTTGAACCCAAGACCTCAGCTTTGTAATCGTACCGCAGTACAACTACGCCACCGAGGCAGTCTTGTAATGTAAATGTAAATAGTATAATTGTATTTATTGGATTCAAGAAACATTAGATTAAATTTAATTTTACATATAAAATAATGGTATTTTATATTAAATTCATAGACAGTTTACAAACCTATTTTAGTATCAAATGTTTTGTCTTATTCGCTCAAACTGAATTCAAATATTATCCTAAAGGGACAACACATTCTATAACTAAAAAAGGTTTTTAAACTGTCTTTAGAAATAGCCAATAAGTTTACTAAATTATAATAATTAGGAACCTTTTTTCTAACAGGTGTTGTTTTCTTTTTCTTCACGTCCGAAGATTGCGGCACACTTATCTGAAAAATAGAAGATGAATTTAATTATATGTTCACTTGTATAACATTTATATTAAATTAGATATAACATTTAACGGTGCTGGGCCTGGTTCTGTTGGTACCCTTTGGTTTTTTTATTGGGATGAATGGCGAGACGAGCATGCCATTTGCCTGGTGGTTAGCAATACAACCGCTCATTGTCAGTAGAAAACCAAACATCGCTATAAATTACAGAGCATTGCTTGGCATTCCACTGGGCTTGCTCACGTATATACAACACTAAGAAAGCAGATTGGACAGAGTTCGGATTAAAATTTAAACAACAAATTGATGAAAATAATATAAATAAAACACAATTAGAAAAAATAGAAACTAAAGAAGTTGTGACGATGAGGTTCGGGATGTCTTAATGAAACACGGTCCAATGTGCAACTGTCTATATTTTTATAAATCACCGCTATAATATATTGGCTTACACGATGCCTAATGATTATAATATGATTCTTATGTACTACATCACAAAGTACTAGAAAAGCAAATAGAAAAATATACAAAATTAATAATAGAAACTAGTGAAATTATAATACCTAAAAAGAAAAAATATAGTAAATATACAATACCTTGGCGGAACGAAGAGCTTGAAGATCTGAAGAGAGACACGATGAGGAAGAAGCGTAGGATCCGATGGGCAGCACCTGTAAGAAAAGAAAAAGTTATTAAAGAGTATAAAGAAGCAAAGGAACTATATGAAAAAGAATCAAAATTAGCACAAGTTAAAAGTTGGAAAGAGTTTTGTGGTATGGGATGGGATCTATGGCGTAATAGGACGGCTGTCAAAACGACAGGAAGATATACCCCTAACCAGGGACGGAAATGAATTGGATGAAATGGAGTCGACAAAATTCCTTGCCGAGACATTTTACCCAGAGGACCTGGATAGGGAAGACAATGAGGACCACCGGCGCATAAGAGCTCAAGCCGAGCATGTGAATGACTGGGTCCATGGTGAGGTGCATGACCCACCATTCACAATGCGCGAACTTGAGGTTGCGCTGGCGGGATTCAACCCGAAAAAAGCGCCCGGCTCGGATGGCCTGACATCCGATATTTGTTCGCGGGCGATCGCCCAAGACCCGGAATATTTGGAAAGAGGCCACGGTCGTTGTGCTTCGGAAGCCGGGAAGAGATGATTACACGGTCCCCAAAGCATACCGACCAATCGGATTGTTGCCAGTGATGGGAAAGATTCTGGAGAAGATGTTGGTGGGCAGACTCAAATGGCACCTCCTCCCCAGGATGAGTAGCCGCCAATACGGATTTATGCCGCAAAGGGGCACCGAGGACTCCCTCTATGTCTTGATGAAACATATAGGGACGAAACTAAAAGAAAAACGCGACATAATAATGATATCACTAGACATAGAGGGAGCCTTCGATAGCGCCTGGTGGCCTGCTATCAAAGTCCGGTTGGCGGAGGAGAAATGTCCACCAAATATCAGACGGGTGATCGCCAGCTACCTGGAGGATCGGGTTGTTAGGGTCCGATACGCGGGCGCGGAGTATGCCAAGCGGACTGTTAAGGGTTGTGTGCAGGGGTCTATCGGAGGGCCAATCCTGTGGAATCTGCTCCTTGATCCTCTGTTGCAAGGATTAGAGAACCGGGGCGACTATTGTCAAGCGTTCGCTGACGATGTCGTCCTTGTGTTCGACGGGGACTCCACAGGAGAAGCACAAAAACAGGCCAATGCCGCGCTAGCCTATGTGCGGGATTGGGGCATCAGAAACAAACTTAAATTCGCGCCAAATATAACCAAGGCAATGCTAATAACATATAAAATAAAGTATGATGCCCCAATCCTACACATGGGCGGCGTTGACATTGGCCTGTCAAAAGAAATAAAAATGCTTGGCCTAACGATAGACGACCGGCTGACCTTTAACAGTCACGTGACGCAGGCATGCGGGAAGGCCATTGGTCTATATAACAACTGTCGAGGGCAGCCAAGGTCCAGTGGGGATTGAGCCCAGAAGTGATCCGGACGATATACACGGCAGCGGTTGAGCCCGTAATCCTATATGCAGCAAGCGCGTGGGCTCCCGCCAGCCAAAAATTGGGCATCAGGAAGCAGCTCGGGGCGGTACAGCGGAGTTTCGCACTCAAGTTGACGAAGGCATACAGGACTGTCTCCCTACACTCGGCCCTGCTGCTTGCGGGAGTGCTCCCCCTCGATATAAGAGTGAGGGAAACCGCACTCTTATATGAAGCGAGGAACGGGTACTCCCAGCAGGTAGCAGGGGATCGGGAGGTCGAGAGGCCTTTGCCTTCGTCAGCTTGGAGCATCCGGCGAAACAGAGGAGCGGAAGATTCCAATGTCTGGAGAACGGGGCGGGGCGGAACTGGGCCAACACGTCGGTGAGGGTCTCAGTATCTTCACCGACGGCAGCAAAATCGGTGGGAAAGTCGGGGCGGCGCTATCCATATGGAATGGCGCCGCCGAGACAAGTACCAAAAAGCTGAAGTTGGAACCGTACTGCTCCGTTTACCAGGCGGAACTTCTTGCCCTCAAAAGTGCTGTACAAGAGGCTGTCCGGAGTGGGCTTCCTGAGTGTAGCATCTTTAGCGATTCCATGTCGGCCCTTCAAAGCATTGGAAAGGGAGATTCCCTCCACCCGCTGGCGTTCGAAATAAATAAAATGTTAACATCAGCTGATGAACGCGCCCAGAAAATTAAATTTTTCTGGGTTAAAGCGCATGCCGGATTGGAGGGGAATGAGAGGGCGGATGGGCTCGCTAAAGATGCTGCGGCGAAATTGAAATGTCGAGCGCACTACGACAAATGTCCGGTTTCATTCGTCAAAAGACAGATCCGTCAGGAGTCAATTGGCGAATGGAGCCGGAGATATGCGGACGGAGAGACAGCTTCGGTAACGAAGCTGTTCTTTCCGGATGCTGTCGTGGCGCACAAGACAGTACGTCGGATCGCTCTGGACTCAATCCTCACGCAGGTATTCACGGGGCACGGCGGCTTCTCCGAGTATTTGAATCGCTTCAAATGCAAGGAGAGTCCGGCGTGCCCTTGTGACGCTGACGTGGTGGAAACCGTCCCACACATCGTTATAGATTGTCCTATATACCTAAGAGAGAGATTCGAAATTGAACAAAAACTTGATACGAGTATAACAAAAGATAATATACCAGAAATAATAAAAGATATTAGTAAATTACATACATTTTTAAAATATTGTAAGCTAATAGCAAAAAAGGCAATAAATAATAACAAGACGTAACAACAATATACTTGATATGTATAATACAATGTTATATAATCATAGTATATGTGTATAGAATAGTAAATGTATAAGATGCAAGCAGCCAATAATGTATACGTCGGTAAAAAATATAAATGTGAAAAATTAGTTTGTAACTGTAAACTATAATATAAATTAGAAAACATAGATATTAAGTGGTAACGGTTAAATATATGTACATATTTTGAGTATTATTAAATTATAAGATAAAAATAAAAAGCTAGAAAAAGTCCCTTGTCATGGATAGGGGGAGCGAATAAAAAAAAAAAAAAAAACTGGGCTTGCTATACTGAGACATAAGATGTTAAGTCTTATTATGTCCAGTAGTTGCCCTGGCTACAATGTCTTTCTAACCGGAACAGAACAGTGCATTAGGTTTACCAATATTATGATCTGCTTCATCATATTATAATTTTTTATTGTATTGTATAGAAAATTTAGAAATATTACCTGATGTATTTCTTCACCGTCAGATTCGTTCACGCCACTGGTGTCCGGGGCCAGTTGTGACACTGGAACAATGTCAGATTGTTGTTTTTTTGCCAACATTTTTATAAGGCTCCACCGAGCCTTAAGTTGAGTTATGGTGCGTGGGACTCCTTTGCACATAGCATTAAAACTGAAATAAGAATTGATATTTGTCAATTGTGCATAGATGAATAATGTTTTTTTTTTAATACTACGAGCACATAGTCACAGGACCATCCTTGACCCTAACATAAAGATTCATCAAGTCTTGTTTTCTGGATATCATAAAATACGACAGACTTTTCGCTCTCACAAACACCCAGACACAAGACATACATTTTGGGCCTCACAAATATTTGTATCGGTGCGGGGATCGAAGCCGCGGCCTCTCGTTTCACAGCCGACGTTTAATCTGTCATACTGTCAGATAAAAATAAAACAAGCATAGCATATGAACGTACCTCTCTCTTAAATCACGCCAAGCCTCCATTTTGGAAGCGTTACTGTTTGTGCTCGTATCTTTGTTCTCGATGGCACGCATCCGCTCCCTCACCAATGCTTTTAATAAAATCTTATAACCAAAAACAAAAATAAAACATGCGATTATGAATTACAAACTTTCAAGGAGGTACAGAGTTGCTTTACTAACCTTATCTTCCCTCAACCAGTTCTCACTCCTCTCCCTTTTCTTTTTTACTGGTTCTTGCATTTTTTAATGTACTTTATTATTTTGTTCTATATTAAGTTATGGCTCGGTCTTATTCATAAATGAGTTATCGCAAGTTTAGAGTGGCGTCTACATGAGCTTAAACCTTATATTCTTTAATCATTGGCTTAAACACAATAATAGAAAACACAGACTAAGGAGTATTATAGAAAACGTTATTCATAGACGTCAAAAATAGTTAACGCACTACAGGTCGTCTACGATCTTCTATCACCGAAAGGGCTGTTGTCAAAATAAAAACAATATTTCTTCTCTCAAATCTCAACAAATTTTAGTACCTTGGATTTGTTAATATTAATAGATTATGATTACAAATGCTTGTTCATATTATCAAAACACCTCAAACAGTGAGTTAAACAGATATTTTTTGAATTTTTAATTGTAGTTCCAAATTTCGCCACATGCCAATAGATTATAATTAAATGATCTGACATTTCGTTGTTTATTTGTTTGTTTGGTCTGCATCTTTGATGCAACTTCTAATTTTCAATTTCGATTCTAAAAATATTCTAATTATTTCCAAATTCAAATATGCAGACTTTGCAATGCTTACGTATCATTAAGCTAATTGAAAGTTCCCCGCGTCGAAAACTATATCGCCAGAGATTCGACCCCTTTTCTTTGGACGAAGAAGATTTTAAGGCGCGGTACCGATTTTCAAAAAGTACGGCGAAGTTTATTATTAACTTGCTACGTGAGGAATTGCATCTTAATACCAAAGGCTTGGGCACTTCACCAGAACTGCAAGTATTAACTGCAATAAGATATTGGGGTCGCCGTGGGGTAAGTTGCATGTTATTTAATTAAACGACCTTTTTATGTGTAATAAAGGGGTTGAGCAGAAGGAATTACTCCACTAAAAGTCTTCATGTACTTTTTACAATGTATAATTCCGATACAGTTCAACACAATCTTATCCTCTTTACAAATTGTTCCTTGTGTCTCTGTAGAATGCACCGAATGTATTATATTGTCTCCTCACCCAATATTCACCTCAATCAGAAAGTATACCTTTAATAATCCATGATCCATTATTCATTTTAAATTTTCTCAATCAAACGTCAAATTACCAATTTCACATTATTTTTAAAGGTTTGACATCTAAACCTACTAGTATGTATGTATAGTATATATATTTTTGTATGTATATTTGTATATTGTGGTAGTATATGAATATGGGATATGTAGGTATGTATGTATGTTTGAATATAATAATGGAATATTAATTATACCTATCATTCATACACCTGATGCTGCCCCAACTTTCGTTCTATTCTCTTATATCCATCCCATGGTTGTCTGCCAGAAATTGCCTCGCGATAAGACTGGCAATTGTACTTTTTTTGTTTTTTGTTGTATTTCAGGTGTACAATAGAGCTTTAAATCAATAATTAATTTAATCCTTTTCACTATTTAAACAAAATTCCTAATAATTAGCTAACATGTTGTTCGTAGGTTCAAGAAGATGCTGGAGACATCCACGGGTTGTCACAAGCCACAACTAGTCGCATATGCAGTCGAGTAGCACGAGCTCTAGCTCGGCATGCAGATCTTTACATAAAGATGCCCACTTGCGCGGAGGAACTGGAACTAATGAGGGCGTTTCATAATATAGGAGGCTTCCCATCGGTGACAGGGTGTATTGGTTGCACCCATATTAAAATAAAGAAACAGGGTGGTGATAACGGCCAATATTATATGAACACAAAGGGATATTATTCCCTTAACATTCAGGTAAGGCTTAAAGAGTTTAACAATGTTAACTTTATTGTTGCAACTAAATTGTAAGTCACAAAGTCATCTATTAAAATTTTATATATGTTATTTATATACGTAAATTATATGTGTATAATGAATATATGATGTATTGTTAATATTATGGTTACTAAATTTAGGTATAGTTATTTATGTAATCCATATATATCATATCTATATTTATGTATATTATTATTATTTAAGTCTATGTATTATAATCTATTTTTACACCTGCTGTGCTTCATTTCTTCACCACCTTAAGGTATACTGGTAGAGAATGCCTCAGGAATTAAGTCCGCTTGTATACTTTCAGTATATGAAGCTTTAAATTAAACTGTTTACTTTAACTGTTATTGTGTTACTCCCTTTTATTGTGGTGTACAATAACATATGTAAATAAATTAATTAATTAATTAAATAATTGGCAATTGTTTCAGGTGATTTGTGATTCTAATCTTCGCATCAGGGATATTGTGACTAGATGTGGAGGAAGTACTGATGACGCCCAAATTTTCAATGAATGTACACTAAAAGAACAATTTGAGGCAGGACAGTTTCAGGGAAAACTTGTAGGAGGTTCGGTATATTCACTGGAACCTTATTTGTTGACTCCTATCTTGAGACCCCAAAGTAGTGCTGAAGAGAAGTACAATGAGGCTCACACAGCTATTATGAATGTTATGGAATGTTGCTTTGATGTTTGGAAACACCGCTTCCAATGTCTGCTTCATGGCATGACGGGGAAATTGAGCAATGTGAAAACAACTATTGTGGCACTTGCTGTTTTGCACAATATTGCTATGGATAATGAAGAGATATCTTTCACGGAGGTGTACAGTGAAGAGACAGAAAAAACAGTTTATCTTGACTCAAACCGAGGACAAGAAAGAAATTCTGCTATGCTGCAGGATTTCATACTGAAAAACTTTGATGAATTATGTTCTTAGTCACAGGTAACTTAATAACCACTAAATTGTTCATTTGTATATAATGTTTATTTTATTTCAGCCTTATTAATACTCAAATGACAATTTATGATAAACCGATAAACAGACAAAAATTCTGATAATCATTGTTTTGGGTTCTATTATGTTAATACAGACCTCCAATATTCATTTTTCTTGTTTATCTTCCATGTACAGACATCGATCGGTTACAAAATTATATGTATAGATCAATCTATAAAGGTTTATATAGTTGTAAAAGGGACAAAACATTCGATAACTAAAATAGGTTTATAAACTATGATTAAGGCAGTTAAAATTTATTGAACATATATATTTTTTCTAGTGCTTAATATTAATAGCATGAATATTTCCACCATTTTATTTCTAAGGTTCTGCAGGTGACTGCATGGCATATTTGAAATGATGTATTCCTAGCCGTTTTCGGCCTCGACAACTATTACATTAATAATAAATAAATAATAAATACACCCAACAGTCACATACATAGTCCTGACCCCACACTAAGATCGAGTCTTGTGTCGTGGGTATCACAAACTACGAGAGACTTTTCGGTCTCACAAACACCCAGACCCGAAACAAATACCTGTGGATCACGCAAATATTTGTTTCGGTGCGGGGATCGAACCCGCGGCCTCACGTTTCACAGGCGGCGTCTAACCAACTGCGCCACGGAGGCTGTCAATTGGCATACGTGGCATTGGCCTGGCATACGTACCCTAGCTTGTTAGTAAAGGTACGAGCGCATTTTGGGCATGTCAATACCCTGCTGACGTAGTTGTAGTTAATGGCCACTGGTGGTCGGGCCTTTAGCTCGTCTCGTTTTTTGTCGAGACCTTCGCGACGCTCAGTTTCAAAGGCGTCTACCTGAACCTGAACGAGACGTCTCCATTCCAGGCGTTGTTCTGCTTTGGCCTCCCAATCAGATATTAAATCCCATATTTAAAATAATACAACAAAAATACCCTATATATACCAGGTATATCCAGACTGCGAACGAAAACGAAGCCAGGTGGTAGTATTAGTGATTACAGAAAATGCAACAAAAATTTCGCAAAAAAAGAAGCGTCATTTTTTGTACTTGTCTTTGGGTTTGAAGTAATGTATTTTTTTATTTTTAAAGACGCAATGGTACGTGACCTTTTAAATAATAATATTAGCAAAAACTAGGTATTTACCACCCAAACACGACGATTAAAAAAGAGGAAAAGAAATCCGTCGCTTCTTTTGCGAAATTTTTAGTTGTATTGTGTCTGAAACCACTAAAACTATCACCTGGCTTCGTTTTCGGTCGCAGTCTTGATATACCCGGTATAATTCTACATATAAAATATAACCTTTTCTTTTATATTTCCAGATGCCCTTGCCGAGGTAACAGGAATGTCTCAGCGCGGCCTTATATTATATAAACCGGATCTGTCTTATGGACAGCCTCCGCGGCGCAGTTGGTTGAACGCCAGCTGTGAAACGTGAGGCCGCGGGTTCGATCCCCGCACCGAGAGAAATATTTGAATGATCCACAGGCACTTGTTTTGAGTCTGGGTGTTTGTGAGACCGAAAAGTCTCTCGTAGTGCCTGATACCCATGACACATGACTCGATCTTAGTGCGGGATCATAAGTATGTGAGTGTTGGGTGTATTTATTTATTTTTTTATTTGTTAAGTTAATGTTTATGTGGGTAATAGCTGGGATTGTTAATAAATTATATTGTATTAAGTATTGATTAAGTAATAGAGTCAAATGCATGTCAAGTCCATTCCATACTACACTTAAGTTCTACATCTATGCTCAAAATGTAAGGCTTATCCATAAACACTTATAAATAAAAGTGACAGATATGGCATTTTTCGTCCTAATCATTGTTCCATTTATTTCTGTTGGGCGCAATGGTTGGGCGTTTGCAGTGGTTTGCAGGCTTATGTAGCTGCAATGCCCAACATATTTGAAGTGCGGTTTGTTTTAAAATTGATTTGGTAAATATTTGAAATATCTCCACTAGGTAGGTACGGTCAAAAGTGATTGTAAGACTGTTGTTTTTATCAGCAAAGATATCGCACTGCTGTAATATTGGCTGTAATAGCGAAGTCAACAGAAATATAAAAATATAACCTTTCATTGGTACCTATATAAAAATATCTCGGTATTGGGATTTCATGCATGTAAATATGATTTTAGGCACAATGAAATAGAGGAGAAATCCTTCTATGTAGACATTGAGGTTGTAATCAAGAGCGGATCCAGCTTTTAAGTCAGGGGGTCATATAGTTCTAGAAAGTTCAAGTCAGAACACTGAAAGTACTCGAATTTGATTACAATTACACATTTAAAGTTTGTTACACCTGTGATTAGTGAATATGTTTACGATTTTTTAAGTGAAAATCGACGATATTTTTAAGACATCTGTCAATCTGGAGTCAGCCCGGGGGAGGGTCATGACCCCAATGACCTCCCCCCTGGATCCGCCCTTGGTTTGTAATACCTCAATGTGTGTAGACATGGCCGCTCCCAACAGGTTGATGTGGTGATCCTGGAATTCCTGTGGCTGAATAGAGAGGTAGAAGTAGACATTTCTTCAGACATGCTTCTGAACCCTAGACATAGTATTAACATATTTTTTGTTACTATGTCTATGTTCAGACCTACATTTTAAAATTCAAAACTCCTTTCAAAATAAGTTTACATTTTTATTTCATGCTTAGCAACCAGCTAAGGTCAAAAACCATACTGCCTACTCATTGTAAAATTTCAGCTGTTGAAAAAAAAAAACAAATTATAAAACCTCTTTAATTTAAATAAATTAAACCTCCTTCGTGGTCTTATAGTGCTTTAAATGGTCACATTCTCTAAGCTTCGCTGCGGCTTGTTCCGGCGTCAAGTCCCTTTGAGGTTGTGCCAGCATTTCATAACCCACCATGAATTTTTTGACTGTAGCGGACCGCAGAAGTGGGGGGAGGTATAAGCCGTGGAGAAGCCAGTGGGGGGAATCTCCTGGCTTCGCTGTGGGTCCTGTTGGTGCTCCTGAAAAATATAATATGGTATTTATGGAGCGGTAACTAGTATGAAGTTCTAGATTTGACTACCAAGTGGCAGGTCGAGCACTTTTTTGACTGCGACTTTCAATTTGGAAACTATATGTGTCGCTGCAGACCATTTTGAACGTGGTGATCCGGCACCTAACGGTTTATTTTATTACGGTGAATGGCGAGACGAGCATGCCGTTCCCCTGATGGTCAGCGTTACGACCGCTCATGGACAGTAGAAAACCAAACACCATGAATTACAAAGCAGTACTTGGTATTCCACTGCGCTCGCCTGAGACATAAGTCTCATTATGTCCAGTTACACTGGCTACAATGTCTTACAAAACGGAACATAAGAGCGCATTTACACTGCTGTTTGTTGGAGAAATAGACATTGCGGTGGTACCTGCCCAGGCGGCCTCTCACATATGAGAGACCTACCACCTGTGTGTCTGTAGAATGTGTTTATTTACTAACCATGCCACCCCATGCTATAAGGAAAGCTGCAGTTAAAAAGATTATCGTATTTAGTGTTCAGCTGCTTCATTATCTCCGCTAGGGCTCGCTTTTGGTCTTGGTCCAAGTCCGTCATTCGTTGCGTGGCCTTGAGCGGCAGTAACATGGTCTCGTAAGGCCAGGCGGCCCAGTACGGGACTAAGGCCACCCACTCTGAGTTTTGAAGGACTATACGTTCCTGGAATGGGAAAAGATATTTCGTGTGTCCTATTATTATTGGATGAAGCTTAGGAGGGCGTATGATTGTTTGGTATCTTTCACGTCTAAAGTTCTAGATGGATTTTAATGTAATTTCACAGTAGGTATATCAAGACTGCGACCAAAAACAAACCCAGGTGGTGATATTAGTGACTTCAGACACATTGCAACAAAAAATTTCGGAAAGAGAGTCGTCATTTTTTTTTTAATATTGTCGTATTTGGGTGGTAATTCATTTCTTTTCCAAAATAATAATGTTTACCTTTTTATTTTTAAAGACGCAAATCACTATTTTCACAAAAACTAGGTAGGTATTTACCATGTATTTACCACTCAAACTCGACGACACCTACAAAATTGCAAAAAAAAAACTGTCCCTATTTTGCAAAATTTTTAGTTGCGTTGTGTCTGTAACAACCTATGGTAACAACTAAAACTACCACCCGGCCTCGCCCGGTCGCAGTCTTGATATACCCGGTATATTGCAGATTATACGTCAGAATATCATATAGGTAGGCTATAATTTACCGGATGAAGCCTGATCGGGCCGCGAATAACCAATAAACTATTATAATCAGGAGTCCACAGCTGAACAAAAGCCTCCCCTAAGCATTCGGGGTGTCGTCTGACCAGCACATATGTACGTGTATTTTTTCAAACATATTTCAGTATACAATAGAAAACTGTCTAAGTTATGAACAGAATATTAAAAACATATGTATACCTTTTTCTCCAACTCTTGTTCCAAATAGTCTTCTAACATATTCTTTCCGTTCTTCTCGTAGTACTCTCTTTGGCATCTAGAACATACAAATACTAAATTATAGCTTAATTACTATCTGGAAAATGAATCCGATTATTTTTTTGCTTTGTGTTACGCCGGCCGTCGACTGCGGTATGCGCAGAAGTGTGTTTCCACTATTCTATATCAGCCCATATACGTCCCACTGCAGGGCACGGGCCTACTCTTCAATCGAGAGAATCGATTGAGAGTGGTTAGGCCATATAGTCCACCACGCTGGCCTAGTGCGGGTTGGCGGACTTACATACCGTAGAAATTCTTTAAAATCGCTACGGTATGCAGGTTTCCTCACGATGTTTTCCTTTACCGTTAAAGTGCGTGGTGATTGACTATCAATACACACATAACTCCGAAAATTTAGAGGTGTGCACTGGGATTTGAACCCGCGACCACCGTGAACATGTAGGCAGCCGCGTCTGATCCGTTACCAACAGGCCACCACGCACTTACACACACAATGTTTGTGTGTTTGCACACAAAAACATATTAATAATCGCAGTAACGTATAATAATTCAACGGAGTTTCTACCACAGAGGTGTCTGTGGATAAACTTTATGCGAAATTATTATTATTGTTTTCTATGTAATATAACCTGTGTTTCTCAGCCCCGGATTTAGGGGAGGGCAACCCGGAGCACCCGCCCTAGACGGAAGTTTCATGTGGCGCCAAAATCCTTACTATTTCTTGTCCCTATTGCGAAAATGCTAAAATTTTTTTACTATTATTTTTGTAGCCTATAATGTGTCCCACAGCTGGGCAAAGGCCTCATTTTTTTACTCCACTCGACCCTGTCCTCAACGAGCTCTTGCCGTTTTGCAACCATTATTTAAAGATTAAAAAAAGATTTTGAATTTTTATGTAATTTATCAAAAACACTAAAGAGGGGGGCACCACTATCAAGTTTATACAATATCTCTTCATATCCTAATGGTTTCTTAGATTTACGCGAATGTTACACATTGAAATAAAACTATTTTTACGGATTTTATCGCGATTTGGTTTAAATTTTACATTTTTTAACTTCCCAACGCGACGTTTCGATTGCTTTTCAGCTTTCTTGGTCACGGGGCGGACTGAGGTATTAGTCATCCGCTCAGTGACTGTTACCTACAGTAACCAACCTACAGAAAAGTTACAACCTACAGTTAAAAAATGTAAAATTTAAACCAAATCGCGATAAAATGCGTAAAAATAGTTTTATTTCTTCATATCCTTGTCAAGGACTATGAACAGTGACGTCACCTACCTTTCTTTGACCCTTGGTTCGTTAGGCATGAAGCTGGACGCCCAGATCTGACAATGCGGGTGTGGGTTGGAACAGCCCATTATTGCACCTTTGTTCTCGAAGATCTGCACCCATGTGTACTTTCTGCTGAGCTCTTTCATCTGGTTCACCCACCTGATAGCCAATTAATAATTTATTTACAAATACACTGAACCGACGAATGCATGAAGAGATTGATGAAAGTAGAATTGCGAAATTAGTATATCAAGATCGAGCAAAGTGGAGATCCATAGACTCTGCCTACCCCTATGGGATACAGGCGTGACGTTTATGTACATTTAGTATTGGTTAGTTTAAGTTGAATATTGAATATTGTGTCTAATTTATGCAAATTGTATTCTTATGTATGTTTCTTGTTAGACTAATAAAAATCTAGATTATAAGTCTGAAAGACTTGAGTTCTTTTCTACCTGGAGTAGGTAATATAATATATAAATATATGTTTTGTAATTCGCGTTATGTTTGTGTTACTGCCTCGGTGGCGCTGTTGTACTAGGGTATGATTGCAAAGCTAAGGTCTCGGATTCAAGTCCCGGGTCGGGCAAAGTGATATTGGATTTTTCAACTCAATATCAGCCCGGAGTCAGGAATTTGTGCTCGATATGGCGATAGGCTCGCCCCCTTTCACATCGTGGGACGGAAAATACAAGGCGAAATGTGGGTGTCTTCTGGGAAAAAGGCGTGAGTTTATGTTACGTAATTCAGTAATTTTATTAGTTACTTGTAATGTCAGATTGTAGAGGAATAGTTACTTACTCATCAACGATGGCTTGTATTTCCTCGATCGACATCAGAGGTATGGTCATAGTTGAGTCAGGATGGAAACACATTACTCTGTGAAAGAATTTCATTGGTCAGAACAACTGCAATACATTTTAAGTTTATGTTGTTTTCTTTTTGGTTTTCTTTGAGTATTAAGTTTAGTTTTCCTTGTTTGTTTTTTCATGAGTGTGTTATTTTTAAGTGCTGTGTACACCCATTAGTGGTATATGCATCAGAACAAGAACTTAACTAGCTAAGAATTGTATTAATTGTGATAATGTGTGTGCTGTGGGAGATCCTTGATTCAATAAATAAATAAGCAAAATTGACACACTATGACAATGGATTACAATTGTATATGCACCTATGTATATTCCGTAAATTTAGACATATACCGGGTATATCAAGACTGCGACCAAAATCGAAGCCAGGTGGTAGTATTAGTGACTTCAGACACAATGCAACTAAAAGACCCGAAAAAAAGCGACTATTTTTTTTTCTATTGTGGTGTTTGGTTGGCAAATGTGTAGTTTTTCCTACTACCTACTACGCCTCTGCGTTCTACTTCCAGGGCACACCTCTGGCTTTTCGGAGTCATATGTGTATTGATAGTTAATCACCACGCACTATAACGGTGAAGGAAAACATCGTGAGGAAACCTGCCATAGCGATTTATAAGAATATCTGTGGTATGTAAAGTCCGCCAACACGGACTAGGCCAGCAAGGCACTATATGGCCTAACCGCTCTCAATCGTAATCCGTGCAGTGGAACAAACCCTCATATATGGATTGATACACTACAGTATAAACTACAAAGGCAGGAAAAATACGATTACCTGCAAGTCCCTTTAGCGCCTCCCGATTGGAACAAAGGGTGTTCAGAGGGCGGAGGCTCGGGCACTCTCTCCAGGAGCGCCGGGAAGTCATTGGGGAACACGTAGGTAGACGCGTACTCTGGATTGCGCTGAAATTAATAAAAAAAATATGTACTCTTACAAAAGGTTATAACATATTTGACAGCATCGGTGGCACAGTTGTACTGCGGTATGATTGCAAAGCTGAGATCTCGGGTTTGAGTCCCCGGTCGGGCAAAGTGATATTGGAATATTTTACTCATTATCAGCGCAGAAACACAGTATTCTGTGGCAGGAATTTGTGCCCAATATGGCGACAGGCTCGCCCCCTGCCACATATAATAGTGGGACGGAGAATAAAAGGCGAAGCGTGGGTGTCCTGGTTGCACCTCTGCCTAACCCTTCTGGGAAAAAGGCGTGAGTTTATGTATGTATAATGTATATACTGTTTCATATTTTTAAATTAGTCGTAGTTCCTGATACACTACACAAGAATTGAATGCTAGTGAGGTCAGAATATGTATATTATATTTAAAAAAAAAATGGTTTTACAAATACACTAAATTACCTGTCCGCTAGACCTAACAGCGCCTGCTTTAAGGGGGTTGTTAGGGTCTGGGGGCTGGTCCTCCGGGGGCTGCTCCGTCTGCCCGCTCCAGGGTCGAAGGCATCTGTGCGGAGACACCAGGATCCATTCGTCCTTCAACGGGTTGTACCTTACGTGCTGGTGTTCTGTGAAGTGATAAAAACTGTTTTATAATAAATAGGCCTCCTTTAAGGATCTCTACAGCTTGTTGGAAGTGACTTGCAGCAGCAAATGCTTTCGCGTATGTTGTTACTAATAAGTAACATTAATTCTGCAACTCTCGGTTTATTGTGTTTTTTCAATTAGGTTAAAAATAATTAGAGATTATAAAATATTTTAAGTGTCAAGCAGCTACACAAGCCTATGTTTTATAAAATAACTGTCTTAATTATTTCAAATATTAATCACGTGAATTCAGGGCCAATTCCAAGTGCAAGTTCAATTAACAATATGTTTTTTTATAAAATTGCAGTTACATAGCTACGTGACTACAATTTTAATCTTTGGGGGAAGCCTATATTCAGCTGTAGCCTCTCTTTAGCTGAAGAGAGAGAGAGAGAGAATATTAAATACACTTAAAAGGCACATAGCCCTGACAACACACTAGTCAAGTCTTGTGCCGGTATCAAAAAAAAAAAGACCAAAGAATTTTCGGTCTAACATTAATTCTTGTCGACGTTTAACTAACTGCGCCACGGAGGCTATAATATGATATTGAGTATGAATAGCCCATTTCCATGAAAATCTGATTGTATTTACATGTCGCAATGAACACACACCATCAGCTGGACAAATCGTTTAATTTTTTTAGACAAATATTATCGGGATTGTCTTAGTAATGTTGTAATTTAATGTCGTCTTCCCCATGCTGTAAATAATATGAAAATAGAAAAATCATGCTAGGTAGGCATAAAAATAGTTTATTAGCCCGTAAAATTACAGTCGGTTCTCAATGTAACTTATTCTAGGCTGTATGTTTTTAAGCTGAATTGATATGACCAATGCCTCTGACAATGCAATATTATAACATCCAAACGTCATTTAATGTAAACATTATGTTTAGTTTTAAATACTTGTTAAGATTTTTACATGAAAATGAACAATAATCTCCATTAAAATAATAAGTTAAATTACACATACCAGTTGGTTTGAACGCCATGTTTAACGTGAGCTCGGTGACCGCTTTATCTCGGCACTGAGTTGTTGATAAAGACAATGAGTATGTTTGTAGACGCGCCGCGCCGCACGCGAAAATCTTTTGTCCCTGTCTCTAAGAGACAGCTGGTTAATAAAATTGTATTGATTTACACAATGTCTTTTTTAGCGGTAAAATATTTTCAAATGTTTATATACAGGTTGTCCCAGAACTAGACGATAAACCGGTAGTGGAAGAGAGACCAAATTATGATGGCATAGCAACAAAAAAAATTATAGCCCTATCCGAGATAGTTTTCAAGATATAGCTATTCTAGAATACATTTTAAAAAATATACTTTTCCCACACTATGTAGCATTGTGACCATTGATATTCATAATTTAATATCTTAATTGACGTTTTGCATTAGAAAGATAAATAAGCTTAAGAACTACATACCAAAAAAAATCAAAATAAGTCAATTTTTCAAGAAATATGATCGAATTCCTCAAAGAAGATTGTTTAAATTATTCATTGATCAACTTTGACACGTAGTCCTGAAAAAAATATGTACTAGAGTACCCATGGCATGTTTTATCAAAAATGGCGCATTTTATCAAGATTCTAAGATGCTACTACACTTGATATTTTTTCGACAGATTTTCTTTTTATTGAGTTTTTACTTGTGAATGTTTTATTTAATAAGAAGACTTGTTCAAAAAATTCGCTACTAAAAACTTAATAACAAGAAAATCTATCGAAAAATACCAAGCGTAGTAGTTTTATATATCTTTATAAAATACGCCAATATTTGATAAACATGCCATGGGTACTCTAGTACATATTTTTTTCAGTACCTGTCGCGTCTGGTCATTCTATTATTTTATGTCACATCATAAAGACTAACAACATGTTATAAAAAAGTTATAGATATAAGATAAGTACTTGTATAAACATTAATCGGTAGTCGGTAATATATTGATATATTTTATGATTAACATTTATGTTCATTAATTTTGATAATGCCTCCGCCAACGTCCATACCACGTTGAATACACCGATTCTCGTCCGATCACCGAAGTCAAGCAACGTCGGGCGCGGTCAGTACTTGGATGGGTGACCGCCTGGGAACACCGCGTGATGTTGGCTTTTTGCAAGATTTTTTCATTTTTACTAGACTGTTTTTTTACAGAAATTCATTTATTTTGAATATAATTATGTTCAGGGAGGTAAAAACTGTTATAGGAATATATATGTAGGTGGTGTTAATCATATTTTTCCCAGATTTTGTCAGATGAGCCTTTTGTAAATTCGCCAGGCCCACGCAATAAAAACAATTGCACAGCAAAGTTTTGTTTTATTTACCCGATATATAAAATCCATATGATAATTGCATGTTTCATAAGAAAATAAACTATTTTAATTGCATAACACTTAACTCCTTAGTCTGTGCATAACACTAAAGGCGCGGTGAATAATATATGATATTGAGGAAATTTAACGAAAACGTGATTTGAACACAATGGTCCACTCATAAATATTATCAAAATTAACACACATTTTTAACTGCTCAAAAATGGTTAAATAACATTTTTATTAAGCCTATTTTGACTATTCACAGCGCCCTAACGATAAAAGTTAAAACAATATTTTGTTGTACACTGCCATCTATAGGGTACAAATGTAATAATTGTATAAGGTTGAGTATAGCGCCATCTATGTTATAAGAAGAAAAATGTAATGTCAGATTACAGATAATGAAAGAAATTAAAACTAAGTTAAATATTTTTTTACCAATTTATTGTTTAGAAAATGGCGGTGACGCGTTTGTTTCCAAGTGGTATATGCCAGTGTACCTGTGAAAAAAAAATATTCAGGTTGCATTTTATAACAAAAATAATATTTTGAATACGGTCATGCAAGCTATTATTTTTTAAAAACAGCGCCATCTAGCGACAAATGTCAAAACACAACGTTTTTTCTTCTACATATTATGATTTTTTTTCTAACAAATTCATGCATGGATCAGTGCACTGCGCTTGTTATCAGGCATCAAGCTGAAGGGTGTGTTTGTTAACGCTAATTTTAGGTACTACTGGTTCGAATTGAAATATTCTTTTAGTATTTAACATCTTATTTATCGAGGAGGAGTATAGGATACTTTTTATCCCGGGAAAATATATGTATAACGAGATTTTTATCACGTAAAAGCCTTTTCACAAAGCAATTCTGGATATATGTGTAAAACTCACCCAGGCTTAGGAGTTATACCGCCCATGTTGAGAGTAGGTCCGGTACAGTTCCCGAGTAGGGCAGAGGATAGAGAACCACACTGATTCGCCAGGAAACCACCAGATATCGATTCCGCGAAGTAATATGTTGATCTAAGAATTATACAAGGAAATATGTTATTAAATAAAATAAATACACCCAATAGTCACATACATAGTCCTGACCTCAGAGTAAGATCGAGTCTTGTGTCGTGGGAATCAGAAACTACGAGAGAATTCCAATATCTTTGTTACTTTTATACTCAAAGGGATGGGGTGTGACTGAATTACATGCCTTGAGTGAGAATGAGACGGAACGGGCGGGATATAACGGGATGGGACGAGACGGGACGGGAAATTCCAAATAAAGTTAATTTCATATAATGTTAATCACGCAGTAGAAGTTTGCGGGCAGAAGCAACATACATACATAAACTCACGCTTTTTTCCCAGAAGGGGTAGGCAGAGGTGCTACCAGGACACCCACATTTCGCCTTGTATGTTCCGTCCCACGATGTGATGGGGGCGAGCCTATCGCCATATCGGGCACAAATTCCTGACTGCGGGCTGATAATGAATAGAAAAATCCAACATCACTTTGCCCGACCCGGGATTCGAACCCGAGACCTCAGCTTTGTAGTCGTACCGTGGTACAACTACGCCGCCGCAGAAGCTAGTAATATAGAATTGTATGAGAGAGAAACTCCGTATCACATACCTGCGGTGATTGCATCTAATATCCCCCGCGCACCCTGGCATCTCCACCCCGCCATTAGGGTAGAAGTCTACATCCCCCAACGGAGTCAGGAAGCCAGACATGCCAGCGTTGGTGTGAATAACCTCGGTGTATAGACCGTCGTCAGGTTTGAAGGTATGGGCGTTTGTGATCCAACCGGGGAGAGCGGGGTCTAATGCTGCAGAAATAAGACATTTTGATGTAGTTGGATAGATAGAGGTGATACATTTAATCAGCATACCGAGAGTAGTGTTTGGTAGTAGTGTTAGTAGGCGCGTCTGTTCTTTGTAATCTCCCGTGACGTCACAACATTGGATTAGTGCTGAAAGTCCTTGGTGAAACAAATTTAAAATTAAACTATGCTTTGAAGAACCTGATCATTGGATCGCAACAATGAAACACCTTTAAAATCTGTACTTAAAGTAAACGAAGCCTACCTCGTGAAAAGAGTATTTGCGCCATCTACACGAGTATATTTTGATATCTGTATCAGCCCATATACGTCCCACTGCTGGGCACGGGCCTACTCTACAATCGAGAGAACCGATTGAGAGGGGTTAGGCCATATAGTCCACCACGCTGGCCTAGTGCGGGTTGGGGACTTACATACCGTAGAAATTCTTTAAAATCGCTACGGTATGCAGGTTTCCTCACGATGTTTTCCTTCAGCGTTATTGGTAACGGACCAGACGTGGCTGCCTACATGTTCACGGCGGTCGCGGGTTCAAAACCCAGGGCACACCTCTGATCACATTTTGATAACATTATTGAAAAGTGAATAAAATTAATAAAGTAAAGACGTTATATTCAAGAGTGATTTTTTACACAGAAAGACTTATCATAGACATTAGCATATAGCATTAGATTTAAAATAATATTTACTCCACATTGCATAACATAAAATAGGTCAAATTTAATTATTACAACATATGTAAATTCCTGTCTGTGATTTATTTATTTTTTATTTATTATTATTATTATTACACAAGAATAGTCAGCTTACAGTATATCCAAAACGCTAACTATTGTATAATTTACAAATTATGACTTATTTTTATTTTTTAGTCGAATGCGCCTTGTAGATAGATTCCTTTATTGGTCTTGACGCAGACACTCCGGGTCTCAGAAAAACAAAAATAGCTAATCCTGATTATCCTAGTAAGGATAACGGGTCAAACTGTTTAAAATATTGAATTGTCATCGGTCCTTAATAAGAATGCCAAATTTCGAGTTAATCCGACGTTTTGAAGGGGGTCAAAAGCATGTTCAAAGATTCCGTTACATACATACGTCTGAAGCGTAATAAAGCGTATTAATAACTTAATATTACTTAAAATTTTCCCTAAATCATCATAAAATATGTCGACCTGCTGGCACTCATGCGTAATTTTTTTTTTTTTATTGCAATGAATGGCGAGACGAGCATGCCATTCGCCTGATGGTAAGCGATACGACCGCTCATGGACAGTAGCAAAACCAAACAACACCATGAATTACCTACAAGGCAATGCTTGGAATTCCACTGCGCTCGCCATCCTGAGACATAAGATGTTAAGTCTCAATATGTCCAGTAGTTACTCTGGCTACAATGTCCTTCAAACCGGAACACAACAGTGCATTTACACTGCTGTTTGTTGGAGAAATAGACATTGCGGTGGTACCTACCCAGGCGGCCTCTCACATATGAGAGACCTACCACCAGTAAAAATGTTTTGAGCAAACTGATATTTCAATAACATGATTGTTTTTACTTACCAGTAATATAAGGCACGACTCCTCCGAGGTTTCTGCCAATGATCCCGACCTGGTGAGCTCCTAAACTGCGCCCAACGAGGTGGAAGCGGGAGAGGTCTCCCCCACTGAACTCTACCAGCCAACGGATGTATCGGGCCACGCTTTCTCCTGAAAAAATAACGACCATTTTGTATTAAAGTGAACTACCATTTATAATTTAATGAGAACAAGAACCAGCTTTCAATCAATGAAGGAATAATGAAAATCGGATCACCCAGTACAAAGTTATGAGGTACCAAACACTTTAAAAAATACAGTCGAATTGGGGACCTATTCCTTTTTTTTTGAAGTCGGATAAAATGTAGGTCATTTTGTGATACTTTTATTTTACACTAGCTTCTGCCCACAAACTTCATCTGCGCGATTATTTTTAATTGAAATTTCTCACCCCGTCCCGTCCCGTCCAGTTGTATCCCGCCCGTCCTGTCTCATTCTCACTCAAGGCATACATATAATCCAATTCCGTAAATCCATAAAGTTCATAAAGTCCGTAAAATTGGTTTTATTTCAATGTGTAACATTCGCGTAAATCTAAGAAACCATTGGGCCTATACATATTCGTTTTTCCGGGTGAAGAAACTTCTTACTGCAGTAATATCCAAGGTCTTCCATACCTGATCTGATACAGTTGAGGATAGCAGGCAGATAGTTGGCTCCACCGCCGATACTCCAGTCTGTCATGATTATATTCACATCTTCAGCTTCCAGGTACGCTGCGGAGAAATATAATAAGTAAATACACCCAATAGTCATATTTTATTGCAATAAATCGCGAGACGAGCATGCCATTCGCCTGATGGTAAGCGATACGACCGCTCATGGACAGTAGCAAAACCAAACACCATGAATTACAAAACAAAATGCCACTATTATGGTCGATTATATTCGGGTCTGGGTGTTTATGAGACCTAAATGTCTCTCATAGTTTCTGATACCCACGACACAAGACTTAATTGATCTTAATGTGGGGACAGTACTATGAAATGAAAAATGAAACCCATGAAATACTATTCTAGTGGTACCAGAGGTTCCCAAACTAGGCACAGCCTGTATCTTGGGATACCAATCTTAGAATTGGATACACATAAAAAGTGTGTATGTGTGTAACTGTTGGGTATATTTTATTATCTGTGCGCTTCGACTTTCGAGCACGGATAGCAGAAGACTAGTCCCTATTCACCTCTTTCAATACAGGCTTATAAAGTACAATTTAGGACTTCTTTCGTTGCCTGATAACGGCGAGTCAAGTTCACACTTCACGCCGCTTTTCGGTTTAGAAATCGCGCTTTGACGAAAAAATAAATACACGTGATATCTTACTACACCCCCATCTTCCCTTGTGATATTTCGTGATTTTTGCTCACCCCAAACCCCCCCTTTCAAGCCTCACGTGATTAATGGACGGCTCCATAAGGTGTATTTTATTTATTTTATTTTATTATATTTGGGAAGCTTACAGCAAATTTTACATTTTAACAATAACCTAAATATCTAGATGCCAATTAAAAGCTACCACATACAGAATGAAAATATTAGAATTTAGAAATTAACTATATAACTTAAAACTTAAAACACCGACTGAACTTACAACAGCTGTTTAGGCTCATTAGTCAGGATATGACTTTACGAGTGCTACTATAAAATAGGTCTATTTGAAAATTGTGATTGAGTACCGCGGAACTAACCTGGTATGGTAACAGTGAAGAACGAAGAAGACGTGTCACTTCGCCACCCATGGATTAGAAAGACTGTTCTCTTTCTAGCATCATAGTTAGACAAGCTTAATGTGGTAACATCGCCTAGTGGGAGCGGCTGGCTCTGATGCGGGTTGGCCCTGAAATAAACATGTGAACTTGAACTTAGTTGACTGCCTATTGGCGCAAATGTACTGCGGTACGGTTACAACGCTGAGACGGGTTCGATTCCACCCGGACAATTTTTTTAATTCATTATTAGCCTAGGAATTGGTGCCCTATATGACAATAGGCTCGCCTCCTATCACATCGTGGGAAACACACAAGGCGAAACGTAGGTGTCCTGGTCCTCTGCCTACCCCTTTTGGGAAAAAGGCGTGAGTTTATGTACCTATGTATCTACGTGTACTTCTTTGCTTTTTGTACATAAATAACACGCAAGTCACATATGTATTCCGGACCTCACATCAAGTGGGGATTTACCATTACCCGACTGCGAAAGAAGGAGGGTTATGTTATAGAATATCTCCTTACATAAAAATACGAGTACATAAACATACATTTCTTTCTGTAAATGAATAAACAGGGGTTTCAATAAACATAGCTATAGGATCTTTATCACATAATATTGTGATAGAAATAAGCTCTGCGAACTTCGAGTGCCGTTAGCACTTCTGCCTACCCTTACGGGGGTACAAGCGTGACTTTGCTTATGAAGTTCATGTAAGAATGTAACTACTGATACAGGAAGAGCCTATACACCGGCATTTTAATCTATAAATAATATTAATATCTTACCACTAATCTATGCGTTGTATAATTTTATCAATGATTTTATATCGCGTTATGTCAATCTATTTTATGATTAGATAACATGTTGTACATACATACATAATACATAAACTCACGCCTTTATCCCAGAAGGGGTAGACAGAGGCGCCACCAGGACACCCATATTTTGCCGTGTATGTTCCGTCCCATGATGTGATAGGGGGCGAGCCTATCGCCATATAGGATACAAATCCCTGACTCGGGGCTGATAATAAATAGAAAAACTTAATATCACTTTGCCCGACCCGGGAATCGGACACGAGGCCAAAACTTTGAAATTAAACCGCAGTACAACGGCGCTACCGAAGTACTCACACATAATATCTTTCTTTTTTATGTTAGGTGGTTGTAAGCGACGCAGCAATAAACATTAAACAAGCCAGACTCTGGGAGCGCCGCGGAGGAACCATGCGGGGTCTGCGGTGCGGGGCCTGCGGTGGCTAGCTGCATGCCAAAACCACTTGAAAACAGTCCACACAGTTCTCCCAGAGCGTATACATATCTTATAATCTTTGTAATCATCCCTATTTCTAATTACCTAAACAAAACGTTTCACAGTCTCACGCATCTTCATACCTTACAGAGGTGTTAAAATATTTAATACTATTAAAAAACGCTGTTCGACAAAGAACAACAGTCTCGTGATAACAAAGCTATCGCCAGAACCAACCCTAACTGAATGCGACAGCTAAGCTGTTAAAAATATTCCATTTCAAGAACTTCGGGTTTTTTGTATCAGCCCATATACGTCCCACTGCAGGGCATGGGCCTCCTCAACAATCGACGATTTAGAGGGTTTAGGCCATAAAGTCTACCACGCTGGCCTATTGCGGGTTGGCAGACAATACATACCATAGAAATTATTGCAAATCGCCATGGTATATAGCTATGTGTATGTTATATAGATCGGGTTTATACAGGGTATATCAAGACCGCGACCGAAAACGAAGCCAGGTGGTAGTATTAGTGATATCAAACACAAAGCAAGTAAAAATTTAACAAAAAAATCGTCTAGCTTTTTTTTTGTAACTTTTTAGTTATCGTCGTATTTCAGTGATAAATACATAGTTTTTCTAAAATTATGACGTACACCGCTTTATTTTTAAACACATAATGGTACGTAAGGGTTTAAATTACTATTTTTCCAAAAACTTGGTATTTACCCCTCTAAAACGATGATTTTTAAAATACTGTAAAAAAATTCCATCGCTGTTTTTGCAAAATTTTTAGTTGCATTGTCTCTGTTACCCCTAAAACTACCACTTGGCTACGTTTTCGGTCGCGGTCTTGATATACCCTGTATGATATTTATTATTAAATTAAAATTTACCTGGTAAAGAGATGATAGACATTATGTACATCAGGGTCGTAGGCATCGGACTGGATCAGGTCGCTGGTCTTCAGCCACAAGTCCTGCAGCTCGGCGCCGCCGTCCCACGGGACCAGCTGGTAGCGCGGCCCCGCCTCCAGTCGAGACACCACTGCGGCCTCCACGCACGCTGAGGAAGCAATCTGCATCAGTATATACGTCACACTGCTGGGCACGGGCCTCCTCTACAACCGAGAGTACGATTGAGAGGGGTTAGTACAGTCCACCACGCTGGCCTAGTGCGGGTTTGAATTTCTCATTATGTCCAGTTACTCTGGCTACAATTTCCTTTAAACCGGAACACAACAGTGCATTTACACTGCTGTTTGTTGGAGGAATAGACATTGCGGTGGTACCCAGGCCTCTCACATATGAGACCTACGAATACATACCATAGAAATATTACAAATCGCTATGGTATGCAGGTTTCCTCACAATGTTTTCCTTCACCGGTATAGTGCGTGGTGATGGACTGAAGAAAGACTTACCTGCTATAACAAACAGAAGCAAAGTTAACGCCATTACTAATTACTGCAGTATATTGGAAATCTGTCTTTATATGAGATTAAAAACTAGATAATAATAATCATCTTATTAATCAAAATGATATGGACAGTTGAATAGATATTTAAATACTAGGTTAAATTCGTGAGTTCGCCCGTATGCTTTAGATAAATAAATAAATAAATACACCAAACAGTCACATACATAGTCCTGACCTCACACTAAGGATCACAGAAATATTTATCTCGGTGCGGGGATCGAACCCGCGGCCTCTCGTTTCACAGGCGGCGTCTAACCAACTGCGCCACGGATGCTGTCAAAAGATAACTCAGGAACTGTACCATATACGTAATGACAAACCGAGACAAATGTTTGTGAGAACCACAAGTATTTATTTCGGGTCTGGGTGTTTGTGAGACCGAAAAGTCTCTCGTAGTTCCTGATACCCACGACACAAGACTTGGCCTTAGTGTGGGGTCAGGACTATGTATGTGACTGTTGGGTGTATTTATGTATTTATTATAATTTATATGGCCATATACATCCCACTGCAGGGCACGGGCCTACTCTACAATCGAGAGAATCGATTGAGAGTGGTTAGGCCATATAGTCCAGCACGCTGGCCTAGTGCGGGTTGGCGGACTTACATACCGTAGAAATTCTTTAAAATCGCTACGGTATGCAGGTTTCCTCGCGATGTTTTCCTTCACCGTTATAGTGCGTGGTGATTGACTATCAATACACACATGACTCCGAAAAGTCAGAGGTGTGCCCTGGGATTTGCAACCGCGACCACCGTGAACACAGCAGCCGCGTCTGGTCCGTTACCAACAGGCCACCACGCACTATATTATAGCGATTTAATTACACGGCACAATATAATGCTCGCTGCGAATGTTACATTACACCGCGTAACATGTGGCGTAACACCGCTCAGTTCCCACCTTGAGATGCTAAAGATCCATGTCTGTCATTTAGGCTTTTTACTGGTGGTAGGTCTCTCATATGTGAGAGGCACGTGATTAATGGACGGCCCCTAATTAAGGTGTGAAAGCGAAACATACAAACTCACTTTCGAATTTATAATATAAGGATATTATTTCAATTAATGATAGCAAATGATAGGAAAATAACGATTATTTATGTTCCACTTCTTAGGAATACATAATTAATTAGATGGTGGGACATCGTAAAGTGCGCGGTCTTTCGTGGTAACGGACCAGACAGACATGTACACGGTGGCCACGGGTTCAAATCCCAGGGCACACCTCTGACTTTCCGGAGTCATGTGTGTATTTATAGTCAATAACCACGCACTATAACGGTGAAGGAAAACATCGTGAGGAAACCTGCATACCATAGTGATTAGTGAGAATTTCTATGGTATGTAAAGTTCGCCCGCACTAGGCCAGCGTGGTAGGGGAATTCAGCCCCTATTACATAATGGGACGGAACAGACAAGGCGAAACGGGGGTGTCCTCGTAGCATCTCTGCTTACCCCTTCTGGGAAGAAGGCGTGTGTTTAAGTATGTAAAAATTGTTCTAGACAAAGCCAAATGTCTATTTCTCCCGCCAAACAGCAGTGTAAATGCGCTGTTGTGTTCCGGTTTGAAGGACATTGTAGCCAGAGTAACTACTGGACATATTTGAGACTTAACATCTTATGTCTCAGGATGGCGAGCGCAGTGGAATTCCAAGCATTGCCTTGTAATTCATGGTGTTGTTTGGTTTTGCTACTGTCCATGAGCGGTCGTATCGCTTACCATCAGGCGAATGGCATGCTCGACTCGCCATTCATTGCAATAAAAAAAAAAAAAAAAAAAAAAGCCAGTTTAATCTATTAGCGTTCTAAGAAATTCATCGAAAAGATTACGATTATTAGAATTAAGATAAGCATTTATCTAATGACATAGGTGAAACAAATTAGCAAGTGACTTATTTATTTCGTGACCGCCACCACATTAACAATTAAATACAGGGTATATCGAAAGTGAGTGAGTGGGTATATCAATAAGTCCGCCAACCCGCACTAGGCCAGCGTGGTGGACTATAGGCCTAACCACTCTCAATCGATCCTCTCGATTGTAGAGTAGGCCAGTGCCCTGCAGTGGGACGTATATGGGCTGATATAGATATAGATATAGATATCAAGACTGCGACCGAAAACGAAGCCAGGTGGTAGTACTAGTGACATAGACACAATAAAACCATTATTTTTTATTTATTGTCTTATTTGGATGATAACTGCATAGTCTTACTAAAATAATGATGTACACCTTTATAATTTTAAAGACGCAATGGTACGTAAGGGTTTAAATTCCTTTTAACGCAAGAACTAGACCTACTTAGCACCCAAACACGACGATATTTAAAAAATTGAAAAAAAATCTGTCGCATTTTTTTTTTGCGAAGTTTTTAGTTGCATTGTGTTTGAAACCACTAAAACTACCACCTGGCTTCGTTCTTGGTCGCAGCCTTGATATACCCGGTACTATAGTTTTTCCGCCTTTTACCCAGAAGGGGTAGGCAGAGGTGCAATCAGGACACCCACGTTTCGCCTTGTTTCCGTCCCACGATGGGGCGAGCCTATCGCCATATCAAAAGTCGTTCGAAGAGGACAAAACATTTGATAGCTAAAATGGGTTTTAAAACTGTCCATGAATAAGGCTTTAAGTGATTACCGCATATGAACATCTAACAGCTTGGATCGTAATATTACCGGCCTCTTAATAAGGGAATTAAGGGAAGGTGTGAACACTCATGCACTTTTATATTACCAGCGGCCCGGCTCGGCTCCACCCGTGTTTTATACTTTCTGCCGTGGAAACTGATTTTGCAACATTTTTCACGAATGCTCCGCTCCTATTGATCATAGCGTGATGTTATATAGCGTATAGAGTTCCTTGTTAAATGGGCTGTCCAACTCCAAAAGAATTGTTCAATTTGGATCAGTAGTTCCTGAGATTAGTTTATGAATTAATTTAAATTGGTTTCTAAAGATGCTATGCTCAATTTGAGAACCTTTGTGACAGTCTCAAATTCAATTTGTATTTAAATTAACCTCCGTATTAATTAAATAGATTGTTTTGTTTTCCTCAGAGCCAATTACAAATCTAGATCGAGGTTGATTTTTTTATTTTTAATTAGATCCGCAGTTCAATTGTTAAATAATTTATCCGAGAAAGGTAATTAGGGCTGGCCATATCTTTCACTTCTTTAATTTTCTTTACTGATTTTATAGCAGCTATCTTCAGTGGTTGGTTAAACGCTTGTGAAATGAGATATTGCTACGATCCCGCACCGAGAGAAATGTTTGTGTGATCCACAGGTATTGATTTCGGATTTAGATTTTAATCTTAATCTTAGTTTTGAATGCTATTAATATGAGCTTCAAAACCACTCAAAAACGTTATCCATAGACGCCAAAAATACAAATTAGCGATTCATCAGCTCGTTTACTTTAAACTGCCTTATTCATATAGTTTTAAAACCTATTTTAGTTATCGAATGTTTTGTCCCTTTCGAACGACTTTAGAATTCAGTTTGAGCGAAGAAAATAGGTTTTAAATCCGTCTATGAATAAGGCCGAAAGTGTTCGAGACCCTTTTATAGGCCCTTATTTGAATTTGTGTATCTTAATTTGTTTCTAATACACGACACAAGACTCGATCTTAGCGTGGGGTCAGGACTATGAATGTGACTGTTGGGTGTACTTCTTTATTTAAAACGCAAGGCAAAATATTAGACCAATGGTTAGTTTTTATTATAAAATAACTATAATGCAGTAACCCTAAAAATAAGGTAATACCTTAAACGTCTGCTTTAGATCACGTCAATCTTCAGATGCTAGTCGTGTTTCGAGGCAAGATATCGCGGGTTTTTATAAAATTATAGAAAGTACTGCCTTTCTTACTTATCTACTTTATTGAGTGTTAGTGCAATTACCTGGATTATGTGTTTCTTTCTAAAATTATTAAGTCCTTACTCCTAAAGCCAAAGGTTAAAGATAACGATCAAGTTAGGTAATTGTTATTGTAACGATCGGGGTTATTTGCTCATTATCATCTTGCAATAAGAACTATTTTTTACGGATTCTATCGCGGATTTGGTTAAATTTTTACATGGGAAACCAAACTTCGTAATAGCTGATCGTGTGATGCCTAAGATAGAGGCATGCGCAGACAATTTTTCAGCTTTATTATAACAAGTCTGACGCTCTTGGGTTCTTGTTCTCTAGGATTTCTGACGATGTTTTTCTTCACCGTTTAAGCTGTGGTTTAAGTGAGTGACAATTGCAATAAGCCGTTAAGGTATACTTCATACTTCAAGGTATAGACTATAGTGTATAATCTATAATAAGAGTTAACATCTTATGTCTCAGGATGGCGAGCGCAGTGGAATGCAAGCATTGCTTTGTAATTCATGGTGTGGTTTGGTTTTGCTACTGTCCATTAGCGGACGTAGCGCTTAACATCAGGCGAATGACATACTCTTCTCGCAATTCAACGCAATAAAAAAAGATTTCTATTCTAGTTCACAAGTTTAGCCTAATGATAACATCAATGATAGTTCTATATGAATCCATAATCCCCAATCTTAAGCACGGGACTCAACAAGTTCTGAGAGTTCGATTCGAGTACTTAGATCATAACAATGAAGCTGATTCTGAAATTATATCGAAATTCTTGTAGATAGCTCTCAAAACTTAACGCAATAAACCTAAAGCCCGGGACCGGCAGACCTTCAAAATTTTATAAAAGCCGCATGTTTGCGCATGCTTCTGACATAGGCATCACACGATCAGCTATTATGAAGTGAAATTTACATATTACTATATCTTTAAACATCAATAAAATGTTATTCTAATTTCTACCAGATGTGTGGTGCAGCGTCGACTGCCTCGGTGGCGTATTCTTACTACGGTACGATTACAAAGCTGAGGTCTTGGGTTCGAATCCCGGGTCGGGCTAAGTGATATTGGGTTTTCCAATTCATTGCAAACCCGGAGTCAGGAATTTGTGCCTGATATGGCATAGGCCCCCTATCACATCATGAGACGGAACATACAAGGCGAAATGTGGGTGGCCTGGTGGCGCCTCTGCCTACCCCTTCTGGGATAAAGGAGTGAGTTTATGTATGTATAACTTGTCGGAAATATCTGTGAACCTAGCTGTCATGCGGTTCACATTTCATTTTTTTGTGTTCCCCTATCTATTATGTTATTTTACATTAAAAACGTTTTGAGATAGATGCGAATTCTATTTTTTATTCCTTTTTCTATTTTCATTCAATTTGTTTAAACTATATTTTGAATTTGCTGAACTTTTGTTCCAATGACGTCAATTATTCAAGTCCACAGATATTTCCGACGCGTAATACCTATGTGTGTTGCAGCAGACTGCCTCGGTGGCACATTTCTGTCACAAAGTCATTCATAAATATCATGATGAACATGCATTGTTATCCATCACGCAACACTCACATTATATTGGGTTTAGTTATCTTAATCCCGACTCTATTCGCCAAACAAAATATATTGTGAGATAAAATGCAACACGACCGAATAATTACTTTTTTATACAATAGGCTCGACAAACGATAGGTTTTACTGGTAGGTCTCTCATATGTGAGAGGCCGCCTGGGTAGGTACCACCGCAATGTCTATTTCTCCAACAAACAGCAGTGTAAATGCACTGTTGTGTTCCGGTTTGAAGGACATTGTAGCCAGAGTTACTACTGGACATAATGCGACTTAACATCTTATGTCTCAGGATGGCGAGCGCAGTGGAATACCAAGCATTGCTTGGTAATTCACGGTGTTTGGTTTTGCTACTGTCCATGAGCGGTTGATCGCTTTTCATCAAGCGGACAATTATTTGTTTTATTAATTTAGTTTTCTTTCTAATTATTTCGATGGGGGTTAAAGACAAACTAGTGTCGCTTAGGAGTCGTCCAGCTCCGGAGCTCGGTGAGAATTCTTGAACCTGGCTGGCACGAGTTGCAATGGTGGTGTGTGGGCAGGAAATTCGCCATATTTGTTTCTTTTCTGATTAATACTGTTAAATAAAGATGCGGTAATGTTACGAAGAGACGGCTCGCTTCGGTGCTGTGTGCACATTATTTCAAAACTAGCGAATTATAGGAGTTGCAGTCTAGCTTTGTTAGGAGATAAAATCCAGAACAAATTACTAAATTATATTTTAAAGTAAACCCATTATTTATATATTTCGTGGATTCTGATAAAAATTAATAAGGATTTGTACGTATTGTTAAAAGCTGTTTTATCGATAATTTCGTTTATCTTATAATCCACTGTATAATTGTATATAAGGGCTTATTTCCGTGGATCAGTTGTAGTTATCATGGCTGGTAAATACGTCGTGTTGGGGCTTGCCTTAGCCACAGGTTAGTAAATTAAAGCACTAATTCATAAATTGACAACCTCCGTGGCGCAGTTGGTTAGACGCCGGCTGTGAAACCGACCGATGCCATCCCCGCACCGAGACAAATGTTTGTGTGATCCACAAGCATTTGTTTCGGATCTGGGTGTGAGACCGGAAAGTCTCTCGTAGTCTGATCCGACACAAGACTCGATGTTAGTGTGGGGTCAGGACTATGTGTGACTGTTGGGTGTATTTATTTATTTATAATAATTAGATTTTATAGTAGAGAACCCCTGGTGATCCGGTGCCTGTCTAATCTGTCCTTTCTTGTAATCCTATAGTCCACAACGCAACTCAAAAGCACCTATGTTGCGTTGTAGAGTAGTTTGGACCACTTCACAACATTTAGCTGAGTGGATACCTATCAGTCACAGCCGCGACCAGTAACTTTTGTTGTTATTATTTATTATTGTTTTTTTTTTCTTTCTAAGATTCATGTTGCGTCTGTGACTAATAAATCGTTTTTCTTTCTTTCTTTCTTTCTTTCTATGCATTTTGTTTCGTCACGATCTATAATTTGTCTATGCTTGTATGTGACTGAACTCATAAACGGCTGGACCGATTTTGATGAAGTTTTGAGTGTGTTCAAGTGCATATAACATCACGCTATGACCAATAGAGGAGGACTATAAAAATGTATAAATAACGAAAATATATTCTCAGGCAATTTTTCGCACTACGGCGAAGCTGAACCGAGCCAATAGTTTCAGATGGAATCTCACAACTATGATTATGTCGTTCTGTATCCAAAATTGTTGTTCCCTTTTATCCATCCTATGGTTAGTTGTCTGTAAAAAATCGCCTCGAGCGATAAGACCGCCTTCTGTACGTTTTTTTACCCTTGCAGATATCATAGGTGAACGATAATAGCTGCTGTAGTTAGAAATGTGCTACAGCTCTTAACGTATTGCGCATCCAGCGATCACACTCATCTAAAGAAACGCGACAGAAAAACTGCCACTTCGTGACTTCACGTTAATCTCCTGTGAGACAATGGCACCGCCCCGGACGAGCCTGGAGTTCGTTGTTGCAGTGATTAACGACTTACAAGCTCCTTACTGCGTGGTTAGGACGTTATTATACATATTTATTTATTCTTTATTGTGTATTGATAGTCAATCACCACGCACTTTAACGGTGAGAAAAACATCGTGAGGAAACCTGCATACCGTAGCGATTCTAAAGAATTTCAACGGTATGTAAGTCCGAACACCTGCACTAGGCCAGCGTGGTGGACTATATCTAACCCCTCTCAATCGTGCTCTCGATTGTAGAGGAGGCCCGTGCCCAGCAGTGGGACGTATATGGGCTGATACAGATGATACAAATATAGTACACAATACATATAACAGTTTAAAGAGATAATAAAAGAACATAGTAAATATGGCGGTCTTATCGCTCTAAGGCAATCTCTACCAGACAACAATGGATTTATGAGAAGGGGAAAGAAAGGGCTTGTGAAAGAAAATACTTTATGAATCTTGGGTGTCTTCAGCGTGCGTGGAGGCCGCAGTGGTGTCTCGACTGGAGGCGGGGCCGCGCTACCAGCCGGTGCCGTGGGACGGCGGCGCCGAGCTGCAGGACCTGTGGCTGAAGACCAGCGACCTGCTACAATCCGATGCCTACGACCCTGATGTGCATAACGGCTACCATCTCTTTACAAGGCAAGTTTTAGTCAAAATCAATACAACCTGAAATTCGTAGCAGAATGGATAAGTACTTACATTTGACAGCCTCCGTGGCGCAGTTGGTTAGACGCTTGTGACACGAGAGGTCGCTACGATCCCGCACTGAGACATATATTTGTCTGAACCACAAGTATTTGTTTCGAGTCTGGGTGTTTGTAAGATCGAAAAGTCTCTCGTAGTTCCTAATACGAACGATACAAGACTCGATGTTAGTGTGGGGTCAGGACTATATATGTGACTGTTGGGTGAATTTATTTACATATCTCAGTGGATTAGAATCCTGAAATTTTTATGGTAATACAGCGCAGAGTAATGTTTGATGGAGCCAAAAAAATTCTGCAGTATTACATCTATACTATGTAATAAAGATTGCAGGAACTCGCTGGACGCAGGCCGCTGTTAAGATTCAAAATATCACTATGAAATTCTTTGGGAAAGCTTGTGTTCAGCAATAGTCTTCCTGTACCTTAGAAACTGTTGAAAGTGGCCTTCATACAGCAACTTCCGGCAATAATTACTAGGTCTCCGATCGCGTTGTAGGCAGGCGTACAAGAAGATAATTATAACAGGAAATTCAGCCGAGCTAGTTCAATTATCGAGCATAGAAAATGTGGGCATCGACTACCTTTCAATATAAAAGTATTTATGTTCTATGCATTAACTTATATTCTACCGATAGACGAGACAGGTTAAAGAAATAAAGTGCCCCCGTATTTTAAAAGCACACTGCAATATTACATCACTTACCTGGTATTTTATTAAAATATTGTAACTTCAGACGATTTGCTTTCGGTTTGACGGCGAAACATTAATTTATTACTTTTAAACGTATGCGATAAGGCGTGCTGCACTGTCACTGTCACGAAGCAAACTGATTCATGTGTGGTGCATGCACCGCAAGTAGGTGGGACACATTTTTTGTACTGAATGTCTTATCTAGTGTAACATTGATATCGATGGTCCTATGCTATGTTTTTACCATTGCAGAAGCAACCCCCAGACAAGCCAACCCCTAACGCAAGGGGATGCGGATGTGCTAGCCCGATCCAACTACGACGCACGCAAGAGAACTATCTTATTGGTGCACGGATGGAGAAACGACCCTTCATCGCAGTTCCATACTGTGCTTATACCAGGTATGTCGAGTGGAAACAACGCCATCTAGTATCGAGTAGCTGAGGCTCCAACTGACGCACGAAGGAGAAACGTTCTAATTATGCCCGCATGTCGCCATCTAGTAGCGAGTAGCTGTACTATTAAAATTAATTTAAAATAGCGGGTGAAATGTAATGTGTATAAAATTGTGACCCTACAGGAAATACTATTAATTTCCAAGGCTAATTTGACTCTAGTCTGAATAAACATGAAATAGTTTGAAGATATCAGACAATAATATTATTTTCTTGTGTCATTCTTTTTAAAGTGCAATTTTTAGTTAATCAGATCTCAACTTGAGCATATGATACCTCAATAACCTGAGGATTATTAAATATGTTATCTACTAATTTGGGGGATATAAAAATTATTATTTCATGTACCTAGGTAGTCAATTAGTTGCTTTAAACAAATAAACTATATTATGTGCTAATTTACTAGTTAAAGAATTTTAAAGTATTTACATTGACCCATACGTGATATACTGTGGTTTAGTTTCAGTCTTCTGCGTAATATTCCAGGATTCCTGGCTGCCGATGACGTCAACGTGATCATGACCGACTGGAGTAAGGGCGCGGCTGGAGAATACCTGCCCGCGTTACTCAACTGCATCAAATCAGGTACTTTCACTGTTCGATCAAACCAGCCAAATATGCTATGAAGTGCTAGATTGTATTCGCGGCTTCGCTCACTATTAATAGACATACATAAACTCACGCCTTTATCCCCGAAGGGGTAGGCAGAGGCGCCACCAGGACACCCACATTTCGCCTTGTATGTTCCGTCCCACGATGTGATAGGGGGCGAGCCTATCGCCATATCGGGCACAAATTCCTGACTCCGGGCTGATAATGAATAGAAAAATCCAATATCAATTTGCCCGACCCGGGACTCGAACCCGAGACCTCAGCTTAGTAACCGTACCGTAATACAACTACGCCACCGAGGCAGTATTAATATAGATTTTGATAGAAATTTCACTCTCGCGCCAAAAGTAACTCGGGTACATATTTATTTATATTTTTATTTCGAGAAAAATAATAGAGATTGCTAGTAACCAAAACAAATAAATTGCGCACGATTGATTTAAAAACTATGCAATGTTGCGTACAGATATTTTTCTAAGGTTATTTTACAAATTTAATTAACCAATCGCATGTCGGTAGGCTGACTTTTTACTGACTACCGTCTTTTTTTCGGACGACCGTCAAATAGACGGTACATGTTTTCTAAAACGCGGCTACCGACAGGTTGGTCGCTGGTTCAAATCCTAGAACACTTCTCAGACTTTTCGGAATCATGTATGTATTGATTATAATCAATCACTAAACACTATAACCGTGAAGGAAAACATCGTGAGGCAAACTGTCTGCCAACCTGATGGCCTCACCCCTTTGAATCGTACTTTCGATTGAGAGACGTATATAAGCTATTTAAATCTCAATAACGTAACACTTTACAGTTCAATAAATTATTTTTATTTCAATTGGGTATTCTACCCATTTTCAAAAAGTCTTTTAAGTTGTTCCTAAGATTAAGACAAACTATTTAAAAAAATATCAAATTTTTATTCGCTCGGCAAGTCCAATAAAAAATCATTTAAAATTTAAATTTTAAATTTATGCGCGCAAATATGTGAAAACGCTAGGCGCCATGTTCCTTTAAAATGATACGTCACTCAACCAATAAACAACCTGTGTTTGTATGAGCTCTTGGACACCGGAGGGGGTATTCTACTTACGGAATGACGTAGAATCGTTATCCATCATGGCGGCTGCCGTTTCACATATTTTTAGGACTGATAAATAAATTGAAATTTTCAAAACGAATTATAAAATTTATTCCTTGGAAATAAAAACTGAAATTAACAATATACTTATTGCTTGTAGAGCATTAAGCATATACATTTATAGTTTTTAGATCTTTTCTTTCTTATAGTAAAATACCCAATTCAATGAAGACAATGTCTAACAGATATTTAAAGTTTATATTATGTTATTGCAGGAGACAGCGTGCCAAAGTTCGTGAAATGGCTTGTAGAAGCGAGCGGCGGGGATCTGTCTCGCTTCCACCTCGTGGGGCACAGCCTGGGCGGACACCAGGTCGGCATTATCGGCAGAAACCTTGGAGGAGTCGTCCCTTACATCACTTGTAAGTAACTCGGGAATAGACTTTTTTATTCCAATGAATGGCGAGACGAGCATGCCATTCGCCAGATGGTAAGCGATACGAGCGCACACGGACAGTAGCAAAACCAAACACCATGAATTACAAAGAAAGCTTGGCACACCACTGCGCTCGCCATCCTGAGACATGAGCTATTACATATCCGAATTCCGACCAAAATACCATAGGTCTCTTTCTGTTCTTTAGGCATCGTATTGAAAGTTTCATGTCTGCAACACCGTATTAGGCGCGTTTTTCTTAACCTTTCATCATTTTTAAAACGAAGCATCGCCTTTAAGATCCAATGTTGTAGATGTTTATGTAGGAAACCCTGATCTTCAGGTGCCGTTTCCCAGAAGCATATTCTTTTATTGCCAGAGAATTATGTACGTTGCGATTGTAACTAATCAATTGTTTTTCTTTCAATTCTTATTATAGAATATATGTACATGATCTCACGCCTTTTTCGCCCATATTTCGCCTTGTATGTTCCCTCCCACAATGTGATAGGGGGCGAGCCTATCGCCATATCTATCCATATATTTAACTACCTATTACAATCTTTAAATATTATTTCTTTCAGCCTTAGACCCAGCTCTTCCTGGCTGGATCACAAACACCCGTAAGTTCAGATACGACGACGGTCTGTACACCGAGGTGATTCATACCAACGCTGGCATGTCTGGCTTCCTGACTTCACTCGGTGACGTGGACTTCTACCCTAATGGAGGGGTGGATATGCCGGGGTGCTACGCTGATATATCGTGCAGCCATCACAGGTGGGTACCTCGATAATGTGTATATTGTGTAAGAGGTACTAGAATCAAAATACGGTAAGTAGTTTAAGATACCTGAAACTAATATGCAGGATATCAAGACTGCGACCGAAAACGAAGAAAGGTAGTATTAGTGCCGTCAGAGACAATACAATGAAAAATTTCCCAAAAAAGAATACAATTTTCGAAAAAAAATACGTTTTTAAAAAAAAACTAATAAAGCTGACTGACTATCACACTGATAGTCGCTGTTTTGGCGAAATATTTATTTGTATCGAGTTACCACTAAAACTACCACCTGGCTTCGTTTTCGGTCGCAGTCTTGATATACCCGATATATACGTGTAATATATTCTCGTATGACTTTGTATTGATGCCTTCCAGATGCAACTACTACCTGGCCGAGTCTCTAAAGGGTGGCTTTGTAGGCAAGCAGTGTGATTCCATACCCTCTGCCGTGGTCGGGAACTGCAACGGAACAACTCTCAACATGGGCGGTCTCACTCCTAAGCCTGGGTGAGTACTGTATCAGCCCATATACGCCTCACTGCAGGGCACGAGCCTCCTCTACAATCGAGAGTACGATTGAGAGGAGTTAGGCCGTATAGTCCACCACGCTGGCCTAGTGCGGGTTGGCGGACTTTACATGCCGTAGAAATTCTTGCAAATCGCTATGGTATGCTGGTTTCCTCATGATGTTTCCCTTCACCGCGACCTGGGTAAGTAATTATTGAAAATTCAATGTTCTCTAAAACACGGTCTACGGTAATAATCTACTACCGTATCTTCTTTTATTGCAATGAATGGTGAGACGAGCATGCCGTTCGCCTGATGGTAAGCAACATGGAAATAAACACTTTACATAAAAAAATAAATGTATGGTAATTTGTCTGAAAACACGGTAATTCAGACTGGTGAGGGTAGTTTGGCCTTTTTCGTCTGGTAACACTGTGTACAAGTAGCACTATATCTGTCCCTGTTACTCGTACGCTGCACCATGTTACGTCTCGCTCGTGTTCCCACGTTTGGTCGGTACATGCACCGATTTTGCTCGAATTGTCCGCCACATCATTCTTTAATTTTTTTTTTTTACAGACACACTGGCGTCTACTATTTGGAAACGAACGCTGCTCCGCCGTTTTCTAAATAAATGAAAAATTCAATTCGTTGTTTTATTATACGAGATATAAATTGTATATTTGCTTGTATGCTTGCATAAATGGTTTTTTTTTATAGCATAGGTCAGCCAAACGAGCAAGCAGGTACCTGATGGTAAATTTCACTGGTGGTAGGTCTCTCATAAGTGAGAGGCCGCCTGGGTAGGTACCACCGCAATGTCTATTTCTCCCGCCAAACAGCAGTGTAAATGCGCTGTTGTGTTCCGGTTTGAAGGACATTGTAGCCAGAGTAACTACTGGACATATTGAGACTTAACATCTTATGTCTCAGGATGGCGAGCGCAGTGGAATTCCAAGCATTGCCTTGTAATTCATGGTGTTGTTTGGTTTTGCTACTGTCCATGAGCGGTCGTATCGCTTACCATCAGGCGAATGGCATGCTCGACTCGCCATTCATTGCAATAAAAAAAAAAAAAAAAAAAAAATGATCACTGCACATAAACATCCTCAACGCTTGGACCATGGATGAAAATCTTTATTCGAAAATAATCATCATCATCAGCCCGTTGCAGTCCACTGCTGGACATAGGCCTCTCCCAATGTATAATAGTAACTTTACATAAAAGAATATTGTAAGGATTCACAAATTAGGCTTTGACTAGAAATCAGGAGGGGAGTGGGAAGGAAATAGGTTGGAAAGACGGAAGGGCTATTGGGCATCCGGCAATCTCACTAACCTAATAAAACGCGACATTTAAGCTGTCGCTTCACGTCGATTCCCTGTATAGTGAGACAAACTTTTCTGGTCCGGGTCTGGGTGTTTGTGAGACCGAAAAGTCTCTCGTAGTTTCTGATACCCACGACACAAGACTCGATCTGAGTGTGGGGTCAGGACCATGTATGTGACGGTTGGGTGTATCTATCTATTTAAAAAAAATAGTTATCGAATATTTTGTCTCTTTCGAACAAATTCTGCATTGAGTTTGAGCGAAGAAGACAAAACATTCGATAACTAAAATAAGTTAAACTATGAATAAAGTCGTTAGCTTTTATTAGGAATTAGAGGTAAATTGCTCCAGATGAAGGGGTAGAACTTGGAGTTTTAAAATAATAAACATACATACATACATAAACTCACGCCTTTATCCCCGAAGGGGTAGGCAGAGGCGCCACCAGGACACCCACATTTCGCCTTGTATGTTCCGTCCCACGATGTGATAGGGGGCGAGCCTATCGCCATATCGGGCACAAATTCCTGACTCCGGACTGATAATGAATAGAAAAATCCAATATCACTTTGCCCGACCCGGGACTCGAACCCGAGACCTCAGCTTTGTAACCGTACCGTAATACAACTACGCCACCGAGGCAGTCTAAAATAATAAACGTTTTCACAAATATCTGTTTATTTTTCTGACACTCTACACTTTGAATATTGGATACATGAGTTATTAATATTACTATTGAATTACAAGATCTGAAATAAATAAGTCATTTAGAAATAAAATGTCTCCTGCATTGTACCTAATTAAAATGACCGAATTCAAAATTAGTCCACTAGTCATATTTTCATTTAATTTTTATTTTAAAAGAACTGAATTTTATCGACATTCACGCCTGTAACTTTGAGCAGTAGGTAGAGGTATAAGTAGTGAACCTATAATAAATTATGTTAAAACTTTTTTGTCGTCGATAAGAGATATCGACATTTCGGGCTCAAAACGTAATACCTTGATATTGATCGCAATATGCAGCTAAGGATAAAAAAATGATTTACACAAAAAATTCAATGATCCAATTATTAAAAACAGTATCTGCCTTATTCATAGACAGTTTATAAACAAATTTTTATTATCGAATGTTTCGTCTCTTTCGAACGGCTTTTCAATTCAGCTTGAGCGAAGAAGACAAAACATTCGATATCTAAAATAGGATTATTTACTGACTATAATAAAGCCGTATACATTTTGTCGCCCTTTCCAAGAAACTGGTTAAAATAATTAGATAAATGAAGAATAAGTTTTGTCAACATGTAAAATTTCTTACATATTGGTAACTACCCACAAAAAATGTAAATACAATGCATTATTAGATATTAAGTGAAATATGCGTAAAATCAGTTTTATTCACGACTTTAAATAATATACATCACTAATTTTTAATGAACTATCACTTATTATAACGGTAAAAGAAACAAATACACATAATTAGAATTATTTTACGAATTTTACCCGTGTTCAAATAAACATTATATTACAAAAAATATGTACAACCAATTACTAATCTAAGAACTTAAAATAGTAATATCATTTAAAATTAAATTATCCTCATTTTACATTGATGAAATATGGTGAAAACTTGAATTAAGTTCAAATAAACTATACAAGGAATTCCGGATATATACGAAAAATCTTTTGCAGGGCAGTGGCGGACTCTCAAATTTGTCGTATTATACGTATACAGACCCCCTATAGTGCGGATTTTTTACGTATAGAGTACCTTGTAATCCGAAAAATCTTTTAAGCTTTTGTCTTTTGTCTTCTTCGCTCAAACTGAATTTAATAGTCGTTCTAAAGGGACAAAGCATTCGATAACTAAAATATTAAAAAGGTTGTAAATCTGTCTATGAGACTGTTAGAGTTTGTTGAAACACGCTAATCACAGAAACTATTGTTTCGAATTGAAAATTTATTTTAGCGTTGGGTAGCCAATTTATCGAGAAAGGCTAAAGGCTATTTAGCATCACGCTATGAATAGGAGCGGAGCATTTATGAAAAATGTTTCAAAAACAGTTTCATCGTTAAATAGTACTTGTTTCGGAACGAAGCTGGGCTGGGCTGCTAAACTCACAGCTTTTTCCCAGGAGGGGTAGGCAGAAGTGCTATCAGGACACCCACATTTCGCCTTGTATGTTCCATCTCATAATGTGATTGGGGGTGAGCCTATCGCAGTTTTCAACTAATGTTATGTAATTGATTTAAATAGAATCATATTTCCACCATCTTCTTTATCAGATATTAACAAGAATGATAATTATACAGTAGAAGAAAATATGAACACAATTTCTGAGATCCTAATGCTTTACAATTATTATACTAGAGCGGATTAGCATTATTAAACTAATTTATTAATAAGATTCGTGATATAAACTAAACATTATTATCCAAAAACCACAGTCAAAATTCATGCAAGTACATATTATGAATCGGTTAATTTTGGTTCAACAAAATATTGTTTTGAACATTATAACTAAATTAATTAATAATATAATAAGTTAAATCTTTCTATCTCTTTCACATTTTAGATCTACGTTATACAACATCTATGGGTTATTTAATTCATTAACTCGAGTGACCTGTCTGTAAACATATGTTCGCATTCGCTAATTTTGAGTTTAGATGATGATGTCATGTCAAAATATTATGTTAACATACAGACGTGTGACGTCATCATAATTTTCGCGAATCAAATCTGTTTACGATAGCGTGGTCGGTGGTTACGATACAAAATAAATTAATTTGTATTTGTTGTTTTTGGCTAAAATATACATAACTAAGGGCCTCGTTCCCCATCTTCAAGTCAACCGTTGATTAGTTACTTTTTGATTAGCGTTAACTGCCAAGTAAAAGTGCCGAGTATCTTCCATCGATTTCACAGGTGAAAATAAAGTATCGAGTAACAATGTGGTGGTTAAGTGAATAACATAAGAGATTGAATGAAAAATTCGTTATATTCGATATTACGTCAAATCTTCACCGCCCTGCCTCCCGCTGAAGTGTCAGCGTATTTTTTTCTTAAAAAAATAAAAAAGGGATGTTGAGAATTAACCATCAAGTAAATACGCTAATTGGCAAACGATGTGGCCAGTAAAGTACTGATTTGTGTTATAATCATAATATTAGTGTTATTTGAGCGTCGTGAAATCGACACGTGATGTTACGGCTGACTTTAACTGATGACTAGCCTACTTGACGCTTTACTTAAGGGTGGTGAACGAGGTCCTAAATTACCTAAGCTGTCAAATAGCCTATTCAAAGGTTACGGTTATTTGGTAAATCATAAATATTATTTATAGACGAACATTGACTGTCACTTTCATCTCCGTTTATATTTTTCACAAATACAGTTGGGACACGAAGACATGGTCTTATAGTCTTTCTTTGAGCACTTCGCTTGACCCAACAATAAATGCATTTGCCTTTTGAACAAGTACATTTGTTTGTTCTCGAACGCTTTTTCATACCTTTTTTAATTCTTCTAATTTTTCGGATTAATTTTTTGCCCAATCTGTCTTTATCAATTGAGATTTTAAACGCATCTCTCGTCCTTTTCTCTACTTTTGAGCTATGGGTATACTTTTCAGATGAATTTCTACGTCCGTATATTTGGATTAATTTAGCAGTCTTCTTGTGATCCATTTTGCTTTCGATCTTAGGTATGTCTTCATCAATTTCCATTGGTTCGGGTGTCTTAGTTTCTTCAAATTCTTCGGTTATCACCTCTTCAAATTCTTCATCTCTTGGTATTATTGGGGAGACCACGACTAACTCATTTTTGTCATCAATTTCCGATGTTGAAGGTTCGGTAGACTCAGTATTAGTGTTTACTGGTTCACTCATCATTTCAACATCGGAATCATACAAGATTATGGTTTCGAACATAATCTCAGAATTTGTAGTAAATGGTGGATAGGATGAATTTGTCGATTGCAACTTTTCAGTACTTTGAAGTGGTAATGGTACTTCTGGTACTGCTGTAGCCATATTCAAATTCACTGCCTCTTGTAATGGTTCTTTTACTAATGTTGATATTTTAGGAACATCAATCAAATTGGCTGCAATCTCTGATGGTTCTTTTGATAATGGTAAAACTTCAGAAGGTAATACCTCGGGAATATTCAAATTCGCCACCTCTTTCGGTTCTTGTGCTAAAGGTGATGTTTCATGGATATTCAAATTTGCCTCCTCAGACAACATTTTAGGATCATTCAATTTCACCACTTCTTGTGATGGCTCTTTTACCGATTGTAATGTTTTAGGAACATAAACATCTGTTGTTGGTTGTTTTACTAAAGGTGACATATCAGGAACAAAATTTACCATTTCTTTCGATGTTTCTTTCACTAAAGGTGATATTTCAGCAACTTTTAAATTTACCGCATCTTTTGGATTTTCTAGAGATGGTGATATCTTAGGAACATGCAAATCAACCGGAACTATTAATTCCTCTGCTACTGATGTTAAAGTTTTAAGATCATTCAAATTCGCCACATCTTTTGGATTTTTTACTGATGGTGTCGTTTCAGAAACATTCGAATTGGGTTCCTCTTTTAAATGTTCTTTCACCGATGATATTTTTATAGGATCATTCAAATTTCCTTTCTCTATTAATTGTGATGTTTTGAGAACATTCAAATTAGCAGTCTTTTTTCTTTTAAAGTCTATAGGGTTTGTTTCAAGCTTTTCCGGAGTATGGTCTGCCTTATTTGTAAAGATTGGATTTAAAACCAATGTTTCCAAAATTTTGACCTTTTTCCAATAATTATGGTCTTTTTCAATTACTAAATTTAAATAGTCTACATAAGAATTTAGTTTTGTATGTTTGTTTAGATCATTAATACGCATGTTTGACCGTGGATCAATTGGGACAGCCTCCATTGTAAATTCATTGTTTAATTTTCCTAAAAGTATTTGATTTGAATTAAATTCTGCCTCTATAACTTTATTCCTTTTTTCCGTATTATTTGTATCTATTGCTTTTTGTGTACTAATTTCAACTGGATTCGTTGTTGTTAAGACCTTTCTTTTTTTTGCTACATAGCATTTTCTTGCAAACGTTTCTTTTTTATTCTTGACTGTGCATTTTTTTGGTGGATACGTTCTTATTGGGTCTATTCTCACTGGAGTTACTATTAATATGTCCGTTTCTGATAATTGTGTTGGCGGAGTATTATCTGGATATACTATTTCTGGTTCCAAATTTTCTGTAAGTCTTATTTCTGCATTACGCCCGATTGAATATATTTGCTGTGTGTGAATTTTCGATGGATCTAATTCCACTGAATCCATTGTTAATACTGCCATTTCTTCTGTAAATTCCGTTGGAACAAATTTATCTTGATGTAATATTGCTGTTTCCATTCCTTTTATTTCACTTTTATTTGCAATTAGGTATGTTCTCTGTGCATCCTTTATTGGACCTGTTTTACCTGGATCCAGATTTTCTAAATCTTCTGTTAGCACATAACGTTTATTTGATCCTACTGCTTCCGATTTCGTATTTTCTGTACGCCTCGCTGTATTATTATTATTATGATTATTCACCATTGGATTTTTCTGTATATTTTTTAACGGACCCGTTTCTGCGAGATCCATTATTCTTGTGAATTCGTTTTGTATTTTTTTATTTGCATCTATAGGTGCTTCATTGTTATTCATTATAAGCATTACTTTTGTATCAATATGGTTTACTGTAATAGGGTTCACTGTATCTGTAAGTTCGTTTTGAACATAATTCGTGTTTGCTACTTCTGTCAATCCATTTGTATTGTCGGAAAATAACCCGATTGCACCTGTTCTTTCTGCATCCTTTATTGCTGGAATCAATGGTGTTGTGAGTTTATTTTGCACATTTTTATCCGTAATTATTGCTGTTATCACACTATCTCTAATTTCGCATTCACAATTCTCTTGGATGACTTCATTTCCTGCATTTTCTTGACTAATTCTTTCTGTTATTTCGTTTTGTTCTGAATCCTTATTTGTAGACACTATTACTGAGTACCTATTATCGGTAAAATGGATTTCTGTGCTATTTTGGGTATTAGTTTTTACTGGGTTCATTGGTTCACTTAATTCATTTTGTAAGTGTTTTATGGTGTTATATACTATCACTGATTTTCTAGTTTCTGCTAACAAAGGTTCTGCGTTGCTTTTGTTATTGTATTTTTGAGATTCCGTTTCAACTGGATACGTTGTTTTCGAATAAATTTCGTTTTTTATGCAATATTTATTTGCCCCGACTAATTCCGTATTCACTTGTGCAAAGGTTCCTAAACTATTTTCGTTTTTCTCTAAAGTTTGGGAATACATGTTTACTGGACCCGTCTTCACTGAATTCATTACTACTGGGTCCATTGTTTCCGTAATTTTGTTCAGATAATTTTTGTTTTCTTCACCTATTGTACAGTTTTCTTTTGTTTCTGCAATGTATTGTATATTAATTTTGGCTGCAAATGTTTCACCTACATGTTGTGTATTTTCCAAATCTATTATTTCTGGATAGTTATAATTTTCATCTACTTCTACAGTAACGTTCAGTACTGGTTTTTCGGCATCAATTTTTCGTATAATATTTTGTGGGATGCATTTTTCTGGATCTTTTATTATGTCGTGCGTTCCGTCCGTAGTGTTAATTTTTTCCAAATTATTTCCCTCACTAACATTCACCGCTTCCTCTTTACACATTCTATCTAATTCTGAATTTCCGGAATATGTGGCAACAACCACAAATTCTCCATCTTTATTACCGGTGTCTTTTACTTCTTCGTCATATATTTCAAATAAACTTCTGCGGCTTGTTTTTGGTGCACACTTTTTATTATGATCTTTAATTTTCAAATTCATTTTCTCTGATTCATAATTTCCTGTATGCGTTTTAACTGCACCTGATTTTTCAGTACGCTTATTATTTATTTTTACAGTTCCTGAAGTAGATCCTTGAAAGCCTGTGTTTTTTGAAATTATTTCTATACCACATAATTTTTCGTTGCACAATTGTGAATCTATTTTCTCAGAATTTATCAATTCCTCACAAAGTTTACGAAATTGATATCCAACTTCATACATTTTAACAGCGCCTGGTTCTACTGTATTTATATTTTCTACGCATATTTTTTTCAGGGGTCTCGAATTTTCACATATCTTCTCTGATTGCGAATCACTTGCATGCTTCTTATGTGGGCCTTTTTCTGTTTTATCTGGAGCACATCGCTGCGAAAATATACTTTTTTCATCAATATTCAATACTTTCGCTTTATTATTACATAATTCTGAATCTATTTTCTCCGAATGTATCAAATCAGTACACATTCTTCGAAATATGATACTAACTTCAGGGATATCAACAACGTCTTCCTCTATTTCATTTATATTTTTTACATCATTTATATTCGTAGCTGTTAATTCTTTACACGTTTTTAAAGATTCACATTTTGTTTCTTGATTTTCATCTACACCAAGTACTGTATTCGTATTATTTTCACACTTATCTGGATCAAGTTGATCACAAAATATATTTTTAAGGGCCATTTCTAATATATCTCTTTTCTCACATTTTTTCAATTTCACTTTCTCTGAGTCCGTAATTTCACAGATTTTTTCAGAATCAGAATTTTTAACGTGCATTTCATCTGCACCTATCTCTACCCTATCTGATTTCTTTGCATCCACATCTGGACTATATGGTTGTGAATGTATACTTTGTTCAGCCGTTTCTATTACATTCAGTCTGTCATTACATAATTCTAAATTCATTTTCGCATCATTTTTCAATACGTCCCCTTTTCTTAATGATATATTACCTTCTTCATCCAATTTAACTGCGTTTTGTTCTACACTTACAATTCTTGCTTTAATATTTTCTGATTCCATCTTTTCACAAATTCTACCTGATTCAGAAAATCCTACGCCTATGTCCGCTATGCTTCCTTCTACTCTATCCATATTTTTTGGAACTATATCGGGACTGTATTGTGGAGAATCTATACGGTTTATGGCCGTTTCAAGCACAAGTCGCCACAATTTAAGTATTTTTAAAATTGTTTTCTTTAACTTTCTTAAGGATCGTCTCCAACTTATTTCATAGTTTTTTGGATGCCTTTTACCTACTTCTATTTCTGCTGCACGTATATTTCCATTATTGTCCAAGTGATTGTATTTTCTTGATTCTTTTTCATATGTTTGTTGATTATTATATCCTTTTAAAATCCTATCGTTCTTTAAGTTCCTTTTCAGTATATTTATGATTTGTGCAGCTGTTTCTTCATTTATCTCTCCTTGAGTTTTTATTCTTTCAGAGTCACATTTAAGATCATTATTAATATTTATTCTTCCGGTATATAATCTATCTAAGCCTATCTTTTCTGGGTTTATATTATCTACATCCACATTGTGTTCACCGATTTCTTCTTGATTATTTTGTTGGATTTTTTCTAAGTCATCCAAGTCTGCAACTATTTCCACTATACCTATTCCTAACATTTCTACGTCTTTTTCCACTACATCTGTTGTCTCTATAGCTATTTTTTCTTTTTCTGAATCAGTGCCTGAAGCATTGTTAAGACATTCTTTTACGATCATTTCATCGGATTGTATTTTTTCTAGTTCACTTCCGACTGCACCTATTTGCATTCCCTTTATTTCATTTGCACATGTTTTTCCTTGCTTACCGTGTTGTGAACATTTGCCATCTGAACCAGTTTCTAGAGAAAACTTTGTATTGCCTTCTTTTATAACTATTTCAATTGATTGCTTTTTTTCTAATTCTTTCCTCTTCGCACTTGTTTCTACTGCATTCAATTCATTTGCAGCTATTCCTTCTGGCTCATTTAGTTGAGTAGAAATGCTTTCTGAGTCTGTTTCTTGAGCATTTTTAGTGTTACATTTGTTTGAAACTATTTGATTTTTTTCTAAATGACTCCTGTCTATTTTTACTGTTATTGTTTTATTTACACCAGTTTCTTCTGGTTTGTTTTGTTCGCATATGCTTATTGTATCTACTACAGTTCCTAAATTACGCACTTCTCCATCAATATTTGCTGCGACCAAATCTGTAAAAATGTTTTTTTCATTATTTCGTTGTATTCCGTCCGTCTCTGTTGATTTACTAAATGTTAATTTATCTTCTGTGTTTATTTCTACGTACATTTCTAAATCACCCCTGTCTGTCTCGTAGTCTCTCTTTTCCTTATTTGATGTAGTTATTACGTCTTTTTCTTTTTCCATGTACTCTTCGGCTTTTGCAGCAGATATATCACCGACATTTATATTTTCTATACACGTTGTTGCTGCGTCTTTCCCTGTGTCCTGTCCTGCATACTTACCCGTATCACCTATTTCAATATCTTCCACGCCAATATTTTTGGACATCATCCCTTCTGCAACTTTATCATTACTCCCATCAACATACTCCCCTGAATGTTGTATATTATCTGTTAAAGTGTTTTCTACGGGAATAACAATCTTTTCTAAACTCTTAATCATATCCAAATCGATTAGACTTATATCTGAGAAAATATCTTCATCGCTGCTCTCTGAACACCTAGATTCTCTTTTCTCCTTAACTTCTTTTTCAACCGCTGCCTTTTTGATTTTGATGTTGTCTAACACACTTTCGAGTTTAGATTTCTTCTTGAAGAAGGTCTGGTTTGATCGATGAATCTCGTTGGTTCTCATCTCCATATCTTCTTCTAGCGGGAGCGGTGAATCTACCTTCATTGTCTCTTCTATTAATGCCCTGTCAATCGGTTCTGGAATTAAAACATCGATTAAAAAGGTTTTTATGATGTATTTTCTCTCTCTTTAGGCACGAGACGTCAAGTATAAGCCTCCCCCAAGTATTTTTATATAGACTAGTATATGTAGATAATTACTTTATTCAATGCAATAAAATTATGATTATCAAATGTAATGAATGAATGAGAAAAACGAAATCTATTAATAAAATATTTCTTTTGAGTGGATTGTTTTTAGAAACGTCTTCAGTTGTAAATTATACTACAGTTTAAAGCGAGTAAATTCTACATACAAAAAACTACATACGGGTACTTACGTTTCACTGATCAGGTACAAAAAACCTTACCACTTCACAATGCTGTATCAAGTAATAAAATCATAATGTATTATTAAATAGTTTTTTTTCTCTTAATTAATTTTTAACTTAACAAAAGTGTAGTCACAGTCAAAAGGGGGGATGAAAACAATTGAGATTTTAAAACCTATTCGCCCCGTTTGACTGTAATCGAATAACTCAATTTCTTATACATAATTATATTTCCTTTCTATTTTTTTTTTTTGTTTTTTATTACATTTTCTATTCGATTTTATTTTCCATAATTATTATTTTAAAATATGTACACAATGTTCATTAATCATATTATGTCATTTGTGAACTGAGTTGAGAACCAATAAATAAATAGATAAATCCTTTTCTTTTTGCAAAAACTCGATTTTACTTTACATTTATTATTTTCAAGGAACATGTCAAAAACACTAAATTACATTAAACAAACATGGTTGTTACTAAAATAGTTCATAATTCGCAGCTGCCGCACATTTCAAAGCAATACCAGTATTCTCCCCTCCTTTTCTCCATAGACCATCTCCACTGCTTAAATCAGGCCTCTCCAAGGATCTCTACATAGACCTGTTAGAAGCATGCATAGCAACCTGCAAATTGAAGTCCTTTTTTCACCTTATTGTAGTCCCACGTTTCGTTTGTTCCTCTGCTACAACTTGATACTTTTTTAGTGATTCCAATGCGCTTGATGGTAAGCGCAGTGGAAATATCAACATGAGATATTCATCTCTTAGATACAATCATGTTTGATTGTATAAGGATACACATTACACAAAAGCTGAAAGACTTACTGTGAGGAGTCCTTAACCGCCGGTACGGCATCCGAAAGTCCTAAAGGCAAAATTCAAAGCATCACGTCGAATATTTAAATTTTTGTGAACCTACCTTCGTTGTAATCGTCGTTTGGTGCTTTTTCCCACCATACAGGGCTTTCGCTATGGAAGATCTCTAAGTAATCTTCATCAGTTAAATCTTCATCATTAAATACCCACGCATCGTCATCTTCTTGTTTCTCCCCTTTGTCCTCTCCTCCTGTATCCTCTTTGGGTTCCACTTTGATCATTTCTGTCCCAATTGGGGTATCTGCGTCACTCTCTGTTGATGGTTCTGTAAAAAAACGTGGACGTTGAAAATCACATCCAAATCGGTTCAGTAGTTTTGGAGAATCGAGTATGTACTAACATTTATTGAATTTGGTAAAATCTTTTAGCAACTATCCGTTGACATTTCTGTAATATTTTTTATGTTAACGAAAACTGCATCCAAATGAGTTGAGTAGTTTTAAGAAAATTGCGGACATATTGTAACTAAAAATACACATTTACACAATAGAAAACTGATCCGGATCAGTAGGTTTTGAGAAAAAAGCGAACATCTAATATATTGATCGAATAAAGAACCTCTTTTTTGTAGTTGGTTAAAACACATACCTTTTTTGGGAAAAGCCGCCTTCCTCTTACTAATCCTTGTGATTAACCTCAAATTATATTTATATTTCAGCATTGATGGCTTCTCTAGAACACTACGCTTCTGTATATCTGGATAATATTCTGTCTTAGGGCTGAGAGGTGGCTTGGGTTTCTTGACTGGCTTCCGTTTGACCGGATCAACTTCTATTCTTATCGTCCGGAACAATTCATCTTCATCGCAGGGGCTAGGAGTCCTGCCAGGTGTGCTAGGGGGTGAATTGATAGGGGATGTAGGGGGTGTGGGACTTATGGTTATAGTCTCTGCATTAGGGTCCAGGGTCCTCTTAGGTCCTCTTGGTGATCTGGATGTTCTACGTGCCTGTGGGCTTTTATTTTGCTTGGGCTTTGCCTTTCTACCAGGTTTCTTCCTAATATTAGATTTACTCCTAGTTGTAACGGTTGGGGACGTTATTGATTCCCTTCGTGACATCTCTGCGAATCAAATGATTTTTTTCATAAACTTGAACAGGTTGAATAGGGATTAAAATGGCTGGGTGAATACGTATTGAAATGACTGTCTTAGATATTATATTCAGTCTGAATTTGGAAACATCACATGAATTATATCCAATATATTAATATAATTGCCTACATGAGTAGTTCCATCTCTTTTAAGATGGGTTAAGAAATTACACATCATCATTACTACTAGACTTTGATGAAATAAAAGATTTATAAAAATTGTGCCTTCAAAATCATTTACCACATACTATGTGGATACTATTATGTGGATAATAATTTCTTTATGTAGCAAAAAAGGAACATGGTTAGAATTAATTAAAATTAGTTTTTGCATTAATGTAGAGCATTATTATCTAGTTGCCATTTAGTTTGTACAAATCCATTCAAATGTTATTACCCTGACTGTTAGTCAAGGATAACCTGTATCTTCAACAATGTGATATTTAAAGATAAAATTGAAGCGGGATTTCTTGCCAAAAAGGAGAAAAAATATTAAACAAATGGAATACAATGTATACTATTTTGAGAAATTTACTAAAGAAGAAGGAAGAAAGAAAATATTTTTTTATTGATATGATTACAATTTACAATACAACACATACAGCGACTGTAAAAGAGAATAATAAAAAATTTACAGCGCTATTGTTGAAATAAATGAAGAGGTTCCATTTTTGTTAAAATTCTTACTACTTGCTGATTGTCTTTACTTTAGTCTCACAATTAAGTAAAAAGAGGATCCACTTGTAAGACATAATTGTTGTGATTCAAATTCTATGTGTAATTTAGGAATGATATGAGAAACAGCCTAAGATCTATTCCCACATGGTATAGATAATTAAAAATGTATAATCAAAAAGCAGCAATATTCCTGACCTAACACTACGTTACTAATTCTTGTCGTAACAGAACTTACTACAAAGACTTTTAGGTTTCACACCAGCTAGACCAGAAACAAATATATCTTTTTTAAGATACAGACCACCCATATTAGATTTTCTCATGTATCTTCCATGTCCGTACAAAGGATTAACTATACGTATAATAAATTTGTAACCAATGTCTGTAAATTGATTGGTTAAAAATAAAGATTTAAATAAATAATATAGTAGAGTTGCTTTAAAAACAATATGATATTTTTGGTATGTTTTGGTAAAATGGTGTTCATATACAATGAAAGAAAAGAAAAGAAAAAATAGTAAAATTAACAACCTACTTTATGTAATCTGTAAAAAAATATTTAATCAAATACAATATTATTTATATCTATATTATCAATTATTAAAATAAAAAGAAATTATTGAAAAGATAAAACTGCCGCCGTAGTGCAATTGATTGATACAGGTGTTGTAACAACTGACAGTTGGTTCAAACCCCGCTTGGAGACATATGTTTGTGTTACCTAAAAGTATTTGTTTTTGTGTGGTTGTGATATTAAAAGTCTTTTATACTTTCTAAAACCTACACAATGCATAGGTATATCTTAGTGTGGAGTCGATAGTTGTGTGGCTATTTTGTGTATTTTTTTATAATATACCATTACTGAATCAAAACTACAAATATATTCCATAATTTTTACGTAGGCATCGAACCTACGACCGTTGGGTTCCCGATCCGCTACTTACTAAGCTATTGCCGATAGAAGAGACTTATTATTGATTTAAATTATTCAATTTTATTTCAAAGCTGTTTGAAGCGAATAACTTCAATAAAAAATGAACGCTAAACTTTGCGCAACAATATTGGTATTCCTTTGTAAAATTCGTTTAAAAAACTTACCCATCCTTTTTTATTCCATGATTTAAATATATTTTTCAATAATATCGTGATGAAACAATTGCCTTTTTCAAATAATACCTCCTTTTATCAATATTTATTTTTAATTTTCACAACTTATACGATAAAACTATTTAATTTTAGCGAAAATATGACAGCAATTTCGTTCGAAACGCGAGTTCTCCAAAATGGCCGACAGATGCCGCTAGGTAAAGATACGCGACCTTAGTTATACGGGGCTCGCCTTCACCGTACGGCCCTATGTTTATTACACGATACCCTTTTTCCTATTGAATATAACCATTAGGATTGATCAAATTTTCGTCATTGAAGGTCAATTAGAACTATATCGAACTACATTCAATTAGAACGCGGCACACACCACACAGCACATCTCATTTTACCCCTTAGGTAAAAAAGAGAAGGAAATATTTCTAAACAGCCAAATTGAAAAACCATCGCAGAAAATCAATTTAAGATAAATTACATTTAATCATTTACATCGCTTTAAATATGCATAATAGCGTCGCATCGCATCGCACAGCCAAATGTTTTATTTAACTATACGTTCCAATCAACCATAGTCCATACCTGTGTCTCGCAGTGTAGAGGAAGCACGAAAATATTTGCACAATTACAATAAAATAAATATCAAAGAAATTCATTTAAACTGAAAGAAGTAGAGCATAATATATTTTACAAGTTTGAAGTTAATTTATTCAATCAAAACACAAATTACAATGCTGTTCGGCAATATCTCACGAGATTGACCCAGGCATGCGTGTAGAGACGTAATATGTAATTTTAATAGTCGATTAAAAATATTATTTTTAAATATCTTAATCGACTAAATAAATAAATTCGAATAATTAGAACAACGATTTATTAAAGAGTATGTAGAATCTAATTTTACTTTGTCGTAGGGGATTAACAGAGTTAAGAGCAATGAATAATTATTCGTGCCCAAGCTCTAACTCATAATGTAGGAGAAGACATTCAACGCAGGGGAAGTATTAGTCGTATGATTATTCCATAAGGCTGCATTGATGCAAATGAAATATGTAGGTATATAAAAGGTTAAATTACTGCATTGCAGCTGACGAAAAGCGTAATGTCCAGATAAAGTGTGGATGCCTTTCTATTTAATTCTTTCTATAAGCGCTATGGAAAAATTATCCAGATTAATTATTTTCATATAGCTTTATCCCAACATGTAAACGGGCCCACCTTATATTTGACTTAGGTTTGGGATTTTTGGTTTCACGATTAATACATAGTACCAATGCATAGTACTTTTTATAAGAATTGGTTATAAAAATAATTATTTAGGTACGTGTAGGATATTTTACTATATGCTTCTTGCCGAATTTACAAGCCATAAATGAGAATGAGACGGATGGGTGGGATACAACGGGTCGGGACGGGACGGGACTGATAATTCCAAATAAAGTTTATTTTAAATAAAGTGAATCACGCAGATTAAGATTGGCAGAAGCTAGTAATAAATAAAGTTGATTATGTAAATAGTAATCGACTATTTCTTAACGCCCGTCCCTAGTATTGGAAAAATATGACGAATCACGGAGCACTAGAAAATCAATAAATCTAGGTACCTTTAGGTAGTTATGCGGGCTGTACCCACGTCCTCCATATACCCAACAATACCTATGTAAAACATGGTGTAATGTACATAAGATACTGGACACTGATCTGCATTCTCAGACAGTAATTAATATCATGTACTAATGTAAATTCCTAAAGGTGTTAGTGGAAGAGACCACCAACAGCACATTCCAGTTCTCATTACCCATTGTTTCCCACGTCACAATTATTATATAAGGCGATACAAAACAAGTGACTGTGTGATTCGCTTGACATCTCTCTGTTGACGAACAGCTAGATTAAATTAGTTATAAAATATATTTGTAAAACAAATAATCAATATAAAATTGTTGAATAAAGTATTTTTTAACTAAATTCCCGCATCATATAATTTAACTAGGTACTTCCTTTTTACTAATTAGTACATCCTTAATAATGTTACATTGTTTTTATAAGTCAATATACAACTAAGAAAGGAAACGCAGTTCCTTTCATGCTATTCTTTTGAATTAGCTTTTAATTATCGAAATATTGCTCCATTACAATAACAGAACTATTTGCAATTTATTTGAATGTACCTACGAAATATGTTGGCTTCAAATCTCTATTTTAAGCAGTTAATTTGACTCTTAAAATAAGAAATTTCTTAACAAAACATCGTTTACCTAATTTATAATCATCATTATTTGTACTTAAAGTTATAATATTGGTTTGGTAATACAAAATTGATACCCAAAGACTACGCCCAAAGGTGAAAACCCCGACATGGTGAATGACGCATGCGTACTAGTATCGTGTTCCGGATTTGCCTGTAATATCCGGTTTAATACCGCCTTGTCTATGTCCATTAGCAAGCGATAATTCTCAATTTATCGTTACAAATCGATGCTCTTTCGCTCTATCTTGCCCTGCACATATTTTCCTGTACAATTTAGACAAGGTATTAATTTAACGACTACCAATTGGAATGGGTTTCAAATTATATTTGATACATGGAAATAAAACTACTTTTTACGGATTTTATCGCGATTTGGTAATAATTGAAAATTAAGGGTAATTAAATTGTAACAGTCACTGAGCGGATCACTAATACCTCAGTCCACCCCGTGACCACGAAAGTTGTAAAGCAATCGAAACGTCGCGTCGGGAAGTTAAAAAATGTAAAAATTTAACTAAATCGCGACAAAATTAGTTTTATTTCAATGTGTAACATTCGCGTAAATCTAAGAAACCATTATTTAATTGATACGTGAAATTGGACATTCAGAATTCCTCGTATATATAATAAACATTTTCGTATATTTGACGATTATTGCCAAACAAGAGTTTTATGGCGGAATGTGGACATATCTCTTCGATATGTGGATCATGTTACTAGGTACAATAAAATATAGTCGATTTCAGATTATACAATGTACTCCGTGATAGTCGATAATAGTCCGCGATGTATTTAAATTATAACAGACCAAGTATGAGCTATACATTTTCAGTTTGGCAAATTAATATAACTTGAAGCTGCTTTTTATAACTTCTGATCATTTAAAATACATTCATAATTCTTGGAAATTTCATTTAAAGACAATATTATTAATTAAGCAATATAAAGCTGTGTTCGCACAAAAAAACAACAATTTAATTTTAAATAGCGATAGTGTGAATACCTACGGGATAAACGTTTGGATGCCAAATGTCAAAGTCCTTTTTCCTGAACGCGTTTCAGCTACTGATATAATTTAATTTTTAACATTGTTTGTTGCCATCTTTTTCGCTCTGTAAGCCTTAGTATATTGCTATCCCATTCTATCATGACAGTTAGTATTTTTTTATCCACGTGACAGACCAAGTCAAAGCATTTGTTTAGTTTTTTTCATTATCGTTATTTTACATTTTATTTCTTCATTATTTGATTTTGTGTTTATTTTACTTATTATTTTGATTTTAACGATGAGTGCGCCAGAAGAGAAGGCTCAAAAGAGTCATCGCTGTACAATATGCGACAAAACTATACTGGGAAGCAAGTATAACTTAAAGTCGCATTTATACCAACACGGGGTGATCCAGCCCCGTTTTAAATGCTCCTTGTGCACAAAGGAATATTATAGGAGAGATGTATATGATCGCCACATGCTAGCTCACGAGGGAAAATCGAAAAAATACTACATTTGTGACCACTGCGAAAGGAGTTTCGTTGACAAAAGAAACCTGATTCTACATTTAAAAGTTCATGATGATTTGTTTATCACACCGCGTTCGGAATTTAAATGTACTGCTTGTGGAACCGTTTACTGTGAGAAGCGGCTCTTAAATTATCACATCAGAAAGAATCATTTTAGCATGCATGAAACTGAACCGAACTTTTTGAAGAAAAAATGTAATGAGACTTGGGTTGAGAGGGTCAAACAGACAGAAGTGTATGTAGAAATGACTAAAGTCCACGACAATGTTATAAAAATCAAGAAATGCGAGGGTAATTCTTTTGAAAACAAAACTGAAAGTAAATCCAGCAAAATGGAGGAGTATGTTACCAATTTTCTTTTAACTAAAGACAAATCGCAATATTCAAAAGCTATATGTGATTATTGTAAAAAGGAAATGTTGAAAAAAAGTCTCAAATCACATATAAGGGAACGGCATCTGAACATACGGAGGTTTAAATGTGAAGAGTGTAATGAAAAGTTCAGCCGTCACTATCAAATGGTGAACCATATTTGCGGTAAATACAAGAGAAGGAAGCACAAGAAATAGCATGTATTGGTTAGACAAGATGATATAAAATAATATTGAAACATTTCAATACATATTTACAAGTTTTTATGAAAAATTAACATTATCAGCATAAGGTTTGTACATTTGTCTCACTACCAATTAATCATGGACTGTGAAGTCAGGGATTCAAATCCCTGGCAGGGTATGTTGCTTGTGATAAATTTTTATGGACATGTCTTATAAATGACTTGCGTATGTACCATATCTAATTTTGGAATATGCATGAAAAATGCCAAAATATAAATATAAAGTGCTCAATATACTGTATTTATAAATTTTGGAGTTAAATTTTTTATTCAGAGAAAATGGGCAGCATATACAATTTACATTTTAGCTGATAATCTGGTACTGAAAATACATAAAATAATGCTATTCAAATATTTGTCATCTTGTCTTAAATTGTGTATATTTGTCTGTGTTAATGTTTGTTTTATAATGTTGATTGTGGGGATAAAACAATCTGCCACAAGTATGAACTGGCATATTAATAAAAACATGTCACACATGCCATAGCTGTAACATTGTAGCCAGAGTAACTAAAAATAAACAAAACCGAGACAAAATTTTATTTCTCAGGATGGCGAACGCTGTGTAATGCCAAGCATTGCTTTGTGGTGTTGTTTGGTTTGGCTACTGTCAATCAGCGGTCGTATCGCTTACCATTACGTGAATGGCATGCTCGTCTCATGCAGTACAGTTACAATACTGAGGTCTCGGGTTCGAATCCCGGGTTGAGCAGGGTGATATTAGATTTTTCTATTCATAATCAGCCCGGAGTCCAGAATTTGTGCCCGATATAGCGATAGGCTTGCCCCCTATCACACCATGGAGCATACAAGGCGAAATATGGAACCCCTGCCTACCCGTTCTGGAAGGGAGGCGTGTGTTTATGCATGTATAATATGTTTATACAATATGGATGGATAGTAAATTATTTTATTACCACAATCAACATGTTAATATTTTACTTTAATTTGATTTATCACATATATTTAAGTTTGTATTTACTCTAAGAGTTAGCGAGGTTGTCCAGCATGGTAGTCTAGTGTCATATTTTAGCCTTCACATATATTTGTATCCGTAAACCGTTAAAACTGTAAATGTTTGAAAACTTTTCTTCCTTTGTTTCAAACCATAGTAAAGACCATTCAACTATATTACTCTTTTATCAATTATTAATAAGGTCCATTTTAGCAAATAAATGTATATGTTTAGATATATTAATATTCTTTATGAACAAAATTGACTTTGTGCCAGAATGCTGGCCTAATTATTAAACTTAATTTTGTTATTAGCGACATGCCCTTAAGGTAGGCAGCGACGTTGTTATGCTGGACCCCTGGCATCGCGAAGATCTATGGGTAGCGGCAGCCGCTTTCCATCAGGCGGGTCGCTAGCTCGTCTTGTTATGACGGCAATAAAAAAAAACATATACAATAGGCGAGACGAATGATTTTCAAATTATATTCTAAAATATGGGCACACATTTATTATATACGAAAAAATTTATATTTCAAGAATTAACAAAGGCTTAACACAGTTTTAAGCCATTTTTCTAATAATTTTTCAATAGTGCACAAAAAACGCTAGTAGGTGTCATGGCGTCCGCTTTGATGTCACTACTAGGTAAACATGTCATTGTGTACTACTAAATCTGTGGTCTATGCGCAGCGAATGCGTCATTTTTACATAGGCGTGACATCATGCGTTGTGAAGAGCGTTTTTGTCAAAATTGGCGATTGCTATATTTTGTACTTTGATTTTATTTAAAATCTTATTAATCTCCAAGTATAGATTAAAACTGAATTATCATTTGGAATCCTTGTAATACGTATTTTCCCTTAAAAACATAAAATCTTTAATTTTTTGATACTGTCGTCTCGCCTATTGAAGTATGCATGGTTCCTAACAAATTTTCCATTCACATCCATAGTAAGTGATATGTTTAGTTGTAAGATTAAAGATATTCTTAGTAGGAACTTTAAAAACTATGAGCTTAAAATTAAGTCTTCCAAGGAGGATTAGCGATAGCTCTGATAAGCATGTATATGAGCCAAAAAAATATAAGTTGTAATTATTGTTTTTAACATTACGTATAGTTACTGCCTCGGTGGCGTAGTTGTACTACGGTACGATTACAAAGCTGAGGTCTCGGGCTTGAATCCCGGGTCGGGCAAAGTGATATTGAATTTTTCTATTAATTATATCAGCCCATAGTCAAGAATTTGTGCCCTATATTGCGATAGGCTCGCCCCCTATCACATCGTGGGACGGGATTTACAAAAGTGAAGGTGTCCTGGTGGCGCCTCTGCCTACCCCTTCTGTGATAAAGGCGTGAGTTTATGTATGTACATATAGTTACAAATTGGTGCATGACTCTTCTGAAATCAGTGACCCAAAAACATTTACACTTTTAGTTAATTAAATTGGAGTATTTTGGCTCATTTTACAAGCTATTTTAATGTTATTTGATCATGTTTTGTCTAATGAGTTTTAAAATCAACATAATATTATACTTAGAAATTACTTGGTCCAATAAATAAATTACTTAAGAGTTTTAATGAAGGGTTATGCTCAATTTAGACAATGAATTAAATATGTTTTAACCCGGCTAGAAGTAATGTTCTATTTAGGACATGAACAGTCTGCACTGGGTAGAAAATATCCAGCGTACAAAAAAATCATGGACACATTATTGTATAACAAAATAAAAACATCAGTTTTGATTTATTTTGTTTTAATATATAAATGAGAATAGAGATATCATAAATATGTGTATATTTCCTTTAAATTAAAATTATGATGAGTATGTATAACAGTTCAGTCTTCCAATGTGCTTATTAACTTGAATTGAGAAAGATGCATGAGAAAATATGCAACTGGGTATTTTTTATCCTGTAGTCCTTCGAACTGGGTTATCCTACTTATTTTAAGTATTGTGAGATGTAACAATTTTTAAATGATAATAGTATGACTCCAACATTTTTATTCAATCTCTATGGAAGATGTTTAAGTGAAATATGGTTTAATCCTTAACCTAAGGCAACAACACTAGAGTTGTATGTTTGTGTGGGGGTCAGGACTATGTAGGTGTATTTATTAATTGTTACATCTGAACATTGAATTCAGATATTCTAGCACAAAACATAAGACTGAAAAAATGTGCCTTTGGATGCAACTAGTCTTCACGAAAAACGTCGCAAACGGTTTTTTAATGGGTATATTCTTCTCATTAAAAAGGATTTATATAAATTTTCTGAAAAAAATACGACATTAAAAATGTAAATTGGAAATGTTGCACCTGTGTTTAAAACACATTTTTGCGCTTACGACGTTTTTCTAAAAGAGATATCTTGGAATTTATAACGTTTTTATAGTAGAAAATCTGGCAACCAGATTAATTATTTATATAATATGATAAGAATAGAAAGATGTCCGTTTTATGTTACTGTATACTCAATCTGATGCACTTACCATCAGCATTGTAGTCCCATCGTAATGCGAATATACATATACAAACTCTTTTAAAATGTTTTATGCTGTGGGTAGTTTAGAAATTGTTCTGACTTCAAGTTAGATTTTATGAATGTTTGTAAATATTTAAAGTGTAGTCTATCTTTTTCCTTTAGTATATTGCATGTTATTACAATGAGACTAAAATCATGAAGCTTGGCTCTCAGATGTTGTAAAATAAATCTACCCTCAGTTAAAAAATCTAATACCATCAGTTACACTCACTGACCCTCAGTTAAGTTCATATTGTAAATAAGACATTAAATCATGTCTTTTGTATCCAAATGGGGTATTAAGAGACTAACATAATGTCTGCGTGTGGCGTGCAGTGCTTAATAAATAGCTCGTGTGCTTAATAAAAGAGCAGCACTTTACGTTAAGGCGTGACGCGCACTTTCAGGCGAGCGACTTTCCCGTTTCATACTGGCTATTATATCGGGTATACCCAGACTACGACCGAAAACGAAACCATGTGGTAATTTTAGTGATTACAGACAAAAAGCGACATATCTTTTGCATTTTTTTTTCAATATCGTTGTGTTTGGGTGGTAAATACATAGTTTTTGCTAAAATGATAATTTTTACCCATGCGTGCCATTGCGTCTTTAAAAATAAAAAGGTGTATATTATTATTTTCGGAAAGCTATGTTTTTACCACCCAAATACGACGATAACTAACAAAATTTAAAAAAAAATTACGGTTTTTCTTTGCGAAATTTGTAGTTGCATTGTGTCTGAAGTCACAAATACCTGTACTAATACTGGCTTCGATTTCGGTCGCAGTCTGGATGAAAAGTGATTTGTTGGCTCTTGATTTTATTTTTAATTGTGGGTAGTTACTTTTTTGTACGTAAACTGTCACTGTATATTTATGAGTACATCTGTATCAATTTATAAATAGTGGACTTAGAATAAGATTATTTTTATGCATGAATTAAAGTACTTTGTATATTTTGTGGTATTATTTATATGTAACTCATAAGGATAACCTTTGTGGCGCCGTTCGTTCAACCGCCATCTGAAATGCAAGAAATTATTTTTATTACAATTTAGAAGACGGATGATTTTATTTCTTATTTGTAATATTCGGTATATTAGTAAGTATTTCGAAGGCTGAAGATAATATCTATGAATTTAATTTGCCTACCATTGCCACACACATCGATAATCCGTATTATTTAAAGATTAATTATTTAAATATTTGGATATGATATGATATCAGCTAATAAGGAAAAAATAAACGTACACATGACGTAGTTGAAATTAGTTATATTATTACGATTACACAACTTTTAACAATGCACAATCATTACTCCATATCTTTTTCTTATTACGTAGGTCAGACAGCCTCCGTGGCGCAGTTGGTTAGGCGCCGACTGGGAAACGTGAGGCCGCGGGTTCGATCCCCGCGCGGAAATATTTGTGTAATTCACAGGTTTCGGGTCTTTGTGTTTGTGAGACTGAAAAGTCTCTCGTAGTTCCTGATACCTAGAGGCACATACATAATCCTAACCCCACACTAAGATCTAGTCTTGTGTCGTGTATCAGAAACTACGAGAGACTTTTCGGTCTCACAAACACCCAGACCCGGAACAAATATCTGTGGATCACACAAACCCGCGGCCGCTCGTTTCACAGCGGCCGTCTAACCAACTGCGCCACGGAGGCTGTCAACTTTGAGGCAAGTTTACACAAAATAAACATGATAGCGGTAAAATAAGTTTCTTTCAAGACATTGGTAGTAATCTGGTCGAGCCAGACTATTCCCATTGAAGTTGTACTAATACAGGTTGGGTCTATCAATTTTGAACATGTTAAAAAACACGGATAAATATCGTATCCATATGAAGTAGGTACGTAAGTATTACATACAATAACATTAATTGTATTCCCCTAACATATCATATGAAGCAGCTAGTGAAACTACGCGCCGAGTATTTTTCTGACCCAAGGTAACTGAAATGTCTCTATCGAAAAAGTAACGTCCGATATGGAATTCGAACCTAGCCTGTTTCGGTGGCGCAGTTGTACTACGGTATGATTGCAAAGCTGAGGTCTTGGGTTTGAGGCCCGGGCCGGGTAAAGTGATATTGGATTTTTATATTCATTACCAGCCAGGAGTTAGGAATTAGTGCCCGATATGGTCATAGGCTATCACATGCGCCCTATCACATCGTGGGATGAAAAATACAAGGCGAAACGTAGGTGTCCTGGTTGCACCTCTGCTTGCACCTTCTGGGAAAAAGGCGAGCGTTTATGTATGTAAGGATTCGAACCTAGAACCCTTTCAGTTTACAATCCAACTAATAGACCAAACTCAAACTATTGTTCGGTACTCAGGTATAAGTTTTATTTCCCCAGGTATATGAGTTAAGAAAAAACTAGCGTAATAACATTATGGATGATGAGAAACAATGTTAAATAATGGTAGACGTCAAAATCGGGCGAAATGTCTGGTGCACAGAAAGTTTATTAGAGAAATGATTTTATGTATTAAACTTAAAAATAAGCCCATTAATATTCATAGTCAATAGTATCATAATCATAAGTATAATCCTCTTCTTTTTTCACCAATTTCTTACAATGCGATTCTGTGGTCGTCTTGATTTTATTTTCTGTCATTTCTCCCGCGCTTTCATCTGCCATGGACAATTTATTTCTATCAATATTTTTTTTTATTTTGTTTTTAATTTTGAAATCTCCAGACTTTATCGATTTTTTATTGCTTCTAGTCGATTTTTGTTTAACACTGGCGCTAATATCTTCCCGTTTCTTTTTACTTCTTTCTAATAAATTAAAGGATAATGGTTTAGATTGTGCAACTATTTTTTTCGCATTGGGATCCCAGTAACCGCAATCATCAAAGCAAGCGTAATTTTTCCCGCCATCCCTCATTACCCGGGAGTAAAAGATTATGTTCGACGAGTTAATCATTCTGAACGATATTCCTTGGGTGTCTATCTGCAAAGAAATAAAAACTCATTACATAAAAATGTAAAAACATATGGAGGAAAACTACATTCCTGTGAGTTCAAATGAATTTTAAACGTAAGAGAAGTCTACATGTGTTTAACCTAGTGTGCTTGACGAAAGCGTATAACTAGAGCCCAGAAGATGCTGATAAATGTCTAGGCTTAAAACTATTGTAGTTGACGAAGGCGTAAACCTCTTTTAATATAAGACCATTCTCAAGTCCAGAAAGTCCCCATGAAGTGGTAGAGCCTTGCTATTGCTATCGTTAAGATAGGTTTCGATCGAGGCAGGACGCTTATTGAAAGTACAATTGAGAGTGGGTTAGTCCATATAGTCTACCAAGCTTGCATAGCGCAGGTTGGCAGACTTTAAATAGGTACCATAGAAATTATTACAAATCGCTATGGTATGCAGGTTTCCACACGATGTTTTCCTTTACCGTTAAAGTACGTGGTGTTTGACTAACAATACACACACACAATCATTGATATCGATGAACACAATGTACGGTAATCAGCGCATAGTACATATTCACCTTCTGCTAATTACGGGACTTCTCTACGGCTGATAGCTCCATTGAGAGATGTTTGGCCATGCTTCACCACGCACTATAGAAAAGATAAATTCTGGCGAGACAAGCATGCCTTTCGCCTGATGGTAAGCGATACGACTGCTCGTGGACAGTAGCATAACCAAACAACACCATGAATTACAAAGCAATATTTGGCATTACACCGCGCTCGCTATCCTGAGCCATAAGGTGTTAAGTCTCATTATGTCCAGTAGTTACTCTGGCTACAATGTCCTACCGGAACATAACAGTGCATATAGCTTGTGTGCATATAAGGTAAGTATTATTGAAATAAGCATAAGTACTCTACCTTCTGTCATCTGCACCATCTCAAGGTATGCCTCTGACATTAAGTCCGCCTACGTACAATATGTTGGATATGAAGTTAAATAAAATAAAACTTACAGTGTAAATGGTAGTCATTTCACAATAATCCTTTTCACAAAAAGCATTTGGATATTTTTCAGCTTTGTAATCACGTGATATTTGAAATATTGTTTCAATAGTATTGTCACAACCCACGCTTAAATCTTCAAACTTGATTTGAGAAGGACAGTCGTTGGTTTGGTTTTCATATTGAGTGTAATTTTTGGCACAAATCTTGCTTTCCTTGATGGAGAACAGTTCGTAGGGGCACGGAGGTTTCTCTTCTAGGATCTGTGGATGAAGTATATTTTTAAAAAACTTGTGTTAGGATGTTACTACTTGTGCGCATAATGTCGGACCTATAATTGTATTCATGAGAATAGTATTAAAAGAATACACTAACAGCCTTATTCACAGACAGATTTAAAACTTATTTTAGTTATTGAATGTTTTGTCCCTTTCGAACGACTTTCAATCAGTTTTAACGAAGAAGACAAAACAATTGATCAAACACAGATGCTCATTGCTCGGGCAATTATGGTACCTATTTGTTATTAAGACAAAAATCAAAATAACGGATTATTTCCGATACAGTTCACGTCAGACGGGTAACAACTAGCAGGTAGTAATATTAAAAACCCAATAATTCTGCAATATACGTATGAGGATTTATATTGCGCCTTTCCCGTTCATGACTAGATTATAAGTAGGTATGCATAGCAGAAATTTTCTATTGTTTACAAAATTAATCATAGAATAAAAAAACCATTGAAGTTTGCAGCGATGCAGGCGTCTCCGAAAAGGTGGTGTGACGACCTCGACCAATTGAGCAGCATTAGAATAGCATTAGCAACAAATATGGATAAATGAAAGGAACTCACTCAAACCTCTGCATAGCTGTGGGACACTATGGCTAAATAATAATAGAACAACCAGTGCAAGTGGCTTGCTCAAAACCGGATTTAGATTGCACTTATTCACTTGCATTTGGGTTCGATCCCCGCACCGAAACAAATATTTGTGTGATCCACAGGTATTTATTTTGGGTGTTTGTGAGACTGAAAAGTCTCTCGTAGTTTCTGATACGCGACATTAGACTCGATCTTAGTGTGGTGTAAGGACTATGTATGTGACTTTTTTTTTTTTTTTTTTATTGCTATGAATGACGAGACGTGCCTGCCATTCGCCTGATGGTAAGCGATACGACCGCTCATGGACAGTAGCAAAACCAAACAACACCATGAGTTACAAGGCATTGCTTGGCAATTCCACTGCGCTCGCCATCCTGAGACATAAGATGTTAAGTTTCGATATGTCCAGTAGTTACTCTGCCTACAATGTCCTTCAAACCGGAACACAACAGTGCATTTACACTGCTGTTTGTTGGAGAAATAGACATTGCGGTGGTACCTACCCAGGCGGCCTCTCACATATGAGAGACCTACCACCTGTTGGGTGTATTTATTTATTTACTTACCCAATGCCCACCATAATGACAACTTGTACAGTTTTCTTTAACAATACTATCACAAACGTAACAATAAACTTTTTTCCCGCTGCGAACTTTCACTTCGCGCCAGGTCCGCCATTTTAAACCTCTTTTATAAACATATTTAACCCCATGCATCGCCAGAATATTTTTGAAGTCGTTTTCAATTTTCTTTATCTCTTTATAATTTTTATTGCCTTCGTTTATTTCATAATGTATTATTCCGTCCAAATAAACTGTGTTGTTGAACAAAGATTTGTCCAATAATTCAGTTCTTCTACTTTTAATTTCTTTTTCCTCTTTATATTTGGTGAAATTTTTGCGAAATTTGTATTCTTCTATTTCATCGTAGGATGGTAGTTCAAATTCTTGATAATAATTACCGTGTACCATCACTAGGTTTATAAGAATTAACAAATTGGTAATGAAAGTCATAAGTTAGTTTGGAACGGAAACCTTCGCGGAATGAAATAAAGAGGCTAAAAAATGATTTTGTAAACAATGATAACGTTTAACTCGTTTTTTTTCCATTTGGAAAAGCTATAGCTAATATATTGGATGTGTGAACTGGGAGGCCCTGATCTCTATCCCAAAGGCCGGCTATTCATTGTGTGAGATTTTCCTTTTGAAAAACACGATATGCCTGAAACATTTGGCTTCATGCAGGCGGCTACTCGTGACATCTTAAGTCTTTTTACAAAATGCATGAAACTATGTTTTTCCGACCGATAAACGTATGCAAAGATTGATTTTGATGTAAAAAAAAAATAACTATCGCGGATGCGCCTATCTTAAAATAGGTGCCCAAATAAAGTAGTAAGCGGGGGACACCTGTTTATAAAACTTTGAGGGAGCAATTATCGTAATGCGCCGCGCGGTCATGGTTAAGAAATGTAGTCCGATTCTTGAATCATGCCCTGCGGCCTTGTTGTCCGTTATTCTGGCGTAGGGTTTCCTAGAAACTTAGCCCAGTGGTAAAATCCAACAGTACCTAATACCTATTGTGTGTCCACAGCTGCAGAATGGCTATTCCAAGGATTTCCACAGCGATTTCCTTTGCTTTTCGTCTTTAAACAGTATAATTATTCGATCCATTCAGTCTTTCCTTTATAATCATTCTTTATAATGCTAAGAGTCTTATCTATTTGATCTGGAACGCAATCCCCTATGAATGAACGATACTAATTGACTTACGCACATCGTTCATTCCATTCGAGTAATAATAATTCTCAATCCATTCATTTCTAGTACCAATATGGATGAGGGGAGTTGTGTTGTTTTCGCAAACTACGAATCCATTGTTTTTAATGCCTGACGTGTTTTAAGAACGTTATACCCAACGTGACATGGACAAGTGATCCAGAAACTGTTTGTTTGTGTTTATTTTTGTGGTTTTTATTTCACTTTTTTTAGTCGTCAGCTGATGGACTTACGGTGAGTTCAATTCTCCGTAATAAAAGTGTTTTACGTTCATACATTAAGTGATTTTACTAATTGCAATTCGTGCCTTGACTTAATCCGTAAGTAATTTATAAATGTCTATGAGCAATGCCTCAATATTTCATCATTCTTTGTCACTATCATAAAACTAAGCATCTAATGACGAGTACTTATGTACCTAATTAGTGTCATTTCGTAAACACTAATTTTGTTTTTCGTATGTTCTTGGAAATGGCAAAGGTATTTGTCCTGTACTGCCTTATATTTTTTTAATTGCCCAGAGCTGCTGCCAAGAGAAATCGTAAACAAGTTTCGGGATTTTGTCTTTTTGTGTGATAATGGAAAACTTTGTAAAAGTCTTTGTCTCTTGTGATATGGTTTATTTTTTAATTACATACTTAAAATATTTCCAATACATCAGATACTTAATATCCATAACATACCCTATTAAAAATAGTAATTAATGGTTGTAACAGAAATCCTAGAAATTAAGTTGATTAAAAGTTGGTCTCTTTGTATATTTCCAATAGATTTTTACATTCCACTCTTATCATAATGTGTTAATTGAACTTGACTTTCAATGGTGAAGGAAATTGTTTAAATTGAATGTACATTTTTTTTATTACTTTTTTATGTTCAATGCTTTAGGAATCTGTTGCAATATTTTTCAAAAGATGGAAATCTTCAGATGTTCTGATTCTCTTTGTGGCTTAAAGAATAGTATATTTTAAGAGATAGTTTTTTGATAGTTCTAGGTTTCTTTGTTGCATAAAATCTTTTGTTCAAAGTTTAACATTTATATTTTTGATCTATATATCTTGGGTAGTTGTATAATATCTTATATCTTAAACATTATATCTATTTTACTTTACAAAAGTTATTTTTTTGTTAATAAAAAAAAGAGAAGATAGCAGGAAAATAAGATTAAATTTTAATGGTCTTGTTATTAGACATTTTTAAAACCTATTTTAATTATTTAATGGTTTGTTTTCTTTGCTCAAACTGCATTTAAAAGTTATTAGAAAGGGACAGAACATTAGATAGCTAAAATATGTTTCAATCTGTCTATTAATAAGGTCATAAGACAATAATACATTATTACCTACAGGCAAAAAAATGTACTTAATTGAGCTATAAAATCAATCAATAAATTTAAATTACATAATGAATTTTTAATAAATAAGATCAAATTTTGAATACAAGCTAACAAATAATACAAAGGAGACTATAAAGAAACAAAAACTCAATTTATTGTTTTACATACATAAACTCATGCCTTTATCCAAGAAGAGGTAGGCAGAGGCGCCAGCAGGACACCCACATATCGCCTTGTATGTTCCGTCCCATGATGTGATTTGCTATTGTTCTACAAATTTATTGTTTTAACTGCTTTTATACCACAATTACATAAGGTCATAACTCATAGCAAAGATTACAGATTTTAAATTTTTTCACAGTATTATTCTGGCCTGGAAACCAAGATATACACAAGATTATTGACACACTTATGTGGGTCTATTACAACTTATAAGCTTTTTAATATTGTATATAGAAGAGAGAGAGAACTCAGTATGAATAGGCAGTCTTCTCTGGGGCAGTACCACTGTCGCAAAGGAAATTGATGTGAATCTACAGCTTCCTTATTGCGTTGTGTTCGGTGAATGAGATTACCAGATGCCTTATACGCCTTTCCTCTTCCCCTACTTTTTCCTTTCGGATATTCTCCCAATTTGATGAGCCGGTTACACATCTATGATGGATGCAGTTATGTAAATGTTCATGGCTGCGTTTACTTACCATCAGGTGACCTGTTTGACTGTTTTCTGGACCTATGTAATAAAAAAAATCGTGGTTGCTAACCAGGTGAGTACAAATACTCTACCATAGTTCCTGGCAATGTCACTTACTGAAGGAAATGCAACAGCAAATCTGCTACTTCACATTTGTTTCTATGAGCCAGTGGTATTGATCAAGCGAAAACATTATAAAGGGTATATCAAGACCGCGACCGAAAACGAAGCCAGGTGGTAGTATTAGTGACTACAGACACAATGCAAGTAATAATTTCGCATAAAAAATCAACAACTTTTTTTTTGTAATTTTTAACTTGTGTTAGGGTGATATATAGGGTACATAGTTTTCCTAAAATAATGATGTACACCTCTTTATTTTTAAATAGGCAATGGTTCGTAAGGGTTTAAATTAGTATTTTCGCAAAAACTAGGTATTTACCACCCAAATACGATGATCTAAAAATTTCTAAAAAAATATCTGTCACTGTTTTGGCGAAATTTTTATTTGCATCGTGTTTGTAACCACTTAAACCTGGCTTCGTTTTCGGTCGCAGTCTTGATATACCCGATATTTATTGTCAGCCCTGAGTCAGGAATTTGTGCCCGATATGGCGATAGGCTCGCCCCCTATCACATCATGGGACGGAACATACAAGGCGAAACGTGGGTATCCTGGTAGTATCTCTGCCTACCCCTTCTGGGAATAAGGCGTGAGTTTATGTATGTAATATGGTTCACTTCAGTCCGCCGCGTCCAATTGTAGTTAATTGAAACGTTACAAACAAATGAATTGTTAGAAAATGACTCAATGTTGTTTTCGTACTTGTTGATAAATATGTCGCCGCGCCGGCAAAATAATTCGATTTAAACGATATACTAAGGAATGTTAGCTCAGTGGTTTGAAGATCGGATCGACGAACCGATGGTAGTGGGTTTAAACCCAAAGTTAAAGTTACCGAATATTGAAATAAAACATTTATGGGGAGGCCTATGTTGTGCAGTGGACTTCGGATTATTTCGGAAATTATTTCAGATTTTTTTCAAATTTTGTACAATGTCACCTGGTGTGATGAAATACATGTGGATTAAATTAAATACCACAATATATCAATAAAATATATATTCAGCCTTGAGTCGAGTTTGTTCACTACATGTGTCATGCGTTATCACAAGACACACCCATCCGCAATCGGTACACAAATGTAATTGTAATTATGTGATACTAGGCCAGCGTGGTGGAGTGTACTAACCCCTCTCAATCGTACTCTCGATTGTAGAGGAGGCTCGTGCCCTGCAGTGGGACGTATATGGGGTGATACAGTACAATATAAATATTTTGCCTGACTCAATTGTTTTGTAGTTTTTCGTCACGTCTCATCTACGTATCATTTGCAAAGAAACCTAGTTTATCTCATATGGCAACAGATAACGATACAAACAACTCATTGCTACATGTATTGTAAATAATGATAAAAATACAGAGCTATATTATGCTCTAGAAGTGCTTGAGTCATTTGTTTTGTAACCATGTTTACATTCTGTATCGGCCCATGTTGGCAGCCTCCGTGGCGCAGTTGGTTAAACTGGCTGTGAAACGAGAGGCCGTGGGTTCGATCACCGCACCGAAACAAATAAATAAATACACCCAACAGTCACATACATAGTCCTGACCCCACGCTAAAATCGAGTCTTGATTTAGAAAAAACCAGACCCGAAACAAATGCCTGTTGATCACACAAATATTTGTCACCACCTGCGCCACGGAGGTGTGAAATGTTTAATGGATAATAGATGTTTAATCAATACATGTAAATTCAGGTCGCTAAATAACTAAAATTATGTATGTATTCAAACTCAAAACATTGATACAGGATAGTCGGTCAAAAGTAAACACATAATAATGTGTATGACGCATCCAGCGTTTTGCGTTCCGTGTGAACAGTTCAATAACCTTGAAACGCGATATTTGGAAGCGTACGTTGTTGTAGCTAATTAGGGTTCCTTGTATCTTTTATTTTTTCCATCACTAACGAGAATGAATAAAATGTTTTTTTTTTTATTTTTGCCTCGTGGCCAGACGACCATGCCATTCGCCTGTTAAGCGATACAACCGCTCATGGACAGTATCAAAACCAAACACCATGAATTTCAAAGCATTGCTTGGCATTTCACTGCGCTCGTCATGTTGCGACATAAGATGTCGAGTCTCATTATGTCCAGTAGTTACTCTGGCTACAATGTCCTTCAAACCGGAACACAACAGTGCATTTACACTTCTATTTGTCGGGAGAAATAGACATTGCGGTGGTACCTACCCAGACCTCTCACATATGAGAGATCTACCACCAGTAAAATATGTCTACCATGTCAATACGAACAATATTTTTTATGGCAATGTGTAAATACACCTTTCAAATATATTACATGTACTCACCCTTTTCATGTATTATTGAGGTATTTCCTATACATACATAAAGTTGTTGTTTTTGTATCAGCCCATATACGTCCCACTGCAGGGCACGTGCTTACTCTACAATCGAGAGTACGATTGAGAGGGGTTAGGCCATATAGTCTACCACGCTGGCCTAGTGCGGGTTGGCGGACTTTACATAAAATAGAAATTCTTAAAAATCTCTATGGGATTTAAGTTTCCTTACGATGTTTTCCTTCACCGTTACAGTGAGTGGTGATTGACTATCAATACACACAAGTATAATAAAGTGTTTATGTAGTAAAATGCGGCCTTGACCAATAAATAAAGCTACAGAACCCTCCTCAATTTACTCGTACGGACTTAACATTTTTTTCGCTATGACAGGTCAAAGACACGATGTTGCCAAAATGAGGTTATTCTTTAACACGGATAGATTTTTACTGTAAATAAGGAAATATGTGGGTGTTATATACATATATCAGCACATGAACTTCCAATTTAGATTTATATTGGTGGTAGGTCTCTCATATGTGAGAGGCCGCCTGGGTAGGTACCACCACAATGTCTATTTCTCCAACAAACAGCAGTGTAAATGCACTGTTGTGTTCCGGTTTGAAGGACATTGTAGCCAGAGTAACTACTGGACACAATGACACTTAATATCTGATGTCTCAGACGAAATGTATGCATAATATGCATAATTAATTTCCAATTCCTATTAATTTAGCTTTGTGATTGATTTTGTTGCGGGTTAAAGACAAGTTAGACATTCCCGGAGACTCGCTGAGCTTTAATGCTCGGTGTCAAAAAATGCGTGCTGTTGATCCTGGCTTACAGGAGTTGCAGTGGCGGGTGTGAGGGCGGGACAGTCTCCAGAAAAGGGGAAATGTGGGTGTCCTGGTGGCACCTTTGCCTACCCCTTTTGGGAGGAAGGCGTGAGTTTATGTATTTTTTTCGTAAATTCTTTACTGTTGTTCCTGGATGGCAGCAGTTGTATTGTATATGGGAAAGTATCTTTAATATTACCTTTTAAGCCAGTAATTTATATACCGGGTATATCAAGACCGCGACCGAAAACGAAGCCAGGTGGCAGTTTGAGTGGTTACAAACACGATGCAAATAAAAATTTCGCCAAAACAGTGAAAGATATTTTATTAAGATTTTTTAATAATCGTCGTTTTTGTTTGGTAAATCCTCTGTTTTGCGAAAATAGTAATTTAAACCCTTACGTACCATTGAGTGTTTAAAAATAAAGAAGTGTACATCATTATTTTAAGAAAACTATGTATATACCACCCAAAAACGAATAAGTAAAAAATGACAAAAAAAATTGACGCCTTTTTTGCGAAAATTTTAGTTGCATTGTGTCTGAAGTCACTAATACTACCACCTGGCTTCGTTTTCGGTCGCAGTCTTGATATACCCTGTATAAGGTCGGTACCACGCCCACAACGGGTTATTTCCAGCAGTTGGTAAACACGTTAAGTGCCATTTGGAAAAGTTTCACACCAATGCAGGGCAGAGATAAGATTAATATTTAGGTCGTTGTTTAACTATATTCAAGATTAGCTTCTGCCCGCAAACTTCGTCTGCGTGATTAACTTTATTTGAAATTAACTTTATTTGGAATATCCCATCCCATCCCGTTATATCCCGCCCGTCCAGTCGCAGTCTCATCCCATCCCTTTGAGTGTAAAAAAGTAACAAACATATCGGAATTCCTTTCTCATCCCACGGGAACACTAAATTTTTCGGTATAAAAAGTGCCCTTAGTGTTAATCCAGATTGTCAGCTACCTCAATACGAAATTTCTGCCCGCAAACTTCGTCTGTGTAATTAAATATATTCGGAATTATCCATCCAGTCCCGTTTTATCCCGCCCGTCCCGTCTCATTCTCACTCTAGGCATATAATCCAGTCCCATCACTTTTGAGTATAAAAAAGAAACAAATATATCGGAGTTTCTTCCTCATCTTCAGGAACACAATTTTTTCGGGATACAAAGTAGCCTTAGTATTAATCCAGGATGTCAGCTACCTCTATACCAAATTTCATACAAATCCGTTTAGCCGTTTCTGAGTTCATCGCGCACAACCGCACAGACAGACAAAAATTCTAAAAATCATTGTTTATGGGTTCTATTACGTTAATACAGACCCCCCATATTAGTTTTTCTCATTTATCTTCCATGTACAGACATCGATCGGTTACAAATTTATTATATGTATAGATATTGATACACCCATTTTGATACAAATATTTATGCGCTTTACATTTTTTGTATGTAATAATTTGTGTGGTGTGCAATAAAGTATTTATAAATAAATAAAAATAAATAAATATAGATATTACTGCCTCGATGGCGCAGTTGTACTGTTATGATTGCAAAGCTGAGGTTTGGTTCGAATCGGGTCGGGCAAAGTGATATTGGAGTTTTCTATTAATTATCAGCCCGGAGTCAGGAATTTGTGCCCGATATGGCGATAGGCTCGCCCCCTACCATAGGACGGAAAATACAAAGCAAAACGTGGGTGCCTTGGTTGCACCTCTGTCTCTAAAAAAGGCGTGAGTTTATGTATGTATATATCGTCGGAAATATCTGTGAACCTAGCTGTCATGCGGTTCACATTTAATTTTTTTGTGTTCCCCTATCTACTATGTTATTTTACATTAAAAACGTTTTGAGATGGATGCAAATTCAACTTTTTATTCGTTGTTCTGGTTTAATTCAATTTGTTCAACCTATATTTTGAATTACCTGAACTTATGTTACAGTGACGTTAATTATTCAGGTCCACAGATATTTCCGACGATTTATATGTAGATATTATAAATCCCAAAGTAGCATCGGCAATTTCTTGCCGCAACACGTATTTCTATACTCCTGGGTCCTTCGTAGTTTGTTGAGGCATATTGGCAGCCCCGGCATGGTCGAATCGGCTGCGAATTCGATTCCCGCACACATGCAAATGTTTGTGTGATCCACAGGTATTTGTTTCGGGTCTGGGTGTTTGTGAGACCGAAAAGTCTCTCGTAGTTCCTGATACACGACACAAGATGTGTGTGAGGTCAGGACTATGTATGTGACTGTTTGGTGTATTTATTTTATATCTTAAGCACTTTAATGTCTAGAAAAACATTGTTTTCTAGTCAAATAAATAACACATAAAAATAATTATTATTGGCTAGATAAACAATAATAAATGTTCACTTACATATAAGATAACGACCTTATGTTACTAAGGTTCTTACACAAGTTATCCTTAACCGATTTTATAGTTCGTAATTATGTAACATTGTTACTGTGCTCGATGCGATAGTCACAACAAATGGTTTAAAAAATATATTTTATCATTTAGATTCGGTTTAATTTTCTCATTATTTAATTTAATAAAATTTGTAAAATTTATATTTCAATGTGTAACATTCGCGTAGATCTAAGAAGCCATTATATTAAAAATAATTGACAGCCTCCGTGGCGCAGTTGGTTAAAACGCCGCCTGTGAAACGAGAGGCCGCGGGTTCGATCCCCGCACCGGTACAAATATGTGTTTGTGAGACCGAAAAGTCTCTCGTAGTTCCTGATACCCGCGACACAAGACTCGATCTTAGTGTGGGGTCAGGGCTATGTATATGACTGTTGGGTGTATTTTATTTATTTTTAATTAAACCGACTTTAACATTGTTATTTAATAGCGAGAAAGCTTTTAAAATTCTAAAATACCTTAATATGCCAACTATTTTTTGAGGTCGAATTGTTAATCTCCTTATTTGAAGTTGAAAATACTAGGCGTTACACAAGTTAGTACACCGTAGTATACTATGACCGTGATAGGATCGTATCAGGCATATAATGTTGTTTGTGTGAATTTACTAACGATCTTATTCGTAAACAGATTTGGAAGCTAATTTAGTTACCGAATGTTTTGTCTCTTTCGAACGACTTTAGAATTCAGTTTGAGCGAAGAAGACAAAACATTCGATAACTAAAATAGTTTTTATAACTGTCTATAAATAAGGCCGAGTCACTAATATATCAACTTTAAATTGTTCAATTTTCATAAATTTGATTTGATTAAAGAAAATTCATTAACGATTTTTCGGTAAAAGGAAGCCATCATGGTTTTGTTTTCACATTCAAAGACACTTGGGTGTTATGAGAGGAACCTAACGATCAATTATTAAGCTGAAAGGTACTACTCTTTCTCTCTCTCGCACACTCGCTTTAAGAGACAGAAAGTCCACTCATGTACATAAGCCTTCCCCAAGGATCTCCATATCATAGAAGCCGTCCATTAACCACGTGAAGGTTTTTTAGTATTTTTAAACCTCCCCCCTCCCCCTAGGTGATACGTGGTGAGGTTTAAGACTAACCCCCACTCCCCACCCAAAATCACGTGTATTTTTTAGTACCTACAAAGAATCTTAATGTTTTTAGAATATCATCTTTCAATACAGGTATAAGTAAAGTAGAATCTAGGATTTCTTTCGTTGCCTGATAACGGCGAGTCCAGTTCACACTACACGCCGCTTCTCGATTTAGAAATCGCGCATTGACGGAAAAATTACACGTGATATCTTACTACCCCATTGTGATATTTCGTGATTTTTGCTAAACCCCTTCCACCCCTTTCGAGCCTCACGTGATAAATGGACGGCCCCATATGCGAAATTTTTACTTGCATTGTGTCTGTAACCACTAAAACTACCACCTGGCTTCGTTTTCGGCCGCAGTCTTGAAACCCGGTATATTAATATAATAAATATCTAGTCATTCGGCATTTTTTGCATTATTATTATACTAGTCTAAAAGATCCCACTGCTGAGCAAAGGCCTCCCCTAAGTTTTTCCATAAATCTCTGTTGAGAGCAATTTTCTTCCAGTCGTTGTTCAATTTATTGAGGTCGTCCAGCCATCGCTTCCGGGGTCTACCTCTTCGCCTATACCCGTCTTGCGGCATCCATTCGCCGATGATTTTGGCCCATCGATCAGGGTGCATCCTGGAAACATGGCCGGCCCAATCCCACTTGAGTCTAGCGGTCTTTTTGCCGACGTTCGTTACTTTTGTTATAGAACGCAGCATTGTGTTTCTGACACGACCTTGTCGTTTGACATCCACCATGCTGCGCTCCATTGCTCGTTGACAAACCTTGAGTTTGGACTTCTGTTGCTCGGTCAAAGACCACGTTTGAGCACCATAAGTAAGTGAACCGTATTTTTTGCATTATTCTCAGAATATTGTATAAGGAAAATCTAAATAAACTTGTCCGATGTGTAAGTTAAGACGATGTTTGAGCACGATACTCTTCACAAACGACAGCTGTGACGTCAGAAAACATGACACCTGATGCCTGCATATTGTATGTTATGACGTCATTATGTAACTCGCGTCAGAATGTACCAAAAATGTATTCATATACAGGGTATATCAAGACCGCGACCGAAAACGAAGCCAGGTGGTAGTATTACTGACTTCAGATACAAGGCAACTAAAAATTTCGAAAAAAAAAAAACGTCTATTTTGTTTTTGTAATTTTTTACTTATCGTCGTTTTTGGGTGATTAAACATAGTTTCCCTAAAATAATGATGTACACCTTTTTATTTTTATAGACGCAATGGTACGTTAGGGTTTAAATTCCTTTTTTCGCAAAAACTAGGAATTTAGCACCCAAACACGATGACATTTGAAAAATTGCAAAAAAAATCTGTCGCTTATTTAGCGAAATTTTTAGTTGCATTGTGTCTGTAACCACTAAAACTACCACCCGGCTTCGTTTTCTGTCGCAGTCTTGATATACCCGGTATACATAAACTCACGCCTTTCTCCCAGAAGGGGTACACAGAGGTGCCATCAGGACACCCACATTTCGCCTTGTATGTTCCGTCCCAAGATGTGATAGGGGGCGAGCCTATCGCCATATCGGGCACAGATTCCCGACTATTGATAATTTAAAGAAAAATATTATTTTTTTAGTATTGTGGTAAATACACAATTGTTTTAGAAACAATTGAAACGCTTGCGTATAATTGCATCTTTAAAATTAAGAGTGTCAATAGGCGAGACGAATGATTTTCAAATTATATTCTAAAATATGGGCACACATTTATTATATACGAAAAAATCTATATTTCAAGAATTAACAAAGGCTTAACACAGTTTTAAGCCATTTTTCTAATAATTTTTCAATAGTGCACAAAAAACGCTAGTAGGTGTCATGGCGTCCGCTTTGATGTCACTACTAGGTAAACATGTCATTGCGTACTACTAAATCTGTGGTCTATGCGCAGCGAATGCGTCATTTTTACATAGGCGTGACGTCATGCGTTGTGAAGAGCGTTTTTGTGAAAATGGCCGATTGCTATATTTTGTACTTTGATATTATTTAACATCTTATTAATCTCCAAGCATAGATTAAAACTGAATTATCATTTGAAATCCTTGTAATACGTATATTCCCTTAAAAACATAAAATCTTTAATTTTTTGATACTGTCGTCTCGCCTATTGTGATTTCTTAGATTTACGCGTATGTTACACATTGAAATAAAACTATTTTTTTTACGGATTTTATCGCGATTTGGTTTAATTTTTAATTTTTTTTAACTTCCCGACGCGGTTTCGATTGCTTTACAGCTTTCGTGGTCACGGGACGGACACCCCGTGCCCACGAACCAAATCACGATAAATTCCGTAAAAAAATAGTTTTATTTCAGGTATTCATTATTAAAAAAAAAAAGTGTGTACATAATTATATTAGGAATAAACTACGTATTACTACGACTTATGCCGTTTTTTAATTATGAACCAATAAACTATTTTAGCTTTTTAAATTTATACATATCCTGATTTAAATTCGAAGAAGTTACTCGTATAGTCAAATATGCTATTATACTAGATATAAAATGTATATGTCGCTGACCCGGCCATTCGCCCGATGACGTATTATTGACTTCGTCATGAACAAAGTCTAGACTGAAGATTTCATACTGACCTCGATTTTAGACAAAGCTATTGTTTCTCCCGCCAAACAGCAGTGTTGTGTTCCGGTTTGAAGGACATTGTAGCCAGAGTAACTACTGGACATATTGAGACTTAACATCTTATGTCTCAGGATAGCGAGCGCAGTGGAATGCCAAGCATTGCCTTGTAACTCATGGTGTTGTTTGGTTTTGCTACTGTCCATGAGCGGTCGTATCGTTTACCATCAGGCGAATGGCAAGCTGGTCTCGTCATTCATTGCAATAAAAAAAAAAAAACCATCTGAATGTTTTTCGCCCGAATACTCTGACGCCATTTAAATATTAAGTTGAACTTAACTACCCACGTCCCACTTAGTCAGTACATTTAAACGGGACTTGCGTATTTAGGTGCAACTTAATATTTAAGTGGCGTTTGAGTATTCGGGCGTTAGTCAGACTAATTGCGAATAAGTGCGTGGTGGCCTGTTGGTAACGAACCAGACGCGGCTCCCAACATGTTCACGGTGGTCGCGGGTTCAAATCCCAGGGCACACCTCTGACTTTTGGGAGTTATGTGTGTATTTAGTCAATCAACACGCACTTTAATGCTGATGGAAAACATCGTGAGGAAACATACCGTAGGATTTTAAAGAATTTCTACGGTATGTAAGTCCGCCAACCCGCACTAGGCCAGCGCAGTGGACTATATGGCCTAACCACTCTCAATCGTACTCTCGATTGTACAGTAGGCCCGTGCCCAGCAGTGGGACGTACATATATGGGCTGATAGATACATGAATAAGGCGGAACGTGACAACTCCGTGATATAACAACATACAACAAACAGATACAACACAATGTTTGCATTTCCTGTTGTCTTTGCCACAGTAATTGCACTGATACCGCTTATCAGCGTGATAATATGTCATGTCAATGTTGGCATGATAGTCACTGGATCTCTTAACCAACTGCGAAAAAGGAGGTTATGTGTTCCATACTATAATCTTTCCAACATACATATCAGGCACAAATTCCTGACTCCGATCTGATAATTAACAGAAAAATCCAATATCACTGCTCGGCCCGGGTTTCGAACCCAAGACCTCGACTTTGCAATCATACTGTACACCTACGCCACCAAGGCATTGAACTAATTAGCATGACAGCCTCCGTGGCGCAGTTGGTTAGACGCCGCCTGTAAAACGAGTGGCCGCGGGTTCGATCCCCGCACCGAAACAAATATTTGTGTGATCCACAGGTATTTGTTTCGGGTCTGGGTGTTTGTGAGACCGAAAAGTCTCTCGTAGTTCCTGATACCCACGACACAAGATTCGATCTTAGTGTGGGGTCAGGACTATGTATGTGACTGTTGGGTGTATTTATTTATTTATTTATTTATGTAGAAAACAGTCACATACATAGTCCTGACTCCACATTAAGATCAATAGGGTAGTTGACTCATTTTTTTATTGTATTCATCAAAAAGTATCCATATCCAAAATCTAGCAAACAAAGAATTTTGTAAATCCATTCAGAATTAAACAAGTTAGAAACGGTTTAAATCTTATAGTGGGGGTAAAAGAAAAGGGATGCAAAACAAAGTAAGTGACGTCACTGTGCATTATAGTGCATAATAGCGTGCGGGTGTGAAAGAGACGGTAAGATGTCCCCACTACGTCCCCACTCTTTCATTTAAAATACTAATATTTGCCTCATGTTACAAGCTACTTTAATACTGTTTTCACAAAAATGTTTTGTTTAATGGCACTTGTGCTTGTCTACAAAATAATACAAAAATTCGATGATAGTCCAATACCCTATTAAGTCTTGTGTCGTGTATCAGAAATTACGAGACTTTTCGGTCTCACAAACACAGACCCGAGGCAAATTTGACAGCCTCCGTGGCGCAGTTGATTAGACGCCGGCTGTGAAACGAGAGGCCGTGGGTTCGATCCCCGCACCGAGACAAATGTTTCTGAGGCCCACAAATATTTGTCTCGGGTCTGGTTGTTTGTGAGACCGAAAAGTCTCTCGTAGTTTCTGATACCTGCGCTACAAGATTTAATTGATCTTAATGTGGGTTCAGGACTATGTATGTGACTGTTGGGTGTATTTATTATTTATTAAATACTTTTGGGCCTTATTTGTGTGGCATGTTGTAATGATCGTAAATGAGGAATTAGCGTATTATCAATGAAAGTCATGGAGCGTAAAGTTAAAACGGCCGAGATGTTCGTTTAAATGACGACTTCCTGTTTTAGATTATTCAATTAGTTTCAGAGCAGTCTTCCTTGAATGAATGAAGATTGAAGGGAATTAACTGTAATAATTATAATGTTTTTATACTGGTAGGAAAAAGTGATATTGGATTTTTCTATTCATTATCAGCTCGGAGTCAGGAATTTGTGCCCGATATGGCGATAGGCTCGCCCCCTATCACATCGTGGGACTGAACATACAAGGCGAAATGTGGGTGTCTTGGTGGCGCTTCTGCTTACCCCTTCGGGGATAAAGGCGTGAGTTTATGTATGTATGTATGTAGAATATACACTGACGATTGAATTAAAACAAATTGTCACATATTTACTCACGTATTTGGTTTAATTATTACATTTTTTAACTTCCCCACGATTACTCTAGACTTTTAATGTCACTTCGCCCATGGGATTCGAACCCGAGACCTTTGTAATCGTACCGTAGTACTACGCCGAGGCCGTCTCAGATTATATTTTCTCGGTAATAAACGCAGTTTGTAATTGATCGCTAACATAGTTATTACAAGGCCGTCACGGTATGCACGTGTGCTTTATCCAAACGTTACTTAGATAAGGATTGTCTCTATGCGAAGTGTCCTACATGTTTATATACATACATACATAAACCCACGCCTTTATCCCCGAAGGGGTAGGCAGAGGCGCCACCAGGACACCCACATTTCGCCTTGTATGTTCTTGTCCCACAATGTGATAGGGGGCGAGCCTACCGCCATATCGGGCACAAATTCTTGACTCCGGACTGGAAATGAATAGAAAAATCCAATATCACTTTGCCCGACCCGGGACTCGAACCCGAGACCTCAGCTTTGTAATCATACCGTAATACAACTACGCCACCGAGGCATGTTTATATTATACCGGGTATATCAAGACTGCGACCGAAAACGAAGCCAGGTGGTAGTTTTAGACACAATGCAACTAAAAATTTCGCAAAAAAATTCGTCATTAATTTTTTCGAATTTTTTCCTTATTGAATTTTTATTTTTTACTTTGGTATTTGGGTGATAAATACTATTTTTCCTTTTATTTTTAAGGTACGTAAGGGTTTAAATTATTATTTTCGCAAAAACTAAGGATTTACCACCTAAATCGATGATTTTTAAAAAATTACAAAATATAAACCGTCGCTTTTTTTGAGAAATTTTTAGTTGCATTGTGTCTATAACCACTAAAACTACCACCCGGCTTCATATTCGGTCGTGGTCTTAATATACCCTGTATAATGTATGCAAATAAATGAATGTATGCAAAGGATTTACGGCCTTATTCATAGACAGTTGTAAATAATAAATACACCCAACAGTCACATACATAGTCCTGACCCCACACTAAGATCAAGTCTTGTTGGTTTCAGGAACTACGAGAGACTTTTCGGTCCCACAAACGCCCAGACCCGAAAATACTTGTGGTTCACACAAACATTTGTCTCGGTGAGGGATCGTAGCGGCGTCTCGGTTCACAGCCGGCGTCTACCCAACTGCGCCACGGAGGCTGTCAAAAACCCATTTTAATTATCGTATGTTTTGTCTTCTTCGCTCAAACTGAATTGTAAAGTCGTTCGAAAAGGACAAAACTTTAGATAACTAAAATAGGTTTTTAATCCGTCTATGAATCAGACTGTTATGCACTAAACAAAGGAAGTAATATGAGTGAAATGCATCTTTATTATGTTACCGTGTTTTTTCATTATCATCGACGGAATTAAAATATATTATTTTCTTAATATGATGATAATAAAAGTGAAAAAAAAAAGTTTAATAGGCAATTTCAAAATAACTCGTAAATTATTTTATTACTAGCATATTATGACACAATTATGGCGGCCCGATTAACCCTTTTTTTCTATTGTTACAGACAACGCCAAGCGGATACAAAAGAAAGACTGACAAACGTATAATGTAGATATACTAAAATTTTTATAACAAATATCACATTCCACCACTTTGAACGAGTTATGAGCGGCCATTTTGAACTTGCGTGATTTCAAAATGGCGGCGCCTATACGCTCGGTTATGGAGGAGGCGGAGACAGTGGATGAGGCTCAGGAGAAGCTGCTGCAGGAGAATAAGGTCCTGATTGTGCCTGCAGGGCGGAGGGATGAAGTGGGATTGGTGTCGGTCAAGTCATCGAAGAAAGGTTTGTGTTATTCCATTTTAAAGTTTAAGGGCCAATTGCACAAACTAACTTTGCCCATAACTTTGACTTTGAAAGTGTCAATCCCATACATTAGCAACGTCAAACACGTCACAAATGTATCGTGATGACATTGTCAAAGTTAAAGTTATGGGCAAAGTTAGTTTATGCAACTGGGCCTAAAGATGGAGTGTGATGTCGTGGGTTTGATTCCCAAGTTGGATGCGTTATATTGTGTATTTTGAATTGAAGAATCTTAAATGAGTTACCCGGGAGTCGAATTCTAGTCTTGAGTAACTCATAAGAGATTACTTTAACCAAAATTTTCATTTAGCCACTATGACTTAGGAATCGACACTGCGACTTCACGTTTGATGACCACGCTGCCCCTTGCTTAATAAGATTTTATCAACTAGCTATTAATTATTTAAATGAAAAAAAGAAAACTATTATTTCCAATACTTTTTTCTTTTTATCAGTAAAAAAATTATAAACCTTCAGACTTAAACCTCTTGTTTCTCGACAACGACATAGTAATTTGTCATCTAATCAGCTGTAAATTGTTATACGAGGGTAATAATATGATAACTGATAAAATTCATCTATATTTAGAAGTGTAAATGTAGACCATACGAGGTTAGACTTGAGACATTATTATCTCTAATATCCTATACATTCACTAGCGGGATAGCCTCGGTGGCGCAGTTGTACTGGTACGATTACAAAGCTGAGGTCTCGGGTTCGAATCCCGGGTCGGGCAAAGTGATATTGAATTTGTCTATTCATTATCAACCCGGAGTCAGGAAGGTTCGTCCCCTTTCAAATCGTGTGACGGAACATACAAGACGAAATGTGATTTTTCTCTTAGCATTTGCCTGTCCCTTCTGGAAAAGAAGCCTGAGTTTATGTACATACATATATACATGTTTCACTAGCGGCTCGGCCCAGCTTCGCCCGAGTGCAGATATTTAGTTACACCACTCCACCAAAAAATCCCTTAAAAAAAAATTCCCCCTTTATGAAACATTTTTCATTGCTGCCCCGCTCCTATTGGTCATAGCGTGATGTTATATGACAGCCTCCGTGGCGCAGTTGGTTAGACGCCGCCTGTGAAACGAGAGGCCGCGGGTTCGATCCCCGCACCGAAACAAATATTTGTGTGATCCACAGGTATTTGTTTCGAGTCTGGGTGTTTGAGACCGAAGTCTCTCGTAGATCCTGACACACGACACAAGACTCGATCTTAGTGTGGGGTCAGGACTATGTATGTGACTGTTGGGTGTATTTATTTATTATTATTAATCATATTTCAATATTTTTAGCTTGCATCATATAATCCGCTCAGTATTTTCAACGATTTAATTTAGTTTTTAATAATATCCAATTTCCTTTTTGAATTTGAATAGTCAATATAAAAATAAAACATTGTCTATGATTACCATACTAAAATGTTATGCGGGTAGATGTTATATTTTTTTGTAGAACAACCGCAGTGTTTCCATAAGTGCTAGTCATTTTATTGAATCGAGTTTTTAAATCATATTTTATTAGTAAATTATATTATTTTGAGTGTTGACATGTCGAAAATCAGATACAAAAGGATTAAGAGATGTGAGTAATATTTCTTTATTTACTGTGCAAGCCCATATACGTCCCACTGCAGGGCACGGGCCTACTCCACAAACGAGAGAATCGATTGAGAGTGGTTAGGCCATTTAGTCCACCACGCTGGCCTAGTGCATTGGCGGATTATATACCATAGAATTTCTTGTAATTCTCTACGGTATTGTTTTCCTAACAATGTTTCATTTATTAATTTTATTATATCAGCCCATATACGGCCCACTGCAGGGCACGGGCCTACTCCACAATCGAGAATATCGAGTGGTTAGGCTATATAGTCCACCACGCTGGCCTAGTGCGGGTTGGCGGACTTACATACCGTAGAAATTCTTTAAAATCGCTACGGTATGCAGGTTTCCTCACGATGTTTTCCTTCACCGTTAAAGTGCGCTTAAATTGACTATTATACACAATTTTTATCTGCTGGATAAAGGGCTCATTCTTACCAAACTTTTGCTTGTTTCTGAACCAAAATAACCGAAATATCAGAGGTGTGGTGGACTGTACTAACCCCTCTCAATCGTACTCTCGATTGTGTCGGAGGCCCGCGCCCTGCAGTGGGACGCATATGGGCTGATACAGACACAAATCCTGGCTGCCACGAGTTGCAAAGATAGGTGTCCTAAAGCAACAATAACACATTAACCTGAACAACATGGGTTTGTAAAAAGACGTTCTACAGTTACTAACCTGATGATTTTCACTAACTTCCTTTTTAAGAATATGGATCGGCGAGCCCAAGTCGACACAGTGTATACGGACTTTCGAAAAGCTTTTGACAGGGTGGATCACACAATACTCCTAGCGAAAATTGCATTTAACGGGATTCGTGGCAACTTGCTTCGATGGTTCTGCTCGTACATTTACAATCGCACTCAAAAGGTGGTTATTAATGGGCTTGAATCCGATTATATAACCGCTACGTCTGGAGTTCCACAAGGCTCCATACTAGGCCCTCTTCTTTTTGTTATCTATATCAACGATATTAAACGCTGTTTTATGCATTCAAATTTTTTAATGTATGCAGATGATATGAAAATATATAAAGCTTGCAAAGACGTTAACGACTGCTTATTACTCCAAGACGACCTCAACAGACTCTACACTTACTGTTCTAATAACAAATTATGTCTCAATATCTCCAAATGTCATGTCATCTCATTCACCAAAAATAAGAGTGTAGTCCATTTTAACTATTCTTTTAACTCTGAGTTGTTAAATAAAGTTAGCTCAGTCCGTGATCTAGGCGTCATATTAGACTCAAATTTACATTTTGATTTACATATTGATCATGTCGTTAGTAAAGCCTTCCGTTTGTACGGTTTTGTTATGAGGTCATCGTGTGACTTTGTGCGACCCTCCACTTTCCTTTTACTATATAAAACATTGATTAGACCTCATTTGGAGTATGCTGTTTCGGTCTGGAATCCTTATTATGATAAATACAATACCAGGGTTGAGATAGTTCAAAAAAAGTTCTTGCGTGCTGTGAATTTCAGATGTTTCAAATCTAACATACCCTATGAAAAGTTACTACAGCGCTTCAACATTTTAAGTCTAAAATCAAGACGTTTATTGCTAGGTGCTATGTTGCTGCATGGTTTTTGTAACAATAGGTTTGATTGCCCCCGAATTGTAAATGATTTGTGTTATGTTGTGCCCAGAGGTGTTAGGAGACGAGGCGTGCGCATACCAAAGTTGTTTTATATCGACTCATGTAGAACTAATGCCGGGATGCGCGCACCCCTCCGCAGACTTGTGGATGACTATAATAAGAACTTTATTGATATTGACATCTTCTATTTGTCAAAGTACAAATTTAAGAAGAGTGTTACTTGCCAACTTATTGTAAACTTATAAATGTACCAACTCGAAGCATTGTGTAACGGTTTGTTTGCTGTCTGTATAAATATAGATTAATTTTGTCATAATAATCTGTGGACAATGTTGTTGGTTGAAGGTTTGTATATTTTGTGTATATTATTATGTTCCACTAAACTGTACTCTTCAACTGTTTTTTGTCCCAATAAATTAAAAAAAAAAAAAAAAAAAAAAAAAAAAAAATTAAGGGCCTTAACGAGAGGCCGCGGGTTCGATCCCCGCACCGAGACAAATGTTTGTGTAAACCACAAATATTTGTTTCGGGTCTGAGTGTTTGTGAGACCGAAAGGTCTCTCCTAGTTCTTGATACCCACGACACAAGACTCGATCTTAGTGTGGGGTCGGGACTATGTATGTGACTGTTGGGTGTATTTATTATTTTATTTATTCATGGACAGTTTTAAAACCTATTCAGTTCGAATGCTTTGTCCCTTTCGAACGACTTTTGAATTCAGTTTGAGCGAAGAGGACAAAACATTCGAAAACAAAATACGTTTTAAAACTGTAGCAAAAAGGCCGTAATACTTTACGTCGTTGTAATAACACTCGTAATGTTATTATTTTACGAGCTTGACGTCACCGCTCATACAATTATTTTTTTATTATCTTCGTTTGTGCCACAGATAGTCAGAATGCGTCATTATCACGTTAACGAGATATAATTCCACAACATATATATGAGAATTGCGCGTGCGGTTATCGACACGGTGGTCGCGGATTCAAATCCCGGGGTACCTTTGAATTTTCGGAGTCATGTGTGTATTGATAGTCAATTATGAGTTTACGTCGCATTTTAATAAAGGACAATATTGTAAGGAAACTGTTCAAGAATGTATAGTATGCGAAGTCTATGGACTACATGGCCTAACCCCTCTCAATCGTCCTCTCGATTGTAGGGGTGGCCCCTGCAATGCTTCAATGAATATTTTGAAGTGATCATTAAATACTGTTCAGAATTAAACATTGGAAATGTCCCTTTTGTATCAAACTTCAAAAGATAACCATTTCTTATCTTTATATGCATTGCACTTATAATCAGACATAAACGCCTTTTTCCCAGAAGGGGTAGGCAGAGGTGCTTCCAGGACACCCGCGTTTCGCCTTGTGTGTTCAGTCCCAAGGGGCGAGCCTATCGCCATAATTCGTGATGGCTGATAATAAATTGAAAAACTCAATATCACTTTGCCCGACCCGGGATTCGAACCCGAAACGTCAGCGTTGTAGTCGTACCGAAGTACAACAACGTTACCGACGTAGTCACTTATTATCAGCTCCGAGGAAAATATGAATTGTATATAAAAATCTCAGACATACAGGATACCTCACGATTCAATTTATGAATGAATTGAGTAAAAATATAGTTTTGATAAGGTTTATCACGTGACGTAAGCAGATAAGTACCCGCCCCTCTCTTATCAAATGTCAACATAATATCACTGTAGAAATAAAATAAATACACCCAACAGTCACATACATAGTCCTGACCCCACACTAAGATCGCGTCATTTTTCGTATATCTACGAAAGACTTTTCGCTCTCACAAAACAAAGAGTTATTCAAATACATTATATATGTAAGAAATGTACACTTTTGAAAACCACAGGTGGTAGGTCTCTCATATGTGAGAGGCCGCCTGGGTAGGTACCACCGCAATGTCTATTTCTCCAACAAACAGCAGTGTAAACGCACTGTTGTGTTCCGGTTTGGACATTGCAGCCAGAGTAACTACTGGACATATTGAGACTTAATATCTTATGTCTAAGGATGGTAAGCGCAGTGCAGAGCATTGCTTTGTAACTCATGGCGTTGTTTGGTTTTCTACTGTCCATGGGCGGTCATATCGCTTACCATCAAGCGAATGCCACGCTCGTCTCGCCATTCATCGCAATAAAAATATGTCCTTCTGCACTAACTGGGCCTCCTTTATAACACGATTGAGAGGGGTTAGGTCATATATTCCACCACGCTGGCCTAGTGCAGGCTTTTAACATTTTCCTTTTTGTAAGTAAAATATCTATAGTAAATACCGGGTATACAAAGACTGCGACCGAAAACGAAGCCTTGTGGTAGTTTTAGTGGTTACAAATACGATGCAAATAAAAATTTCGCCAAAACAGTGACAGATATTTTTTTAGATTTTTAAAAAAATCATCGTGTTTGGGTGGTAAATACCTAGTTTTTGCGCATATACTAATTTAAACCTTACCTACCATTGCGTGTTTAAAAATAAAGATACTAATACATAATTATTTTAGGAAAATTATGTATATATCACCCAAATACGACGATAAGTAAAAAATTACAAAAAAATGTTGTCGATTTTTTAGCAATATGTTTACTTGCATTGTGTCTGAAGTCACTAATACTACCACCTGGCTTCGTTTTCGGTTGCAGTCTTGATATACCCTGTATATTATGTATACGAGTACTAGCACGAAAAAGTGACTACAATGCGCCTGATGGTAAGCGCAGTGCAGATAAAGTATCAACGTGATGTTCATCTCTCGACACAATGATGCCTGATTGTATCCGGATATACAGAACCCGAAACGCGACACACGTGGCTCACTATGACGGCTCCTTATTGGACGTTTTGCGATGCGAAATCGTAAGCAGAAAAAAAGCGTTTCATAATAAACAATTTAGAATTATTTCTTTGTGATAGGAACAGAAAGGGATGCAACTAGCGTGCTGTGACGTCATCTTTCATATGATGCGCGGGTGCGAAAGAGAAAGCGAGTGGCCCCATTGCACTACTTACTAAAATATTATTATCCGTTATTATAGGAGCAATTTTGATGGTGTTTTAAATTAAAGTTTATTGCAATGGAGATTTTATTTATCATTAAATACTGTTAAAAATTAAGCATTGGAAACATTACTTCAGTATTCGTTCAACGTGAAATAAGAACACAATATTGGTATGAAGGCCAATTTTAATATAAGCAAATCACGCTATGAAGATACTCTGTTTAAATTACTTTAGTATTGAAATTTAAGTGATGTTGTGTGCTTGTGATCCAATATGGGTGATGGAATAGGTAATATTGCATTGTTTTAAAATGAAAAGCTGAATGCCATCGATATCAATGTTACACTAGGTAAGACATTCAGTACACAAAATGTGTCCCACCTACTTGCAGTGCATGCACCACACATGAATCAGTTTGCTTCGTGACAGTGACAGTGCAGTACGCCTTATCGCATATTTTTAAAAGTAATAAATGGATGTTTCGCGGTCAAACCCAAGCAAATCGTCTGAAGTTTCAATATTTTAATAAAATACCAGGTAAGTGATGTAATATTGCAGTGTGATTTTAAAATACGGGGGCACTTTATTTCTTTGGCGTGTCTCGTCTATCGGTAGAATATAAGTCAATGGTGAATGCCCATTCATGGTATCGGTAAAAAATATCGTTGACCCCGATACCGATACTGCTTAAAATTCATTATAGCTTTTTTTATGGTTTGTTCTTAAACGTTTTCTGTTTTATCCCGGGCGACAGATTTTTATAAAATGAAGTAATTATCATCAGATTTTACGATACGTCAGCCATTATTACAAATGGGGCTACCAGAGTGACTGGACTTCAAGTTCACGCCTCCAAGAACATACCTGTGGATCACACAAATATTTGTTTCGGTGTGGGGATCGAACCCGCGGCCTCTCGTTTCACAGCCGGCATCTAACCAATTGCGCCACGGAGGCTGTCAATTTGAATGATGTTTAACGGCCGGTCTCTATATCCTATCTATCTTTAACTAGAGCTTAACACAGCAACCATTACTATGGCGATACAATTATACACTTCAATAAACAAAGATAGATATGTACATTAATCTTACCTATATAACTACAAATAAATACACCATATCTATATCTCTCTATCTTTGTTTAATGAAACATAAAATGCATCTAAATATGTAACGAAATCTCTTGTTAAAGATAGATAGATTATAGAAACTGGGCGTTAGTGTATGTAAAATTATGCTTAGAATGATTGTGAGATGTATTTATTAACACAAATTCTCTATCGTACCAGCCTCTAACAATTTAGGTCTAAGATGGGATGAAATGACGTCATAGTACCGTAAAGTGAATGGATAAAGAAAGCTCGGATATTTCCCGTGACGCAACGGCGTGAGTCACTTGGCGCAGTACCAACATTCAATATCTTTGTAAGACTCAAGGCATTATCTCGAATAAATAAATACACCGAACAGTCACATACATAGTCCTGACCCCACACTAAGATCGAGTCTTGTGTCGTATCAGAAACTACGGGAGACTTTTCGGTCTCACAAACACCCAGACCGGAAACAAATACCTGTGGATCACACAAACATTTGTTTAGGTGCGGGGCTCGAACCCGCGGCCTCTCGTTTCACAGCCGGCGTCTAACCAATTGCACCACGGAGGCTGTCAAATTTGTCAAACTTGTCAGATTGGTCTGCTAATCTTCAATTTGAAGTTGTCCTCTTTAATTCGTCTTTAATTGAGTCGTCATCCGTCGTCCTCAACTTCTTCCATCGTCTTCCAAACTGTTCTCCCTTATTCCGCCCTTTCATATTTCAACATCTTAATCATTCATCCTCTAACTCTTTTACTCTTTAGTACTTCCATTCGTTATCTCTTTCACATAAACTTCGTTCTATATCAGTCATTCGTCTAACGCAGTGATTCCCAAAGTGGTCCAGGTGGACCCCCAGGGGTCCACGGGAGACTTGCTGGGGGTCTACGTAAGCGTGAACAAAATATGGGGGTCCATAAGATGTTAATGGGGGTCCATGAAAATTTATCTGCTTTTGATAGTAAAAGCAAAAATAAATGTAAGCATAGTTTTTATAAGGGCCTACCTACATTGTTTTAAGTACCTAACTAAGCAGATAATATTTTAATAAGGCAAGCGATTGTTACTTGTCCAAACTTGCGTATTCGATATTACGTACAATTTCGTGTACAGACTTGCAAAGCGCTATCCGCCCGACAATGCTTAATGCTTGTTCAGACATGAACTTGATCACCACTATAAATACTTGATGCCAAAGGCAAACTCATTCATTTGTTTCCGGAATTTCGAAAAAAAGTGTGAGAAAATTTATATCAGTGTTTGCTAGTGCCGGAGAAAAGTAAGTACCTACCTTTTTTTTGTTATAGTACTTAAGTATTTTGTTTCCGTGTACTAGTCGGTTGATCACAACTGCTTGTATAGATAGGTAAGGTAGATTAGACGTGTATATAATCTAAGATAGGTAACTTAGTAACTTACAGATATTTTAATTGTCCTCTTTCGATTTGAAGACAAACACAGCACGTTTTATTCCATTGTTTTTTCACGAGAGAAGCACTGCCTCTCTAAAAAGGCCGAATAAGCAATATTGCAGAGCAATTAATATTGTAATTTTTCTTGCAAATAACTACTAGTTTTATAAAACAGTAATTTCACAATCATTTTATATTAAATAAATAAATACACCCAACAGTCACATACATAGTCCTGACCCCACACTAAGATCGAGTCTTGTGTCGTGGGTATCAGGAACTACGAGAGACTTTTCGGTCTCACAAACACCCAGACCCGAAACAAATACCTGTGGATCACACAAATATTTGTTTCGGTGCGGGGATCGAACCCGCGCCCTCTCGTTTCACAGGCGGCGTCTAACCAACTGCGCCACGGAGGCTGACTAATTGAGGCTAATTGATTTTGAAGTAACTACATATTTTATCAAAATTATTCCTTTTCGGAAAAAGCGAGCGGTGCGCGGGCGACGGGAAAAGGGCGGGGCTTGGGCTTCGATGCCAGTTTGTCACGTTTTAATGTGCGTTTTAACAATGAAGCCGCAGACAAAAAATACGCAAATACACGGAGCGCGTGAACTCATTGATTTGATGAAATGTTAGTTATCGTTTTTATGGATATTTGAGATTTCGACTTTTATTTTTTCCTACACAAATATGATCAGTATTCGATACTGAGTACACCAATTTTTATTTGTACTATTAAAAATTAGTGGTAAATTAGGTACTTTAAAATTGATACCGTTTTGTGAAAACGTCTGTATTTGTCTTAGCGGTTTATTAGTTGGTCCCTTTACAAGCCGTAATTCTATTTCCGCGTGCTGACAAAGGCTGCGGTGTGATACCTATATTCAGAAAAAAACTTGGTTACTAAAACATTTTTTTTTACAGGTAAGGTAACTGACACGAAACATGGCTACAGCAAAGAAAAAATGTCGACAATATAGTGTCGATTATTTGAAATATGGTTTTGTTCCATCAGAGGCAGACAAACAGTTGCCCATGTGCCTATTATGCAACAAAGTTTTGAGCAATGACTCTATGAAACCATCAAAGCTCGAAGATCATCTAAAAAGGTGTCATACTGATAAAATAGGTAAAGATTTAAAATATTTTCAAACATTGAAGGAACAATATGAAAAGAGACCCACCATGCACAGTATGTTCGCTTCAACATCTCAAAGTAACGATGATGGCTTGCGGGCATCTTACAATATCTCATTACTTATAGCAAAATCTGGAAAACCACACACTATCGGAGAACAATTAATTTTACCCGCTGTTGAAGAGGTTTTAAAAACTGTTTTGCACAAATCTCCGTTTGACGTACTAAAAAGAATTCCATTAAGTAACAATACTGTACAAAGACGCATTGATGAAATGAGCTCTGATATCGAAAGTTTTTTGTGCAATCATCTGCAAAAAAATCATTTTTCTATACAACTGGACGAGTCAACGTTACCCGGTAATGAAGCATTATTATTGGCATATGTCCGATTTATTATGGAGGAAGAAATTCACGAAGAATTGCTATTTGCCAGAACTTTGGAGACTGATACTAAAGGCGAATCAATATTTAATGTCCTGAGTAATTTTTTCACGGAAAAATCGATTCCATTTACAAACATTATTTCAGTGGCAACAGACGGAGCTCCTGCAATGGTCGGGCGATATCGTGGGTTTATAAGTCATCTCAAAAGAATTATACCAGGACTTACAGCTATTCATTGCGTAATCCACCGACAACATCTTGTGGCAAAACATTTAAGTGACAGGTTGAACCAATCTCTTCATTTTGTAATAAAAGCTGTCAACAAAATCAGAAGCAATGCATTGAATACGCGTTTATTTGCTCAATTGTGCGACGAAAATGATGAAGACTTCCAATGACTGCTCTTACATACTGAAGTACGCTGGTTGTCGAAAGGTGCATGCTTAACGAGATTTTACTCTGTTTTCGATTCCGTATTAGAGTTCCTAGAAAGTAGAGATCCAGATTTAAAAGAAAACTTGATCAAACTCAAAGCAGACATTGCGTATTTGACAGATTTGTTTAAAAAATTTAATGATATTAACTTGCAGTTACAAGGGGACAGCCTGAATTTAATAAAAACAAAGGGGATAATTTCGGCTTTTCTTGGGAAATTGAAATTTATGAAGCAAAACATTAGTCGGCGCGAATTCTCTCAATTTCCAAACTTGTCGCAGGTAGAATGTATTGATGAGGATATCCATACCTACAGTCAACATTTAAATGCCCTGCATGATGACTTCAAAACCAGGTTTGAAGATATCCTGACGATGGATATACCACCATGGATCATAAATCCATTTGATGAAACGGAAGTGGCCAATGTTGTATTACAAGAGGAGCTGCTCGAGCTAAGCACCAATGAGGAGCTGAAGGTGAAATTTAGAAAAGGCTACCAAACATTTTGGCTGCAAGCAGAAATACCCGAAAAATATCCTGGACTGTGGGAAATCGCAAGGAAATTTTTAATAGCTTTTCCCTCGTCATACCTTGTCGAAAGGAGTTTTAGTGCCGTTACAAATCTCTTAACAAAAAAAAGGAGCAAATTAAACATCACAGAGCGGGGGGATTTGCGGTTATTGCTCACAAAAAGCCAAACATTGATCGTTTGCTGACACTCCATCAAATACATCCTTCCCATTAATTAAAATTATGACCTGAACCTATATTACCTTATTATTTTTTTCTTGTAATTCTATTCTTTTAATAAATAAAGTGTTATAAAATGTACCATTTTTCGTTTTTATTTTACCTATCGGAATATAGGGACAGAACTCAGAAGCGACACAATTTTTATTTTTTGGCGACTTTAAGAATGTGGTAGAAATGTAGCAGTAGGGGGTCCACCAAAACCAGTAAAATTTTGAAAGTGGTCCACGAGAAAAATAAGTTTGGGAACTACTGGTCTAACGTTTCGTTCTACTCATCTCTCATAACATTCAAATCCTACATTATTTATTTGTTATTATTATATGTATACATATTATGTACTAGCTTCTGCCCGCAAACTTCGTCTGCGTGATTAACTTTATTTCTAATTTCCCATCCCGTCCCGTTATATCCCACCCGTCTCGCCTCATTCTTACTCAAGACACGTATTCTATTCCTAACCCATCCGTTTGAGTATAAAAATGTAACAAATATATCGGAATTCCTTCCTCATCCCACGGGAACACAATTATCGGGATAAAAAGTAGCCTAAATGTTAATATAGGATGTCAGCCACCATACCAAATTTAATCGAAATCCGTTCAGCCGTTTCTGAGTTTCTCGCGCACAACCGCACATACAAACAGACAAATAGTCAGATAAAATTTCTAATGATCATTGGTTTGGGTTTTATTACGTTAATACAGACCTTCCATGTTAGTTTTTCTCATTTATCTTCCATGTACAAACATTGATCGGTTCCTATTTTATTATAATTGTATAGATGTATGTATATATGGCCCGTGTCTGAAAAGTGCGTGGTGGCCTGTTGGTAACGGACCAGCCGCGGCTGCCTACATGTTCACGGTGGTCGCGAGTTCAAACTTCAGGGCACACTTTTGACTTTTCTGAGTTATGTGTGTATTGATAGTCAATCACCACGCACTATAATGGTGAAGGAAAACATCGTGAGGAAACCTGCATACCGTAGCGATTTGTAATATTTCAATGGTATGTAAAGTCCGCTTTGCACTAGGCCAGCGTGGTGGAGTGTACTAACCCCTCTCAATCGTACTCTCGCTTGTAGAGAAGGCCCGTGCCCTGCAGTGAGACGTATATGGGCCGACACATCTCCATCTTCTTCTCCATCTTTTGACTGCCTCCGTGGCGCAGTTGGTTAGACGCCGGCTGTGAAACGAGAGGCCGCGGGTCCGATCCACGCACCGAAACAAATGTTTGTGTGATCCACAGGTATTTGTTTCGGGTGTGGGTGTTAGTGAGACCGAAAAGTCTCTCGTAGTTTCTGATACACGGCACAAGATTCGATTTTAGTGTGGGGTCAGGACTATGTATGTGACTGCTGGGTGTATTTATTTATTTATCTCGCCATTCAATGCAATAAAATAAATTTAATTGATCTAGTTAATATACCTTCGATGTTTTGAGTGGAGCGATATGAAAAGTTTCCCTAATTGTATGGAGTCTGCGATTTAACATACGTACACACAGGCGCGTATAGTGTCCAACCAAATTGAATTAATATGGTAGATACCTTCGTAAGCAATTACTCTATCAGCCCGGAGTCAGGAATTTGTGCCCGATATGGCGATAGGCTCGCCCCTTATCACATCGTGGGACGGAACATACGAAGCGAAATGTGGGTGTCCTGGTGGCGACTCTGTCTACCCCTTCTAGGAAAACGGCGTGAGTTTATGTATGTATGAAACGTGGTTATAATTTTACCTAATGTTCTTATTAGGATAATCGTAGTAGAACGGAAAGTCTCGCAGTTCCGGATACTTTACGACGGGGAAACAGTTTCTGCTAAATTTTTCATTAATGCTCCGCTCCTATCGGGTATAGTATGATGTTAGTTAGCCTGAAGCCTTCACAGATAAATAAGCTATCTAAAACCATGAGAATGTTTTAATTCGAACTAGTAGTTCCTGAGGTTATCGCAGTCAAACATACACCTCAGCCTATGTTAGTATAATACAGCCTATATTGACAGCCTCAGTGGCGCAGTTGGTTAGACGCCGGCTGTGAAACGAGAGGACGCTAGGATCACCGCACCGGGACAAATGTTTGTGAAGCCCACATATATTTAGTCCGGGTCTGGGTGTTTGTGAGACCGAAGAGTCTCTCGTAGTTCCTGATACGACACAAGACTCGATCTTAGTGTGGGTTCAGGACTATGTATGTGACTGTTGGGTGCATTAATTTGAGTCGTTTACGCGAACATGCTGCCAGTTGTTCACAGCACTGTGTCACAATATCTCCAGCTCCAAAGTTGGAAGTCTGCCAGCGCCGAGGGTAGCGCGTCTATAAATAATATCTAATGGGCTGATGTCATTACGGGAAAAATTGTGTCGGCTCCGCGTGTTATGTATTTCTAGGAGATTGGAAATATAAAAAAAACACAGTCAACAGCAGTGTAAATGCACTGTTGTGTTCCGGTTTGAAGGACATTGTAGCCAGAGTAACTACTGGACATATTGAGACTTAACATCTTATGTCTTAGGATCGCGAGCGCAGTGGAATGCCAAGCAATGTTTTGTGATTCATGGTGTTTGGTTTTCTACTGCCCATGAGCGGTCGTATCGCTTGCCATCAGGCGAATGGCATGCCCGTCTCGCCATTCATCGCAATTAAAAAACATACATAGTTCTGACTCCACACCGAGTCTTGTGTCGTGTATCAGAAACTATGAGAGACTTCGCTCCCAAGATGTTTACATTTTGATTTCTATTGAGTTTGGGCTCAAAAGAACTGAGACGTCCGAGCCATTTTCATTGGTCCATTGTGGCATAGCCGATCGTCGATTTCGATATATATAATATTAAGTTCGTCTTATTGCCTGTTTATTGATAGAATATCGACAGCCTCCGTAGCGCAGTTGGTTACACGCCGTCTGTGCAACGAGAAATCGCTACGATCCTGCACCGAGACAAATGATTGTGTGAACCACAGGTATTTGTTTCGGGTCTGGGTGGTTGTGAGATCGAAAAGTCTCTCGTAGTTTGTGATACACGACACAAGACTTATTTTTGTGTTAGGACTATGTATGTAATTCTTGGGTGTATTTCTATATCAGCCCATATACGTCCCACTGCAGGGCGCGGGCCTCCTCTACAATCGAGAGTACGATTGAGAGGGGTTAGGCTATATAGTCCACCACGCTGGCGTAGTGCGGGTTGGCTTTAACTTTAATTTAAAAGGCTATAGTTAAAGAAATATATTTTATTGGTATCTAAATCATGCATATTTCGTATGTTACTTTTATTGTAAGCTAATGATGTTTTCTCTCTTTCCAGTGAAGCTGCCGGAAGATGAAGGTCCAGCCGTGGGCGCGGGTCGGTTCACCATCGGCCCAGCACCGGAGCGAGACTGGGAGATGGTACCACCGGACGGAAAGTGGGGGTGGTGCGTTCTCGTAGGTAAAACGATGGCACATGTGTGGCATTTTGTTTTCGTAGTGAAAATATCACAAAAATATTGATTAGGCACAAGTAGAATACGTTATCTTACAACAACTATTAGAAAACAAAAACCTTCAGAATAAAAATACTGCATAGGTCAGACAAGCAAAGCAATCGAGTCACCTTTATAAATAAACACACCCAATAGTCATATACATAGTCCTGACCCCACACTAAGATCGAGTCTTGTGTCGTATCAGGAACTACGAGAGACTTTTCAATCTCACAAACACCCAGACCCGAAACAAATACCTGTGGTTCGCACAAACATTTGTCTCGGTGCTGGATCGTAACGGCCTCTCATTTCACAAGCGTCTAACCAACTGCGCCACGGAGGCTGTCGAATCATCTGATGGTAAGTGAGCACACATGAGCATCGACTCTTGGATCGTTGACTAGTTAATTAGTTTCAAATTGGAAAGTAAAAGGGACGAAAGGAGGAAATATGTTTAGAGTACAGATATCAAGAATGTAGATATCTTGTATGTGAGAGGCCGCCTGGGTAGGTACCACCGCAATGTCTATTTCTCCAACAGCAGTGTAAATGCACTGTTGTCCGGTTTGAAGGATATTGTAGCTAGAGTAGCTAGGACATAATGAGACTTAACATCTTATGGCATCTGATGGCGAACGCAGTGGTAGCCAAGTAATGCTTTGTAATTCATGGTGTTTGGTTTTACTACCCATGAGGGGTGTTATCGCTTACCATCAGGCGGATAGCATGCTTATGCAGTGTGAGGGCGGGACGGTCTTCATACACGTACAATAGAACGCCGATTATCCGAATAATTTGGGACTCGGGTAGATTCAGATAATCGGACATAGACTGGTAATAAAGAAAAACGAACTGACACACATAGAATTAACTTTAGTAAGTTTAACAAACAGTTTTACAATAACGCTCACTGGAACATCTCGGTCGGACGTTGCAACCCTATCAGGCCTTAACAAAAACACATAGTATTAAAATTCACAACAATAATAGAGGTACATACAGTAAAAAAGAAAATAAAACAAAAATTACTTAGTTTTAATTGTTTATATTACGCTTAGGACCGATTCGGATAATAGGGTATTTTACTATGCACGGCTTTTTGTATTATTTCGCGTACAAACACAAATACCATTATAATAAAACATTTCTGTCACAACAGTATTCAAGTAGCTTGTAACATGAGGCAAATGTTAGTATTTTAAATAAAAGAGTGGGAGTGTAGTGGGGACATCTTACCGTCTCTTTCACACCCGCACATTGTAATGTATTTCAGGACTAGTGACGTCACTAGATTAGTTTTGCATCCCTTTTCTTTTACTCCTACTACAAGATTTAAACCGTTTCTAACTTGTTTAATTCTGAAGGGATTTACAAAATTCTTTCTTTGCTAGATTTTGGATATGGATATCTCTTGATTAATACAATAAAAAATTGAGTAAAATACCCAATTGGCGATTCGGCGTTCTACTGTATTACATATAAAATTCTCGTGTTTTCAGGAGCTACGCTCGTGAACATCCTGATTCCGGGCACGATCAAGTCTTTCGGAGTCCTCATGGTGGAGTTCAGAGAAGTTTTCAACTCAAGTGCCGCTGCGACTTCGGGAATAGTCGCGTTGTGTTATTTCTTGTACAGCAGCTTGGGTGAGTTGATTTTTTTTTTAAATATAATGCCGGCCTCGATGGCGTAGTACGGTACGATTACAAAGCTGAGGTCTCGGGTATAAATCCCGGGTCGGGCAAAGTGCTATTGGATTTTTCATTATCAGCCCGGAGTTAGGAATTTGTGCCCGATATGGCGATAGGCTCACCCCCTATCACATCGTGGGACGGAACATACAAACGTGGGTGTCCTGGTAGCACCTCTGTCTACCCCTTCTGGCAAATAAGCGTTAATTTATGTATGTATGTATAAAATATTCTGATGTATGTGACAGCTTCAGTGGCGCAGTCCACAATAATTTGTCTCAGGTTTGGGTGCTTGTGAGACTAAAAACTCTCGCGTAGTTCCTGATACGACACTAGACTCGATATTAGTGTGGGGTCAGGACTATGTATGTGACTGTTGGGTGTATTTATTTTGTTTATGTTTCCAGGTCCGTTATCATCAATCCTATCGGTGAAGTGGTCATACAAAACAGTAACACTAATCGGAGGCAGTTTTGCGGCGTTCGGAATGATATTTAGCAGTTGTGCCTTCTCTATATCGTATTTATATTTTAGGTGAGTTATTATTATACCGGGTATATCAAGACTGCGACCGAAAACGAAGCCAGGTGGTAGTTTTAGTGGTTATATACACAATGCAGTTAAAATTTCGCAAAAAAAGCGATTTTTTTGTGCAACTTTTAAAATCGTCGTGTTTGGGTGGTAAATACCTAGTTTTTGCGAAAATAGTAATTGAAACCCTTACGTACCACTGCGTCTTAAAAAAAAAACGGCGTTCATTATTATTTTAGGAAAACTGTGAATTAATCACCCAAATATAACGATCAGTAAAAAAAAAATTTTTTTTGCGAAATTTTTAATTGCATTGCGTTTGAAGTCACTAATACTACCACCTGGCTTCGTTTTCGGTCGCAGTCTTGATACACCCTGTATAATCGACAGCCTCCATATGCTTTTCATATCAGATGAGAGATACATATACCAGACTTTAAGGTAGCTCTGCAACATTACCTCTTTGAAGATGCCGTTGTTTTCGCGTGAAGCTAAGACAAACATACATACAGACAGAAAAATTCTAAATGAATGCTTTCATGTCTATTGCATTTCTCTTTCGCTTTCGAGTTTCTTCTTTTTTCTGTAGATCTGCAATCTATACATATAATAAATTTGTAACCCATCGATGTCTGTATATGGAAGATAAATGAGAAAAACTAATATGCGTATAAACGCAATAGAACCCAAAACCATGATTTTTAGAGTTTTGTCTGTTTGTCTGTGCGGTTGAGCTCGATTAACTCATAAACGGCTTAATGGATTTCGAAATTTGGTATGGAGGTAGATGACACCCTGGAGTAACACTTAGGCTACTTTTTATCGAACTATTTACCGAAAAATTTAGTGTTCTCGTGGGATGAGGAAGGATTTTTTCTTGTAACCTAAAAATGGGACAAAATATATATTTTATTTATTTATTGAAATCTTTATTGTACCTACACAGAAAAATAACATACAGAAACAGAAAAAAAAAACAAAAAAAGTACAAATGGCGGTCCTATCGCATATTTATGTTTTTTTTTTTTTCAGTTTCGGCGCGATGGTGGGCACGGGCGCCGGCCTGGCCTTTCCTCCTACCGTGTACATAGTGACGTCATACTTCGTGCGTCGAAGAGGCCTCGCTAACGGGATATGTATGTCCGGTTCCGCGTTCGGGAGCATTATACTCCCGCCAGTGCTGAGATATCTGCTGGAGACGTATGGGTACAAGTGAGTAGGGTAGATACCTGTTTTGATATTCTGTAAGTAGTATTGATTGAAAGAAGGCACAAGAAAGAAAGAAATAATTTATTGTTGGAAAGTAATAAAAAGAAATGGAGCAGTATACATTATACAAAAAAAAGGAAATTTTTTATTATTTTTTTTGGCCAAGAAGGCCAATTTGTGTTATAATAGACATTCACATTCGGCTGCGTTTTATTTTGGCCGAATCCGAATTTTTACCCCAAGCCGAACCTTCAATAAGCCACATTTTATCTTTTTTTTTCTAAGACTTCTTACCCATCCAAAGTCGAGAACCCTTTGATTGGAAAGTATTTTTTTTTTGTTTTTCTCACCCTACATATCATCCACAGAGGGGCGGTACTGATCCTGGGCGGTATAATGCTGAACGTGTGGGCCGCGGCGCTCCTCTTCCAGCCTGTTGAAGAACACATGATCAGGAAGTACAAGGAGCCGGAGGAAGACGAAGACGGGCCGCAGGTGAGGCAAAAAAAGTTTTTGCAAAAATATTTTTGAAAAAAAAAATGTTTTTTTTTGGGAGTATGTTGTTGGAGACGTATATGAATGTAACGGGGTGGTGGAAACATGATGTTAAACTACAACAAAAATAAATACTAAATTTTCAAAATACTAAAAATAAATTATTAATTTTGAATTTCTGTAAAGATACGTCAAGTAAAGATTATAATTTAATGATTTTTGTTGTAACTGAACCTATGTGGTTTTTATTATTTTTATCATATTTCCGCCAAAATTGTTCAAAAATATTGATGATATTTCTTATTATTTAACATAGTATTACAGATTTGTTTTTTGTTTTGGGATCCCAGGAGATGTTTTTATTTTTGGGGTCACAGTGATTATTTTTTGTGAAAAATAAAAATGTTTTTTGAAAATTCCTACAAAAATAATTTTACGACACCGGCAACGCTTAATAATACACGTTTTTTTTATAACGTGATGTGATTTTTGAGAATGAAACGAAAAAAATCTAACACAAAAAAATCTTTTTGAAGTGCGATTCATAACGGATGACATGCAGTCATTACGGCAAAGTAAGCGATTCCATTATAATTTGTAACGTTAACGGATGTTATAAAGCATGCTATTTATAACGTTATGAATAACTGCTATAACATTCGTGACGTGCTATTTTTTTCTTTGTTGTGGCGTTCTTATGTTGCATCGGATGGCGTTTATAACGGTTATAAAAGATTTATATTTTATATTTATGTTAGTAGATGTAGCAGATAATAATTTTCAGAATTTATATTATCTCAATTCTGGAAACTACAAAAAGTATTTTTTAACTAAAATGTTTCTTAAAGCTTGATATATTTAACGGAATAAACAAAATGTTCAAATCAAACATGAGTTTTGGCTAATTTAATTTGGTTATTGCAGAAAACAATCTTCAAAATAAATTATTTTCTGTTTTTCCTTTAGCGGTTGCATTTAGCATGAACTTTTAAATTCTAAATTATATTTCCATGCCGTCAAAGCACTTTTAATGTTTTTATTTTTTATATAGAATCAAATGTTTTCCCCTGATGACATTATATATTTTTTATTTTTCTCGTAAATAAAATCTCGTAAATCAATGCACCTTTAGTGACATTTTTCATATAAATGTAATCTATTTTCTTTGATGGATATACACATTTTTTTCCAAATTTGATATTTTTTTAGGGAGCAGACGTTATATTAATTGTTACCGTTAAAATCGCCACCGAATTAGTCTAGTTGTTGATGCTTTATGTATTTTTTTCTATGCTTTAACATTACTAAGCTTTCGTCATTCATAACTACATCTAATATGTTATACCACTTTTGAAGATATACTTTTTTTTGGGACGTTTGGAAATGAGGGTCAAATTTTTCTAACTAAAACCAAGTCAGCCTTGTTCCTCTCAATTGTAAAGGAGGCCTGTGCCTGCATTGGAATGTTAATGGGCTGGATTATTAATTTAATCATTATATGTCATTTTTTTTATTGTACACGTTTTTTATAAGAAATTAAATATTTTTATGCGTCATACATGCTCACTGCAATGGTCTAGTGCCAGCTGTGGCTATGAGGCTTAAAGTACTGGGTTCGTAAAAGTATATTTCAAATCGTAAGATGACTATTCTAATCGTTGCCGAATTGGTTTCGAGGTTTTATATTCCGTAATATGTGTATTGCAAATCCAAAGATGAACTATTAGCCCAGAATACGATATTTCTTGAACAAGTTTCATACGATGCTAAAAACTAATATAAATAATAAAATTGCTGCATGAAAAATTGTTGCGCCAACCCCTCTTAGTGGTATTAAAAAAAACGGGAAGTAAAAAGTGGTATAGCATTAACATTCACACTAACACATTTCATTTTTATATTTCAAATAATCACTTTCCTTAACAAATGTTGCATAGAAAGTTTCATTTTCAAAAATACCTGTTGTCAGTTAAATAACGTGCTATTTTTATAGTTTTTAACGTTATCGCGTTATAACGAAAGTGATTATGCGTTGTTAAGATTGCTATTAACCCTGTATATTATTTAGAGAACTGTTTATTTTAGGACTATACAGTTTTAGCAAATTTTCAACTAATGGTTTGTTAACCTATATAAATTAGCTGATTTTGAATTAGTGTTAAAAAAGTCAATAAATAGCTTTTCTGTTGCGTTTCGTTCGGCGAGTGAGATTGCCGCAGAATCAAAAACTCGTGGTAAGATAAATGTTTTTGCTCAAATAATAAGCGTTAACGATAATGGACAACGCGTATACTGACACGTGCCAGTGTATCGGGTTTCGGGTATATTACTGTACTGTATCAGCCCATATACCTCTCACTCTAGGGCACGGGCCTCCTCTACAATCGAGGGTACGATTGAGAGGGGGTTTCTGGTACAGCTTGGGTATATTCAGTTTTGATCAGGTTGGCGGTATTTCTCGCCATTCCACACATTATACGGTATATTTAACTGCTTTTCGACATTGAGACTTAAGGATTATGGAGACTAGGGAACACGTAGACCGGCAAAATATGTCAGCTTATTATACTAAGATAATTTGTATAATAGAATAAGAATTTGGTAGGACGGAGGCCGCTTAAATGAGGTCGTTATGGAGTTTTTGGTGGTGGCCTATGATAAATGTGGACTTTATGTGCCCGAAAATTATGATATGAAAAGAAATTATATAAATATATTACTATAATAAAAGTATAATATTATAACATGTATATGGGGAAGTAATAATTTATCAATTGATTACTAGATACTAACATTTAGTCAGTGACGAATAGTTTAAAAGAATATTTTTACAAATGAGAATGCATGAGATTAATTAAATTTGAAGAATCATAAAAACTTATTTGTACCTTGGTATTAAGCGTTTTAAAGTCAGCCGTCCCTAACGGGTCATAGGCGTGAATTTATATGCCTTTATATTTATGTAATTAAAATATATAATTTAATTGCATTTGTAAATGTATTTTGTAAATAGATGACGAATAACAGTAGCTTTTACTAATAATTAAGGGTAGAGTATTTTATTTTCTATACAATTTCGTGTAATGTCAGATGAAACAGATTATAAAATAGATTTTATTAAACGGAAAGTTATAGTCAAAATGTTTGGACAATAGTTTGTATTAATTCGTAATAAAATAAATAAAGAGACTGAAACAAATAATAGCACACTTATCTTCACAAAGCAGGAGACTAAATATTGAACCAAGAATTATTATCCGATAACAAAATATACGATTGGACGAACAGATCCGTTTTTATAATAGTTATACCAAATAATAGCTTTAACTTGCCATAAAATAACTGCTATTTTTATAATCTGTTTCATCAGTTATCTGTTGTGTATATTCGTTGTTAAAACAAGTAACTGACAAGCAGATAAATATAAAAAAGTCTAAAAACAACGTTTTTTTCAGGATGACATCCTTTTCGAAGAGGAAGAACCGATAGAATCGATAGAAATGACAATCCCACGGATTATAACGAGCGAGAAAATAGAAAACGGACACGCTGAGAAGTTTGACGACAAACTTTCGCCCCAAATGGCCAATAGCCAATATAACATAGCCACATCGCCTTCGTCCAACCAATTACGACAGAATCTGTCCAAGCGAAAGCTGTCTTACACCCGTCCCATACCAAAAACGACTTACAGTTCTACGTCAATAACTAAACTAGGTTCTCAAGAAGCGTTTGGTAGGAGGCTAAGCACCGCTGGACCTAAACGAAATTATTCGACTTCAAGTTTCGCTTATGTATCTACTCCTTTCCATGGCTCAACATTATCAGCTTTTGAAGAACCAAACGAATTTGCCTCACGGTTTTCTTTAAAATCGATCACTGACAGCGTTTCAGAAGTCGCATACTGCTGTTTCTGTTGCAAAAAGAAGAAAAGTGATAATAAGTTTTTAGATCTATCATTGCTCACAGACCCAGCATACTTAGTAATTTTACTATCAAGTTCGACAGTAGCTATATCTGTGACGAATTTTATTATCCAACTACCCATGCACGCTGAAAATATCGGTTTTGATAAGGCCAGAGGAGCGTACTTACTTAGTACAGTTTCAGCTCTTGACCTAGTCGGACGTATAGGAGGCTCAACGCTCTGCGATTTAAATATTATGCCCAAATCATTTTATTTCGTTGGTGGGTTATTTTTCTCAGGCATATCTTTGATCATAGTCCCTTTTTTAACGTCTTATACTAGTATCAGTGTCGTCTGCGCGTTTTTCGGCTTCGCTTCAGGGGTGAATAATAGCGTTACTACCCTTGTAATGGCCGAGATTTTAGGGGTTGAAAGATTAACTTCTACATATGGTATTAGTTTGTTTGTGAACGGGATACTGCAGTTAATAGGACCGTTAATCTGTGGTCTATGGTTTGAAAGAGAAAAAAGCTTTTTTAGCATGTTCATCACTTTCGGATTTATATTTTTGTTAGGTGCCTCATTGTGGATATTTATGCCGTTTATACAGAGAAACAAGAAACGAAAAGCGGAGGCTATGGAGAAAGCAAAAATTAATAACAGAGTTTAGTTTTTATTTTATTAAGAACGATGTTTTGACTTTTTTTTGGAAATGCTTATTTGTGTAATAGGCGTGTAAATGTTTTTAGTTAATTTAAGGGTTACTTTTAACCGTGGGGTCTTGGTTTCGATTCCAAACTTGGGAAACGTATTTTCGAGTTTTTATGAAACTAAAATTTTAATAATATCTTTTTGCGATGATCCCTTAAAAAGATAAGGATGTTGAAAAGTAAAGAAAAGACAGATGAGAAAAGTGTATTATAATATTTTTAATATAAGGCACAAATGTAATTAACGTTATTTTTCTGGTAACCGTTATTCCGAATAGCAGTTATTTTTAATAGCATATTTTTGAGGTTATGTTTTTATTGTATTTTTAATGTGATTTTTTGAGCGTTAAATCGTCACATATTGGCGAATTAGAAAAGAAGTGTTTGATGCGAGATCGCACAAGAGCAATGACAGATGAAGAACCTAAAATGGTGTTTAGAGTTGAGGTTGGAGCATATAGAGTTCTATAATCTCTGCTTGCCCCAATAGGAGACCGGATTTTAAATATACTATGTTGGCATATGGTAATTAACTGCCTCGGTGGCGTAGGTGTACTACGGTACGACTACAAAGTTGAGGTCTTGGGTTCGAATACCGGGTCGGGCAAAGTGATATTGAGTTTTTCTATTAATTATCAGCCCGAAGTCAGGAAATTGTGCCCGATATGGTGATAGGCTCGCCCCCTATCACATCGTGGGACCGAACATACAAGGCGAAATGTGGGTGTCCTGGTGGTGCCTCTGCCTGCCCCTTCGGGGATAAAGGCGTGAGTTTATGTATGTATGTATGAAATACCTTATTCTGTAACGGTAGTATGTGGCGAGTTAACGCTTACATTTTTAGATTAAGTGATTGCCAAATAGTATGATAATATCGAGGGTTTTAATACTGAAAACTGTATATTGATTACTTGATAAAGTGTAAGTCCAAACAGCATTAATAATAAGGCAAGCATAAATCTCAGTAGTTCATAATGCTTGCGCCTACTTTGCTACTTAAAGAAGCATTAAACACCTGTTTATAAATTAGAAGCACAAAACTCACCCGCTTCGAGCGCAAGTCACATAAGCAAAGTTTTGTAAGAGAAGCGTAATACTCACTATTGTAAGAATGAGTTTTAGGCGATAGAATATTAAATACATCTAAATTATAAATGCTTTTACATCGCCCCAATTGAAAGTAATAATCCTTTTCAGTATTAAAATTTAAAACACCACAAAATATTTATAACGAATAGTTCAAATGTACTTTAATAGAGAATATTTTTATTTTGATACAATTTTATTTTGTGTATTTATTAATAAAACGATTTAAGCTATTTGCCATAGGATATTTATGCCTATATGGCACGCCCCCATCACATCGTGGGACGGAACACACAAGGCGGAACTTGGGTGTCTAGGTAGCACCTCTGCCTACCCCTACTGGGAATAAGGCTTGACGTTTATGCGTGTATTTTATTAGACAAAACTTAAAAGGCATATTGCAGTAATTTTTAAAATGGCAAAGTTACATCATTACTCACGCACAACCTCCATGGCGCAGTTGGTTAGACGCCGGCTGTGAAACGATAGGCCGCGGGTTCGATACCCGCACCGAGACAAATGTTTGTGAGGCCCACAGATATTTGTCTCGGTCTCGGTGTTTGGAGACCGAAAAGTCTCGTAATTTCTGATACCCACGACACTAGACTTATTGATCTTAGTGTGGGGTCAGGACTATGTATGTGACTGTTGGGTGTATTTATTTATTTATTACGTTACTACGGTTTTCAGTGCGACTTTGGTCAGTCGAGCCGACACATTCGTACCGTACCTTTAACAGCTCTACCAATTAAAAAAAGTAATTTATATTTGCGATTTCTGCAAGTAACGGCTCAATATATTTGAGTGAAATTTTTAATGAAGATAGCTTATATCTTGGACTAAGATTTAGTGTTTTTATTCTATTAGTTTTTTTTAATGTGACGTCAGCAAAAATATTTCTTTTTCTAGATATGTTTAAAGAAACATGTAAAATTATCAATGTCAAAATCAATTTATTAAAATATGACGTAAAATAAAAATACGACGATAATCATACGTTAAGTCAGGCAGGACATTTTATTATAATGTGACGTCAGCAAAATAATTTTTTTTCTAGAATTGTTTTTAATAATCATTATTCATGTGAGTATAAATAAGACATTGTTTTTGGTGTTCAATGTTTTTTCTTAACCGAGGTTAGGTACAAAGAGCTCAATTTTAGTAAAATTAATTAAATGTTGATTATGGTGCTCTGTTTTATCGTATTGACATGTATTTGTGTTCAGATTTTAGAAACATTAGATTAGCTTGTCGGTATCTGTATCAGCCCATATACGTCTCACTGCAGGGCACGAGCCACCTCTACAATCGATAGTTTGATTGTGAGGGGTTAGGCCATTGTCCACCACGCTGGCTTATTGCGGGTTGGCGTAAGTTACTTTGTCAGAGTCTCAAATTATTTTTTATCGAATTCTGAACGAAGCCAGGTGGAATGTCAGGTGGGCTGCCTTTTGCTGGCAAAAATGTAATTAAATCTTAGGCAATGTCTTTCAATATTTTAAGGTTTAGCATAAAAAATACGAGCTTAAATATTTTATTATTTAACTTACTGAGGCTTCCTTTACTAATAAATTACTTTAATTAGAATTTAACCTTAAAAATTGATTCAATTTAAGCTAAAGATGTATACACAATTTTTTTGACTTTTGTAAAAAAGACGTTTGAAAGTAAATTATGTTCTTAGCATTTACGAAAAGACATGGCCATTTTCTTTATCTAAAATAGATAATTATAAAAAGTATGACTGTCTCTAATTACATTAAATATGACCCAAAACTAGCTTCTCCAGTTATACAGGGTATATCAAGACCGCGACCAAAAACGAAGCCAGGTGGTAGTATTAGTGATATCAAACACAATGCAAGTAAAAATTTCTAAAAAAAAGTCATATTTTTTCAAACTTTTTACTTATCTTCGTATTTGAGTGATAAATACATAGTTTTTTTTTTAAATTATGACGTACACCGCTTTATTTTTTAAACATGCAATGGTACGTAAGGGTTTAAATTACTATTTTTGCAAAAACTAGGTATTTACCTCCCAAACACGACGATTTTTAATATACTGTAAAAAAAAATCCGTCGCTGTTTTTGCAAAAATTTTGATTGCATTGTATCTGTAACCGCTAAAACTGCCACCCGGCTTCGTTTTCGGTCGCGGTCTTGATTTACCCGGTCTGACTCAAAACTAGCTTCTCCAGTTTAATATCTTTATATCGGAGGATAATACCTCTCACCTCAATATTTTGTCACCCGTTTCGCTGCAGCTGCAGCGGGAAGTTGACAATTATTTTTGCCAACTCCTATATGTTTTTTTTTTAATTAATTTCGTTGCGGGTTGAAGACAAGCTAGTGTAGCTAAGAAATTTACCGAGCTTCTGTGGGCTCAGTTGTCTTCAAAAACGTAGATTTTTGTTCGTAATGTTGGTAGCACTGCTATATTAGAGAAAATTTATCTAATTATTATTAAACAACAAATATAGTTCCGTTGGTAACTCAAAAGTATATTTGGATATTATCCGCCCAAAACGATTTTAAGGGCCAATTGCACAAACTAACTTTACCCATACCTTTGGCTTTGAAAACGTCAATCCTATACATTAGCAATGTCAAATACATCACAAATGTATGGCGATGACATTGTTAAAATCAAAGTTATGGGCAAAGTTAGTTTGTGCAACTGAGCCTAAATGTAATTCATAGCGCTAAACTCTGTTTATTTTTCAAATGATTCTTGTGTATTGGACAACCTGTCAAATGTCAGCCAATAGGAGGGCAGAAAAGGTGTCCCGGCATTATCATTTTTTCCTACGTTTTTGAAGCGCCGGCGCTCCCTCTAGAGTCTACAATATATACTATAAGATTAAATTGTAATATAAATTAACTTGGAATAGTTAATCCGTCGATTTATAAGCAATAATGCTTGCTGTCCGTGGAAATGTATTTAAAGTATTTTTAGGTATAATTACCTCTTCAGGTGCATCCACATTTCACACCGCAGTTACCTTTTTTGAAGCTACATTGTGGAATAATATTATCGATTGTTACCTCATGCTTGGCAACATGTAATAACAATAAATAACATTTTGTTATCAGATGTTGATGAGTAACATGTTTGACAGCCTCCGTGGCGCAGTTGGTTAAACGCCACCTGTGAAACGAGAGGCCGTGTTCAATCCCCGCACTGAAACAAATGTTTGTGTGATCCACAGGTATTTGTTTCGGGTCTGGGTGTTTGTGAGACCGAAAAGTCTCTCGTAGTTTCTAATACCCACGACACAAGACTCGATGTTAGTGTGGGGTCTGGACTATGTATGTGACTGTTGGGTGTATTTATTTATCTTTTGGAAACATTGCTCACCAAAACGTAACTGCGGTGTAGATGCACTATTAAATAGAATTTAAATCACTGACTTTATTGCCGCCATTTTGAAACTTAGTTATTCGAGTTATACAATCAGGTAGATGTTCCATCTCACGAGGTCCGTTTGTCTATGGTGGAGCGTGTGCATACACGTTTATTATAGTGTGTGTAATGCAATAATTTCAAAAGAGAATGCCCATTAATGGTATCGGTAAAAAATATCGTTAACGCTGATACTTAAAATGCTTTTTATCGAAAATATCTTTTTTCCTTACACAAAAAAGTAGGTTTCATCGAGGGACAAAAATCTTTGCTGCGCTACCAAGTTTCATAGTAAAATGGGCATTCTCCTTTTATAATGAAGTTGACATTGACAATTGAAAAGCAAATGTGCATTTAACTTTGTCTATTATAAAATCATTAACCGCAGACTATGTGAGATGGAATAACTACCATCATTTAGATAAGTTACAAATATGCGTATATGAACTTTTGCTACGCGGGAATGTATTAGCCAATCACAAGGCAGTAATTACGCGCGTACTTCTGCTATTGGTCGTTTCGTAAGCGTCAATATGACGTCACTGGTCAAATTTTCTTGTTCTCAATTTTAAATAGGGAATGTGTTATAGACACAATGAATCTGGTGTACCTATTTCAAATCTTAAGATGAAACAATAAGGTCTATATTCCATTGGCTCTTGGTGTTTTGTAACTTATTTAAATGATACATACATCTATATTTTGTTATAATTATGACACACTGTCAATTAATGCATAACAATTAAACTGTAAATATTTACATTTTTTGTCTCTTTTGCACTGTTGATGTAAGAAAGAGAGGCACGATGTATGCTTGTGTTATGTAATTTGTAATATTTAGATGTTAATGTTTGGGTGCGTAAGAATTAGTATGTTTATTTGAAATTATATAGTGGGAAAGAGAAACACAATACTGCCAGTAGGTAAGAAAGAGATATGTATGTATATTGATATTTTTATATTAAGATAAATTATTACATTCAGTCTAAGCGGTTTCCTCACTTCAGCAAATAATTTACCGAGTATTTTATTTAATGAAAATATTTTTCTCTCTTTTTTATTACTACTCACTTAGGCAGATTAATTACCGACATAAATGTATTTTTTTAAGGTTCGTTTCCACCCTCAAATTATTTCTAATCCCAAAAAAAACATGAATCCAAACATTAACATCATGTTGAGTGTTTTTTATTTTTATATTTTGCGACTAAATATTAAAGAATTACCGTCTCTTATGATATTTTATCGCATGTATTATTAATGTATAAATGAATGATAATTATTTTGTTAATCACGATTTTTATTTAAATTATCTCGTTTCAGGTTTTATAAGGTAAGGGTCATACAAAGAAAAAACAATGATTAGAGTTTTTTTTTTCTTATAAAGTGAATAGGCTTATTGAAAAAAAACTAATTTTTACGGATTTTATCGCGATTTGGTTTAATTTTTACATTTTTTAACTTCCCGACCGACTTCCAATAGACCAACTGCCAGACCTCATGACACAGTGAGCTCCTTCGCGTAGATCGGATCGCAAAAGCCTATTAGCTTTTTGAATTAACATTTTAATTTAATAATTGTAAATTAAGGATAGTTAAAATGTAACAGTCACTGAGCTGACGACTAATATCTCAGTCCGCCCCGTGACCACGAAAGCTGTAAAGCAAACGAAACGCCGCCGGGAAGTTAAAAAATGTAAAAATTAAACCTAATCGCGATAAAATTCGTAAAAAATAGTTTTGAATGGCCTAGTTAAGATCGCAGGAAGTCACTGCATGCCTCCAACAGGTCCATCTGGACATCCATGGGGGAGGCCTATGTTCAACAGTTGACTTCTTGGACATGAAGAGAGAGATACAGAGAGAGTAATGTAAAAAATATTTTTTCCTGTATGTTGGATAGACGGCCTAACTAAAGAAACTTTACACATTGTACTGGTCGCTGTGGAGATCTTGAGGGAAGCCTAATCAGCAGTGGAATTCTTGTGGCTGAAGAGTTACAGGGAGGATATGTAAAGACTTTATATCTTTCTATAAATCCGGAATAAGATGCATAGAAATGAGAATAATTTATCGAATCCATTAAAATGTTCAACATTATTTAGACTCAGTCATTTTTTGAACTACCACCCGGTTCAGAAAGCGGTTTTCACTAGAGAAGAACGGGCAAGAAACTCTAGTGTTGCTCTTTTCAAAACCAGTTTACAATGTAGTGATTATTACAAAAATTACAAGTTTGTTTAAATCAGAGCAGTTTATTAATAACTTGTTATTATTTGGATATATTTTAATACGAATAAGTTTACTTTATATTTAATATGGCTGAGAGAAACGAAGTAACCCATAACGAAGAATCAGTATACTCTGTTTCGCCAACGCAATAAATAATTATAAAAGCGTTAAGTAATCATAAAAGTACACATACATACATAAATGTGTTATGAAATGACACCTTAGGTTATGGTCTATCACGGAATATTAAAATCTCTAGCCTATATTCGTCCACTGGAGGACAGGTGCTTTTTCAAGATTGAGCATTAATAAATAAAGTTTTGTCTATAAATACACCTAAGGCGTATACTGCACCACTCTGTCAGTATTCTAAATTAACATACATACATCAAACTAACGCCTTTATCCCAGAAGGGGTAGACAGAGGTGCTACCAGGACACATGTTTTATCAGCTCATAATCGCCTACTCCTGAGAATGAGACTCCGACACACCAAGAGTTCACACTTAAAGCTGTAATATTTTCATTCAAATATACATATAAATAATTTTAAATAAAAAAATAAAAACCGTCTTCAAAGTGCCACTACAAAGTAACAAATAATATATATTTCATCGTACTAGTACCCAATGATTAATGTTCTTATTGACTTGACTAGCTAACAAATCTTAAATACGTAATATTTTGAAGGCGGGTCGCTAAATATCAAACACGTATAAATTTAAGCAAATGTTACACCATTTGATATTACATGTAGATCCTGCAATGTTGGCTCAGAAAGGCACATAAGTAAATTAAACACAAATGAATATAATGTGCTAATCCTACGTGTAAATTTATTGAAGTTTTGATAGAATTTCTATGTGTCTTACATGTGTGTGGTAGCCTGTTGATAATTATCTAGATATGATCCACGAGACGGTTGACCACCGTCTCGGTTATAATTCCAGGGTATACACCTCCGGAATTATCGGAGTCACTTGTGTGTTGATAATATTCAATTACCAAACTCTTTAACAGTGATATATTTCAATCATAGTCAGGAAACCTGCATGACATAAAGGCCTTTATGTACAAGAAAAGGTATGTTGTGTCCCATGCTTTACAGTGGACGATTACGGCCTGATATATTAAGACAAATTAAAATTCCGTGTAAATCTTGCGTGTATTACGCTATAATTACTTACACAAATTAATGTTAAGCGTAAGGCGTACGTGTTCGGCACTTGGCGACCCGCCTTCAAAATATTACGTATTTAAAATTTGTTAGCTAGTCAAGTCAATAAGAACATTAATCATTGGGTACTAGTACGATGAAATATATATATTTTGTTACTTTGTAGTGGCACTTTGAAGACGGTTTTTATTTTTTTATTTAAAATTATTTATTTTCCCCTTTTTAGTTTTGATAGGCATCGTAATGATGAGAAAGGTGATCATGATATAATCAAAACGATGTCTTTAAAATTTACGAATTCTTCAGACCAAACATGATATTATTGCTGTGAAATTATGAGAAGATTGTAAGTCATTATAATCATGATATCCGCTATTGTTAGACACTGACCAGGTCGGATTCTCTTAGTTTACGTCGGTAATTTACGTATCTATTTCTCTCACTCTCCCTCTTCTTCACCTACTGTTTATAGTAAAACTTTTATATTGAAAACTGAAATTAATTGTATCTACTATCTACCCCCCCCCCCCTACACGCTTTTCTCCTTTTAACCCCCCCCCCCCTTTGTAGTAACACACTTATACCGAACCAGGTGCAAAAATAATTATTGCTGTACCGTTCAATTTTGAGGAGTTCTGCTCTTCAAGTCCGAAGATATTCATCAGGTCTTCACCATTATTTAATGACACCAATCTAACATATCATACTTATCGACAAAATAGTTTATTTTTAATCGTTTAAGTACTGCCAGAGATATTGAGTATTTACATTAGTATCTATTTTATCCCCCCCCCTACACCCCTTCCCCCTTTTAAGCCCCCCTTTGTAGTAATACGCTTATACTGAACCAGGTGCAAAAAGAATTATTGCTGTACCGTTCTATTTTGAGGAGTTCTGTTCTTCAGGACCGAAGATATTCATCAGATCGTCACCATATTTTTATGGGACCAAACGACTAGCACCAGCTTTCAATTAAAGAAAGAATTATCGAAATCGGTTTACCCAGTACAGAGAAATGAGGTAACAAACATAAAAAAAAAAAAGCAACATACAGTCGAATTGAGAACCTCCTCCTTTTTTTGAAGTCGGTTAAAAATCAGGACAATCGAAAACACATCGCTTATCTCTAAGTATGTATGTATTCTTTTTAATTCCAGCTGGAACCCTTCACAGAAGAAGAAGCGGGAGATCTAGAAGATTCCACGAACCCTAAATTAGTTTTCACCCCCGAAGACAACACTCCAACGGGACAACCCAACGGTTCACCCCCCATATTCAAGAATAACTCCAACATCAACCTTGAAGATAGAACTTCACCCAACAGGGACAACTTTGCTCGATCAGCCAGCGCTGCACTGGTGACGTCACGGGAAGGAGAAAGGACTAGGAAGATCTCCACACCAGCTTCATCTAAACATGGGTTGCACCAAATATCCAGTAGAAACCATCTACCTTCAAACCCGTCTTTGCTAGAATCAGTCCCTGAAGGCCGAAGCAGTAGAGTCAATTCACAAGAAGCTTTCGGTAAGAAGCTAGCTGTTCCTAAAACTCCTAAACGAAGTCCTTCCACTTCTAGTTTTCAGTACATGTCTACGCCTTTCCATGGGTCTACCCTATCAGCTTTCGAAAAGCCTAGTGAATTTGCTTCTCAGTTCAGTCTTAAATCTGTCACTGATAGCCTAGCACCAATTACATATTGCTGCGGATGTAGGAAGAAAGATGACGATAAAAAGGAACCTAATAAGTATTTCGATATCCAGTTACTTAAAGACCCTATATATTTAGTGATATTGATATCTAACTGTACCTGTGCGATTTCGTATACAAACTTTATAATTTTAGTACCAGCTTATGCTGAAGAATGTGGGTTTGATAAATCATTAGGAGCTTATTTACTTTCAATAATTTCAGCGTTAGATCTTGTAGGCAGGATAGGAGGTTCAGCTCTATCAGATGTGGTAGCAACGCCTAAAAGGTATTTCTTCATTTTCGGTCTAGTTCTTTCAGGAATAAGTTTAGCAATGATACCGATGGTACAAAGCTACTCAGCTATTTCAGCTTTCTGCTCAATTTTCGGCATCGCTTCTGGGATTAATGTGGGAGTAACTGCTTTAGTAATGACGGAAATGCTGGGGACGGAAAGATTGATGTCCTCGTATGGAATATCGCTGTTTATGAACGGAATTTTGCAGTTGATAGGACCTCCAATCTGCGGATTTTGGTTTGAGTACGTCCAATCTTACAAGCCCTTGGTGGTAACTCTAGGGTTTATTTTAATAAGTGGGGCGGCGTTGTGGGGTTTCGTGCCTCTGATTAACAGGGAAAGAAGGAGAGCGATGAAAAATAAGCAGGATAGCAAAGCTTAGGATAAGTTTAGGCAGCATTCATTGATTTTGAAAGATCTTGTGTAGGGGCGAATTGTGCGCGAAATATTTTGAACATAAATGAAAATAATTGGCCAGTGGCACACAATTCATTTCATTCAATAAAAAAATTATATAAAGAAGTGTGCTGAACTTCTGCAGTTTCAGAAACTGAAATATAAGGCATATTAAATAACTGTCATGTATTTTGAAAACGAATATTTAAAACTTTAAAATCGCGTCATATTTATATGAAATTCGCGTCCAATTCGCCTCGTCTGAACAAGGTCTAAGAGATAATTCACACGCAACGACCAGTAAAACGATGGTATAACTCCAATTATTACAAATTAATTTTATCCATTTGATGTATTCTAATTTTAATGATAGTCGGGCTAGTTACCGTGGTATTTAAATAAAATGATACGAAACACCCAGTTTCAATTATACAGGGTATATCAAGACTGCAACCGAAAACGAAGCCAGTTGGTAGTATTGGTGACTTCACAATAACGACACAAATACGACAGTAAGAAAAAAAAATGTTTTTCTTTTTTGTTCTAGCCTGTATTGTCCCACTGCAGGACACAGGCCTCCCTATCCTTCTTCCACTCGTTTCCAATAAAAGAAGTGTCGCTTTTTTTTTTTGCGAAATTTTTAGTTGCATTGAGTCTGTCGTCACTAATACTAAACAAAGAATTTCGTAAATCCATTCAGAATTAAACAAGATAGAATAGTTTTAAATCTTGCAGTGGGAGTAAAGAAAAAGGACTATGTATGTGGCTGTTGGGTGTATTATTTGGTATTTATTGATATTATTTATTAATGGTATTTGGGTTTGTACCCAAAATATTAAAAAAACGATCATAGTCAAGAACCCTATTGTATTTGAATCTGGGTGATTTTGTGGTCCTAATTCAATTTCAGTATAAACCGCGGGTCTAGCCTTAGCTTAAGACGTATTATTAAGATCTTTTTATACGGAAACTATACAAATTTTCCCCTTTATATTAAATTTAGTGCTCTTGTAAGATTCATTTTACGTAGTTTATTCTGTTGGTTGGTGGATTTTTTCCTTATTTATTGTAAACTAGAATTCAAGGCAGCTTTTTGTGTCCGCAAGCTTGATTGCAAAGAGTTTATAGCTTTAACGAATATTTTAAAAGAATTCTTTATTATGATACATAATCAATTGTAAAACTAAAGGTAACAATGCATATTAAACCTTGTCTCCAAAACGTAAGGCACATAATTTTTCAAATAAATTTATAGGGAATTCGCGCGCATACTGCGTTACACGCGCGTCTGCGAGCGATTAGACATTTATCATATTAATGGAAATATATCTGAGAAAACGGCACGTTGGAAATACCCATAATCACCGGAGATGCATGAATGGATATATTGATGTATAAGAGCCGAAAAGGTATGCCAGGATCTTACCTTGTGGCTGTTGATAGTCTCTGCCTATCCCTATAGGTGTAGGCGTGAGTGTGTACGTATTTTGTGGAGATAAAGGTGAAATTTCGCTTGTATACGCTGACACTGTTTGCCAGATGCACAGTACCCCAGTTCTCTACCCGTCAATTTTCTTCCCGCTGCCCTCCCGATCTAATGGTCCGGCAACTAGAGGCGGATTAAATGTTGAGAGCGCCTAAGGCAAGCACCTCAAAGGCGCCCCTCTAGCAGCCGTATTAAAAAAAAACTTACATTACATGAATGTAGAGTTCATTTAACGAACGAATGCGATTCGTATGTCACATTTATAACATCAGATGGTTATGCATAGAAACGAAGATATCCGAAATCATCGCGCGCACCTTCGTAACCTCGCGACCCTAGGCACGTGCCTAGTTTGCCTTAGGGATAATCCGCCACTGCCGGCAACACATCCATGATCCCAGCGTTGTGGATATTCATGGTAGGCAGTGATCCATTAATCAGGTAAACTGGTTGCTGTCTGCCGGATCGATGTAATAAAAACCCGGTGAAACCAACCCGGTGAAATATTAATTACTTTACGCGAACGAAACTCCACCAATCAACAGCGTCTATTCAAATAACGTTCTAAAAAAAAAACAAAAAACGCTTATTTGTCAATTGGTATTACGCAGTGCCATACATACAGTGTGCATTATGCCTTATATAAATATTCCATATTTATTGTATCTTAGATATAACAGTCTTTATTTTTATAGCCAAAATTAACTTGTGTGACAATTCGATCACTTTAATTATTATAAGCAAGAGTTAGTACTGGACATATTGAGACTTACACCCGTATTCTAAGATGTTTCCTCTAATCTTCCTCAACCTTATCCTAGTCGAGGTGACTTGAAAATGAATTTAAGGAATCCTCGAAAATGGTATGCTTAGTTAAAAATATACTTTTACTAAAGGTTCCTCGAGTGAGATTGAGTTGAGGAAAAACGTCATCATTTACGTCACTGATGTATAGATAAAGTAGAGATTTAACAAAAAATCTTTGAAACTAGCCTATGGTCACTTGAAAAGTGACAGTCAAATGTCATGTCAAAAGTGTTTACAAATAATATATAATTATTTAACTCAAAATCTTCAGGATAATGACTGGAAGACAAATATTTAGTGAGTCGGAGAAATGGTGGCTGCAAAAAAAACGCATGCAGACAGGAGGAGGGTCATACAATCCAACCCGGAAATTTCGAAGGATATTCTTATGGATGAATCGTCGTTCGGGATATTCGTACGGAGTATCGTACAAGTATTACAGGAACCGCTGAAAATCTTTAATAACTCGTTTAAAATAATAAACATTGTTTCCAAACGAAAAATCTTTTTTTAATCGACTTCAAAAAAAGGAGATCACCAATTCGAGCTGTATGTATGTAATTTTGTCAGAACTGCACTGGTTCTGCAGTTTTTGAGATAGAGCAGGGGTCACAATCTTTTTCAATCAGCGGCGCACATACATATTTACTATTTTGTCTCGGAACCCTATTCTATCTAGCTGGTTGAAACGTACAGTGATATTAGTTAGGTAAATAAGCACAAAACTAAAAATTTAGATAGAGGGAATTCTACGCGGTGCCCTCCTTTACTTTCTACGGCGCGGCGCACCAGGAGGCACACTTTAGGACACCGTGAAATAAAGAGTAATGTTTATATCATTCACTAGAAAAACGAGTAGATCGTGTAGAGGCACCCACCTCAAAAAATTGTTGGCATATTTAGGTATTTAAGAATTTTAAAAGGTAATCTTTATTTCTCTCTTTTAAATTACAATTTTAAAGTAGGATTATTTCTTTCATTTCTTCCTTAAGGTAGGTCGCGACGTACCTTGAGTTTGACAGTTGATTTCTTTCCTCAAGAAAGGAAAATTTTTGAGTGACGTTGAGTGGAGGAGGTTTTTTTCAACTAAGAATACGGATTTCCTCTAGTAACGTCAAGTGGAGTCGAGAAATTTTCGAGGAACGTTTTAGAATATGGGTGTTAAAATCTTATGTCTCAGGATGGCGAGCGCAGTGGAATGCCAAGCATTGCTTTGTAATACATAGTGTTGTTTGGTTTTCTACTGTCCATGAGCAGTCGTATCGCTTACCATCAGGCGAATGGCAGGCTCGTCTCGCCATTCATCGCAATAAAAAAAGCATGCGGCGCATAAAACGAAAAATGTGTAATGGTTTCTTAGATTTACGTGAATGTTTCACATTGAAATAAAAATAGTTTTTACGGTTTTAATCGCGAATTGGTTTAATTAGTATTATCTCAGTCATACCTCAGTCCGCCCCGTGACCACGAAATCTGTAAAATAAACGAAAAGCCGAAAAACGAAAACGAGATAAAAGCCGTAAAATATTTTTATTTAAACGAAAAATGTAATGGATTACTAAATTATGAATATAACACAAATAAAAAACAAAATGTGGAACTCTTCCCTTTTTTATAATGCCACACTTTGGTCGACTTTGACAAAATCGACCTGGTTGAGGTCGCCGGAAGTCGCTGGGTGCAGGGCGCGTCCAACAGGTCCATGGGGGAGGCCTATGTGCATCAGAGGACTTTCTGTTGTTGAAGAGAGAGAACCAAGAGGTTCGCCAATTTATTTATTTTTGTCGCACCATTCTGTGGAAGTTCGACGGTGTCTCCATAAGCCTGAGTCTTACCGACATGATAGGAATGTTGCCAATATAGTGGTAGAAAAAAATATCTTCTAATAGGCCGCCTATTTATATCGAACTAGCTTCTGCCTGCAAACTTCGTCTGCGTGGTTATTATTTGAAATCTCCCATCCCGTCCCGTCCCGTTATATCCCGCCCGCCCCGTTTCATTCTCACTAATGGAATGTAATCCAGTCCCATCCCATCCTTTTGAGTATAAAAAAGTTGCAAATATATCAGAATTTCTTCTTCATCCCACGGGAACACTAAACTTTTCGGGATAAAAAGTATACTATGTTACTTCTAATACCTCCAAGAATACGTGTACAAAATTTCATGCTGATCGGTTGACTAGTTTTCGCGTGAAAGCGTAACAAACAAACTTTACAACACATTTATAATATTAGTAGGGATGGCGGGTGAAAACCTTCTTTCATAGTTTTGCCGGATACCCCGCTCCCCCATCCCGATCTGATGGAGCAACTCATCAAGCGTTGAGGATGTTTATGTGCAGTGGTCATTTACCATCAGGGGACCTGTTTGCTCGTTTGCCAGACCTACTGTATAAAAATGTTGCCATTCGATGCTTTAGAACTGCATTGCTGCATCAGGCACAGTGCAGTGTTGCCAGATTAAATAACCCAGTACATTTATATTCTAACGGATTTGTTTATAGATTTAAAACCTATTTTAGTTATCGAATGTTTTGTCTTCACTCAATCTGCATTTGACAGTCGTTCGAAAGGGACAAAACATTCGATAACTAATACAAGATTTAAATCTGTCTATGAATAAATTCGTAAATGTTTTCTCAGTTCCATATAGGGACCAATAGATTCATACTGAAGCAATATTAGCAGAATTAAAAGAACCACTTAGTGATCTAAGTGTGATCGGATCCAGCCTGTGTTGTCACGCCGGCAAAATTTTGTCGACCAGTGAGAGGTGATCATCTCTTATCTGTATTTATCGAATATTCTAGATCTGCCAAACTGAAGAATTATTACTAAAGTAATTCTGGAATTGTTATGAACCATCAAAAATAACCTTTAATGGCTAGATGTAAAGTTCACTTTGCATTACCAATAGATGTAAACGAAAACTGTAAGATGGCGAGTTTTGTCCTTGTCATACTTATGTAGTCAAATTGTGAGAGAGAGGGACATAACATAAACTAAATATATAAATAGATAATTTTTCCTTTACGTTTATGCGTAATGCGAAATTTACTATATTTCTGAAGGATAAAGTTTATTTTTCTATCGTTAAATATAATAAGAATTCCAATTGTTGTAATATGTCATCTTTCAAAGTAAAAACTTTTTGACACTCAGTGCACAACTCAATAATTTCAAAATGGCGGAAGTCAAATTCATATTGTAATACCGAGCCTCAAATATTGTGGTCCATACTGTTTCGGACATCGCGAACAAAATCTATGCGTTGCATGTACCAACAAACGCAACATGAGCGAGACAGAACATAGTGCAGCGAAGGAGTGATAAAGACAGAAATACGTAAAAACGCGGACAATTAAACCCAGATCGAACATAGTGGAGCGTAGGAGTGACAGAGATAGAAACACGTAAACACACGAGAAAGTAAAGCGAGAGAGAACATACTGTCCGTAAGAATTACAGGAATAAAAACACGTAAAAAGGGGTGAAATTAGAGTGAGAGGGAATATAGTATGCGAAGCAGTGATAGACACAAACACGTAAGACACAAATACGTAGGAAAGACAGGGATAGTAATAGGTAAACGCGCGGGAAATCGGAGCGAGAGGGAAAATAGTGTAGCATAGGACTGACAGGTATAGGAACACGTAAACACGGGAAATTCAATGGAGAGGATTCATAGTGACAAACAAACGCGGGAAACTAGAGTGAAAGCGAAAATAGTAATTGTACAAGTGTGACAGGGACAGGAATAGGTAAATGCGCGGGAAATTAGACCGATAGGATTCATAGTGCGTAGGAGTGGGAGAGACAAACGCGGGAACTAGAGCGAGAGCAAAATAGTAATTGCTCAGGAGTAACAGGGACAGGAATAGGTAAACGCGCGGGAATTAGAGCGAGAGGGAAGGCAGTATCTATAGGAGTGATAGAGACAAATAGCGGTTTCGTTGTTTCGGTACATTTTGTTCGCGGTGTCCCGTCTAGAAGTCAATGGCCTGTAAAGTGATGTCTCAAAGACGTGTGTAAATGTCTAGTGTAAAATAAATATTTTTATTCTTTAATTTCGTTTTATTTGAAATATATCACTATGTGCATTTCTCCTAATATTCTCAATTGTAGATCTCGTCTTCACCAGGAAGAGTAGTCTAATACAGTAGTAGTCTTTTGGTGGCGCAGTTGTACCACGGTAAGATTATAAGGCTGAGGTCTCGGGTTCGAATCCCGGGATGGGCAAAGTAGTTGGATTTTTTCTAATCATTATCAGCCCGGAGTCAGGAATTTGTGCCCGATATTGCGATAGGTTCGCCCTCTATCATCTCGTGAGACGAAACACGAGGCGAAATGTGGGTGTCCTGGTTGCACCTCTGCGTACCCCTTGTGAGAGAAAGGCGTGAGTTTATGTAATATTTTTATACTGTTAACATAGTTTTCAAGCCGCTGGATGCCTCTTCTGATAGTTCATATTTCGAGCGAACCGTTTTCCGTTCCTATTGGTTTTGGTAATTCTTCTTTCTGAAACATAAATAAAATATAGATTTTAATAGAAAATCCTTGATTTTTTTATGTCAAACATCTTAAAGCTTTGTCATTCCTTCAACATACACAAATATTAGTATAATTGTCCGTCAGACCAACATATTTTATTCACAAATCACAGCTAATACAGATTACCTAAACGAATGTGGGTAGTATGAAAATATCATTTTATATGTGGGTAGTATGTAAATTCAGACTTGTCGCGTCGCGTATAGTGATTAATAAGGACCGTCTACCGGCCTTACTCATAGACTGATTTTAAACTTATTTTAGTAATCGAATGTTTAGTCTTCTTCGCTCAAACTGTATTCTAAAGTCGTTCGAAAGAGACAAAACATTCGATAACTAGAATAGGTTTTATATCCGTCTATAAATAAGGCTGTATTTGATATTTTTAGTAAATTATGAGTGAATTACTTCCATATTCGGTTTCGTTGTTACGTTACTGGGTTTATCGGTGCAACGTTCAGCATTCGCAGCGAATATCCAGGTTAGTGGTCTCATGCCATTTGATGTCAGTCCCGGATTGAATATTATTCGAAACGGGGCGGAAACTTAATAATAGTCTGTACTTATTTTTAACGAATTTTTAATGAGAGAATTAATATTTGTGTGTCCACAGGTATTTGTTTCGGGTCTGGATGTTTGAACAAAAAGTGTCTCGTAGTTCCTGATACACAAGACTCGATCTTAGTGTGGGGTCAAGACTATGTGACTGTGTGGTATAATTATTTATTAAGAAATATGTGATTATTTTTTAATTTTTCAAGGCGAAATGTGGGTGTCTTTGTGGCGCCTCTGCCTACCCCTTCTGGGAAAAAAGCGTGAGTTAATGTGTGTATGTAATTATTACCGATCCTCATTCGGATAGACCTATAAGAGGGTCGGTTTATTTGGATAAAAAGGACAATCTGCCATCTCTCGTCACGAGCACATCTCGCTCCAAGTCGCATAGTTATAATTTTACTCTGTTTGTAAATACCTGTGAATGCTTGTCAGCTTTGTGCGCGCGTAAAGTAGCAGGATGCGCGAACGACGCACCGCACGTACAAACGTGCGCTTTCCCGCGCGCGTGCGTGCGCATATGCGCTTTCAGTGAGGTAGTTCGCTGCAACAAACACATACATATTTACCACACAAAAAAAATTAAAAAAATCTGTCTCTTTTTTGCGAAATTTCTGGTTACACTATGTCTTATCACTAAAACCACCACCTGGCTTTATTTTCGGTCGCAGTCTTGATATACCCGGTACATGGCCTAACCCCTCTCAATCGTACTAATTTAGAGGAGGCCCGTGCCTGCAGTGGGACGTATATGGGCTGATACTCACCGAGAAGCTATTCCCACAGACACCACACGTGGGTAGCTGCTCCCTCCTAGCATGGGCCCTCCACATATGAGCTCGTAGCGTGTCCCGGCTGGAGTAGGAGCGAGAGCATATCGTACATGTGTGCGCGCTGCCCACCCCGTGCGCGGAGTAGGCGTGAGCTTGTAACGCGGAGGAGGTTATGAACCGAGAGGTGCATATATCGCACGCGTATCTGAGGACAATATTAATGTGTTTTTTGAGTTCTTGCACTCATCATTCTGTCTTTTTTTATTGCAATGGCGAAACGAACATGCCATTCGCCTGATGGTAAGCGATACGACCGCTCATGGACAGTAGCAAAACCAAACACCATGAATTACAAAGCAATGCTTGGCATTCCACTGCGCGCGCCATCCAGTAGTTACTCTGGCTACAATGTCCTTCAAACCGGAACACAACAGTGCATTTACGCTGCTATAAATAAAACAAAAAAAAATAGTAAACTTACTTATAAGAAGAAGTGTCGCGATGTTTCTTCGCTCTTCTAAAATGATGCTTTAGAGTTTCCTGTGAAGGAATATATTATTATTCAATGAAGGATACATTTTTTATAATAAAAACATCCAACAGTCACATACATAGTCCTGACCCCACTAAGATCGAGTGTTGTGTCGTATTAGAAACTACGAGAGACTTTTCGGTCTCACAAACACCCAGACCCGAAACAAATACCTGTGGATCACACAAACATTTGTTTCGGTGCGGGGATCAAACCCGCGGCCTCTCGTTTCACAGCCGCGCCGGCGTCCAACCAACTGCGCCACGGGTCTGTATAAATTGTGTTGCATAAATATTTGAATTAAAAAGACGAACAGTTTATATCTATTCTCCCTTATGTTTCTAACTTCTAGCCACCCTATTTTTCTGTAAGTAGAGATAAAATACATGTATTTACGACTACCTCGGTGGCGCAGTTGTACTACGGTACGATTACAATACAGGTCTCGGTTTCGAATCCCGGGTCGGGCAAAGTGATATTGAATTTTTCTATTCAATATTAGCCTGGATTCAGGAATGCCCGATATGGCGGTAGTCTCGCCCCCTATCACATCATGGGACGGAACACACGAGGCGAAACGTGGGTGTCCTGGTAGCACCTCCGCCTACCCCTTCTGGGAAAAAGGCGTGAGTTTATATATAATAATACTCACCGGGGATTTGAACTTGACATCACACTCCACACAGTAATAATCGTCTCTCTCATGCACCGTTTCCGTGTGTTTTTTCAACGCCGATGGATACATAAAGGTCCTGTCGCATTGTGTGCAAGGATAGTACCGGGACTTGTCATGGCGCCTGTTGACATACAAACTTGTGACGTCATTTGTAGTAGGAAATCATACAAACTTGTGACGTCATTGGTAGTAAAAATAATACAAACTTGTGACGTCATTGGTAGTAAAATAATACAAACTTGTGACGTCATTGGTAGCAAAAATCGTACAAACTTGTAACGTCATTGGTAACAAAAATCGTACAAACTTGTGACGTCATTGGTAGCAAAAATAATACAAACTTGTGACGTCATTTGTAGTAGGAAATCATACAAACGTGTGACGTCATTTGTAGTAGGAAATCATACAAACGTGTGACGTCATTACTCCGTAAAAGATCCGATTAACGACAAATCAAATAAAAATCATAGAAATTCTTACAAATCACTATGGTATGCAGGTTTCCTCACGATGTTTCCCTTCACCGTTATAGTGCGTTGTCATTGACTATCAATACACATGACTCCGAAAATTCAGATGTCATCATTCAGACCTGAACATGTTGACACCCGCGTCTGGGAAGTGACCAACCACCACACACCACCAGCAATGGGACAATTTAAACCAAGACAAACTGCATTTAAACCAACTGCTTCCAACCATAAGCACCTCCTACTGAGCACGAGGCTCTACAACCAGGAGAAGGGGGAGGCCACACTGCTGTACGAGACTGAGTCACATTGAAATGGGTTAGGCCACTATGTATACTCACAATGAATGCACCCGCAGTGTTGTGATGCTTTTGAACAGTTTCCCGCACTGGTGGCACGCGTGCCGCTCCGTAGAATGCGTTTTAACGTGACGCTGTATTACTGTACGCTTGCTGAAACAAATATACTTGTAGGTTATGACAGCCTCCTTGGCGCAGTTGGTTAGACGCCGCCTGTGAAACGAGAGGCCGCGGGTTCGATCCCCGCACCGAAACAAATATTTGTGTGATCTACAGGTATTTGTTTCGGGTCTGGTCTGGGTGTTTGTGAGACCGAAAAGTCTCTCGTAGTTAATGATACCCACGACACAAGACTCGATCTTAGTGTGGGGTCAGGACTATGTATGTATGTGACTGTTGGGTGTATTTATTTATTTATTTAATTATGGATATGTGGGGTTGGAAAATTAATTAATGCTAATTAAAAGAGATAAATTGAAAGATTTCACTGGTGTTTTCTCATATGTGAGAGGCCGCCTGGTTAAGGACCACCGCAATGTCTATTTCTCCAACAAACAGCAGTGTAAATGCACTGTTGTGTTCCGGTTTGAAAGACATTGTAGCCAGAGTAACTACTGGACATATTGAGACTTAACATCTTATGTCTCAGGATGGCGAGCGCAGTGGAATGCCAAGCATTAACAATATTTTTCTGTGGGATTGGCGCAATAGGTGGGATAGCTCTACTACTAATAAAATAATCCTTACTCAGTGATAAACGGGCAGGAATCGCATCTGTAGGTAGCTTTATCACTGGTGTGGGATATTCCGTGATGATCCATTAAATGTTGGCGGGAGAGGCGAATGTACCCGCATATCTTGCATTTATATCTGAAACAAGGAACAGCTGTGAAATATAAAAAAAAGTGTTTGTAACATTGACACACTACGAACGTTTGCAATATTTAAAAAAAAATATTGTTTGTAGTAATGTCATATTAGTTCTTAACATTTAAGGCAATGTTGTACCTTGAAATAAACCTGATTATTACGGATAAATCTCTGTTTTTATTTGTTTAAATTCTATTCATTAAAAAGTAAGTTTTGTAACACTAATACTCTGGATGACACTATGACTTGAATCTATTAAAATATAATTACTTAACAGTTACAGAGCGGATGACTAATACCTTAGTCCGCCCCGTGACAATAAAGGCTGTCTTCCAAAAGTAGGGAGTTTAAAATAAATGAAAAACTGAGATAAAGTCATTTTATTTCAATATCACATACTGTATTTTCTATGAAGCCAAAGTTTGCCCGGTATTATAAAGTCACGATAAAAAATATATACTAATTTAATTTTATTTTTATATTTAATGTTGACTAATAATTCAATAAAAAATAACGCATGTGCAAAAAAACCTTTCTATGATGCCAAAGTATGACACCCGATATTATAGTCACGATAAAAAAATATATACTAATTTTATTTTATTTTTATATTTAATGTTGACTAATAACTTAATAAAAAATAACGCATGTGCAAAACTTTTTCCTTCTTTTTTGTTAAAATATACTAGTATACAAGTTCTACACTATTAAAACACCACGAAACAAAATCGAATCCCACTTACCTGGTCGTGTGGGATTTGATGTGGCCCCTCAATGACACCGCAGTGGGACAGTACTGGTGGCAAATATCACATACAAACGCCCCGTGTTCCTAAAATAAATAAAAAGTGGCAATGCACACACGGCAGAAGTGAAATTTCAAAAAAGTAAAATACTAGAGAATGAGATGAATATAGAGCATCAGGAGTATCAAGATTTATTTTAAAGTTTATTATTTTTATATTTGTGTGTATTGATAGTCAATCAGCACGCACTTTAACGGTGAAGGAAAACATCATGAGGAAACCTGCATACCGTAGCGATTTTAAAGAATTTCTACGGTATGTAAGTCGCCAACCCGCACTAGGCCAGCGTGGTGGACTATATGGCCTAACCACTCTCAATCGATTCTCTCGATTGTAGAGTAGGCCCGTGCCCTGCAGTGGGACGTATATGGGCTGATATAGATATAGATATAGATTTTTATATTATTTTACCAAGCTCATAAAATATTTTATATTAGAAACATTGTATACTTGTATGCTATCTCATTCTCTCGCAGGCTAAATCTTATTCATGTATATTTGTCTCTTTTTCGTTTCATCTAATTTTCAAATCACAACGACGCTAAAGTAGTTTTACTTCAAAAACACTAGCGGTGAAGGAAAACATCATTAATTAATTTCTAACACATAAAATATTATATAAGTGCGTGGTGGGCTGTTGGTAACGGACCAGACGCGGCTGCCTACATGTTCACGGTGGTCGCGGGTTCAAATCCCAGGGCACACCTCTGACTTTTCGGAGTCATGTGTGTATTGATAGTCAATCACCACGCACTTTAACGGTGAAGGAAAACATCGTGAGGAAACCTGCATACCATAGCGATTTTAAAGAATTTCTACGGTATGTAAGTCCGCCAACCCGCACTAGGCCAGCGTGGTGGACTATATGGCCTAACCACTCTCAATCGATTCCCTCGATTGTAGAGTAGGCCCGTGCCCTGCAGTGGGACGTATATGGGCTGATATAGATAGATAGATAGAAAATATTATATTTATTAAGTGAAGTTTCTTACCGGTGAATGCCTTTCTCTGTGTGTATCAAGCACTTCCTTAAAATTGAATCCTTTCACACAATCTTCGCATTTGAAAGCAGCGCGTTGGTATGACTCACTCTTTGATTTCTCTTGCATTTCTTCCAAAACCTGAAATAGGTATAAATAAATACACCCAACAGTCACATACATAGTCCTGACCCCACACTAAGATCGAGTCTTGTGTCGTGGGTATCAGAAACTAGGAGAGACTTTTCGGTCTCACAAACACCCAGACCCGGAACAAATACCTGTGGATCACACAAACATTTGCCTCTGTGCGGGGATCGAACCCGCTGCATCTGGTTTCACAGCCGGCGTCCAACCGACTGCGCTGCGGCTGTCAAATTTATCTAAAATAATAAATAATCATAATTACCTGTTCTCTAGTAAGTTTAATAACAACATATTCATTCGTTTCTCGAACCATTCTCGACGTGAAGCCATCTTGGGCTATTGCCTTCCGCTTCTGGTCCTTTGAGCCGGATACTGGGTCTATAGGGAACTCTTCTTTAATCTCTATTTCTTGTTTAATTTCCTGTTGTAGCTCTAAATTTGTCTGTAATAGAGAGTCATACAAAACAATCTTTATTATTTAAGTTTATCATTGTTATTAATCTATTAAGAGTGCCACAAAAATTCATATAATCTAATTTAACCGAATATAAACATCAATAAAATTGTAATGGAACAAAACATAAGTAATAAAAACGTCGGGAAGGATTAATAAATCCTAAACAGCGAGAAAATTCGTAAAAAATAGTTTTATTTTAATACTAACCACAAATATAACAAATCAAAATGTGAAGGTTTGTGTGCTGCGTTGTCCACTACCAACAACTTACTCAGTGTTATATCACTTTTATTGATAAATAATCTTACCGTTTCCTTTTTCCGTTCCCTCTTCCGGATACTCTCTCGGGATTCTCGTAAACTTAGCAAGATGAGGGGCATTTCATCAGCATCATTGTCATCACTGACATCTGCCTCAGAGAGAGTAGGTTCGGGTCCCAGGTAATGAAATTCTGTTACACACTCAAACTTATGTAGTGGTTTTAATAATGCTTTTGTGTCCTGTAGAAAAATATAAGAATTATTTTATGATTTTTTTTAAATATTTATTTAATAAAGTAGCAACCACCATACATAATGGTATATAATTTATCATAGGCATTTGAGTGGTTCTTTATTCAGGTTAAGCCTGTGTAAATGCTCATTCAAGAAGGTTTGGATAATTGTATCAAATGTTGAGAAATCTCTCTCTCTCTCTTCCAAGCTAGGAATCCCACATGTTGAGAAATAAATAGCAATATTTGCATTTTAATGAGTGATTAACACAAAACAGATACCATGGCAGGTTATTTTTTTATGCCAGCATGCCATTAGCCTGATGGTAAACAATACAACCGCTCATGAACAGTTGCAAAACCAAACAACACCATGAATTACAATACAATGCTTGGCATTCCAATGCGCTCACCATCCTGAGACAAGACATTAAGTCTCATTATGTCCAGTAGCATGGATGTGAGAAATGGTTTTGCTTAAAATAGGAAAAGGAATTTTATTTAAATGGAGTTCAATGATTATTATTTATAGACATAAAATGTATATTACCATTTTTATGTGTTCAGAAAGGATTTTATTTGCCATTCTCCACTGCTGCATAAGTTTGGCAAATTTCTTAAAAATCCATTTGCAATAGACACAGATGTACATTGGGTCTTCATTTTGCTCCTGAAATGAAATATTTTAGATATTGGCTACTGATTTTATCTGTTCTATGTTGTCTAACGGCCCTATTAATTCAGCTTTTAAACCTATTTTAGTTATTGAATGTTTTGTTTCTTTCGAACTACTTTTGAATTCAGGTTGAGCGAAGAAGACAAAACATTTGATAACTAAAATAGGTTTAAAAACTGCCTATGAATAAGATTTCGTTATCCAAAGTTTAATCTTAGTATGACTTAAGAAACCTACATGCGTCTCTGGATTGTATTTATTTATTTATTTTCATACAACACTCAACCAATCTAGTGTTCTGATAGAGAGACACGCAAAGTGACATGACCTGGAAATCAAATTCTGGACGTCACGATATGCAATCAGTTTGTGCTACCACTAGACTAATGGGGATAGATAAAGAATCTCCTATCAATAAATAAAGAAAATATGGGCACCTTTTGAACAAACGATTTGTACATTGATATCTCCTCTAACGTCATGAGCGACACATCGGCCGCTGTGCGGAGGCAAGTCCAACACGGTTTAATGCTGTTTAACAAATCAAAATCTTTTTCTTCATTCATTTTTCGCGTTAATTTTATCAAATTCTGTTATCAAAACAATATGTATTTTGACAAATTACCATAGACAAACAAACAACATTAGAGATGCACTACACCAACACTACAAATTAGGCACAGATTATATAAAACGGGATTACAATAGTCGATTATGAAATTTACTCGTTATAACATGAAATAGTAGAAATGTTCGTGGTTTTTGTATAATAATTATGTGTATTTTGTATTTTACTAGATAACCATAAAAATGTATTGTCAAGGAACAGCATAATAATTTACCTATCGAAGAATAACTCAGTAATCAAAAATTCCTTATCTTAAATTATGAGTAAAAAATGTCTTGTTAAGTTAGTGATGTGCCAGATTTATTTGATGATATCCGCAAATCAAAATACCTGTAATAATTTGACATGACGAATAATATTGATTTCCTTTTTTCACGCAGTATTTAATAAATATTTAGAAGTTTTATTTTCATGTAACGTAGAGTGATATAGCCTGTTTCTAACTAATTATATTTTAATTTTAGTACAAGACACCATAAACTTGTGTATCTCATTCAATATTCCACTCGAAATTTCATAACATTACATTTATGATATTCATTGCTACAATTACTTACAACATCTAAAATTATTGCGGATAATACCACGCGGATATCAATACAAGTATCAGTCCATCACTACTATTGACAGATTGAAAAGAATACACAGATATTTTAATTGTCAATAAAATTATATTATTTTTGTTTTTATCAGTTTCAATCAATGGTTTCAATAATGTGGTGATGGCGTGTAATTTGTCAGATTGTTAACGTTTTCATTTACGTATAAATCAAAATGGGCAAAAACAAGATGATAGCGAAAAGTTGTCCCAAATGTGAATTACAGGTATTGTTTTTTTTAATTCGATATTCAATATGTGATAAAGTTATAGACCAAGGTCTTAGACCTCAGACCTCTGTATAATTTAGCTTAACTGAGATTTTAAGAATAAGCAGTCTTTGTTATATGTTTTTATATCCTTAGATATTAATTATTCCCTACTATTTTCTTAACTTTAAGATAATTAAATATTTATGAACTTGAGAAGCTGCCTCTGAGTAGCCTTTACTAGATAATTATAAAATGGATTACTTTCTCATTTAGTTAATTTGGAAATATTAATCAATATTTCAATTTAGTATAAATATTTAGATTGACTTGCAGTCCCATTGTAGTGTAAATGTAAGACTTCCCCCTCCGCATAGTAACATATTTAATTCTGAATGGTTTTTTTTTTTTTTTTTTTTTATTGCAAAGAATGGCGAGACGAGCATGCCATTCGCCTGATGGTAAGCGATACGACAGCTCATGGACAGTAGCAAAACCAAACAACACCATGAATTACAAGGCAATGCTTGGAATTCCACTGCGCTCGCCATCCTGAGACATAAGATGTTAAGTCTCAATATGTCCAGTAGTTACTCTGGCTACAATGTCTTTCAAACCGGAACACAACAGCGCATTTACACTGCTGTTTGGCGGGAGAAATAGACATTGCGGTGGTACCTACCCAGGCGGCCTCTCACATATGAGAGACCTACCACCAGTAACCACCACCATGGAGTTACAAAATTCTTTGTTTTGTAGTTCTAAAAGAGTCAAATACCCAATTGAGTGTGGTAAGGGCTAAGGCTAGGTTACAGTATACACAACTACAGGGGCGGATTCATGTTGAGAGTTCCCTAGGCAAGCACCTGAAGGGCGCCCTTCTAGCAATCATATTAAACAAAATACTTTCTTCGAAAGAATGTCAGCCTCCATGATTCAACAGCCTCCATGGCTCAGTTGATTGGACGCGGGCTGTGAAACGAGAGGCCTAGGGTTCGATCCTCGCACAGAGACAAATGTTTGTGTAAACCACAAGTATTTGTTTGGGGTCTGGGTGTTTGTGAGACCAAAAAGTCTTTCGTAGTTTCTGATACCCATGACACAAGACTCGATCTCAGTGTGGGTCAGGACTATGTATGTGACTGTCGGGTGTATTTATTTTAATTTATTAAGTTCAGTTAAGGGGTTAGGAATTTGCAGCTAACAATAGAATTTTCCCCAGGTGGCTGTAGCCTCCAAGTCGTGTAAGTGCGGGCACACGTTCTTCGCCTCCCGCCGCGGGGCAGACACCCTGCCCGCTGTAGAGGACATACGGCGTCGCACCGGCCGAGTTAGGCGCTCCCAGCCACAGTTCTACGATGCTCAGCACTACCAGAAGCAGATTAAACGACGGGTGAGTGTTGCTACTTATTTATTTGTTACTTATTTATTATTATGCAAGAATATTTTTTCTCCTTCTCATAAATCCATCCAATGGTTGTCTGGTAGAGATTGCCTTAGTGCGATAAGACCGCCATTTGTACTTTGTTATTTTGTTGTCTCTATACCTATTGTGATATTTGTTGTGTACAATAAAGAATAAATAAATAAATATTCAACTTACAGTATATCCCAAACGCTAACTATAATCTACAAATTATAACTACATTGATATTCCAGCCCGTGTAAGTCCCACTGTAGGAAACAGCCAAATACGCTTAGTGTACTAGAAAGTGACAACGGTCCCTATGTAAACTACCGAAACTGTAAATTCGCTACATGACACCAATTTACATTCATGGCACTTTTTATTTTATTGCAAAACATACGACGGTATACATTTTGTATATTTTTTATTATACAGAATTATAAATCTTTATCTGTACTTGCCAATAATGCAATAATACAAAAATGTCATTTTTTCACGTTCAATAGTAATAGTAATTTTTCACGTTCAATAGTTATAATATGAAGGGACCTGTCTAATTGTTAGTATTACTTAATGATTTTAAGCATCTTGGGCAACACTTAGATGTACACAAGAATATTTGACTTTTTATTTAATCTGAAATAATACTATATTATATTTCTTTTCAGTCACCAAAGAAAAGATCATTGTCAAGATCTCTAGATGAGGATTATAAAAGCAAAGAAAAGAATGAGAGTGGTATGTATTTATTTGTCTGTTGTCAAATTTCATTACACACAAGCATGCAAATTTTCTATTCATTATTAGCCTGGAGTCAGGAATTTGTGCCTGATATGGCGATAGGCTCGCGCCGTATCACATCGTGGGACGGTAGTATGAAGGTGAAATGTGTGTCCTGGTAGCGCCTACCCCTTCTGGGAAAAAAGGCGTGAGGTTATGTATGCACTAAGTAAATATGTACTTTTTAATGACAGTAAAAAATGCCGCCTTATTTTAAGTAGATATAGTATATTGGCACTCGTCTTTTTGATGTATGTCTGCTTTTGACCAAAATAAAATTTAAAAAAACTTATTTTGTTCTCTAGCAACAGCGCGGGCCCGTCGCCGCCGCGCCCTGCGTCGCGCGCAGCGCTCCCCCCCTGCGTCCAACTCCACCCCCGCGCGCGACCCCACCCCGCAACTCCGCCCCGCGCAACTAGCCAGGTACATAAGAGCCGTAGTGTGAAGAGGCATCTCAGCGGGCCGGCATGATTGTATCGAATGGTATGACACTACCGTCTGATACCATTCGATACTCTATCTGGACGGCATTAGCGCTTACCATCAGGTGCAACGCAGTCACTATGCCGTGCCAGTTTAAAAAAAAATACCCAACACACACACATACTCCAGGGCGACTAATACAAACAACGATATTCGATATATCGTGTGATTCTTTGTATTGAAATCGACTGTATTCAGATTATGTACATACATAAAATCACGCCTTTTTCCCAGAAGGGGTAGGCAGATGTGCTACCAAGACCCCCACGTTTCGCCTCGTATGTTCAGTCCCACGATGGGATAGGGGGCGAGCCTATCGCCATATCGGGCACAAATTCCTGAATCCGGGCTGATATTGAATAAACAATCCAATATCAGTTTCCTTGACCCCGGATTCGAACCCGAGACCTCAGCGTCATAATCTTATTGTAGTTCAACAGTCGATATGAGTGAAAACGAAGGCACTAAGAGTAGACAATACGAAGTATCGCACATCATCATCATCATCATCATCAGCCTATACTAGTCCACTGCTGGTCATAGGTCTCCTCCAAATTGCGCCATTTCACCCTGTCACATTTCAGTATCGCACGATATATCGGATATCGTTTGTAGTAGCCCTCCTGTCCCCACACTCATCATCACAACATCCTTTAAGTGGTATATGCATCAGAATATAATTAGCAAAGAATGGTACTCATTTTTTTTTTATTCCGATGAATGGCGAGACGAGCATACCATTCGCCTTTTGGTAAGCGATACCACCGCTCAAGGACAGTAGCAAAAACACCATGAATTACAATGCAATACTTGGCATTCCACTGCGCTCGCCATCCTGAGACATAAGATGTTAAGTCTCATTATGTCCAGTTACTCTGGCTACAATGTCCTTCATACACACAAAAATGCATTTACACTGATGTTTGAAGGAATAGACATTGCGGTGGTACCTACCTAGCCGGCTTATATGAGAGACCTACCACCAGTACATGTGATAATGTCTATACTGTTGAAAAACCTAAATTCAATAAATAAACATTGATTCTTGTGTATTGCAGGTGCAAGCTCATCCTGCAGGAGATCAACAGGAAGATGACGACGGTGACGTGGCAGCCGCCCACGCAGGGGTGAATGAACGATAATGAAGACTAGAAAAAATATAAATAAATAAATACATCCAACAGTCACATACATAGTCCTGACGCCACATTAAGATCAATTAAGTCTTGTGTCGTGGGTATCAGGAACTACGAGAGACTTATTCGGTCTCACAAACACCCAGACCCGGGACAAATATTTGTGGTTCACACAAACATTTGTCTCGGTGCGGGGATCGAACCCGCTGCCTCTCGTTTCACAGCCGGCGTCTAACCAACTACGCCACGGAGGCTGTCAAAAAATATTGAAATAGCATATTTCTTCGATTAAATAATTAATATGCATGGGCTATCACCTTTAGGTTGTGTAGGTGTTCGTTTCATCTGTATCAGCCCATATACGTCCCACTGCAGGGAATGGTCCTCTACAAATGAAAGTACGATTGAGAGGGGTTAGGCCATATAGTCCACCATGCTGGCCTAGTGCGGGTTGCCGGACTTTACCGTAGAAATTCTTTAAAATCGCCACGGCATGCAGGTTTTCCTTCACTGTTAGCTATTCGTTTGTCTCCTGTCAAAAGAATATGTTTTTGAATTGTCTAATGTCTAGACTTATTTCTTATGAAAAGGAGGATCTAAATTTGAATAAATAAATACACCCAACAGTCACATACATAGTTCTGACCCCACTAAGATCGAGTCTTGTGTATCAGAAACTACGAGAGACTTTTCGGTCTCACAAACACCCAGACCCGAAACAAATACTTGGGGTTCACACAAACATTGGTCTCGGTGCGGGATCGAACCCGCGGCTGTTGTTTTATAGGCGGCGTCTAACCAACTGCGCCAATGAGGCTGGAGGAGGCTGTCAAAAATAAAACACTCCATGTTATTAGCTGATGAATAATCGATATACTGAGGGTAGATTTGGATCATTGGGGTATATTTCATTTTAATTACGTCTTGTTTGTGTACATAAAATGAATGTTTTTGTGATGTTGAGATCTCTTCGATTTATAATACATTTAAATAATAGTAAATACCTTTTAACCAGAAGAAAGATGTAAATACATATTGGGGCAGATAATAGGGATAAATAATAAATAAATAAATAAATACACCCAACAGTCACATACATAGTCCTGACCCCACACTAAGATCGAGTTGTGTCGTGGATCAGAAACTACGAGTGACTTTTCGGTCTCACAAACACCCAGACCCGAAAGAAATATTTGTGGGCTGCACAAACATTTCTCTTGGTGCGGCGATCGAACCCGCGGCCTCTCGTTTCACTGCCAGCGTCTAACCAACTGCGCCACGAAGACTCAAAATAGCAAATAAGTTAATAAATTTGGGCAAGTTATTAATTTAAGACACATTTTAATTCAATCATTATAATAATTGAAAATCGATACAACCAGACATGTTCTTGTATAGTATAGAATTTTATGTAAATATTTGTTATTAGTATAACTACCGACACGGATCTTGAGCGCTGGCCGTTACTTGCGCAGATGTCGATTTTTGGGTCTCTTTAGAGGTATGATGAAGTAAGCGGGCCGGGGCATTATCGCATCGGCCAGTGATTGGTTCACTACGCAACGCCATATTGTTGTTATGCCTAATTCATTCATTGCGTTTGTTCAATTCATTCATTTATTTTGTCCTTAAGTTCACGATGCGCAAAGCTATCCCCACACTGTCGCCGAGCGCTCAAGATCCGTGCCGGCGGTTATATCTAGTTAATAAAGGGTTTTATTGATCAATTTATTTTATTTACCATACATACGTAAACTCACGCATTTTCCCGAAAGGGGTAGGCAGAGGAGGTAACAGGTAGGTTTCACCTAGTGTGTTCCGTTCCATATTTTTAGGGCTAGCCCATCTCCATATCGGACACAAATTCCTGACTCTGGACTGATAATGAATAGAAAAATCCAATATCACTTTGCCCGACCCGGGACTCGAACCCGAGACCTCAGCTTTGTAACCGTAACGCAATACAACTACGCCACTGAGGCAGCTGAAATGTCTAACTTGTTTATCCCACAAGGAAATCAATCATAATCAATCAGCTTCTGCCCGGAAACTTCGTCTGCGTGATTAACATTATTTGAAATGAACTATATTTAGAATTTCCCATCCCGTCCCGACCCGTTACATCCCACCCGTCCCGTTTCATTCTAACCATTCATGTAGTCCAGTCGCATCCCAACCCTTTGGGTACAAAAAAGTATCAAATAAATCGGAACTCCTTCCGCATCCCACAGGAACACTAAATTCTTGGGGATAAAAAGTAGCCTAAGTGTTAATCCAAGTTGTCAGCCAAACTTCATCGAAATCCGTTAAGCCGTTTCCGAGTTCATCGCGCATAACCGCACAGACAAACAGACAAAAATTCTAAAAATCATTGTTTTCTATTCCGTTAATACAGACCCTCCATATTGGTTCTTCTCATTTATCTTCTATGTACAGATATTGATAAGTTACAAATTTATTATGTATATGTATAGATATCACGCCGATCGAAACCGGATTGATACACCCAACCACAGACTATTAAACAAGACAGACGGCCGACTCCATACAAATTTTTTAACACGTTAAGGGAACTCACACAACGATAGCCCAAACATGTACTTTATGTCTATATTATGTTATATAATTCATTCATAATTAATCGTCCATCTCTTTCTATTCAGTACATATTTTGACAGGGTGTTCTACTGTTCTTTTCGTTCGGTGGTTATATACATGGGAAGCAGTGCTGTGACAATCGGTACTTTTTCGAAATACCGATCTTTAATTTAATTAGGGATGGCTTTATTTTCCGGTTGACATCAGTGCCTCAAACTTACCGGTTTTTTTTTACCGGTTTTGGTAGTTGTATATTCAGGTATTGGTTATAAAATAAATAAATAAAATAAACTTCAAAAATAAATAACTTTATTTATAAATGAGAATTAAATTAATTTGTTATTTTAAAAATACCATAAATAATCCTTATTTAGATTGTCACTTTTTTCTCTACCACCCGGTTCACAAGGCTGTTTTCGCTAGAGAAGAACGGGCAAGAAACTCTAGCGTTGCTCTTTTATAATATATTTACAATACAGTGATTATGCATTAGTTAAATTCAGAGAAGTTCACAAATCATGTATAAAAATCACAATATTACAGGTCATTTTTTACAGCTGAGATACGTAAAGTCAACCAGAACGCACAATTGGTATACACTGTTCCGCTAAAGCAATGTTTGGCAATGGTAATAGTAGTTTCAAAGTAATTAAAAGTTATGATAATATTATAAATACATTAGGTTTACATACATTTTTTAAATTCTTAATGAGGTTTTTGTTTGTTCAATCGGGATAATCTCAGAGAACTACCACTAGGATAAGAAAAAATCTGCTTTTTATAGCGATTCATGACAATTTAGAATGATTCTCTCCTCCTCAACTTAGGGATGAAAGGTTGTATGGAAGTAAATAATGTGAAAGTAAGAAGCACAACAATTTATCACATTTACCTGTTTCTGGAAAGAAAAAATGTTACATATTATGTTACTTATAAATCTTATTATCACATATTTTACTTCTAAGACTCCTTGTAATTATACATTTTTCAATTAACGCCTAACGCTTTTTATGATATAAGCGTAATATTAATAAGGGTTTTTTTTTAAATTTTATAAGCCTTATGAATGCAAGTTATGTTAGCAACTACAGTTACAGTTTCTTTATGTTAGTAACTACAGGGTTGGTATTCATAGAAAATGCAATGAAACTGCCTTAGAAACATTAAGGTGCTGGGTCATAGTAGTTGGCAATATAAATTTAACCAAATTAGTTCAGGCTTCTAGTATATTAATGTAACGTTTTCATTAGGTTAACTTTAGATACATTAAAGCAAAATCGTGCTAAAAACAACATACTAACTAAATAATGGTGTAAATTTACAAATTATTACACCACGGAAGCAATTCCATGTGTAACATCACAAATGTATTATTAAATCGAATACAAAACAAGTTAAATACAAGTCTGAATACAATGTAATGTTAGTATCTTGAAACCATATATATAGTTTTCGCATAATATTATTTTTAAATCACGAAGATACAATTTCTTAAAAATTCTGCAATATAAACGAAAATGTTGGATTCAATGATTTGAGGAAATCCAATAATGTATATTTATCTATTCACTCTACCTTACACTCCTATACGTGGGCCTCCTCAATAAACGATTGAGATTGAGATAGGTCATGGTCCACCAAGTCACCATTTAAAGATATGATCGAAATTGCTCTTCCATTACATTGCAAATCAATAAAAATATATGAAAGGTGCAAATGCATGATTTGTATTAACAGTTTAAAACAACTTATTATTATGCTTTACACTTAGCAAAATGATAATCATATTGAAGATTACTTTGTTTTTAAACCATGTAAGGTGAGTAGAGATATAATAACCAAACTATTATATGATCCTACTATGCAATTTTTCAAAGCATAAAATTAAATTTATTACAATTTCCAGCAAAGAATTGCTATGGACATTATTACAATGAAGTGTATTGCGAACAATGTCTGCTTACAAATCTAATATTTGTATTAATTAAAAACAGTCATTATTAAATTTAATACATCATTGCAGACTTTCATTCTAATGCACCGAAATAATTCATTTCAAATTGGTTAATATAAAATACAAATAAAATACAAAAAAATTAAAACTGTAAAATAAGTTTACAAATATTAGAACATGCGAGACATTCCATGCATAATAATATAACTAGTAATATCATATAAAGGCACATTTACAAGCAAAATGAATATAAAAATACTGGATGCAATATGATTAAGAAACAAACAAATTGCTATTTCAGGATTCTACATCAACCATCAGGTAGGTTCATATTAAGGTGTAAGAAAAAGTTTGGCAACATAGGTCTATTTTAAAGAAAACCTTGAATTGAAACTAAAATGATTTTACACCCTGAAAGGAGACTTGAGCTTCAACACTCAAATTTATTCAAAGAATTTTAAATTTAAGACAATATTTAAATCAATTAACAAAAGTTATTACAAATATTGCAATATTGCTTCAGTGATAGAGGTTTTGCTTCCCCTGGATTGGGAGAGTCAAAACGCATAGACACAAAAATTTTTACAGCTTCATTCCAGAAATCTATATGTTCAGAATTACAAGACAATGCATGTGTCAATTTGTTACCATATCGGCCAAAACCATTTAAACTTTCAAACAAATCATTTATGAAGGTAATTATATCTGTTGTGAAAAAAATATCAAAATTAAGATTAAAAGTAGAATAATCATGTTCTTGGAGATGTTGGTTACTCTTCATATAAACTAGTAGTGATGTAGCCACTTGCCGGCTAAAAACTTGGGCTGCAAGTTTGACCTGTAATGTATGTGCATTTTAATTATTGTATAACAATAAACAATATAAAATCTATACAAATATATCGGGGGAGCCATTCTTTAATTAATACAGAAGAAGAAGAATATACCTACTAATATATAACTTCTGACATATTAATCACTTTTTGTGATTAGTGACCACTTCAAAACTGAATCTTGATAGAAATTGTATACTTTAATTTACCTTCATTTTGTCATATGAAGTTGGATTTATGTGATTCTCTGTAAGTTTGGTGCTTCTTGCTCGGCCATCAAAGCCATCCTATAATTTGTATAGACTTTCTATACATTCCCACTTTGCTCTTCGATAACCAATGAGTAGATGCTTTTTCTGAAAATTTTTACGAATACATTTAAACAAATGAGGTACATCATAGATATGATATAATTGGATGGGGCCAATTTTGTAGCAGATGTCATTCGTGTAATTATTACTACGTAAAAGTTCAGCATTGGAATCTGATATTAATGACTTAATAGTAACATTAGCAGAGCCTTGATCACTAATATTTCTAAATGTTTCTCTTAATTTATATTCAAGTTTAAACACGGAATTGCACAAGGTTTTAATTTTAATTTTTCATTAATATGTTCGGCAAGAAAATATTTATGACAAAAACGAATACGGCTGCGTTTAATAAACGGTATGTTTTGTAAATATGGACAAAACCCTAACCACATTTCCCACCTTGCTTGGTTTGTGAAGGGAACACAAAAATATTTATTATTTGGTCCTCGAGTGTTACACTCGGGAACAATGCACTTATTTACCATAGTTCTTACAAAATTAACAAGTATTTTAACACAAATTCAATAATAATAAACTATCACTCGTTTTAGCCGGTAAACACTAATGACTAAGGTCACTTAAGCCTATTTTATCTTTTACGAAAATATAAGCACACAAAATTAATAAAAAGGAAAAAAAACCGCCTTTGATTGCAAACTGTAGCACCAGAATCCGTGATTAGAAAGTTATTAAATTCAAATTATAAGATTCGCTGTACTAAGGCTTGATCAAGGCACAATAGAAAATGGCCGCATGGCGGCAAACGAGATACGTTGACAAACAGACATTTCAATACAAGTGACATAAGATACTACGTCACACGCACACTACTATAGCCCTCCAACTATCTAGAGGGCCTTACATTCCAGGTCTGCATCGTGCAGGGGAACAGTCAATAGCCCGGTGAATGTTTTGTTTCCACAAGCAGACGTATATTATCAACGCATTGGAAAAAGATAGAGAGCATCTCTTTATGTTATAAATATCGCTATGTCCATCCTTCGTGTTCGTGTGATGTCAGTGCGATGTCATTGCAAACATTTTGTAAACAAACATGACGTTTGGACACATCGTCGTAAATGAATTATTTTATTTTCGCATGTTTTAAGTATGTGAAGGTATAATATAATCAAGTGAAGTGTATATTGTGGATATGTATTTATATAAGCAACAATATCAAAGATTAAATGATTATAAAAGCATCAGCCTGCAAAATAATACAGAACTTCCTTTTCATTCGAATTTACGAGTATTTTGATTCATTGTACTTAGAGAAAGCATTCTATTGGTATTTTTTTTTGTGTCTGCCCAATTCCAACCCGTGGTATTCGTGATAAATTGAATATAAAAAAATCCTGCAATAAATATCATATCATTACGTATTATTATTGTTGCCAACAGTAAGCAGCTTATTTTCCCATATGCGCCGCGCCTAATAAATATGAATTGAACAGTTTCTTGTATAAACAATACTTACAAATAAGACATGATTATTATATTTTTACACTGCACGAAATTGATAATTACATCTGTTCGTAATAGATGAGAATCCTTTTAAAGTAAAAAGAGCTCTATACTGGTTAAAAAAATATTAAAAAAGTAGCTCTCTCTACTAACCTCTGCGTCCTCCTCCACTAAAAATGTAATAAAACATAATTTTATACTCAGGATTAACTCGGAATATTCAATTCAAAATATATATCTTATATTTATTGGACAATAAAGTATCGAGTATTATTATTGCTTTGTTTTTTTTTGTACTAAATTTACAATACAATATCATTAAATATTAATAGGGAGGTGTTGAGGTATCTTCGTAAAAAATCTCATATTTAGGAAGACACTTTTACCAAGTTATCAGTTTCAAGTACGTGGGCGGAACCGCCACCAAAATCTACCTAGTAAACAATAAACGCTTTATTAAAAATATTATTTCGAGATCTCCCCTAAAATTGGGTAATGGTTTTAGTCGTGCAACACCAAGCGTTGTATTACATGTTATTCGTAAATTCTCTATCTCTCTTGGTCTTTGCATGATAGCTGTCACTGCACACCTCCCCTCACTTCATGCCCCGGCTCTCTAGATAGTTGGAGACCTATAATAAAAATATTGAGTGTAGAGAGAGAAAGATGAACGCCGTCCATATTAAAATAGTGAGATAGCTAGCATAGCTTAACGTGCAACTTTTTTTGTTCTAAGTTGGACGGGCCTGCACCCAACAGTCACATACATAGTCTTGACCCCACTATCAGAAACTACCAGACACTTCGCTCTCCCAAGACCCACACCCGAAACGATACCAGATATGTGGGTCGCAAAAACATCTTTCGCAGTGTATCGAACCCACAGTTACACGTTTCATATCCGGCACATAACCAAATACAGCACGAAGACGCAATTATTTTAACTGGATATTACTGAAAACTCTAATAGATTTTTTTTGCATTGTTATCAGAATCTTGAGTCAATACGACGGGTCATAGGGCAATTTATGTAATAAGTTTATACGCAGATATAGTCTAAGAGGTAGCAACGTTTTTGAGAGAGAATTTCAGGTAGGCTAGTTTTTAGATATGCTATCTCTCTCACTCTCCCGGACGTCATACAGGCTATCTGGCTGGCGGTAGTGGTTGCGTTCGTCAGTGCGCAGCCTACCTATACAGGTAAAATATCGAATTTTAAAATCATTTTAAGAAGCTTTTTTCCTTTATTATTATTTTTATTGAACTTTTTGCAACATGAATCTATTATTGCCAGATATTTCTATTGTTGTTTAAACTGTGCCAGACACTAATTTTGAATTAAAAAAATATTATTTTTCAAAGTATTTCAGTATGGCTGTAATTTTTATATGATGTTATTTAAGTATCTAAAAACCTAAATTTAATTTGCCAGACAATAATTCGATTGTTAAACCTTCAGCCAGACCGATCTAAAAGTGAAAAGTGATTGGGCATGTTGAAAGAGTACAGACAATCACGTGTTATTTTTAATGTGTATTACAAAATTGTATTACAATGGCTAGCGAAAAATTAAAATGCGGTTTTTGTAAAGACAGAAATGGAAAAATAATAACTTTTGTTGAAGATACATTAAAAAAGTGTAAAGAAGTTCTACAAATACGTGTAAATTTTAAACTGAAATACAGGGTATATCAAGACCGCGACCGAAAACGAAGCCAGGTGGTAGTATTATTGACTTCAGACACAATGCAAGTAAAAATTTCGCAAAAAAATTGTCAACTTTTTTTTGTAATTTTTTACTAATCGTCGTATTTGGGTGATAAAAACATAATTATCCTAAAATAAAGATGTAGACCTCTTTATTTTTAAACACGCAATGGTACATAAGGGTTTAAATTAGTATTTTCGCAAAAAATAGGTATTTTCCACCAAACACGATGATTTTAAAAAATATATAAATAAAAAATATCTATCACTGTTTTGGCGAAATTTTTATTTGCATCGTGTTTGGAGCCACTAAAACTACGACCTGGCTTCGTTTTCGGTCGCAGTCTTGATATACCCGGTATAATAGTGTACAGTTACCGGAGCAAGTTAATGACACTGATGGATATCACAGAAATTGTTACAGCAGTTTTACAGCTCTTATGACAAAATATCGTAATTTATCTGAAATTAATTTCTCGTCAACAGTAGATCTTCCCAGCACATCTAGTTCAACTTCGTTATCAAATACTGCAGTAGATGTTAGCGAAACCCTGCCAGATAATACGTCTCAGAATTCACATACAGAAGTTAATATTCAAGAAATTGACACTTCTAATGCAATTAACAAGTGCTTTTCATACCGGGTTGAAAGTAATAAGGTTATTAAAACTGTTGAAGATGTACTGTCTTGCGAAGAACAAGAAGAAGCCGATTCTCAAATAATAATATATCACATTTGTCAAATAAATGTCGATGGCGAAGTTGTGATACGCTGCTCAGACACAGATATTTTAATAATACTTCTTGGTAACATGGAGCATTTGAATGCATCACTAAAATCTGGGTAAATTTGGGCGTGGGGAATTATGAGCGATTTATAAGTGTCATCAAGTACACGAAATTCTAGAGAATTCTTTATCGAAAGCTCTACCGTGCTTTTATGCACTCACTGGATGCGACTACACACCAGGTTTTTCCGGAAAGGCAAACTTCGATCTTTAAACTGTTAGAGCAATCAGAAGAGTATCAATTAGCCTGTCAAAATATTATAACAGATGATGAAGAATTGCTGGATGAGACATTTAAGATCTTAGAAAAGTTAATTTGTCATATTTACGGAGCTCGGGATTCATGGAACGTCAATGAAGTTCGGTGTCATCTGTTTTCAAACACATATCGGTCTACAAAATCAGATGATAATTTTGAAAAAAAAAAACGTAATTTTGATCCATCAAGCCTACCACCATGCAAAGCTGAATTTTATCAGCATTTACTACGAGTTCGTTACGTTACAAAGTTTTGGAGAAATGATCATTTACAACAACCAACATCTCTATCACCTCAAGTTTCCGGCTGGACCATAAATATGATTTTATCTGGTTTGTTGGAGAGCAATTGCCATCATTAGTTGCCGACATTATCATTAAAGGTAAAAATTAAAAATAAAATACTAATAAATTTATTTGCCGATAGATTATAAAATGTTTCATTCTTTTACAGATAATAACTTATTACAAGACGATGACATTTCAAAAGACGACGATGACAATACAAATGACAACAGTGCTGAAGAATATGATGATGATAATTATCAAGACGCCTCCGTTTTTTTTTTGTGATAAAATTATGGATTGAAAAATATAATTTTTGGTTATTTTCATCCTTGAGATTGATTATTATCTTATTTTGTACAACGATAAATAGTTATTTTGATTCTATATTAATCCACACATTAATTCAATAGTTTTTAATTAGTTCTATGTAATTTATTCGACAACTATTCCTAGATCAAGCAAAATGATACCACATCACTTTTCACTTTTAGGTCGGTCTGGCTGAAGGTTTAACAATCGAATTAATGTCTGGCAAATTAAATTTAGGTTTTTAGATACTTAAATAACATCATATAAAAATTACAGCCATACTGAAATACTTTGAAAAATAATATTTTTTTAATTCAAAATAAGCGTCTGGCATAGTTTAAACAACAATAGAAATATCTGGCAATAATAGATTCATGTTGCAAAAAGTTCAATAAAAATAATAATAAAGGAAAAAAGCTTCTTAAAATGATTTTAAAATTCGATATTTTACCTGTATAGGTAGGCTGCGCACTGACGAACGCAACCACTACCGCCAGCCAGATAGCCTGTATGACGTCCGGGAGAGTGAGAGAGATAGCATATCTAAAAACTGGCCTACCTAAAATGCTTGTTTTCCAGACGTTGCTAGCTCCCGTACCAATATCTATACATTGTAATTGTGACTAAAAATCTGTATTTTTCATCATGCGGCCGCCGTGGACGGTAGTGTTGTTGGTGTGCGTTGGTTTTAGCCGGTAAGTTTTTCTTATCTAATACGCACACATAAATATTACGCTTGTATTCTTATGGGTGGACAGAGACTACGGATCTCCGCGTTGCTCGATCCTGACATACTACTTTCGCTTCGTCCTGTGGCTTCGTCTATTTTCATCAACGTCTTCATGCATTCTCGTCGGAGGGTATTTTTAACCTGACAAAATAATGCTTTATCAGAATAATATAAATTACATACAACCCTCTTAGGCGAGAATTAAAGGTATTATTAAATAAAAGATTCTTGAATAAAACTAGGAAATCATTAAACCGAATTGAACATAGAACAATGGATTTCCCGCCATCAAAAAAAAATACGTTATATTAGAGATTGCATACTTATGTTTAAAAGAAACTATAATATAATCGACTAATTACATCATGTATCTATTTTGTATTGATAACGATTTATTACTGTAAATAATTGAATTTCCTCTACCACTTAACCTTATAGATTGTTTATCTGCTTAATGTGCGATTTACACTTTACAGTTGATTATCTTTCCAATGTCAAGGTCAAGGCGTCCACACAAATACTGTTACAATTTCAAAAAAACAACTTTGGAGTTAGAACAAGTGTTGTTTAAATTGCAATGCTATATATTTGCCATTGTGAAATCGTATTTTTTTTTTGCATGCACACAGAAAGTAAGGTTTCAAATAGACTTATGCTCTAAATATCTTTATTATTCTCACTTAAATAACTAAATGTCTACATCATGGTATAATTAAATCTATAACTTCTTAGTTTTCTGGAGTCTCTTGAATTTTATAAAACAGGTCCCAGAAAGCCATTCTATTGTAGAATGGCCTGCTTTGTAGGTAGGGGTATGAGTGGATCTCTAAGTACCACCGGTTGTTTGATGACACTGGGGTCCATTTTACTTGCAGTATGTCGGTTTCTTCAGGTGTTGGGTCTCTGTAAGAAGGATTTTAATTATTCACTCTTCGGTCACTGTATGAGTTTTACGTCTTGTTACAGTGATTATAGAAATAAAACAAATGTTTCAAAGTTTTTGTTGATCCGCCAAAGATCACGTACTTTCAATGCAAATTTCATCATGCAATTGAATCCTCATCATGAATTGTGGGTTGACGGTACTGTATCCAAAACTGTCATGCCACTGCGCATTTGCGAAACTGTTGCAGAAAAAGAAATCTCTCTACACGGAACTGTACAAGAATTCATTGCAATTGACAGCCTCCGTGGCGCAGTTGGTTAGACGCCGGCTGTGAAACGAGAGGCCACGGGTTCGATCCCCACACCGAGACAAATTTTAGTGTGCAACATAAGTATTTTTTCTGACCCGATCTTAGTGTGGGATTAGGACTATGTATGTGACTGTTGGGTGTATTTATTTATTATTTAATTACATGAGTGGTTTAGAAACTTGGAGATTACCATAAAACCATTTTTTTTATAGTTAGCTGAGAGAAGGCCGGCATTCTTAAGAATTCTTTATCACAACTGCACCTCGCTTACCATCACGATTCAGGTGTAAAAAAATAAAACTAATCAATAAGTATACATACCCAAACTTAGCGAAGTTAGTCCACAAAATGGTAATTATGTCGACTACCACATAATCTTCACCCGTGGGTTGTCCAGGCACTGCAGAGCTGAATAAATATCCCAGCTCATCCATATGAGTCGCTCCCCATTCGGTAATATTAGCTGTCTTCTTCATATAGTTCCTATCTCCATCGTAAGAGAACACGTAGTAGAAAACAGTGGCCTCTTCAGCCGTATATTTATTTATCAATCTCTCAGTTGGGTGGTAATAGTTAAAATCAGACGCAAAATTAATTATTTCATAGCCCAAACGCTCGCTTAATTCTTCGTCTCCAGTGTAGAAATGCCTTACAAAATCGACTACGTCCGGTTCAATTGAGTCGATTTTTAACTCATTTTCAAACGAGAAATTTACGAATACATCCGGGTTTACGTTGGCGTATTCATACTGCATTTCGTTGTTAGTATATCCAATTATAATTGGAGTGTTTTTTATTTTATCTTTGTTTATTGCGCCTATGAATTTTTCAACGCCTTCGTAGTCACTTTCCAAGCACGGTCCTACTTTCAATCGTAAGTCATCAAAAGCGGCAATTACTAAAGTATAATCTTGACTAGATAGAAATGACACAGCATCATTCACATCTTCTGTTTCATAGCCTAATCTTTGTGCTATCGCTATAGGCACTGCATTATTCGGCGCACCAATATCAAAACGTGGCGCACTTTGCACAATAGCTCTATCGATTAACTTCTCATGTGGCGATACAAGATGCAAGTTAATGGATTCTGCGCCCGAATCGATACCAAAAACAGTTAGTTTAGAAATATCTCCACCAAAAGCCTGTATGTGCTGCTTAATCCACCTCAAAGCTAGCAATTGGTCTTTCAATCCTTGGTTTCCCGCCACGCTCTCTACATCTGGGCATATGAAACCATACGGACCTAATCTGTAGTTTAAAGAAACGAATATCACATCATGTCTGATCAGGAATTCAGGAGAGTATAGTTCACGGTTCCCACTGCCTTCAACAAAGCTGCCACCGTGAAGCCACACCATTACAGGAAGTCGGTTGCGAGATGTAGCAGAGCTTGGTACGTAGATGTTTAGGTTTAGGCAGTTGATAGTGCCAGTCACGCCATTGCTGGATATTTGAGGACATATTACACTGTCGTCGTAGGCTTCGAACGTCGTGTTGAAGCCTGGATGGGGGGTTGCGGGCTGAAAAATTATATTTAGTTTTAATATACAGGGTATATCAAGACCGCGACCGAAAACGAAGCCAGGTGGTAGTATTAGTGACTTCAGACACAATGCAAGTAAAAATTTCGCAAAAAAAAATCCTTTTTTTTTGTATATTTTTACTTAACTTCGTATTTGGGTGATAAATACATAGTTTTCTTAAAATAATTATGTAGACCTCTTTATTTTTAAACACTTAAAGGTACGTAAGGGTTTAAATTATTATTTTCAGGTTTAAAAACTGGGTATGTATGTACCACCCAAACAAGATTATTTAAAAAAAAAACTATAAGAATATCTGTCGCTGTTGTGGTGAAATTATTGCATCGTATCTGTAACCACTAAAACTACCACCTGTCTTCATTTTCGGTCGCACTTTTGATATACCCGGTATATTGGTAATCTATAGCCATATCGGCCACAAATTCCTGACTCAGGGCTGATAATGAATAGCAATATCCAATATCACTTTGCCCGACCTGGGGTTCGAACCCGAGACCTCAGCTTTGTAATCGTACCGTAGTAGAAGTACCAAAGCAGTCATAAGGGAAATAAGTTGTCTAAAATATATCGGTTAAAACTTACCCCAAACGGATTTTCACTATCGACCACCCCGTAAGGAATGCCGAGGAACATAGCATACTGTCCATCGTCAGACCTTAGACCTCTTATCAACCCATTTTCAATCTCAACCAAAGGGTCAACTCTAATTTGAGCTTGGACTAACGGCAGAAGTAGCACGAGTGCCCACATCATAGCCAAAACTGTTCTGAATGATCTCATGAGATGAATATATCAGTTGCATTGATTAGATATAGATAATATTAAATCTTTCCAATCTTATATAAGTGGAGTGTTCTGGACGCCCTTGACGGCTATATCGCTGATTTCAGATTATCCTTTATTTATTTTATAAAAAAAAGGTGATAGGCTCTTTCCCTACCACATCGTAGGACGGAACATACAAGGCGAAATGTGGGTGCCCTGGTGGCGCCTATGCCTACCCCTTCTGGGAAAAAAGGCGTGAGTTTATGTATGTATGTACGTACATAAATCCACGCCTGCATCTCTGATGGGACAGGTAGAGGTGCGAACTTAGTATAGGTACCATAGAAATTCTTACAAATTAATTAACTACAATTATGTTCACCGTTATTATACGTGGTGTTTGACTAGTAATACACACATGACTCCAAAAAGTCAGAGGTGTATCCTTGGATTGATCCCTTTTCCACCGTGAACATGTAGGCAGCCGCGTCTGATCTGTTACCAACAGGCCATCACTGCAATATGTTTATTCAAAATTTTATCGTTACTCCTTTTATCGAAAGTGGAAACGTGTTAAGCAATAAAGTGGTTATTAAGCAATAAAAGGTTTAATATAAGAGTTAAACTACACTGGGGAGAGGCAAAATTTGTGATGAGTGGGAGGGTGTTGAGAAAATTAATATACATGTAAATAATCAATATCTTCGACAGTTTTGACAGTTTTCATCGGAAAGAAAATAGGTATTGTTGTTTTGATATGTCTGATGTTCTGTTACCATACAAATCAAGGGCATCTTATCTCTTAAATTCCACCAAGAGATAAGTTCGGTTTTGATTGTGGTTTTGCAATAGTTACGGCTGTTGGATATTCAATGTTGTTTCTTTTTTATTATTTCCTTACTGATTAATCCAATTTCTTCTTAAGGTTTCGAGAATTGTAAAAAGAGGTATATAAAATGTTATTTATAACTAAACTCACACCTTTTTCCCAGAAGGCGTAAGCAGAGGTGCTCCTAGAACACCCACATTTCGCCTTGTAAATTCCATTGCATGATGTGATAGGGGGCGAGCCTATCGCCATATTGGGCTCGAATTCCTGACTCCGGGCTGATAATGAATAGAAAAATCCAATATCACTTTGCCCGATACGGGATTCAAACCCGAGACCACAGCTTTGTAGTCGTACCGTGGTACAATTACGCTACCGAGGCAGTCAAATCTTATAACCCATAATACCACGACTGCAAGACGGTACAAAAATATGAATACTTACTCAATTCCTTCTCATTGAATTGTTTGATTTTTTTTCGCGGATTAAAGACAAGACGTTCCCAGAAACTTATAATTACTAATTACAGCTTTGCAATGTACCTACTACGCTCTGCAACCTGAGACCATTGGAACTGCTTATTGGCGCCTGAAAGAGATAATACCTACAAGGCCTTTAGGATACAAGAGGTCTACCATCTAGGAATGTGGTACTTTAAAGTATGTCAATAATAGCTGTTAGCCTTCTTATTATTGTGTATTTCTGTTATGTTTCATTGTTTATGTTATGTTTTATTGTTGCATGTTGTGATAGCCGCAAAAGGTGTTACTTTAATTATAATATTTTTTATATTCTCATAGTGTAAGTAAATACCACTACTGATTGTTCAAATTCTTTTATACAGCGGGTTGTTCAAAGGTAGAGGTGACTCGTCATTAGGGGACCTGCAAACATTTTGGCTTCATCGGTGGTTTCATAATGTATTAACATTACCTATAGTTTATCTTTAATGAAAATTGATCTGCGACTTATTAACCACATACAATATTGAGTTTCATTGAATTTATGCAATAATACTCGTATCCGTGTCGTGATATGGCAAAATTTTATTTAATATAATACATGCAGCCGTGAGTAGATGAGTATCTAAAAAAACAGCTTTTTTTTAAAAAGTAAAGTGACTACAAGGCATCGAAATTCTATTGGCGTGTGGTGAAATTTGGAACAAATTATAAAACAAAAAAAAAACTATTTATCTCATTGTGTAAGATATAAACAACGAGCATTTATACTTGTAATCTAATAGTATCAACATGTCCAATACACAGATTACTTAGGTCACGTCCAATATAATAAAATGTGAAGAACAGACGCCAAAAGACCATAGACGAGTGAAGTACGGTCAACTGGGGTGAAAAGGACTCAAGGGGGGAGTCGGAACGAAAACGAAAATCATATTAAAGCTTCAATCCCTTCTTGAAACAATAATTGTTTGAGTATATTTTGGTATTGGAGTATAGTAGACTATATGCTTTTCTGGACAACACTACCTAGGTAATTTCAAAGTCCAAAGAAGTTATCGTTTACATGCTCCAAATTTAATGCTGGAAAAGCACTTTAATATAGGTAAATTTCAACCTTGGAATTCATCTATTTAAAGAGATATTTCAAAGTAAAGGTTGGTGTTGTGGTGAGTTTATCTTTTTTCCTGTCTCTATGTTAAAAAGTATAGATGAAATTGCGGAGTATTTTCATATATTTTGGTAAAATTCGTAAAGCTGGTTATTTGTGAAGGGAACGGGGTGAGAAGGAACGGCTAAAGGATAAAACGGAACGAGCCATAGATGTAGTATAACATAGATCGGCAATGTATCATTTTGAGTGAAACCAAAACGAGAATATGATAGTGTGCGTGAAGTTTGCATGTGTGCGTGACAGATAATGCTGCGCCATGCTCTGTCGATACTATCATATCGATATACCTAACGGCCCAACCAATAAAATAAAATTTTATAGATATATATGTGGGGTGTGTAACGTGATATTGTTGCAGTTTTCCTATTTTTTAATAGTCTTAGGTTAAAATAAAACACGCTTTCATCTTTTGACAGTGCACCATTGACGTTTTATTTCTCCTCTTACATCTTAATCAAATACTGACATCTCACTCCTTAAATATGCGTTTTATTTAGTCTTATATTTTATTATAATAAGTAGTATATAAAAAAGTAGTCTTATAATTAAAATAAAAAAAAAAACTAATTAAAATCAACAATCTACCACATCCTACCACATATATGAGACATTTCATGGTATTTTAACAGAAAAATAATGATTGTGTTTATTTCAACACAGATACGTAAACACAAGTAAATAAAGATAAATCGTCATATTTGAGAATAATTTTATTTGACAACTTTTGTAAAGCATTCCTTATAATAATATCTAATGTTCTATTGTTTTATTAGAATGGCAGCCTCCGTGGCACAGTTAATTTGAAACCGGCTCAGAAATGGTAAATTACGCACACGAAATATTAATTAATATTTAGCAAATATCAATAGTGAATAAATAAAGTGAAGTAATAACTGTTATTATAGAATTGATGTTATACTACGAGATTATAAAATGAAGTGAAACCTCTATGGTCATTGACTATTTTTATCGACATAATATTATTGATCGAAACTGTCAATCAATCCCTAGCAAATGTTGGTTGAAATTATTATAAATTCACGTATATGATATCATTTTATATAGGCAATGGATGCTTTCTACGCATTTAAATAATGAATAAGGACATTCTGTTCTACCGATATACATACAAGGTTTGTCTTACAATTCTACAATATTGTCACTAAACAACATTGAAAAAAGTGATACGATCTTATGAAAAACTATGATTATTCGGGTTTTTACACTAAAATCAATCACATCCGGGCACTGGACAACTCACCATAATAAATTACATTTAATAAAAGTAGCTCAGTACTGAAATATTAAATAAATCAAGAAAATAAGCGAAATTTGTCGTTCGCTTAAATGACATATTTTCACACAAATCTCTATAGAACGCTCTCCGTGTAAACGCATGGTCGCATCATGCGTCTCGCTTTAATGTATGATTTAAATCATTCTATCTCTTTCACATTGCCGATCTATGTTATACTACATCTATGGAACGAGCTGTAGGGTCCGGTCGGTCGGATCGGCATAGCCGTTAAGTAGGAACGCAATACTTTTAAGTAGGGACGGCAAAGGGAGTATGGGAACAGGGTTATCACTTGCCCAATCAATTTGTATTAATACTTGCATTTGCCTGCGACTTCCACATGGAGTGAAATACATTCAATTTATTGTTAAAAAAACGTAGGGTGCCTGAAATCAACGGCTGTAAGCACCCCACGCCGTAAAAATATCCAAGATTGTACGCCATTTTCGTATTCAAAATTAAACCTATAAAATGCTACTTGACTGAAAGTTCTATCAAAAACAGTCCAGCCGGTTCGGACATCAACATAAACATTCAGTGAAGCAACGAATTTAGATGCGGAAATTCAGATTGATAAATATTTTTAAAGTGGTTTTTAAGTTTTCTTTACTTTTATTTTAAAGTAATTTCATTTGTACTAATAACAAATAACAATTGATAAAGAAATATTTTCTTATGTCAGTGGTGTGGTTTCTTTACACGAACGTATGTATAAGGACTGCCTCGGCGGCGTAGTTGTACTACGATATGACTACAAAGCTGAGGTCTCGGGTTCGAATCCCGGGTCGGGCAGAGTGATATTGAATTTTTCTATTCATTATCAGCTTGGAGTCAGGAATTTGTGCCAGATATGGCGATAGGCTCGCCCCCTATCACATCATGGGACGGAACATACAAGGTGAAATGTGGGTGTCCTGGTAGCACCTCTACCTACCCCTTCTGGGAAAAAAGGCATGAGTTTATGTATGTACTTATACATACTTAAGAACTTTTTCACAATTGTTTACCTAATGTTACAAATAGCGACAACCTTAGCAGATTTTCCCGATTGGGCGTATCGGCGTTCCTTCTGCCCCCTTTCTCTGTATAAGTCGGACCGACCTACATTTTAGCGAAATATGCAAAACGGAGTGTACTATTGTTATTTTTTTATATATTTCTATAAGAAGCCAACATGACAAGAGATTTGATACCACAATCAGCCTAAAATACGCAAAATCTCTATATGAAATTGGGGCATGAACTTGAAAATTGTTCCGATTCGCCCCGTTTGGCGGTACAGAAAAATCAACTGGCGTGAATTGTTTGTCTCTTGACGGTCAATACAATTATGCCAGCCTTATTGATCTAACTTAATGCGCCAAGAGGCTGTAAATAATACAAAAACTCAATGCTTAAAGCTCGTAGTGGGCAATGAAAGAAATTACACCAACACTACTTAATAATATTATAAATAAAATCGACTAATTCAAATTACATTTAAACAAAACAGCGCATCCCTTTTAATAAAGAAACTGCGGACAAAAGTTTGATTGCAAAACTTTGTTTACAAATCATAAAATTGTATTCAGTTTGTGATTCAGCTGTATTTTTCCACCAAGAAATGTCTGTGACGTCTTCATGCGGCTAGTTATATAACAGTTTATTACTTTTCTACCATAATTAACTTTGTCGCATTGGAACTTCATTTCATATCTCTTAGTCCTAGTTGTAGGTTAGGTTAAATAAATATTTACATCAATAATATTCTTATCGCGGCTAGCTAATTATTTGTGAATGGTGCCACAGTTTTTGGCGCGCAGAGGATATTCCACGTAAGTTTTTTTTATTTAGTTTATATATTATAATTCCTGACAATAAGAATTTTTATGACAATTTTCATGCCTTTGTCAACTGCTCTTTAAAAATATAAATCAGGATTTTATTGAGCATTAAGAATTTGTGATTTACTTCAACAATTTTAATGTTTAGTTAAAAAAAGAAATTACATTTTATATGTCAGTATAATCAAATTATCTTATTAGTTCTTTGTCAGGAACTATTTCGCTCTTAAACTCTTCACTATAACTGTAAGCCAGGATCAACAGTATACAAGCTTTTTCAGTTTCTATCTGACCATTAAAGTTCTCAGACTCGACTACTAAATTGACTTCAATATACACACATATTAGAAACAAATGTAGCTAGTTCGATAAAAACAATTAAGTATTTTCTTTTCTAAACAGCAAAACTGTAACTGACAAATAAATAATTCACCTGTATATTATGAGTGTGTATAAATAAATAAATACACCCAACAGTCACATACATAGTCCTGACCCCACACTAAGATCGAGTCTTGTGTCGTGGGTATCAGGAACTACGAGAGACTTTTCGGTCTCACAAACACCCAGACCCGATACAAATACTTGTGGTTCTCACAAATATTTGTCCCGGTGCGGGGATCGAACCCGCGGCCTCTCGTTTCACAGGCGGCGTCTAACCAACTGCGCCACGGAGGCTGTCAATGTAAAGTATTATTTTTTTGTTTCAGCGCGATGGCTTCATACGACACAATAGTTATAGGCCTGGGTCCAGCTGGTTGTACCGCGGCCTCGACCCTAGCCCAGGCTGGGAAGAAGGTGCTAGGCCTGGAGGCACAGGATAGGATAGGAGGAAGGGTGAATACTGTGAAGTTTGGGGACGGTGTCGTTGAACTGGGAGCTGAATGGTGAGCTTTTTTAATGAATTTATTTGCAAGTAATAAGTGCGTGGTCACGGACTCAAATACTAGAGCACACCTCTAACTTTTGGAGTCATGTGTGTATTGATAGTCAATCATCACGCATAATGGTGTAGGAAAACATCTTGAATATATGTATAAACCTGCATATCGTAGAGATTTCTCCCGCCAAACACCAGTGCAAATACGCTGTTGTGTTCCGGTTTGAAGGACATTGTAGCCAGAGTAACTACTGGACATAACGAGACTTAACTTCTTATGTGTCAGGATGGCGAGCGCAGTGGAATGCCAAGCATTGCTTTGTAATTCATGGTACTGTTCTGCCGTCCTCAAGCTAAAATGCCGTTAACTACCATAACCCTTTTTTGAGTTATGCGCAAAAAAACATTTTTTTTTGTTTTTAATATGCTACTCAATAACTAGAAGTCATATTTAAAACTTTGAAATACTGAATAATAGATCTCAGGAAGCACTTTTCAATAGCGAAACTTTTTTTTCTGATTATACTTGCATTTAAAAGTAAAAATTGGTCAGATGTTGGTTAACGGCATTTTAGCTAGAGGACGGCAGTGTTTTGTTTTGCTACTGTTCATGAGCGGTCATATTGTTTACCATCAGGCGAATGGTATGTTCTTCTAGCCATTCATTACCATAAAAAAACAATATCTAACAAATTAATATTGAATTAAATTATCTCAATATTTTTTTCAGGATCCACGGTACCGAAGGCAGTCGCGTTTACGACCTAGCTATCAAGAACAACGTGAGCCTAATACCAGACGATCTAAACTTCAGGGTGTACATGTCTGATGGAGCTCCTGTTGATCAGGACCTGGTCAATAGCTTGATGACATACGCCCTGGGACTGACTGACGACCCGCCAGAGAACCCTGAACCATTGGGCCAGTATATTTCCAGGAGGTAAGAGTGACGAAACCGAAGAAAAACCTCTAGCCGTGATAGAACAATTTCAGATTTCAAATCAAATCAAATACTTTTATTGTGGACATAGGTTTACATAAGCTGTTACATTTTGTTCATCTGTACATCTATGGCCCGCCAAATTGGCATACAATAATATAAAAATTACAAAAAATACCTACAATAATTACTACAAAGCTAGTTAACATTGAGAGAGAAAACAATAATAATAAGTCCAAACATAAAAAATATAATTATGTAGTAGTAGAAACGAATGAGTCTTGTAAGTAATCTTGTATTGAATAGTAGCATTAAATAGTTTAATGTTGAGATTTTTAATGCTTTCAGGTATCTTATTAAATATGTTTGTGGCTATGCAGAATATACTCTTATGCTTTCTGTTTCTCAAGAAACAAAATTTCATTATATTTTATTCCAGGTTAATACAGCACATAAACGAGACCTACCCGAACATAGCCAAAGACAAGGAGTTCATAGACTCATTCCTGCACTTTATGGATTTAGTCATAGACAACTACGAGGCTTCCAACAGCTGGAATGACATCACCACGCAGTCCAACTACCAAGAACTTGGGGGGCACCAGCACATGAGCTGGCATAGGAACGGATATAAGACGCTGTTTGATATTTTGTTGGTAAGTAAAGATTTGTTAATTTGATAATGTAATGTGTTGAAGTGATAATGGACGGGGCACTTAGCGCGGAGAACTGATGGCCGATGGGGCCAAAAAGTTCTCGAATGGAGGCCACGTAGCGGAAAGCGCAGCGTAGGACGTCCACCCACAAGATGGTCAGATGACCTGGTAAAGGTCGCGGGACGTCGCTGGATGCAGGCTGCCTCCAACAGGTCACTGTGGAAATCATTGGGAGAACCTATATTCAGCAGTGGACTTCCTTTGTCTGATAGATGGATGAAATTTGTTAAAAAAAATACATAAGTATGTTCCTGTTTTAAGCGAAGATCGGATTTTATTTACGACTAGCGGGAAGGCTTGTATGACGGCTGCAGACAATTTCTGACGATGAAACTGTTTTTGCAACTTTTTTCATTATTGCTGCGCTCGTATTGGTCATAGCGTGATGATAACCCTATAGCCTTTCCTGATAAATGGCCTATCCAACACGAAAATAAATTTTCAATTCGAACCAGCAGTTCCTGAGATAAGCGCGTTCAAACATACAAACTCTACAACTTTATTTTCATAATAACAGTAGTTACAAAGGAGAATGCCCATTTTACTATGAAACTTGGTATCGGTGCATTGATTTTTGTCCCTCGATGAAACCTACTTTTTTGTGTAGGGAAAAAATATATTTTCAATAAAAATAAACATAACTGCGACCCAGGCCCGGAGTTCTTGGAGAAATGAACTTGAAGTCCAGTCACTCTGGTAGCCCCGTTTGTAGTAATGGCTGACGTATCGTGAAATGTGATGATAGTTACTTTATTTTATAAAAACCTGTCGCCCGGATAAAACAGGAAAACGTTTAAGAACAAACCATAAAAAATGCTATAATGAATTTTAAGCATTATCGGTATCGGGATCAACGATATTTTTTACCGATACCATGAATGAGCATTCTTTCAATTATAAATTATTCCAGAACACCCACAACAATGGTCCAGGTTATCCGAATCTAGAGATACAATTAAACAAGGAAGTAACGCTTATTAATTGGCCCCAAGACCCATCTCAAGATGTGGTGGTCACTTGCAAAGATGGTACCAGTTATAAAGCCAGGAATGTTATTGTTACCGTCTCACTCGGAGTACTGAAAGAAAGGTAAGAAAGAAATTACCAAAGATCTACTGAAATGCTGATTATAGTGAGCAAATACACCCAATAGACTGCCTCGGTGGCGTAGTTGAAGTACAGTAAGATTATAAAGCTGGGGTCTCGGGTTCGAATCCCGGGTCGGGCAAAGTGTACTTTTTCTATTCAGTATCAGCCCGGAGGCAGATATTTGTGCCCGATGTGGCGATAGGCTCGCCCCCTATCACATCGTGGGATGGAACATACAAGGCGAAATGTGGGAGTTCTAGTGGCGTTTCTGCCTACCCCTTCCGGGAAAAAGGCGTGAGTTTATGTATGTAAATACACCCAATAGCCACACATAGGCTTATGTTTATCTTTTTTTTATATCCATCCCATGGATATCTGTAAGACATTGCCTTTGAGCGAAGTGACTCCCAATAGGCTATTCCACGTAAAGTATCTTTAGTTATTCCAAAGTTAAAAACAAACTAGGAATTTAAATAACATATACTGATTGGGTAATGTAAAACTATATGATTTACGGCCCTATTCTTAGACGGATTTAAAACCTATTTTAGTTATCAATTGTTTTATCCCTTTCTGACGACTTTTGAATTCAGTTTGAGCGAAGAAGACAAAACATTCGATAACTAAATACGTTTTAAAACTGTCTTTGAATAAGGCCGTTAAAATGTTTACAGTCTGTATGTTTAACAGTTGTATGTATTTTTTATTTATTATTAGAACATTTAACATGATTTGAACCTTATGTCGATGATTATAAAGGTTATTTCGAATTAGTAAGTAAGCATGTATTGAAAATAGTGTTCAATTGTTTTGTGTAGCTTATTCTAAACATACTATTATTAAATTAGTCATGTTTTGGGGTCAGTTTTTGTGAAGAAAGGTTTTGAGGCCTAAATTTTTTAATGTATGTTATGTTTGACAATGAAAATATTTTTTTGAATTATCGCATTTGATAGTTTTAACTTGTGTATTTTCTTAGCATTTTATTATCGACTATATTGATTTTTTCAATAAAGGGTAGAACAATGGCATAATAATTTCAGTAACCAAATCACTTGATACAATTTGTAGCTTTTTAGAAAACATTTGAATATGATGGTTATACTCAAGTCATATTTACCCTTAAATAGACAGAGCTACCAGATTTATAGTTCAATAAATTACAGATACACCACATTATTCTCAACGTTGCCAGATGAAAAAATCTCAGCCATACAGAATTTATCCATCGGAGTGATTGGGAAAATCATCCTATCTTTTCCAAACCCGTGGTGGCCTGGCAATAGTGTCTATACTTTCTGGACCATATCAGATAGGAATAAACTCCCAGAACAGGACTTGTGGGTCACGGACATTCCTGGGGTATCCCATCCCTTGGGGTGTGGCAATTGTTATACGGTGTGGACCAAAGGGGATACAACCAAGTTGGTCAGTATATAATGGGAATTGCATGGTATGGGAAATTTGGGGAGTATTATTGATATTTTAGAAGGGATGTTGATAACAGAATGCTTGTAAAAATGAATGGGACCATTCTGCTTCACTCATATTACGGGAAATGCATGATATTGGTAAAAAATTGGGTAAATCATTGCTTTTATACAAAAAGGAATATTGCGAATGAAATTTATAAAAACGTTTTACAATACGGTTATATCTTGGTAGGTATATAGGTTGATACGAATAGAATATAAGCGCGGTCGGATCATTTCACAAACCGGCATACATCTACGACATATCAACAATAATTCTATCGAACTCTAAACTTATATTACTTATATTACTCTCCAGGTTCGAAGATATTCATCAGACTTTTGAAACAAAAATAGAATTTTCCAAATCGGTTCAGGCGTCATCGAGTAATCGGTAAAAATACACTATTTTTTTGGAAGTCGGTTAAAAGGAGGAATCTTACCCAAATGTATAGAATTTTACAGACATACTTTTACCCTTTTTCTTATTATCCCGATTCACAAAACGATCCGAAGGAAAATAAAAAAAAAAACAGTATAAAATTAAATAAAACTAATAGGCGGAAAACCAATCATAATACTGATACCAAAACGTGACTTACAAAATCGGGTAAATTTACCCCAATTTGGCAATTATTACCCCAATGTGGCAAACATTACGCCACTTTGATAACGATTACCCAAACAGACAAAATTACACAATTCAAATCATTACCCCATCTTTTTACTCCTTTCAGACACGAAAAGTTATTCTCACCAAAGCTACCTCAAGACAAAGTTACAATAATAAAAACGTTATCAATCGGTGTTATGGATAAAATAGTCCTTTCTTTTGATAAAGTATGGTGGCCTGTGGACTTCATTTTCTTCGGGTTTATGTGGACTAAAGAGAATAAGGCACAAATTGCACCAAAAGATGATTGGGTGACGAAAATATTTGGGGCAAGTCGACCCCATGGCGCTGGCAATGTGTTAACGCTTTGGACGTCCGGGAATGGTGCTAAGTTGGTTAGTAAAATAGATTAAGGGCCTCGTTCACCATCTTCAAGTAAACCGTTTATTAGTTACTTTTTGATTAACATTAATTGCCAAGTAAATGTGCAGAGTATCTTCCGTTGATTTCACGAGTGAAAACAAAGTAACGTGCTGGTACAGTGAATGACATAGGAAATTTAACGAATTATTTGTTTAATATTACGTTAAATGCAATTATTATAGAATATTATTATTTAATCATTGGTCAAATGGTCTCCGCCCTGCCTTCTGCCTAGACGATGTAGCCAGTAAAGTACTTATTAGTGTAATCATAGAATTAGTATTACTGGAGCATCGTGAAATCGACACGTGATGTTACGGGTTACTTTAACTGATGACTAACCTAATCAACGGTTTACTTGAAGATGGTGAACGAGGTCCTAAGGTTAGGGTCTTGGGTCATTTACAAATGATCTACACTTATAGTATCTCTATTTATCTATCTATCTCTAAATAAATCGGCCATGCAAATATATCTATTTTAGTTTAATAAACATAAAAATTCATTAGGTCAAGAATCGCTTGGTAACTGCGATCAATTTTATACCTTATTCTACTACATGAGGGTTAATTTGCCAATGATAAATTCACCCCGAGGAATGTGCATGTTAGAACACAGTTGAGATATTACAGTTGTATTACTCACACATACGTCTCATTGGTATCGTGGCTGCATGTATGGCCAATGAACAGCTTGGGCAGTTCACTTTGTCTACGTTTCATGATAAATATAATTTGCTTAAATTAATCAAATTATTATTTTTTTAAACTACATGGTTACCATAAATTTTCTATGAAAAACTGTTAATTATTCTCTATGAGGGGTTTTAGAATAATCTCTCTTTTAATAACACAGTCAAAAGAAAGTCAGTTTAAATGTCACATTGGTGTTAGAAAATTTTTCCATTTTTTATTTTATGAGAATTTTATGAGACTGCCTCGGTGGCGTAGTTGAACTACGTTACGAATACAAAGCTGAGGTCTCGGGTTCGAATCCCGGGTCGGGCAAAGTGATATTGGGTTTTTCTATTAATTATCAGCCCGGAGTCAGGAATTTATGCTCGATATGGCGATAGACTCGCCCCCTATCACATCGCGGAATGGAACATACAAGGTTAAATGTGGGTGTTTTGGTGGCACCTCTGCCTACCCCTTCTAGGATAAAGGCGTGAGTATGTATGTATGTGATTGTAAAAGAAAACGATATATCTAAATGGTCATATTTTACAGGTAGAGACACTGCCCGAGGATGTGGTGAAGAGAAAAGTGATGGAAGTATTAAGAAGATTCATGGGTGCGAATACCACCATACCAGAACCCACTGGCATGCTTAGGTATGTAATAGCTTTTAATAGATTTTTTTGTTTAATTTTTGGGGCAGATGGGGTATTACAGCTTGGTGTGAATTTATAACTTGGCAAGTTTAATATATTTTAAGTACGAAAACAAATCTTGTCACATTATAAATTCACGTTAAACGTAAACATTTTCTTTGGAACCTACTTTTGTAAAATTTAAGAAAGTAGGTAGGAACTTCTTTTGAGATCAACTCTTTTTATGTCGAGATCTCGAGTGGCTTTTACAGCGATTTGGGCATATTTCCTATTTATTTTTTATGAGGATTTATGAATATTTTGTATTATTTTATTACAGATCGACCTGGCACTCAAACCCGTACACACGCGGTAGTTATACCTATGATAATCTTTTAACCCCACAATACCCCAACGCGAGGCTGGATCTCGGCAAACCTCTGCTAGACTCTGCGGGGACTCCGAGGGTGCTCTTCGCGGGGGAGGCTACCAACCCCACGCATTTCTCCACCGTACACGGTGCAGCCGATACTGGGTATAGGGAGGCTAAAAGATTATTGCCTAGTAGCAAGATTTAGTTACCCCGAATTTAGGGAGTTTACCCCAAATTGTTAGGGAAATTTTATCTAACTAGTTAAGACTAAGTGAGTGATCAGGAGGCAATTTTTGATTTTTGGGGATATTTTTTCGCCAAATCCAAGTATAAAAAAAATTGTGTGTGAAATTTGTTGTGTGTGAAGTATTTCAGTGTATTTTCGGCGTGGTTTGGTAGTTTTTTTACCCAAGCTGATGTAATGTAGAATACTTACAATATTGTAGTGTGATTAATTGTATTTTCGATAGATTAGGCCCCCTAAGCCTTACAACAAAAAAATATTGCATTCGTCCCGGCTAGAAAAACACTTGACTATAACTATGACCTTCCGAAATAATAACAGCATAAATTCTCCCACAATATTGGGTAAATCATACCATTATATTAACTAAGAAATATTTTAATAAGAGAATTATATCAAAGATTTACAATTTATTTTTAAGAAATATTGTATAGTTAAAATTACCCCAAATTATGTGCTCTGAGTTAAACCAAATTTCTGTTATAATCACTATTGTAAACTGGTTTTGAAACTAGAATTTATTTGTTCTTTACTGATGAAAACCGCTTTCTGTATCCGGTGGTAGGGAAAGAATTTTGCCGGATGCCCGACACCACTTTCCACATCCCATCCTTTTCCGTTCCCACTCCCCCTCGATTTGATGGTGCGGCAACACATCCATGATCCAAGCGTTGTGGATATTCAAGAGCAGTGATTCTGATGGTAACATCAGGTGACATGTTTGCTTGTTTGCCGTACTTATTGTATAAAACAATAATGGATTAGCAAGATGGGGTAAATAATTTGGGGTAATTTTCACCAATTATTTTAAAGGTAAAATTTTATGACAAAAATCCTACGATACTGCCATATATCAAATTATATTTTAATAGCGTTTATGCGTAGCAATTTGTAAGTCTTTATAGCAATAAATATCTTTTATACATACTGCAGAACGCAGATATATTTAAATTTTAATGATGGCTATGTTTGGCATTTGACTTCCTTTAACTGAAGTTTATAATGATGAAACAAATGTATAAGTTTCGTCACAAATTGAATCAATAGTTTACCGGCCTATGTACTACTTCCTTAAACCTCAGGTTTGTCCAGGCCGGCAAAATGATTTCGACTGGCGAGAGATAATCGTCAATCAAAACTATGGATATAATTAGGGGCAGTGGAATAACAGAACAAAAAATCTATGTACAAATGTATTTGTAATTTTATGTAAATAAATATGAGAATTTTAATCTGAGTTTTATTTTTCTTTTGACTAGATACCTTTATCCCACAATTACATCATACATGGATCAAGTTATAGGTCTGCCCAGGATTTAAACCCAATACATCCAGATTGATAGTCTTTCTTTCTTTTTTTGCGTTGAATGGCGAGACGAGTATGCCATTCGCCTGATGGTAAGCGATACGACCTTTCATGGACAGTAAAAACCAAACAACACCATGAATTACAAAGCATTGCTTAGCACTCCACTGCGCTCGCCATCCTAAGACAAGATGTTAAGTCTCAATATGTCCAGTAGTTATTCTGGCTACAATGTCCTTCAAACCGGAACACAATAGTGCATTTACACTGCTGTTTGACGGGAGAAATAGCATTGCGGTGGTACCTACCCAGGCGGCCTCTCACATATGAGAGATCTACCACCAGTAAACTTTCTTTTTTTAAGTAACCGTTTCTTACCCTACTAAACTGTAGCTCGCATAATTCATATTTTATTGCTTAGTGCAATATATTTCACTCGATAACATGTTGTTACTCTTATCACAAATATTTTTAACACAAGCTTACGTAATACACGTAAACCTACCGAAAATAAATATAACAAATTTTAATTCTACACTACATTTGTCTTACAAACACATAAAAAATATTTGTAACAGTAGAAAAACTATTTGTAAAGGCAACGATACAAATATTTGTTCGGTAAGGTACGACAGGAATGGCGCGAATTATAAAGATTATAAGAATTCGTGTTACTTGTTTTTGAGTAATATGTGCGATATTCCCGGGAAAGGTAAGGTTGCTTTTTGTTTTTACCAACACAAGAAAGAAGGTGTGTTCTGTGTTCGACTGAATGAATTTTATTTTCATTATTCTGAAACTATGTTCAGTCAGCGAAATAGGAACGTGTGATACAGAAATAGAGTCTGCCTCGGTGGCGTAGTTTTACTACGGTACGATTATGATGCTGAGGTCTCGGGTTCGAATCCCGAGTCGGGACAGGTGACATTGGATTTTTCTATTAATTATCAGCTCGGAGTCAGGAATTTGTGCCCGATATGGCGATGGGCTCGTCCCCTATCACCTCGTGTGACGGCTCGCACAAGGCGAAACGTGTGTGTCCTGGTAGCCTCTGCCTACCCCTATTAGGCAAAAGTCGTGAGTTTATGTATGTAAACAAAATCTTAATGATTTTTTATAGTACGCCTGATTTTAATTTTGGTAAAGTTATTTAACTCGGCGGTAGATACAATTTTGCCGTTCTACCCCAATTGGAGAATAATTCCAAAGTTTGACATCGTAACGCGCTAGACTTGCTTTTAGGGCTTGCCACTATTTCGTACGAAAACGAATAGGATATTTATCTACTATCTACCCTCAGCATAATTGAATATTTTCTAGAGTATTCCATTATAAGTAGTGGGACGTGTGAAGAATATTTCCACTCAAGGCGGACTATTAACGATACTGTTAAAGTGAAAAACAATACTGACAGTACAGATGGACGTAATGCTACGAAAGGACAGGATTTTAAGGCAGGTAAGTAGATTCAATATCTAGTATTGTTAGAATCAGTGCTAATCTTAAACTTCCTATGTAACATAACTGCTTAAACTGACGTTCAAACAATCATTTTTGGGTAAAATCTGACGCCTATCCTTCGGAAATAAGGTCACATGGAAGGAAATCTTCGACTAGGGGTAACAGCCTATAATGCTCATGACGATTACTGAGGGATATTATTCAGTAGTCAGTACTTTAGCTGGCATAAGATTTATAAGTAACCCGGCCTAGCCGCAATACATACATACATATATGCAAGGATGTATACCTACTCTATGTGGTTTTCTCTATGACCCCGATAGAATTTTCTCCCATTAATAAACTGTGTTGAGTGTCTTGGGCAAGTGTCATCACTCAGACAGACAGTAATTCCATTTCGTCAGTAATATGGTGGAGCGCAGTGGCGTGCGATTCCTGGTTTGTTTGGTGCAATAGTTACCGCCATGTGCAAGAACTTAAAACTTCTCTATATCTATCTATATCAGCCCATATATTACGTACGTCCCACTGCAGGGCATGGGCCTACTCTACGATCGAGAGAATCGATTGAGAGTGGTTAGGCCATATAGTCCACCACGCTGGCCTAGTGCGGGTTGGCGGACTTGCACACCGTAGAATTTTTTTAAAAATCGCTTCGGTTTGCAGGTTTCCTCACGATGTTTTCCTTCACCGTTAAAGTGCGTGGTGATTGACTATCAATACACACATAACTCCGAAAAGTCAGAGGTGTGCCCTGGGATTTGAACCCGCGACCACCGTGAACATGTAGGCAGCCGCGTCTGGTCTGTTACCAACAGGCCACCACGCACTTTACTACTCTACAATTGAGAATACGATTGAGAGGGGTTAAGCCATACAATCCGCCATGCTAGGGTACTGCCATTTGGCAGACTTTACATATAGAAGTTCTTACAAATCGCTATAGTATGGAGCTTTCCTCACAATGGCTTCACGGTTATAGTGCGTGGTGATCAAATATACACATGACTTCAAGAAGTTAGAGGTGTGCGCTGTGCCTCTCTCTCCTCAGCCACATGAAGTTCACTACTGAAATAGGTCTCCCCCATGGATCGCAACATACTAGACCTATTGGAAGCGGCCTGTCTCTTTGATTCTTCTTCTTCTTCTTCTTCGAGTGCCTCTTCAGTGCTGAAGGTTGGCCGTCAGCTTCTTTTGTTCTTTCTTGTCATTAGCCAGGTGGAATAGTTGTTCAACGGTGCTGATACCGGTCCACTCCCGGATGTGTCGCAGCAGGTGGTGGTGGATTACTGGTGGTAGGTCTCTCATATGTGAGATGCCGCCTGGGTAGGTACCACCGCAATGTCTATTTCTCCCGCCAAACAGCAGTGTAAATGCACTGTTGTGTTCCGGTTTAAAGGACATTGTAGCCAGAGTAACTACTGGACATATCGAGACTTAACATCTTATGTCTCAGGATGGCGATCGCAGTGGAATGCCAAGCATTGCCTTGTAACTCATGGTGTTGTTTGATATTGTTACTGTCCATGAGTGGTCGTATCGCTTACCATCAGGTGAATGGCAGGCTCGTCTCGTCGTTCATTGCAATATAAAAAATTAAAAAAAAAGCCACGATTTCTTTGATTCTACAGTATAAAACATATTTTTGCAGTATCAGCACTCCGTAAAAAACAACAAACGACATTCAGCACGCTATATGAAGTGGATACTGCGTTTGATTTCCACATCTGCCCGTATTCTTGTCCGGATATTTACTCTCCCGTATGCGTGAGCGCGAACCGGGGCTTCGGGAAGTATTTCAAGTTCTATACATTTGTCAACCATTGCGCTGGGGATTTGTATTATTGTAAGCATTGGGAAGGTGGGTTCCTATCAAATATTTTTCTACACTAACACGACATATGAGTATAATGCGCTTCATTGACAGCCTCCGTTGCGCAGTTGGTTAGACGCCGGCTGTGAAACGAGAGGCCGCGGGTTCGAGCCCGCACCGAGACGAATTTTTGTGAGGCCCTCAAATATTTGTCTCCGGTCCGGGTTTGCAAGACCGAAAAACTATCTTAGCATCTGATACCGGCGACACATGCAATAAAAAAGTATACTTGTCGCACATCCTTTTGAGTTGCAGCACGGCTGTGTAGGTGATATACTTACAGGGCATATCAAGACCGCGACCGAAAACGACGCCAGGTGGTAGTTTTAGTGGTTACCGTTGCGTCGTTAAAATAAAAAGGTGTGCATTATTATTTAAGGAAAACTGTATTTATCATACAAATACGACGATCAGTAAAAATTACAAAAAAAATACATTTTTTTTGCAAGATGTTTATTTGCCTTTGTTCTGAATTCACTAATACTACCACCTGGCTTCGTTTTCGGTCGCGGTCTTGATATACCCTGTAATTATTTAACTATTCTTGCAGAATTCTCACCACCTCCTGATGAAGATGAGAAGGTCAGCAGCTCTCCGCTGAGCTGGTCTTACTGTGGGGCGTCTAGGTAAGGAATGTGGACTATTCCATTAAACAAATATTAAAAAATTGAACAATTTGATAAGACTTTACCATTTGAATTAAGTAGAATTAAAAATAAGAAAAGTTTACCAATCCGCACCAAGGTCATCATGGTAGAATGAGGCCAAAATCGTAAATAGAACCGCACTTAACCGTAATTAAGACCAGTGCTTATGATTACATACATAAACTCACGCCTTTACCCCAGAAGGGGTAGGCAGAGGCGCCACCAGGACACCCACATTTCGCCTTGTATGTTCTGTCCCATGATGTGATAGGGGGTGAGCCTATCGCCATATCGGGCACAAATTCCCAATATCACTTTTCCCGACCCGGAATTCGAACCCGAAACTTCAGCTTTGTAGTCGTACCGTAATACAACTACGCCACCGAGGCAGTCATGCCTAAGATTAAGACGTAAAAACTACGAGACAAGACACAGATAGTGGACAATAATTTATTTCCAACTCCTCCTATTAATTTAACTTTGTGATTGATTTCGTTGCGGGTTAAAGACAAGTTAGATATTCCCGGAGACTCGCTGAGCTTCAATGCTCAGTGTCATTATAATGCGTGCCACTGTTGATCCTGCGACATAGGAGCTGTTGCAGTGGCGGGTGTGAGGGCGGGACAGTCTCAAAAGACACAGATATCTCTAAAGTCAAACTTACACGAGGAGTTTCTCGCCTTGAAGAGAGGATTATCATAAGTATAGAAAAAAGTTGCATCGTCTAACCATTTTCCAGAATACGATAATCACATAGCGAATCTCATCTGGAATCAGGCGAAAGACTCCGTGTATATGAGGTTTAATAAGCTCAAGATCGTGGTATTTTTTAATTGCAGATTAGCAAAACCAAATCCATTGAGTATTCAGACTTTCCGTGACACACAACAGACCTAAGTTCTCTTTACCTCTATTCTGTAGAACTCTATTTTTTCCTATTCTTATATCCATCCTAAGGTTGTCTGTAAGAAATTGCCTACAGCGATAACACCGCCTGTACTTTTTATATGAAATTGTAATATGTCTTACGTCTTTATTTCCTTTAATTGTGCAGTAAAAAAAAAGTATAATATTATTGTTCCTTATTTTATTTTATTTGAGTTAGGAACAAAAGCATTTAACAAATTACAACTAGACAACTAAAAAGAAAAACTAGTACAGTGATAAATGTAAAATTAATTTGTTAAACAAAGTATTATACACAACATTATGAAACAAAGTTATTTACATTAACAAGTTATTAATAGTTAGTAACGGACCAGATGCGGCTGCCTACATGTTCACGATGGTTGCGGGTTCAAATCCCAGGGCACACCTCTGACTTTTCGGAGTTATGTGTGTATTGATAGTCAATCACAAAGCACTTTAACGGTGAAGGAAAACATCTTGAAGAAACCTACATACCGTAGCGATTTTAAAGAATTTCTACGGTATGTAATTCCGCCAACCCGCACTAGGCCAGCGTGGTGGACTATATGGCCTAACCACTCTCAATCGATTCTCCTAATAATTAATCGACGCATTCTATAATTTTTACACAGTCATCAAGAAGAATATTAAAACTAATTAATAAAAAAATAAAAACCGACTTCAAAGTGCCAGTACAAAGTAACAAATAATATATATTTCATCGTACTAGTACCCAATTATTAATGTTCTTATTGACTTGACTAGCTAACAAATCTTAAATACGTAATATTTTGAAGGCGGGTCGCTAAGTGCCGAACATGTACGCCTTACGCTTAACATTAATTTGTGTAACTAATTATAGCGAAAAACACGCAAGATTTACACGGAATATTAATTTGTCTTAATATATCAGGCCGTAATCGTCCACTGTTGAGCATGGGACACAACATACCCTTTCTTGTACTTAACCCTTTACACCCGAGCTTAAGCGATCGTGAGTTTTGACTTTGAAAAATTCTACACTGCACATGAAACAACTTTTGCGGACGCAACTGTCGTCGATCGATCATGAGACTATCTGAGAACCCGCGCAAACGCACTTTATTACTATAGGTACAGTTTGGAAATTGTCAGTCGTCCGGAAGACACGAGAGAGATGGCTGCGTTTTTTGACCACGCCGCTCGAACAAGTAAGTATTTGATATTTTCGTAATGCTAATGGTTTACTAACATTTTTTTATGTAAGTTGCTAATTTATTAGTTGTTAAAGAATACTACATATGTTTATTGTACATTACTTTATTTATCGGTTGATATTATTCCCCGAAATTTTAACTCGCACGATCGTGGTACCTCGGTTGTACTACGAAACTTAATAACAAATGTTACTCTGTCTTTTACCTTTATTTATGTAATATAATGCTTTTAAATGTATGTTTTTTTTTTACTTTTAGAGCGTATACTCACGGAACAAACAATTTGTGACCTTTTGGCGAACGGCAATATCTCAGATTTTGAGGATCTGGACGCAGATGACACAGAATTCGATCCAGACGTCTTATTCCGGCACACTGCAGACGACGTGTCAGAAGAAGAACAGGATGACGAAGAAATACCGTCACCACCATGTGAATTGCCAGTCCTGCCAAATTTAAGAACGACTACGCGAGAATCGCGATCTACTGTGCGAGAATCAAGATGTTCGCCATCTACAAGTTACAGATCAAGATCGCCAGTAAGTAGCCGTGGAAGAAGGTCTTCAAGTGGGCGAGAGGCAGCATCAGTACCTAGAGTTACAAGAAAGCGAATATGGAAACAAACTGCTTTTACAGAAAAGTCTCACAACTATTCTGCCTTACCAATAAACCCGGTAAGACGACCAATTGAATATTTTCAAGATTATTTTGATACACAGTTTTTAGAAAAAATCTCTCATTGCTCCAACTTATATTACCTACGCACTACGGGTCATGAACTTAAATCTTCAAGTGCTGAAATAGCTAAATTAGTTGCCATTCATCTTATTATGGGCTGTATTCCTTACCCTCGAGTATCAATGTATTGGAGAGTTGGTATGAAGTTAGGCTTGATCAGTGACCTGATGACAAGAGACAGGTTTATTACTCTTCGTATTGCACTCCATGTTGTCGAGTCCGATTCACCAGCTCCAAACGAAGTGGATAACCCGCTATGGAAGGTACAACCCATGATTGACAAGGTAAAAGAAACCTGTAACAAGTTGGTAAGAGTTCCAGGATTTTACTCGATTGACGAGCAGATGATCCCCTTCACAGGACGCTGTAAGCTACGGCAGGTCGTGAAAAAGTAAGCCACGACCTGTAGGCCTGAAAAATTTTGATATAAAAGCGCCTAGATCCTGTCGAATGGAAAATTGTGGCAGTCGTTCAAAAATTCGATGCGAGAAATGTGATGTATATTTATGTTTGTCACGAGATAAAAATTGTTTTAAGTCTTATCACGTCAAAAATATGAGTATGTAGTTTATTTTTCTATTAAACTTTAATAAGGCTGATTATTTAAATACGTACAGTTCCAATAATCACTTACCAAAAATACGACTGATGTCTTCAAAAATGATTATTTTGTTTAACTTACGCCTAAAAGACTGATTAAAGTAATGAAAAAGCGTTGATCTTATAGTATTTTATTAAAATAAATATAATGTTTATAATTATCAATGGTTATTTTATTATTTTCCTTGTTATATTGCCATATAATAACACAGACTCACGATCGTGCCACTTACAATTATTTCCTGAAAGTCACGATCGTGAGGGTCTGATTGCTGGAAACCAGGTGCACCAGGAATTTTTTCAATATTTTTCTCATAATTTTTGGACACTATGGAAGGTACGGAATAACATTTAAACACGACATAGAAGAACTTCATCTCTCGGGTGTAAAGGGTTAAAGGCCTTTATGTCATGCAAGTTTCCTGACTATGATTGAAATATATCACTGTTAAAGAGTTTGGTAATTGAATATCATCAACACACAAGTGACTCCGATAATTTCGGAGGTGTATACCCTGGAATTATAACCGAGACGGTGGTCAACCGTCTCGTGGATCATATCTAGATAATTATCAACAGGCTACCACACACATGTAAGGCACATAGAAATTCTATTAAAACTTCAATAAATTTACACGTAGGATTATATTAATTTGTGTTTAATTTACTTATGTGCCTTTCTGAGCCAACATTGCAGGATCTACATGTAATATCAAATGGTGTAACATTTGCTTAAATTTATACGTGTTTGATATTTAGCGACCCGCCTTCAAAATATTACGTATTTAAGATTTGTTAGCTAGTCAAGTCAATAAGAACATTAATAATTGGGTACTAGTACGATGAAATATATATTATTTGTTACTTTGTACTGGCACTTTGAAGTCGGTTTTTATTTTTTTATTAAAAATTATTTTATTTGTCCCTTTTTAGTTTTGATAGGCATCGTAATGATGAGAAAGGTGATCATGATATAATCAAAACGATGTCTTTAAAATTTACGAATTCTTCAGACCAAACATGATATTATTGCTGTGAAATTATGAGAAGATTGTAAGTCATTATAATCATGATATCCGCTATTGTTAGACACTGACCAGGTCGGATTCTCTTAGTTTACGTCGGTAATTTACGTATCTATTTCTCTCACTCTCCCTCTTCTTCACCTACTGTTTATAGTAAAACTTTTATATTGAAAACTGAAATTAATTGTATCTATTATCTAACCCCCCCCCCCCCCCTACACGCCTTTCCCCTTTTAACCCCCCCTTTGTAGTAACACACTTATACCGAACCAGGTGCAAAAAGAATTATTGCTGTACAGTTCAATTTTGAGGAGTTCTGCTCTTCAAGTCCGAAGATATTCATCAGATCTTCACCATTATTTAATGACACCAATCTAACATATCATACTTGTCGACAAAATAGTTTATTTTTAATCGTTTAAGTACTGCCAGAGATATTGAGTATTTACATTAGTATCTATTTTCTCCCCCCCCCCCCCTACACTCTTTCCCCCTTTTAAGCCCCACTTTGTAGTAATACACTTATACTGAACTAGGTGCAAAAAGAATTATTGCTGTACCGTTCTATTTTGAGGAGTTCTGTTCTTCAGGACCGAAGATATTCATCAGATTGTCACCATATTTTTATGGGACCAAACGACTAGCACCAGCTTTCAATTAAAGAAAGAATTATCGAAATCGGTTTACCCAGTACAGAGAAATGAGGTAACAAACATAAAAAAAAAAAAAAAAAAGCAACATACAGTCGAATTGAGAACCTCCTCCTTTTTTTGAAGTCGGTTAATAAAATTGATGATGATGTCGACCAATAAAGAATATATTTGTACGCAGGTACCTCCAATTCGCTCGTTTCGCTGAAGTAGCGTCCTCTATGGGCCACTACGGATGGCTGGCGGGAGACTATTCCTACTCACACATCATGGAGCCACAGGAGCGAATACCTGGCTTTGGATAGTTCTAGCCATTGACTTATATTCTACCGATAGACGAGACACGTCAAAGAAATAAAGTGCCCCCGTATTTTAAAAGCACACTGCAATATTACATCACTTACCTTCTATTTTTTATTATTAAAATATTGTAACTTCAGACGATTTGCTTTCGGTTTGACGGCGAAACATTCATTTATTACTTTTAAACGTATGCGATAAAGCGTACTGCACTGTCACTGCCACGAACTGATTCATGTGTGGTGCATGCATCGCAAGTAGGTGGCACACATTTTTTGCACTGAATCTCTTATCTAGTGTAACATTGATATCGATGGTTCTAGTAAAATGAATTTAAAAATTAATTATGCAGCCCCATATATGTAATATGTATGTATAAATAAATTAATAAATACACCCAAGTCACATACATAGTCCTGACCCCACACTAAGATCTAGTCTTGTGTCGTGTATCAGGAACTACCAGAGACTTTTCGGTCTCACAAACACCCAAACCGAAACAAATACTTGTGGTTCTCACAAACATTTGTCTCAGTGCGGGGATCGTGATATACCTATGTGTCGCTACAGAACACTGTTATCCTCTATAGGAATCAAAATCACAGAAAATAAAAGTTTTAAAATAAAAAATATATTTTCTATACCAATATTATAAAGAGGAAAGATTTGATTGTTTGTTTGCATTGAAAAGCCTCCGAAACTTGTGAACCGATTTGAAAATTCTTTCATAGTTAGGAAGCTACACTAACTGCACCCGGACGAAGCCGGGCCGAGTCGCTAGTGTTACTTCAAAATGGATTGGTTGTCCCACACCCAATTATCATAACAATAAAAATAAATAGAATTATGTTTTTGTAATCAAATTTATTTTCACAATATACAACTCAGTTCAGTTTATTAGGTTAACAAAATCCCAAGTGTAACATGATTTTTAAAAACGAAAAAAAGAAGACAATTTGTTTTTATGAGGGATTTTCTTGCTTCAGTGTTGAAATTGTGGTATATTTATATGTTTAGCTAATTATACATAATAAAAATAAATACATCCAACAGTCACATACATAGTCCTAACCCCACATTAAGATCAATTAAGTCTTGTGTCGTGTATCAGAAACTACGAGAGGCTTTTCGGTCTCAAACATCCAGACCCGAGACAAATACTTGTGAGCCTCACAAATATTTGTCTCGGTGCGGGGATTGAATCCGCGGCGTCCCGTTTCACAGCCGGCGTCTAACCAACTGCGCCACGGAGGCTGTCAAAATTGTAGATGACCCTCTGCCTATACCTTTAAGGTGACAGCCATAATCTTATCTCACACAGTCCCAGTTTTAACATTTCTGTCGTCCCACGCTATATTACATCACCCCGTTTTGCTATCACATATACCGGGTATATCAAGACTGCGACCGAAAACGAAGCCTAGTGGTAGTTTTAGTGGTTACAAATACAATGCAACTAAAAATTTTGCAAAAAAAAGCGACAGATTTGTAGCGACATAGCGCGATAGCGACAGTGTTTGGGTGCTAAATACATAGTTTTTGCGAAAAAAGTAATTTATACCCTTAGGTACTATTGTGTCTTTAAAAATAAAAAGATGTACATCATTATTTTGGAAAAATATGTATTTATCACCCAAATACGACGATAAGGAAAAATTTCAAAAAAAATGATTTTTTTACTTGCATTGTGTCTGAAGTCACTAATACTACCACCTGGCTTAGTTTTCGGTCGCTGTCTTGATATACCCTTTATAATTTAAAAAAAGTAGGGCTCTAATACCTCTTCATTACTCGGGCCCTGGATGGACGCCCAACCGACCTTTCCATAAGCACTAATCTCACTCGACCTTATTAAGACTGATTTAAACCCTATTTTAGTTATCGAATGTTTTGTCCCTTTCGAACGACTTTAGAATTCAATTTGAGCGAAGAAGACAAAACATTCGATAACTAAAATAGGTTTAAAAATGTATATGAATAAGGCCGATTGTGTATAGCATAAGTATAATAAAAGTTTTGAAGCTATATGTTTATTTTCCAGGCTGATCTTGATTCCACCTTCAAGTTTCAGATATGTGGGATAACCAATCAAACAACGGGCAGAATCCCACATTCCCTCAGCACAGTGACATCAATGTCACAATCAGTTAAATCCTGATTAGGATGGTGTATCAAATGCAGCAATATTCTAGGCTTATTACTAGAAGTCCACTTGCAAATCTGGCACGAAAAAGTCCCCTTCAAACTTCTCCCCGGCTTCCGTTTGAACCCGTGAGCTTCCAGCTCATGCTTCCGAAGCAAATGTTGGCAGAAGAGAACTGTGCAAATTTTACACCGCTTCCTACTTTTCCTGTGGTTGGAGTATGAACCTAAGTCCTGGAATCTCTGGTCGCATTTCACACATTTGTATGATTTTTGGTTGTCTTGGTTCTCGACGTGGGTCTTTTGGCAATGGCTGTTCAGAACCCTTGGGTTTCTCGCAATGAAGGGGCATTCCTTGCATCTCAATGGGTTGTTTGGTCGGTGGATCAGTTCATGTTTCTTTGTGTTCTTCTTGGACACGCTTCGGTAAGGACAATGGGAGCATTTGAATGGTTTTATACCTGAAAGAAAGAAATAAATAAATACACCCAACAGTCACATAGACCTGACCCTACACTCAGATCGGAACTTCTGTCGAGAAACTACGAAAGTCTTTTCGGTCTCACAATAACCCAGACCCGAAATAAATACCTGTGGATTACACAAATATTTGTCTCGATGCAGGGATCACAGCCGGCGTCTAACCAACTGCAAGGAGACTGTCAAATGAATGTTAAATTTTTAAGCGTCGCAACCCTGTCGTGCTCGCTATTTGACGAAACTTTAACAATGGTACATATTATAAAATGCTAATAACCCCATAAAAATCCCAAATATCAATACTACAGGCTTTCACAATGCAACTAACCTTGATGAATCCTGACATGTTCTTCGAAAAGACTCTTATTATACGTAGTATAGTCACACATATAACATTGAAACGGATTCTCTCCCCTATGAACTTTACGAACGTGACGGAGCATCTTCTCCTCGTTCTCAGCTGTGTACCGGTGGCATACGTTGCATCTGATCCTACGAGGGTTCACTTGCAGGTATGGGTCGGTTTGTTTTCTGAAACAATAATTATTGTAAAAACTAATTGATACGGATGTTATCGCAGATTTGGTTTTATTTTTAATTTTTTTTTACTTCCTGCCTTTTCGATAATACTTGTGGGCCAGAAACTTGAGATAATGAGACTTAACATCTTATGTCTCAGGATGGTGAGCGCAGTGGAAAGCGAAGCATTGCTATGTAATTAATGGTGTTGTTTGGTTTTGCTACTGTCTATGAGCAGTTTTATCGTTTACTATCAGGCAAAGGGCATGTTCATCTTTCCATTCATGGCAATAAACATAAAAAGTTCTTTTAAGTTAGTCATACTGTAGAAAATTGGACAAAGGGTGATAATCTGATAAATAACTTAAGTGGGAATTAACACCAGAACACATAGATTAAAATGGCGATAGGCTTGTCCCCTATCACATTGTGGGATGAAACACACAATGCGAAACGTGGGTGTCCCGGTAGCACCTCTGCCTACCCCTTCTGGGAAAAAGGTGTGAGTTTATGCATGTATGTATGTACTATGTATTTCCTTGAAAAAAAACCTTACAATAAAATACTAATAAATATTATAATACTTAATATCTACCGAAATATAGTAAATTAAATATAAATAATATTATGACAAATATCTTGTAAATAGAGAATAAGTACTATGTGTATTGACTTGTCATAAGAGCTATTTAGTTACCTATATGACCAATAAACAAATTTCATTTCATTTCATAAATGAATTTCATTTCATATTTATACTTTTGGCCACTATGACAAGTTGTCGATTATCATGGACAGTGGTCACTATTAATTGGAATAATCAATTAAATTTATTTAAGTATGGAAAAATCTATTGGTGAAATCGAATAAATTGATCACTCACTCTGTTTTAACCTGCTCTGTCTCTGGCTTTGGAACTGGTTCAAGGGCAATCTCCGTGATGGCAAATTGCTCAGGATCTTTTGCAACGTCTATGAAGACCGGACCATCTGTTACTGGAACTTTCTCCATTTTTGTGGATCTAAAACATTTTGACAAGTTTTTAATTAATATTAATTATGATGGAAAATATTATGAGTATACATGCATACCTAAGGGATCCTTACAAAGATGTTTTTATGGTTTTTTAAGTCCTCTAACCTGTTCTAGGTTAGATTGGGTGATTAACACCTGAACTCCTTTAAATCATAAAGGAGACCCGTGCTCTGCAGTCAGACATTGGGTTGATATATCCATATTATACACAAATTATTTCAGCCGAGCTTCAATGCTCAGTGTCATTAAAATGCGTGCCACTGTTTATCCTGGCTTACAGAAGTTGCAGTAGCGGGTGTGAGGGCGGGACAGTCTCCAGAAATTATTTCTGCCCTTACCCCATAACCAGGTAGGTTTTTCAAAGTTTTTATAGATCTATATCTCATTTCAACACAATAATTATAAAATAATTTATATATCCATCTAAAGGTTGCCTGGAAGAAATTGCCTAATGTGATAAGGCCGCCTATACTATACTGTACTATTATCATTTCTTTACTGTAATTGTTTCTCTATGTAATGCAAACAAGGATTAAATAAATAATTAAAGATGATAATACTTACACTTTACCGTAAAATGTATACAAAATATTACAGAATCCACGTGAAATATACTTAAAACATATTCTATAATGTCACAGCAATTAGTTCATATTATCTCTTTTAATCATGAAATAAACATTTCGCTGCATTTCGCCAAAAAAAAACAATTAAAAAATTGACAAACCGCAAACATTTTATTTGACAGATAACAATTTAACTTTTTGACCAAGGAAGCGAAATCACGCATCCTAAGAACAAAATTATTTTAATCCAAAAGTTTTTATGACAAAAATATATAATGAGTGATGGAAAGGTGTAATCGTAATATTATTGTAAAGAAAAAACATGCATCGCCCTACACAGTCGTAAGATCCGTTATTAGGAAAGTAATGAACTCATGACTTTACATACGAACCAATTTATATTAAGCCAAATATAAAGAAAATCAGTTTAATATTTGAGTAACACTTCTTTTCGATCAATATTTTGCTTTTTAACCTTCTCTTGGTACTCTTGATAGTCCGATAAATTCTCGATAGCATACAATTTGTCGCCTTCTTTGCGAATGATAACACCCTTTGTGGTCTTGTCGAAGCTTTTTCTTACATTAGTATCTTTTTCTTTCTCCCAGGCATATCCTGCTTCACCATCTTCTGTTGGTTTTGGGGAATCTTCATTTGATGCTTTTTCCACGCTTTCATTCTCGTTTTTACTTACATTATCGTCTACCATTTGACTTTGGGTCTGTTTTTGTCCCTTCGACTGTTGCTTAGTTTTCTTTTCTATACTTTCTACGCCAATTTCTAGTTTTGGTGGGTCATTGGTATTAGATCTGTTTTCCTTCTCTTCAGTACTTTTTCTGTCCTCGTCAGAGTTATTTTTATCGCCACTAAAATCTTCGTTATCTTCATTCTTCACTTCAATTGAATATTTAATATTTTCCACCGTTACATCAGATGTACTTTTTGTTTTTAATACATTTCCTTTATGACTAGGGACTTTTAAAAATCTGTTTTTGTGAGAATGCCGTTCTGTGGAAAGTTCAACTGGTTCTGCTTTTGTGGATTGAACTGTGGAATCGTCATTTTCCGTTCTGTACACATTCTTTTTCTTAATACTTTTAGATGATTTGGATAAGTTTTTGTATTTTAAACGCAATTTCTCTTGAGGCGAAGGTTTACCTCTTTCAAAGATTTGTTTTTGCTTCAATTCTATGTATTTCGTAGTAGCCTTCGTTTTAACTTCTTTAGTTTTAGTGGTTTCATCAATATCGTTTTCTCTTAATATCTTTTTCTGCGATAAATTTCTTTCTGGATTCCTGGTTTTAATACTATTAATGTTATGCGATATTCTAATGTTGTCTAGATCAAAGATCTTTCTAGCTGCCTTCTCGGCTATTTTGTCGGCTAGTTCGTCAAATTTATCAGAACTTAAGACCCTATTAATGAATTCATCAATTTCGTAATTTATCGATTTCGACCACGATCCGTCTAGTTGTATGATGATGATACCTACAGAATTTGAAATTATTATTATTTGTTTACTATTTTTGCTTGGTTGCTGTGGAAATCATTATGGGAAGTCAGTGTGGAACTCTACTTCTTGTGACTGCGGGATGGTGATAGGATAGACAAAAGAACAAGCAACTTGATGGCTGATGAGTACTGCTGCCCTTGAATATCCATATCTGATACCAGTTGGGAGTCGCAGAGGACTTGGAGGCTTTGGAAAATAAATGAGATAAAGGAACCTTACGTCCATGTGCCGGGTCACGCAGCCGCAGCTTTATGGGCGTCGATCTCAGCCCGAAATAGGTACCAACATACATATTTCTGCGGTATTATTAGGCTATTGAACAGTTTGCCGATCTACATGTTTCCTCATCTCGGATTGCGACAAACATTTACTGGTGGTAGGTCTCTCATATGTGAGAAGCCGCCTGGGTAGGTACCACCGCAATGTCTGTTTCTCCCGCCAAGCAGTGTAAATGCACTGTTGTGTTCTGTTATGAAGGATATTGTAGCCAGCGTAACTACTGGACATAATGAGATTTAACATCGTATGTCTCAGGATGGTAAGCGAAGTGGATAGCCAAGCATTGGTTTGTCATTTATGGTGTTGTTTGGTTTTGCTACTGTCCATGAGCGGTCGTATCGCTTATCATCAGGCGAACAGCATGCTCGACTCGCCACACATCACAATTAAAAACATCAATAACCTTGAATAATGATCCTTAATTATCTCTTCTGTGTATGTCCGGAAGCAATGAGACAATTATCAGCAAAATTGTGAGAACCAGCGAGAGACAACTATCTCGCGTACTTACCATAGTTTGCATTGCAGTCATTTTTTTAAGCCAGAATAAAAAAATATAGCAATAATTACTCACACAATTGTATAAAAAATAAATTCATTTTAATGCATTATTTACGTAGCAAAACCAAAACTTATAATTCGGATTTCATAAAATACATAGTTGATAATAAATTTTATTTCAATAAAATAGTTATTTCAGATTGTTTTATTTGATTTTACGAGCGATTGGCGCAGAGGTAAAAAGTTGGTTTTACATGGGGTTGCGGGTTCGATTCCCACACGGCTACACATTGGTGCAGCTAAAATAAACATCAGTCCGCGCCTTTGGGATGTATGCATATTAATTAGTGGAGAAAAATAAATAAATAAAAACACCCAACAGTCACATACATAGTCCTGACCCCACATCAAGATCAAGTTTTGTGTCGTGGGTATCAGAAACTACGAGAGACTTTTCGGTTTCAAACAACCAGACCCGAAACAAATACTTGTGGTTCACACAAACATTTTTCTCGGTGCGGGGATCGAACCCGCGGCCACACGTTTCACAGCCAGCGTTCAACCAATTGCGCCACGGAGCTGTCAAACTAATAAAACTATAAAATAATTTATATTTAACGTTATCGTGGCCGGTATACCAGGGTTCGGTTTCCTGTCAAGTCTTCGATATTTGGTCTCGTGTCATTGGCATGTTTGTAAAGGACATTTTTACGGCGGTCGTGGGTTCAAATCTCAGGAGTCAGGGCACACCTCTGACCTTTTGGAGTTATGTGTCAATTAATAGTTCAATACCACGCACTGTAGCAATAAAGGAAAATATCGTGTGGAAACCTGCATACCATAGTGATTTGTAAGAATTTCTATGGTATGTAAAGTGATCGATTATATGGCCTATGTATGTAGCTGATGCACTGGATTAACGCATAAGCTACTTTATATCCCGAAAATGCAGTGTTACCGTGAGATCAGCGAGGAATTCAAATATGTATATTTGCTGCTTTTTCAAACTTCCACGGTTTGGGATAGAATATAGGGCGGATGAAATTGGATATAAGAGGACAGGATTGCATGCCTTGATTCATAGAACAGATTGAGACGGGACAAAACGGCATGTAAGGAGGCGGAACGAAAAAGCAGTATAATGACGTTCACGTTGAGCTCACATATACAACAGTTTGTACGCGAATATGTATCCGATGTGGACAGGACTCAAAAAAGTGTCTGCACCTGGGCGAAGCCAGGTCGGGCCGCTAGTATGTACATATAATCACAATAAAATTGCTCATAGAGGATCCTGTGAAGTTTGGACAACTAAAATACAAGTAATATTAATATTTTGACCAATTTATGTTCAAGATAATACTATTGTGGAATTAGTACCTACACCAGTTGACTAATGTTTATAGCAAAGCTATATATTGGGAGTGTGGTGAAATGGCATTATATATTGAAACCACAGTATCCTCCAGCAGAGGGCCAAAATTCACTGAAATATATTAAATGGTACCGACAAACAATATTTTATATTGGATAATTTTACTGTTTGTGTGTGTGTGCATGGTGTCCTGTTTGTAAATGGACCTGACGCGACTGCCAACATGTTCACGGTAGTCACAGGTTCAAATCCCAGGGTATACCTCTGACTTGACTTCACTGTCTAAAGGAAAACATCATGAGGAAAGCGATATACTGTTGCAATATGTATAAATTTTTATGGTATGTAGTCTGCCAACCCATACTAGGCCATATGGCCTAACCCCTCTCAACCATACTCTTGATTGTAGAGGAGGCTTGTACCCTGAAGTGTGACATATATTAGCTGATACAAACTTTCTGATTCAATCTAGTTTATACTTATACAAAAAAACAAGATGATATATATTTAGATTGTCTTACAGCAATGGCTATAGTTACTCAGTGACTGCGGCTATGATTCAAATTGCATGGTATTTCAATAAATAATAAGTATGATCCACAGTCAATGTTATTTTCATAATATCTCTGCGACTGTGATATAGAGTAATATTGAAGAGAAAATGGCTTGTTTATACTGGCTTGCTTAATTTTACTACTAAATACTAAATATAGAATATGATCTGTAATTACAAAGAAAACACAATTTTTTTCTTAACATTTATTATGGCTACCGTTTACGCTTTTTAGATCTCTTTTTAATGTTCTTCTTGGAGGTTTTGTTGATTTTCGCTATTTTCCTCTTGTGTAACCATACGGGGTACTGTCCATTCTGGTCCTTCAGTGATTTTGTGCTAAATATCCTTTTCTTGCCGTTGTCTCCTGTAACTTCAACTTTTTCGTCGTCCGAACTCATTTCTGCATCCTCGTCGTTTTCTTCCGGTTCAGGCGCCTTTTTCTTTTTCTTTTTCTTCAAATCGCCAGCGTCAAGGAATATCACTTGGTCAGTTTCCATAACCTCGTTTTCCGTTTTTTCTTCCTCCTTGATCCCAAGCATCTTTTTTAAACGCGCTAGTTCTTTCACTGCGTACCTTTCGCGTTTTATTGCCCGGCATTTTCGCTTCCAACGGCTTCTAATTGATTTTGCCATTGTTTCAAAATAAAAATATTTTGCGACGGCGTGCTTTATAATGCACGTCGCGTGAAGAGAAATGTCAAAATTAGGCCTTGTTTATGTCAACGATTTGAAACATTACTGTGATATTACAATTGTATTACAACCTATCATGAAGAAGAATTTTCATTATACTTAATTTCTATTGGTTGAATTCAACGAATTAAAAGAGATGCAAATAATAGTGTTGAGCATAGATTAGTATTGTGTTGAGTCAAATGATCTTTATATTATTGATTATCTATGGATCGATGAAAGTAGAGTCGTCCCTTGCTTAAATACATCGGAAGTCGTATGGCATGGCGTATGGAAGTTTGTGTCAGTATCGATAAACTGACCGACGAAAATAAACTAAAAAGTATTGACTCCAGCAATGTTTCATAATTCTGACACCACTATTAATCAACCGCCCATATTACATATTTAATATCGAAATACGGATAAAATTAACACAATATTAGCCATAAAACATAATCCTATCCCAGCATTTTTAAAATCGGCTACATCGAAGGAGCAATAAATTATTACAGGCCGACGATTGTGTCAAGGTTGCCAGAGTTGACTAAATTATATTCAAAAGTAACATTCAAACGAATAATCGACTAATTCTAATCCCCGCCGCACCTCTATTGTTGTCAAATCAATGCAATCCGATTTGTTTGTGTGGATGTCAAAATTGTCAGAGAAATAAAAAAGATTGCTCTCGGGTCAATCATCGTTGCGCTGCGATAAAAACTCGAAAAAAATCATCAAAGTGAATTTGGAAACATTCCAAAACGCATTTGTTTACACACGCGTTCGTATTTATCCCTTATTCGTGCCAGTTCCTTTGTTCTTTGTATATTTCGGGTCGATTTTGGCGTTTCATTCGCCTTATGGGCCTTGCCTGTGAACCGAGTATTACCAATTAAAATGGGTTCGCTGCAAGCGGAAAGTGATTTTAAACACGATTTGAACGACAGCGGATACGGTCAAGATGGTAAGTGGCCTATTATATGCAGTGTAGTTATTGTGGAATGGGTGTGTGTCGTATATTGGCCCGGTTTTACTGTCGATCGATGCTATAGCTCTGGCCGCAAAGAGTATTCTTTTAACAAGCTATGCGCAGGCTAATTGCATTTTAAAGTATTAACGAGGCATTTTGTGCGATTTATTTGACCTAATTATTGTTCCATTTTTGTTTTTTTTTGTGTTTTTATTAATGACATTGTTTTTCGGTATATACCGTCGGTTTCGAAATAAAAATAGACACATTGATGTTTAATTTAAAATTTTCTTGATTCAAATAAAATTAATAATATTATAAATAACTATAAACAATGCCTATGATTATTGTTATATCAATATGTTAAAGAACCTAACTCATTTTATCTTTTTATTGATGGTCATGGGTGGTGGTGACCACTTACCAGTAGGTGAACCACATGGTTGTTTGCCACCTATATTTTTTTTATATAAGTTAATTACAAAGAAAACCTTGTTATTTGTAAAATAATTGGTTCAAACAGAAATAGAACATTGTCAATTGCTTTGTAGGCATATAATAGCAATAGTAGTTTCTTATTAAAATTGGACTGTGGTGAAATATTAATCTTAGAACATTAAACAGTCTATTTTAAAGTGGTAAGACTATATGTTACAGACTCTGTTTAATTTAACCCTAGATAGCTAACGTTCGTCAAAATGACGAATACTAAATAAAGATATCGCCACCTCTTTCTAACTGTTTCGTTTATGCGCGTGCGGTGTGAAACCAACTCAGTGCGAGCCAAGCTGCGTGGAACTGCGGTCGCGATTTGGCGGTAAGTTGCATAGTTTTTGAGATACCTACTACTTGCTCGTCATTTTGACGAATGGTTAGCTTATGTGTAACATTTTATAAATATTATTAGTGTTGATTTTTACTTGTTTTGTTTTAGTTATTACGTTCAAAGTAAAGAATGGCACAGAGGTCGACTATCACAGATGAGGCAATTGTTCGGGCGTTGGATGATGAAGATTATTTTCCATCAACGAAGAATCTAACGGCGAGAGTGAGGACGAATTGTTGATGGATGATGTGGAGAGTGATTTTCACGACGAGCCCTCGGACACAGACGAACCAATAGGTACTGAAGAAAATGAAAACGCGCCTTCGCCTAATCAATCGCTTGGTGAGTTACAAGAAGAATCTTTATTAGCCTCCGATTCGATTATCCACTCATCTCAGGCCAATATAAGAGGGAAAAATCGACATGTTTGGGCTACTCATAAAGGCAACACTTCTTCTCGAACGTCTGCAATAAATATAGTTGAAAAACTAGTTGAACCTTGGCTAAAAATTCCAACAATGCCGCGAAGAGTAAAGGAAATAATCAGAGAAGTATTAGGTGTGAATGATGAGGTTCCTACTGCAGGACCAAGTCAAGGTCAAGTTCGATCTGGTTCAGATTCTCAATCAGAATTAGATACTGTACCAACAAGAAAAAGAAAGATTTGTGGCTTGTGTTCCTATAAAAAAAGGCGTATGACAAAAAACGTTTGCAATTGTTGCAAAGTGGCCATTTGTGGCGAGCATTCATTTGCATTTTGTCCTAATTGTGCCAAAAATAAATAACTTTTTTAGATAATAATAAAAACATACATAGTTTTACTTATATACTAAATAAAAATAATATAAGAAAATATTTAAAAGTTCCTTTTTTAGTGGATTTAAGATTTATCTCCTTTTTGATCTCTTGTAACTATGTGCCATTAAGATTTGTTATTTTGTACTTAAAAACCTAAATAAATATTATTTTTGCTTAAAATATTTTTCATTTATATCCTCTAGTTTCTAATATAAAAATAATGTCAAACATAATTACATACAGTTTTATAAAAACATGTTTTTTAATTGTTCGTCAAAAAATCGAATGGTTAGGATCTCACGGTATCCTAGTAACGTTAGCTATCTAGGGTTAAAGATAATTCTCGAATAAAGAATAATAAGTTATTTAAATCATTAGTAATTTATTAATTTATTTAGTATATTTTTAATTACATGTCTAGCAAATTCTATTTTATGACAGTGACTGATTTATTGCATAAAATCATTTGAATACATATGTACATACATGAACTCTCGCCTTTATACCTGAAGGGGTAGGCAGAGGCGCCACCAGGACACCCACATTTCGCCTGGTATGTTCCAACCCATGATATGATAGGGGCGAGCCCATTCATTTGAATACATTCATTTATTTGTAGTTACTAATTATAATATACTGTTGTTCTAAGTATCTAGCTTGCATCCCAATACAAACTATTAATTTAAATGAAAATTCTATGAACACATAAATCTTAAAATTGTAATGGTTATGTGGGTTTTAAAAATTATAAAATTGAGTAAATAAGGCTTTTTTAATTAATTTATTTACTTTCTTTATTGTACACTAGCATTTGCCCGCAACTTCGTCTGCGTGTTTAAGATAATGTAGACGTTATATCGATAGAACTATTCTATTCTAACCTCTACGTAAACATTTAACAAAAATCAACGTGCAGCATTTCTATTTCCAATTCTGACTCTGAGTTTAGATTATCGGATCAATGGGTCCGTCAGTTATCGATTCAGAGACCAAACGGAACAATAAATAAAAAGTTCAAAATGACGGCCAACATTTTCAATTCTGAATACAAATTTAGATTATCGGAACTCAGATAACGATTTTGAGACCAATCGGATCAATACATAAACTATTTTAGGTATCGAATGTTTGTTTTCTCGCTCAAACTGAATTGAAAAGTCGTTCGAAAGGGACAAAAGTTAAATATTCATAAGAATAACTTCAGCAGTTTTATTTTCTATACAAATTTTTCAACCCTTATTTTTACTCCTTTAAGGGTTAAATTTAAATAAACAGAATACGCACTTATTTTTTATTTTAGATGTGTAATTATAGTGTCAAGTTTGAAATCTGCAACTTCAACGGTTGCGGTTTTCCATACAATTTTTTTTACCCTTTTCACCCCCTTAGGGGTTGAATTTCCAAAAATCCTTCCTTAGTGCTACCCAACGTTATAAAAGATATCCCTGTGTAAAATTTCAAGTTCCTAGCTTCAGTAGTTTCGGCTGTGCGTTGATCCGGCAGTTCGGTTCTACAAAACTTCAACCCTTATTTTCGTCCCTTTAGGGTAATTTTAGATAAACAATATATGCAATTATTTTTGTCGTAGAATGAATAACTTAAGTGCCAAGTTTGACAATTGTAACTTTAACGGTTTAAATTTTCCCTATATCAGTTTTTAACCCTTTACACCCCTTTAGGGGATGAATATCCAAAAATCCATCCTTAGTGCTACCCTACGTCACAATCGGAACCCCTGTGTAAAATTTCAAGTTCTTAGCTTCAGTAGTTTCGGCTGTGCGTTGATCCAGCAGTTCGGTTTTACAATACTTCAACCCTTATTTTCACCCCTTTAGGGTTAATTATAAGAAAAGAGAGTATGCAGTTCTTCTTGTTTCTAGATGAGTAACTAAAAAGTCAAGTTTGATATCTGCAACTTCAAGGGTTTCGGTTTTCCATACACCAGTATTTTACCCTTTTCACCCCCTTAGGGGTCGAATTTCCAAAAATCCTTCCTTAGTGCTACCCTACGTCACAATAGGAACCCCTATGTAAAATTTCACGTTTCTAGCTCCAGTAGATTCGGCTGTGCGTTGATCGGGTAGGAAGGAAAACACCCAGTTCCTAAAAATTCAACCCTTATTTGAACCCCTTTAATATTAATTTTTAGACAAATAATATGCAATTATTTTTGTTATTAAATGAGTTATTAAACTACCAAGTTTGAGAATTGTAACTTCAATGGTTTAGATTTTCCATACAACAGTTTTTAACCCTTTTCACCCCCTTAGGGGTAGAATTTCCCAAAATCCCTTCTTAGTGCTACCCTACGTCATAATAGAAATCCCTGTGTAAAATTTCAAGTTCCTATCTCCAGTAGTTTCGGCTGTGCGTTGATAGGTCAGTCAATCAGGTTCCTCTTTTATATATATAGATAACAAGTTAGATAAGAATTAAATAACAAATTAAAATGGTACATTAGGTGACCATATTGCATTGCACAATTTCTTCCTGGCAACCTTTGGATGAACAAGAATTGTTGGATTGACAAATTGACAGATTGACACTTGATTGGCAACAAGAATCCCTACTATAATATTATAAATGTGAATGTAAGTTTGTTTGTTACGCTTTAACGCGAAAACTACTCAACCGGTCATCATGAAACTTTGTGCACATATTCTTGGGGGTATTAGAAGTAACATAGGCTACTTTTTATCCCAAAAAGTTTAGTGTTCCCGTGGGATGAAGAAGGAATCCCGATATACTTGCTACTTTTTTATACTCAAAAGGATGGGATGGGACTGGGTTACATTCCATTAGTGAGAATGAGATGGGGCGGGCGGGATATAACGGGACGGGGTGGGAGATTTCAAATAAAGTTAACCATGCAGACGAAGTTTGCGTGCAGAAGCTAGTTCATTAATAAAAACATACCTACATAAACTCACGCCTTTATCCCAGAAGGGGTAGGCAGAGGCGCCACCAGGACACCCAAATTTCGCCTTGTATGTTCCGTCCCACGATGTGATAGGGGGCGAGCCTATCGCCATATCGGGCACAAATTCCTGTTTACGGGCTGATAATGAATAGAAAAACCCAATATCACTTTGCCCGACCCGGGACTCGAACGCGAGACCTCAGCTTTGTAGTCGTACCGTAGTACAACTACGCCAACGAGGCAGGTTATATCTGTACTCCATATTACAATTATTGTTTACTGTTTACTATAAAAATAATCGTAACTAATATTAAACATTCTATGTGAAAGGCGAGACAAGCATGCCATTAACCTGATGGTAACCGATACGACCGTTCATGGACAGTAGCAAAACCAAACATCACAACAACCATGAATTACGAAGCAATGCTTAGCATTCCACTGCGCTCGCCACATCAAACACAACAGCGTATTTACACTGCTGTTTGGCGGGAGAAATAGAAGTTGCGGTGGTACCTACCCAGGCGGCCTCCCACATGTCAGAGATCTACCACCAGTAAAATATCGATATAGCAATGATATTGCGTTTTGTTTGGTCTATGAGATTGTCGGAGGTCCAATTTGCTGGTCGTAGATTATTCGTACGCACCCAGATACAGTAACCCACGTAAGATTTATCCAGCTTCTGGATAATAAAATGATTCCTTTGCTCCAGACTCCATAACGATGAAGAAGCAGCCGTCCCTGGAGAACGGTGCGAGGATGACTCATCTGCTGGACTTGTCTGATGATGTTCTGCTGTACATCCTGAAGTACTGCTCGCCCATGGACCTCAAGGCGCTTGGATTGTGAGTGAAATGATGCTTTTGATCAGCATTTCCCGAACTATAAATAAATATACCCAACATACATAGTCCTGACCCCACTCTAAGATCAATTATGCCTAATGTCGGGTATCAGAAACTACGAGAGACTTTTCGGTTTCACAAACACCCAGACCCGAGATAAATAGTTGTGGGCCTCACAAATATTTGTCTCGATGCGCCGATCGAACTGCGGCCTCTCGTTTCACAGACGGCGTCTAACCAACTGCGCCACGAAGGCTGTCAACTATGGGTCGCGACCCATTGGTGTGGTCTATGTCTGTTGTGTGAAATAATAAATTAAAACTCCAAATAATACGACAATTGTGTAATCGTAATTCCTGTATTCTTTTCTAACATCATGTTCATCAATACAAGGGCTTTCTACAAAATACAACTCGCATATTGAAATGCCTACAACGTTTCCTCTAGAACATCTCAAACAACTCCGTTCTATATTCAAATCCTTATTCCTCTTCTTAATACAACTGCCAGCACCATCGTCATACTAGAATTAGGTTGTTTTCCTCATCGCTTATAAAAATCACCCGTTACAAAATACATGTTTGTTTAGTACGTGTTCTCGCCTCGGCGCGTTGATCCTGGACCATACTCTATGGGAGCGGGTGGATGCGCGCGCCCAACCCGTGGGCCCGGAGCGACTCAAGTGGTATCTGCAGCACGCGCTCTCTGCCGCCACCACTGAGCTGCTGCTCTCGGGATACGCGCGGCAGGCTGACGGGTGAGGGAACAAAAAACAACAAAAATGTATAAATGAATCATGTTGTAAAATTGATTGTGGATTTGTAGCCGCCATTTTGAACTTTTAGGTTTAATCCGATTTATATAATTTTTTGTTGCTACCTCGACAACACTAGACAAAGATGTCAATAATAAATTTTAAAGTCCAGTATTTAAATTTGTTTGGCTTTCTCAAGAAAATTTATAATAGTCTGTCCTAGGAAACCTACAAACTTACAGCGGTATCCCGGTTTCACTCATGGCATATACTACTTTTTAGCCTAGCATTAGTGTAATACAGGAACACCTTCAAAACCAATCTATTTCGACGAGACCTTTTTCAGTTAAACTCAGCAGTCCTGTGGGCCAACTGAGTGGTGACGTCACGTCCTGTTCCAGGTGCCTGGGCCACATGAACTGCAAGTACAAGGAGGTGGATAGAGGTGAGGCTTCATCCTCCATGGATTCTTTCGGCGAGGGTACTTCCACAAGCGACCCTGGCGGCCTTAGTGGAACTTTCGGTGAGTTTTATATTTTAGCTTTACGCTAAGTACGTGGTGGCCTGTTGGTAACGCACCAGACGCGGCTGTCAACTTGTTCACGGCGGTGGTTCAAATCCTAAGGCACACTTCGGAGTTTTCGAGTCAAGGAAAATATAGTGAAGAAACCTGCTTACCATAGCGATTTGTAACAATTTCTGTGGTATCTAAAGTCCGCTAACCCGCATTAGGCTAGCGTGGTGAACTATACGGCCTAACCTAATCGCACTCTTGATGGTTGAGGCCCGTGCACTACAGGGAGACATGAACTGGTATTATTATTTTATATACGTAACACTAAGAATGTTTGTATATAATATATTTTTTTGCAGATCATACGACAAGGCGCGGAATTATCCGCGGTGGTCCGGTCATCCAAATCTACGATACGATGCCGAGGTAAGTTTCAATATTATTATTCAAATAGGCAAAAAACACAATAGAACCATTTTCTAGTTGTATTTCAACAGATTTCATAATTTTTGTTTTGTAGCTTGTTTTTTAGCTTAGTACCTAGTAAAAAGTGAACCTGTAGCCGCCATTTTGAACTTTATAGTTGTTACGATTTTTTTAAGTTTTTTGTTTAATTTTCGGTCGAATTTCGATCGCTGCGCGAACGATAGCTATTTTTTGTTTAGATTACATTGACATGTCGGTTGAGTACACTTTGAGGACGTAAAGTAATGCGTAATTTTTATTTTCACCTCCTCCGTGGCGCAGTTGGTTAGACGCCGGCTGTGAAACGAGAGGCCGCGGGTTCGATCCCCGCACCAAGAGAAATGTTTGTGCGGCCCACAAATGTTTCTTTCGGGTCTGGGTGTTTGTGAGACCGAAAAGTCTCTCGTAGTTTCTGATACCTGCGATACAAGACTTAATTGATCTTAATGTGGGGTCAGGACTATGTATGTGACTGTTGGGTGTATTTATTATTTCATTATATATATTTATACATTCTTTATTGAACACCACATACATAAAGAATTAAAAAATGATGACTGAAATAGAACACGGTATGCAGGTTTCCTCACGATGTTTTCCTTCACCGTTAAATTGCGTGGTGATTGACTATCAATACACACATAACTCCGAAAAGTCAGAGGTGTGTCCTGGGATTTGAACCCGCGACCACCGTGAACATGTAGGCAGCCACGTCTGGTTCGTGACCAACAGGTGTAACACTCGGTCACCCTAATACTAAGCGTGGGAAATACTGTTAGACGAGTAAAACTTCAATATTAATGTAGGTTTTATACTAATCATTGAGTTTCGTGCTTCTCATAAATATTAGAGATGTGCCGACTATCGGCCCTATTCAGATAGTTTTAAAACCTATCGAATGTTTTGTCCCTTTCGAATGACTTTTGAATTCGGTTTGAGCGAAGATGACAAAACATTCGATAACTAAAATAGGTTTTAAAACTGTAAATTGACTGAATAAAAACGAGACCTCAGCTTTCTAGTCGTACCGTAGTACAACTACGCCACCGAGGCAGTTTGTTAAAAATACTCATAAACAATGAAGGTTTTTATTCAATGTACTCCCTCCTATACACGTATTATTGAGAAATACATACAAAATAAGAAGCTGAAATTCGGCGACTAGGCGCCGACTTCGAAAGTGACCAGATAGTCGGCTTTATCAACTACTCGGAACATCTATACATATAATAAATTTGTAATAGATCGATGTCTGTACATGGAAGATAAATGAGACAAAATAATATGGGGGTATGTATTAACGTAATAGAACACAACAAAATGATTTTTAGAATTTTTGTCTGTGCGGTTGTGCGCGATGAACTCAGAAACGTCTTATGGGATTTCGATGAAATTTGGTATGGAGGTAGCTGTCACCCTGGATTAACATGTTAAAAGCATGTTAACAGGATAAAATGTTGTGGAACGCTTTTTATTGTTTCTGTTTTGTTAAATATTTTTTCTCCTTCGTAGTTTTTTTTTCAGTTGATATATGTTGGTTTGTCACTAGTCGCTTTGCTTTTTGTTTTTGTTTTTCAGACTCCCCGCAGATCACCGTATTGGTTTTTATTTGTAGTTCTATTTGATAGCTGTCGCTTCGTCCAGGTAATGTTGTAATGCATGGTATTTCATTTCATTTGCTTTATTCCCTCGTTTTTGTAGGATATTTTGAGTATAGTATGTAGAAGCGTAAAGGCTTTGCCAACAGAACAAGATAGCATCATAATCGACCTTATACTTAAGTTTTGAGGTGCAAAATCGTGTACCGTTGATAGAGAGCAACACAAAATTGTTTACGGCCCCTGTTTATATTTTCCCAAATATTAACTTAAAAGAAGGCAATCGGTTATCACCTGGCGGAAATTTTGTGTTCTTTTTATGAAATCAGTTATTACATAAATCCAGAGCTTTTGAACTATACAGTAATAGAACTGACCAATAGAATCACTGTATTTAGGGCGGTTCATTTCGAAAATGTGGAACTGACGCTTCTGATTGGTCGCAATTTTGAATTCGGAAAATCTATTAAAACCAAATTCACCAATAGCGTTGCGTGATTTTACAACGCCCGATTGGCCAGTAGATTCCCGCGTGTTTAGAATGTGACAGTTTGTGTGATTCCCGATAAAGCTAAGGTTATTTATCTTTCGCGGGCTTTTAAGGTTAGCATATTCGATTGGCACAGAATGTACCAAGAGTGTCCCGGTAGACAACAGACAATTACAGGGTGGTAGGTGCTCCGCTTTTGAAATTTAACAGTTTGTATAATTATCGACTTGGACTAGTATAGACTAACTTTCGCGTGCTTTTGTTACTGACGTATTCATTCTAAGATTGCTGTTTAATGGATTATAAGCGTCGTAGGAGACAATGGACAATCATGCATCTAGATTCTAAATCTGAATTACGGATTTAAATTGGTTAATTCTGACCTATAGCGTCGCAGATGCTAAAACAAGTTTTGAATTGGCCTGTAGCTTCCCGCGGTTTTGAATTCAGAACATTTAATTGGTATAAAACTGGCCAATAGCGTTAAATTACGTTCAACAGACGTTCCTGATTGGCCCGTAGGTTTGTGTGTGTATGATTCCCGACTAAGGTTAGGTATGTTTAAAGCTTTCTAGATGCTGTGTCTGCAAGCTCGCGGCCGGAGGGCGTCCCGCCAACCACCTGCGTCGCTGTCGTGGTCTCCGCGCTGGGAGCCTCCGCTGTCCACATTAGGTATATAGCTTTGCTGCTTTACTGTACTGGAGGACGTCGCGAACAAATTGTTGTTATTTCTCTCTCTTTCTCGCGAACGAAGTGTACCATGCGCGTTTCGGTCTCTTCTACTCCTATGTATTAAATCACCCCTCTGGCTCTACTGGTTTATTACCATATTGCTGCTATTCATAACTCTTTCTCGCAAATGAAATGTACCAAGCGCATTCCTGTCTCTCTCACTCCTATATGTTAAATCTTCCCTTTCGCTCTAGTATTTGCATGGTACGAAATGTAAAAGTACAGCTATCTCTGTCTTTCCTATATAGTAAATCTTGCCTCTCAGTCTATTGGTTTCATAATGAAAAATTCACCAAGAGTGTTCCTGTCCCTTTCACTCCTATGAAGTTAATCTTCCATCTCGCTCATGTAGTGCTTAAAAATTTTGTTCGCGATGTCCGTTCCAGTACATAAGTTATTTTTCGTTTCTTTCCTAGGGTTGTGTAGGCATTTTGTCACCTCATTAGAAATGCATGTATTTTTCGTTGTCTGTTCTGTTGGCCCGCCTGATTCGAACTTGGACAGTGTTGCAAACCTTAGCATGTTGGAGACATTTGTGTTGTGGAGTCACTAATAACATTGATAGGAATCTACCCGCAGTTTAAAAATTGAAATGTTAAAATGAAAGTTGGTACTAACAATATTTTGATTAAAATCTACCTTCAGTGTCGCAATATGCTGCAATAAGAGAATTATAGAATAAATGAAAGTATTGCTTTATTATAATCTTTAATCGAATTAACTACAAATACTGTTGAGCCTGGGACTTATTTACAATCGAGATTACGACTGACACAAATAAAATTTTCACCAAAAGAAATGACTCATATAATCTTCACAACGAAGTTTTTGTTGAGGGTAGTCAAATATTTTTTTACTTTTATGTGGCCCTTATGTCAGCTGTTAGTAGGCGAGGCTCAACTGTCTCGTTCTGTTTTTTTTTGTATCATTTAGAAATCCATTTAGCATGTTTTTTATTTTATTTTTTCTACCTACCCTCATCATACTAGTTCCATCCTAGTGGTATTATTGGTCTAGAAAAGATCTTAAGTAGCAATAGAACCGCTATATAATTTATTGCGGTGTATATTAAAGTAGAATTCTATTTTATATACCCACCCATGCCAATCTGAAGGTAGGATCCTTCAGATTAGTATGTCCGTATGGAGAAAAATTTAAAAATATCCTTATGCCTTCTTTAAACAATAGCTAACATAGATTAAATAATAATTTTAGTCCGTGTCACCGAGGGATTGCAGTCGGTATGCTGGCGTAGGATTTGTAAGGGAACCAGCTCGGCCACAAAATCCCCATCTTGCTGGGCTGGAAGGCCAGTGACACTGACATACCCCTTCCGGCTTCCCCTGGGGTACCGAAAGGGCAGCTCAATAGCCTTCCCTCCTTAAAGAAATTGGTGGTTAAAATTTATTTTGTGTTTGCGCACATTTCTAAGAAAAAATTTTTTTTTTAAATTATTCCCTTTTAAGTGAAGGGGAGGGTCTTAGTCGATTATATTTCATGTTGCATGATGATGCATAGCTTCCGTGGCTGGTTGATTAGTTGCCGGCTGGGAAACAGAAGGCCTGTATGGTCTCCGCACACTCACGTTTGTATCATACAAATATTACACCCGTATTCTAAGACGTTCCTCGAAAATTCTCGACTCCACTCGACCTCACTGGAGGAAATCTGTATTCATAGGCGAAAAAAATCTCCTCCATTCAACGTCATTCAATTTTCCTTTCTCGGGGAAAGGAATCAACTGTCGAACTCAAGGTACGTCGTTACCTACCTTAAGGAAGACTTAAAGAAAGATTTTCAACTCAACAGTAAACAGTGTTTATTATTTTAAACGAGTTATTATGGATTTGCAGTGACCAAAGGCTAAAATTTCAAAGAATTTTTGTCCAATCTCTACTTTATCAATTCAAAAATGACGTATTTCTTTGACTCAACCTCACTGGAGGTCGCTTTAAGAAAAGTATATTTTTAACTAAGCATATCATTTTCGAGGATTCCTAGAATTCATTTTTGAGGTCACCTTGAATGAGATTAGGTTTAGGACGATCCGAGGAAACGTCTTAAGCCGCGTATCGACATTGCGAGGCTGCTCGGGATTTGGCTCGTTTGAGTAGTGTCGAGAGGTGGCCTCGCGGTGCGCTCAGTTAGCGTCTACACAGTCAGGCCGAGCCACGCCGAGCCTGCGAGGCGTCAGTATACGTTTGACCATGAAACCAAACGCTTTAGCTGCGTTTACAGCCTTTTTCATCGTGTGTAAAATTTTGAGAAAAAACAAGAAACTAACAAAAAAAGGGAAGAAAGCCACGTTGGTGGATGAAACACATAAGATTACAAGTTCGTCTTTGTCTTCAATGTTGCGAGCGCACGAGGCAATACAAATGCGTCGCATGCAACAATGGTTTTAATTTTATTGATAGGTGCTATTTTAATTTTTTTACTTGATCATATTGTATTCTATTCTACATTCTTTAATTAAATGATATTATGATTAAAAATTGGAAGTGTTAGAGCGACGCTGTTGTCAGTCATGACTCAGCATGAATTGGCAGGCTCGTCCGGGGCGGTACCGCTGTCTCAGGAGATCGACGTAAAGCAAAAGCTATGTTGTCGCGTTTCGTTCGTTAAGTGAGTTCATGACTGTGATCTATTCGGAAAATTGTCTCTAAAGCAAGTAACACTGAACACTTCTTTGTTTATTTTCGTCTTTCTTCAACTTTTTGCCGAAAACACTTAAAGTTGATTGAAAAATATTGGTGGTAGGTCTCTCATATGTGAGAGGCGGCCTGGGTAGGTGCCACCGCAATGTCTATTTCCCCCGCGAAACATCAGTGTAAACCCAAGTAACATTTTGAACTGTATAAAAGCTGTATTATAGACTATTTGTTTTCTACAGGCTGTTAAACGTTGCTGTATAAAGACTGTATAGCAAGCTATACAGCCCTTATAACTCTGAAATGGGCCCCAAAATTATACAGCTTTAAGTGTAGATTTTGCTGTATAACAGCTGCATAATAGCTGTACTATTTGGCTGGCTAAGATACTATTTAGATACTTTTATACAGCTTCCATTCTCTAATTTTCCTTTTTATTCTTTTATACAGAATCAGGCTTGTGAAAATCTTAATAGAAGAATAAATATATTATAATTGTGTTCGTTTCTCCATTTCCATTCTCCATTTTATTTCTTAATTTACTATGTGCCAAGGCAGAGACCATATGTGAAGTATAAGTGAAAAAAATATTTGATAACTAAGTGGTATTAAGTACTCTTTCCTGTTTATCGTTGTTATTATGCTTGCGACTGATATTTTTATGTGAATATGTATACTATTTAAAGCTCAAAACTCACGCCCCTTCGAAATAAAGGATATACATACATTTTTTCTGTAACAACAAATATGTGATCATATCTGAAAGCAGTTTTAAGAGTAACCCGGACTGTTCTATTGATAGTAAACGTAATTGTGTGTACTATACAGTTAAAATCCTTTGTAAATTTGTACTGAAATTTCAAAAACAGACAAAAAAATATCTCGTAAAATTGGAAAGCAATTTATAGGTTATGATAAAATGGCGTCCTTAGTTTATACAGCTCTTGCTCTTCTAGTACCTCTTAATGCAGCTTTTTGCATAACAGAGTCGTTATTTAAGAACGCATCTCAGCCTAAAGAGTAACATTGTCTGTACATTACTATTTAAGTACTGTAGAAGCTGTCTTAAAGTCTTATTCATATTCATTTATACAGTTAATTAGGGTTCAGTTGAAAATATAGAAAACCTCATTATGACCAAAAACCAAGGCCCGTAAGGCGGTGAGCAAGGAATCGGATTGTTTTATCGAAAGTGTTCCAAATATTTTCATATCATATCATATCTTTATTAATAAAATAATTTACACGTCACAATTTCAACATAAAAACATTAATTATTATAATAAAATAAAAATAAATAATTACATTACAAAATTTATTTTAATTTATTTTAAGGCTATATTAGTTTCAAAATAATCTATAAGCTGGATAATTGTGTATGCCAACACTATAATAATAACTTTAATCTTCTAAAACACGAAAAACTGTAAAAAGGGAAAAATGTACGCCAATCGCATTTGGCTTTAAAAAGGAGTAAATCTAAACTCTTCTACATGAGATAGAATTGTATTACACTATTATAAAGGGAATTGCTTGGTAAGAGTATCCTAGATTTCCGTTGTACAGCTATTATCAAGCTTAACTTGAAGGCTGAACAACAGAGTAATTTTACACCAATATTCAGGCTATAACAATATTTAATGCTCTTGTACAGAAGTAGGTTATACAAAAGTATAATTTGAGAGCAATATACAGTTATTGTCATATAAAGTTGCTGAACGCAGTTTTTTACGCCGCGGTCTGTATTTTAGCGTTTTCCAATGCTATTTAAAAGCTAAAGGTAAAAATTTAGGCTCTATACAGCCGTTAATCAGCTATACTGTATACAGTTGTACAGTTATACTTTAGTCCAGTCCTAAACATATTTTTACACTCTTGTACAACATTTTTTAAGCTTATAGCTGGTAATGCGCTGGTAAATATAATATTTTTCCGCTTAAATGTTACTTGGGAATGCACTGTTGTGTTCCGGTTTGAAGGACATTGTAGCCAAAGTAACTACTGGACATTATGATACTTAACATCTTATGTCTCAGGATGGCGAGAGCAGTGGAATGCCAAGAAATGCTTTGCAATTCATGGTGTTATTTGGTTTTCTACTGTCCATGAGCGGTCGTATCGCTAACCATCAGGCGAATGGCATGCTCTTCTCGCCATTCACAGCAATACAAAATTATAAAAAAATATTGAGTATGCCCGGGGGCTATCTAATATCTATACCCGAAAGATTTGACCAGGGTACACGAGAACAAAAAAATATCTTTATGTACTCGGAAAACGAACTTACTACAATCCGTCTGATGATAAACGCAGTGCAGTCCAGATAGAATATTTATACCTAGATGGTCAGTTCGGAAAAAAAAATACCTGTTGAACCCGGAATGCGACACATTTACGGAGGTCAGTATGACTGGTTCTTCCGTACTGTGGTTGTTGTCCGGGTGAATACGAATATCGACAGCCTCCGTGGCGCAGTTGGTTAGACGCCGGCTGTAAAACAACAGTTTGGTTCGATCCCCGCAGCGAAACAAACATTTGTGTGAACCACGGGTATTTGTTTCGGGTCTGGGTGTTTGTGAGACCGAAAAAGTCTCGTAGTTTCTGATACCCACGACACAAGACTCGATCTTAGTGTGGGGTCAGGACTATGTATATGACTGTTGGGTGTATGTATTTATTTATCTACCACACGCTGTAGGGCTACCGGTTATTTCACTTACTAAAGGAATCGCAACAGCAAAGCTGGCTACGTTGGTATTGATATAGTATCACTCCGGTCGAGACAACGTCATAACCAAAATTACTTTAACCAAGTTGATTTTGCCCCCCAGAGCGACCTGCTTCCCAATGCCGGAAGCATTCGGGCCGGACATCGGCACCGACTGGGCCCCGCCCGACTGCTCCTGCCCCGGCCCCCAGTACACGCTCACGCAGAGCCTGCTGCAGGAGTTAGAGACGCACTGCCCCGCCATCACCTCGCTCGCGCTCGAGTACTGCAACATCGACTGTACCACGGTAAGATAAGGTTCAAAATAGACTACTATGGTGAGAAGTTTCAAAATGGCGGCCGCAGTTTCAATCCTGTTTAAGAATATTTTGGGAGAATTCATGACCTTCGATGTTGGTTTTTAAGATTAATATGATTAAAACTTAGGTGCAAAATAGTTACGTTATAATTTTATTGTTACTAGTTCTCAATAAATAGATCTGACAAGTGCATCCATTTTTGCACAGCACTGAGCGATTATAGGCTCATACCGATTAGTATAGATCTTGTAAAACAAATTAATATTTATGTTGTTATTTGCAGAGGAACATAAGCCACTTCCCTCGCACCCTGAAGAAGCTGTCTCTCCGAGGGTCGAAGTGCTACAATCAGCCTCTGGATAAATCTTTCCTGTTCAAGATACAAGACTACCTTACTGTGTTGGAAGTGAGTAATTTTTCTTTTATTATTAGAAAGACATTAACAGCCTTCGTGGCGCAGATGCTTAGACGCCGGCTGTGAAACGAGAGGCCTCAAAGACATAAAAATTAATTATGTGATCCACTGGTGCCTCGGTGGCGTAGTTGTATAATACGACTACAAAGCTGAGGTCTCGGGTTCGAATCCCGGGTCCGGCAAAGTGATATTGGGTTTTTCTATTCATTATCAGCCCGGAGTCAGGAATTTGTGCCCGATATGGCGATAGGCTCGCCCCCTATTACATCATGGGACGGAACATACAAGGCGAAATGTGGGTGTCCTAGTGGCGCCTCTGCCTACCCCTTCTGGGATAAAGGTGTGAGTTTATGCATGTATGTATGTGATCCACAGGTATTTGTATCGGGTCTGGGTGTTTGAACGAAAAGTGTCGCGTAGTTTCTGATACGAATTTTGGGTGTATTTATTGTTATTATTTTATGTTTAGTAATTACTTATCATTAGATCAGTCGTTAGTACCGATGCAATTTAAAAGGTTGGAAATTATCATCCAAATGATCATGAACGCGAATTTAACATAAAATATTTATGAGAACAAAAAAAAATGTATTCACGTATATTTACTACATTCGGAATCTTTATTTCGACCTCAGGAGCTGGATGTGTCGGAGTGCGACTGGATTGAACCCTCGTCCCTTCTGCCTCTGAGCAAGCTGGCGGCCCTCCAGCGCCTGTACATGCGCCGCTGCCCCAAGATGACGGAGTGCGTCGCCTACTCCTCACTTGCTACCAGATACGGCTTCAAGACCCTGAAGGTTAGAGATGGAATCATTTTATTTTGAAAATATTTTTAGGTCATATTTTTTTACTGTCTCGTTGGCGCTGTTGAACAATGTAAGGCTACAACGCTGAGGGTTCGAATCCTGGGTCGAGCGAAGTGATATCGGAATTTTCTATTTATTTTATGGAGTCATGAATTTGTGCCCGATATGGCGATCTATAGACGTCCCCATTACGTCGTGGAACGGAACACAAGGCGAAGCGTGGGTGTCCTGGTAGCACCTGCCTATCTAGTCAGGGAAAAAGGCATGAGTTTATTTATATACAGGGTATCTCAAGACCGCGACCGAAAACGAAGCCAGGTGGTATTATTAGTGACTTCTAATAAAATGCAACCTAAATTTTCGCAAAAATTTGAATTTTATTACTTATCGTCCTATTTGGGTAATAAATACATAATTTTACTAAAATAATAATGTACACCTGTTTATTTTAAAGACGCAATGGTACGCCAAGGTTTTAATTACTTTTTTTCGCAAAAACTAGGTGTTTACCACCCAAACACGAGGATGTTTAAAAAATTGCAAAAAAAGAACTGTCGCTTATTCTGCGAAATTTTTAGTTGCAGTGTGTCTGTAACCACTAAAACTGCCACCTGGCTTCGTTTTCGGTCGCAGTCTTGATTTACCCGGTATGGAAAACAATTTTAGGTATCTTTCTAGAAGCCGGTGATATGTGTATATAGTCTATCTAAACTAACAGGTTCCATTTGACGTTTCATACTTTTAACGTAAATAACTTTGTGCAGACGTAACCCACACAATTTCAATAACACTTTCCGTAAATCCATGGATTTATGAAGCTATTCTTATTTTATCACTAGATATACAAACCATAATCACTAAATTTAAACTAGAATTCTTTAAATAAAGCAAAATAACCATTTTAAACAACATAGTTTTTTTCTAGACGTCATTACAAAGTCACCTCGTTAGGTCTTTTACCGGTAGAGTCGAGACTATTCAAATGCATTTGTATACGCATAATCGGTAAAAATATTTAAATAATCGAGCAGATATAAAACAGTTGTTTTTTATTTTTTTTAAAATACTGAACTTTCAGCTAATAATAGGTATGCTGTCAACGAACATACATCAATAAATAGTGAAATAATAATATTAATATGAATTAATTTATCATTAATTAATAGATTTGGATATTACAATGGAAATTAAGGCAGTATTGTAGGATACGCCACACATAGTGAGGAGGTTCCTCACTTTGGAGTATACAAAGTGTTGATGTCATATTGACTTTAAATCACAAGGTCATTATATAAAGTCAATAAAAACAAATTAAAATGATTAGACTTTATATCAAATTAAAATTGAAAAAATGAAATTTTCAAACAAACTAAATAATAAAATAATTTGATTTTAATACAACACGCTTTATAAGGTATTTACTGACCTCATTTGACCCGAGGATAAGAGCGGCAACAGCGCTTTTTTTCGTCGCCGCGTTTCATTCGGCGCGGTGATTTCTTTGTAGTTTTTAGGCGTAGTTTTATTCGTAGAATAAGAAATTCAATAAAAGCACTCTCAGCAGAGTCACAATTTACACAAATAAACTAGGTCAAAATTGTTTCATTGGATTGGGAGCTATGATGCATACACAAACTCAGAAACTATTAATTTTGCGCCGGTGGATAAAAATAGCACGTCGCGCGAAATATTACTGCCACCAAACATAACTTAAAACTCAATTAAACTAAATTTTCAACTGTTCAAACGGTCCTCCATTAACCCTAATGAACATGCTGTGTTCGAATTTGCGGGACATCTGCGTGAGGCAGCATATCTTTCTCGATACAGTCGTAAAGCTCGCGCTGCATTTTGTTGGCATTCGCCATAAATTAAAATCATATCAGTGTATTCCAAAGCTCTAAATCACGACATCGTGAACATAAAATGCTATCGTAATTCCTAATGAGTTGTGAGCAGCGCACACACATTCACTTAAAACATGTACGCCTCACTGACGAGTGACGACTGACGAGTGGCGCGCACGCCGACACCCGACTCGCCACCCCCGCCCCCGCCCCTGCCCCTCACGCCCGACCAATGATTATAGAATATAGAGGATAAAGCATACGGTCACGTGACACGGGTCACTTTGGTATACAAACATGGCGGCGGCTCCGCCCCTAAAAATAGTGAAACGCTAGTACCGAATTTTCTATCGACATCGATGCATCAACAGTGGCATAAATAAGACTGAAAAACTTTGAATTTACATAAATATCAGTATATTAACTTGTATAACATTTTTCATTTTCGCTTTACACGTCAATTGGGTTTAGACAGGGAATTTCAGGATTTGACAGTAAAGTCATTAAAAATTAAATCCGATAAAAATAGGTCGATGTTTAGATGTTTTTTTCATGCTATGATTTATTTCATGGATAAGTTTTACCTGATGATTGGATTGGATTTGTGTCAAATAATACACACGTGAGATAAAATACAACTTTATTAATATCTAGAATTTTACTTGTGACTTCGTTTGCGTGTATAAGACAGCCCCCATGGCGCAGTAGGTTAGACACCGGCTGTGAAACGAGAGAGAGAGGTAATATATATGTCGCAGAATCATACAGATTGCGATTTATATGGCCGTCGTTGCAGTCCGACATGATGATTCTTATTAATCAGTCAGTGCGCACGTTTGGCGCTGTTCCGGGCAAAATTACAATAGAAACAATTAAATATAATTAAACCGATCACAGACTCTACTGACAGACCATTCAGCGTTACCATTGGCAACCGATAACTTATAAGACGTCAATCATGTCGGACTGTGTTGCAATTCCAATAAAATAAGTAACATCATTGCGTATGGCATTCATCCTGCGTGGATCAAACTTGTGTGATTTCTAACACGGCCATTCTGCGCCTCAACGCGCTCTCGCGTTGCTTATTGACATCAGAGCCAAGCTAGATGGAACAGCGCATAGCACACAAGCATAGTATTTACACAAACAGCTTTCAACCTCACACACAAAGCAAAGCGTAACAGCTTTCAGCACGTGACTTCTAACGTTTAGCAATGCGTCGTAGCTTTCAGCATCGACCTTCAGTCAAATAGATCAGACCCCAATCTCACTGCAAAGCGTGGTAGCTTTCAACAGACAACAAGGACAAAGCGTTGATGCTTTCAATATATCCTGCAAAGCGTGGTAGCTTTCAACAAATCACAAGGATAAAGCGTTAATGCTTTCAATCCATCCATCTGCAAAGCATGATAGCTTTAAACAGATCACAAGGACAAAGCGTTCATGCTTTCAATCCACCCTGCAAAGCGTGATGGCTTTCAACAAATCACAAGGACAAAGCGCTCATGCTTTCAATCCACCCTGCAAAGCGTGATGGCTTTCAACAGATCACAAGGACAAAGCGCTCATGCTTTCAATCCACCCTGCAAAGCGTGATGGCTTTCAACAGATCACAAGGACAAAGCGCTCATGCTTTCAATCCACCCTGCAAAGCGTGATGGCTTTCAACAGATCACAAGGACAAAGCGCTCATGCTTTCAATCCATCCTGCAAAGCGTGATGGCTTTCAACAGATCACAAGGACAAAGCGCTCATGCTTTCAATCCATCCTGCAAAGCGTGATGGCTTTCAACAGACCACAAGGATAAAGTGATAATACTTTCAATCCATCTTTCAATAAAGCATAGCAGCTTTGAGTTTCAATAAATCATTCAATCATTCAATCATCAATCAGCAACCAATATAATACTTTTTTCTATCAACACACTGAATTACTACAGAATTATCACTAAAATTCAAACAATGATTATTCAATTCGGTACAGCAATTCATTATAATATAGAAATTCAATTTAAATCAATACTAGGCACACATAATAATTAATAAACTTAGTTTGTTTTAATTAAATAAAACTAATCGATAATGAATGCTAAAGGATCAAGACAATCAGACAATTCTGGTAGATAAGCTGGATATTTGCGTAATCATTACTGGCACACGTATTAGGCATGTTCCTCAGATGGTTCAACAATGTAACGCTCAATCAGACATACTTTATAATTTTACATGGGCCAATTAACTTATTAATTATTCAGGAGTTTTTCTGAACCATTACCAGATCACCACAAAAGGACGAATAGTGGCTTTATTAGTCATAACGATTTTTATCTTTCGTCGCCTGCTCGTCCATCCTATTCTTATCTTATTCCTGGTCTTAACTCGTAGATCTTAGTTGCATCATTCATTAGTATTCCCTGACTGTGATCGGCAATTACCCCTTCAATATCTTTGTGTTATTAAGTTTGCTAGAGGCATGATCTTCCAAATAATTAATTCTGCTTGTCATCTATTTTTATGCCAGGAGTTATAAATTCAGTGCAACGAAATCAGCATGTGCCGGACACATAATATCATCTATTATTATTAATGTTAAAATCAAAGGTTAAGAGACTGTTTTACTTGATTCCAGAACTTCAAAACGCCGCAAAGCACGAAATTTCGTCCTAGTCTGCACTAGGTCCATGTAGCATACAATTCCGGACGTTGTTTGCATACTAACCAACACTACGCTCTTTTTGTTAAAGACTAGACTCCCAAAGTAAATGATGCGCGGACTGTCTATATTCGCCATTAAGTACTGAACATGAACACGCATGCGAATCAACGAGCTTAAATTTTTAGTACAGTTTAAGAATTAAAATTACCATGGCCAGTAATAAAGTGTAAAACGCAATAATCAATATTAATCCACCCATTCTACCATATAAAAAAAAATATATTGATGACTTCAAAAGAGTTACAGTCAGTCATCATCGTAAATGTCCGGCTACGGAAGTATTGTCTGAAGTGTCCAACTGCCTTTACAATTGCAAGAGTTACAGTTATTATTGTTTATAATGGCACGAATCTTAGTGACAGAATTATAAAAACTCCTTAGCGGAGATTACGGGGGTGCCACGTTGGGCATCGGCGCCACTCGACACAGGGTGCAATGCGGAGGTACCGTGCAGGATCCGCGGTACACACTCCACAGCCACACTCCGGGCAATTAAGGTAGTCGACAGCGTTCTACAACAGAAAGTTCACTCATATGTACCAATCATTGTAATTTTTTATTCATACTTTTATTCATTAAAGAAATCCTTTAAAAGTTTCTGTCACTTACCTTCACACTTCAGAAAGCCAAAATGACCAAAACGCGTCCGATGGCAAACGCAGTGAAGACCAGACGGAATATGGCACTAGATGTTTCACACTCGCCGATCCACACAACTATGCCGGTCCGATTACACACGGATAAACACGAGATGATGTCGATACGCTTACCTAGGTAACCATAATGGGTATCTATCCACTATTCACTGTCGTAGCATCCGGGCAGAATGAAAATCCTACCACTAGCAAATGGCCTTCGACCATCTCACTCACATAATAATAATAATATTTCTACACGTCACGCCGGCCTTCTATAAGAAAATGGCAAAACACCATTCGATCCAGCCCTCATACTAAAGACCTGGCTGCAACGTGTTTTGCGTATGTCACAACACGATTCTGCTAACATCGTGGTTTTGCTAAAGTATGCGATAGGCCTTAGTTAAATTCTTACAGGTTAGAATAAAATAGCACCATAGCCATTGGCACTGGCATCTGCATGAAACTTTAATAGTATAGATACTGTGGCTTAAATATCATTGGAACTGGTTCACCAGTTCACTGCCGTGTCTTGTAGCAATTATTTGCCAATTCAATTAGGCATTTACCGAACGCCAATTTATAAAGCTGGATCCATAAGAATTGATGAATTATAGACAAATTGTTTCATCTGTGTAACAGTATTAAACGTGCCATGTGTTATGACTTGTGTTTACAGACGCCAACCTTGTCAGATACAACTAATGTGCGGACATGCTTATTTGAAAACTATAATTCAAAATGTCGCAACCCAATATTATATTTTTGCGAAGATTCTTTACTAGCCAAAAGTGAAATACAATTTCGATGCTTAAATCATTAATTTCTACCTAACATAACAATTGCACAGTGGGTATCGTATCGCTGTTGAACATATGACTTTTCCACAATCGAGAGTTGGATTGAAAAGAGCTAGGCCACAATCAACCATGCTCAGGCAGTGTACGTTGATTTAATTAACACATCACAGCAATTCATGCAGGTTTCTTGTCGATATTTTCCTTCACCATCAACGCACGTGTCAATTCACATCAAGAAAAGCATCTGGCCAAACAATATCAATTCGCTTACCTCTTAACTTGCGACAGACTCTTACAAAGGGGTACTGAGCGCCAAAGTAAAAACCAAATAAAAGGTTTTAGTGTTTCGGAGAGCAGCTCGACCACACATAATATGTCAACACGTTCTACAACAGATGTCGATACTGCGGCGCTGGACCCGTGAGAACAGCGACTCGCTATGTGAACTGACGAACCACACTTCCACCAATTGCATGTTGATGAAAGCGTATCATCTTTTTCAACGTCAATTCGATCTATCAATCTTCTTTTCAATTCCAATGGAATTTTAAATGCCAGAATCAATGCTTGATTTTGCTGATTTTGCATCTTAATAAATATTCGCCATCGTAAGCGTATAATTTCTGGCGTATTCTCCACATCCGTAGTTATTTGCCTAGACGTCTGTGATTCTAGAAATCTCGATATTGTTAGAGCTGTCAGTATCTAGCCCATCTATCAGCGCCGCTTTATTGGTAGAATACTCGATGTACGTGGCCGCACTACTGAGCCTCACGTTTCGACCGGAAATATTCTTCAGTTTGGGTAGCAGACAATGCGGTAGACACGAGGGATGATTTTGAGATCTATCCCACCGCTGCTGTCGCAGAATCATACAGATTGCGATTTATATGGCCGTCGTTGCAGTCCGACATGATGATTCTTATTAATCAGTCAGTGCGCACGTTTGGCGCTGTTCCGGGCAAAATTACAATAGAAACAATTAAATATAATTAAACCGATCACAGACTCTACTGACAGACCATTCAGCGTTACCATTGGCAACCGATAACTTATAAGACGTCAATCATGTCGGACTGTGTTGCAATTCCAATAAAATAAGTAACATCATTGCGTATGGCATTCATCCTGCGTGGATCAAACTTGTGTGATCTCTAACATATATATTTTTTTCTTTTTTGGAAAATAAACATCAATATATTTAAAAATGATAATATCGATATGAATAATTTCGTATCGAATCCACTCATCCCTAAACTTGTGTATAAACAAACAATACGGTTGTTATTCATACTACTTGTATAAATAGCGCCTAGAAGGGTCTAAAACTTAATCAACAAGATCCATATACAATTATAAATGATAAAGACAAACCCAAAATGTAAATTTAGACACATATTTGTTATTATGTCGTAAAAACAGTTACTAACCTATGAATAGAAATGTTGGGGTCCTTTTTGCTTAAACTCGACTTGCATCCTTTAACACAACATTGAGGCATTTTAAAAACTTAACAATTAAACTAATAAGCAAACTTAACAAACTTAACAAACGAGAATAACAATGAATAATTCGAAATTCTTTGAGTGTGCAGATTTGTTTACTTCGATTGACAGATAACGCCACAGTTTGACATTTCATGCAGGAAACAAAAATGGCGTCATTTTGGGCTAAGGGCGGTCTCAGTGTGGTTAGTGAACAAAATATTGCCATATTCGAAACTAAGGAGTTATTATTTGTCTCTTTCATTAATTGACAAGTTAGCTTTGTGTAAATGAGACAGATACATAAATGTACAATTCCGCGTCGATACTCCTAACATAACTATAACTTGTTATATAGAAATACTGTTGTGCGTCATCCTCTTTATTCTTTAATCATTGCGCCCGACCCTCGACCCCCGACCCCCGAACCTTGACCGTCAATCGCCGAGCGCAGTGTTGCTAGGTTAGATTTTGAAAACTACAGTGAAAGTTTCGTAAAAATACAGTAGACGGATGTAAAATACAGTAGATAATACCGTTTACTGGGCTTTTTCATAGTAAACGAAAATAAACATACTTTTTTAAAAATCACAAGTATTCCATAAAAAGATAGTTAATCGCTGTGTGTGTCACTTTTATTAAATTATCGGTCACAAAGTACTGTAAATATCGTTCCATGGTGTGGTTAAAAACTACGGATGGCTCGGTGAATAATTATCCTATAAAATTATTTTGAAGCAATTAATGGTTGGTAAGTGTTAAAAATAGCTTTACGATTTGTCTCCTTAGTCATATTGCAGTATGTTCGATACTAACTGCATACTATTGTTTGATACTTAATGGAGTAAATGTAGTACAAATACAGTTTTAGTGTAATTACGGAACGAAATGTAATTACCTTGCAACACTGCCCAAACGTCGCGGGGGAATCCCGGAGCCGGTATGGCGGGGATGGATACATGTTTAGGGATGCGACATAAAAATATCGTCAATAAATATCGACAATTGAAATATGATAATCTGAAACTATTAATATTTTAATACTTTCAGGGCAGTAAATGTGTAAATCATATTAATTAGCACAGTTATCAAAACATATTTTATGCGTGCTAAAAAGACCTCGGTACAAATCGATACACCAAAAGAAAGATACAGGAAAAGTTTTAAGTAGGTTTAGAATGTAGATGCGAGCTTTGTTTATCTCCTGTTATGTATCCAAAACAATTGTTATTAATATTGTGTATAAATTAGGGATTTTGTAAATTTCAATAATAAAGTTTGAATTATATCGATAATATCGATATTGTATGCTGCCACCCTAGCCTCATTCTGATGTCGAATTGGCAACGTCGCTTAGCTATTGCACTGCGCCTCGAAAGACATTTATTTCATAAATCATAATATGAGTTTTAATGTCATAGATATTAGGTCTAAATTCAATTATTGGTATAATTTTTGTAATAATAACACCCGAGTTGTATTTTTTCGCACTTGCAGTTTATTACCCGTTTGTGTCAATGACCTAGACAAATCGCTACAGCAGGTGGTTAAATGAGTAAAAATAAAAAAAATTCCCGTGGTTAAACGGTTGATGATAAATTAATAATATTTGGTGTACGCACTACTATTGCGATACCCTACATGTGGTCCCAAAAAAGTGAATATGTCACCGACACTTTGTATGTATTGTATGTAATGTATGTATCAATGTATGTATATTGCATGTCACTTTACAGTGACATGCAATTGTTGATGTCTCATTAGAATAAAAATGTTCATGAAAAAATAAACGAAATGATGTAAACTGAAAATATAAACTGTAATCGATTAAGAAATACAAACAAATATGATCATACATACATAATCTCACGCCTTTATCCCCGAAGGGGTAGGCAGAGGTGCCACCAGGACACCCACATTTCGCCTTGTATGTTCCGTCCCAGGATGTGATAGGGGGCGAGCCTATCGCCATATCAGGCACAAATTCCTGACTCCGGGCTGATAATGAATAGAAAAATCCAATATCACTTTGCCCGACCCGGGACTCGAACCCGAGACCTCAGCTTTGTAACCGTACCGTAATACAACTACGCCACCGAGGCAGTCACTACGCCACCGCCACAAATATGATCGATATCTCTAAATAATCGGATATTGTAAGAACCGATTTATTTGACAGCATCCCTATTTCCCAATGTCAAATGGAACTTCTTAGTTTAGATAGACTATAATAGCTTTAAGTGTCGTTAGGCTATAAATGTATGACAACAAATTCATAATCCTTTTATGCATAATAAAGTAAATCTTCGGAAATGACATACAAATAGTTTGATTAAGTAACATTTTTAAGAGTTTGCTGTTTGACTACAATTTGTAGGTGACTCGGAAGTATCCGCGTTCGCTGGAGGAGCTGTATATGTTCTTCATACTATATTCATAGTCCTTGTTCCTTTATGTTTCTATACTATAAACCCACCCGCAGCTGATAGACCTGCGCGAGTCCCCGGTGGGTGACTCGGAGGTGTCCGCGTTCGGTTGGGTGGCCTCGCTGGAGGAGCTGTACGTGTCTCCGGCGCCCGATCCTCCCCAGCTGGTGAACCACGCGCACTACATCGGCGATGAACTGCCGCAGCATGTGGAGTTGGACCCTTGGGAGGAAGAGGTATCTTCATTATTTTATGTATGAGTGATGGGATGAGCAGGTCACCCTGATGGTAAGTATTAAGAGCCGTGCGTGCTTGAACGTGTACGTGCGTGGGTGCGTTCGTAATTTTTGTTATATTTTGTTGTAGAAAATGAAATTTCAACTGGCATCTGTGGTTCTATGTTTAATTCTTAGGTCGAATTATCCATTTTCTGTGAGAGTTCAATTTGAATAACTTCAAGTGCGACTGTAACCAAAATGGTTTCTATAAAAAAATGTTTATCTTCCAGGAACCAGACTACTTCAAAACGAAGCTCCTGAAGCCGAAGTACCCAGACCCGTCCAAAATGGACCTGGACAATGGACACGACTCCAATTCCCTAAAGCGCAAAATGACGGACACGTCCGTCTTATGCTCTTGTAGGTCCAGGCTCTTGGAGTCTGAGGAGGTGGCGGCCAAGAAACCCAAGAATGACGTCAACGAGGGCGCCAGCACTTCGAAGTGGTCACCATCCACGGACCCACCACCACTCAGGTATTTCAACTCAAAGTCCCCTGAACCAGGTCCGTCTAACGCTCCGGAAGCGAACGGACCCAACGAGAATGGAGATGCCGAAGCTGGTCCATCCAATGCCCCAGGTGAAGCACCTGACGCCGACGAACCGCCCCCAGTTCCGCCAGAAATGCCCAAATTCCACAGATACATACACTTCAGGCAGAACGAGCCCCCTGTCATAGTCGACAGGCCCGCCGGAGAGAACGGAATGCCAGACGATAGGGGCTCCGAGAGGCCAGTCGATAGACCGGAAAGACCAGACGGGAATCCTCGCAACCCAGAACCTGTACACAAGATTTTATACGTCAACGTTGGTAGGAGACTGAACACTATGTATAGATTGTCTATGCCTGTCTATGCTGTAGCGGAACCGGAAATGGGTGCAGAGAATGCTAGAAGACATGATGGGCCCTTCGCAGGTCCTCGTTATCATCCGGCCTCGTTGATTTCTGATACCACAGTCCTCCGTTTCGGAAGGGCGGACAGCGATAATATAAACTACATTAATATAGGCCCTCACGGGGTTCAGTATGAGTCTCATGGATCCAGGCCTGACAGGTCCAATTTGCGAGTCCTGTCCATGACTGGATTCTGGAATATAACCAACAGTAGCTTAGTACATCTCGCCACGGCGGCCCCGATGCTCCGCCTCGTAGACTTTTCTGGAACAAGGGTCACTGAACGCGGAGTGGAGAACTTCAGAAGTCACAGACCTGACTGCGAAGTCATATTCAATGCGGAGAAGAAGGCAGAATAAAAAATAGAAAAAAATTAAAAAATGTAAGGTATCTGTGCGTAGCGTCGATCTCTGACGTAATATCACGTCTTAGTTGTATTATTTAATTTGGCGTAGTGACGTGTAAACGCGTCTTAGTAAGCTTTGTATATTTTCTTAGCGGAATTTTCCGTTGATCTCTTCTTGCAGTTATTTGTGGGAGTTACGTATTTGCCGACATAATGCCAGATAATATCAGCCCATATATTTCCACTGCTGAGCCCGAAACTCCTCTATAACACAAAGTTCGATTGAGAGGACTTAGGCCATACTAAGGCTGGTCTATCCAAGTTGGCGGACATCACGCTGTGTCTGTATCGGCCCATATACGTCCCACTGCAGGGCACGAGCCTCCTCTACAATTGAGAATATGATATATATAAATCTTGGTTATTGTAGCCACTAACAAAAATGCTGTAACACCTAGTCATTTAAAATCTGGTATTATGTGAGCCAATACGTATTTTAATCCAAAGTACAATAGATTTTAATACATTAATTTTCTTTGAAAGGGGAACGCCCATTTTCTATTTTGGGCCCAAATATACCAACACGAAAATAGTGTCATTTTGTAATTAATAATATTTACTTACTTGATAATTGGGTTCTTGAGATATTTGGACTTGAAAGTTGAACAAATTTATTATATACTTATTAAAATTTAATTTTGCTTGTCATATAAAATGTATGAAATTTACTGTTGCAATATAATTGTAAATCAATTTATTTTGTGATTACACCTAGATTTTTTAACCAGCTGCAAAAATGGAGGAGGTTCTCAATTTATCTGTGTTTTTTGCAATATTAATGATTTTTTTTTACCAATGGGCCTAGAAATGAGTATTCTCTTTAATAAGTTTCGTCCTTATCCCCTATTAGAATATAATATTTACCTATATAAGAGCTTGTAATGGATATAAGACCAATTTAGGTTTTCTTAGTTAATGAATTCGCATATAACGGATATATCATAAAATTGTCTCCGTATTAAGATAATAACGACCTTATTCATAGACAGATTTTAAACCTATTTTAGTTATCGAATGTTTTGTCCCTTTCGAACGACTATAGAAATCAGATTGAGCGAAGAAGACAAAACATTCGGTAAATAAAATAGGTTCTAATCTGTCGATGAATAAAGCCGTAAATGTTTACCTTTAGGTCCCTCTTTTGGATAGCCATATTACATTATTACTAGGGTTTAAAGCCTAATATAAAGTAGAGAATTCACCCCCGTTTTAGCAAATATTTTCACCCCGTACCAAACTACAAGTATTTTCACCCTGTACTAAACTATACAAGTCATTTCTATATTAAAACAAGTATTTTCACCCCGTACCAAACTTCACAAGTATTTTCACCTCGTACGAAACTGTAGAAGTTTTATTACAAGTATTTTCACCCATTTAAAAGTCATATTTACAAGTATTTTCTCATGGAACCTTTTTTTACAAGTGATTTGCAATAGGAGTTAAATATAAATTGATTCATCATCATTGATCACTTGTTGAGGGTGATTTTACTTGTATACAAAACAATTCGCACCAATGTTTGTTAAAGTATGTACTTTGAAGAATCTGCAGTAATATAAGTATTTGAAATGTATGTATGGCGATAGGCTCGCCCCCTATCACATCATGGGACGGAACATACAAGGCGAAACGTGGTGTCCTGGTAACACCTCTGCTCACCCTTTCTGGGAAAAAGGCCTTTATGTATGTATGTCTCAAAGCCAATAGATTTTCAAAGTGTGAAACAGTTGAGTGATGTCGGGTGAATGACCTGCTCGTACTACCAGGAGTTTCAAATATCGTACATATTAGGGGCCGTCCATTAATCACGTGAGGCTCGAAAATCACAAAATATCACAAAGGGAGAGTGGGGATGTAGTAAGATATCACGTGTATTTATTTTTTCGTAAATACGCGATTTCTAAACCGAGAAGCGGCGTGTAGTGTGAACTTAACTCGCCGTTATCAGGCAACGAAAGAAGTCCTAGATTGCACTTGACTTATACCTGTATTGCAGGGGCGTGCGCTCCTTGTAGGCAGAAATGCAGTGCTTTACTTGCCATTCACAGATATTTTAATAAAACGTTCTTACGTTTTAGATGACTTTAATTAATATTAAATAAATGAATAAACAAAATATAATAAATTAAAAACGCCTAATATTTTATAAATAGCAATAGCGCTGCAAAATAATGTACCTAATCAACCAACTCATGCCGCCGCGTCCCGCAGGAGATTTGTTCGTATGTGTGTAGTAATTTTGGTGTCCGTGCACGGTTCGCAAACGCACACACCCATGAATATCGAAAGCCGCATTGGCCGAAATGAAACCAACTCCTGCGGCAGCCGGCAGGCTACGGAAGTTCGGCAGTTGTCGGGAGTAATCGGAAATATTCGTTGCCTATAACCCGAGTAAAAATAATAGACGGAAATCTAATACATCACGTATGCACATTAAGCATTTTTGTTTAGTAAGGTTTTATTTGTATAAATAGCAGAAATGTTTTGTGTTTCGCGGGGGCCATTTTTGATTTTGGTTTTTTCATGTGATAAACATTGTTTACTATTTTGTTTGCGCCAGTTTATTTATAGTTTTCATAATTATAAGATTTTTTATTTTAACATTTAAAGTGTGCACATTTAACAGTTTATTACTGAGTTTCTATAATAATTGTAGTGATTTGCTTTTACTAGTGCGTTTGTTGATTTTTTTAAAATGTTATTTGATAGTGAGGTTTGTGTTGAAAATGTTTGTTTATTAAAAATAACAAGTTTTCACAGTTGTGATTCAGTGAAAAGATTCAAATTGTGTCTAAAGGTAGGTGTGTGCCCGAGTTACAACAATTATACCAGCAAAAAGGGAATGTAACTCGAAAGTTTCATGATATGAAACGTATAACTATTATTTTAGCTTATTAATTTACTTAATAGAATTTCTTCCGCCGCGACGATCGATCGCTGTTTTGTCTGCGTTGCCGTAGAAGATGTACATGAATAGTAGTACATCTAAGACTTGTTCTGTTGGAATGGTTTCCGACTTAGGGATCCGTCGCGTGGCTGTGGCTATGCTAAAAATCTATTTAAAAGATTTTTTTGTGACCTAGTACTCCGCCGCATACCCAGTGTCATAATCCTGTGCACGCCGCTGCTGTATTGAAAGATTATATTCTAAAAAATTTAAAATTCTTTGTAGGTACTAAAAAATTCACGTGTTTTTGGGTGGGGGTGGGGGTTAGTCTTACCTATCACCACGTATCACCTAGAGGGAGGGGGAGGGCTAAAAATGCTAAAAAAAATATCACGTGATTAATGGACAGCCCCTTAAACTAATTATCACAGATGTATTAAGTTTTCATTCAAAGAGCTTTAAAAAATGATTTTTCCTCTCGGTATTACAGTGCAATATTACTATAATATACATTTTAATTTATCATATACTTCACTGTTCTAAAGCCTTTAATTAATATTTAAGCCATAAACCACGCTGGCCATGCGCGGGTTGGTAAACTTCACTTCTTATATTGTAAAGAGATTTAAAGTATGAAGGTTTTTTAACAATATTAGTCATAAAAAGTTTATAAAGCTGAAAAGGGGATGCTGTACTCATCATAATTAACAACTTTTACTATAGAGACAACCTTGAAACCGAGAAAAAAAACAGCTGTTAAACATTAAAATATGTCTATAAGTAAATAAATAAATACACCCAACAGTTATGTATACATAGTCCTGACCCCACACTAAGATCGAGTCTTGTGTCGTAGTTTCTGATACCTACGACACTAGTGTTGAGTAGGACATACAAGAGGTAGTACATTTGTCCCGTACATGACGTCAAAATGTAAGAGCGGCTCAACTTTTTGAAATGTACTACTTCATATTTTGTGTCCCGGTACTCGTTACACTACGTCATTAACTATAGGATGAGAGCGAGAGGTACTAATACCTTCAAACTATCTAGTACGCCTCACTTCAATTGAAGTGGGACATTGTACTAGCTCAGTACAAAAATGAGGCTACTCTTACAAACTCTTTTTCAAGTCATGTCCTACTCAACACTATACGACACAAGACACGATCTTAGTTTGGGGTTAGGACTATGTATGTAACTGTTGGGTGTATTTATTTATAACTTCAAAAATAGTTATCGTTGATAGCAAAATGTACGGAACAGCCGTTTTCAATTTTATATGCCCTTTATGACTAACCATATAAATCAATTTAAAATAAGATAAATAAAAATACACATGTATGTTAAAAAAAAAACCAGTCGGTGTGATGCAGCTATTTTATTTTAGGTAGGATAGAAAATTCATTAAATATGGATGTCATTTAATACGACTATTGTTCTGAACGTTTTTTGCGAATTCAGTACGTTTTTAGTTTGCAGTGCAAATGAATGAACATTTCAATCGTTAAAACGTGTACTGCAAAAAACGTGTAATGTATGAAAATGATTTTAAATAGGGACTGAATTGGTCTTCTAATTTTAGAATACAAGTTATATTTCCTATTTTCAACAGTATTTCTGGAATTAAAAAATAAAAAGGTTGCCAGTGTAAAAATATGTCATACTTCATAATTAATCAACCAGTTTAGTCCCTATTAAACCCTTTCCCTATTTAACCTCACACCACGCATAATATAATAACTGGATAATTTGATTAAAAATAGATGCATCAAGTAGTTTTGTTTTGGCGTTCACGTAATTATTATGTAGGGTATTTGGCTATTAATATAGGTGCTACTGGTGTCAATTTTTACAAAAAAAAAAAGAAAAAAAATTAGAAACGATTTCTTCTAGATATATTTTTACTTTTTATTTGTAGTTCCAAATTCCGCCACACGCCAATAAATGACAAGTGACCTATATTTGTCAACTCGAAAACCTAATAAAAAAATAAACCGCGAAAAATATTGGACTTCGTAAGAAGGTATTTATATTATGTACCTGCATACACTTGTAGTCCACAATAAGTTGAAACTCCAATACAGTGACGTCATAACTAGATTGATAGTGTGAATAGCCAAATACCCTACAATGAGAACCTAAGGGTAGGGTAGCGACTGACACGAAGTATTAATATATTGAAATATGTATTAATGTGGTCTTTATTATCACATGGGCAATATATCAACTTATATTGGTCGGTAATCGTTATATACATCGTTTTGAGATTCAAATCCATTTCAGAATATACACCTCTTCCAAGGGAAGAAAACATTAATACAAAAAAATATAAATAAAGTTATTCCTCATAGTATTTTGAGGTTGCGGTTGTTTAAATACCACGTGCAGTTTGCACGAGACGAATACAATTTTGAAAACGCAGAGATGTGTGTACCAATAAAAAAAATTGTGATGCTATGAAGGGACTTTTTAAATATCAAAGGCTTAGACCAGTTATGACCCTTTTCACCCCTGTATCTATTTAACCTTACATCACGCATAATATTACTAGATAATCTAACTTTAAGGAGATGCATTAATGTATTGAAATTACAGTCGCTACACGACCCAAAACATTGTCATTAAAATACAATTGTACTGATGTTTAATTTAATAAGTAATTGTACTGAATATCACAATTTGTATGTAACGCCGGTAATCGTTGGCCTTAATATTGGCCCTAACGCCATATGCAGCAAATAGCAAATAAAAATAGGTTTACCTGTCAGATCACACACAGATTGACAGCCTCCGTGGCGCAGTTGGTGAGACGCCGCCTGTGAAACGAGAGGCCGCGGGTTCGATCCCCGCACCGAGACAAATATTTGTGTAAACCACAAGTATTTGTTTCGGGTCTGGGTGTTTGTGAGACCGAAAAGGCTCTAGTAGTTCCTGATACCCACGACACAAGACTTGATCTTAGTGTGGGGTCAGGACTATGTATGTGACTATTGTGTGTATTTATAAAAAAAAAACTATTTTCTTACGGATTTTATCGCGGGTAGTTACGCGAAAACTGTAAAATGTTTTATCTTCGTAATGTCAGGAAACTCAATACATGTAGATTGTAGATATTAATTAAAAATCCGCGATGAAATTCGTTAAAATTACTTCAATCTCAATGTATAACATTCTCTTTTCGCATTAACATTAACAGGTATGATCCATGATGTCACAGGATATCGTCTCGGACATTTGTGATCTTCGTTTTATTATTATCCGTTGGTGTTGAGCAGCCACACCGCCATTAGTTTCGCTTACAATAACTGTCAGATCTGTAAGGTAAATCCGATCCCTTCCGGTGTCCAAGAAGCTCATGTTGGGCTCCCTGCCAAGATTTATGTGACGTTCTCCATTGTTGTCCAATTGTTCTCCACTGTGTAACATCTGTCAAAAGTCTATTGTCTATACATGGACACCTGAAGGGCTATGGCTATTTTCCCCAATGTTGGCTTAGAACAACACGGATGAATGGCGTTGGGGCCAACGTTTATAAAATTCGTTAATGTGTGACGGGACATTTGAAATTAAATTTCATAAACTACATACATAAACTCACGCCTTTATCCCAGATGGGGTAGGCAGAGGCGCCACCAGGACACCCACATTTCGCCTCGCATATTCCGTCCCACGATGTGATAGGGGGCGAGCCTATCGCCATATCGGGCACAAATACCTGACTCCGGGCTGATAATGAATAGAAAAATCCAATATCACTTTGCCCGACCCGGGACTCGAACCCGAGACCTCAGCTTTGTAACCGTACCGTAATACAACTACGCCACCAAGGCATTTAAATTTCATTGAATCAAATTCAAAAGGATACGGCTTAAGGATTTAAATATCAACGCTTAATATCAGGCGCATTGTAGTTAGTTGCTACTGAAAAAACTACTCTAATTTCAAAAGATTTGGGTGCAATTTCGCTTGTTTAATAATAATGGACAATCACATTTCATCAGTTTGTTGTGCCAGTGAAAAATCTACTCTAATATGAAAAGAGTTGGGTGCAATTTTACCTGCTTAATTTGGAATTAATGATCATATTTCAGAATACCCTACGTTTTAGCAAAGCTGAAAGACGATTGATAGTCTAATATTACATTAATATTTATGTACTTTTAAACATGAAAAGTAATTCACAAAAACATTTTTCGTAAATTGGTGTTTGATCTTTCATATTATATGTGTGCTAATCAAAATCGAACCATATGTGCTAACAAATGGTTCGATTTTGATGCGGTTTTCAGTAATGGCTTTGAGTCTAATTGGTTCTTGGATATTTTATTTTATTTTTATTTTTAAACTTTATATACATTTGTATACAGGCGGACTTAATGCCATAGGCATTCTCTACCAGTCAACCTTTGGAAAGTGCAGAGTTGAGATAAAGTGGGTGTTTGAATAATAATGAACAAAAAGGGATATAAATACTTAACATAAACACACATAATATATATACATACACATATACTATATATATAAATATATATATACATATATAATACATATAAGTAAAAATATTTATACAAAGATAAATACATAATCTATATATACCTAATACTATATTATATATCAACTTACGGATATGTGTTACGATGACAACTCACCAGGGGGCTTTGCAGTAATGTTACGTTTCGTTCGGTAAAATGCATTGATTTCGTGTTTAAAAAAAGAACATCATATCAATATGGCAATTGGCTCGCCCCCTATCACATGGTGGATCGGAACATACAAGGCGAAATGTGAGTGTCCTGGGAGCTAGCACCTCTGCCTACCCCATCTGAGAAAAAGGCGTGAGTTTATGTATGTATGTAACATTATCAAATCGTAAACGTTTCACTGCTAAGAAAGGTTTCTTCTATGATTGAAAGAAAGGGTTTAGTCTAAACTGGTCTAATGCGGGTTGGACGTCATATTCTTTCGAAATTGTTACGGTATATAGGAAGTATATTATAAAATTATATAAGTCCCGTCACATACGAATGAATTTTCTTAAGATGTGTTAATGGATTATTTATGTATAAACTATTTAATAAACGTAATAAATGGTGTTTTGGTTTTTTATTTCTAATTTAATAGTTTGTAATCTGACCAGAAACGTAATTTCGTTGAGTTTATTTTTAACCATCCGGTCAGCAATTATTGTGTTTTTTTGGAGGTAATAGGTAAATAGCAAAAAAAATAGATTGTGCAAAATTGCCTTGATAAGGAATTTTATTACGATACCCGCACCGAGACAAATGTTTGTGTGAACCACAATTATTTCTTTCGGGTCTAAGTGTGAGACCGAAAAGTCTCTCGTAGTTCCTGATACGACACAAAACTCGATGTTAGTGTGGGGTCAGGACAATGTATGTATGTGTCTGTTATTTATTATTTCTGCTTACTGCCTAGTTTAGGCTGTATGCTTAATGGTTTTAAAACTAACATTAAAAAGTTAACAACTACCGTGTTTAGGAATAATTGGAATCGTGTATTTTCACGCACACTTATAAGCTGTTAAAGTGTAATTTATAATCAAAAGGCATTACTATTTTACTCAAGGAACCACAAAGAAATGTTTCGAAAATGTATATTGATTTGTGAGTATTTAAACTTGAAAAAACATTTTTACGACTTATACATTGGAATAAAACTATTTTATACGAATTTTAACGCTGGCTTTGGTTAAATTTTTATATTTTTGAACTTCGCACGTTTCGATTAGGTACTTCACAGTTTTCGTGGAGACGTGACGGATTAATTTTAATCTAAAATTCTTGTTATTTGAAAATTCTCACGACTCGACCCCACGCAATGTCTAAATCGGTGGTTTTCATCATCATTCTCAGTCACAGGAAGTCCAGCGCTGAACATACACCTCCAAGAACCTCCATAGCATCCTATTGGAAGCGGTCTGCATCCAGCAACATTTTTGCTCATCACATCTGTGGCATAACACAAGATGTATCCCCTGTTTTTCGATACGCTCATAAGGTCCATAAAGGAAAATGCCCATTCATGGTATCGGTAAAAAATATCGTTGACTCCGATACCGATACTGCTTAAACTTCATTATAGCATTTTTTATGGTTTGTCCTTAAACGTTTTCGTGTTTTATCCCAGGCGACAGATTTTCATAAAATAAAGTAATTATCATCACATTTTACGATACGTCAGCCATTACTACAAATGGGGCTACCAGAGTGACTGGACTTCAAGCTCATTTCTCCAAGAACTCCGGGTCTGGGTCGCAATTTTGTTAATTTTTATTGAAAATACATATCTTTCTCTACACAAAAAAGTAGGTTCCATCAAGGGATAGAAATACTCGCGCCGATACCAAGTTTCATAGTAAAATGGGCATTCTCCTTTATATCTAATAAAAAACGGTGCCAGATAAACAACATTTTCTTCCAGATTACATAATACAAATTACGCTCGGAAAAAATGTGGATAGCAATCCAAAGAAATCAAGACAACAATACTTGTCGGATCATCCCGGCCTTTTACCCACTGATATGGACTACAGCATGTTTTCCAACCAGCCTCCGAAGCTTCCGCAGAAATTCACTGACGAAATCCTGTCTGTCATCCATGACGAGAACACCGACAGCCAGTTTGACGAGACAAAGAGTGAGAAACCATCCAGAGCGAATATTATGAAATGGTTTGAAGACGTTTTGAAAACAAAGAAAACCGTTGCAACTACAACAAGCATTCCAACTACTAGTAAAAAACTCAAGCTTAATTGTAGCGCAGGAAGTGCGAAAAATGATTTAAAAGACATCGTAGAACATTTGTCAAAAATAAACGACAATTTGGGTGAACTCAAAAATGCTGTAAAGTTAAATAATGCATATTTAGTGGTTAAAGTTCCATCTATACATCGCGACAAAAATAGGTTTAGGAGGGATGTCAACGCGACTGAAGTGGAAACTGACGAAAAAGCTGACAATAAAACTGAAAATACTCGTAGGTTCTTAAACGATGAAATAGACACACCCAATGATATAAAGAGCAAATTACTTTACTATTTAGAAGAAGCATTCAATGAGATTGATAAGAAAATTGAACCATTGAACGTCCTCAAAAATAATTACTCTGAAGAGAATAACTTCAAAATTGGGTATATTGTCGCGAATATCGATACTTTAGAGGTGAATTTGAAGAAATTGAGGGATGAAATGGATAAGAACAAGCATCTATGGGACGATAAGAAGGTTCTGGAACTATTTGACAGATTGAAAGCATCCGACAACGTGCTTTCAAGTCTGCTTAATTCATTAAAAATTTATGTCGGTATGAAAAATACTTATGGAGTTTAATATATACTGTGGTTTTTTTATTTCCTTAATACTTATTATAGACCTAAAGCCCGTGGCCGCCAGACTTTCATCATCTATATACCGGGTATATCAAGACTGCGAACGTAAACGAAGCCAGGTGGTAGTTTTAGTGGTTACAAATACGATGCAAATAAAAATTTCGCCAAAACAATGACAGATTATTTTTTAGATTTTTTTAAAAATCATTCTGTTTGTGTGGTAAATACCTAGTTTTTGCGAAAATACTTTAAGCCCTTACGTACCATTGCGTGTTTAAAAATAAAGAGGTGTACATCATTATTTCAGGAAAACTATGTATGTATCACCCAAATTCGACGATAAGTAAATAATAACAAAAAAAATAATTATGTAGATTTTTTTGCGAAATTTTTACTTGCATTGTGACTGAAGTCACTAATACTACCACCTGGCTTCGTTTTCGGTCGCAGTCTTGATATACCCTGTTTATTAAAGAGGAACCTGATTGACAGACTGACTGACTGACCTATCAACGTACAGCCGAAACTACTGGAGCTAGGAACCTGAAATTTTACATAGGGATTCCTATTGTGACGTAGGGTAGCACTAAGAAGGGATTTTTGGATATTCGTCCCCTAAGGGGGTGAAAAGGGTTAAAAACTGTATTGCGCAAAATCTAAACCATTAAAGTTACAATTGTAAAACTTGGCAGTTTAATAAGTCATTCAAAAACAAAAATTATTGCATACATAATTTGTCTAAAAATTTACATTAATGGGGTGAGGACCTCGTGGAAGTGTTGCTTTCAGATATCAGCTGCTCGTAAGTTTTGTTATAAAATTGTGCAAATAGCATTAATAAACTCTGTACTATGCAAGTGCTTGTTATTTTGCTTCCTGCAATAGTTAATCCTGAATCCTGACGGCGCGCGCCCGCGAGAAAATCATATCGAGCGACACACGTATAGTCTTTAAAAAAAAAAACAACGAAAATGTACCCTGAACCGACAACAATGCATGGACATTGGACACTGATCATGAACATCAATCATTCTGATTGATGAAAGTGGATGAAGCGAAAATAATAGGTCAGGATCGAGCAAAGTGGCGATCCATAGTCTGCCTACCCCTATGGCAAACAGGCGTGACGATTATGTATGTATATATTTCTTTTTTTTTTATTACAATAGCAAGCAGTAAGCAATCGCTGCCGCCCATGAACATCCAGCACGCTTGGATCATAGATGTGTTGCCGCCCCATCAGATCAGTAGAGGAGTCAAGGGCGGATCCAGGGGGGAGGTCATGGGGGTCATGACTCCCCCTCTGGGCTGACTCCAGATTGACAATTTTTTTAAATATATCCTTGATTTTCACTTTAAAAATCGTTAATAAATTCACTGATCACAGGTGTAACAAACTTTTAAATAATCACTTTTAAATGTATAACTGTAATCATGTTCGAGTACTTCCAGTGTTCTGACTAGAACTATACGACCCCCCCAGACTTGAAAGCTGGATCCGCCCTTGAGAGAAGTGGGAAGAAAAATGATCAGAAGAGGAAAAAGTTTGGGCATCCAGCAATCTCACTCAAAGCTGTCACTTTACGTCGGTATCGCATGCCTGGTTAATAATTAATTATAAGAAATCCAACGAGGAAAATAAAGTTCAAACTTCTACTCCAATTTGACACGATGTGTGGACTTGGGTATGTTTTTGGTGACATAAAAGTTTATCAATTTGATACACTAGTGACTACAGAGCCCTGTAATGAGAGTTCAGTTACGTAAATCAGACCAATTATGGTTTTTGTTTTACTTGAAGATAATAGATTAATCGAGAAATGGCGATCGTTCACAAATTAGTTTTGGGTTTTGTAAACTTCAAAACATTCTCTAGAAGTTTTTATCGAAGTCAAGATTTTAATTATTTATTGAAGATATTTCAGAAAATAAGTATTTCCGAATGGATATTGACAGCCTCCGTGATGGAGTTGGTTAGATGCCAGCCAAGAAACCAGAGGTACAGGGTTCGATCCTCGCTCCAAGACAAACGGAGTTCCTCTGCGAATCTCTCGATCGAAAGGTCGATTGAAACGGGTTAGGCTGTAGTCCATCACGCTGGCCTTTTGCCGGTTAGAGCCCCATTACACTGCAATATGTGTGCACTTGCACAGCTATACTTATTATTATGTGTGAACTCTAGAAACGAACCTACGCATAACCTACCTACCAATAATTGCTGTTTGCAAGTGTACTAAGTAATCTGTGTGTGTGCAATACCGGTGCGGTGGACGGTATAAGCCTCTGTAATAGTTAAAACATATTGGTAACCCTTACAGCACATTAAATCCATGAAAATAGGTAAAAACATAATTTAATCAATCAAAAAAATATTTTAAATTATTTTGAATAGCTTCCAAAGATTTGCTGTCCATTCTGTCCGTCGATTTTATGAAATAATCGACTAAAGTTTGCATTATATCGACTATGTCACTTCTTTTCCCGTCGCTCCACTCGCTCAAACTATTTGCAATGTCGGTCCATTCTAACCTGTTGATTTCATTGCCCGGTAGACTTTTATCGAAAACATCAACAACTTCCAACAAAGCTAAAGTTCTATTGACTCGAGTGTCGAGTTTTTCTATTATCACTAAAGGCTTATATTTGCTTGCTAAAATGTTCCTTAATATCATCAAGATCGGTTTTATATTGCTCATGTGGACTTGTTCCATGACCTCCACTCCCTGGTGAAACTTTTTCGTCATGTCATCACTCATTATTGAACTGAATTGGTTATTTTTCAAAGCTTCAGTGAGAGCGTCTACAGCCATTTTAAGTTTCTTATCATCATTTTTTAGTAATATTGCCAATGAATCGGCTATAAACTTGCTAAATGTAGCGTCCGTTCGGCATATTTTGAATTTGCTGCATGCGTGTTTGTATTCAACGTCTATCACGTTGTTTACCTCTTTCTCAATCATATTTACGGTATCCTTGCTTCGCAGAAGGCCTTTTTTAGTGAGATCACCCAGCATAACATTAACGAGTCGGTTCATCAACACACTAGACACTTGGATAGCGTTCATAATAACCTTCTGCGTCCCCAACCTCGATTTGATCGTGTGCCCTTGAGTCTCCTTGATGAATGTACGGAACTTCATTTGATAGTTTTTAGATAAACCATTTATTTTCTTTCTTAGGTGATAGTCGGTCACTTTGTCTTTTAGCGAATCGAATGTAGTCATAGATTGCTTGTATATGTGTTTTAGAAACTCGTTGGCTTTATCATTCTTTATCATATGCGGATTCGTATATAAACCAGTGGATTCTACCGTTTTCGCTTTAGCTTTTGTTACCTCTGTCTCTTTTTCTGTTGACCTCAATGTCGTTTCTTCATTTTTAAGATATCTCTCGATGTTTTTCTGTTTGTCGTAGCTATCCACTAATTTAATATCCGGGCTATCGTAACGGATTAATTTACTGATGGAGTTATCGTAATGGACTAATTTTATTTTGGGTATCTCGTCATTTCTGGATCTTTTTTGCATCTGTGTGTAGGTTTTTATCCGGTGGTCGGTTTCTTTGTACGACTTCAGAGTGTACTTATAGTTCCAATTCGGTCCTAGGTCTATGACTCCATCGATTTTGACACTAACTGCTATTATCAATGGTGCTACTGGAAGCAAAAAGAGTTTAAGAGAGATAGTGCTTTCTTGCAGTGGTCAAGGTGGTAACCTTATGAATAGCGACTATCGTACTTAAAAATGTAAATACCAGTTCTGAGATTGAACCTGTACTTATGGATTCTGTGCGGCTGTTAATTATAATTAATGACTGACAGCGTAGACACTTTGCTGCGCCTGAATAATTATATCAATATTTGAATAAACTCGAAGGAATTGTCGGGTCAGAATTTAATAACTAAGAAATGATATGAAAATCTTACCACAAAGGAGTAAAATGTGTGAAATACTGTACATGACGAAAATATTATCGGAATTGTACGAAGTCATAAAAATTTATGCAACATTTTATTGCTTAGTATAAATTAAACTATATGTTGGTTTGGTAGCAGCATAAATAAGCTTTGAATTGAAAGGATTTGGATTCTCAAACCATAGAGCTTACTTTATAAATAAATATAAATACACCCAACAGTCATATACATAGTCCTAAACCCACACTAAAATCGAGTCGTGTCATGGGTTTCAGAAACTACGATAACACACGACAGAATGTTATTTTTATAACATCCGATACTTTTGATGACATTGTTAATTAATTTGTATATAGTCGATTTAAAAAGTTACGTCACTATACCCACCCCTAAAATTTTACAGTCTGTGAGACCGTTGTATAAAATTGCGTGTGGTTGTTTGTGTTTTCCTAAAATATAATTTAAAAAACCCGTTAAAAGTGATAAAAAATATTAAATAAGTTGTGTAAATTAATTACAATAATCGTGGCTGTTTTAATTGTTTCCTAAATGTAAGTTTTTTTACTTCAATGTCTAACTGAAAATCACTAACCCGCCAAATTGACAACGCAATTGTGTATAATAAAAAAATGCTACAATCAAATAAAGATTAATTATAATAAATTATCAGGAACACTAAAGATAAATAATATTCACTCACATGCAACCGTATTGTAATGAAACTAAATAAAAAATGAATTTAGAGTAAAGGCGAGTTACCACCATTATACACGTCTTCATTTGGTCGGCTAATGTGTCATTGTGTTTTTGTTTTGCAAAATTCCAGTGAAATTGTGAAATTGTGGCGTAATATACGAGGATAAATTGTTATTCGGCTACGTCATCACTTTCCGATTGCAAGCGAAGTGTTTTTGTGACGCAATGTGGGTATATACGTATATAGGTTATGTAGGTAGTATAAAAGTATTTGTCTTTGCAAAAGCTACTTATTTCGATGCATAACGTGGTCTCCTTGCACTGATTTTGATAATACATTGTCCATATCTCCCGTTTCCCGCATAAATAAAAAAATATTAACCATTTTAGTGTAAAACGCGCGTAAACTCACCAAAAAGTTGTGTTGTAAAAGTTTGTTCGATTGTAATTTTTGTGTTTAATTTCGGTTTGTAACGATATTCGTATTTTAGTAATATTTACAGCATATTTTTTTAATGTAATAGTTGTATAATAATACTTTTTTAGTAACTAAATTGTAGAAATAAGAGTTGCTTAGTATATTTCAGAAATTCTTGCTCTACTTTTATCAATAAAACTCATAAAAAATACTAGCTCATAAAAATTCCACTGCTGGGCCCATACCTCTAAGATTGGCAGGTATTTAGGCCTTAATCAATATGCTAGCCTTGTGCAGAATATTAAAATACACCTAAATTATTTTCCTTTCGCCCTTGAAGTTCCCAGAAACATTAGTCAGTTATACAGGTTCCTCTACAGTACTATGTTGAACTAGTCTAACCCCTTCCTGTCACCTGCTGCCAAAAATGTGTGAGGGCCATCAAAAAGTTTAAATTGACGTGCCTGTATAGGTTTCTCTATAATGTTGATTCACAAAATTCAAATAAACACATTAAATAGGTATAGCAGTGTACCTTGGTATTATGTGTCTGGGGAATTGAACCTATGAGCTCACAGGCTATTGCCCATACATGCTGCTAGAGCAATGAAGTTATGTGAATTATATTACAAAGTGGGAGAAATGATCTTCACAGTCTTGGCGTAATATACATAATGCTTATTATTATACAATGCCATACATTATGCACTGTAATGATGTCATATTAACATATTTGCTGTGGTGCCAAAATTACAAACTAAGAGTATTTCATATTATGTATGGAAATAATATGTCTGTATTATACATATACGCACATTTCTGCCAAAAATATGTGCGCCAGTCAATATTTTCAGTAGTGTTTGCAATTAACACATAAATATAAGCAAAGACATACAGGGAACTATATTAGATCTTCTGCTTTGACTTATCCAACCGCTGTGAGTTTGGCTTTCCATGGCATACATATGACATGTATGCTGCAGAGTTACTTAGATAATTTTCTACAACACACTTACCAAACAAGTATTTTTTCTTGATGTAACAAGCTGTACACAAATGATGTTTGGATAATAAACTTGCACAATTTAAATAACTTTTTTTATTGTGATGAATGGCGAGATGAGCATGCCATATGCCTGATGGTAAGCAACACAACCGCTCATGGACAGTAGCAAAACCAAACAACACCAGCTTACCATTCTGCGACATAATATGTGAAGTCTCATTATATTCAGTAGTTACTCTGGCTACAATGTCCTTCAAACCGGAACACAACAGTGCATTTACACTGCTGTTTGGTGGGAGACACAGACATTGCGATGGTACCTACTACCAGTACATCTCAATCAGGGAACTGATCTAAAGACCTTTTATACCACATGCTGACTACATTTACCATCAAATAACACGCTAGTCTTGTTATTGAGGTAATAAAATAAAATTAGCTTTTCAATCTATTGAAATGAAAAAGCTAACAGTCTCATAAATACTGACAGTAAAACACAAATCTTTTAGCACTGGAAGAAAAACTAATAAATAATTATAAGTTAAAAAACTAAAAAAAACACTAGTAAAAGACCCAACTAAAAAATAATAATAATGAGTTTAAGATTAGGCAATGGAGTAGAATACATTTATTTTATTATAATCTTAAAATAACGAAATCATTAAATCCTATTCATTAATATAGCCAATGTTATTTTTATGAGTCATATTTTTAAATTGTTCAGTTATCTAGATGTGACAAGTAATTGAATAATTTTGAAGTACTTGATTGAATCATAGTAATCATGTTGTTTAAAACCATATTTCTGCCACTCTGTACATTATGTTTAAGTTTTTGGAATTAGTTCTTTTAAGTAAAAAAATGCTTTTATTTTTAACTTGCCATGTTGAAAAAGTACCCGACACTGTCTTCCGAGACGGGTATTGTGGGTTCAAATACCAGGGCACATCTCAGAGTTTTCATAGTGTGCTAATTCACATAGTTATTAACACAGTGAAGGAAAACCTAATGAGGAAACCTGTACAGTAAATTATAGAGATTTTATGGTAGGTCTCTCAAATGTGAGAGGTTGTGTGGGTAGGTACCACTGCAATGTCAATTTCTCCAACAAGCAATAGGGTAAATGCACTGTTGTGTTCCGGTTAAAAGGACATTGCAGCCAGAATAAACTACTGGGTATAATGAGACTTAACATCTTATGTCCCTGGATGGCGAGCGCAGTGGAATGCCAAGCATTGCTATGTAATTGGTCTTGTTTGGTTTTGCTAATGTTCATAAGCGGTCATATCGCTTACCATCTGGCGAATCTGTCATGCTCGTCTCGCCAATCATTGCAATAAAAAACAAAAAAATCTTGGTATAGGAAGTACACCAACCCGCACTAGGCTGGTGTGGTGTGACTTAAGCACTGTCAATAGTACTTCTGGTTGTAGAATAGAATCTTTATTTGCCTAAAAGATACAACTAGGATCTTATGTGGACTAGTCAGGGCCCAGCTGTGGGCTTTTATAAGCTGATACAGTATCCTATATTATTGTTATAAACAAATTATATTGTTATAAATTATTATCATAAACAATATTGTTATAAACTTTTGTTTGGGTATCAGAGCTTAATCAAACAATTTTCTTAAGTTAATATTGTCATACGATATATTTTAAGTGTTTTTGTATTTCCGTAATATGGTGCAAATAAATTATTTCTATTCTATTTTATGTTATGTAACGTTTGTTTCAGCAAATCATGTTGAAACTCATCTGATTGTGTGGCATTGGGTGTGACCAGTGAGACATCGTAGCCGTCACCATGTTCCAGAAACCAACATTCGGTAGCACCGCCACCACTGGCTTTGGTAAATCGCAGTTTGTTTTATTTTTATTGTGAAATGCAAAGAAAAACATAATAACGAAATAATACAATAGGAAAACGGGAATAAAACGCAAAAAAAGACAAAAAAGTAAATGAAAAAAAAAAAACAAGATACTGATTTTAAATATTGGGACAGTAATTTCATAATGTGCGAAATGGTTTTTCGGACGTTTTTAACTCTTTTAAAGTCTTATTGCATTTATGAATAATGTATTTTCTGTGAGCAGAAAATTCTGTATTTAATAGATTGTGAACGCATTTTCAGCCCCGATTCATCATCATCATAGGTTATCAAAATACCCTTTTTAATTAATCTTATGTTTGGCAGGTGCGTTCAACTCGGCGGCGACCACCTCGTCGCCGTTCGGGTTCAAACCCGCGAACACCACTTTCGGAGCGGGCGCCACCACGCAACCTGCTACTGGGGGAGGTTAGTACATACATACATACATACATACATAAACTCACGCCTTTATCCCAAAAGTAGGCAGAGGCATCACCAGGACACCCACATTTCGCCTTGTATGTTCCGTCCATGATGTGATGGGGGCGAGCCTAGCGCCATATCGGGCACAAATTCCTGACTCCGGCCTGATAATGAATAGAAAAACCCAATATCACTTTGCCCGACCCGGGATTCGAACCCGAGACCTCAGCTTTGTAGTCGTACCGGAGTACAACTACGCCACTGAGGCAGCCAGTTAGTACCTACATGCGTCATATTATACTATTTCATAATTTAAACTGACGATAATGTATCATGAGATGCATCGATCAAACTCAAAATATTCTTCATACAATTACAGCCTTTTTTTCATAGACAGTTTCCAAACCTATTTTAGTTATCGAATGTTTTGTCCCTTTCGAACGACTTTTGAATTCAGTTTGAGCGAAGAAGACAAAAAACGATAGATAGGTTTTAAAATTGTCTATGTATAAGGCCATTAGTCTTTTATAAGATGTATTCAATCGTTAATTAAAACTGCCACCGGTTCGAAACGTATTATAGCTGTGAAGAAGCCAAGAAACTCGATTAAAACTGAGCAGCTGCCTACTCTCATTGGGGGATCAGGAGTTTCTCTGGAAGTCAGTCTCACTGCTTGTAAAATATGACTTGCAGGAGACTTTGTGGTCAAAGGGGGCTTTTGGAGCGGTGTGCCACAACGAAAGATCCCAAGAGAGCCTTGTGCGCATTCGGACGCCCGAAAAAGTGTATCATGGGGGACTACGGTCTATTATCCGAAATGATAGGGATAGGATGTCTCGGAATTGTGGCTTTCTTAAAAATGAAGTATAATTTATTCAAAAAAAAAAACAGCTGTATAACCTGTCGGAAGTATCTGTGAACCTAGCTGGAATGCGGATCACATAAAAAAAATTTGTGTTCCCCTATCTACTATGTTATTTTACATTAAAAACGTTTTGAGATAGATGCGAATTCTATTTTTTATTCTTTTTCCTATTTGAATTCAATTTGTTCAACCTATATTTTGAATTTGATGAACTTATGTTCCAATGACGTCAATTATTCAGGTCCACAGATATTTCCGACGGGTAATAATTAATTACAATAATCAGTAATTTATAATATCAAATAGATTTCTAAAAATGATGTATTTTTCTTCAGGTCTATTCTCGTCCAACGCTCCCGGAAGCCTGTTCGGAGCTACTGGTCCCTCCACGTCCACCTCTTCGTTCGGCGCCAACACCAGCGCCTTCGGGTTCGGCGGGGGCGCAGCCTCCGGAGGCCTGTTCGCCAACAACACCTCCACTGGACTGTTTGGGAACACACAGAATAACTCCGCTTTTGGGGCTAAGCCTACAGGTGAGTCCAATAATTTATAATATATTATACAGGGTATATCAAGACTGCGACCGAAAACGAAGCCAGGTGGTAGAATTAGTGACTTCAGACACAATGCAGCTAAACATTTCGTGAAAAAAATCGTCAACTTTTTTTTGGTATTTTTTTACTTATCCTCGTATTTGGGTGATAAATACATAGTTTTCCTAAAATAATGATGTACACCTTTTTATTTTTTAAGACACAATAGTACGTTAGGGTTTAAATTACTATTTTCGCAATAACTAGGTATTTTCTACCAACAAAAAAAAGATTTTTAAAAAATTGCTTAAAAAAATCTGTCGCTTATATTGCGAAAATTTTATTTGCATTGTGTCTGGATAGACTAAAACTACCACCTGGCTTCGTTTTCGGTGGCAGTCTTGATATACCCTGTATTTTCAAGTTCATGGATTATGAAGCTGAAATGTAAATCCAGAGGAGATGAAGATACGGAGACGAAAGTTGAAATAGGACTATCTTCGTATGTATTGTATTGTATCAGCCCATATACGTCCCACTGCAGGGCACGAGCCTACTCTACAATCCAGGGTACGATTGAGAGTGGTTAGGCCATATCGTTCACGTTGATCTAGTGCGGGTTGGCGGACTTTACATAGATATTCTTACAAATCGCTTCTACTCTAATGAAACATAATAATGCATAGCTATTTTAGTTATACTAGCTATTTTTTTAAAACTAAGCACTATAGACATCGTAGTTTCATTTCTTAAACACTTATTTATAACTGCATTCAGAAAAATGTTGTTTCCTAGTAATAGGGGTTTTTTTTTGTATAAATCCTTACTTTTCTACTTGCAACCTACATCACGCAAAACCACAGTTAAAATAATAACAATGTATGTCTTTCTCCTTCTCTTAAATCGATCCCATGGTTGTCTGTAAGACATTGCTTTATGCGATAAGACCGCTATTTGTACTGTTTTTTTTTCTGTTTCTGTATGTTATTTTACTGTGTACAATAAAGATTTAAATAATAATAAATAAATAAATGTATATTCTGTCTCAGGATTCGGTTTCGGCAACACATCTACCCCCGGCACGACAGGTGGGGGGCTATTCGGCTCCACCCCCACCACTGGGGGCGGGCTGTTCGGACAACAAACCAACACATTGACAGGCGGCGGGCTGTTTGGAACCACTACTGGAGGTGAGAATCCCATATTTGTTAGTTATAATATAAAAAATAAATAAATACACCCAACAGTCACATACATAGTCCTGACCCCACACTAATATCGAGTCTTGTGTCGTATCAACTACGAGAGACTTTTCAGTGTCCCGACCCGAAACAAATACCTGTGGATCATACAAACATTTGACTGTTCGGGATCGAACCTGCGAACTCACGTTTTACAGTGTAGAGTCAGGATTATGTATGTGACTTGTATAATGTATATTATATGTGTATTTACGACTGTCTCGGTGGCGTAGTTGTAATACGGTACTACAAAGCTGAGGTCTCATGTCCGAATCCCGGGTCGGGCAAAGTGATATTGGATTTTTATATTCACTATCAGCCCGGAGTCAGGAATTTGTGCCCGATATGGCGATAGGCTCGCCCCCTATCACATCGTGGGACTGAACATACAAGGCGAAATGCGCGTGTCCTGGTGACGCCTCTGCCTATCCGCTCTGGGAATAAGGCGTGAGTTTATGTATGTATGTATTTGTATTTATTTTCAGCACTTGTCTTTGAATCACTGCAACAAGGTTTCGCATCACACTAACCTAACAATGATTATGTTTGAACTTTGAAGTTATATATGTATAAAAATATTAATTGATTGTGTAAATTCCAGGAGCATTTGGTCAGCAACAGGCCACAGGCACTGCCCATGTGAAGTACAACCCGGTGGCCGGCACTGATGTGCTGGTGAAGTCGGGCACCTCGCAGAACATCAACATCAAACACCACTGCATCACTTGCATGAAGGTAATACACTGATGACAAGCTAAACTCTTACTTATTCGTACAGACAAAACCTATTTTAGTTATCGAGTTGTCTTCTTCGCTCAAACTGAATTCTAAAGTTGTTCGAAAGGGACAGAATTTTCTATCACAAAAACAAAGTTTTGAAACTGTCTGAATAAAGCCGTATTTTTTTTTCTATTACCATTTTACCTTCAGATATAAACTGTATTAGCCCATATACGTCCCACTGCAGGGCACGGGCCTACAATCGAGGGTACGATTGTGAGTGGTTAGGCCATATAATCTACATGCGGCCTAGTGCGGGTTGGCGGACTTTACATACCATAGAAATTCTTAAAAATCGCTATGTTATGCAGGTTTCCTCACGATGTTTTCCTTCACCGTTATAGTGCGTGGTTGACTATCCGCAACCACCGTGAACATGTCAGCCGCGTCTGGTTCGTTACTAACATGCCACGCACTCAGATATAAACAACAATAAAAAAATAGAACATCCCTATTCGTTGTCCAATGTAAAGGCTATAGGTCTAAAGGAAACAACAGTATCGCATTACCATTTTCGAAAAAATATAATACAATATGTTTTCACAGGAATATGAGAACAAATCTCTAGAAGAGCTGCGTTTGGAGGACTACGCGGCCGGGCGCAAAGGATCCACTACGGGCATGTTCGGCGGCTTCCAGCAACCCGCAGAGAACAAACCGCTGTTCGGAGGAACCAGTAAGTACAGCACAATAAATACACGCAACAGCCAAATACATAGTCCTGACCCCACACTAAGATCAAGTCTTGTGTCGTGTATCAGAAATTGCGACAGACTTTTCGGTCTCAAACACCTAGACCCGAGACAAATATTTGTGGGGCTCAAACATTTCTTGGTGCGGGGATCGGACCCACAGCCTCTCATTTCACAGCCGGCGTTTAACAACTGCGCCACGGAGGCTGTCAAAACATATTCGACTTGGTATGATGATGATCATCATTATAATCATTCCATTGCAGTCCACTGCTGGACATAGGTCTCTCCCGCGGTACGCCACAGAGTCCGGTCTGCTGCTCCACGCATGCAGTCGCTGCCGGCCTTCTTGTGCAAGTCGTGTCGCCACTTGATACTTTGACAGCCTCCGTGGCGTAGTTAATTAGACACCGGCTGTGAAACGAGAGGCTGCGGGTTCGATCCCCGCACCGAAACAAATATTTGTGTGAACCACAGGTATTTGTTTCGGGTCTGGGTGTTTGTGAGACCGTAAAGTCCCGTAGTTTCTTATACTCACGACAAAAGACTCGATCTTAGTGTGGGGACAGGACTATGTCAGTGACTGTTGGGTGAATTTATTTATTTTATATGATGTTCTCCCAAAATGCTACAATACGGTATACTTGTGCATTGTGTTCAGGTTTCGGTCAGCCGGCGACGACGAGCGCGCCCAGTATGTTCGGAGGCGGCGGACTCGCCACCAACACTGGGTTCGGACAAACTAGTGAGTTCAAAATAATAATAAACCTTATATGTTAGCAGGATGTAAACTAGCTCTATTAAGAATTTTACATGAATATGTGTTGTTACAGCGACGTGAAGTAATAATCATACACATTTCAGTTATCAATACAGTCATTTATTTATTCATTGGTCCAATCCATCAATCTCGAATTCATTAACTTCTGTAGAGTAACTCTCACTAACCTTATTCATAGACAGATTCAAAACCTATATTAGTTTCCAATGTTTTGTCCCTTTCGCACGACTTTAAAATTCACTTTGAGCGAAGAAGACAAAACATTCAGGTTTTAATCTGTCTATGGATAAGGCCGTTAATGTTTAATTATCTCACATAATAAATCAGCCAGTCACACGGTCAATTACACACTCATTCATTCACTCAAACATACATTCATTACTTTACCCGCTCTTTCGCTCACCCATTCAATCACTCGTTCATTCACTCACACTGCTGTGTTTAAGTTTGTCTGTACGTGTGCGTGTGTGTTCGCAGGTACGTTTTCGTTCAACAGTGGAACACAAAATGCAGCAAACACATCAAATCTATTTGGAGCCAATAAACCGGCGTTTGGAGCCACTTCTACCACAGGTAAGATCAGATTATAAATAATTATTTATTTATATTTTTATTGTTTATTGTACAATAAATATAACAATAGGTATAAAGAGACAATAAAACAACAAAGTACAAATGTCCTGACCCCACACTAAGATAAAGTCTTGTGTCGTGGGTCACACAAACACCCAGACCCGAAACAAATACCTGTGGATCACACAAATATTTATTTCGGTGCGGGGATCGAACCCGCGCCCTCTCGTTTCAGGCGGCGTCTAAACAAGTGCGCCACGGAGGCTGTCTAGTTATAGTTCTTGTAAACATTTCCATGATATGCAGGTTTCTTAATGATGTATTCTTCTTAATAAAATTACAAAAAAAATTATACATACAGGGTATATCAAGACTGCGACCGAAAACGAAGCCAGGTGGTAGTATTAGTGACTTCAGACACAATGTAACTAAGAATTCCGCAAAATAAATCATCATTTTTTTTGGATTTTTTTTTACTTATCGTCGTATTTGGGTGATAAATACATAGTTTTCCTAAAATAATGATGTACACCTTGTTATTTTTAAAGACGCAATGATACGTAAGGGTTTAAATTACTATTTTCGCAAAAACTAAGGATTTACCAACTAAAAACTATAATTTTTAAAAAATTGTAAAAATCTATCGCTTATTTTGCGACATTTTTAGTTGCATCGTGTCTATAGCCATTAAAACTACCACCAGGCTTCGTTTTCGGTCGCGGTCTTGATATACCCGGTATAATATTACAACTATAAATATTACAACAAATATCTTGTAAATAGAGAATAAGTACTATGTGTATTGACTTGTCATAAGAGCTATTTGATTGCCTACGTGACCAATAAACGAATTTCATTTCATTTCAATATTATTGTTTGTAACAGGCGCTGGGTTTTTCGGCGCGGCCTCCACGCAGGCGCCGACTTTCGGCACCAACACAAGCACCTTCGGCTTCGGCGCCAACACACAGACGCAAGTGAGTGGTCAATTTACTTATACTTTTATGAAATGAGCTATTAATAATTTTTAAAGTAAAAGTGGGACCGTAGTTATATCTATCTATTTGGCTCGCGTTTATTGTAATGCCAGTGTCGTCATAATATATTTTTCTATTATTGTAGAATTATTCATACTACTAGGTTATTTACGTTTCTAATTTGCCCAATTTCGCATGGTTTTACAAACTTATGTTTCATAAAAAATAATTGTGAATGAAATGTTATGGGCAAAAATATTTTTTTTTATTCTTTTAGATACATACATACATAAACTCACGCCTTTATCCCCGAAGGGGTAGGCAGAGGCGCCACCAGGACACCCACATTTCGCCTTGTATGTCCCTCCCACGATGTGATAGGGGGCGAGCCTATCGCCATATCGGGCACAAATTCCTGACTCCGGGCTGATAATGAATAGAAAAACCCAATATCACTTTACCCGACCCGGGACTCGAACCCGAGACCTCAGCTTTGTAACCGTACCGTAATACAACCACGCCACCGAGGCAGTTTTATTTTTTATTCTTTTAACCTGTAATATCACACTTCTATCATACATAACCATACATTGTGACACATTTAATGCTTAAGTGACGCCTTTTATATTACACATATTCTAAATCCAGTTCATAAAAAATATGAATATTCAAATTATTAAACCTCAAGACTAATTCACGTAATTAAATAAGTTCAGTTGCAGTGCAGTTGCAGTTAAGTTTCGATCAAGCTCTTTTACCTATTCATTTGACGTCTCCAATGACAGTTTAGTCCCACCAACGTGCAGCACATGCGCAGTTTATATCTTACGCGCAGCCAAACAATTACAAGAATACCATTTTGACGTACGTACGATTAAGACGTAAACCTAATCGCAACTGCATCGTAACTGATCGGCGCGTCAAGACGTCTTGACAACCTCCGTGGCGCAGTTGGTTAGACGCCGCCTGTGAAACGAGAGGCCGCGGGTTCGATCCCCGCACCGAAACAAATATTTGTGTGATCCACAGGTATTTGTTTCGGGTCTGGGTGTTTGTGAGACCGAAAAGTCTCTCGTAGTTCCTGATACCCACGACACAAGACTCGATCTTAGTGTGGGGTCAGGACTATGTATGTGACTGTTGGGTGTATTTATTTATTTTATTTATAAGAAATTTCGTGAATTAGCCTACTGAGTTTAATACATCAATTTCCTTTTCCCCAGGGCGGTGGTATGTTCGGCGCGAAGCCCGCCACGTCAGGCTTCGGCGCCACTCCGGCCAGTTCCGGGTTCGGTGCCTTCAACACCGGCGGGGGAGTGTTCGGCGCCAAGACTAGTGCTCCCACCTTCGGCACTAGCGCACCAGGTCAGCACAATATAGGCGCACTAGACGCGTCAACATGTTCATGGTGGTCGCGGGTTCGAATCCCATGGCACACCTCTGACTTTTCGGAGTCATGTATTGATCAATCACGATGAAGGAAAACATCGTGAGAGAACCTGCTTACCTTAGCGATTTTAAAGAATTTCTATGGTATGTAAGTCCGCCAACCCGCACTAGGCCAGCGTGGTGGACTATACGGCCTAACCACTCTCAATCGATTCTTTCGATTGTAGAGGAGGCCCGTGCCCTACAGTGGAACGTATATGGGCTGAGACCGAGACAAATGTTTGTGAGGCACATAAGCATCTGTCTCGAGTCTGGGTGTTTGTGAGACCGAAAAGTCTGTCGTAGCTTCTGATACACATCACTAGATGTTAGTGTGGGGTCAGGACTATGTATGTGACTGTTGGGTGTATGTATTGACTGCCTCGGTGGCGTAGATGTACTACGATACGACTACAAAGCTGAGGTCTCGGGTTCGAGTCCCGGGTCGGGCAAAGTGATATTGGATTTTTCTATTCATTATCAGCCCGGAGTCAGGAATTTGTGCCCGATATGGCGATAGGTTCACCCCCTATCACATCATGGGACGAAACATACAAGGCGAAATGTGGGTGTCCTGGTGGCGCCTCTGCCTACCCCTTCGGGGATAAAGGCGTGAGTTTATGTATGTATGTATGGGTGTATGTATTTATTTACAATGTAACAAATGTTTGTTCCAGCGTTCGGCACGCCGGCGGGCGGGTTCGGCACCAACACGTCGACCAGTGGAGGGCTATTTGGAGCCAACACGTTCGGCAAGCCCGCCACCACGCAGCCAACGTTTGGCTTCAACACGCAGCCCTCTATGCTCGGTGTGTATGAGTTGCATTTCAAAATAATTTATTGAATACTAGCGGACCCGTCACACGTTGTCCTGTACACGTCTTTGATTCGAAAATTTACAACATTTTTTAAAAAGCTGTAACAATCTGGACCGTTTTTACAAAAACATTTTCCAGTGGACCAAATTGTGAATCTAAACCATTCTCGAATCCCTTTGAACACACACAAAAAATCATCAAAATCGGTCCAGCCGCTTAGAAGGAGTTCAGTGACATACATACACACACAAGAAATATATATAAAGATAGGTATTAAAATGTTCAATATAATTTAGATTCAGTTATTTATCTACCACCTGGTTCGGAAAGCAGTTTTCACTAGAGAAAAACGGGCAAAAAACTACGAAAGAAATGTTTGCCTTTGCGGGGGCGGGACCCGCGGCCTCTTGTTTATCACAGCTGGCGTGTAACGAAGTGACGAAGGTTGTGGAATGTGTACATAATGTATGCATATGAGAGTGTATGTTTGTGGCAGGCGGCATGGGCGCGGGGCTGGGCGCCAGCTCGTTCCAGGCGAAGCCCGCGGCGCCCGCCTTCGGGACCCTCGGCGGCGCCTCCATGTTCCAGCAGCCCGCCAACAACAACACCTTCAAGACTGGTGCGTACCTCACTTCATATTATACCTATAAAGCTTATTGAGATGTAAACTATGCCTATATGCCTAAGATTATACAAGAATTTCCATGGTATGTGAAGTCCACTAACCCGTTCTAGGCCAGTGAGGACTTTGGCCTAATCCCTCCCATTTGAACTCTCCGTAGTGCTAGACTCCCATGCAGAGCAGTGAGCATCACAAGTTCTGTTATATCCCTAAATAATAGAGGGTTGTGCTGAGTGCAGCCACTGACAAATACAAACTCAGCTTTCTTAACTAATATAAATACAGGACGCAAGAGCGCTCAAGTCAGTCTTGTACCAGAAGTCTTGCGCGGTTTGCCTCTAGACCCTATCAATAATTATATTTTGCTTAATAAAAGTGTATAAAAAATAGTTTTTTTTTTAAAAAGGAATTCCAAAGTGTTCTAACAGTTCGGTATAGTGTATGGTTGTAAATGAGTATTTGTTCCAGGGTTGGAGGGTGGTCTAGGCATGGGTATGTTCAACAATACCTCCACGCTGGGAGGCAGTGCGTTCGGCCTCGGAGGGATGAACGCTAACAACAACGCTATGGCCAAGTAAGTATATGCTATCCTATTATTTGCACGACATAGCCGTGATTCTCGTCGGCTCTATTCGAATTATTAGTTCTGGGTTCGATTACCCCTTCAGTTGAAATAAGATATTTGAATGTCAACTTTAATTTGAAATTTATAATTTGCTTGCCTTAGTAACTATTGCAAGCGTCCTTCATAGATATGTGATATACCTAGACACAGTTATATTCTAAAGAGGGCAAGTACGTTCCGTAATAAACAGTAAAAAAGAAATTATATTGTGTCAATCTCACATAGTTGCACTGGGATGAGTAAATGACGAAGAGTTATGTCCCTAACGGATTTCCACATTGTCCTAGATTAAAGTATATAATAATATATTGACAGCCTCCGTGGCGGAGTTGGTTAGACGCCGCCTGTGAAACGAGAGGCTGCGGGTTAAATCCCCGCACCGAGACAAATGTTTGTGAGGCGCACAAATTTTTGTCTCGGGCCTGGGTGTTTGTGAGACCGAAAAGTCTCTCGTAGTTCCTGATACACGACACAAGACTGGATCTTAGTGTGGGGTCAGGACTATGTATGTGACTGTTGGGTGTATTTGTATTTGTATAATATTTATCTCTAGTAACAGTCTGATGGGTTCGTCGGCGGCGGGTAACGTGCACGAGCAGATGTTGGCGCTGGCGGCCAGGCCGTACGGAGACTCACCACTCTTCAAGGACTTGCCTGATAACTGTGAGTATTGCAGGCCTGGTTATACAGGGTGCTGTCAAATAAAGACCATTTATACAGGGGGCACAATCGAAATACTTTGTTATTACCATAAAAAAAATATCGAACTTAACAAAATGTAACACTTTAGACTGCCCTTTCTTTCTCCTATTTATATATCCATCCCATGGTTGCCCGTAAGAAATTACCTATACTCTGAAATCGAATCCGAGATCAAAAATGTAAACAAACAATTGTCATTGTGAAAGTGACATATCTGGGCTATGAAACATTTTCTAATAAAAAATATTAGGTATAATTTTATAAATAAACAGATTCCAATGTTGCGAGTACTATGTTTTCTAACTTCCTTTATATTAACATGGTAAAAATGAAAAGCACCAACAAAAACGAAATATATTTAGTTTGTTATCTAAAAAGTATTTTATCATCACACACTTATCAGTTCACAAGCCTGCAATATCATTTGAATCCGACGAACTCGTTGATGTCGGAATCATAACATTTATTATAAATTGATCTGGCACTAATTATCAATCAGGTGGTCTAATTTTCACATTTTTCTTCCTTTATTACATGTTTAACACATCCATTCCACCACCGCGGTGTCAATTCTTGTAAACCATCTTCATTAATCATGCTTTCTTCATAACAAATATTGTTTCGTAATTGGAGAGGCTAAATATAATAAAGTTTTATTTCAGTGAGCCAAATGTTACGAATTTCTGCTTATTGCCAACAGCATAAAATAATTTCGTACCATCTTTATCACATAATTTAAAAAAATGTTGAAATTGTAGTTTATGTAAATATTATACCAAAGAATTTTCTTTCGAATATGTTTTATACTTATATAACAGGTGAGAATAATTCTAAACTATCATTTTAACGGTTGTCGACAAACTACCATGGCAATTTATTTTATTGTATTGGTAACACTTTTGTTTACATTTTTGATCTCTGATTCGATTTCAGGGTATAGTGTGATGAGGCCGCAACTTGTACTATTATTTGTATTGTATAATTTTGCATTGGTATATCTCCCTGTAGTGCAAAAAAGAATTAAATAAATAAATAAAATGTACTTAATAATAATCTGGTAAAAATGTGGAGTAGTTATGCTGTTGGACATCATTTATTGTGAACCAACTCCTGACGCGACACCCTGTATCAGCTAATGTCACGACATTATTATATTTATAATTTGGATATCACTGTTGAGATTTTGATCAAGTTGGTTGTCCGCATTTAAATATACATTCTTGAGTAATAAATATGATGATTGTAGATACTAATGTATGTCTGTTGCAGCGACGGCGTCGGAAGACGTGCTGAAGCCGACGAACCCTCGTGCGTTGAAGGCGGTGCTGGAGCGCGGCGACGCGGCGGCCTACAAGGTGGGCTCGCCCTCCAACAAGCTGCGCGTGCAGCCCAGGCACAACGCCACGCACGACAAGGTACCTTTATTATTATTATTATTTTCGAGATGAAAAGTTTTTGACCCTCCGGTGTCCAAAGAGCTCATATGAGGCTCGCTAACAAAAATTTTATGACGTTCTTCATTATTCTCCAATTGTTCTCCATTGTGTCGCATCTGTCAAAAGTCTATTGTCTACACATGGACACCTGAAGGGTTAAGCTCCCCTTTCGGTACCCCGGGGGAGGTCGGGGTAAGTCACAATGCGGATGTTGCGACCGAACTAAGTCCCTAACAATATCTACGAAAGCATACTGACTAAAAACCCCTCGTTAATCGTCACACGCATTGTGGGCGGCACCGGACATCCCAGGGCGAAGAGGACCCTATGGACCATATGGGAAGAAGTCTACGAGCCAATGTTTCGGGTTATATACTACATGTTTGTTGCAGAAGTCCCTGTTCGACGGTCTGGAGGAGTCGGACCCGAGCTTAGAAGACAAGCTGTGCCTCAAGCCCAGCCGCAAGCGCCTCGTGCTGCGCAACCATCATGACAACAGCAACGACCTACACGTGCACAACACACACGGCTCACAAGATAACAGGTGGGTCATACACTCTGTTGCTCGGTCATTCGGTCATTAATATAGGGAACGACAGGTCTATTACACATTCATTCATGTTGCTCGGTCATTCAGTCATTTATATAGGGAACGACAGGTCTTACACATTCATTCATGTTGCTCGGTCATTCGGTCATTAATATAGGGACCGACAGGTCTATTACACATTCATTCATGTTGCTCGGTCATTCGGTCATTAATATAGGGAACGACAGGTCTATTACACATTCATTCATGTTGCTCGGTCATTCGGTCATTAATATAGGGAACGACAGGTCTATTACACATTCATTCATGTGGCTCGGTCATTCAGTCATTAACATTGCAAATCATAAAATGTTATTAATGAACTGCTCTGATTTATACCAACTTGTAATTTTTGTAATAATCACTACATTGTAAACTGGTTTTGAAAAGAGCAACACTAGAGTTTCTTGCCCGTTCTTCTCTAGTGAAAACCGCTTTCCGAACCGGGTGGTAGATCAAAAAATGACTGAGTCTAAATAATGTTGAACATTTTAATGGATTTAATAAATTATTTTCATTTCATTTCATTTCCATTTCATTTCATTAATATGGGGAACGACAGGTCTATTACACATTAATTCATGTTGCTCGGTCATTTGGTCATTAATATAAAGTAATTACTGTGTTTTCTGTATTGTGTTGTTTAATTGAACAAACCATAAGTAACCCTGTTTTCTATCAAATGAAGACCCCACTGTACTGTATCAGCCCATATACGTCCCACTGCGGGGCACGGGCCTCCTCTACAATCGAGAGTACGATTGAGAGTGGTTAGGCCATATAGTCCACCACGCTGGCCTAGTGCGGGTTGGCAGACTTTACATACCATAGAAATTCTTACAAAATCGTTACGGTATGCAGATTTCATCGCGATGTTTTCCTTCACCGTTATAGTGCGTGGTGATTGACTATCAATACACACGTGACTCCGAAAAGTCAGAGGTGTGCCCTGGGATTTGAACCTGCGACCACTGTGAACATGTTGGCAGTCGCGTCTAGTCCATTTACCAACAGGCCACCACGCAATGCCATAGACTCTAATCCATTAATTATTTTTTTCGTTCATTCACTCGTTCCTAAATTGGTAATAGCAAGTACGAAATTGACTCGCATATCTTACTAATATTTATTCTAATTCGTAGATCGGTGGAAGAACAAACGTCCCGAGGCATGAACGGCAGCGTGCACGCGGATAAGGATGCCGCGGATAAGCCGGACAACGTCGAGAAGAACGACTCCAACAGACACGAGTATGAAGAACGTGAGTACGCGCGCACTTTGATAACTGTGACGTCATTATACGTGTAGTGACGTCACTATTGATAATACCCTTTTTCTGTTACTTGACTATTACACTACCAAGTTACTAATATTAACTTAATGTTAACTTATAATACTAATGTTAACTCGCTTATTAACGACGGATTTGTAAAATTATATTTGAGCTAGATTTCGCATAGTTAAGCTTTTGTTAAGAATGCAAAATGGAGTAAAATATATGTTTTATTTGCAGGCGAGGAAATAAACTACAGACATGACAGTTGGTAAGTTTATTTAATTTATAAGTCTATTTACGTCCCACTGCTGGGCAAGAACCTTCGTTACGAATAAGGTATTAAGTTACTTCACCACGCTTCACGTGATATTAGGTTCTTCTATTCATTATCAGCCTGGAGTCAGGAATTTGTGCCCGATATGGCAATAGCGTAAAGCAGCAAACCGGGCTCTGTGGCGTACCTTGGGAGAGGCCTATGTCCAGCAGTGGACTGCAACGGGCTGATGATGATGATGATGATGATGATGATGATGGCAATAGACTCGCCCCCTATCACATCGTGGGACGGAAAATACAAGGCGAATCGTGGGTGCTCTGGTTGCTATTACTAAAAAGACGTAAGTTTATGTATATACAGGTTATATCAAGAGTGCTACCGAAAATGAAGCTGGGTGGTAGTTTTAGTGACTTCAGAGTTCAGACAACAGACAGCAACTAAATAATGTGCAAGAAAATTTGTAACGAATTTTTTTTGTTACTTTTTTCTATCGTCGTATTAGAGTGGTAAAATAGTTTTTTCTTAAATAATAGTGTACACCCATTTATTTTTAAAGACGCTATGGTACGCAGCGCTTTAAATTATTATTTTAGCAAAAACTATGGATTTACCACCCACACCCGACGATATATAAAAAATATTTTTAAAATATCGTCGCTTGTCTTTGCGTAATTTTTAGTTGCGTTATTTTTGTAGTCACTTAAACTACCACCCGGCTTCGTTTTCGGTAGCACTCTTGATTTACCCGGTACGCATGTAACACGCTAGCCTAGTGCCTGTTAGTGGACTACATATATCTGTATAACTACCGGCACGGATCTTGAGCGCTGGCCGTTACTTGCGCAGATGTCGATTTTTGGGTCTCTTTAGAGGTAGATGAAGAAGGCGGGCGGGGGCATTATCGCATCGGCCAGTGATTGGTTCACTACGCAACGCCATATTGTTGTTATGCCTAATTCATTCATTGCGTTTGTTCAATTCATTTATTTATTTTGTCCTTAAGTTCACGATGCGCAAAGCTATCCCCACTCTGTCGCCGAGCGCTCAAGATCCGTGCCGGCGGTTATACAAGCCTTGAGAACTCTGAAATAAGCATGCTGTAACGCAAATAATAAACACACCCACGCAAATCAATCTGTAGGCTTTCATTCACAATATTTATAATATTATTTTGTTTCATCAGGTTGAACTCTCCGAAACAGATTTGGAATGAAAAAGAGAAACCAGTGGACGGAGAACCCACTCCGAGGCTGTATCCTAGTTTAGGTGAGTATTTTCTGTAACTAAATGACTAAGCGACAGAATATCAGACTTTCTGACTAAAACAAAAAAACTACGTTTAAAAAAATCGACTTCAACTACTAAAAAGTATAAAATAACTTAATAAAGATTTAATTCAATACACCTCTTGTGCAAACCTATACCTTTCATATCAATAAAATACAATTATTTATATGTGCTACCTATTGATAGGTTTGAAATCCTTGACTTCAATCCTCTTGAAGTCGGTTAAAAACTATTTGAGTGACTGACTGACATGTCAGTTAATTAGGAGTTCCAGTGGTGCTTGGGAAGGCAGATAATTTATTCATTTGACTGACTTTGACTGATAATTTATTCATTTGACTGACTTTGACTGATAATTTATTCATTTGACTGACTTTGACTGATAATTTATTAATTTGACTGACTTTGACTGATAATTTATGAATTTGACTGACTTTGACTGATAATTTATTCATTTGAATGACTTTGACTGATAATTTATTCATTTGAATGACTTTGACTGATAATTTATTCATTTGACTGATTGACCTATAAGTTACTTGATTAAAATTTGCAACAGTGTGTTCTCATATCTTACATACTGAATAACTTTCTGACTAATTATTGACCAACTTTTTATTTGCCCGACCGATTAACTAATAATTTATGTGTATCTATATTGTGTATGTATGTATATGTATGTATAATTGTATATATTATATATTTAAGTATGTATATTTGCTTTTAAATAATGTTTATTTTATAAAAATCTTGGTCATCTTAATTTTGCATAAACCTGCTTTGCTCCATTTCTGCTTCACCCAAAGGTAGACTGTATATTATGCCTCTGGCATTAAGTCTGTACACATTTTAGTATATAAAGCAAATAAAATAAATAAATAAATAATTTATTGGCTAACAATACACACGCTATGCTGGTGAGTCCATGAGTATATTATTTTAATGGCGTTCTTTACATTGACAAAAATATATTGTTTCAGACAAAGAATTGCCAAACATGCAGACGTCGGAACGACGGGCCAGTTGGTGAGTTCATATTTTTATACCTTCCTTTGTAATGAAATGAAATGTTTTTCGATCACGTAGACAATTAAACCCTTTTCGTGCCTTTTAATCTTTATTTAATTGGTTTTATATTCCTCTTTATTTATTTATATATTCTTTATTGTACACCAGGAAAAACAAACAGAGATTATAACAAAATTTAACAATAAGTACAATCGGCGGCCTTATTGCACAAGGCAATCTCTTCCACGCAACCTTAGGATGGACATAGAAGAAACGAGAGAGAAAGGGCAGTCTATGGTGTCTATATCAGCGCATATACGTCCCACTGCTGGGCACGGGCCTACTCTACAATCGAGGGAATCGATTGAGAGTGGTTAGGCCATATAGTCCACCACGCTGGCCTAGTGCGGGTTGGCGAACTTACATACCGTAGAAATTCTTTAAAATCGTTACGGTATGTAGGTTTTCTCACGATGTTTTCCTTCAACGTTAAAGTGCGTGGTGATTGATTATCAATACACACATAACTCCGAAAAGTCAGAGGTGTGCCTTGGGATTTGAACCCGCGACCACCGTGAACATGTAGGCAGTCGTGTCTAGTCCGTTACCAACAGGCCACCACGCACTTTTTGTCTATGGTGTATAGTGACATAAATATAAATAGATAAATAACAATAAAATAAAACACAAATATAAACTACAAACAATACAAGAAACCAAACAAACAATAACCTCTTTCTGTTGCTAAAGATGTTTGTTACCATCAGGTTAACAACGAAGCCCCTTCGCAAGGCGTTGTCGGGGGGCGGCCACCCCGACGCGGTGGAGACCTCGGTGCGCGAGCTCGGCGTCCGGCACGAACGAGCTTCCGCCGACAAGGAGAATATCGACACGCTGCCTGGTCAGTATTACATTGACTTATATTCTACCGATAGACGAGACACGTCAAACAAATAAAGTGCGCCCGTGTTTTAAAAGCACACTGCAATATTACATCACTTACCTGGTGTTTTATTAAAATATTGTAACTTCAGACGATTTGCTTTCGGTTTGACGGCGAAACATTCATTTATTACTTTTTAACGTATGCGATAAGGCGTACTGCACTGTCACTGTCACGAAGCAAACTGATTCATGTGCGGTGCATGCACCGCAAGTAGGTGGGACACATTTTTTGTACTGAATGTCTTATCTAGTGTAATATTGATATCGATGGTATTATTAAATAAATAAATAGTAACTGCCTCGGTGGCGTAGTTGTATTACGGTACGGTTACAAAGCTGAGGTCTCGGGTTCGAGTCCCGGGTCGGGCAAAGTGATATTGGATTTTTCTATTCATTGTCAGCCTGGAGTCAGGAATGTGTGCCCGATATGGCTATAGGCTCGCCCCATATCACATCATGGGACGGAACATGCAAGGCGAAATGTGGGTCCTAGTGGCGACTCTGCCTACCCCTTCGGGCATAAAGGCGTGACTTTATGTATGTATGTATGTATGTATGTATGTATGTATGTATGTATGTATGTATGTATGTATGTATGTATGTATGTATGTATGTATGTAAATAGTAAATAAATACACCCTACAGTCGTACACAGTCCTGACTCCGCACTAAAATACAAGACTTGAGTAACGGTTTCAGAAACTACTAAAATCTCGACTCACAAACACCCAGACCCGAAACAAATACCTGTGGATCACACAAACATTTGTCTCGGTGCGGGATCGTAGCGGCCTCTCATCTCACAAGCCTCTAACCAACTGCGCCACGGAGGCATACATATACTTCTCACATATATTTATATTATAACATCTATCTATCTATATCAGCCCATATACGTCCGACTGCAGGGCACGGGCCTACTCTACAATCGAGAGTACGATTGAGAGTGGTTAGGCCATATAGCCCACCAAGCTGGCCTAGTGCGGGTTGGCGGACTTACATACCGTAGAAATTCTTTAAAATCGCTACGGTATGCAGGTTTCCTCACGATGTTTTCCTTCACCGTTCAAATGTTAATATTATAACATGCAGACACGAATGATCGCGTATATAAAGCCTCCAGATATACCTTTCGATATCCTAACACCCCTCCTACCCTCTGTTAGGTGCGTCGCTACAGTTTTGCCGGCATCGCTGGGGCCAGCAACCCGAGTGTTCCAAATGCGAGAAGATCGCTCATCAGATTTGCGGAGTTTACGGTTATTATGAAACACATTTTGAAAGAATTAGTAATATTGTTAAGGTAGCAGGATTTCGCTGGATGCAGGCAGCTTCCAACAGATCTATGTGGAGATCTATGGAAGAAGCTTATAATAACAATAAATTTTAACAAAAAAAAAATATTTTTTCATAATATTTCGTCCTTCAAACTGTCATAATTCTAGTTTTATTTATTATACAGGGTATATCAAGACTGCGACCGAAAACGAAGCCAGGTGATAGTATTAGTGACTTTAGACTCAATGCAACTAAAAATTTGGGTGATAAGTACATAATTTTCCTAAAATAATGATGTACACCTTTTTAGTTTTAAAGTCGCAATGGTACGTAAGGGTTTAAATTCCTTTTTTCGCAAAACCTAAGTATTTAGCACTCAAACACGACGATATTCAAAAAATTAAAAAAAAAAAATCTGTCGCTTTTTTTGCGAAATTTTTAATTGCTTTATGTTTGTAACCACTAATACTACCTCCTGGCTTCGTTTTCGGTCGCAGTCTTGATATACCCTGTATTCTACATTTTAATGTAGACAATAGACATAAGACTATCGTTTTCAACACTGATATATTAGAAGTGACCTGAAATAAATAATGTATTTGTTCGTAGTGTCTGAAGAGGAGAACGTGTCGGCCCGGGAAGCGCCCCCGCACCCCGCCGGCGTGAAGCTCACCCGCCCCGGCTACTACACCATACCGGCGCTCGACGAACTCGCTGGTAACTAATAACTATTAATAATATTGAAACCAAATGTTATACTCAAATGTAATATAGCTCATGACACAAGTAAAAAACTTTTAGAAATAAACATCATGAATCGCAAATTCATGCTCAAAGCACCTTCGAAAATTGGATATTACGTGTGTATTGAATGAACCCATAATCTGTCACTGCCCGGGTCTCCTCTACAACCGACAGTTGCATTGATAGGGCGGACTTTAAATACCATAGAATTAATAATAAATAAATATAAATACACCCAACAGTCACATACATAGTCCTGACCCCACACTAAGATCGAGTTGTGTCATGGGTATCAGGAACTACGAGAGACTTTTCGGTCTCACAAACACCCAGACCTGATACAAATACCTGTGGTTCACACAAATATTTGTTTCGATGCGGAGATCGAACCCGCGGCCTCTCGTTTCACAGCCGGCGTCTAACCAACTGCGACACGGAGGCTGTCTTTATTGTTTTAATTTTTGCTGTTGTATGTCAAGACTTCTTCATGTCAAGGTCTTTCATCATATAAACAAGCTCAATATTAATACCAACTTGCTTATACAAAGCATTCCATTTGGAATGTAATTGATTATTTCATGCCTGCTGTATGCACTGCCTCGGTGGCGTAGTTGTATTACGGTACGGTTACAAAACTGCGGTCTCGGGTTCGAGTCCCGGGTCGGGCAAAGTGAAATTGGATTTTTCAATTCATTATCAGTCCGGAGTCAGGAATTAGTGCCCGATATGGCGATAGGCTCGCCCCCTATCACATGGGACGGAACATACAAGGCGAAATGTGGGTGTCCTAGTGGCGCCTCTGCCTACCCCTTCGGGGATAAAGGCGTGAGTTTATGTATGTATGTAATTATTTCATACGTATCAATATTAGAATTGTAATATCAAAGTGTATGTTTGTTGCAGCGTACCTGCGCGACGACGGCTCGTGCGTGGTGCCACATCTTACGATCGGTCGCAAGAACTACGGCAGCGTGTATTACGACTGCGAGATCGACGTCGCAGGACTAGACCTCGACGCACTAGGTGAGTATACTTATTACAACTTGACACACACACACATACAAACGCGTAACACACATAAGTACGCATTTACGTCCGCACGTATACGCGTACGCACGCACACGCACGCTCCTATATGCGTCTGTATCAAACACATGTCGCACGCTTAATAATAGACTTATCTAACTCAAAAAAGCTGTTTTTTGGGTAATCGCAATAACTTTTTGTCATTTACGACTTGACTGACTTTATTACTTAAACCTCAATTAAAATAGCGTAATAATAATAAATTTGGTAGATAGATAGCGTTGTAATAAATCTATTTGTTTGATCATCTCACTTCCGGCTTAAACCGTAATTGGTCAGTCTATTATTAAGCGTGCGATGTGTGCGTTGTGCTGAGACGATAAGTAGAGGCGCCACTGGTATCACCATGTATTTAATGAAAAATTTGTATACAATTTAGTGATTTACTTAGAATTTGAACCTAAGACCCGGGGTCTTGGTCTTTACAACTCAAATACACTAACTAGTTCAATAAAGCGTTACAACATGGTTGGAAAATTAGCTAAAAGGAAATTAAAAACTGAAAACGAACATATTAATATGATCATAATATTACACTGGCTCGGCAATGTGGCTAAACTTTGCCTTTAATTGTTAGAGATACAAAGATTTACATAATATTAAAATAAAACTATTTTATACGGATGTTATCGCGATTTGGTTTAATTTTTACATTTTTTAACTTCCCGACGTTTCGATTGCTTTTCAGCTTTCGTGGTCACGTAGTTTAATTGTAACAGTCACTGAGCGGATGACTAATACCTCAGTCCGCCCCGTGACCACGAAAGCTGAAAAGCAATCGAAACGTCGGGAAGTTAAAAAATGTAAAAATTGTAACATTCGCGTAAATCTAAGAAACCATTTACATAATATATTTATTTGCAGTACACTTCCTGAACAAGGAGGTGATAATCTACCCCGAGGATGCAGACAAGCCCCCCATAGGCGAGGGACTGAACCGCCGCGCCGTCGTCACCCTCAACCGCATCTGGCCCATGGACAAGACTGAGAAACGGCCCATCAGCGACCCGGACAGGTAGCACACACACATGCCGGGTATATCAACACTGCGACCGGAAACGAAGCCGGGTGGTAGATTTTGTGATTACAGACACAATGCAACAAAAATTTGGCAATAAATGAGTTTTTTTAAATATCATTGTGTTTGAGTGATAAATATCTAGTTTATGCGAAAATAGTAATTTAAACCCTAGCGTACTATTGCGTCTAAAAATAAAAAGGTGTACATTATTATTTTAGGAAAACTATGTATTTATCCTCCAAATATAAGTAAAAAATTACAAAAAAATGAATAATTTTTTGTGAAAGTTTTAGTTGCATTGTGTCTGAAATTGCTAATACTACCACCTAGCTTACTTCGGTCGCAGTCTTGATATACCCTGTATGCATCAGGAGGGTAACTCTATGATCCGAAACGAAGTTCGAATATTCGAACATTCGAAGTCCAAAGTAACTTATAAGTTTTCGATCTCTAAATTCATCTATTCATTCCATGCTTCATATACATAGGCAGTATAGAGGCGGACTTAAATGCTAATAAAGCACAGTAATACAAAACTCGGCTGACTATCGCTTTGGCGATCCATTATTACGATAAAGTGCACTACACACCGAAGCCGCCGGTCCGGGAAAACAACACGGCGGCCTATTAGAAAATAATCATGTCGGCAACAAGCGCCCGCACGTGTTGCTCGCCGACATGTTGGCGACGCAAGCGCTCTGCTCAGTTGCCCGGCGACTCTCAACAACGTCATAAAACTACTCATGTAGTCGACAAAGTTTTCCAACTTGCAATGAGTGAAGCCGCCAACTAGCCCGCCAACAAAAAGTTGCCGACATAGGCCAGCGGGTCGGCGACTTTAGTGTGTCCACTTTATCGTAATAGAGATCGTATATCGTAAGGGGTCTGTCGAATGTCGGTATAACAAGATGTTTTTAATACATAATGTATTTGCAGGTTGTTGAAGATGGACTATGAAGGCAAGCTGCGTCGCGTGTGTGACAAGCACGACACCAAGTTCATCGAGTACCGACCGCAGACAGGGAGCTGGGTGTTCCGGGTACGAATCTCTTTATTCAACACAATAAACTGACTAAAATACACTAGACATTTGTCCAATGTACTTTGCGGTTGTTCTCAGGTGGAGCACTTCAGTAAATACGGTCTAACCGACTCGGACGAAGAAGATGATGATGTTCCAGCTGTCATGAAGCTGCAGCTCGTCAACCAGGCGCTACAGAAGTCGGCTCAAGGTATGTACCGCTAAGAACAATTTCTGTGTAAAGTCCGCCCGCACTAGGCCAGCGTGGTGGACTGTACTAACCCCTCTCAATCGTATTCTCGATTGTAGAGGAGGCCCGCGCCCTGCAGTGGGACGTGTATGGGCTGATACAGATGTATATGGTACTGCTAGTAGGGTATTCGTATCCCGGATAGCGACCATACACAGCGGTGAAGGAGCCGTCATAGTCCACGTGTGTCGCGTTTCGGGTCATTAATTAATCCTATAACCATTAATAAACATATTTGAACAGCACCGCTATATCAATAATATTTGTTTTTGCCCCACAGTACCGAAGCCGCCAGTGTCGGCGCCGGGTTTGGGGGGTCTCGGCGGACTGGGCGGCCTGGCCTCCCCCGTTGGACTGGGGGGCCTCTCCTCTCCCGCCGGACTGGGGGGCCTCGCCTCCCCCGCCGGACTGGGGGGCCTCGCATCCTCCGCCGGACTGGGGGGCATGATCCCCGCCGAGGAGATGTTCACGCAAACCTCGTTGGACTTAATGAATGGGGGGTCTAAAGGTAGTAGTTATTTATTTGAATAATAATTATAACTTTATTTATAAACAGAAAATAATATAATTTTTATATGTTCCCCAGACTAGCTTTAGAAGTCCTTCTTTCATTTGAGATTTCATAGCGGTTAATCCATCATATCGTTTTTGTAGTGCTCGTAATAGCTATAACACCGCTAATAGAATACTTCCCAGTTATTTTTATCGTTTTGTACATACGATGGTATCTAGATTCTGCCGTAATATAAATTTTGTAGATCCATTCAGGATCTATTTATTTTATAAATATTTATTGAGAGTGGGGGTAATAGAAAAGCATGCACAACAAAAATAGTGACTTCATCATACTTTTTTTATTCCAATGAATGGCGAGGTGAGCATGCTATTCGCCTGATGGTAAGCGATACGACCGCTCATGGACAGTAGAAAACCAAAACACCATGAATTACAAAGCAACGCTTGGCATTCCACTGCGCTCGCCATCCTGAGACATTAGATGTTAAGTCACATTATGTCCAGTAGTTACTCTGGCTACAATGTCCTCCAAACCGGAACACAACAGTGCATTTACACTGCTGTTTGGAGAAATAGACATTGCGGTGGTACCTGCCCAGGCGGCCTCTCACATGAGAGACCTACCACCAGTAATACTTGTTGTGCTTTGAATAATAACCATGTTTTGTTACAGCTTTTGAGATGGACACGACTGAAGATCACGGCGAATCCACCAGCCTTTATCAGGACAATTTAGGTACGTATTTGATATAGAATTCAACTATCGACATTATATTCTGAGTGCGTTAAATACTAATTTTGACATTGAAACTTTGAAATACTGATGACTCAATGTGTATAATTTTAGCAACTTTCATGCTACTACATTGCAAAATAGCGTTTTCGAGCGATAGAAGGCCGTACATGATGTTGTTAGCGACGAGCCGCGCGGGCGCCTTTCTATTGGCCCACCCGGAGTTCGCACTGAGTCGACCAATCAGCGCGCTCCTTTGGTGACATCGTAGCAACATCTTCCCATTGTCGTACACATTATTGACCAATCAGCGCGCGCTTTTCGTGCCGTCGTAGCTTTATTTATCTAGCGTTACTTTATTCTCCGACACGAAGTTTGATTATTCGAACGTTTCACGTCCACGTATAAAAGGTTTCACTAAAAATCAATACTATTCTCTATGAAACATACCATTCACTCCAAACTTAGTCTATGGTTACGACGTGCGATAGAGGATTCCAACATTATTTATTTATTTATTTATTTAAATCTTTATTGTACACAGTAAAATATAATACAGGAACAGAAAAAAAAAACAGTACAAATGGCGGTCTTATCGCATAAAGCAATGTCTTACAGACAACCATGGGATGGATTTAAAAGACGGAGAAAGAGAAACAGAGGGCAGTGTAAAAAAAAGAAATTAAATAAATAAAGAATGGAAGCCGAATAAAACTAATTAAACATATAAATATAAATACACAGACATTACATACTTACATAACAAATAAAATAAATACATAATAAATAGACATACATACATACATACATATATAAATTTATATACAAAATAAAAAGAGAATTCAGACGAAGGAAATAATAATAAAATCAGTTTAAAGAGAGAGGTAGTGTTCTTTAGTAAGCCTCTTGAACGATGACAGTGTTTGCGCCTGTCTCACCACAGTAGGAAGCGCGTTCCACAAACGAACTGCTTTGACAGTAAAGGACTTGTCCATAAATGTCGTGGTGTGCACAGGCATTCGCAGGTTAAGATTCTCAGACGACCTCAAGGATCTCGAATGTGAGTCATGAAGAAAAATAAATCGTTCTTTAAGATAAGAAGGGGTAAGAGGATTAAATAAAATATTGTAAAGAAGAGAAAGAATGTGAGCATTCCGACGAAGTCGTATAGGTAACCACTTGAGCTTAGCTCGAAACTCAGACACATGATCGTATTTGCGTAAACCAAATATGAATCTTATACAGAAATTTTGAAGTCGCTCAAGTTTATTAAGTTGGTCTTCGGTGAGATCAAGATAGCTGACATCGGCATAATCAAGGGTGGGGAGAAGGAGGGATTGCGCAAGCAAAATCTTCGTGGTAACGGGTAGAAAGTTGCGTAACCTTCGCAGGGACCTTGCTGAAACAAACAGCTTACGGCTTATTTCACGAAGCTGGGGACCCCATGTAAAGGATTTATCAATTAGTAGACCCAGATTGCGGACGGTGTCACTATAAGGGATGGTTATACCATCACAATAAACACTGGGAAGTTGAGTCCAATCCAGCTTCGAGATCATCCTGGGACTGCCGACAATAATGACCTGGGTTTTCAATGGGTTGATCTTCAAACCATGAGCTCTACTCCAATCGCAGATGTGTTGAATGTCAGTATTAACAGTAGCGATCGCACCGAAAATCTGGTCTAAGGGTGCTTGAGTATAGATCTGGAGATCATCAGCGTAGAGGTGGTAGGAGGAACGTAAAAGGTTGGTTATAGAGTTAATAAATATAGCGAAAAGAAGAGGAGATAGCACGCCGCCCTGAGGTACGCCAGCAGATACGGGGCACCAGGAGGAAAAGGTTTCCTCCACACGGATGCGTTGCCGGCGTCCATACAGGTAACTACGAAACCAATCAACCGCCATTGGAGATATGTTAAGAGAACGTAGCATGGAAAGTAAAATGTCATAGTCCACAGTGTTAAAGGCATTGCTGAAGTCTAGTAAAGCTAAGACCGTCAGCTTGCCGTCCTCCATGCCGGATCTGATGCCATCTGTGATATGGGTCAAAGTGGTGGTCGTACTATGCCCCGGACGAAACCCAGATTGGAGAGGATTTAAGAGATTATTCTTGGAAAGGAAATCATTGAGTTGGGTATGGACTAAACGTTCTAGGACTTTGGAAAGGAAAGGAAGTATGGAAATAGGACGAAATTCGGAAAGAAGAGAGGCATTGGATTTTTTGGGAATGGGAATAATATGGGCTTCTTTCCACGCAGTGGGAAAGATCCCAGTGGAGATAGAGTGGTTTAAAATGTGGGAAATAATAGGAAGGGTTTCGTCTAGGACAGGGAGAATCATGTTACGACTAACAAAGTCGCTACCCGTTGCGTTAGATGACATAAGAGTAATGGTTTTCTTAACATCACAAGTGGCAAATTGTTTAAAGACAAAGGTAGAACAAACGGGAGTCTTAAGGGTGGAAAGATGCTTAATGGTATTATCTTTAGTCATCCTATCAAAGTAGGACGGAGAAGAGAAGTGAATGTTTAAGGAATTTAAATCGATAGATTTGGGAATAGAATCTTGTGGTGATTTACCCACTCCCAGTGTTTTCAAAAATTTCCAGACTTTGGCTGGATCACTATTATCGACTGAATTGTGGATGTATCGGCGTTGAGCATTTCTACACACCTTACTGCAATGATTCCGGATTGCTACATACTTCAGCCAGTTCGACTCAGTCGGCCGACGATTATATTTACTCTTGGCCGACGCTTTTTTACAAAGTAATACCTTAATATCGGCAGTGAGCCATGGAGAGGGTAGGTGCTTGATTTTAATAGTCCTTACTGGCGCATGTCGGTCGAAAAGGTCAGTCAACTTTTGGTTGAAGGTATGCAGCTTAGTATCAACACAATCTGAAAGAAGAATCGAGCTCCAGTCAATGCCGCCAGCATCCCTGCGAAGATCATCAAGATTCATACCCCGAAAATTTCGTTGCATGAGGACTTTAGGTGAGGATTTAGGAGGGCGGACACGATAGGAAAGGTATAAGAGATCATGGCAGGAAAAGGCGTCGGCGGAACATTGCCCATGTTTAGCAACAAGGTTTGGAGAGGAAACAATAATGAGGTCAAGAAGAGAAGGAGTGTTATTAGGAGAATGGTGAGTGGCTGAGAGAGGAAGAATAGAAAGGTTGCAGGATTGGATAGTATTTAGCAAGGAGGTAGAACGACGATCGTTCTTGAGGAGACAGGTATTGAAATCACCCATGATTATAGTTTGACTGTACAACGGGACAAGATTTTCAAGAATAATTTCGAAAGAAGAAAAGAAGTCGACGCGAAGAGAAGGACAGTAGTAGACACCGAGTAAAAGTTTTTTAAGTGAGAATTCCACCTCCAAGAAAAGATGTTCGCCAGCATTAAGCGGTGGAGGTTGTGGGGATGCACTAACAACCAAATAACGGAACTGAGAACGTAGATAAATGGCAACACCACCACCGCCACGAGCCGTACGATCATTTCTTATAAGGTGGAATCCTGGAAGGGAGTAAGCTGAAGAAGAGAGACATGGTTTCAACCAAGACTCTGAAACAAGGATAGCGTGTATATTAGTACAGTCAAAACTAGTCAGCATATCAGGGAAATGGGCCGGAATACTCTGGGCATTAAGATGGACCACATTGAAATTCCTAGGGACGTCCGAGAACTGGTATGAGAGAGTGTCGGTAAGTGACGGAACACTAACAAAGCTATCGTCACTATTGGCAGAAAAGAATTCTTCACTATCGCTACTAAAGTTGTGCACAGACATAAGTAATATTCAAAAAATATAATATAATAATAAAATATGTTATGACAAATAAATATTAAAAACCTTAAACTAAAATAAATAATTTAAAAAAAAACTGAATAAAAGACAATAACAAAACAATAGTTGTTAATTAAGAATAAAAACTATAAACGACTATAAAACAGAATACATATCCATCTGCCGGTTGCAATAACAAAACGTAAAATACTAAAAACATGGACTATTCACTATAAGTAAACACAAAAACAAAAAAAAAAAATTTAAATTAAAACAAGGAATACGAAAGTAAAAAAGACGTATGACGTACAGACAAAAGAAAAAAAAACATTTTGTAGAGTATTTAAGCACATTCGTACAGTTTTCCGTACCATGCTCGAACATTCGTCGTCGTTTCGGAGAATAAGCCCCTGTATATTATAAATGGATTTGTTATTGTTGCAGCGTACGGGTTGAAGAGTCCGACGAGTGAGCTGGCTCGGCTGGAGCAGCGCCACTCGCACCACGTGCAGCTCATGAAGGCGTCGCTCTACCACGACACAGGTGCATGCACATACCCGTTATATACTTACATAAATACACCCAACAGTCACATACATAGTCCTGACCCCACACTAACATCGAGTTTTTGTCGTGTATCAGGAACTAAGAGAGACTTTACGGTCGCACAAACACCCAGACCCGAAACAAATACTTGTGGTTCTCACAAACATTTGTTTCGGTGCGGGATCGAACCCGCGGCCTCTCGTTTCACAGGCGGCGTCTAACCATCTGCGCTACAGAGGCTGTCATTCCTGTCACTTTCCAATAACTATGCTATATATGTGAATTTACTTAAACTACGAGACATTTGACTTACAATTTATGATTTGCGGGTCACACAATCGTTTGTCTAGCTGTGTGATGATTTGACAGACCAAAATCAAACCCTTGGTAGGAACCTGGATATTTGCTTGCACATTACTCAAAAACTACCGCAGGAAATAAGATGCAGTTTTCACAGTTATATTGGTGCAGGTCCAACTTGAAAACTGGTATATATTTCGTCTCTTCGGGTGTCCAGGTGTTGACAGATGACTTTTGACAATGCAGAACAATAGGGTATTTGACTATCATCGAATGTTTGTATTATTTTGTAGACAAACACAAGTGCCATTAAAACAAAACATTTCTGTAAAAACAGTATTAAAGTAGCCTGTAACATGAGGCAAATATTAGTATTTTAAATGATAGAGTGGGACGTAGTGGGGACATCTTACCGTCTCTTTCACACCCGCACACTATAATGCACTATAATGCACAGTGACGTCACTAATTTTGTTTTGCATCCCTTTTCCATTACCCCCACTACAAGATTTAAAACGTTTCTAACTTGTTTAATTCTGAATGGATTTACAAAGTTATTTGTTTGCTGGATTTTGGATATGGATATTCTTTGATTAACACAATAAAAAAAATGAGTCAAATACCCTATTGGAGAATAATGCGCATAGTCATCAAATTTTGACAGCGAGCCCAAAATGAGCTTTTGGACACCCGAAGGGAGGAACCCACGTTAATGTCACGTTTAGTGTTCAGCCTATAGACGGTTTTGACCAGGAGTAAATGCTTCTCTCATAATAACTGTACTTCACCACACTTATCCAATGCATTATAAGCGTCGTGTTAATACATCAAATAAACAAGGAAATTCAAAAAAATCCTAGATGCTCGGCCACGAGAGGACCTCTATTTACCTTTTAATATAAAAATATGCACATCATTTCAATATAATTTGTACCCGATAGGCTATCACATCGTGGGACAGAACATACAAGGCGAAATGTGGGTGTCCTGTTGGCGCCTCTGCCTACCCCTTCTGGGATATAGGCGTGAGTTTATGTATGTAATTCAATATAAATACGCCCAACAGTCACACATACTGTCCTGTCTGTACGTTCACATACAAGTGAATATGTGTATACATACGTGTATCACACACAACAGAATACACATCTCACACCTATCTACTGGTGGTAGGTCTCTCATGTGAGAGGCCGCCTGGGTAGGTACCACCGCAATGTCTATTTCTCTAACAAACAGCAGTGTAAATGCACTGTTGTGTTCCGGTTTGAAGGACATTGTAGCCAGAGTAACTACTGGACATAATGTGACTTAACATCTTACGTCTCAGGATTGCGAGCGCAGTGCAATGCCAAGCATTGTTTTGTAATTAATTATGTTTGGTTTTCTACTGTCCATAAGCGGTCGTAACGCTTAACATCAGGCGAATGGCATGCTCGTCATTAATTGCAATAAAAAACAACAAATAGTTGTGTTACTAACATTTTGGGTGCGGGATCGTAGTTGCCTCCCGTTTCACAGAATTACAAATTGTTTTCTATTTAAATTTTTATTCAATACACTGTATTCTATGGCATAGACAACTCTTTCCCTTCATGATATATCCATGAAATTAAAATGATAAAAATAAGTCGTTGATATAAATATGTAAAAAGTTTTAAAATAGAAAATATATATTTATTTAAGTTTATTACATAGTATTAGTATAAAATGTAACAATTGTATTTCATTTTAATATTAATACGAATATAAAATAATTAAAGGAATAAGTTTGGCTCATTGTGTGGGGTGATAATGATACCTCTGCCCACCCTTTCAGAGGTTTAAGTGATATATATGTATAAAATAATATAGATACAATATTAGATATCTTTACAATTATAAAAGATTAAAATAAATGTATAAATAGTATCTATATTTAAATAGAATATGTAGCATATAATTATATGATTGTAAAACAATTAAATAAATAAATACAAACTATATTGTGGTATTAATTTATAGTAATTAATATATATTCAATACTGGTGGTAGCATAATGTGATCTAAAAACATTTATCAAATTTTGACAGCCTCCGTGGCGCAGTTGGTTAGACGCCGCCTGTGAAACGAGAGGCCGCGGGTTCGATCCGCGCACCGAGACAAATGTTTGTGAGAATCACAAGTATTTGTTTCGGGTCTGGGTGTTTGCGAGACCGAAAAGTCTCTCGTAGTTCCTGATACCCGCGACACAAGACTCGATCTTAGTGTGGGGTCAGGACTATGTATGTGACTGTTGGATGTATTTATTTAAATGCATTTCAAATAGGGCTGGCTGTAAAATTTCATCAAATCTTATTTAAAACGATGCAACGGGGGTATTTTTATAAATCGTACGATGATTTCTAAAAGAATTACGACACCGGCTGTGAAATGAACGACCGCCATTATCCCCGCATTGACGAGTACTGTATCAGCCCATATACGTCCCACTGCAGGGCACGAGCCTCCTCTACAAGCTAGAGTACGATTGAGAGGGGTTAGGCCAGCCCACAGATGAATGTTTGTGTCATACACAAGTAAATGTTAAAATCCAATATTTTACATTCGTATATGAACTCACGCCTTTTTCTCTGAAGGGGTAGGCAAACGTGCTACTAGGACATGCACATTTTGCCATGTATGTTCCATCCCATGATGTGATAGGGGGCGAGCCTATCGCCATATCGGGCACAAATTTGATTTGTATGTAAGTATGTATGTAATGGATTCGATAAATTATTTTAATTTCATTTCTGTATAGTTCTCACATTGTACTTACAATGTGTTCCAGAGCTGGAAGACATGGAGTCGGAGTCAGGGGAGCACGTGGTGCCGCTCCGTTCGTCTCTGTCCCCGGTGTCGGGGGCTGCGCCCTCGCTGGCGGCCTCGCTGCGGCCCCTGCCGGACGCGCCGCAGGAAGTCGCCACTGAAGGTATGGGGGTGTATTTGAATAATGTATGAACCTTTCAGGAGATTAGCGGCCCTTGAAGAAATTACTGGACCCTTCGAAATATACTAGACCCCTTCGAAAGACAAGCCCTTCATCCTGCTGGCCATTTTTATTCATAACTGACCCTTTGACAAAATGCCTCACCTTTCTAGACCATAATTATTGTTTAGTATAATAAAACCGTTTCAAAAAATAAAGTCTTTTTAAGATTTGAAATGTTAGAATCTCATGTTATTACTATCTCCAAGCAAGTTCGTATAAGGATATGCCGAAGAAGTTTAATATAGTTGACTTTAGTTCAAGACTGGAAACAATTTTTTATAGCATAAATCTGGCAAATTAGCAAGCAGGTCATCTGATGGTAAGTGGTCACTGAACATGAACATCCTCAACGCTTGGATCATGGATGTGTTGCCGGACCATCAAATCGGGAGGGGAGCGGGGAGGAAAAAGGACGTGAAGAGGAAAGGGTTATTGGGCAATTGTTTTCAGACAAAATTAATAAGCAATCCAAATCCCTATCTAAGGATCGATCCGGAAAATAGACCAATCAGAACACATGAAATGTGAGCGTGTCGACAATATTTTGAGCACATTGGTCTATTTTCGGACAATATTAATAAGCGATCCCAATCCCTATCTAAGGATCGATCCGGAAAATAGACCAATCAGAACACATCAAATGTGAGCGTGTCGACAATATTTTGAGCACATTGGTCTATTTTCGGACAATATTAATAAGCGATCCCAATCCCTATCTAAAGATCGATCCGGAAAATAGACCAATCAGAACACATGAAATGTGAGCTTGTCGACAATACGTTGAGCCCATTGGTCTATTTTCACGATCAATCTTTAGATAGACATGAAGATCGTTTATTAATCACGGCCATTTCACGATCGATCTTTAGATATACATGAAGTTCGTTTATTAATCTCGGCCATTGCAACATGTTTTCTTTGCAGAAGTGAAAATGAAGCCACTGATAGTACAACCGCACACCATAGTCCTGCGCTACCATCGGAAAGTGCCGCCGTTCAAAGAGACCATCGCTGGTAAGAATTATTCATACTTTTTTTTAAAGTCGAAAGATTCGGTTCATGTCGAGAAAGCTTAAACTATGTGAAAAGTAGCAGGATTAATGCATGTAAAAATGTTTTTTTTAACCAGGTATTTTTGGTAGGTCTCTCATATGTGAGAGGCCGCCCGGGTAGGTACCAACACAATGTCTATTTCTCCAAACAGCAGTGTAAATGTCCTGTTGTGTTCCGGTTTTGTAGCCAGAGCAACTACTGGACATAATGAGACTTAACATCTTACGTCTCAGGATGGCGAGCGCAGTGGAATGCCAAGCATTACTTTGTGATTCATATCGTTTGATTTTGCTACTGTCCATGAGGGGTCATATTAGGCGAATGACATGCTCGTTTCACAATTCAACTCAATGAAAAAAATGGTATCGACAGATCATTGATCGGATTGAATCGGATACTAGATTTTTTTTGTAAATACGACCAACAGTCACATACATAGTCCTGACCCCACACTAAGATCGAGTCTTGTGTCATGGGTATAAGAAACTATGAGAAACTTTTCGGTCTCACAAACCGGAACACAACAGCGCATTTACACTGCTGTTTGGCGGGAGAAATAGACATTGCGACATTAGAGCTTATCGCCATATCGGGCACAAATTCCGGGATGTCATGATAGTAACGCGGTTGTTTCCCCGCAGGTCGGCTGGACGCGTCGCTGCTGGCGGACATGTCGGTGTGCCGCGCGCGCCACTTCCGCGTGGGCTTCGGGCCGGGCGGCACGCTCGCCTTCCCCACCTCGTACGACGCCATCGCAGACTTGCCCAAGAGTGAGACTGCTTTTTCAATAACTGTCATGTATGCAATGAAACACGGACTATCACGAACTGTTATTTTTTAGCCGAATGGGGACGATTAATAATAGGCGCGTACTTATATAAATAGTTTTGTGTTTTGTTAAATTTGGATAATTTGTGTACTGTGTGATATTTAAAAACATTAAAAACATTTTCTTACTCATTTTATAACGAATTGAGGATGTTTGGATGGATGGATACTAATTTTTAACTGACAGATTAGTTGGTCCCGTGACCACGAAAGCTGTATTCGAAATGTCGGAAAGTTAAAATAAATGTATGAATATAAAAATCCCGTGATAAAATCCGTAAATTTCTGTAAATATAAGAAACCACTCTCTCTCCACCCCCCTACCCCTTACACCCCCGAACCCCTTACACCCCCGTACCCCTTACACCCCCGTACCCCTTACACCCCCTACCCCTTACACCCCCTACCCCCCCCCCTCTCCCATTCTCCCTCTCTCTCTCTCTCTCTCTCTTCAGCCACAGGAAGTTCATTACTGAACATAGGCCTCCCCCATGAATCGCCGCGAATTCCTGCTAGAGATGAAACGGATATCCGGTAACTATCCGGTATCCGGCCTATCCGGCCTTGTTTTCACTATCCGGCCGGATACCGGATAGTAATACAGTATCCGGCCGGATACCGGATAGTAAAATTAAAAAAAATCTAATTATTTTACACAAGGCAAATCATACTCCAATAGGTTATAGACACCGTTTATTTTTATAATCGCACATCAAAAATGTTTGTTTTATTAATTATTAACATTTCTTGTTAATCTATCAGAATTCAAACACAAGTGATAAACAACAACCGAACTGAGAAACAAACACAAACTGATATGCGCGATAACACTCGAACGCCCCCGAGTCGACCCGATCTCCGCTTACGTGCGACCCGAATGCGCCTGAATATTTCTGATCTCGTTCACCGCGCCAATATTCAAATCAAACTGATCGCGTCAACGCAATAAAGGGCCGAATATCCGGCAGCCGGATATCCGGCGCTCCGGCCTAGTAGCTTGCCGAATATCCGGTATCCGGTATCCGGCCAAACTACTATCCGTTTCATCTCTAATTCCTGCGATCTTAACACAGTAATAATATGAAAGTGTTCCCCCGCAGCGGCGGACATGAGCAACGTGTGGCGCTACGTGCGCGGGCGCGGGCCGCGCGACTGGTCCGAGCCCGTCGTCGCCGTCGTCCGCCTCGCACACGACCACCCGCACGCGCACGTACGGGTACGTACACGCTTGTATACACACGTACACACTACACGCACGCGCACGTACGGGTACGTACACGCTTGTATACACACGTACACACTACACGCACGCGCACGTACGGGTACGTACACGCTTGTATACACACGTACACACTACACGCACGCGCACGTACGGGTACGTACACGCTTGTATACACACGTACACACTACACGCACGCGCACGTACGGGTACGTACACGCTTGTATACACACGTACACACTACACGCACGCGCACGTACGGGTACGTACACGCTTGTATACACACGTACACACTACACGCACGCGCACGTACGGGTACGTACACGCTTGTATACACACGTACACACTACACGCACGCGCACGTACGGGTACGTACACGCTTGTATACACACGTACACACTACACGCACGCGCACGTACGGGTACGTACACGCTTGTATACACACGTACACACTACACGCACGCGCACGTACGGGTACGTACACGCTTGTATACACACGTACAGTCCAGACCAATATTATTATTCTAAATTATTTATGAACTGCTCTGAATTCAATTGCGTTGCGACTCCTGTATAATCACTGTGTTGTAAATTTGTTCTGAAAAGAGCAACGCTAGAGTTTCTTGGCCTTTCTTCTCTGGTGAAGACAGCCTTGTGAACCGGGTGGTAAAAAGTGACTGAATCTAAATAGTATATGACATATCATGGGTTCAATAAATAATTTCATTTTATTACCAAATGTGTTGTTCTCAGGATATCATGGAGCCCCATCTCAAAACGCTACTGCAGTACTCCAAAATATCTGAAGATGGTGAAGATGAATTCCCGAGGATGAGCATGGATCCCGACCCCAAGGCGCGGCTGGCGGCGCTCAAGGAGATATTGAGACACGCGTCCAAACAGGACTTTGTTAACTCGGTGAGTTAATGAAATGTTAGAGAGGACACTGTATCAGCTCATACACGTCCCACTGCAGGGCACGGGCCTCCTCTACAATCGAGAGTACGATTGAGAGAGGTTAGTACAGTCCACCACGCTGGCCTAGTGCGGGTTAAGGACTATAAATACCGTAGAACTTCTTTAAAATCGCACCATTATAGTGCGTGGTGATTGACTATCAATACACACATAACTCAGAAAAGTCAGAGGTGTGCCCTGAGATTTGAACCCGCAACCGTCGTGTACATTGGGAGTCGTGTCTGGTCCGCTACCAACAGGCCACCGCGCACTTCATTTTATTTGGTTAGACGCCGGCTGTGAAACGAGAAGCCGCGGGTTCGATCCCCGCACCGAAACAAATATTTGTGTGAACGACAGGTATTTGTTTCGGTTCTGGGTGTTTGTGAGACCGAAAAGTCTCTCGTAGTTCCTGATACGACACAAGACTCGATCTTAGTGTGGGGTCAGGACTATGTATGTGACTGTTGGGTGTATTTATTTATTTATTTATATTTGTTCTAATTTTTATATTATCTGAATCTTGCACTGATGTTTACGTTGTCGGTTTGATTCAGTTCGGCGTGTCAGGTGCGTACTGTTATGAAGTGTGGAAGCTTGTCGACGCGCTGTGGGCGGCGGACCTCGAGAATAACGGTAAGTTCACCATTCGATACATGCGGCCTTTATCAGATTTAAAACCTATTTTAGGTATCGAATGTTTTGTCCCTTTCGAACGACTTTTGAATTCAGTTTTAGCGAAGAAGACAAAACATTCGATAAATAATAGATTTTTAATCTGTCTATGAATAAGGCCGTTACACTCTGTACACGAGTCGAGTGTAACAGTACATTACGAGTAGGTCATTCACCCGCATCAGTCAGCTGTTTTTCACTTTATACTTCACGGCGTGTTCCATTAGCGAAATAACATGGTTTTTGTTAACAATATATTTTTTACTCTTCCAGACGAAATCGGCACCGACGACCTATCCATAGTGAACCGGCACAAGAAACTTCTCGAGTGGTTCAAATCAGCCGTCGCTGACGTCACGGACCAGGAACTAGCCAAGCCACAACAGCCGGAGAGCGAAGACGGTGAGATATTATTATTTTCAAGCAATATTCATATTTTATTCAGTGTTCACTTCTGTCCCTTACACTTTAAACTACCCTCTGTTAATATTTTAACCGGTTAAAAAACCTTAGTTTTTTTTTTATTATTGCAATGAATGGCGAAACGAGCATGCCATTCGCCTGATGGTAAGCGATACGACTGCTCATGGACGGTAGAGAACCAAACAACACCATGAATTACAAAGCAATGCTTGCCATCCTGAGACATAAGCTGTTAAATATTATTATGTCCAGTAGTTACTCTGGCTACAATGTCCTTCAAACCAGAACACAACAGTGCATTTACACTGCTGTTGGAGAAATAGACATTGCGGTGGTACCTACCCAGGCGGCCTCTCACATATGAGAGACCTACCACCAGTAAAGTTGGTCTCCATGAACATGCAAAAGTGAGTGACTATGTCCCTAGTCACCCCTAGTGTTATTATGTGTTTGACTGCCTCGGTGGCGTAGTTGTATTACGGTACGGTTACAAAGCTGAGGTCTCGGGTTCGAGTCCCGGGTCGGGCAAAGTGATATTGGATTTTTCTATTCATTATCAGCCCGGAGTCAGGAATTTGTGCTCGATATGGCGATAGGCTCGCCCCCTATCACATCGTGGGACGGAACATGCAAGGCGAAATGTGGGTGTCCTGGTGACGCCTCTGCCTACCCCTTCGGGGATAAAGGCGTGAGTTTATGTATGTATGTGTTTGACAGAGTGCGACGGGCACAGCGCTCGCGTGTGGACGCTCCTGCTCGGCGGGAGAGTGGTGGAAGCTTGCAAGGTGGCCAGGGAGAACGGAGACCTCAACATGGCCACGCTCATATCCATGGCTTCTGGTTAGTACATGTTTTATACTGGGTATATCAAGACTGCGACCGAAAACGAAGCCAGGTGGTAGTTTAAGTGGTTACAGATACAATGCAATTACAAGTTTCGCAAACAAAGCGACAGTATTTTTTTATGCCTTTTTTTAAATATCACTATGTTTGAGTGGTAAATACCTAGTGTTGCGAAAATAGTAATTTAAACCTTTGCGTACCATTGCGTCCTTTAAAATAAAAAAGTATACATTATTATTTTAGAGTGGTTTCGAGAGTTTTCATAATAAGGAATTATTCTACATCACGAAATCGGGGGAGCTTTTAAATTTTAAAGTGTTCAACAGAATGTCTTGCAAAAGAAATTTTATTTATTTTTTAATTTCATGGAGTAAATGACTAACCTTTCGCTTCGTGTGGATGAATTAAATAATAAGTTTTGCTTTTTAGTTCCTATTTTGGCAGGGAACTTGTGTTTTTGAATATCTCTTGCCAGTTTTGTTTGAATGAACGCATGTTGCAGGCGACCCCACGTTCAAGCACTTGTTGTCGCGGCAGCTGAGCGTGTGGCGCGAGTGCGGCGCGGACGCGCTGGTGGCGGCGCACCGCCTGGCCGCGCTCGAGCTGCTCGCGGGTTCGGCTCCCGTGCAGCACTTCGTGCCCCTCGACTGGATGCGAGTGCTGCACGCTACTGCTAGGTGAGGGTAAACCGCAGGTGTATTGTAATCGGAACTATCCCACATCTACGTGGGAATCTCGGATGTCTTGTCTGATGGCTTTAATCTCACACAGACGTAGAATACGTGAAATATGTCCTGTGTACTTTGCTTAACTTTCCTACGCCGCGCCGCGTGAGTTTCATGCAATATCAATTTTGAACGCATTTGATCTGCTTATATCCCATATCTACGCAGGTCAATTGATGAATAATTTTTGAGTACTTATCAGATTATCCCACATTGCTTGAGGTTGATCAAAACTTAGAACGCGAATGCAGCGCCATCTACCGGGTGTGGCATAGTTCTTCACTATTCACCCATAAACTCGACACAAAGCCGCAGATACCCATTGTTGAAAGAAAAGAAAAGCAAAAAAAAAGTAGACAGTTCGTGTTGCTGAGGGAGTTTCTTGCTTGGTTTCTTGTTCACAGCTACAACACGTTCCGAAGCGGTGGTAGTAGAAATTAACGATTCAAAAGATCTTGTAAAAGACTACTTGAATAAAGAATATTTTGAAAGAACCACTATAGTAATTTGATAAGTTTTAGGAGACTGTCCCGCCCTCACACCCGCCACTGCAACTCCTGTGTCGCAGGATCAACAGCACGCATTTTAATGTCACGCAATGAAGCTCAGCGCGTCTCCGGGAATGTCTATCTCATATTAATGAACTGCTCTGATTTAAACCAACTTGTAATTTTTGTAATAATCACTACATTGTAAACTGGTTTTGAAAAGAGCAACACTAGAGTTTCTTGCCCGTTCTTCTCTAGTGAAAACCGCTTTCCGAGCCGGGTGGTAGTTCAAAACGTGACTGAATCTAAACAATGTTGAACATTTTAATGGATTCAATAAATTATTTTCATTTCATTTTCATTTCATTTCATTTCATAAGTTATAAACAATGGTATTTGCGTGTGCAGGTACATTTGCCCCCCGGCGTCGTCGCTGGAGCAGATAGTGCGTCGGTTCGAGCGCTACTTCGGCGAGGAGCAGGACCTGGCGGCGGCGGGCGACGAGTCCGGCATGCAACTGCCGCTGCCGCCCTACTCCGCCTGCTACGACGCCACGCTCCTGCAGGTACGCACATTACTTATTTATTTAAATCCTTATTGTACACAGTAACACAACATACAGAAACAGAAAAAAATAAAGTACAAATGGCGGTCTTATCGCATAAAGCAATGCACACTACTAAGAAAGAAAGGTATATTTATTTGTCACACAAGACAACGCATATACACGCTTAACAAATTCATACATACAATGTTCATAAATAATAAAAAATAAAAAAACAATAATATTTAGTGTTATAATAAAAGTAACAATTGTTCTATACAAGTACGCGTGCCAATAATAGGCGAACGCAACATTTGTATTAACATTAATTCTATATCTGTATCAGCCCATATACGTCCCACTGCAGGGCACGGGCCTACTCTACAATCGAGGGAATCCATTGAGAGTGGTTAGGCCATATAGTCCACCACGCTGGCCTAGTGCGGGTTGGCGAACTCACATAACGTAGATTTTTTTTAAAAATCGCTACAGTAAGCAGGTTTTCTCACGATGTTTTCCTTCACCATTAAAGTGCGTGGTGATTGACTATCAATACACACATAACTCCGAAAAGTCAGAGGGTGTGCCCTGGGATTTGAACCCGCGACCACCGTGAACATGAAGGCAGCCGCGTCGGGTCCGTTACCAACAGGCCACCACGCACTATAACATTAATTATACTCTACAAAATAAATATTTTTCTACGAAACCAAGAAACAAAAAGTATGGCAATAGAGGGAATAAACAAAAAAATATATATTAAGAAACAATAAGACTTATTAACTTATGACTAACAGTACTTGCAAAAAAAAAGTACGTGAATTAGTGAGATGTTTCAACACCTTATCCTTGAACCGGCTAAAAGGGTCATTGAATATGTCGATATCCACTTTATTGTTGGTCTCGTTGTATAGGGCACACATTCTAGCTAACGGGGCATTATACAGGGTATATCAAGACCGCGACCGAAAACGAAGCCAGGTGGTAATATTAGTGACTTCAAACACAATGCAAGTAAAAATTTCGCAAACATTCGCGTAATTTTTTACTTATTGCTGTATTTGGGTGATAAATACATAGCGTTCCTAAAATAAAGATGTACACCTCTTTATTTTTAAACACGTAATGGTACGTAAGGGTTTAATTAGTATTTTCGCAAAAACTAGGTATTTACCACCCAAACACGATGATACTTTAAAAATTTTAAAAAAAATCAGTCACTGTTTTGGCGAAATTTTTATTTGCATCGTGTTTGTAACCACTCAAACTAGCACCTGGCTTCGTTTTCGGTCGCGGTCTTGATATACCCGGTATGTATAACATTGTCGTGCTGCACGTGTCGTGGTATTGAGGTGGGCGTGTCCGCAGGGCGGGCGCGTGCGGCGCGTGCTGGACGCGCGCTACAGCGTGCTGCGTGCGCGCGCACTGCACGCGCGGCCCAGCGTGCCGCCCGCCGCCTACTCGCCAGACTGCACCGACTACTCGCTCAGGTGACGCGCTGCTTGCTTACTCATTAACACGAACAAAACACTAAGGGCCAATTGCACAAACTAACTTTGCCCATAACTTTGACTTCAACAATGTCATCGCCATACATTTGTGCCGTATTTGACATTGCTAATGTATGGGATTGACGTTTTGAAAGTCAAAGGTATGGGTAAAGTTAGTTTGTGCAACTGACCCTAAGTTTATGCATCTTGCAAAAACTACAAAAAAAAATACAACAGTCGTATCTTATATTTGTCTACGCATGGTATATATATATGATTATATATTTTGCTGATTTCTTATGTACTTATGCTAATATTGTCATTTTATGACGTTTGAAAAACTACAAAATTCACGTTAAAATCAGCAATGAAATTAAATGAAATAATTTATTGAATCCATTAAAATATTCCACATTGTTTAGATTCAGTCATTTTTTGAACTACCACCCGGTTTGGAAATCAGTTTTCACTAGATAAGAACGGGCAAGAAACTCTAGTGTTGCTCTTTTCAAAACCAGTTTACAATGTAGTATAGTATTATTACAAAAATAACTAATTGATTTAAATTACAGCAGTTCATTAATATAATTTGTTATGATTTGCAAGTAGGTAAGATATATTATTAATATAATCTGTAATAAATTGATTTATCATGTAAACAACAAGCTGATAACTGACTGACTAATTCGTGCAGTCAATACTTAGAAACGAGCACGAACACTCGAACAACGACCAAAATTACCCATATTTCAGCATAAGGTGTAATGTAACACGCTCGTTGCGAGTGTCACATTACGGTCCGTAACCCTAGTCAGTACCTTTAGAAATTGGATTATTTTCTTGATTTTTGTTATGCTATTTATTTGACAACAATATATGTAACACTGGGCCGCTGATTTCGCAGCTTCCTGCTGGGCGCGTGGTTCCTTTAGAAATAGATTGATGTGTTTAGTTTTTGTATAGTTTCGCAGTTAATGCTATTTATGTGACTACATAATATATAACATTTGTATGTTGTCCCCGCAGCTTCCTGCTGGGCGTGTGGTTCGGCAGCCCCGCGGCGGAGAGCGTGGCGGGCGCGGCGGCGCAGCTGGAGGCGGCGGGCGCGTGGCAGCTGGCCGCGCACGCCGCCGCCTACCATCCCCACCGCGCCGCGTCTGTACCCACCACTCACTACTCACTACTCACAACTCACTACTCACCACTCACTACTCACCACTCACTACTCACCACTACTCACCACTCACCACTACTCACTACTCACCACTCACCACTACTCACTACTCACCACTCACCAATCACAACTCATCACTACTCACTACTCACCACTCACTACCACTACTCACCACTCACCACTCACCACTCAGCACTACTCACCACTACTCACCACTCACAACTCACAACTTACTACTCACCACTCACCACTACTCTATAAATAAGGCCGTTATATATAATATAGAGGGAGCGCATCTACATTTGTGTCTTCAAAAATGCAGATATTTTTTTGTTCGTAATGTTGGTAACTATTAGTAGAAGTGAAAGTTGAAATAATGTCAGCCAACAGGAGGTCAGGAAAAGGCATTTTAATATATGTTTTTGAAGAAGCAGCGCACCTCTATATGCTACTGCAAGGAGTGCACATGACAGCGTGTGAGGTTGTGTGTGCAGGCGCGCCGAGCTGGTGCGCGGCGTGCTGCAGCGCCACGCGCCCGCGGAGCCCGGGCCTGCGCCCCTGCCCGCCCTGCCCGCGCCGCGCGCCTGCCTGCTGCTCGCCCGCGCCGCGCGCGCCAAGTACCAGGTACACTACACGACTCACACACACTCACTACGTTCTATATTGACAGCCTCCGTGGCGCAGTTGGTTAGACGCCGCTTGTGAAATGAGAGGCCGCGGGGCCGATCCCCGCATCGAAACAAATGTTTGTGTGATCCACAGGTATTTGTTTCGGGTCTGGGTGTTTGTGAGACCGAAAAGTCTCTCGTAGTTCCTGATACCCACGACACAAGACTCGATCTTAGTAGGGTCAGGACTATGTATGTCACTGTTGGGTGTATTTATGTATTTATTATTATTTATTTATGTACTCATATCCTGGATCCTGAAGAGGCATCTCAACGAGCCGGCATGATTGTAGAATGGTATGAGACTACCGTCTGATACCATTCAATGCTATATCTCGACGGCATTAGCACTTACAACCAGAAAAAAACTTTTAGTGTATCTTAATAAATAAAATACACGGTGCTAAATACTTGATTAATACTAACACAATTTGAAGCAAAGTCAAATGACTGTTGTGATGTCTGTGGCTTTTATACCTGTCCAATATAAGAACTATGTATTGGACACCTTTGGTATGTCTCTCACACGCCACTGATACTCAGTAGATGCTGTCTACACCAAGCACTGACGCTCGGTGATCAAATGAATAATCTAACACGCGCAACAAAGCTGATTCAATATGGTTTAGTATGAGACAGTGTAGCACCACCGTGAAGGACATTCAACACTACAATGTGCGTACAGCAGTTGAATATAATATTGTTGGTGGTGCAGCACATGCCGGCGCTGGAGGCGGAGTTGCTGGCGGGCGCGGGGCACTGGAACGCGGCGCACCGCGTGCTCGTGCGCGACCTGCTGCCCGACGCCGTGCTCGCCGGTCAGTACTCACCGCTCACTCACTCACTCACTCACTCGCTCACTCGGTTACCGCTCACTCACTCACTAACTCGCTCGCTCACTCACTTGCTTACTTACTCACTCACTCATTCACTCACTAATAAAGGCGTCGTGACACATCTCACTCACAGATACCAACGCCACAGCACAGCTTATACAGTAATACTCCCGTCAAGTCTGAAATATTTATTCATAACACGTCAATTGCATTTTGAAGAGAAATATATAGTGAGTTGACACAATTGTGGGGCATTAAATAAGGCGGTGGTTATTTCGTGCTCTAAGTAAATTCATAACATATAAATATTACTATTCTCAAACCAATTAAATACCTTATCAACATAAAACTTATTAATGAAAAAAGTATTGCATTGAAAACCCAATTGACCTTAATGTATGGTGAGGAGTATGTATGTGAGTGTCAGGTGTATTTATGAGTGTGCATGCGCGTTGCAGACGAGCTGCAGGCGCTGGCGCCGCTGCTAGAGCAGCTGCAGGCGGCGGCGCGGCGGCACGAGGTGAGCGGCTGGGAGCGCGGCGGGCAGCCGCTCTACAACTACTACCTCGTGTGCCAGCAGGTGCGCGCTCTGACTACATAGAATAAGCATGAAACTACATAGAATAAGCATGAAATATGTTTGCTGCATTATCGTGGCACAGTTTCGCATCAGTATTAAGAGTGTTGTGTTGCGTTGCAGATCCGCGCGCTGGCGGCGGGCGGCGCTGTACCTGCGTCGTGCCCCGCGCTGGGCGCGCTGCCGGCGGCGGGCGGCGGGGCGGGCGGCGGGGCGCGGCGCGCGGCGGCGCGGGCGGAGATGGGCGCGCGCGGCGTGCAGCTGGCGCTGGCGCGGGGCTGGGCGGCGCCGCGCCTGGCCGCGCTGCTGCACGCGCTGGCGCTGCCGCCAGACATGGCCGCCGCCGCCGCGCACAACGTACGCACGCAACTACCATTACTACTACACTATTTTGAACACTTTTTAACTATGATATTTTTGAGACATTTTTCACCAAATCTACTCATTTTCAAATTTCTTTTCAATAAATCTAAACATTTTTAAAATATTTTTAATAAAACTACCCATTTTTGAGTTATTTTTTAACTTTTTTCAATAGTGCATTCATAATCATCAAAAAATTCTATAGTAAAAATCAAATTTCTGATGGGGCTACACAAATGCTTCAAAAATTGTCCATTGACTTACGGTTTATACACACACGGACGCTTCGGTGTGTCTATGTCGGGAAAAATGCTCATTTCACTGATTTTTCTCAGCGATTTAACTTTCTTTTTCATCATAGGACTTTAACAACGTCTTATACTCGTAGAGGCGTTTCGAAATTTAATTAACCCTCATTTTCGCCATTTCTCAAGGAATCGATTGTCAAAGTTAAAAGGCCATTCTTGTTTTCATATACGATAAATCGGCAAAAAATCATGTCGATACGCGTGAAAGTGTAATTTTTTTGTCGTTGATTTCCTTAGCAATTTGCCTAGCAATTTAAAAATAAAGTATAATTTCGGAAAACAGACATCTCAAGCTACTATTTTGTGGTTTGGAATTTTCTAAACATGCAATTTCCTCTCAAACACCGCGTGTTATGAAATCACCAACAAAAATTGCAATTTTTCAATATCGAATTTATTTTTGGTAGTGTAATATACACTAACATGTATGTACGCAGATCACTCGCGAGCTGGCGCAGCGTGCGTCGGCCCAGACCTGCGCCGCGACGCACTGAACTGCACCTGCCCGGGGCTGCACCTGCACTGCACCTGCACTGCACCTGCACTGCACCTGCACTGCACCACACGCGCCCGCGGCTGCGACGCGAGGCTCGCGGTCGATCATGTAGTGGCCTTCCACCGCAGTGTAAAGCAGCTGTGTTATAATTATTGTGTCGAGTGTAAGGGAATAATGACATTGCCAATCATACCAGTTAAATAAATTGCAAATACTGTTATTTTGTTTTAAAATACTTTGTAAAGAATTGGAATATGTAAAGAAAACTGTGTTTTTACTGTTAGTGGCTTAAAAACGAGAGTACATTTTCAAATAAAAATATCGCAAAATTATGTATAAAATACCAAGAAATTACCTCGTGTTTAATTATAAATATCTTAAGTATTATTGAGTATGAATATAGTAATACTTTAAGGCAATAAAATACTTCGTGTTTGTCTTCAAATAGCTAAAACATAAGTCGTTGTGTGTCAGCGCGGCGTCGAGTGAATCATGAGTGAGTACATGAGAGAATGCTAAGAGTAATGTTGTGAGGCGCGGCTCTGCGGAGGAGCGCGCCCGTCTGTAATATATTCATTGTAATTTTACATCAATAAATGGAATTTCTTAATAACTATATTTTATTTCATCAACCACGGCTACGATACACTACTGTTGGGTTTTTGGCCAATTTTAGAGTTTAGTAACTAAACATTGAAACCCAATTATCATATTTATCAAGAAAATCTATTATAAGGTACTTCTCTTTGATCTAGAATCATTTTTACAAGATCAAATTTTACAAGAAGCAAATATTCGAAAATTGATTTCTATATTGATTTCTAATGATTTTTATTGCGATTACAAACATACTCTAGCAGTAGTATTATACGGAAAACTAGATGCGATGCGGAGACTCCAACTCGCACTTGGTCGATTTTTATTTTAAAAAAGGTTAGAAAACTGGTTACTAAGTTATCGAAATATCGCCTACAGTCTGCACATACGGCCTCTCGCATACAAGAAACCTGCCTTAGTGTAATAACGGTAGAAAATTCAAACAACAGTATCAATGAGCTTGGTATTTATTGAATGTTAGTCGTGCACATGTCGGCAGCGGCAGTGCTGCTGGTACAGCGCGGCGAGCACGGCCGCGTCGCCGCGCGACAGATCCGTGCGGTGCCCCATCGACATGCTGCGCTGCCATAAGTGATCCTGAAATTATAATTCATCATTTTATTTTTGCAAATCCTACCGCCTTGATTTTTTAAAGTTTTATCTAGTGACACTGAAACATCAGGTATTTAAAACTGATGGTGGAATAAAGAAATTCGTGTAGGTATATAAAGTTACGCCGCGAGTGGTACCTACGTAACAGAAGTGTTAGTGGCGTGGATGTGTGTAGATGTGGTACATACCTGCACGGGCAGCACGGTGTGCGCGGCGCGGGCGCACTGTGCGCACAGGTAGTTGGCGGGCGCGTGCGAGGCGCTGTCGAACGCGTACGGCATGTGACCGCCCTCCTGGTCGCTGAGCCACGCGGCTTCCGGAGTCTTCTCCAGGTAACGCTCTTTGCCTGCCAAACCACAAATACTCTAGACAACCTTAACAGTCGCAATTAAATATGCCGTCCAGTTTTATTCAATGATTTTTGATGAATGAGTGCCAAGATAGCAATATCCTTCCCCCGTTTTCTTATTTTGCTTTCCCCGCCCAATCTGAGACAATCCCAACGCGTCTACTATGTGTTGTAATAAGTAACCAATTATCATCAACTGGGCCTATCTCAAATTCAAACAATGGAAAGTAGTCAGTGTACCTTTCTGCACGTTCTTCCAGTGAATACTGATGTAGTTGTCTCTATCGTATCTGTTAGACATCATGGGCACGCCCAGGGCTCGCAGCAATTGGTTCAGAGTGTGTGCCGTGTGTCCTGGAACACCTGTCGTCATCGCCATCAGAGAAATAGTCTGGGAAGTAGACAGTTTATTTTAAAGAATATTTGTAATATAACCATATTCTTTAGTTTTAAGCTGTCGCCAGCGCGTCTTTAACTGCACTGAATCCTCTAATAATCGCCCACTCACGAACACGGATTTCCTACAATCATTGAGAGAGATTAGGGTATAGTGGCTTGGCAAACTCTACAAAAAAAAACATTATGGAATTGATAACCTCCGTGGCGCAGACGGCAGTTAGACGCCTGCTGTCAACCGGGAATCCGCGGGTTCGTTCTCCGCAGCGACAGAAATATTTGTTGTGAGCTACAGGTAGGTAGATGTTGGGTCTGGGCGTTTGTGAAACCAAAAAATGTCTCGTGGTTTCTGATACATTAGTAGTTGTTTTATAAGTACGCTTTTGCCAACAGATAACTTTAGTAGTACTATGGATGCAAATTGCATTGCATCGCTCAATAAAGAAACTATATTGCATCATGCAATATAGTTTCTTTATTGAGCGACAGATGGCAGTAGCTATGCGCTAATAGTTCCGTAAACTGACTAAAGGTGGCGTTAGTGAAGGTTTATTCATTCTCCAACTCTGCTATTTGCCAAGAGATGGCGTTAGCGTAGTCTTTGTGTTAATATAGTTTTACTTTTCGACAAGAGATGGCAGTAGTAACACAAAAGATACATTTAGTTCCATAAAACGATTACAGATGGCGTTTGTATTCCTAGTTCTCCTATTCGCCAAGAGGTGGTACTAGTAGTAGTAGTCTTAAATTTCCCCTGGACAACAGATGGCGTTAGTTGCTATTTGATACATAGTTTCTTTGTGTGACAACAGATGGCGGTACTAACTCAAAGTCTAAATAGTTTGGTAAATCGATTACAGATGGCGGTAGTAGGCATCTTTAATTTGTGTCACCCTCCTCGATAACAGATGGCGTTAGTTGTTATTAGAGTGTATACGGTTTGTTTATTTGAAAACAGATGGCAGTAATGAGATAAAAGTCCAAAGAGTTCTATAAATTGATAACAGATGGCGGTAGTAGCCATCTTCATCTTGTGGCGTTTAAAGCCCCATTTACACGGAAAGAGTTTCTCGCGGCAAGAATCGTATGCGATTATCGCATGTTAAAACCGCCATAGATTGTGTTCTGCGAAACGTGATGCAACATTTTATATTCTTGTGATAATCAACTCTCCCCGTGTAAATAGGGCTTTAGGATTTGGATTACCGACCTAAAAAGTAAAAAAAAATAAGTTCTAAATGACATTATTGTTTGCTGCTAGGAGAGATCCTTAGCATTAGCCGAGCGACCTAATCCACATCTTCTCATTGTCACAAAAAAATAAAACCTATATTTCATTGCCCGAAGTACTGGAAATCTCAAGGGATGATACAGCATAGTGTCTTTACCTGGTTCCCCTCCTTAAAACCTAGTTCAGGAGATTCTTCGCCCTCCCCCGCGAACCAGAGGAAATTCTTGGGAGTCAACACAGCGTTTTTCTGCATCTCTTGGAAGACCACACATGTGGATAGTTCTATTGTAGTCATCGCGTATTTTAACGCCTTGTGAAAAGGACTTAAACCTAAAAAAACGATATTTTATAAAAGTCCAAATTATGCCTTAAAGAGTCAAAATGGCTTAATTTTGGTTATTGATGTAGATACATATATAAAGTCGTGTGGTTTATTTTGAAAGAACTAATAATCCAATAATTGGTGGATATAGTTACGTATTTCATTTTTTTGACTTAGATTAAGCCTTTCGGGAGTAGGGCTTTTTGTCTCCCACCTCGGAATTCTAAGATATGCTGACAACCACACGATGTTCTCATTTAACGTTAAAATGCGTAATATAACAATACGCACTAGATGTAAGCCAGCAATAATAAATACTTCACTAACGTAAGCTCGGCTCGATTCCATACATAACGATTCCAAGCGGCCAAATTTTTTCTTTATAATACTCCTCGTTTTGTTGGGACATGTACAGGGAGCCGCTGAATCTTCTACTGTCTATGCTTGGTCTTTGGGACAACGCGCCACACTCGCCGTGGTAGTGAGCGTTGATGAAATTCCTGTCCTTTGCCGTTAATAATGTGGGTCGCGATGGATCTTCATCCTACAAATGAAATATGTACATGCACTCTGTTTATATAATGTGAATGAAAGGGGCACTCATTAACGTACCTGTATGGATATAATTTTGACACCGTTAGTGACAACTTAGAGTTTCTTAGATAACTTATTAGATAAGTTTGTTATTGTTACAGAATCGAGAAAAGCCCATTTATTTAAAAAAAAACTATATTTACGTCAATGGAAAAACCGATGTAAAGTTATTAGCTTGACTATGCACTTTTGCCGAATGAGTTTCGTTCAGGGGGTGCAATTTCCGGAGATCCTATATAATTACTGATAGTACCGTACACGATGGTGGAATCGGTGACCTATCCAAGTATGTTGTGTTTTATATTTCCAGTCCGGCATAATAATTTATTTAAAACTCACCATTGCTTGGAACTTTTTGATCAAATCATTGCTGTTTATTATTACCACTAAAATAAAATAAAGATGGTGTTCATTAGTAATTGGTATTCACATTTCATAAGCTTAGTCTGCCGTGGAAGAGACCCGTGCCCTGCATTGAGACGTAAATAAGCCTTTCTTACGGAGGAAAGCGTCGTACAATAGGTTTGTCGACACAATTTTTTTTTATTATATCAGAAGATATTTTAATCCTACATTTAAGAAAGAAGTACTTTTATTAAGTTTTTTGGAATAAGTAAGAAGATAGAAACATTCTGGTCGATCAATTTCCGCAGAAAACAACCCCAATAAGATAATATGTCGCCAGAGAATATTCTTCTTATGCCTACACTAACTGAACTGCAGTGCATTTAACATCAACGGCCTTATTCTTAGATGATGTTAATGTTTTGTCTTTATCGCTCAAACTGAATTCTAAAGTCGTTCGAAAGGGACAAAACATTCCATAAATAAAATAGGTTTTAAATCTGGCTATAAATTATATAGACAAGTACATAATGCATAGTTATCTCTTTAACGTGTAAATGAATACATAATATTATGTATTTACTTAAACTCACCAGCATGAGTAATGCTTGCCTTCAACATTTCAACTAGTATTCTGGCTATATCATTGCGATTTAAACACTTATATCCGATTACTAGATCCTGGAAACAAAATATAATTACATATAACACAATCGCGCTATGAAGGTATCAGACAAGGTAGGTAGCTGCTGTGACATTATAATTCATACACAGAATACATTTTTGGCTGTGGCAAGTTGCACACCTGAGAGTTTTGCACAAGAATTTCAAATGTATGTAGATTTCACAGTCCACAATCCACATACCTAAATACAAACCAAATCTGAGCAGCGCGGTAGTCTAAAAGTTTTACTTGAAGCGGTAGACATCAGGCAAAAAGCCGTAAAATTATAAGCCAAATTCTGTAATAATGGGTAAAGTCACATCACACAGGTATGAAAATGAAAATAATAATTTATCGAATCCATAAAATGGTATAAGGACCTATATCTTTTTTCTTAAGAACAATAGGTATCCTAGTGTTCATTTTTCTTCAATACAGAAGTCGAAGCAACTGACAGAAAATTATACGTACCACAACGCTATTGTTAAAATAATAGTTATCAGGAGGACATGTCTTCCTTTTATCAGGGTTATTTATGTACAATATCTTCTGCTCTGCAGTGGAATTGTATTGGATAGGAGTCTGGAAGAACTTGATGCATATTTCTTTCTGTATTTCCGAGATGGTCGATGTTATTATATCTTGCGAATGTAAATCTGTGTTAAATAATAAATATCAGACTAAATCTTTGGAATTCCTTTGGAAATTGTTGACGGGTGGTAGGTCTGTCATATGTGAGAGGCCGCCTAGGTAGTTATCATTGCAATGTCTATTTCTCGCGCCAAACAGCAGCGTAAATGCACTGTTGTGTTCCGGTTTTAAGGACATTGTAGCCAGAGTAACTACTGGACATCAGTGCGCGTCGAGCATTCACGTGCGACGCACATGTGTTACGACCGACGCAGTGATTGTGGTACTAATTGCTTAAATATTTTATTCATCGAAGCATACAGCGCGATAATATACTTTAACGCAGGCCGGCTTCAAGCCGGCCATTGTTAATTATGGATAATAATAGATGTAATAGTCTGAATGATTTGGAACAATTAAGATGCATAGAAGATATAGATAACCACGATATGCTAACTAGGGAAGACAGATGTATATCAATAGACACGGAGGTGGAGAGGACTAATGGACCCAGAAAAAGAGTACGAGATGATAACTCTTCGGAGGAAGGCTGGACAACAGTGACAAGGGTTAGAAAAATCGGAAGAAGAGAAGAACAACAAAAAGGAAATGAAAGTACTCAAGTGTGCGTCACGAGCCAAACACCATTGCCAAAACAATTTGCACTAGCGCGACTATTTAAAGAACATAATGTAAGCCATATTTCTAAAGTTAAGTTTGTTAACAGCTATAAAATATTAATAACGTTTGATGAGGATGCGAGTGCACAGAATCTAATTGCATCAAAGGATTTTGAAGCCTTAGGGTGGAAATGCCAAAGAACAGCGGAAGTTGGTATGTCTTTTGGGGTGATCAAAAATATAGAAGGAGATATATCTGAAGAGGAAATAATTAAAAATATGACCAGTGATGTAGAAATTGTAACTGCAAGACGATTGAAAAAACGCAGTGATGATCATGAAGAGCAATGGATTCCAAGTGAAGCAGTTCGTATTGGGTTCAAGGGATCGCAGTTACCACCTTATGTGTTTATTTACAATATGAGAATAAAGGTGGAACCGTATGTCTTCCCAGTTACTCAATGTTCGAAATGCTGGAGATATGGGCATACTGCAAGATTTTGCTCAAATAAAAAAATTGTCTGTCCTAAATGTAGCAATTCACACGAGAATTGTGACACTAAAAAGTTCCAGTGTAGTAACTGTTCCGGAAGTCACATGGCTTTGAATAGAATATGCCCAATTTATCAAAAGGAGCGAAAGATTCGGGAACTAATGTCTGAATTTAATGTTACCTACAGGAAAGCTTTAACACTGTATGTACCTTCTACTCCTATGTCGGAACGTATTGTAAATCCTCCCGCCTACGAATCGGAGAAGAACAAATTGCGGCAGTCTAATGTGGCGGATTCACCTCCAGAGATGATCTTCGAAAATAATATAATGGATGCATCCCATGAAAACATAACATTTCATCCGGCGGTACCTCTCAGCAGTCCTGGGCTCAACAGGAGAAGACGTAAGAAACCACAAAGAGGAAGAAAAGATGATACATCAGACCAAGTAGAGGATAAAATACAGGGGCGCAGAGAACCGGAGAAGAATAGGCAAACTCAACCACCAGAATCCATGTTATATGACTGTGACAAAGGTTGTTCGGACGGCTTAAGTGAAGACGCACAAGATAATTTAGATGATAAAGTGACAGACGATAAAAAGGAACCCATTAATCTGAATTTATTGTTAAGAAAACTTCGTAATATTATTTTCAGTAATCACTCATTAGAATATAAGCTAAAAATCCTTGTTAAGACCTGTATAGATTGGCTTATAACTAAATTAGTCTGCAATTTTTCGGTAAGTTCTTTATTTAATTACAATGATCATTATGGATAATAGTCACTCTAAGTTTGCTTTAAATGTACTACAATGGAACTGTCAAAGTTTTAAGCCTAAATTATTGCCTTTTGAATGCCTGCTTACTCAAGAAAAAATTCATATTGCTGTCTTAAATGAGACATGGCTTGACTCTGATACCAATCTAGTTATTAAAAATTACAACATCTTTCGGCGTGATAGGTCTGACTCCTATGGCGGTGTAGCAATCCTATCTCACAGGTCTATTAAAGCTATTCTCTGCCCTACAGTAAGTATAAACTCGGGTATTGAATTAGTACATGTTAAAATTTGTAACTGCCAAAAAATAGAAAATATTATTTCTATTTATTGCCCTCCCACGATTCATACTACTCAAAGTGACTGGGACTATATTTTTTCCATTTCTGATAGGAAAACACTCATCTTAGGCGACTTTAATGGCCATCATAGCAATTGGTCATTTAAAACAGACAATAGAGGCAATCAAATATTCGATTCAATGTTAAATTACAATTTCATATACTTAAATAATGGAAGCCCAACAAGGATTAAATCCGTTAGGGGTATAATCCAAAAATCATCACCTGACATCTCTTTTATTTCTTGTGATTTAGGCTTAGATTTCAAATGGACCGTTACTAATGAATCCCTTGGTAGTGACCACCTTATAATAAAATTATCGTATTCCACAGATATAAAGCACGATTTTATTAAGAAACGTAATTTTAAAAAAGGTAACTGGGATTTGTATTCATCGTGTATAGAAACCTCGTTTCTAGATTTCGTGATTCCAGATGACCCTCAATTGTTCTATGACACATTTTTAAATAACATACAAAAAGCTGCAGACTTGTATATTCCATTAATCAAAATTCCCCAACATGTATGCTCCAAATTCACACCTAAACCATTCTGGAATTCAGAACTATCACGAGCAGTCGCTGAGCGCAGACTAGCATTAGCAACGCTTAGACGTTGTCCCTCACCTAACAACTTAGAGAACCTCAAAAAGAAAATAGCTGATGCACAGCGTTTAATTCGTAGAGCGAAATGTAATTCTTTTCAAAAATTTTGTTCTTCTATCGATGAAACCTCTTCAGCGTCGGAAATGTGGCGGAAAATGAAATGGATGAAAGGTCGGCATACCGGTGGTCGACATGTTGATAAGGACAGATTATCGGAATTACTTAATGAGTTAGCTCCAGATTTTGTTTGTTCAGCACCCCCGCAATTTGAAAACACCAATACTATCTTGGAATCTGATATATCTATTCAAGAACTGCATAACTGCATTAAAAAAAGCGATACTGCTCCTGGCTTTGATGATATATCCTTCTCTATGATTGCACACCTTCCCCTTAGAGTTAAAAAAATCTTGCTTAAATTCTACAATTATTGTTACACTCATGCATTTGTTCCATCTCAGTGGCGAGAAGCCAAAATAATTGCCATCCCGAAAAACAATTCATTAACCAGCATACGACCAATAACATTATTATCATGCATCTGTAAAACATTTCATTCAATACTTAATAAAAGACTCGAGTGGTACTTTGAAAAATCATCTTTATTTCCAGATGATATGATCGGTTTTCGCAGGACACGATCATGCTTGGACAATTTGACTCATCTTGTAACTCAAATACAGCTAGGATTTTGCAATGATTTATGCACAGTAGGATGTTTTATTGATGTTTCTAACGCGTACAACAATGTAGATGTAGGTAGTTTAATTAAAAAAATGGTGCAGTTTCAAGTCGGGTCAAAAATGTGTAGGTATCTATGGTCATATCTCAGCTTTAGAAAATTAAACATTTCAACCGATAAAAATATAATAACAAGATGCACTAGTCGTGGCCTAGCTCAAGGTGACCCGTTGTCGCCTATTTTATTTAATATTGCAACCATCGACATATACAAAAGTATTTCTACTGCGTACATATCTCAATATGCAGATGACTTTGTGGTATTTACAACTGAAAAATACGTTAATGACGCTGTAATAAAATTGAAATCAGCTGTTGGTGTCATTACTTCAATTCTCAGGACACTAGGGTTAGAAATTTCACCGTCTAAAACCAATTTAGTAGTATTTAAAAAGGGGGGTTATAAAAACAATATTAATTTTACTATTGATAATCAAAATATACAAACGCGCAACTATGTTAGATATCTAGGATTATGGCTTGATAGCTCTTTGAGATGGGGCAAACATATTAATGAGACGTCAAATAAAACATTGAAATTTATTAATATTTTAAAAATTCTAAGAGGTTTTAGTTGGGGCTTGCATCAAAAGCATTTAAGACGACTATATATAGCTATTATACGTAGTAGAATAGATTATGCAAGTTTTTTATATGATAATAGTTGTCAATCTAACTTAGTGAAATTGGATAGAATACAAAACCAAGCACTGCGCATTATTGGCGGTTTCATAAGATCCACACCTATACACGTTATGGAAAATGAGTTATGTTTGCCGCCACTATTTATCCGCAGAAGATATTTAGCGGGAAAATTTTGGTTAAAATCTAAATCAATAAACAATAACAAGACGTGTAATGTAGTTGATGAACTGTCAAGACATAATTCTTCCCGTTATTGGTCCTACCGCAAATTGCCGGTTATAATATCTATGCGTTTAACCCTGAACTCACTCCCAATCCATTCCAGCAAAATCCTTGAAATGTACTCATTACAAACCTGGATTAGCAATATCAATTTGTTTGATGTAATAATTGATAGTATCCCCACTTTAAACCTAGCCAAAAGTCGGTATAGCTGTACTACCCTAAAAAATATATGCACTAAATATATTCAACAAAAGTATTCTAATTTTTTCCAAATTTATACAGATGGTTCCAAAACAAATAACACTGGCGGGGCAGCTTTTTTTGATCCTTTGAATGAAAGTTATATAAAACTCAAAATTGATTCCAATATCTCAATAATGCACATTGAGTTAGTTGCAATTGCTGAAGCTCTTTCTTATCTGGATACAATTAATTATGACAAATTTGTTATTTTGACTGATTCCAAGAGCGCATTGCAACATCTGGCTCGGTGTACCTCGCCTATGCGAGGCAATCCGATAGCCTACACTATATTGGAGTCTATATTAAAGCTACAAAATAATAATAAACTTATTATATTACAGTGGATACCATCCCACATACAATTGAGAGAAAACGACAAAGTTGACATATTAGCAAAGCAAGCCAGTGTTGATGGTGTTCCAATGTTAATTGCTCCGTTATATTCTGATTATTTAAGCTTTATTAAGAAACAATGTATAGATTCTTGGCAAGAGTATTTTGATAGAAGATCAAAAGAAAAGGGTATTTGGTATCAAACTATACAACCTCAGATAACTACGTATCCATGGATCGATCAAAATATATTAAAGCGTAAAATGTTGATAATTGCGCTCAGGCTGCGATCTGGACATATCCCATCAAATAAATTCTCATTTCTATTGAAGAAAGCACAATCGCCTAATTGCGATGTATGTGGTACTATAGAAGACGTACAACATATTCTGATGGAGTGTGTCCGGAATGAGGATGATAGAAGGTTGATTTTTGATAATAACAAAATATTACAAGTGGGCATTTGTAATAGTATTTTAGCAACCCCACTATCAGATACAGCCATAAAACTGTATAATTTAGCTGTTAAGTGCTTTTCTAGTTAAGTTATATGTAAATAGAAATATGTTGTATTATTCTTTCCTATTGGGCGATATGGTCGCAAAGCGACAAAGCCTTTTATTATTAATAAATTAAAAAAAAAAAAAAAAAACTACTGGACATATTGAGACTTAATATCTCAGCATAGCGAGCGCAGTGAAATGCCAAGCATTGCTTTTTTAATTCATGGTGTTGTTTGGTTTTGCTACTGTCCATGAGCGGTCGTATCGCTTACCATGAAGCGAATGGCAAGCTCGTCTCGCCATTCATTGCAATAATAAAAATGTGTAAAGGTATTTTTAATTATTATTTTCAGCTGTTAATGTCCTTCTACTGGGCAAGAACCTCCTTCCCTTACTTCCAGATTGTGCGGTCTTGTGCGATTTGGACAATCAATTTGGAAGTTGCTGTTATAATATTTCGTATCCGTCCGGTTAGATACCATCATACAGTTGTGGAAAATCCGTGTAGCGACACTCGCAAGTTTGTAAATTTTTGAGTTCAGCTTCTGTAATCCGTGTTCGAACTGATTAGCATAATTATGTCGACAAATAAAAGGTAATTTCTTCTCGCCGGTGGATAGTCTATTTTTGTAATCTATTGCATTTTCCATCAGGTCAGACAAACGAACAAACAAACCGACAAATTTAAATCAGATTCTTTGTTACTTTCTAGTAAGTATTTCAGGAGCTATTTTATTTGCATAAAAATTAAAGTACATTAATTACGCATGATCTACGATTCTTATTAAATATCAAAAGGAGTGCTTACCGTAGTCTTTTGGGTTAATAGCATAATGCACCACTCCTTTCGGCCACAATTGCCCGCATCCAAAATGAAATTGAATTAGAAAATACAAAGAAATAAATATCATGGCTGCACGTACGACACGAAACTTATCGCCGTATTTTACGATCACGTTGTTTTAAATTAAAAATTTCAATGTTATAACACGTTATACACAGGCCTACTCTGTGGCGCAGTTGGTTAAGACACTTATGAAACAAGGGTGCGGGTTCGATCGCCGCACCGAGACATATTACCAATGTTTATGAGATACACTAGATACCCGGTGAGATACACTCATTGACGTAACTCTATACCAATAAAGCTGAACAGTTTGTATGTTCCAACGCGCTAATCTCAGCAACTAGTGGTTCTATATAATTGAAAACATATTGTTTTTACGGTGAATAAACAGGATTTCTATTTTTTTAATGATTTAATAATTAATTGACAGCCTCCGTGGCGTAGTTGGTTAGACGCCGGCTGTGAAACGAGAGGCCGCGGGTTCGATCGCCGCATCGAGACAAATGTTGGTGAGGCCCACAAATATTTGTCTCGGGTCTGGGTGTTTGTGAGACCGAAAAGTCTCTCGTAGTTACTGATACCCACGACACAAGACTTAATTGATCTTAATGTGGCCGGGTCAGGACTATGTATGTGACTGTTGGGTGTATTTATTATTATTTATTAATTAATGATTTTTACAATATTGGGCAGGCTCGTCCGAGGCGGTACCGCTGTCTGACAGGAGATCGACGTGAAGCAACAGCTTTGATGTCTCGTTTCGTTCGGTGAGTGAGATTGCCGGATGCCCAATAACCTTTTCCTGTTCCCATTCTTCTTCCTTCTCGGTCCCCTCCTGATGTGATGGAGCAACATATCCATGATTCAAGCGTTGAGGATGTTCATGTTCAGTGACCACTTACCATCAGATGACCTGCTTGCTCGTTTGCCAGATATACGCTATAAAAAAAGCAAATAAATAAATACACCCAACAGTCACATACATAGTCCTGCCACACACTAAGATCGAGTCTTGTGTAGTGTATCAGGAACTACGAGAGACTTTTTGGTCTCACAGACACCCAGACCCGAGACAAATACTTGTGGGCCTCACAAATATTTGTCTCGGTGCGGGAATCGAACTCGTGGCCTCTCGTTTCACAGTCGGCGTCTGACCTACTACGCCACGGAGGCTGTCATAAATGAGATGTTTATCCCCGTTCACGAAAAAAATCCTAATTTTACTCGTATTCCGCTAATTCTGCCGGTGCAGCTGTGTGGGTATTCATAATTTATTCGTATACTACAGAGTTTCAGTGTATAGTTTTCGTAGTTTCAGTATTCATTTAATTTTATCGTAAATATAATCGAGTGGAGGGTAGTTTTTCGCTTGCCTCTCGATTGTCATGTATGGAATGGAGTATGCTTCGCGACGCATGGCGCGTGCTCCGCCGCCGAGCTGGATATTCGCGTAATTCGTGTGTCGTGGACTATCTGGCGCTTAGTAATGGTGGGTCTATAGCCATCGGCGGCGACCACACAGCTTCTAGAACCGGACTCCGGTGAGTTGGCTTATTACGTATTTTACCTTTCGGCTGGGTTATCATTTGTGCGTTTTGACCCTCTGACCTCTGTATGCATTTTGATTCGCAAAGGGAGAATTTGTCGCGTCAGCGTAATAGAATAGGTTTCAGTTTAACTTAGAGTAGTACTAGTAGTTAGTAAAACAAATCATTTTTTAATAACTAATTTATTGTCTAGAAAATGGCGGTGCTGCGTTTGTTTCCAAGTGGTATATGCCAGTGATTCTGTAAGAATACAAACATATAAATAAATAAATATACACATCAGTCACATATTCATATCCACGCACTAACGTATAAATTGGACGCGGTGATCGAACCCGCGATATCTCGATTTAGAGACAGCTTCTTCTTTTTAACCAAGTGTGCCATGAAGACTATCAACACATATCTATATAGTATACGAAGACATATGTACTATTCAATTACCGATATTTCTAGTACCAGAACCAACAACAATTTTACCAAATCGAAAACTTCAAGGATGAAGATAATATGCAGAGAAAGACATTAATAATAAAATTAAGAAAGAATAGTTGAATTCCTCACTAGGAAACTACATTAATTACTATTAATGACTCTTGTTCATTTAAACTCACCCAGGTTTGGGAGTAAGTCCCCCCATATAAAGGCTAGTTCCGTCACAGTCCCCTAGTAGAGCTGCGGCCAACGTGTCACACTGCCTACCCACGAAGCCGCCGGTCAGGGACTCCGCGAAGTAGTAGTTACATCTTGAAGGATAAATAAATAAAAGCCATTTACATAAAGTGCGTGGTGGCCTATTGGTAAACGGACCAGACGCGGCTGTAAACATATTCAGTGGTCGCAAGTTTAAATCCCACACCTCTGACTTTTCCGAGTCATATTTGTATTGATAGTCAATCACCACGCACTTATAACGGTGAAGGAAAACATCGTGAGGAAACCTACATACCGTAGCGATTTGTGTCCGCCAACCCGCACTAGTCCAGTGTGGTGGACTATATGGCCTAACCCCTCTCAATCGTACTATCGATTGTAGTGGAGACTCGTGCCCTGCAGTGAGATATATATAGGCTAATAAAGTATAAAATGCCAAGCATTGCTTTGTAATTCATGGTGTTGTTTGGTTTTGCTACTGTCCGTGAGCGGGCGTATCGTACCATCAGGCGAATGGCATGCTCGTCTCGCCGTTCATTGCTATAAAAAAACCTACACTAATCCCCTGCCACCATCTTTGACTCCTATCTCACCTGTGATGACTGCACCCTTTATCGTCAGCGCAGCCGGGCATGTTCCTCCCCCCATTGGGGTAGAAGTCGACCTGCCCCACCGGAGAGAGGAGCCCGTAGAAGGCGCCGTTGGTGTGGATCACCTCGGTGTAGAGGCCGTCGTCGGCTTTAAATTTGTGGGTGTTTGTGATCCAACCCGGCATGGCTGGGTCTAGGGCTGGAACAAACATGATTCGACTTTTGAGTGTTAAAATAGAATTAGATACTTAGCCTGTTTACATAGCCCCAAAAATAGAAGTAACTAGTGTTAAGATTAGTTACTACTACTTAGTAAAGGGGACTCCGGGAAAAAAAGGTTTATAGTAAAATATATCGCACCGAACCACTATTTCTGTTTCTATCACTGTCACTACTACGCGGTTGCACTATCTTAGCTCTCATTCCACTAATTTATGTCCTGGATTTTACCCTCGTATGCAAGACACTCAATAACTTTTAATTCAATCCCATCATTCATCTTTTCTCCGCGCTAAATTAACATTGAACTTTGCTCTTTTATCAGTCTATAATTACCTAGTGGGCACGAGACTTTAAAATCGAGAGTTCCATTAAGAAGATTTAGATACTCGACTGGGCTGGCATTTTTCGAGCAGATTTCACATTCCAGAACATTCAAGGCCTTATTTTGTTATAATAAACACACTATAACTCACAAGTGATGTAAGGCACGACTCCGCCCAGGTTCCTGCCGATGATGCCGACCTGGTGGCCACCCAGGCTGTGTCCCACGAGGTGGAAGCGAGACAGGTCCCCGCCGCTCGCTTCCACCAGCCATTTCACAAACTTCGCCACGCTTTTACCTGCAATAATATGAATGTAATGAGCGCTCATACATTCCTATGTTGTAAGAGCTTCTACGATTGAGAGTTTAATCCACCACGCTGCCATTTACGGGTTGATTGACTTCACATACTACAAACGGATGTCAGTGTCGCTTAGAGTCTCGTCGAGCTTCAGTACTAGGTATCAATGCTTCCATTCCATTGTTGAATGCTTAATTAAAGTTGCAAAGCCAGCAATAGTTTTCCTGGGGAATTGATTGAAAAGCGGTAAAGCCGCACTGTAGTTACATTGGATAACATTGGTAGGAGGGGAGCTTCCTTCTCCCGTCCTTTTTACCTTCCTTAAATGAGAGATCATTTTCAGATTCCGACAACCAACGATCAAAGCGTTGTAGTATACCAACAGATGGGCCTTTTGCTTGCTTACCGGACCCATGCTAAGCACAAATGTACCTGATTTAATACAGTTGAGCAGGGCGGGGAGGTATTCCCCAGCCGCGCCGATGCTCCAGTCTGTCATGATCAGGTTCACGTCAGCAGCCGCTAGGTATGCTGAGAACAAAAAATCAGCTTAAAGCAGGAGTTTTTAAAGTGTGCGCCGTAGAAAGCGGAGGAGGGCGCCGCGGAGCAATCTTCCCTCTCAATTTTAATTTTATGCCTATTTACTTAATTTCCAACTAGCTAGATAGGTTCGGGTGCCGAGACGAAATATTATTTACCTGCATTTGCGCCGCAGACTAAAAAAGGTCGGGAAAACTACCGAATATAACTCGGAAGTATCTTCATTAATCCCTTGGGATAACTAAGTATGGAGAGAGCGTTTTTTTTTTTGTAGTATGAGGCGGCAGTGCAGCTATTCCCCACTCATCATTGGCAATTTACATCAACGTAAGATGATTAAATAGCGTGTGGTCTGTGTTTGTTGTAGATGTTAGATTGGAACAGTGCACCTACGCTGGTGACTTATTAGACCAATTCGTGCGTTACAAATACGGCCACAATTTGGGCATTTTAAACCTGTGCCTGTATGTGAATGAGGAGGAGAGAGAGTGGCTCGATAATGCCGAGTTTCACGCTTGCGGGCTAACTGCTCAAACCAGGTCTTATCGTGAGCAGAAACACCGTCCGCTACGAATTTGCACCATTCGGCGCGCTCGCCCGCCCTTTCCTCCCACTTAGTTGGATCTATTTCAAATGACAGCATGTCCCGTTTCACGCTGTCTTTGTATCGAAGTAGTGGTCTACCTACAGGGCGCTTGGCGTGGGCCACTTCAGCCAAGAGGATCTGTCTTGGCAAACGATAGGGTTCCATGCGATGCACATGCCCAAGCCACCGCAGTCGTCTTTGACGTAGCAAAGCAGTTATGATAGGCAACTTTGCAATGCTTAGAACCCTCTCGTTTGTCACTTTATCTTTCCACGTGAGACCCAAAATACTCCGAAGGCAGCGCATATGGAAGTTGTTCAATCTTCGCTCTTGTTTACGATACGACGTCCAGGTCTCTGCCCCATACAAGAGTATGCTCAATATGCAAGTCTGATATACAGTCATCTTAGTGCTTGCAGTTAGGTGTTTATTGTTCCATACTCTTGCATAGAGCTTTCCGAACATCGTTGATGCCTTGCCAATGCGACTATCAATCTCTGCGTCGACCGATAGATTGCTGCACACCGTTGAACCCAGGTAACAAAAGGTGTCAACGACCTCCAAGGGAGTGTTACCTAGTGTAATTACTGGTTTATCACTACATCCTTGGGCCATTACTACTGTCTTCTTTGCATTTATGGACATAGAAAAGATATATATTATATATTCCCCACTAGATGGCGCTATTATTATTTTTTAACTAGATCATTTATTAGACGTACCTGGTATAACAACGAGGTGGAACTCGGAAGTGGGAACGTTCTGCCACCCGTGCACCAGCAGTACTGTCCTCTTGCTGGGGTCGTAGTTGGACTGGGATAGTACGTCCGCCGCCCCTAAAGCTAAGGGCTGGCTCGACTGGGGGTTGGATCTATAAGGGTAAACACATTAAAACACTTTTTCTGTATTAATATAATAATAGTTTCGAGTCGTAGTTACGAAAATTGCTAAATAGAATTCAAAGCTTATTTGATTTATTTTTTATTGTTTGGCTCTTCATTGTTCTTGCTTATGAACGTTGAACATAGGCTCCAATAATGTCCAGAGCGATTTAGAATCGAGCTGCATCCAGCAACGCATTGCAATGTTTAACATCGTCGGTCCAGCTTGCTGGTAGACGTCTGGACGTTAGAAAACCAAGGCATTGACTTTGCGAGGTCATATTATTGTTTAATAAGTCATAATATTATTATTCGGATTGCCTCGGTGGCGTAGTTGTACTACGGTACGAGTGATACGACTACAAAGCTGAGGTCTCGGGTTCGAAATCCGGGTCAGGCAAACTGATATTGGATTTTTCTATTAATTATCAGCCCGATATGGCGATAGGCTCGCCCCCTATCACATCGTGAGACGGAATATATAAGTCGAAAAGTGGGTGTCCTAGCACCTCTGCCTACCCCTTCTGGGAAAAAGGCGTGAGTTTATGTATGTATATGTAAGAATTATTGTGTCAGTTTCTTTAAAATGCTACGCTCGTACAGTGTCTATATGTAGCGTCTAGCTTGTTCCGTTTCTTCGGTACATCACCGCACAGATTTTTCTCGCGATGTCCAAAACAGTATATCTCACCCTACCTGGTAAACAGATGGTAGCCGTTGTGCACATCAGGGTCGTAAGCATCAGACTGCACCACGTCGCTGGTCTTCAACCACAAATCCTGTAGCTCCACTCCATTTTCGCCGATCACGGGCTGGTAGCGAGGACCGGGGTCCAGCTTCATCAGCACTGCGGCGTCGCTCCACGCTGGAACAAACCCAGAGAAATACACCATATAGTTATTTTATTTCATACATCCAGAAAAAAATAATCGGCTCACTTGCAGGTACATGACCACCGCCCATAAAAAATAACGATGTTTGGACCGTAGATAGAACGGAACCGATGGAGACAACTGGTTGACGAAAGCAAACGGAGTCACGATCCTCAGCAGTGAGGGAACGATTTAGAGAGAGAAGACGGTAGACACGTTGCCGGCGTCTTACAATGGATAAAGGATGGGTCTAATCCACCAAACGAAAACAGAAAAACAGACGTGAAGTGTTCACATCGCTTTTGTGAGATATGACACAGTACAGTAGCAATCCGGTTGAGCTCATTCATACAGATGTTCCTACAACTACGTGGAGCTCTACTGCTGTAAAAATTATGTTTGATTCGCTGAGTGAGATTTACTTTTTTTTTATTGCAATGAATAGCGAGACTAGCGTACCATCCGCATCATGGTAAGCAATACGACCGCTCATGGACAGTAGCGAAACCAAACAACACCATGAATTACAAAGCAGTGCTTGGCATTCCACTGCGCTCGCCATCCTGAGACATAAGACTATGTCCAGCATTGTCATGTTAAGTGTCATTATGTCTAGCAGTTACTCTGGCTATAATGTCCTTTAAACCGGATCACAACAGTGCATTTACACTGCTGTTTGGCGGGAGAAACTGAGACTAAATAGCTGGCAGCACGATCGCATTCCCCGAATATGGACCGCCATACACAAAACTATAGTATAGTATAGCGTTTTAGCATGAGCCTGTTTAACTTCATCTGATTTCGAACAGATACAAATTTGGTCCACTTATATTGCAGCAATTACCATCAGAAATGTCACTGTTTAAGGTTTATAATTTATTTATTTATTTATTTATTTTAATATAGGTACATCAACAGCAAACACATATTTAACAGTACAGTTACATTAAATAAAGGATACAAAATCACTGATATGCATGCCAATTACAGACGTACACAACATTCATAAAATTCAACAAATCAACACTATACGTAATCGTTACAAAATAATACAAAAAATTAGGAACAAACAAATAATAAAATTCAAAAACAAAAACAGGACTGTTACTTATTTTTTAAATGCGACAAAATAAAATAAAAACAACATTTAACAAAAAAAAAAATTAAAGAAAAATGTTAGTAATGTGACAATAAAATTTAGTTATCCAACACCGTTACATCTGTCCGGTATATTGCTTTTTTGAAAGAATACAGCGTATCAGCATGTACATCTACACTAGGTACAGACTTATATAACTTATTAAGTTCTTTACACATTCTTATTATAGGTGAATATATACAATTTATATACAATATACAATTTATATTATATTATATATATTATATTATATTATATATTATATTATATACAATTTATATGTACAATATTAACATAGAATACAATTGATAAGGTTTATCGGCTCGTTTGCTATACACCACGTCTTCACACCGTTCCCGCCATCCACAGATCTATATCTGTCCTTATTCACCCCCTAGTCAGCATTGTGTACAGTTCGGGACGACAGATGCAAAGAGTATGAATATGTCAATGTACTACAAGAAACATCGCAGCCAATTTGTCTTGCCAGTATAAAAGAGTTTCCAGCACTTTGTACTAACCTGCCGACAAAATAAGTCCCAATGCAATGAAAACAGCCATGTTGTATTTGCAATACTAGCTACTTGTTGAAGAAAAATCCTAATATACAACTACACTTGATCAAATGATAACACCATCAATTAATATTAAATATTATACAAAAATCTTGGTAGGCGGAATCGATTTTATCAACATCGATACACAGATTTAAATACCGTAATTTGAACAATACAAATAATTAGTTCCGATAAGCGAATACGTCACAGAGGTTTCGTCACCAAAATCACAATAAGTTATTTTCAGCAGGTGTTTTGATAGAACTTTCAACGCTATTTCTATTGGAATTCGGGAAATTACAAAGCAAAATAATAAAATAAATGTGTTCCAAAAACTATGCTTTTAATTCGTATGTATTTTAATTACCTGCATCTAAATCCGAGCTAAATGCATTCGTCACATATTTTTTGTCAACCGGTCAGAGAAACTTAAAAAAGGATTTCCAGGAAAGCTAAACATTCACAGTTGCACAATAGGGTTCATAATTAACTGGTCTTTTAATATACTTGCTGTAACTCTGCTGTGAAACCATTGTGATCAAACCACGGTGTTTGTCACGAATCGCGAGTTATAACTAAGGAAAATTGGCAAGAGCTGATGAAAGACAGTTGTCATCTAAGGTAATTATTAGGGTCGCCTGTATTAAACTTTTTATCAAAGTAAATACCTCTTAGGTCCATAATAATGGAAACGTTGTGACGAGGAGGTCTTAGAATTTCGTATTTTTTTAAATATTGCATTGAATGGCGAGACGAGCATGCCATTTGCCTGATTGTAAGCGATACGACCGCTCATAGAAAGAAAGCAATACAATGAATAACAAAGCATTGTTTGGCACTCCACTGCGCTCGCCGTCCTGAGACATAAGATGTTAAGTCTCATTATGTCCAGTAGTTACTCTGGCTACAATGTCTTTCAAACCGAAACACAACAATAAATGTCAGGAAATAATTTATATTGTAATTTAGGAAATTCAAAACGGCGCCAACCCTATTCATTGAACGCTATAATTAATTGAACTCGGATCACTGGCTAAGCAATTACGTAATGTACTTACAAATTTTCTTTCCACAACCTTCACCTAGTAATCAAGTGAAAACTTTAGCCTTAGTAACATTTCCTACTTCTGTTACAGCCATTTAGGTATGATACAGTTTCAGACACAGCGAGCAAAATCTGAAAAAACAAAAACAAAACATTCTTTATTCAAGTTGTCTTTTACAAGATCTTTTGAATCGTTAATTTCTGCTACCACCGCTTCGGAACGTGTTGTAGCTGTGAACAAGAAACCAAGCAAGAAACTCCCTCAGCAACACGTACTGTCTTCTTTTTTTTCTGTGTGGCGCATGTACCGACCAAACGCAACGAGCGAGACGGAACATAGTGCAGCGTACGAGTGACAGGGACGGATAGAGCGGTACATGTACCGCTTTTTTGTCACCCACATTTTGTTTTTGCTGTTCCCTCTAACATAATATTATGTGAATCCATGTGAATGCAATAATTGGTTTCTTCTGCTCAGCCATAGGAAGTCCACTGCTGAACAAAGGCCTCCGCCAAGGTTCCCACATCGACCTGTTGGAAGTGGTCTGCAACCAGCGACTTCATGCTGCATTGACCAGGTCATCCGACCACCTTGTACGCGGGCATCTGACACTGCGCTTGCCTGTACACGGCCTCCACTCACAATAATTGGATTGTGATATCTTTAGTCACATCTTATGTTTTCGTTATGTTAAGCCAAATGGTCGGACATTGTGTAGAAGGCGGTTGGTGGTAGCCTATACCACGCGGTCCATGCCACCCAGGACCGAACACGTTGGAGGAACATCACATGTGGTCGCGATCCTCAGTAGCGAGGGAACGATGATTAATTAATTAAATGTTTTCGTAATTTGAATAGGTAAGGCAGAAGTTGTTTCATGTACCCACGGCCACATTTCATCATGGCACCACCCGCCGTCAACAGCGATTTAATCTATACACCTAAGAAGCTATACCATCTCGTACTGTACGGTATTGTACTCGAATTTCTTCCCCACGTACAATCAGCCTGTGGATTGAGCTACCTGCCGAGGTTTTCCCAAAAGATTGGAGCATGGGGCTCTTCAAAAGAGGAGTTAAAAGGTTCTGACACAGTCGGCACCGCGCGAGTGTCACCTCTGGTGTAGCGAACTCCACAAGCAACTGCTTATCATCAGACGCGCCATATGTATAAAAGAACGTTATTAATTTTGTGTCCTTCAGTGAAAATCACGCACTGTAGTCATTTTCCTCAATTGATTGACTTTCCGATACCTCATAAATAATTAATTAAATTCTATAATGTCATATTTCGCGGAGCTGTGTTATATCTATTAACAATAACTTTTATCTTGATCATATAAAGCTAAGATTATTGTAATTAATAGTTATTATTAGTCCTTTATAAGTAATGGGTAACTAGCCGGATGAAATCTGGAGTTAAGGTTTCAATCAGGGTAATCCTTTGAATTTTCGGACTCCTGTGTGTATTGACAGTCAATCGCACTTTAACGTTGAATGGAAACATCGTGAATAAACCTGCATACCGTAGCGATATTTACATAAATTCCTGTAGTGTCACAGTGTGTGAAGTCCGTCAACATATAATAAGTCGGCGTTGTCGATCCTGTCAGTAAATAAAAGAAAGAAAGTAGTTTAATTAATCAAAAAAATGTAAACGACGTACAAATACAGGTGTAAGTAAATAAAAAAAAAACAATAAAAAATAGAACTATTTTTACGGATTTTATCACGACTTGGTTAAATTTTTTAATAATTGAAAATTAAGGGTAGTTTAATTGTAACAGTCACTGAGCGGATGACTAATACCTCAGTCCGCCCCGTGACCACGAAAGCTGAAAAGCAATCGAAACGTCGAGAAGTTAAAAAATGTAAAAATTAAAACAAATCGCGATAAAATCCGTAAAAATAGTTTTATATCAATGTGTAACATTCGCGTAAATCTAAGAAACCATTAATAAAAAATAAATTTAAATAAAAGAAGAAGAAGTTGGCACGTCGTGACTGTGACTAGTAGGTGATGTGTCGCCGGACCATTAAATTGGGAGCAGAGCGGGAAGGAAAAAAGGGCTATTGAGCATCTGGCAATCTCACTCACCGAACGAAACGACACAGTGAAGCTATGGCTTCTCTTAGATCTCCTGTCAGACATTGGTACCACCCCGAGCCTGCGCATTCATGCCGAATCAAAACAGAACAACGTGGCTCTACCACTTCCAAGTGATTTCCATTGATGAATTATTTATTTAGCTGGCAATTTGCCCTGCACTCATTAGGTGCCTTGTTACTCTTTAGGGGCCAGCTAAGGCGCCGGTCAAGTCACATATGTAGCTTTAATGAGCCAGAGCAAGGCTACCATTCATCAATCACTTTTGATTTCTAAGCTAATTTCGTATAAAATGATTGGGCTATCAATCAACTGACATCCAACGTAGATTTCATTTGTAGAGAATTTTGTATTCTACAATATTAATAATAAATACGGATAACAAAAAACCCATAGAAAATGAGATATTTACAAAAAAAAAGCGCAAAAAAACAATGTTTATGACCTTTAACCTTGAAATTTAATAGTTGCGTACACCCTACCATATGTAGGTTTTGAAACAACTTTTAGAGTGTCAATATACAAGTATTTACAGACTTACAGCTGGGTATCTCGAATTCCGAGATTCTTACCTAATTTAAGCTTAAATGACTGGACTATTAATCAAAGCACCGACTTTGATATTGGCACCGAGCTATGTGAGATCATTGCACATTTAGGTATAATTCATTAAGATAGTGATAATGCTCGGAGATATTTCATTGATAATTAAAATTTGAGACGTGTGTGACGGAAAATTTACATTCATTAATCTGAAGCCGATATGAATGTTACGAAATCGTTTATTTTATATCCAATCTATATCAGCCCATATACGTCCCACTGCAGGGCACGGGCCTACTCTACAATCGAGGGAATCGATTGAGAGTGGTTAGGCCATATAGTCCACCACGCTGGCCTAGTGCGGGTTGGCGGACTTACATACCGTAGAAATTCTTTAAAATCGCTACGGTATGCAGGTTTCCTCACAATGTTTTCCTTCACCGTTAAAGTGCGTGGTGATTGACTATCAATACACATATAACTCCGAAAAGTCAGAGGTGTGCCCTGGGATTTAAACCCGCGACCACCGTGAACATGTAGGCAGCCGCGTCTGGTCCGTTACCAACAGGCCACCACGCACTTTATCCAATAGCTTCGGCAAACGAGCAGACAGGACACCTGATGGTAAGTGAACACTGCACATGAACATTTTCAACCCTGGATCGTAGATGCGTTGCCGGACCATCAAATCAGGAAGGAAAAAGCATGGGAAGAGGAAACGAGTATTGGGTATCCGCCAATCTCACTCACCGAAAACTCAACGAAACGAGACAGCGAAGCAGATCTCGATCTCTTGTGACACAGTGGTGCCGCCCCGGACGAGCCTGCACATCCATACTAAGCCATGACTGACAATAGCGTGGCTCTACTATTCTTTACTATTCTAAATTATCTATGAACTGCTCTGAATTTAACTGCGCTGCAACCTGTGCATAAATACTGTATTGTAAACTTGTTTTAAAAAGAGCAACGCTAGAGTTTCTTGCCCGTTCTTCTCTGGCGAAAACAGCCTTGTGGAAAAAAGTGACTTAGTCTAAATAATGTATGACATTTCATGGGTTCAATAAATATTTTCATTTCATTTCATTTACCACTTCCAGAAAATGCTGGAAATATAAAACAACATAACTTATTATACATATTAATTAAAAATAGGTTGGTGTGTTAGGTTACGTATACCTACATTTCAATATGCATGCTCAATAAAGCGTATACAACTTTGACAATAATAAAAACCTCATGGACGCCGCTCATGGACCTTCGTAGTGCAGGTCTACCACCACCAGATCACCTACCAAATAGCCTAGATTTAAGTACCTTATCAAAAGTGATTTGTAATAAACGTATGTGTACAACTGTTTTATTTACAAATAATTTAATTGATTCCTTATATCATTTAATCCAGTAATTTATCGCATATATATATTAAATACTATTTTACAAGAATCGATAGTAATGAAGTATAACTACACTTGTTTTGATTGTATAATATTATAAGTACTTTTTAATCATATATTTTTATACACGCCAGGAAATTTAACAACAAAACTAAACTAAACAAATTAATAAATAAATGATTATTATTTCTGAATTGACGGCCTCCGTGGCGCAGTTAGACGCCGGCTATTACGAGAGGCAGCAGGTTCGATTCCCGCACCGAGACAAATATTTGTGAGACCCACATTTGTCTCGTGTCTGGGAGGTAGTGAGACCGAAAAGTCTCTCGTAGTTTCTGATACCCACGGTACAAGACTCGATGTTAGTGTGGGGTCAGGACTATGTATGTGACTGTTGGGTGTATTTATTCATTTGGTTCAATTTTTACATTTTTTAACTTCCCGACGCGACACTTTCAATTACTCCGCCCCGTGACCAGATGAGGTTGCTATATTCAGACCGCTTCCAACTGGTGAGCAGATCCTTGGGGAAGGCATAACATCCGCAGGGACTTCTTGTGACTAAGGGGGAGAGAAGGAGATAATAAAGTTATTTTACCTTTCATCACCCAGATATTATATTTAAAGTACATTCTAAAACTAATATCTGTTTAAAAAAGTCACCGGAAAAAATAGACAATTTTGCCTTACAGGAAAATTAAATTATTTTGTTATCACAACCTAAGATCTAAAGTACACATTGTGTATATTAGTAATTAAACTGATACAATTACTCACGATATAATCTAAGCTAATGTGATAATTATGTATTGTTTGTTTGTACACGATAATTTCTACAACTATATTGTTAAATAAATAAATACACCCAACAGTCACATCCATAGTCCTGGCTCCACATTAAGATCAATTAAGTTTTTTGTCGTAGGTGTCAGAAACTACGAGAGACATTTCGATTTTACAAATACCAGACCCGAAACAAATACATATGGTTCACACAAATATTTGTTTCGGCACGGGGATCGAACCCGCGGCCTCTCGTTTCACAGCCGGCGTCCAACCAAACTGCGTCACGGAGGCTGTCAAAAAATATGAGCCGGACTTGGAAAAAGCGTACCTATCGCATTTGATAGCTGCATTTTTTAGGAATGTCATGAGTATTTAACATCACGACATGACTCTTAAGGGCCGAGCAGAAACAAAATTAATATGGGAAACTTTCTAATATAATACTTAAAAGCCAGTGTTAATTGTAAATGGTGTGGACTATTATTACAAATGGGCACAGCCGGATGCGAAAGCTAGTGGAGTGATAAAATCATTCAATACATTGATATAACAATTAAACGATTAAAATAAAATAAAATCCTTAATGGTCCGAACTTTGTTGTCTGAATGTTGCGAACCGTGAGAATCTGGGTTCTGTTTCCAAGATAGGTAATTCAATTTTTCAAAAACCTGATAGTTTTACTATTTGACAGCCTCCGTTCCGTAGTTGTCTAGACTGCGGTTAGACACCAGCTGTAAACGATGGGCCGCGGGTTGGATCCCCGCACCGAGACAAATAGTACAGGTTCCCTGGTACAATCTTCATAATTTATTACTAACAAGCTGATTTTTCGTGAGTAGCTTCCTTTTGACTAGACGCCCAACTTTTTCCTTACAGTAATGTTGGTAAACGGTAGCTTAATGGGGTAGCAAGGATAAAACATGTTGATTTGACGAATTTTAAAAATTGATTACTAACTGAATTTTTCTTTGTTGATTATCGAGATAATTATCTAAATAACGTGAAAAAATATTTGTCCTACAAAATATAAGGTTTTGGAAGGGAGTCCCCCCTCTCCAACATGTATCATAAACAAGGTCATGAAAAATAATTACTAACCAGCTGATTTTTTTTTATTGGTTAGCTAACATTTGCATAGTTTACCACCCACATTGTCCTACAAATTGTGTGGTATGTCATCTTGGTCCTACGCTCAAAAGTTGTAGTACTTATACTTAATGTAAAAATAATTACTATCAAGCTGAATGTTCGAGAATAGCTTCGTTTCAATGAGACGCCCAACAAATCTTGTACGGAAATTCTCGATTGTGGTTTATAACTAAGATAATAGGAATGAAATATGTTGATTTGACGAATTAAAAAAATGTATTACTAACCGAATTTCTTTTTGTTAATTATCGAGATAATTATCAAAGTAATGTGGAAAAACATTTGTCCTACAAAATATAAGGTTTTATCAGAGAGTCCCCCCTCTCCAATACCTATGTATCATAAATAAGGTCATGAAAAATAATTACTAACCAGCTGATCTTTTTTTTATTGGTTAGCTAACATTTGCATAGTTTACCACCCACATTGTCCTACAAATTGCGTGGTACGTTATTCCAGTCCTCCAGTTACATAGTTGAAATTCATGATATTAAAAATTATATTATTTTGTACATTTTGTATTGGAGCTGAGGCACACTATTATCCTTACTCACAAATGCATGCGCAACGCATTCTTTACTGTGGACTAGGTATTCCATGCTTCCCCATGCCGGTGTTGATCATAACCATTTAAAGTTCTTTTTAGTCAACCTCGTATTTTATTCGTCATTCGAAAAATAATTTGAATAGTAATCTGTGCAGTAAAATAATAATGGAGTGTTTATTGGTGTAATTTATTACCAGAAAACTCTAATTTTCGCGAAAAAAGAGAAGATATAAAAAAAAATTATAGAGATTTAATTTAATCTTTCTTGTAAGACTTTTTTATCTGCTCGAAAGCATTATAAACACAAATATTGTGATGCTATATTGCCTGAAAGTTGGAGTGATGAAATAATAGGTTATCATTCCTCTTGTTACAAGGAATTTAGAGAAAAATTTAAATATTTGTCTTATGAATAGTAAGTCCATTGTTTTTTTTTTTAATAAATAAATTTTAGTTTTGTAAGTTCACATTTTTACGTCATCATCCAGAAAAAAAATCTGTAAGCTTTGCTGTATTCTTTGAATAATAATTATAATAATAAATACACCCAGCATACATAGTCCTGACCCCACACTAAGATCGAATCTTGTGTCGTGGGTATCAGAAACTACGAGAGACTTTTCGGTCTCACAAACACCCAGACCCGTTTCGTTGCGGGGATCGAACCCGCGGCCTCTCGTTTCACAGGCGGCGTCAACCAATTGCGCCACGCCAATTATAGAAAGTATATTTTTCATATTTTCTTCAAAAATTTAATTTATAAAATAACTATATTTCAAAATTGATAAAAATTTATATATTTTATATATTTATAGATATATTTTTGAAAATAGTAAAATTTGTTTCCACGTGTTTTCAATTTACCCCATTTACAGTCGGAGAGTTCGGTTATGCTCGGAAAAGCTCGGTTTTTCTCGAAAATGCCAGTAAATTAAATTATCAATTGCCATTCAATATATTTTATATTGCATAGAAAAATAATTTAATTTCTGTATGATTTAAATTTATATTCTTATATAACTATATTTTACTAAGAATTTATTTAATGTAAGTTCAATTTTCAATCGCGTTGACGCTCGCTGATATTTATGTAAACATTATTTAATTGTATGATTATATTATTTACCTATATACATATATTTCCTTTCATTTGATATACTCAAAAATTACAAGTCTTATAGGACTAATAAAACATACCTTTCTTTTTGTAGGACATTGTTTTATTTGGACGAAATATATATTAACTTATCACGTGATACCTTTGTCCTACAGTTACTAATAAAAAAAAAAGTCCTGCGGTTTTGACAACTTTTGAGCGTAGGACCAAGATGACATACCACGCAATTTGTAGGACAATGTGGGTGGTAAACTATGCAAATGTTAGCTAACCAATAAAAAAAAATCAGCTAGTTAGTAATTATTTTTCATGACCTTGTTTATGATACATGTTGGAGAGGGGGGACTCCCTAACAAAACCTTATATTTTGTAGGACAAATATTTTTTCACGTTATTTAGATAATTATCTCGATAATCAACAAAGAAAAATTCAGTTAGTAATCAATTTTTAAAATTCGTCAAATCAACATGTTTTATCCTTGCTACCCCATTAAGCTACCGTTTACCAACATTACTGTAAGGAAAAAGTTGGGCGTCTAGTCAAAAGGAAGCTACTCACGAAAAATCAGCTTGTTAGTAATAAATGATGAAGAGTGTACCAGGGATCCTGTACTAAAATGTTTGTGAAGCTCACAAATATTTGTCTTGTGTGTGGGTGTTTTTGATACCCACGACACAAGACTTAATTAATTTTAATGTGGGGTTACGCTATGTATGTGACTGTTGGGTGTGTTTTTTGTTGATACTAACGCCATCTAGCGGCACTATTGTCTTTTGCTTGCAAACACTATTATTAATTATATATTAAGCGCCATCTATGTTTTTCCTTCATGAAGCATGACATTGTAAAATATAGTTTGGCACTAAAAATATTTATCAAAGCACTATCTACACGAGTTTTTCTTAAAAACATAATTAACCGCTATCTATATTTCTATAATTAAAACACTTTAATTATTCAAATTGAAAGCCTTTTTTTTTTTTTTTTTTTTGTTATCGCGGGGAAAAAACGATTTACCGCTACCGCTGCCTGGGGGGGAGGCGGAGCGGTGATGTTGGTTTCACCGGTCTTACGACTCAACGTTGAGCCAACCGGGAAAGATATTATCATCCGGGCGACCGTTGAGTCGAGTCCCTAACAGAATACCTACACCGGCATACCAACCAAAAACCCCACGGTGGTCCTCTTCTGCGCATTGGAGAGGCTCCGGGATCCAAAAGCAACATGCTATCGCCCCGCCGGAACCGCTCCTGCGCGATGCCGCACTACGGCCCACCCTACAGATCTACACCTCGTAGTCGCTTTCCATGGGCGCTACGCAGCCCCCCGCTGCGTGGCCGCAACTACCATTGCCCCCATTAGTCGCCTCTTACGACAGGCAGGGGATACCGTGGTGGAATTCTAAAAATAGCCCCCAATCCACAGGGCGGGAGTCGCCGGTTAATCCTCAACCCGGCGTCTCCTACGTCTCCTCGAACGACGAGAGGGATCTAATCGATCTCTTTCCCTCCCTGCCCTTTCCTTCTGCGAAATCACCCTTTCGCAGAAGTGGGCCATCGCCCGCCAGGACCTCGGGCTGGCAACCATTGATGATACAATGGCCGACAGCGAGAGGTCTCCCCCGACAACTGCGACGAGAGCGCTGCGCTCGCCATCCCAGGCTGGACACACCTCCAGAGTGTGTTGAGCCGTGTCCCGCGGACAGCTGTCACAGTGGTGACACACGGCTGACGTTTCCACGCCGACAACTCGACACAGGTACTCGCCAAAGCATCCATGGCCTGTGAGTACCTGCGTCAGTCGGAATGTCGCTGCTCCGTGACGCCTGTCCAGCCACTGGCTAAAGACAGGACGCACTGCTGCGACGGTCATCACACCCGCTGTAGGATTGTCCAGCCTAAGACGCCACTCCTCCACTGCATCTCTACGGAGGGAGTCACGAATGACTTCAACCTCTCTACGGGCCGGTCCATGCTCACGTCTTATAACATCCTCTCGCCAGTTAAATACCCCTGCGAGAACCTTGGCTTCAAGGTCCCAAGGTAGATAACCGGCCAGGACGCAGGCTGCCTCGAAAGAAATCGTACGGTAGCCCCTGATTGCTCGCTGCGCCGCTACTCGCTGTGGCTTGCGCAGGAGAGCGACGCACCGGTCGCTCAGAGACTCAGCCCATATAGGACTTCCATATAGAGCTATGGACCGTACAACTCCGGCATATAGCCCTCGGCAAGAGCTGCCAGGACCCTCCAGGTTGGGCAGCAGATAACTAAGTGCACCTGCTGTCCGGGACAGTTTTGTCCCTAGCTGTTTAAAATGGGCGTGGAATTCCCATCGGCCGTCGAGAACCAATCCTAAATACTTCATCGTAGAGCCGATAGGAATTCGCACACCATCCACGACAATATGGGCGCCGGCCGGTGGCCTCCTGCGAGGCCCATAGAAGCAAAGGGCCTCGGTCTTCTCAAGGGCCACCCTCAAGCCAAGTCGGCGGATGCGATCGACTATGTGGCCGGTGCCGACCGCCGCCTTCATTGCAGCTTCCTGGAAGGTTCTGGCAGATGCTGTTACCAGCGTGTCGTCGGCGTAACATGTAACGCAGACGCCCCAGAGGTTGGCACCACGGAGCACCCAGTCATACCCGATGTTCCACAAAAGAGGACCAAGAACGGAACCCTGTGGAACACCGCAGGTCATGGCTCGCCGGTGCCACCCGTCCGTGCCGGGGTACACTACGTACCTGTAAGACAGGTACGAGTGTACCAAGCGCCCCAGATAGGGTGGCACCTCGTGGTACCGCAGTGCTTCATGAATGCAGGCCCAGGGCAAGGTATTAAACGCATTGGCGATGTCGAGCGATACCGCCAATACGACCCCGCCCCGCGCGACTGCTTTCTCCGCCTCCGCTTTAACCCGCAGAATCGCGTGGATTGTTGATCGGCCTTTCCGAAATCCGAACTGGCAGTCGGCCAGATCCGGACCGACCCCCACTAGGTGCTCGACGAGGCATGCGTGAATGATTCGCTCGAAGAGTTTACAGACCTCGTCGAGCAGAACTATAGGCCGGTAGGCCGACGGCGCATCTGCGGGTTTCCCGCCTTTTTGAGCAGGACTAATTTCCCCGTTTTCCACCGAGACGGGAAAATGCCCTGCTCCAAGCAAGCGGAGAAAAGGCCCCGGAGCCTCGGACCCAAGTGCTCGCAGGCTAACAGCCAGACTTTTCCAGGTATACCATCGAGCCCCGGAGCCGTTTTCTTGCCTCGCAGTCGAAGCACTGCCGCCCGCAACTCTGCGGGCGAAACCTCTGGGATTTCCCTTGCCGAACTCGATGATGATGATGGCACCGACCCACGTAGTGCCATTGGTGGAGGAGTGGTTGGCGCTGTGGCAGGGAACAAGGTAGCGACGACTTGAGCTAATAATTCCGGTCGGAGACTCTGTGACAGGGGGGGTGCAAACGGTCGTAGTTTTTTCATCACCAGAAGATATGGTCGACCCCACGGGTTGCTGTCCAAAGTGCTCTGGAACTCCGTCCTAGCCGCCACCTTAGCTCTCTTAATGGCCACTTGCAGCGCTCTCTTTGCCTCTTTATAGAGTCCGTAAAGCTGCCGCTCCTGATGCACGTGACTTTCTGGTCTTATCCGACGACGACGATGTCTAGCGTACTGGCGGCGTGCCGCTACACACGAAACGCGTAGCTGTGTAAGCTCCGCTGACCACCAGTATACATTGTGCTGCAGCGGATGGCGATGGACACGGGGCATGGCTGCATCGCAAATATCTGGCATTACCATGCCGAACCATTCTGCCTCCTGGTCAACCTGAACCGGACCATCAGGGACAGGAAGCCACGAAATCACCATAGCGGCTAGCTTTACGGCCTCTTTGTCAAGACGTTTTATGGCCCACCGCGGGCTGTCCCATTGAAGGGCAGTTGGATATCTTCCGGGCTGAACGAAGTGGGACGCAGAGATGTCGAACCTGATATAGCGGTGGTCCGACAAAGTCTCCACGTCCGTAACAACCTTCCAGCCATAGATACGGCGTGCAACGGCTGGACTCGCGAAAGTCAAGTCGACTATTGAACCGCCGTTGTGCCGCACGCACGTATTCAGCGATCCTGTATTTATTATAGCCAGACCGGCGGAGATTGCCCATTCCTCCAGTACCTCACCACGTGCGCTTGTCGCCGGCGAACCCCAGGCCACAGATTTGGCGTTGAAATCACCGGCAACAATCACTGGATGAGGTTGGCCTTGCACTATTAGAGCCCCAAGCTGAACGAGAAAGGCCTCAAATTCAGTTAGGGGTCTGTTGGGTGAAAAGTAAACTCCAATTACCCAAATTTCTCCCAACAGAGTCGCGACGCATCCCCGCCCCTTCGCTACTTTTTCGAAGGGTGGGGAGCTGGCGGACCTCTGAGTGAAAATGGCCACCAAGCCATCGAGATCCCCCGCACAATCGTCAATAGGAGGGATACGGTATGGCTCGGCGACCACGGCCACTTGCACCGACCACTGCGCTAGGCTCTGGAATAGAAGATGTTGAGCACTTTCGCAGTGATTGATGTTCGCCTGGAGGAATTTTAATTCCATTATTGGGCAATCTCCATGCATTCAACCTCGGCCTGCGGTGGGCACTCAGACTGCGGCTGGGCCTTAGCAGCAGACGGTCTATCCGGTTTTCTGGCCATAAAGCGTCGGACCTTGCTATTGAAGGTAGGACAAGCTTGACCCCCAAGTTGATGGCCGGCAGGTTTTCCGGCCGTAGCGCAAAGGGCACAGTTCGGAGCGGTATCACACTGTCGAGCTTTATGGCCCGGCTGACTGCAACGGTAGCATAATTCGCTGCGATCCACTTTGGACTCACAGCGGTTCCTTACGTGCCCTGGTTCAAGGCAACGGTAACATCTTAAGGGCCGCGCTTCAAGCACAGTTATTTTGGCCGCAACCCAACCGATAAGAACTCGGTCTGACCCTTTTACTTTTTGGGCCGCCGTAACGGGCATTTTAACCCACACAGAGCCCAAACCCGAACGATCAGAGCGGATCTCTCCGACTCTTATTGCCTCTCTTTGGCATTCACCAACTTTGGCGAGCGCTGTAACAACCATTTCTGCGGTTGCCGTACAGTCTAGCCCAGAGAGCCGTAATTCGGCACACTTAGTGGGCCTGGTTATATGGACGTCGTCCGAACCGCTGAAACACGCTCTCAACCTATCCGCGAGTGCGTCGGCCGTCTTTTCATTATTAGCCCCGGGCACTTCATATATATGAGCACCTGTGACCGCAGACTTTGGCTTTAGTCTCTGGATATTAAGGCCAGAGAGGTCGACTCGATGTTGGGCGTCAGTCAAAACCTGGGCGTACGTAAGGCCCTTGGCCATAGCTGCCTGCGACAAGGTTATGACCACCGCCGCGGAACGCGGTTTTCGAAGCTTGGGCTCGGCTTTGTGTGGCTTTCGCTGTAGGTTTTCAACCTTGCTGTGTTTAGCTCTGCCCTTCTTCTTACCCGATACGACAGTCCACGGTGTTCCTGCAGGCTCTGACCCCGGCAACCCTGGATGGGGCACGCATAGTTGGGCCTGAAGTGTGTCACCACTTGCAGCTCTCCTGTTGGACTTTGAAACAGCTTTTTTCTGCTTGCTACTTTCCTGTACCGAACGCAAGGGCTCAATTACCGCTTGTGTCGACATATTGAATGGCCTCTGATTATTAGACACTGGTATTCTCCTGGCGGTTGCGAGATGGGGTAGTCCGTTACCCCTCCCCTTATTCTTACCGGAAGGTGGCGGCAGCTCCGGATATTCCCGCGACGCCTTCGATTCGTGAGCCAGAGGTGGCCTGTTTGTCGGACCCATAATGGCTGCCTCGAATTTAGCCGATAGACGAGCTTCAAGTCGCTCCATCGCTTCATCTATTGTATGAGAGCTTGACCCTGCCTCAAGTTGATCGAGGCGACGTCGAAGAGAGGCAATTTCTTCCGCCTGATCCGCCTTCTCTTTTTCGAGGCGAGTACTTGTGTCTTGCCACCGCTTAGCTTCCATCTCTAGTCGGGCCAAAACCATGGATTCTGGCTGGTTGACAAACTGAAGAAGAGTGTCATGCACGTAATTCAGTGTCTTCTTGTATGACCCTTTTAGGTTGCCTGTTTTACTAGACACCATCTTGACTAGTTTTCCTGCCTCCCTCAGTTGATCAGGCAGGATAACTCGTCTCTCCTCATCCGCCTCACTTGTTACTATGTTTGGAGGGGGCGGCGATTTCAAAATGGAGCGGACCCGTTGTTCCAATATATCTTCGTCTATCCTCTGGCGGGTAGCATCCTGCTTAGCAATTGCTAATGTTTTTTTAGCCGCAGCCAGTCCGACATATTTTCCCGTTGTGGGTGGGCGACCTCTTCCACGTGTTAGTCTAGTAGACTTGGCAGCTGGTTCTGCATCAGAGTCACTCGCGAGAGAAGACTGTGAGAGATCAGACTGGCCAGTTGATGCGCTCCAAAGGCGACCTTTTTGAGGACTGCTGCGCCGCGGTGACACACGACTATGTCCGAGCTCAGTAATGAGCTCCACCGGCTTCTCCACAGCTGCTATCTTTGTTGGCTCCAAGCCCATGCATTCCTCCGCTAACATCTCGACATCATCGGACTTGCGCCCTCCGTCCTCCGCCCGCACAGACCCAGCGTCGGGTACCGGTGCAGGCAACCTTTTCGTCTTTTTGGGTTTTTTGAATAAATGTTCAGTTTCCATTTGATTCCCACGAGTATGGGGGATATAAAAAGTCCACCCAGCCAGTGCCCCCTGTAGCTGGGTAAGCCTAGATGTAACCCACTAAGAGTTTCGGCCGGTTCTCTTGCGGGGGTCGCACTAGTAACCGAACTGCCCATCGGCCATGCATCCCTTCGCGGTGCGCCGCCGCTTGAGATTCGGGGTAACTTTTTATAGAGGTTTTCTCCCTCGCAGTCCGGGCAATTAAGCCAAGACCCTCGGTCCAATCGGAGCGCGAGACATAACCACAGACCTCCATATGATTGGATTACGATGATCCGACGGTGACAATGGGAAAGATATAATTCCCCCCATTGTCCACTCGGCGGCGGAATGAGCGCACACCGAGCCCGCCGACACCTCCAAAATATAACTGGAGGCTACCCGATGTTTGGGCCCACACAACCGTGCGGTGGCCGCCAGTGAAGACGAGCACCGCCCACCGGTCTCTGTCAGGATATTGGCCGTCGGTTCCAAAGGACCGCCGTTGCCCAGGGTACACCGCGTGGAGGTTTCCTGACATAGCACCCCCAAATTGAAAGCCTCGGCCATTGAGGAAAAACCAAAATAGAATAAATCTACGTATCAGGAAAAACATATTAAATTACATAAAGTAGAAACATTTTGTATCTTATGCTCGTTTGGACGTGAATATACTGAGAAATAAAATGACAAACTGAATTAATTATTATCGAACATAACTAGGTTCTTTTGGTGATTATTTCTCGTTATCCATATTTATATTGAACTGTCGAGTATCGATTATCCCGAGGGCAAGATATTTCATTCAAGAATACCAACAGTTTCCAGTAAACCTGAATTTTAGTTTTTCGATATCACCCAACAGTCACATACATAGTCCTGACCCCACACTAAGATCGTAAGAAGTAATGTGTCGTGCATCAGAAACTACGAGAGACTTTTCGGTCTCACAAACACCCAGACCCGGAACAAATACCTGTGGATCACACAAACATTTGTCTCGGTGCGAGTATCGAACCAGCGGCCTCGTCTCTCAGCCGGCGTCTAACCATAAACCAACTACGCCACGGAGGCTGTAAATACTGAAATAGGTACTTGTGTACCTAAACAAAATTATTGAACTATGTCGACCATATGACATATTATCATATTATAAAAGTCATCAAATTGTGACATATGTGTGACATACTTTGGGGCTCAAATCAAAGAGAATATAAAACACTACATTAGCTCAAATGGCTAGCATATTACAAGCGTCTGATAATACTTCATTTGTTTTGTGTTTTATTTATTTTTTAGCTCAGCGGATTAGCAAGTTATAAAATAACGGCGTTATTAGATAGACAGTTTAAAACCTATTAAAGTTATCGAACGTTTTGTCTTCTTCGCTCAAGCTGAATTCAAAAGTTGTTCGAAAGGGACCTAACATTTGATAACTAAAATAGGTTTTAAAACTGTCTATGAATAAAGCTGTTAGTAAATAGTAATCTAGTTATAGTCAGCATATCGCCAGCTTGTTCATCAATCGCTATTCAAATCTCTGGCAACCATAAGATTTAAAAAACCCCGCAGACCTTTCCTAATTTAATTATACCTGCTTTCGTGGTTAGGCTGGCCCAGGGCTTTTCTGTCCATTTTACATACATTTAAAATTCTTTGTTAGGGAAATCTCATTAACGCAGGTTTCCTCACTAAATTTTCCTTCACTGTCAAATCACGCGAAAAGAAATAAGAATAGATACACACGTAACTTCAGTCTTGGGTTTGAACCTGTGACCTCTGGATTTGCACTTCAGTCCTTAACTGAGCATTCATCCGCTTCCAAAATATATCCATATAAATACCCGTGCGAAATCTGAAATTAATTTCGTGAGTTATTTTTCACGGCCAAAACATTCTATCGATCGCAGTGAAATTGGGTAAAAGGTTAGCTTGAGACCTTGATGTGGACAAAGGCTATTTTTTATTACAAAACTTTATGCCATTTAAAAAAATTTGATAGAATAGTTAATGTGAAAATTACTATATTCATTTTCTTTAAAGGAAGAAGGATGGATAGGTAAATTAGTACCTATGAAAAATATTATGTTGCGGTCTTTTTTTGTTAACAGAGGATGTTATTTGCAGCAATTAATCAGGGACCGAAGCTAACTACACCTATTCGCGGGTCGAGGCAATCTAAAAATGGCGGGAGAACCATCGCAGAGGCGACTGGTGAAGCTAAATAACTGGCTAATAGCACAGCTAATAGGCAGCAGCGTCACCAACGCGAGAAACTACGCCCTGCCACAGGCCCTACGCTCGCCAAGCAATCTGCCAAGCGTCCACATTATTGGCTAAAACCCTTTTTATTACATATTTGGCATATATATTAAAAAGTTCCGAAGATTAAAGATTTTTATATAAGTTTATAAGCGGTGATGTAACGTTTTATATTAATACATTTTACTAATATGGAGATACCTATTTTGTGTTAATAATTTAATGTATAGTGGTTATAGTAATTTGTTTCCCGTTCAATAAGATTTAATCGTATGTAGTTCTTCAAGGTTTGCAAGCGTATTGCTGTCCTTCACTAACAACTGTTATCAACAATATAGTTGTCTCTGTCATCGGTAATGACGAATACGGCATAAATACATAAGAATTCGCATCTAAAAATGTTGACAGGTAATGATTTTTGTACCATTTAGTAGAAAATCATATGTATTTTTTTTTTTCAGTAAAACTAACTTGTATTTCAAATTTACACTAGAGTATAGACTGTGGTTGACTAATGTAAATATATTTTAATCGTAAAAGAAGCCTGATAATGGTTTGGTTGTGATTTTATTTATTTGTTCAATATGGTCCTTTGCAAATTCCTATAACATGAAAAGCAAAATCTAGAGCTAGTAGCTTAAATTTTTCTTTTTCCTGTAATGTCTAATATCGTCTTATATCAACACATTTAAACTTTGACATCTCACTCATTGGTCTAGCTGTAGCGTGTTTGGATGTAAGCCGAGAGATCCAGGATTCGTTTCAATGCTCAGTCACTTAACTTTGTTTGAGTTTTGTAATTTAATTTGCCAAATATCACAAGAGCCAGCCTAGCCGTGGAGCTCGATAATATAATTTTGGATCGAAAATAAGAAACAAAATGTGGGTGCCAGTATTTGCACCTATTTTACAATTATTATTTAGCAAATTGCAATTGAAAGCACAATGTGTATTAATCTTCAACAAATCAAACACAGCAATGATATTTTAAAGCAAACAAATAAATAAATCTACCATCCCATAAAGTAAGTAGAAAACGTATCACATAATTGGCAACATTGCCTCCCTCCGCCCGCGCAGTCGCCATTACTACACGACTCTCGCGCAACGGTGGTGCCTGCTGGACGATTAGTGTGTGAATTAGTGCAAATACAATAACATTTCCTGGAACTGTGTGTCATAGTGTCCATACGTGCCTGGATTGCAGTGTTCAGTATTTGTGATAGTGATACTATTCCACTCAACGCCGATTAGGACAAGGTGAGTTAAGTTTGCAAAAACAAGATTGGCGAAAAAAAAAAATTTGGCATTACGTCATCTGGAGCCAGTTTCGTGCTCTATTTATTATTTTAATAACCTCAATTTGAGTGCAAAAATGTATTGTTTTGATCAGACGTGCAAATTTCGCAATTTTTGTGTTATTGGTTTTTTGAGCGCGGGAAATTTGGATACCGCTATATGCATACCAAGTAGGTCTCATTTAGCAAGGTTTCTCCCGCTTATAGTGTATGCACTGTTGTTTCGAAGGAAATCTAAATGATTCCTAGATATTAAAAATAACATGCGTGCTCTGATCTCTAGTAATTGAAGATAAATAAATACACCCAACAGTCACATACATACATAGTCCTGACCCCACACTAAGATCGAGTCTTGTGTCGTATCAGAAACTACGAGCGACTTTTTGGTCTCACAAACAACCACTACCCAGACCCGAAAACAATACCTGTGGGTCACACAAACATTTGTTTACGTGCGGGGTTCGAACTCGCGGTTTCCCGCTTCACAGGTGGCGTCTAACCGACTGCGCCACGGAGGCTGTTAGAATGAAGATGCTCGCAGAATGTAGTATGATACATATTAGCTTGTCTGTATTATGTGATCATTGTTGGGGATTCCAATAAATAATAACATAATGTATTGGTGACGAGAGGAGTACAGTGCCATGCAGTTGATAATTTGCTTATGTGCAATCGTGAGTGGTGACGCTATCAGGCGAGCGAACTGCTAATTTCATTCAAGCTGATAAAATAATACAACAGTCACTAATTTTGACAGCCTCCGTGAAGCAGTTGGTTAGACGCCGGCTGTGAAACGTGTGACCGAAGGTTCGATCCCCGCACCCAGACAAATATTTGTGTGGTCACAGGTATTTATTTCGGGTCTGGGGTTTGTGAGACCGAAAAGTGTCTCGTAGCTTCCGATACCCAAGACACGATCTTATTGTGGGGTCAGGACTCAGGACTATGTATGTGACTGTTGGGTGCATTATTTACTAATGGTACTATGAGAATTCACGAATTTGGACGTATGCGATTTGTTTTTGTAAGTAGTTGGAGAAAGTACGGAAGTAACAGGTTCTAATCCGTATTCCGTGGAAAAATTGTGACGTGTTTATTTATAGATATCACTCCAACTGATTTTGGATGTAGGTTTTAACGCCACGATAAATTCGGTTTACGTTGAAATAACTCGATTGTATCAATTTATCAAGTATTTTATCCGCGTGCTTTCCGATTCTTAATTTATGTTTCATTTTCTCCGAAATAAACAATAGCTTGAGATACGAGCATGCCTATAAATATTGAACAATAATTTAGAATGCATCCCAATGAAACTAATATTAAGAATACCAAATAGCCCTTATTTTAATGCAGAATATGATGTATCTATGATCATACAAATCCATTGAAATATGATTTTGTTTACTTGTAACAAACATATAACAACATACATGTACATAAACTCACGCCTTTTTCCCTGAAGGGGTAGGCAGAGGTGCTACCAGGACACCCTCAGTTCGCCTTTCATGTTCCGTCCCACGATGTGATAGGAGACGAGCCTTATTAATTATCAATGTAATAAAATGTGAACAGAGAAAATCTTTTCTTATTATTTGAGAGCCTCCGTGGCACAGTTTGTTAGACGCCGCCTGTAAAATGAGAGGCCGTGGTTTCGATCCCCGCACCGAGACAAATATTTGTTTGATCCACAGATATTTGTTTCGGGTCTGGGTGTTTGTAAGAGCCAAAAGTCTCGTAGTTTCTGATACCCACGGCACAAGACTCTATCTTATTGTGGGGTTGCTATGTATGTGACTGTTGGGTGTATTTATTAAGCTTTCGGCAACAAAAGATTGTAGATGGCCTAAACTATGTCCGTCGCATTGCTGATGAACTATTATTCGATTCTATCATCATTCACAAAGCACGTAAAGGTTATTAGAAATTTTCCCAGTATTTTCCATGGATTCCGATTGTTAGTACTGACTGTGTTAAAAATCACTATCACCCACGTGAGTACGGGACACCTCTACAACCAACAGTTCTATTGAGAAGGCTTAGGCCGCAGTTCACCACGCTGGTCTAGTGCAGGTTGGCCGATCAACATAGAAAATCTTGATAGGCTCAGTAGTATGCAGTTAAAAAATTCTGTGTTTGGATAGCTCGGTTTATAAGCAATGTATCAATATGAACCATGAACCACATTTTAAGTTAAACCTGCAACAATACAACTGCGCAAGCTGCATCCAATTCTGTGCAGCAGTTTTTGCGTGTTGCAAACATACAGATATTTATACAAACAATAATTGTTTCAGCTTGTATTGTAGCTGTTATAAAGAACTCCATGTTAATTTTATTTATACATTACAATATACAGACATCGAAAAGTCATTTTTTTTAATATGTGTACTTAATTTGGTGCGTAATCAGTCGAGACGCCAGCTGTGTAACGAGAGGCTGTGGGTTCGACCGCACCGAGACAAATGTTTGATCAAGTTTTGGCCTCGGGTGTATTATGAGAGTTAAGTCTTGTAGTTTTTTTTTTGTAAAATCAGCATAAACAAATTTAAAAAGCTGTCATTTGTGTGATCCACAAATATTGCTTTAAAATGTCTGTTGTGAGTGCTAAGTGTTTTAGTTTTTTTGCATCCGTTTATATTAGCAACCGTAAACGACGAAGAATCCGTCACAGAACACACGTGTTTCGCGTTACGGGTTGTTTGTGTACATCCAACGTCGAAGAAGCCAGTACAACAGGGTTTTTGACTATGATCGATTTTTTTGGCGATAGGTTCGCCCCCTATAACATCGTGGGACGGAACATACAAGGCGAAATGTGGGTGTCCTTGTGGCGCCTCTGCCTACTTCTCCTGGGATAAAGGCGTGAGTTTATGTATGTATGTATGTATGGATTTTTTTATTATTTTGCGTATAAACACAAATACCATTAAAATAAAACATGTCTGTCCAGACAGTATTGAAGTAGATTTTAAAAAAGAGTGGGAGCGTAGTTGGTACATATTACCGTCTCTTTCACACGCGCATACTGTAATGCATATTAAGACTAGTGACGTCAATAGTTTTGTTTTGCATCCCTTTTCTTTTACTCCCACTTTTAGTTTAAAAGTACTTTTTAACTTGTATAATTCCGAATAGGTTTACAAAATTCTTTGTTTGCTAGATTTTGGATATTGATATCTTTTGATAAATACAATGAAAAAAAAATGGAGTCAAATACCCTCCTTAATGTTTCGACGTATGACAGATAAGTATCCACTTAGATTCTCTATCTGGAGTCTGGGCTGCACTTGATATCAGGCACATTGTAGTCACTTTGTAGTTTGTCATGCATTTACATAAACTATTGCACCTTTTGTAAGTCAAGGACTAATTATTAATAGAGCGAAAACAAAACAATGGAAAGACAAATTACGAAAAGGCTAATTTAAGTAATTGTTTAGTTTTAAAAATCTTCCTTAAAAATTATACGTCACGATGTATTTCCTACAGCAAATGTACGTTTTTAATGTGAATAAAATAATTATGGCAAAATTACGTTTTCGTTTTTGAATTATTTCCTGCATTTATGTTATACGAGTAGGATCATGCTTTTATCAAGTCCTGAGAATGACCAGCTAACAGATAGACGGATAACTAATTGACCCAATAAAAGATCTTTCTCGTGATTCCATTTCAAATTTCGAATTAGAATAAAAAAATGTTATTTTTATTCTATTGTATGCTACAGTGGCGCACAATTTTCCATGACCCCGGTGGCTGTTTGTAGAACTAAATGAAATCGTATTTCAAGAGTTGGCTCAAAGCCTTCCGTTTTTCCTTTAAGATACGGAATTTTAAATGGAAGGACAATAAGGTAAATTCTAGCCTCTACGTAGATCTACAATATTTTCCGTAAACTATATTTAAATCCGAAATACCATGCACGTTGGTTTCTCCATTGATAAGGAAACAGTGTCTAACCAGTTACGCAACATTTAATAACGTAATATTTATTAGAACGGTCGCGCGAACAAATGTTGCAAAAAACTGCCATACTGCTATTTATGTGTCTGTCCCTGTCACTCGTACAGAGTAAGCATCTTCCATCTCGATCGAATGGTTTCTTGTGTCTCTTGTATGCGTACACAAATTTTGTTCCCCATGTTCGGTCCAGTACAAAGACAAAGACATACGAAATATAGCCTAAATTATATTAGAGCGTTTCATTCATTTCGTTTATCACACAAATTCCTCTAAAAACATAACAATATTATACTTTAATAACTCGCACTAGTATTGTTCAGAATAATTAGCGTTAAATGTTATAATTACTCACCAGTTCTAATTAACCGCATGCGATAAGTGTTGCTAAAATTGTTTGTTTGCACCATTGTGTACTATATGCGACCCACGACTGAGCTCCATCGAGTGGGAGCTACTTGATAAATAAACCAAGTTAATTCTTATTGAATATTAGTTCTGTTATGTTTTGAAGTCCAATGTCCAATAGCGATGGAATTTAAATAGAATAAACTAGAAATGAATCATAGCCAAAAATAATAATTAAAATCAGTCCAGATAAGTTATACGCGAACATGTTTTCAGTGGTAGGTCTCTTAGTGTAATGCCGTTGATGTGCATAATTATTAAATAAATACACCCAACAATCATATACATAGTCCTGACCCCACACTAAGATCGAGTCTTGTGTCTTGAGTAACTACGAGAGACTTTTACGGTCTCACAAACACCCAGACCCGGAACAAATATCTGTGGATTACACAAATATTTGTCTCAGTGCGGGATTAGAACCCGCGGCCTTTCGTTTCACAGCCGGCGTCTAACCAACTGCACCACGAAGGCTGTCATTATGTCTGATTATATGCGGATATACACAGGTGAATGAACCTGAAACACGACATATACGGTTTAGTATGACGGGTTCTTATCCGCTGTACGATTGTCGCTATCGGGCGAATACGAATGCACTTGAACTATATCTGTATCAGCCCATTTACGTCCGGCATCGAGGCACGGGCCTCCTCTACAATCGAGAGTACGATTGAGAGGGTTTAGTACAGTCCACCACGCTGGCCTAGTGGCGGACTTTACATACCATAGAATTTCTCACTAATCGCTATCGTATGCAGGTTTCCTCCAACCAGCAATAAAAATCAGCTTCGGTGGTGACTAACTTTCTCGCTAGTATTTATGCGTATAACCTGCGTATTTTTCCAAGTCACCACATATGACCAACAGTCACTCGCGCAGTGAAAGTCCTGTGTAGTGTGTAGCGAACATTGAACTTTCACATAATTCTTCATTTGTAGAGCTACCGTTTATACTGGCAAAGAATATCCCGCCTACATTACATTTATTCCTGTCAGCCAGAATTGACAGCAAAGACTAGGGTATTTGACTCCATTTTTTATTGTATCAATCAAAATGTATCCATATCCAAAATCTAGCAAACAATTTTGTAAATTCATTCAGTATTCAACAAGGTAGAAACGGTTTAAAACTTGTAGTGGGAGTAAAAGAAAAGGGATGCAAAATGAAACTAGTGACGTCACTAGTCTTAATATGCATTACAGTGTGCGCGTGTGAAAGAGACGGTAATATGTACCAACTAAGCGCTCCCACTCTTTTTTAAAAATATATAAAAAAAAAGAAGGAAAAACTGGTGTCGAAAATGCATTCGAAATTATCATGCTTCCAACAAAAATATTATGGTCGCTTTATGTAAACAAACAGGTTACTAAATCAAGATAATGATGTAATTGACTCACTTTTTTGTGTCATAAAGGTTACATTATCTTAAATCTAACATAAAAAGAACTTGCAAACGCATTCGGAGTTAAACAAGATAGGAATTATTTAAATCTTGTAGATTTTGTATTACAATGAATATAGTGAGTAGTGACGTAATTATTCGTATACTACCATATTGTATTAAATTATTCCACTAAAAGTCTTCAAGTACTTTTTGCAATTTATTATTCCGATACAGTCCTATCCTCTTTACAAATTGTTCCTTGTGTCACTCTGTACAATGCACTGTACGTTTTATATTTTCCCCCGAACCTATCGATATCAATGTTACACTAGATAAGACATTCAGTACAAAAAATGTGTCCTACGTACTTGCGGTGCATGCACCACACATGAATCAGTTTGCTTCGTGACAGTGACAGTGCAGTACGCCATATCGCATACGTTTAAAAGTAATAAATGAATGTTTCGCCGTCAAACCGAAAGCAAATCGTCTGAAGATACAATATTTTAATAAAATATCAGGTACGTGATGTAATATTGCAGTGTGCTTTTAAAATACGGGGCACTTTATTTCTTTGACGTGTCTCGTCTATCGGTAGAATATAAGTCAATGCCCGAACCAATATCGCTCAATCAGATAGTATATCTTTTTAATTGCATTGTGTGATGTGACTGAAGGCACTAATACTACCACCTGGCTTCGTTTTCGGTCGCAGTCTCGATATACCCTGTATATTAGGTGCTTATTTGTCGTATTTAAATAGCCACTCCCATAGCTCAAGTAATAAAAACGAATGATGCATTTATATGGTAATGTTGATAACTCGTTTCTGCATATAAAAACTTGCGTGCGGGGAATTACTGAGATCTAGTTTCGTAAATCCCACGTGAACGTTGTGTGCTATAATTTATTCGCGAGGCTTTGTTTATACATATTGGGTTGCGACTTGCGAGGTTCTGAGTACGAATACTATGTATGTCGGGAAAATAGGAATATACATACATAAACTCACGCCTTTTTTCCCCAGAAAGGGTAGGCAGAGGTGCCAGGACACCCACATTTCACCTTGTATGTTCCGTCCCATGATGTGATAGGGGGCGAGCCTCTCGCCATATCGGGCACAAATTCCTGACTCCGGGCTTATAATGAATAAAAAAATCCAATACCACTTTGTCCGACCTGGGATTCGAACTCGAGACCTTAGCTTTGTAGTCGTACCGTAGTACAACTACGCCACTGAGGCAGTCATTCAAAATAAGTACATTTTTGAAATTTCTCATGTAATATTTCCGTTATAGTTATTGGTTCGCTGACATGTGATGATAATAATAATTTTGGTTAACTGTGGATAGCACTATGTCTCAGCCTACCTTTTTAGGGATACGAGCGTGAATTTCTGAATGAAAAGTAGCATGGTCGGTACAAAACCTATATAATATAGGTGGTGGATCTCTCCATATGTGACAGACTCCATGGGTAGGTACCACCGCAATGTCCATATTTCCCACCAAACAGCAGTGTAAATGCACTGTTGTGCTCCGGTTTGAAGGACATTGTAGCCAGAGTAATTACTAACAGACATAATGAGATTTAACATCTTATGTCTCATGATGGCGAGTGCAGTGGAATGCCAAGCATTGCTTTGTTAATCATGGTTTTGTTTGGTTTTTCTAGTGTCCATGAGCGGTCGTATCGCTAACCATCAGGCGAATGGCATGCTAGTCTCGCCATTCATGTCAATGAAAAAAAAAGTTTATGTACGGAGTAAATGTTTTTGTGCAAAAAAAGTTTACTTTAATACATGTTGCTGCGTTGCTGGATGCATGCCGTTTCCAATACGCTGGATGTCCTTGAAGAGCCTATATTTAACAGGAGACTTCCGTGCACAACATATTATGACCAAACCAGCGTGATTTTGTCGACGGGGAATTTTTTATTTATTTATTATCCAAAGTCTGTACCTGCAATTGTTAAAATGACGGTTGCATTTAAAATATAACATACAAACAAAATAAATAAATCAGGGCTGCCTAGGTGCCGCACGCGACGGTTTGATTGCAAAGCTAAGGTCTCGGGTGCGATTCGCTGGTCGGGCAAAATGATATTGGATTTTTCTATTCATTATCAGCCCGGAGTCGGGAATTTGTGCCCGATATGGCGATAGGTTCGCACCGTTTCACATCGTGGTACGGAAAATACAAGGCGAAACGTGGGTGTCCTGGTTGCACCTCTGCCTACTCCTTCTGGGACAAAGGCGTGAGTTTATGATTTTGTTTTTGATATACTTTCCTACCAGTATTAAAATTACAAAGGCTTGGTTAAAACAAAATGATATTATGTAGGTACACGCGCGACAGGAAAACTCCTAACTTGGGCAACAGCATTCGCATGGCTATAACTCAATGTGTCATATAAGCTGGGTGACATAATTATAACGGAATTTATGACTTGAACTCTTATCAAACATAACCGTACGGCTTAGTATTAACTCATTAAACACATGTATATATATGAGTGATATTGGATTTTTCTATTCATTATCAGCCCGGAGTCAGGAATTTGTGCCCGATATGGCGATAGGCTCGCCCCCTATCACATCGTGGGACGGAACATGCAAGGCGAAATGTGGGTGTCCTGGTGGCGCCTCTGCCTACCCCTTCGGGGATAAAGGCGTGAGTTTATGTATGTATGTATATACATGAATGTGTACATATCACATCGTATAAAATCAGCGTTGCGCTGTGGCTCGTGCCTTGGTGCAACATCTAAGCTGAGTGGTCCCCTACTTTGTCACAGCGATGCGACGTGCATTCTCATTTACAGTAAATATTATTGTTTTTTATTTATTTTTTATTATGTATGAACATTGTATGTATAAATTTTTGTTAGCGTGTATGTGCGTTGTCTTGTGTGACAAATAAATATACCTTTCTTTCTTTCTTTCTATCTTTCTTACATATCTTTATTATATGTATACGTCCCACTGCAGGGCACGGGCCTCCTCTACAATCGAGAGTACGATTGAGAGAGGTTAGTACAGTCCACCACGCTGGCCTAGTGTCAGGCGGACTTTACATACCATAGAAATTTTAAAAAATCGCTGTAGTTTGCAGGTTTCCTTAGAATGTTTTCCTTGGCTGTTACAGTGCGTGGTGAGACTATCAACACACATGTCGGACTCCGTGACGCAGTTGGTTAGACGCCGCCTGTGAAACAAGAGGCCGCGGGTTCGATCCCCGCACCGAGACAAATGTTTGTCTGGGATGTATCCTTGTGCTCACCACTTACTGATGTGTATCGATTAATATTATTAATTTTAACAGTGAAGGAGAACGTTGGGAGTAAAACCACATACCTACAAATTCTGAGTTATTCATACAAAGATACTTTAATATCAAACTATCAAATTTTAATTACCACTATTGAATCTGCTGAATATTTATGGACTGACAGACACACAGCTGTTTTAATATTGTTATAAGGTTTGATGTCACGCAGACTGTCTCACAATTATAAGTTAAACTAATATTAAGCGCTAACCCATAGGCAGCCTCCGTGGCGCAGTTGGTTAGACGACGCCGGCTGTGAAACGAGAGGCCGCGGGTTCGATCCTCGCACCGAAACAAATGTTTGCATGATCCATAGGTATTTGTTTCGGGTCTGGTTGTTTGTGATAGTACTCCACTACTCTCATAGTTGCTGATACCCACGACACAAGACTCGATCTTAGCGTGGGACCAGGACTATGTACATATGTGACTATTGAGTGTATTTGTTTACTGCAGCTTGGCGGCAGAAATACACATTTATTTAATTAATTAATACGGTTAAACCATTTTACTTAATTACTTACAATTTAGGCAAGTAGCAAAACAATACAACACAAAGCAATGCTTGACATTCCACTACGCTCGCCATCCTAAGACATAAGATGTAAAGTCCTATTATGTCCAGTAGTTACTCTGGCTACAATGTCCTTCAATCCGGAACAACACAGTGCATGTACGCTGCTGTTTGTTGGAGAAATAGACATTGCGGTGACACCTACCCAGGCGGCCGCTCGCATATGAGAGACCTACCACCAGTATTTCTCACTATGTTTATTAATATTGTCTACTATTGTTTGTATAAATATACCTATTACCTACACAGACGGCCTTTCACATACCAGTGGCCTACCTACTTGTATTATTGTTTTAATTTTTCGTATAAACGTATACTGCCCTGGTTATACACACTGACCGCAAACGATAAGCCTTGTTATGTGCGACGCTAATGGACTAGGGGGGGGTCAAATGATTAGTCATTGACGTCATCGTAATGCCTGGGCCGTTTGTATTTAAGGCGCTATCCTGAGTTAATGACCTTGAGCATTCGCTAAACATTCCGGTGCTGTCAGACCTGATATCTTCATGACGGTCATGGTTTGGTATTAGGAAATGACCTTGGATTTTTTAAATACCGATTGATTTCGCAAAAACAATTAAACAGAAAATTCTGATTTATTTTGTCAATTTACTTTGCCAAATATAAGCAGTTTTTACATACATAAAACATTAAAATTGCACAGCAGACTCACAACACTAAAACATATTCAAGTTCTAAATTTAAAATTTTGACGTTACGATAGAAACTTATCGCACATTCATACATATAACTATCTCGCTCGCACGTCCGTATATTGTATGTCCTTTCCCTTTCTATAGTATCGGTGCTAAGTGAATTTTAATTATCAATGACTTGATATTTGCTAAACAAGGCCGCCAATTTGATTCCTTCCTCGAATTGCACAATATCAACATAATGTAACTATATGACAGATGAAGTATTAAAATATTTTATTTCTATGTCAACATCATCAAACTTTTAACGTTTAATAAATAAACAATAACTAAGATAAACTATAACGGCCTTATTCATGGACAATTTTAAAACCTATTTTAGTTATCGAATGTTTTGTCTTCTTCGCTCAAACTGAACTCAAAAATAGGTTTTAAATCTGTCTATGAGTAAGGTCGTTTAAGTGTATATTTAAAATTATCAAAAACTATTAGCCATGACCCTAAATTAAGTAATAAAAAACATGTACATACAGCAGACATGTAAAAAAAGCTCAGGTGTGGTTTGAACCCACGACCTCTGTCGGCACTGTTCCGCTCCGAATTACGCTAACATGGACACACCGTTTTTATGGCTACTTGTATTTAATGTTATTTTACTTCTAAGAAATGACATGTTCAGATTGTGAAAACCCGCTACAGTGACCCGTGCAATGTGTAAATGTACACATACATACATAAACTCACACCCTTTTCCCAAAAGGGGTAGACAAAGATGCTACCAGGACACCCACATTCAGACTTATGTGTTCCGTCCCACAATGTGATAAGCGGCGAGCCTATCGCAATATCGGATAATAAATCCAATATTACTTTGCACGACCCGGGATTCGAACCCGAGACCTCAGGTTTGTACCGTTTGTTGATCTCAGGTACCGTACCGTACCGTACTTGTACCGCAGTACAAGATGAAGATGGAGAAATACTGGTGGCAGGTGTCTCATATGTGAGAGGCCTCCTGGGTAGGTACCACCGCAATGTCTATTTCTCTAACAAACAGCAGTGTAAATGCACTGATGAGTTCCGGTCTAAAGGACATTGTAGCCAGAGTAACTACTGGACATAATGAGACTTCACATCCTATGTCTCAGGATGGCGAGCGCAGTGAAATGCCAAGCATTGCTTCGTAATTCATGTTGTTGTTTGGTTTTGCTACTATCCATGAGCAGTCGTATCGCTTACCATCAGGCGAATGACACGCTCGTCTCGCCATTTATTGCAATAAAAAAAAACATGAAGGCTCAAGCAAAACCCACTTAAAATGAAACCAAAAAAATATATTGAAGTTCGAATTTGGCTTACGGTCGAACAATGCGATAAAGGTTCAACGAACCCCCCGAAATAGGTAACGGTAATATAGCCGAGATGAAATTTAGTGGACCTGACCGCAAACATTAAAATCATGTAACACTTTATTTACGATCTGAGGTTCCTGGGGTCGATTCCTAGGTTGTGTATTTTTTATTTACCTGATGGCAAGGTCGCGTAGATAAGGTATCCATTGGCAGTACAGTTATCTTCTACCATTGGACATAATTATTTATTTATTTATATACACTTTATTGCACACACACAAAAAAATACAAATAAAAAGTAAATCACATGCATAAAAAGTACAATTGGCGGTCTTATCGCTCCTAAAACCAATTTTAGTTATCGAATGTTTTGTTGTCTTTGATCAAACTGAATTCTAAAGTCGTTCGAAAGGGACGAAACATTTGAACTAAAATAGGTTTTAAATCTGTCTATGAATAAGGCCGTTAGTCTTCCACGGTCGCCTAGTATAAGTAAATGGACTTCATATAGAACAAAATGGGGTGGATAGGGATGAAACTAGTCGCCTTGCTATGAAATTAAAGTGGTGATATTTGATCACAACACAATTCTAGGATTTTACTAATAAATAAATACACCCAACAGTCACATACATAGTCCTGACCCTACACTAAGACCGAGTCTTGTGTCGTATCAGAAACTAAGTGAGTCATTTCGGTCTCACAAACATCCAGACCCGAAACAAATACATGTGTTTTACACAAACATTTGTCTCGGTGCGGGGATCAAACCCGGGGCCTCTCGTCTCACAGCCAGCGTCTAACCAACTGCGCCACGGAGGCTGTCGTCACTCGACCATATTAGCTATTTACCCAGCGTCTTAAATTACCCCATTCACTTTTTAAATTCTGTAGAAGTTTTAAATATGCAGGTTTTCTCGCGATGTTTTCCTTCACCATTAAAGTTATTATCTACCAACACGTAATCAAAAGTAAGAGGTGTATGCCTCAGGCGTATTTGAGGCAAAAAGTGAAAAGAGCAGTGTTTATAACTCTCATTATGAATACGTGAATGTTACACATTGAAATGTATTTTTTAAATACACTCAAATACACCCAACAGTCACATACATGTGTCCTGACTCCACACTAAGATCGAGTCTTGTGTCGTGGGTATCAGGAACTACGAGAGACTTTTCGGTCTCACAAACACCCAGACCCGAAACAAATACCTGTGGATCACACAAATATTTGTTTCGGTGCGGGGATCGAACCCGCGGCCTCTCGTTTCACAGGCGGCGTCTAACCAACTGTGCCACGGAGGCTGTCAAACGGATTATATCGCGGTTTTATTTTTTTTTTAATTTCTAACTCCCAATTAAAAAAAATTACTTTAAAGGTATCGGGGTCACGAGGCGGACACCGACTTTGAAAAATGTAAAAATTTAACCAAATCCGCGATAAAGTTCGTAAAAAGTAGCCTTTGTGTTATTCCGGGATATCAGCTACCTCCACACCAAATTTCATCATAATTGGTCCAGCTGTTTGAGCGTGAAGAAGTAACAAACACACAAACTTTCGACTTTAAAATATTAGTATTGTAGGATGTTCCACTTTAGCGTCTGAACTACTGCACCGATTTTGATTAATGAGGTGTCAATCGATTTGTTATTGTGTTGCGGGTGTCATAGGCTTTATTTTTAACCGATTACGGCACAACAAAAAGAATGGTTATGTTTTTATTAGGTTATTTCTTTGTATTTTTTTTTCGAAGCCGTAATCCTGCAATATGCGAGCCATCTATCTTCCGCGCAACGTGTATTGGTAACTAAACTACCTGATGAAGAAAAAAAGCATTATTGGTACCTGCCAGTACCTAGTACAGTTACTTACAACACAAAATCAACCCTATATTCTGCAGCTAGAGTCTAAATTACCACCACACATACACTTTAGAAACTTGTTATAAATACGCACGCATTGGCAAACAAAAATAAACCTTATCGATATTGTTTTTAAATATTTTTTCCTTTAAACTTTTTGCGTGTATGTAAATTGCTTTTGCCGTAACATTTTAAAGATAATATAGTCTTTAACTACATTGAATTAAAGGTAATTTTTGTGTAACGCAAGAATAAACAATTCGTTCGTAATTTATGACTACTATTCAGTTGAAATCAACCTTGTATTTATAATTTGATGCTGTTTTCTGAGCCTGTTTTGTACTACACAAAACATTTTTTGTACGCGAAATATCTGCGCTGCACCTGACCGTACGTGGAATGCCGTCCAAAGAGCTGATAAAGTATCCACTTGCAAGACAATTATTTAATACACCAATTATTTATTGCCATTTTATACAATTATGTTGCACCAGTCATTTATATATCTCATGCTTATTTTAGAGGTATCATAATTAAACGTATTTGTTTAACCGTCCCGTACAAATTACCAAGACATCGCATAACTAACACCTTTTATATACCATCGATACGTACTAACACTGGACTCAACTCACCAATCACTAGAATGTGTAGCACATACAATGCTCTGAACAACAAAACATTAGATCTCGACATATTTAGTACTCCAATATCTAAATTCAAAAAACAAGCACTGACCCTATTGCTCAAAAATTAACTAAATTACAAGATTTGTTATTTATCTTTTATTTTTTTTTTACCTAGATGTTATATTATTTTGATTAGAATTACAGTTTATTTTTATTTTTTTACCACTATCGTGTATTACCCTCGCTTTGTGAATGTTGTACACACCTCTTATAGGCATGTGCATCAGAATTTTATTTTGTAAGTGTTTTTGTATATTTTTAATGCTTAAGTTGTTGGTGTGTCTTTTTAAAATAAATTAAATTATTTCAATGACAGACATAATGAGACTTAACATCTTATGTCTCATGGCGAGCGTAGTGGAATGCCAGGCACTGCTTTGTAATTCATGGTGCTTGGTTTTGCTACTGTCCATGAGCGGTCGTATCGCTTACTATCATGTGAATGGCATGCTCGTGTCGCCATTCGAAAAAAAGATGAAGAGACCGGCTGTACGGCTTAAAAGGACTTGTTAAATATGTCTAGTCAGACCAAAAAACCGTTTTATCTTCGAAATTGAATAAAACTGGTACACATAACTCACATCAAACTCTCCTAAGAAGGTCAACAAATTTAAATTCATAAGCTTCTGGGTATTTTTAGTTCGGATGGATGTAAACAACTTAAGGAAAATATTGAGATGTTCTGCCTGCATAGCAATAGCGGTCAGAGATCTTATTTGTCAATAAGAAGTGTTTATTTATTAACTAATTGTTTACTATCGACTGCCTCCGTGGCGTGGTTGGTTAGAAGCCGGCTGTGAAACGAAAGGCCGTGGGTTCGATCCCCGCACAGAGACGAATGTTTGTGTGCAGTGTGAACAAGTATTTGTTTCGGGTCTGGGTGTTTGTTAGAGCCAAAAGTCTCACGTAGTTTCTGATACACGGCACAAGACTCGATATTAGTGTCGGGTCAGGACTATGTATTTGACTATTGGGTGTAGTATTTTTTATTTATTAATTCTTTAATACACGAAATCTGCTAACCGCGTAAAGCCAATGTGATAAATTAAAAATATTAGTTTCAAAGGGGTTATTAGACAGCTAAGTTGATACCTGCACTAGGCCAGCGTGGTGGACTATATAGCCTTACCCGTTATACCGTACTCTCGACTGTAGAGGAGGCCCGTGCGATGCAGTAGGACGTATATGGATATGGGCTAATACAGGCAAGTTGTCAACTGTTCTCCATCTCATCGCTTACCATCAGGCGAATGGCATGCTCGTCTCGCCATGCATTGCAATAAAAAAGGCAAAATATACCATTACTCTTCCCATCCGTTTTCTCATAGTGCGTGGTGAGTGATAAATACACACGTGACTCGGAAAAGTCAAAGGTGTGCCCTGGGATTTGAACCCGCGACCACCGTGAACATGTTGGCAGCAACTTCTGGTCCGTTACCAACAGGCCACTTCGCACTTGTTTACACGCATTGAAATCGAAACACGACACATGTGTCGCTATGACGGGTTTCTTCGGAGTGCTATTGCTAACCGGGTGGCTCCGAGTCCTACCACCTGCGGTCTTTGATAATCTCACTTATTTGAAAATGTATTTTAAATTTACAATTTGAATAAAAAATAATTAAAAAAAAATGCCTCGGTGGCGTAGTTGTACTACGGTACGACTACAAAGCTGAGGTCTCAGGTTCGAATCCCGGGTCGGGCAAAGTGATATTGGCTTTTTCTATTCATTATCAGCCCGGAGTCAGGAATTTGTGCCCGATATGGCGATAGGCTCGCCCCCTATAACACCATAGGACGGAACATATAAGGCGAAATGTGGGTGTCTTGGTAGCACTGCTTACCCCTTCTGGGAAAAAGGCGTGAGTTCAAGTAATTATGTATGTAAGATATGAGTAAATTCGTGTGTAAAACTAACTTCGCAACTACATCGCTGTCTTGTGTTCCAATTAAGCGCATAAGGTTAAAAACACAGGCAATTTAAAATTCTATTTAAAGACATCACGATGGTGACGCGTGAACTATGTTGCCAGACGTAAAAAAATACCCGGGTTTTGGGGACTTTGAAAACGATCTCTAAAGTAATATGAGAGTCACTGACGGGTTCTCAACGGCGTGTGATGATTCGATATTAGTATTTGATATGTATAAGGCACATAAATATAAAATTAATTATAAGTACCCGCCTATTGTACATCGTCCCCACTTTGCTAATAAATGACAGTTCGCGATAGTCCGTGTTTCATTGCATACATCACATTGGCGCAGCCGGTTATTTGTATAGTCGCGGTGATTTGTTCTCTTCACAATGCCTATCGGAAAGATCGAGACGTTTGATATCGGTTCTAATAATTGGACTGCATATTGTCGCCGGGTGAAACAGTTTATTTCACTTAATCAAATACCAGACAATTTGCACGTGGCTACCTTAGTGACACACGTGGGTGAGAAATGTTACGACCTTATGTGTGACCTGTGCGCGCCCGACTTACCGGAAAGTAAAACGTTCGATCAGTTGGAACAAATTATCAAAGTACATCTCGAACCTCAACGATCGGAGATCGCGGAACGACATATATTTCGGCAAAGAAAGCAGATGCAGGGTGAGACCGTGAGCGATTATTTGCAAAGTCTGAAACATCTGGCCAAGACTTGCAATTTTACCAATGTAACCTCAAATCCTTTAGAGATTAACTTGAGGGATCAATTCGTCTCCGGCCTTCACAACGAGGACATGCGATCTCGGCTTTTTGCTGAAAAGAATTTGGACTACAACCGAGCAGTGGAGTTGGCACTCGCGCTGGAGGCGGCAACTAGACACGCGATGATCGCGTCGTCCAGCACTAGCGGCGGCGGCGGGGCCTCGGCCGAGGCGGCCGAGCCGCTACACCGCGTGGCGTCAGCGCACGGAGTTCGCCGTTCACCCTTGTCACGGGCCGAGCCGCAGGCTGTGTCTCAGGATTTCAGTGGCAGTTCCGGGGCGCGGCGTGGTTGTACGCGGTGCGGGAAGGAGGGTCACACAGCAGCCAGGTGCCGATTCAAAAATTACTCGTGCGATCGGTGCGGCAAAAAGGGGCACCTCAAAGTGGTATGTAGTGAAGGTGTCAGTGGAACGTCCAACGGACCCAAGAATCCTAGAGGTCAGTTTTTCTTGGATGATTCTAGTGAAGGAGACTTAAACTTTTATAATATCGTGTGTGGAGACGGTGATGCACCGTATTATATTCAGTTGAAAGTGGAAAACCGGTACATTACTTTTGAATTGGATACCGGCAGTAAAATATCTGTTATTTCAAAAAGTTTTTATGATAAATTGTTATCACACATTCCTATTAAAAAAAAATGTTTACGCTTAAAGTCATACACGGGCACTATCATAGAACCTTTGGGCTATATTATTGTAAATGTCGTGTACAAATCTATAACTGAGATGCTCGAGTTATATATTGTCGAAAAAGGAGGCCCACCATTGATGGGTCGAACGTGGATGCGTTGTTTACGGTTAGATATTTCTAATTGTTATAATATAGCTAAAGGTTGTGATGATGAAATAGCCACTTTAAGAATGGAATTCCCGGAAGTGTTTGCTGATGGGCTTGGGACTTTCAAAACTCCATTACGTTTACATTTAGCGGACCCGACGCCAGTATATGTTAAAGCGCGTCCGCTGCCACTCGCCTTACGCGAGCCAGTTGAGCGCGAGTTAGAGATATTGCAACGTGATGACGTCATTTATAAAGTAAATAGCTCAGACTATGGAACTCCTATAGTCCCAGTTATAAAAAAAAATGGTGAAATCCGCATTTGCGGTGATTACAAGATCACCATTAATCCTCGTATTAAAGACTTTCATTACCCTTTACCGCGTATTGAAGACATATTTGCTACGCTATCGGGGGGTCAACAATTCTCGAAGCTCGATTTGTCCCATGCTTACCAGCAACTCTTATTAACGGATGATTCACAGCCGATGACAGCAATATCGACCCACGTCGGTACATATGTTTACAAACGTGTTCCCTTTGGTATAAAATGTATTCCAGAACATTTTCAAAAAATAATTGAGGAAACACTTAGTGGATTGCCTTCAACGGTTGTGTGGATCGACGACATCTGTGTCACGGGAAAAGACAAAGCCACTCATTTGAGAAATTTAAGATTAGTATTGTCAAGACTCAATGAAGTAGGACTACGGGTTAATTGGTCAAAATGTGAATTTTTCAAAAATAGCGTGACATATTTAGGATACCGCATCGATAAAGATGGTCTGCATACTGACGAAAAAAAAGTGGAGGCTATTGTTGCTGCCCCTACTCCAACAAATATTAGTCAATTAAAAAGTTTTGTAGGGCTAGTCAACTTTTACGCTAAGTTCTGTGTTAACATGTCTGAAATTTTAAAACCGTTGTATAATTTGCTTAAAAAGAATGTAAAATGGCATTGGAGTGAGGAGTGTAAGGCGGCATTTAAAAATATTAAACGTAAATTATCACGCGCGCCGATGCTAGCTCACTATGACCCGACGTTGCCGTTGATATTGTCGGTAGACAGCAGCGCGTACGGACTCGGCGCGGTGTTGTCGCACCGCTACCCGGACGGAACGGAACGATTGATCAGCAGCGCTTCCCGAACTTTAAATGACGCTGAACAAAACTATTCACAGTTAGATAAAGAAGCGCTTGCCATTGTTTTCGGGGTGACTAAACACCACCAGTACCTATATGGCAGGAAATTTTTATTACGTAGTGATCACAGGGCTTTAAGTTATATATTTGGGAAAAATAAAGGTATTCCGCAAACTGCGGCTAGTCGTATTCAGCGTTATGCGATTAAACTGGCCGGTTATAATTTTGATATTGAATTCGTCCCGTCCACAAGAAACTGTTTCGCAGATTTCTTATCTCGTTTACCTACAAAGTCATTGCATAAATTACATGTTTGTGAAAAAAGCTACCTTAATTACATAGAAGATAAATTACCAATAACGTTTCGAGAGATTAAATCCGAGACTCATAAAGATCCGTTATTGAATAAAGTATTAGGTTATATAAAGTTCGGTTGGCCTCAACAGTGCGCAAATGATATCGAAAAGTCCTTCTTTTTAAAGAAAGATAATTTATTTTTAGAACATGGGTGTCTAGTTTGGGGATATCGTGTTATTATACCGGAATCATTACGTGTAAAAATGTTACACGAATTACACAGTGGTCACATAGGCGTTGTTAAAATGAAACAGTTAGCAAGGAATTACGTATGGTGGGATCGAATCGACGCGGACATCGAACGGGTGTGCCGCGAGTGTAGCGCATGCGCTGCGCACCGGCCGAGCCCGCCGCACGCGCCGCTACACACGTGGGCCTGGCCGGAAGAGCCGTGGTGTCGGCTTAATGTCGATTTTTTAGGTCCGTATCGAAATAGATATTACATTGTATTAGTAGACGCACATTCAAAGTGGCTGGAAGCCGAGGCTATACCAAGCACGTCAGCCACTGCAGTTATTTCTTTTTTTAGAAAAATATTTGCACGTTTTGGTTTTCCAAAATGTATCGTAAGCGATAATGGACCACCTTTTTCCTCAATAGATATTAGGGAGTATCTGAGCAAAAATGGCATTAAGCAAATCTTAGTGGCCCCGTATCATCCATCGAGTAATGGGGCAGCAGAAAACGCAGTTCGGACTGTCAAACAGGTGCTTAAAAAGGCGACTACCGATAACGACGACCTCGAAATAGCACTTTGTAGATTTTTATTTTCTTACCGTAATACGGAACATTGTACTACACGGAAGGAGCCGGCGGTTGCTCTGATGGGTCGCAGATTACGGGGACGTTTGGATCTTATACGGCCGGACACTAGCCTTATAGTAAAAGAAGCGCAAGACAATCAGAGGTCGCGATACGGAGGTACGCCCCGTGAGGCAAATGTCGGAGACCAAGTCTATATACGTGACTATAGATTAGGGAATAATAATAAGTGGACAGGGGGAGTAGTGACTAAGCGGACCGGTCCTGTGTCTTACGTCATTAAGCCGGACGGTGATCATAATACGCAAAGGCGACACATAGACCAATTAATCACTACACCGACATCTAGATCACGTCATTCGCTGTCGATGATTGAGCTGGGCATGACTCCCAAGGATGTGGACCACGCCGAGACCGAAGAGTTCTCAGGTAGGGCGGATGAGAGTAGGTTAACCTTACCGGCTTTGTCACCGAGTCCGATGCCCACGTCTGTAGAACATGCGGGAGATAGTGAGCAATCGGGCGACGAAGTTACAAAACACTCAATACGAACTCGTAAACAGCGTCGCCATAATAAGTTTCAGGCTCCTCATTCAATGACATTGCGACCACGTAAAGATAAGAACATTGTACCTCAATAGGTAATTACGTAACATTGAGCTCACTCATATTTATTTTATAGTAAATATAAGATGATGTTTTTGTAATATGTATGTATATTAGGAGGGAAAAATGATATGTATAAGGCACATAAATATAAAATTAATTATAAGTACCCGCCTATTGTACATCGTCCCCACTTTGCTAATAAATGACAGTTCGCGATAGTCCGTGTTTCATTGCATACATCACAGTATTCTACACCCACTCAATTAACTCACTACCAGGTTAATGGCCGAGATTAATAAACGATCTTCATGTGTATCTAAAGATCGGTCGTGAAAATAAACCAATGGGCTCAAGGTATTGTCGACACGCTCACATTTGATGTGTTCTGATTGGTTTATTTCCGGGATCGATCCTTAGATATGAATTGGGATCGCTTATTAATTTCGTCCGTAATTTGATAACTTGCTTGTCTATGGATCTAGAAAATCTAAAGTTATTTCTGCCCTCGCTTTTGGATGGGAAAACTTGTTACATACATACATACATAAACTCACGCCTTTATCCCCGAAGGGGTAGGCAGAGGCGCCACAAGGACGCCCACATTTCGCCTCGCATGTTCCGTCCCACGATGTGATAGGGGGCGAGCCTATCGTCATATCGGACACAAATTCCTGACTCCGGGCTGATAATGAATAGAAAAATCCAATATCACTTTGCCCGACCCGGGACTCAAACCCGAGACCTCAGCTTTGTAACCGTACCGTAATACAACTACGCCACCGAGTCAGTCGAGGAAAAACTTTTTATAAGATTAAAAAGTCTGTGACATTTGCTGGCTGCTTAAAGATGGAAAACACATTTTGTATATGCTTGTAGAACAGTGTTCAAGTTTTTTGTATACATTCTTAAGAGATGATGACGTCATTAAATTGCAGGAAGTGGCTGGCGCGGGCCGCTTCCAACAGGTCGACGTGCAGATCCTTGGGGGAGGCCTATGTTCAGCTGTGGACTTCCTATGATGATGATGACACATCAAACCAATTTGTTCAATAACAGAGCAATTTATACACTATAACGGCCCTATTCATATTTTATAGACAGTTTTAAAACCTGTTTTAGTTATCGAATGTTTTGTCCCATTCAAACGACTTTAGAATTCATTTTGAGCGAGGAAGACAAAACATTCGATAACTAAAATAGGTTTTATATATGTTTGTGAATAAGGCCGTTATTACTGAAGCATAAAATAAAGTAATAAATTGTATACAATATTCCATTGTTCAACAATAATTTGAAGATAATAAAAACAGGTTATGGCCGAGTTGATATGTTTTTCCTTCCCTGTATAACTAATTACAATATTGCCTGTCTCCTTCCCTCTCGTGTTTATGTGCTTAATAAAAGATCTTCTGTCTGTCCTGCTCCCACATTTAAAGCCGGCTCGACATGACTTTATTTAACAGAATTACATACATACATAAACTCTCGCCTTTTTCCCATAAGGGGTAGGCAAAGGTGCTACCAGGACACCCACATTTCGCCTTCTATATTCCGCCCCACAATGTGATAGGAGGCGAGCCTATCGCCATATCGGGCACAAATTCCTGACACCGGGCTGATAATGAAAACAAAAAATTTAATCACCTTGCCCAACTCGGAACTCGAACCCGAGACCTTCGTTTTGTAATTATACCGTAGTACAACTACGCCACCGAGGCAGAATTATAATTATTTATAATGATCCAGCCCGTATTCTTCCCACTGCAGGGCACGAGCCTCCTCTATCATTGAAAAGGCTTAATTCATAGTCCACCACGGTGGTCTTGTGCGGGCTGACGGACATACCCAAGAAATTCTTCTAAATTTCTATGGTATGCAGATTTCCTCACGATATTTTCTTATACCGTTAAAGTACGTAATAGGAAATCAGTAATCACTTGCAAATTATTCTATTCTGAATAATCTAGACTGGTTAGACTTCTGATCATTGAGAAATTATACTAATCTCTATCAGCCCATTTACGTCCCACTGCAGGACCCGGGCCTTCTCTACAATCGAAAGCACGATTGAGAGGGGTTAGGACATATACTAAACTACTACAATATTTAATTCCTGTCGATCCCAAGGCCGCCCATTGTACCAAATTGTTAATACAGTATTATTATTGATATGTGTAATCATGGTGTACAACATAGAATATATTATTCTACCAGAGCGCACATGACGAACAAAATCTATGCGCGCGTAACACGCGTAATCAGAGCGAGAGGAAAGATACAAACAACGTAGGAGTGACAAGGACAATCGTATTTGTTATAATTTGTTCGAAGTCTCCGCTCTTGTTTATAATATAATTAATAAATACACTCAACAGTCACGTACATAGTCCTGACCCCACAGTAACATCGAGTCTTGTGTCGTATCAGAAACTAAGAGAGACATTTCGGTCTCACAATACCCAGACCCGAAACAAATACCTGTGGTTCACACAACCATTTGTCTCGGTGCGGGGATCAAACCCGCGGTTTATAGTTTCAAGCCGGCGCGGCGTCTAACCAACTGCGCCATGGAGGCTGTTAAAATGTGACATATTAAAGTTATTATGAAGATATTGCACGTGTGCATGTATCCTTATTATTTTCCTTCAACTGAACTGTTTTTCCTTTACAGGTAATAATTTCGTGAATATACGTGGAAGTGTCGAACATCTTAAATTATGTAGGTAAGATTAAATTGATAAATCTATACTAATATAATAAAGAGGAAAGATATGTAACCCTAGGTGTAATAAATACCTAAAATATTGTTTACATCGCGTGCGCTGCGAAAACTACAATATTTTGTTGATGTGGACTGGACTCAAAAACTATTTAGTTCAATATTCTTTTCCTCCTCCCATCTTTTTCCGTCTCTTCCCCCCACCCCCCAATTTTGAAAGGCAATGTTACGCTCCAAGTGCTGATTTTCATGGTCGGTAATCACTTACGTAATCGTACATCAATTTGTCGGACCTACAGGTACCTAAACGGATGCCCACAAGTTATGAGACTTTTGAGTAAATATTTTGTTATTTAACTGTTTTACTGCTAACTGCCACCGCAACTTCTTTTAATAATGACATATTACTTTAAAATATTTTTGGCACAGACTCGAACCTGCATCCACCATCTTAGCTCTCCAGTGGGCCCCAAGTAGGTTATCCTTCGCATAAACTCCATAATAAACTTGTATATTTTAAATCTGGCAACACAGAATTCTTTCCGCGCTGATATTGGCACGCCTCGATTTGTTGTCTTTTTCTTATCTTATAAGAGGGGAAGAGATAGAAAACATGATTAATGTTACTAGGAATTAGTCACTTTCATAACATGTTCTTTAGGCATAGCGTGATAGCCTCCGTGGCTAGTTGAATTCAGTTTGAGCGAAGAAGATAAATAAATACACCCAACAGTCACATACATAGTCCTGACCCCACACTAAAATCGAGTCTTGTGTCGAGGGTATGAGAAACTACGAAAGACTTTTCGGTCTCACAAACACCCAGACCGGAAACAAATACCTGTTTTAAAAGCCCTCCACGCACTTTTAAACTCATGTATATAAATACCTGACTGCCTCGGTGGTGTAGTGGTACTACGGTATGATTACAAAGATGAGGTCTCGCGTTCGAATCCCGGGTCGGGCAAAGTGATATTGGATTTCTATTCATTATCAGCCCGGAATCAGGAATTAATGCCCGATATGGCGATAGGCTCGCCCCCTATCACATCGTGGGACGGAACACACAAGAAATGTGGGTGTCATGGCGCCTCTGCCTACCTCTGCTGGGATAAAGGCGTGAGTTTATGTATTTGTGTATGTATGTATATACAGTGCAACTCAAAGCCCTTCTTTGCCTTTCAGTACCAGTTCGCACAACTGGTATATCTCGTTTTAAACTTATCTTAATTGATCAAGCATTAGGCTACAGGGAAGGCCCATACACAACACTAAACAGGCAAAATGGCGCACAAACTTGTTATGGCCGCCTGTTAGTGTGTTTATGATAATTTTCGTATGAATCTGAGTAAGAACTTTGTGTCTTGGTAACTGGCATGTCAGTAATGAAGGCAATCTACTGAGTAGCGGTCGCAAGTTCAAATCCCATGTCATACTCTAACTTCATGGGCATGAACTTTGTGTTTTTGTAAAAAGTATTTAACCATGATGCCTTGGTAACGAACCAGACGTGATTTGCCTAGATGAAGGTCTCGGGTTCAAATACCAAGGCACGCCTCTCAATTTTGCAAGGCATGTGTATTGATTGTCAATTAATTAATGAATACGAGTACACCCAACAGTCACATGCACGACACATGTATGGTACGACTTCAAAAACTGAAGTTTCGGGTTCGAGTCCCGGGTCGGGCAAAGTGATATTGGATTTTTCTATTCATTGTCAGCTCGGAATTTGTGCCCGATATGGCGATAGGCCCTATCACATCATGGGACGGCACATACAAGGCGAAATGTGGGTGTCCTGGTAGCAACGCTGCCTATCCCTTCTTAGAAAAGGCGTGAATTTATGTATATATGCATAAAATAATTCATACATATGACGTCATAACTCGTAAAACTTGATCGCTATTCGAATAATAATTACAATCATATTTATTCTAATCATATTATTTAAAAAAACCTGCAGACAATAATTCATAAATGTGACGTCATAAGACGGGTAGAGGTCGCCACATGCGCACCGCCATGTTGATCTCTGAATGCATAAGTAGGTTATATTTGGCGTGTTATCCGGTGTGGAAGGACTAATATGAATAAACTACTCAAGGTTATGGGTTTGACTACTGAAACGGGTACTTTTTTATAAAGATGACTACAATGCACTTGATTAGGCAGTCCAGGAAGGAATATCCACTTTAGCTTTTACTGGTGTTAAGTCTCTCATATGTGAGAGACCGCCTGGGTAGGTACCACCGCAATGTCTATTTCTACAACAAACAGCAGTGTACATGCACTGTTGTGTTCCGGTTTGAAGGACATTGTAGCCAGAGTAACTACTGGAATGAGACTTTAAATGTTAAGTGGATGGTGAGCGCAGTGGAATGCCAAGCATTGCTGTGTATTTCATGGTGTTGTGTCTGCACCCGGGCGAAACCGGGTCGGGCCGTTAGTATTAATATGAATGATAGAATGACCTTACAAATATTAGCAAGTTAGTGCTAACGAAATTATACTTGGTTTGTATAAATACATAAAAGGCATGTTGTATTTATATACCCGGATGACAAACTTATAAGGTATATACCCGCCATTTTAGCCTGTGTAAGTATCGTTCTATTACTCTTAATGACTATTCATTAATCAATACGAATTTATAAAAATTAGAGTTCGTTTGAACACGCTAATCTATGTAACTTCTGGTTAGAAAAAAAAATCTTTTAGTGTTGAATAGTCCATTTACCAATAAATATTCGACAGCCTCCGTGGCGCAATTGGCTAGACGCCGGTTGTGAAACGCAATGCCGCGGGTTCGATCTCCGCACCGGGACAAATATTTGTGTGATCCACAGGTATTTGTCTCGGGTCTGGGTGTTTGTGAGCCGGAAAAGTCTGGTAGTGCCTGATACCCACAATACAAGACTAGATCTTAGTGTGGGGTTTAGACCTATGTACTGTTGGGTGTATTTATTTTATTATTATTATTTATTTATATTATTACAGGGTACTTTTATCCCGGGAAAGTATATAGCGGGACTTTTATCCGGGAAAAACTTATTCACGCCGGTGAAACCACGAGCGATTCTATAAAATAAAAATAACTAATAATCCAGCCCATATGCGTCCCACTGCAGGGCACGGGACTCCTATAAAACTAAGAGTTCGATTGAGAGGGGTTAGGCCTTTGTCCACCCACGTTGATCTTGTTGGCGGACTTCACATACCATAGAAATTCTTATAAATCGTTATGGTATACAGGTTTACCCACAATGTTCTCCTTCACCGTTATAGTGCGTGGTGATTGACTATCAATACATACATGACTCTAAAAAGTCAAACGTGTGGCCTGGGATTTGAACCCACGACCACCGTGAAAATGTTGGAAGCCGCGTCTGGTCCGTCACCAACTGGCTACCACGCATTTATATAAAAAAAGAAAATGTTTATTATGTCGGCTCCAGAAAACCCTCAATGGTGTAATTCTCTATTTTAATATGTTATATGTTTATTGATCCTTTATATTCGCAGTTGAACAAGTCCGTATGCAGCATATATATTAATAACCTCGTCTTTGAGATGCGTTTTTCCTCATACAATTTTCCTCTAACCCTATATCGCACGGTGACAAACAAAAATTACCTTTAAAAGCTCGCTTTTAGAGATGAAAATCAAATGCATTCGCAAATGGAAAATAATGCAAAATTCTTTTGTGTACATAATTTTCAAACATATTATCATTTAAATAGTATCATAAGAGAATATTAAGCACAAAATAGGGCATAGTTTATGGTGGTTAATTTGCATTGTAAATTATATTTTATTTACATACAATTAGAGATAGAAATCGGTTGTATATCAAGTATATTGTTATAAAATGTTTTAAAAATCGAATAAGAAATGATTTATGTTCTCAAACATGTTAATTTTGTCCAGTAATTACCAACCATAGAATATGAAACTGTATCTTGTCGAAAAACTAATAGAGTTGATAATCGAATGTCTTGTTTAGCGAATGCTGCTCGATAATTGATTATAGAGAATTTGGTGCAGAAAAAGGTATCTTATCTCTATGTCAACAGAGTTGATAGTCAAATGGCATTATGTGGCATACCAAATACCTGTTCCATACTTGGATCCTGGTCAAGAAAATGCGAAAGTCGATTGACTTACAAAGCCTTCCTACATACATATTATATGATCACACCTGTATCTCCTAATGGGGTAGGCAGAGGTAATACGAGTACCAAAGACAGTCCAACAGTTTAATTATAATAACTGGGTATGACGATTTACTAAAGCCGTCAGAAAGTTTATCTGCGCGGCCGAGTTCTTACAAAAACTCATAGGAAATTGATAAACGAAAAATTTACATAAAATTCCCAACCAGGAATTCGAACCCAGGACCACTCGATTTCGAGGCCGTACAATCTCTAAACTAGACCAGTACAAATCACTGTCTCATTAAATATTCCGCAACTTCTGAAGAAGCAGAAGTTATGTAACTGTTACGCATCGAGTGTAAGCACATAGCAATTAAAAATAATCACTTCAAACTGTCACTTGTTAGTGTGTCAAGCGCGAACCACTCGAAATAGTTAGGAGTGAAAATAATTACATATTTACATACATACTTAATACTTATACTCACGCCTTTATCCCAAAAGGGGTAGACAGAGGCGCCACCAGAACACCCACATTTCGCCTTGTATGTTCCGTCCCATGATGTGATAGGGAGCGAGCCTATCGCTATAGCGGACACTTTCTGACTCCGGGCTGATAGTAAATAGAAAAACCTATTATAATTTTGCCCGACTCGGGATTCGAATCCCTCAGCTTTGTAGTCGTACCGTAGTACAGCTGCGCCACCGAGGCAGTAATTACATATTTGTATCGTCAAATTATATGCATATACCTAGAATGATTACAAGACTTTTTTTTATATAGCGTCTGTGGCACGTAAATTCATTTCGGTGGTAGATACGTAGTTTTCCTAAAATAATAATATACTCACACCTTTAATGTAATTCTACTTGTTTTAAAGAAGCAATGGTATGTAAGGGTTCAAAAACTGTCGTTATTTTTGCGAAATTTTTCATTGCGTTTTGTTTGTAATCACAAAAACTACACCTTAGTTTCGTTTTCGGTCGCAGATATGAACCCGCGACCACCGTTAAACCTCCTTTACCAACAGACCACCACGCCCTTCTTTCCTACTATTGAATAAAAAAAAAGCACCGTACGCAATGATACAAAATAATGACCTATGAAGTGTTTTCAGCCTTTTCATTACAATACACAACACAATGTATTTTCATAAAAAAAAAATACTTAAAAATTATTTTCATTAAATACTTAAAAATATATATTAAACAAGAGGATTAAAGTAAACCAAAAATTTAAATATATACTCGTATTAATTGTCTTTTAATAGAGAAGAATTTCTGTATTGACTTGTCATAAGAGCTATTTAATTGTCTACATAACCAAAAAACGAATTTCATTACAAGCAGACTCGCTTAATGTAATTTTATCACGAACAACAATAACCTGGATCTGAGCACATTGTGATGGAAATAGCGCGAGTGCGTCGGCAGCCTCGTTTATATTCCCTGCTCATCCCACGCCGAGTTTACGAGTTATTGTACGGGGCCAACGTTGTTTTGTTTTTGCAAATAAATATGGCGATATTAGTTGATAGATAGTTGTATTACGATACGGTTACAAAGCTGAGGTCTCGGGTTCGAGTCCCGGGACGGGCAAAGTGATATTGGATTTTTATATTCATTATCAGTCCGGAGACAGGAATTTGTGCCCGATATGGCGATAGGCTCGCCCCCTATCACATCGTGGAACGGAACATACAAGGCGAAATGTGGGTGTCCTGGTGGCGCCTCTGCCTACCCCTTCGGGGATAAAGGTGTGAGTTTATGTATGTATGTATGTAAGATATTAATCATTGTCAGCGCAGTGGTTGAAGAACGAACGGGTTCGAAAAGTAAGGTCTTGCTTGGTTGACACGTTGCATGAGTAACTACTGGACATAATGAGACTTAACATCTTATGTCTCAGGATGGCGAGCGCAGTGGAATGCCGAGCATTGCTTTGTAACTCATGGTGTTGTTTTGTTTTGCTACTGTCCATGAGCGGTCGTATCGCTTACCACAGGCGAATGACATGCTCGTCTCGCCATTCAACGAAATAAAAAATAAAACAATGCAGAGAATCTTGCTAAAAATCTATACTAACATACATAAACTCACCCCTTTTTCCCAAAAGGGGTGGGCAGACGTACTACCAGGACCTACGTTTCGCCTTGTTTGGTCCGTCCCATGTGATAGGGGGCGAGCCTATCGCCATATCGGGCACAAATCACTCCGGACTGATAATAATGAACGGAAAAAATCAACATCACTTTACCTGACCCGGGATTCGAACTCGACACCGGCTTATATCGCCGGCGAGTGTAAGCAATCTTATCAGATACTATATCTGAACTGCAATCACGTGCATTACTTTAATAAAAATACCCTGTTACATATTCTATTCGTATCTGCATTTCCGCGAACGTAATTTTTTTCTCAGGAATTCGCTCCGTTTTGCGTCATACCGCGAGCTGTGGAACGATCTTATCTAAGCTTAATCTTTTTACAGTGAAAATCTTGTACAAAAATACATTTCGAGATTCAGAGGATGTTAAGTAATAAACGTTACTGGTAGTAGGTCTCCCATGTGTGAGAGGCCGCCTGGGTAGGTACTATCGCAATGTCTATTTCTCCCGCCAAACAGCAGTGTAAATGCAATGTTGTGTTCCGGTTTGAAGGACATTGTAGCCAGAGTAACTCTGTGGTAACTCCTAGACATAATGACACTTAACATCTTATGTCTCAGGATGGCGAGTGAAGTGGAATGCCAAGCATTACTTTGCAATTCATGCCTCATGGTGTTGTATGCTTTTGCTTCTGTCCATGAGCGGTCGTATAGCATACTTTGAACTGCAAGCTTGCTTCTTGCCAAATATGATTGTAGAATGATGCGAAATAGCCTATAGGGTTTTCTTAATGGCAAACGAGCAACGAAGTACCTAGTTCCCGGTTCCCCAGTTAAAGGTCCCGTTTTTTTTAATTTTTAGTATCGAACTCAAAAATAACCCGGAAAACGAAAAATAAAATACAGTGGGCCCATTTACCTAACGCACATATCACTGCGTAGAATTGACAACGACAGATATAACTTAGTTTTTTATTACGTAAAGTTTTTGTCCCCGGTGACCTCTAGTATCTCCGTAACCTCTGACCTCTCATATAATTTTAAAATTACGTGCTCAATTTAAAGCTTGCCATTGCCTTGGCTTAGTGACCTTGCGCCGACCGTCTCGGCTATCTGTTATCAGTGCTGATAACGGCTTGCTACGTCACGTAATCCGAATTGAGTCATATTACCCTTTTTTACAACGAGTCAGATAGTAAGCAGTGCAGATAGAGTATTCACCGAAGTGAAATGTTCATCTCTTACATAATTGTATTCATTATACCTGATTGGACCCGGATTACAATACCGGATATATCAAGACTGCGACCGCAAACGAAGCCAGGTGGTAGTATTAGTGACTTCAGACACAATGAAACTAAAAATTTCTCAAAAAAAATTGTAGTGTTTAGGTAATATTTATACATAGTGTTCCTTAAAATAATAATGTACACCTTTTTAATTTTAAAGACGCAATGGTAGGCAAGGTTTTAAATTCACTATTTTCGCAAAAACTAGGTATTTATCACCCAGACACAATGATATTTTTAAAAAAATTACAAAAAATCTGTCGCTTTTTTTTTTACGAAATTTTTAGTTGCATGGTGTTTGTAACCACTAAAACTACCACCTGGTTTCGTTTTCGGTTGCAGTCTTGATATACCCGGTATAAATACACCCACAAATAGACATTCCACATTGTCACAGACGTACATAGTCCTGACCCCACATTCAGATCAATTAGGTCTGCCGTGATATCAGAAACTACGAGAGACTTTTCGGTCTAATCAGAAACTACGAGAGACTTTTCGCACTAATAAACACTTTAACGGTGAAGGAAAACATCGTGAGGAAACCTGCATACCGATAACCTGCATAGCGATTTAAAAAAAAATCTACGGTATGTAAGTCCGCCATCCCGCACTAGGCCAGCGTGGTGGACTATATGGCCTAACCACTCTCAATCGATTTTCTCGATTGTGGAGTAGGCCCGTGCCCTGCAGTGGGACGTATATGGGCTGATATAGATGAACACCCAGACAAATATTTGTCTCGGTGCGGGATCGTACCGGCCTCTCGTTTCACAGCCGGCGTCTAACCAACCGCGCCACGGAGGCCGCCTATAAAGTATTATGATTAACTAGTAATTTAATATCTCTATTAATAAATAATAAATACACCCAACAGTCATATACATAGTCCTGACCCCACATTAAGATCAATTAAGTCTTGTGTCGTGGGTATCAGAACTACGAGAGACTTTTCGGTCTCACAAACACCCAGACCTGAAAGAAATATTTATGGGCCGCACAAACATTTCTCTTACCCGCGGCCTCTCATTTCACAGCTGGCGTCTAACCAACTGCGCCACGGAGGCTGTCAAATTACTGCTGTCTATTACTTTGTATAGTACCAAGTTATGTCGAGTTTAAATACATTGGACGTTATATTTACAAGATAACGTAAGTAAACTAATTTATCAAACAAAGTTTGTTTTCACTTGTAGATAATCATTTATAATACACCCACCAGTCATGAGTCACAAACCTACAAGCTGGGTATAAGATTCACGGAGTCATGTGTGTATTGATAGTCAATCACCACGCACTATAACGGTGAAGGAAAACATCGTGAGGAAACCTGCATACCAACGAGGTCGGAAATATTCAGGCGCATTCGGGTCGCGTGTAAGCGGAGATCGGGTCGACTCGGAGGCGTTCGAGTGTTATCGCGCGTGTCAGTTTGTGTTGTTTCTCAGTTCGGTTGTTGTTTATTTCATTGTTTATCACTTGTCGTCGTGATTTTATTTTTGAATTCTGATAGATTAACAAGAAATGTCAATAATTAATAAAACAAACATTTTTGATGTGCGATTATAAAAATAAAGGGTGTCCATAACCTATTGGAGTATGATTTGCCTTGTGTAAAATAATGAGATTCTTTAAAATTTTACTATCCGGTATCCGGGCGGATACTGTATTACTATCAGGTATCCGGCCGGATAGTGAAAACAAGGCCTGATAGGCCGGATACCGGATATCCGTTTCATCTCTAATTGATAGTCAATCACCAAACTCGATAACGGTGAAGGAAAACATCGTGCGGAAACTTCATACCATAGCGATTTGTAAGAATTTCTATGGTATGTAACGTCCGCCAACTCGTGCTAGGCCAGCGTAGTAGACTATATGGCCTAACTCCTCTCAATCGTACTCTCGATTGTAAAGGCCTGTGCACTGCGCCTGCTGTGAAACGAAAGGCCTTACCCCGTTACAAATGTTTGTCGACAAGTATTTGTTTCGGGTATAGGTGTTGCTATAACCTAAAGTCTCTCGTAGTTCCTGATACGACACAAGACTCGATCTTAGTGTGGGGTCAGGACTATGTATGTGACTGTTGGGTGTATTTATTGCTTAGGACCGATTTTTAAACGTCAGGTATTTTTTATTCGACGAATAATGTTTTAATTTCTATAGAAAAGCTAAGCCCTCTTAATGGACCTACATACATACATACATATTACATACAAAAACTCACGCCTTCTTCCCAGAAGGGTAGGCAGACTGGCAGAGGTGCTACTAGGAATCCCACCATGTATGTTCCGTGCCACGATGTGATAAGAGGCGAGCCTATCGCCATATCGGGCACAAATTCCTGACTTCAGGGCTGATAATGAATAGAAAAATCCAAAATCACTTTTCCTGACCCGGGATGGACCTCTAGGTTTTAATAATAATAATAATAATCATTTTATTTCAGGTATCAAAGACCCATAGTACATTACAATTACATAATCAGTCACATTACTTGTCATAATACATAAATATTTAAAACAAACTTACAATTAGATATAAACACAAATTACATATAAAAAGTGGCTAATGTGTAACCCACAACAATGTTTAATGATGGGGCAGTCAAGCCTTGCTGCAAAGACAGCCAGTAGACTGTGCTCTCTCGCACTCGCCGCACTAGGGAAGCGCATCTGTTGCGTATAATAGTGTAGAAGCAATCTACTCGCGCTTCAGCAAACATTGTCGAAGCGCTGCAAAAACGAGGGAGCCCCAACATCATCCTAAACGCGTTATTAAACTGGACCCGAAGGGCGTCATATGATTTTTAGTGTAATTAGTCCATAAACTACACGTGTAGAATGTAGTGCAGTTAGCTCTAAATAAAGTAATTTTTATAACATTAGAGCACCATGTTAGCAATTTTTAATGGAGTCTCGTGGGCAGCAGTGGATATTTGCCAATACAGTTAACCTATTATTATACAATACACTTTCCAAGTATTTCGCGTGCGAATTTCTAGTGATTGAGATCACTTTTTACTTCAGTCCGTTTGGCAGACGCGGGCGCCTGTCACACCGTCGCCTTTTGTTGTACGTAGTGACTGGCTTTTTTATTATTTTTTGTGAAAGGTTTGACTTTGATTGCTTTTAGCGGTGTCAGCGCATGTAACAACTATATTTATGTATTTTTATATACCAACTGGTTGGTTTTAAATAGGTGGATCGTAAAGTTTTTGAGGCAATCAAAATAGTTTTAATTTTTATTATTACGCCCTTGTTTTTAATGGTTTAAGCTAGTTAGCGAAGGTTAACGTTAGGGAAGTATTTTCTTTTCAGGAATTACGATAAAATATTTTTAGGATTTTTAATTGTTGGAACAAAGAACAAATCGCTCAACATTTATAAAAGGTTTCAATTTATACATGCGCCTTCAATTTCAGGAATCTACTGAGTGACATTTTTAGCGTCTGTAGTAAATAGACTGTGACAAGAACATGAAATACGTCGTCTACGATGTTCTGTTGTCAAAATAATAAGAATAGTTTTTCTGTCTCCACATTTTATTACTTTGGAGTTAATACTATTACATTACAAGTACTTGTAGTTATTATAAAAAAACATATATCTCAAACAATGCGTTAAATAGATATTTTTTTATTTTTGTCGTAGTTTCCAATTTCGCCACTTTAAAATTCAATTTTGTAGAAACCTCTGACATATTTGCAGCGAACGTAACAGAACTGTATGCACCGCATGTGTAAGGTACATATTTACATGAGTGCTACATTCGCTAGAATATGCGAGACGACAGTATCAAAAAATTAAAGATATTATGTTTTTAAGGGAAAATACATATTACAAGGATTACAAATGATAATTCAGTTTTAATCTATACTTGGAGATTAATAAGATTTTAAATAAAATCAAAGTACAAAATATAGCAATCGGCCATTTTGACAAAAACGCTCTTCACAACGCCTGATGTCACGCCTATGTAAACATGACGCATTCGCTGCGCATAGACCACAGACTAAGTAGTACACAATGACATGTTTACCTAGTAGTGACATCACAGCGGACGCCATGACACCTACTAGCGTTTTTTGTGCACTATTGAAAAATTATTAGTAAAATGGTTTAAAACTGTGTTAAGCCTTTGTTAATTCTTGAAATATAGATTTTTTCGTATATAATAAATGTGTGCCCATATTTTAGAATATAATTTGAAAATCATTCGTCTCGCCTATTGTAACTAAAATCATAAAGTATTATTCAATTTAATATGCAAACGTCTTATATCCTAGAACATTAGTGAGTGAAATAAACTACGGTGTAACACACTCCCTGGAGATTCTCTTGGCCCCATTCCAGCGTTACCGCGAAACAACACAGTATCTCAAATGGGATAATCTCTAAATATACCCGCTCTTGGGTTTTGCTCTGTTAGCACATACTGCAGTCATGTAGTCTTGTAGTTCGTACACTACAAGATTACAGAGTAACTGGACATGTTGATACTTAACATCTTATGGCTCAGGTTGGCGAGCGCAGTGGAATGCCAAACATTGTTTTGTAATTCATGGTGTTTTGTTTTCCTACTGTCCATGAGCGGTCGGGTAAGGGTAGGTATATCTCGCCGGGTGACACTATTTTGCCGGCCTAATTGTCTTCGGATATGAACCAACCTTCACCACAACGTTTGGTCGCTATCACGATACGAATACTATAACTCCAGCAGAACTGTACACAAAGCCCTAAATCCCTCGTATCTCCTCACCCCATTGCACATTATTGCCCAATCATCACGAAATATTCTACCTACCTATCATTATTGAGCCATGTGACTGTACCTTTGATCACGTCATGTTTTGTTATCATATCACGCGATAACAGTTGTATCACAAATTGGTTTGGGATTGCGATGCCTGATTTGCACCGATAAGGATTTGAACACTAATTTCTGCACCTGGTAGTAATAAATACAACCAACAGTCACATACGCAGTACTGACGCCACTTTGTATAGTTTGAAAATACATACATACATAAACTTACACCTTTTCCGGGAAGGGGTAGGCAGAGGTGCAACCAGAAATCACATTTCGCCTTGTATACTCTGTCTCATGATGTGATATTGGGCGAGCCTATCGCTATATCGGTCACAAATTCCTGACTCCGGGCTAATAATGAATAGAATAATCCAATATCGCTATGCCCGACGCGGGATTCGAACCCACGACCTCAGGTTTGCAATCATACCGTAGTACGACTGCGCCACTGAAACAGATTACTTATAAATTATTCATTTTACTTTTAAAATGCACGTTACTATCACATAACATACAAGGTGAAATGTGGATGTACTAGGTAATGCCTCTGTCTACCCCTTCTGGGTACAAGGCGTGAGTTTATGTATGTACGTACTCTTTCCCGATAATTGGACTATCCAGCACTAAAAGATTTTTTAAATTCCAACCCGTAGTATTTGAGATAAGAGCGTTCAAACTCTTCAGTTTTTGACCGACTTCAAAAGAGGAGGTAATCAATTCGACTGAATTTTTTTTTTTTTTATGTATGTTTGTTACTCGATTACGCTGGTATTAGGGAACCGATTTCAAAAATTTCTTTTTTGTCGAAAAGCATGATATACTAGGTTGGTCCCATAAAAAATTGGTGAAGACTTGATGAATATCTTCGGTCCTGAAGAACAGAACTCCTCAAAATAGAACGGTACAGCAATAATTCTTTTTGCACCTGGTTCAGTATAAGCGTATTACTACAAAGGGGGGCTTAAAAGGGGGAAGGGGTGTGGGGGGGGGGGGGGGGAGAAAATAGATACTAATGTAAATACTCACTATCTCTGGCAGTACTTAAACGATTAAATATAAACTATTTTGTCGACAAGTATGATATGTTAGATTGGTGTCATTAAATAATGGTGAAGACCTGATGAATATCTTCGGACTTGAAGAGCAGAACTCCTCAAAATTGAACGGTACAGCAATAATTCTTTTTGCACCTGGTTCGGTATAAGTGTGTTACTACAAAGGGAGAAAGGCGTTTAGGGGGGGGGTAGATAATAGATACAATTAATTTCAGTTTTCAATATAAAAGTTTTACTATAAACAGTAGGTGAAGAAGAGTGAGAGTGAGAGAAATAGATACGTAAATTACCGACGTAAACTAAGAGAATACGACCTGGTCAGTGTCTAACAATAGCGGATATCATGATTATAATGACTTACAATCTTCTCATAATTTCACGGCAATAATATCATGTTTGGTCTGAAGAATTCGTAAATTTTAAAGACATCGTTTTGATTATATCATGATCACCTTTCTCATCATTACGATGCCTATCAAAACTAAAAAGGGACAAATAAAATAATTTTAAATAAAAAAATAAAAACCGACTTCAAAGTGCCACTACAAAGTAACAAATAATATATATTTTATCGTACTAGTACCCAATGATTAATGTTCTTATTGACTTGACTAGCTAACAAATCTTAAATACGTAATATTTTGAAGGCGGGTCGCTAAATATCAAACACGTATAAATTTAAGCAAATGTTACACCATTTGATATTGCATGTAGATCCTGCAATGTTGGCTCAGAAAGGCATATAAGTAAATTAAACACAAATGAATATAATGTGCTAATCCTACGTGTAAATTTATTGAAGTTTTGATAGAATTTCTATGTGTCTTACATGTGTGTGGTAGCTTGTTGATAATTATCTAGATATGATCCACGAGACGGTTGACCACCGTCTCGGTTATAATTCCAGGGTATACACCTCCGGAATTATCGGAGTCACTTGTGTGTTGATGATATTCAATTACCAAACTCTTTAACAGTGATATATTTCAATCATAGTCAGGAAACCTGCATGACATAAAGGCCTTTAAGTACAAGAAAAGGTATGTTGTGTCCCATGCTCAACAGTGGACGATTACGGCCTGATATATTAAGACAAATTAAAATTCCGTGTAAATCTTGCGTGTATTACGCTATAATTACTGACACAAATTAATGTTAAGCGTAAGGCGTACATGTTCGGCACTTAGCGACCCGCCTTCAAAATATTACGTATTTAAGATTTGTTAGCTAGTCAAGTCAATAAGAACATTAATCATTGGGTACTAGTACGATGAAATATATATTATTTGTTACTTTGTAGTGGCACTTTGAAGTCGGTTTTTATTTTTTTATTTAAAATTATTTTATATAATATCACATATCAAGACCGCGACCGAAAACGAAGCCGGGTGGTAGTTTTAGTGGTTACAGACACAATGCAAATAAAAATTTCGCGACAGATTATTTTTTGTATTTTTTTTTAAATCATCGTGTTTCGGTGGTTAATCCTTAGTTTTGCGAACATAGTAATTTAAACCTTTACGTACCATTGCGTATTTTAAAATAAATAGGTGTACGTAATTATTTAGGAAAAAATATGTATTTATCACCCAAATACGACGATAAGTAAAAAAAATAAAAAAAAAATTACTATTTTTGACCTGGCTTCGTTTTCGGTCGCAGTCTTGATATACCCTGTATAGCGGCACGGCCCGGCTTTGCCCGTGTACAGTGCCCCTAGCCGGAACATTTTACAGTATCGTAATAGAATAGTAATAGTAAAATTTTGTATGGGAATTTAAACAGCGCCATTGTGAGCGTATTTGGAACTAAAATTTCACAGCGGGAAACGTTTACTTTACTATACGAGAATTACTATACGATACTTCAAAATGTTCCGGCTAGGGGCACAGATAGTTTTTGAGTCCAGTCCACATCAACAACAAGTAGTTTTCGCAGCGCACGCGATGAAAAGAATATTTTAATTAATTTTTTACACCTCGGGTTGCATTATTGGAGTTTTTGTAAGTAGTTCTATTTTTTTGAAAATATAATATAGCCTATGTCACCCGGAGATATTGTAGCTTCTCAACAGTGAAAGAATTTTTCAAATGGGTTCAATAGTTTCGGAGCCTATTCAATGCAAACAATCATTCTTCTTTATAATATAAGTATCGAAAGTATAGATTTTCATCTTGGATCATGTTTTTGTAACTAAATGTTACAATACTTGTGCAATCATGATGTAATTAATGTATTTTAAGGTGTGACTGCGTCAACAGAACTTTGGTAATAAGTTGCGATCGGCAATGAGGTCGGCAGTTACTATAGCCGTAGGGTCTACATGACGTTGTCGGTTTCCTATTTCACATACATACATACATACATACATACATAAACTCACGCTTTTTCCCAGTAGGGGTAGGCAGAGGTGCTACCAGGGCACCCATATTTCACTTTGTATGTTCCGTCCCATGATGTAATAGAGGGCTAATGAATAAAAAAAATCTAATATTTTGCCCGACCTAGGATTCGAACCCGAGACTCAGCTTTGTAATCGTAACGAAGTACAACTACGCCAATAAGGCAGTCATGTTTCACTAGTGGTTAAAATCCAACTGTGTACATAATACATATTTTATAAATTTACATTTTTTATAAATTTACTAACATTATTATGTGAGACTGTTATTGTACAATTAAATAAAATGAAAATTATGTTGGCTTATTCGAAGATTTTTCCTGGTTGTTGGTCTTATATGTGAGAGGATATGTGAGAGGCCGCCTGGGTAGGTACCACCGCAATGTCAATTTCTCCCGCCAAACAGCAGTGTAAATGCACTGTTGTGTTCTTGTTTGAAGGACATTGTAGCCAGAGTAACTACTGGACCTAATGAGACTTAACATCTTATGTCTGAGGATGGCGAGCGCAGGGAAATGCCAAGCAATGCTTTGTAATTCATGTTTTGGAGAAACGGGAACACAACAATGCATTGACACTGCTGCTTGGCGGGAGAAATAGACATTGCGGTGGTATCTACCCAGAGGGCCTCACTAACTACGAGTAATAGATAAGCCTCAGAATATCAGATCATAACTACTTTCACTGTCGGAGAAGCCAGCTTCAAGATCATTTGTCTGTATACGTCCCACTGCAGGGCACGGGCCTCCTCTACAATCGAGGGTACGATTGAGAGGGGCTAGGCCATATAGTCCACCACATATGGCCACATATGGCCATATGGTCTAGTGCGGGTTGAAACAACAGAATCATCTAGTCATTCATCATTTTAGTCAATTTTTCGTATACATAAATGTGCCATTTTTAAATAATCTTTCTGTCTTATTATTCTATTCCGCTCATACAATCAGTGATGACGCAATGTTTCCTGCAATATTTAAGCACAATTAATTTGACTTGTTATCATATCGCAAATAATGATTGATTAATAAAATATGTAACAATATTGTAAAACCGCATATGATTAGTTAAGTCATTTGTCATTTGCAGGAGATTAGATATAGACTTCATGTATACTAATATTATAAAGAGGAAAGATTTGATTGTTTGTTTGCATTGAATGGGATCCGAAACTACTGAACCGATTTGAAACATTCTGTCACTGTTGGGATCATAGATAATACACTATGGTTGGGATCCTGAAAACGTCGCGGCAGGCCCAGAAAAAGATGACGAGATGAGGGACAGGTAGGAGAAAGACTGGCAGGATCGAGCCCTGAACCGGGACGAATGGAAGGAGGGTAGAGAGGCCCTTGCCCTGCAGTGGGACAGTAGAGGCTGATGTATGTATGTATGTATGTTGGGATCCTACACTATTCCCGGGTGACATAGGCTAAATTATATTTAAATAAAAATAGGGATCCTTACTAAAACTCCAATAATGTAACCCAAGGTGTAAAACAATTACCTAAAATATTCTACACATCGTGTTGCGAAAGCTATAATGTTGTTGACGTGGACTGGATTTAAAAATTGCACCCGAGCGAAGCCGGGCCGAGCCGCTAGTATTTTATGTTTGCGATAATCCGCGATGCACTTAGTGCGGGGCAGATATAATACCAAATATAAATGTTTATCTCTTGCGTCTGATAAAAATACAACGTGTGTTCAGAGCCAGACTGTCCAGACTAAGCTACTGGATCGATCTCAACACTCATTTTACAAGCTCTCTTTAATACTGTTTTCACGTAAATGTTTTATTTCAATGGTATTTGTTTTTAAACGCAAAATGATAAATCCTTTAAATTCTAGACTGCCCTCTCTTCTTTTCCTTTTCTTATATCCATCCTAAGGTTGTCTGTACGAAATCGCATAGAGCGATAAGACCGCCATCTGTATTTTTTTGTTAGTCTTTAATATCTTTAAGTGATTTTATTTTCCTTTTTTATGTGCAGTTAAGAATAAATAAATAATAAAAAAACATCGATCAAAGTCAAATACCTTATAACAAAATTTTATCTGTATATGTATTTGTTCTCAATGCCATTTCGTATTATTATTTTACGATACGTCATAAAGAGGTGATAAATTAGTTTCTAATGATAAAGAAAATTACATCATTTTCTTAGAATGAATAATGACTAATGTTCACCCAGTATCATTTATCTTCCGTACACTGCAATACCTTTTCAAGATTACACCTTTGAGAAATAATGAAGAAAGATTTCACGGCAGCGTCTGTGGTGCAGTTGATGAAAAGCTGGCTGTGAAAAGAGAGACCCGTGGGTTCGATCTCCGCAGCGAGACTAGGATAGGATTTTAATGAATTTTGGTGGACAGATAGTTCATGTAATAGATAAATATATAGGCCATTTATCCTAACAATAGTTACCAACACCCATGGAGTATAATAAATTATTGATCTTTGCAGAAGCTGGTGCATTAATATAAACATGCTTTTAACCCCATCTTTGTTTGTTGCAGGATGTCCAACGATTACATGTGATACACTGAAATAACTAACACGTCAATCCAATTATGGGCAGTGCCAAAGTCTCGAGCGCAACGATTACTACAATGGGCGACCATGAGAAAAAAGGTTTCAACTTCTTGAGGAAACTCAAACTCAATTTCGGCAAGAAGGAGAAGCCGAAAGAAACGAAACAGGAAAAAGATAAAGCAAAGGAAAAGGAACAGAAAGATAAACAGACAAAAGAGGAGCCAAAGATTGACCCCGTCGACAGAGTGCTCCAAGATCTCGATAAGTTAAAGATTGACAAAGAGAATAAAGAGAAAGAAGATGATGATGACGAATCACAATTCTTCTCTTACAAGATCGTGAACGAAGATCCTAGATGCGAAAGGATCGATTCACAGTCTTCAGAGGACAGCGGTTTTGCAGAGCCCAAACTAGAAGATGAAGTAGTAGAGTCGATAAAGAATCTAAAGATAGAGGATGGAGAGAAGAAGAAGACGAAGAACGTCTTAGTCCCACGCACTCCTATTAGAGGGAAGCTTGCGTTGAACAAGACGCCACGAGACCCGTACACAGTGCGACTCAACGAAAACTCATTCAGAGAGGTAAGAACTAATTTTATTAATAATCTCCTGCGTGTTATTAAAACCTCCATGGCGTAGTATATTTTATATTCTCCTGCTTTCTATAGACATCCTCTGTAGCGCAGTTGGTTGGACACTGTCTGTGAATAGGCCGCTACGGTCTTAGCACCAAGACAAATATTTGTGTGAACCACAAGCATTTCCGTAGGTCTCTTTTATTATTTGAGAGGCCGCCTTGGTAGGTACCACCGCAATGTCTATTTTTCCAATAAACAGCAGTGTAAATGCACAGTTGTGTACCGTTTTGAAGGACCTTGTAGCCAAAATAATTACTGGACATAATGAGACTTAACATATTATGTCTCAGGATGGCGAGTGCAGTGGAATGCCAAGCGCTGCTTTATAATCCATGGTGTTTGGTTTTGCTACTGTCCATGAGCGGTCGTATCGCTTACCATCAGGCGAATGGCATGCTCGTCTCGCCATTAATTGCAATAAAAAAAAACTACTACTATAGAAATATACATTATGTAGGTATTATTGTATGTTGTAACTTGTACGTTGTATATTAAAATGTACATATTATCCGTCGGAAATATATGTGGACCTGAATAATTGACGTCATTGGAACATAAGTTCAGCAAATTCAAAATATAGGTTAAACAAATTGAATTAAAATAGAAAAAAGAATAAAAAATAGAATTCGCATCCATCTCAAAACGTTTTTAATGTAAAATAACATAGTAGATAGGGGAACACATAAAAAATGAAATGTGAACCGCATTCCAGCTAGGTTCACAGATATTTCCGACACGTTATAAATTGGTATAAAGTCGATGGCTTTGTCAACAATCTAAGATCGGTTACGTAGTTCGCAAGTTCATATTTATTTGAAAGTGTTTGTTTAACAAATTATTACTACCGAGATACTTCCTCTGTACTGAAGTATGCCTGCACGAAACTATTTAGGGTTCCGTACAAAAACAGTAAAAACCCTTATAGGACCATTTTGTTGTATCTGCCATGAAAACCTATAGGGTCCTTCATACTTCCCATTCATCTTGAATTGTAAGGTTTTCCGTAGAGCAATTCATTACAGCCGTAAGTATTTCTAATCCCGCTGTTTTTTTTTTAATAAACACTAATATAGACGTGGGTGTTACAAATACTTTTACGGGCAGTGTAACTTTAAAATTAGGACAGTGATCAAAATTTGAATAGAATTTTGTTTCATGAGCATTGTTATTCATACAATGCCTGATGGTTAAGAGTCCTAATAATGTATACACCGTTGATAATATCTTTACCGGTTGACATAGTTATACAAACTGGCGGGTTTTCCCGCCATTATATAAAAAATAAATAAATACACCCAACAGTCACATACATAGTCCTGAACCCACACTAAGATCGAGTCTTTTGTCGTGTATCAGAAACTACTAGAGGCTTTTCGGTCTCACATGCACCCAGACTCGAAACAAATACCTGTAGTTCACACAAACATCGTGAGGAAACCTGCATACCATAGCGATCTTTAAAAATGTATATGCCATGTAAAGTCGGCAACCCGCACTAGGCCAGCGTGGTGGACTATATGGCCTTACCGCTCTCAATAGTACCCTCGATTGTAGAGTAGGTCCGTTTTATTACATGTCAATGCTATTAGATTACGAGATTACGAGTATAAACGCTTATTAATTATATTATGAAAACATATTTCAAACAATAACAGAAATATATATTTTTTTAATTTAATTTTTAGTTCCGAATTTCGCCAAATTCCAATATATTTTAGATGGTCTGTACTCTGTAATTATGTCATTGAGTTATGCTGGAGGCGACACCGCTTACAAAATTTATGTAAAAAGAGTGGTGCAGTGAGCTATTGCTGTCACTGTCACTCGTACCACACTCGTACGCTGCACTATGTTCTGTCTCGCTTGCGTTGCGTTTGCTCGGTACATGCGCCGCAAAGAATATCTCGATGTCTGTTCTATTCTCAATGTTCTTGTCATAGTTTCCTCTCGTATCTAATTCAGTTCAGGTCACATTGAATGTACTGAGAACAAACTATAAATTTTTGTCATTTATGTTCATTTACATAATTTGTTTTAGTATGAGGAAAAAGAAGGCGTTATAAAAATAAAAAGTATTGCCCTCCACAGTTGAAAAAAGTAAAATAAAAACGAGTTTTCTTGTCAGTGACAATGACGGGACGAGCCGGCCGTTCACCTGAAGATAAACGTCACTCTTTAAAAACAACTCATTATGCACTGCATGCCACTGCACTGCGCTCGTCACCCCGAGACATTAGTCTCTAAAGCCCGGTAATATATGCATAGATGAACTCACGCTTACCAGAAGGGGTATTGTAGGTTTTCTGGTGGTAGGTCTCTCAATGTGAGAGGCCGCTTGGGTAGGTGCCACCGCAATGTCTATTTCTCCAACAAACAGCAGTGTAAATGCACTGTTGTGTTACGGTTTGAAGGACATTGTAGCCAGAGTAACTACTGGACATAATAAATAAATAAATAAATAAATACACCCAACAGTCACATACATAGTCCTGACCCCACACTAAGATCGAGTCTTGTGTCGTGGGTATCAGAAACTACGAGAGACTTTTCGGTCTCACAAACACCCAGACCCGAAACAAATACCTGTGGATCACACAAATATTTGTTTCGGTGCGGGGATCGAACCCGCGGTCATAATGACACTTAACATCTTATTCTAAGGATGGCAAGCGCAGTGGAACGCCAAGCCTTGCTTTGTTTTTCATGGTGTTGTTTGGTTTTGCTGCTGTCCATTAGCGGTCGTATCGCTTACTCACAGACGAATGGCAAGTTCGTTTCGCCATCCTGCCATCTTGAAGCTTCCAAAAAATCGCCTGTTGCTAGTTAGCCCAAGCCCTTACCAGTTGGCGTAATATCGTCCTCGATTTTTTCCGCCTTAGTACATACGTATACATCCGGCTTAATACTTCGTTATGATTGGATTACGTAAACAGCGTGATATGCCATATGTAATGAACCTCGTATTGTGACATGTGGTTTAGAACCAATCGGTCATTAGTTCGATTTCCTCATCTTTTTTATACCGAAAAGACATACGTATATGTCACCTATCATCTATTGGCGCGTGGCGAAATTTGGAACTATAAAAAAAAATTAAAAATATCTATTTAACGCATTGTTTGACAGCTCCGTGGCGAAATTGACGCCGGTTGTGAAACGAGAGGCCGCGGGTTCGATCCCCGCACCGAGACAAATGTTTGTGAGTCCCATAAGTATTTGTCTCGGGTCTGGGTGTTTGTGATGCCGAAAATTTTCTCGTAGCTTCTGATACCCATGACACAAGACTTAATTGATCTTAATGTGGAGTCAGGACTATGTATGTGACTGTTGGGTGTATTTATTTATTTGTTTGTTTGAGATATGTTTTCATAATATTAGTAACAAGCATTTATACTCGTAATCTGATAGTATTAATATGCTTAATGTAATAAAAATATGAAGAGAGAAACTATTCTTATTAGTTTGACAACAGCGCCTTCGGCGACAAAACATCGTAGACTTCACCCCTCTATAAAATGTATGTCTCCGATGGACTGCCTCAGTGGCGCAGTTGTACTACGATACGATTACTACGCTGGGGTCTCGGGTTCAAATCCCGGGTCGGGCAGTGGTATCGAATTTTTCTATTCGTTATCAGCCCGGCGTCAGTTTGTGCCCGATATGGCGACACACTCGCCACCTATCACATCGTAGGACTGGTTGCAACTTTGCCTACTCCTACTGGGAAAAAAGCGTGATGTTTGTGAATGATTTATAATCGCGACATCTTTTAAGACTGTTGTCAATTATACAACTTTATCATATTTATTTATGTAAATTCCACTCGAATTAAAAACATCTTATGTAGTTTTATTTACAAATACCTAACATTTTAAAATCTTGCTGGTGAATCGCTTAGTATGCGCTGTGTGTTATGAATGGCAACACATAGGGGAAAACCTACATGCGATTTACTTTAAATAACGTTTTATATACTGTACACTTATATACCTACATACATATATAGTGGAGTTATTACAGGTCGACCACAATCTTCTGTCGCCGAAATAGTTGTCAAAATTATAAGAATAGTTTTTCTCTCTTCACATTTTATTACATTGGACATGTTAATATTATTAAATTATGAGTATAAATGCTTGTTATTTATATCAAAACATGTCTCAAACAACGCGTTAAATAGATTTTTTAATTTTATTTGTAGTTCCAAATTTGGCCACACGTTAATTTCTAGAGATATTTTTGTCAACTCCGTAAAAAATCGGTTGACAAAATATGAATTAAGCTCTAATATAAGGAAATATGTTAAGTGACGAAAATACATATATCTTACTTGCAACTTATAACAAATTATTAATGAACTGCTCTGATATAAACCAACTTGTAACTTTTGTAATAACCACTTTATTGTAAACTGATTCTGAAAAGAGCAACACTAGAATTTCATGCTCGTTCTTCTCTAGTGAAAACCGCTTTCCGAACCGGAACGTTGAACATAGTAATGGATTCAATAAATTATTTTCATTTTCATTTACACCATACACAAGGAAAATACATAAGTTGAGGCATTCGCAGAAATAATTATACATTAATTATATTATGAACCATCTATCATGGCTTGGATTGACGTTAATTTTGTATTGTATTAGAACCACGTAATATGAAATTAGAAAGTAAAAATGTGTTGCGGTTTGTCTGTGTGTACTTATAGGTAGATAATGGTAGGTGACCATATTGCACCTGATGTTAAAAATGATGGTAATTTAATCATGAGGATCTTATCTATGATGGTAAGGGTATAGGGCATCTTTGACAGCCTCCGTGGCGCAGTTGCTTAGACGCCGGCTGTGAAACGAGAGGCCGAGGGTTCGATCCCCGCACTGGAACAAATATTTGTGTAGACCGAAAAGTCTCTCGTAGTTCCTGATACCCACGACACAAGACTCGATCTTATTGTGGAGTCAGGACTATGTATGTGACTGTTGGGTGTATTTATTGAATACCTTAGTTAAATAAAATGGTGTCCAGAAAAATCTTATTTAGGGTGACTGAAAGGTTATGATAGGAAATATCAGGTCACATTTTAAAGGCTTTGCATTAAATATATCGTTTTTTTTCTTCATATTATGTTGGATATAATTTTTGGTGCGTAGTACGTACTTTAAAAAAAGAAAATAAAAATATTCGAAGATAAAGTGAAGTAAAAAAAAATTAAAAAATAATGAGAACTAAAAGTTAAGTCACGGCCACGCACATTGACGCAGAAAGCATTTTTCATCCGATGTCGTTATTATATAGGTAAAATCAACATTTTTATATTGCGATGAATGGCGAGACGAGCATGCCATTCGCCTGATGGTAAGCGATACTACCGCTCATAGACAGTCGCAAAACCAAACACCATGGATTACAAAAGCAATGATTGGCATTCCACTGCGCTCGCCATCCTGAGAGATGTTAAGTCTCATGTCCAGTAGTTACTCTGGCTACAATGTCCTTCAAACCGGAACACAACAGTGTGCGTATTACTTTTAACTTTATTCAAAACCCCAGACAAGGAGGAAGAACTTAAAATATAATAGCATCGTGAAGCCTTTGCCGAAGTATTAAGGAAGTTGGGTTAAAGCCTCGATGTTATTGAAGATATCCTTATTGATGATATCCTTAAGGAAGTGAAGCCCATGACATCATCATGATAGCGCGTGCGAGAGAGATATTGCTGTCATGATCATGCTTTTTAACCTAAACGCTAATAGTTGGGACATTTTGCAAGATATTTTGATGTTGTTTTAAAAGATGATAATAATAAACCAGCCTCTGCAACCAAGAGTTCGATTGGTAAGGCTTAGGCCATAATCCGCTAAGCTGGCGTAGTGCGGGTAGACGGATTTAATATACTTAGAAACTATCGTAAATCTCTATGGTATGCAGGTTTCCTCACTATGTTTTTCTTCACCGTTGGTAATTGTATATCAACACACATCACTAAAAGTCAGAGATACATATGTCCTGGCCTCTGGGATTTGAAGCCGCGACCACTGTGTCAGCAGCTGCATCCAAGCCGTTGCCAACAGGCCATCACGCATCTGGCTGAATAGATTATAAATAATTTAAAACCTGTCACACACCTTCAAGTGCGTTTGCGCAAACGCAAATTTGCACCAGTCTCGAATCGAAAATTGGAACGAAGTTTGTGCAGTTTTTTACCCACACGTGTTCCGGTATACTGATGCAAAATCAGGTTTGCACAGTTATCGTTACGTGTGTGGCGACCATAAATGTTGATCATACTTATTAAATACTGAATACAGAACTCCTCTACAACCGAGAATGCCATTCAAGATTTAGTCATAGTCCTCTAGATTAGGCCAGCGTGGTGGGCTATATGGCCTAAACCCTCTCAATCGTACTCTCGATTGTAGAGGAAGCCCGTGTCCTGCAGTAGGACGTATATAGCCTGATACATACATAACATACCTCTAAATTAAATAATTTGTAATCTCTGTCCACAGATAAGGGAGATAAACAAGCACACGTTATCCGGCGGACAAGTCATAGTCAACTCCAACCAAGTACCAGACAACTATTCCGAAGTAGATATAGCACTGAAGAGCGTTGAGAAGATCTCTCAGAAACGGCAACAAGAGCAAGGCTACCTTGAAGACGTCCTCGAACTGATTCACAATGACACGAAACCAGAATTGGACTTTCTATCAGATTTCGTCCAGTTACAAGCAGAGAAATACGACCCAATACAGATAGTACCGACTGAAACACCTGAACCTAATCCAGTTGAAGAATTCTCCAATTCCTTACATGTGAACTACGAAGATTTCGGAGACATGACCAATATGCTCATAATGGGGGCTTTGGAGGAGGAGAATCAGTCGAAAACACACATATTCCCAACTCCTCCGAGATCAGAGAACGTGCCAAGTCCAATGTCGGAGTCACAAGCGTCGTTCTACCCTTCAAACTCAGACTACACTTTATCCCCTGAACGATCATCGCCAATATACAACAGCGATTACGAAAAATACCAAGACTTGACTGCGTTTGACGAGTTTCCGAACTCAAACGAAACAGAGAAATCAAGAGACAGGTCGTCCTCAATATCTTCGATGACGATGAAACAGTTCAAAGATTTACAGAAGGATATCGCCAATGGGTTTTCCAAGATGGAGTGTTGTGACACAAGCAGGAAGACTTGCAAGGAGATATTTCAGGAACATCTCTCTAAGTTGAAGATGGTGGAACGGAAGAATCTGTGCTTGAAGGTCGCTAAATTGGAGTTGAACACGGCTTACGGGTATGTATTTGATTTGGAGGATAAAATCCACGTAGCAGCTACTTTTTGTGGAGTTTCCAAATGTACATCAGCAACATCTGATAATAATTGTGATTTATTGTTAGTACATGTTGTCATAATGTTGCCTAGCTTTTGAAAAACAGTCAACGTGCGATAATCAATTATTACTCTTTCTTATATTTTGTAAATATCTATTATTAAATGGACGCGATGAGTAACCTTCAACAAATAGTAATAAGTAGCAACAAAAGTTATAGATCGTACCGTGATGTACATATTCTCTCCACAAAAGGTAACTGCGCTGTGGATGGGCTTTAAAACGTGTTATGTTAACAAAAAAGGTCTAAAAATGACTACTTTTTATTGTGTTAATCTGGCCAAAGAGGAAGAGCGCCATCTGATGGCAGGTAATGTTAGCTATTTAAAATGGGAAGGTAATGAAGGATAAAAGACGAGAGAAGCTATTGGATCCGCAGCAATCTCGCTTATTGATATAAAATCTCGTTATACATTACAGCCTTATTCATGGACAGTATTAAAACGAATTTATGTTATCGAATGTTTTGTCCCGTTCGAACGACTTTTGAATTCAGTTTGAGCGAAGAAGACAAAGCACTGGATATCTAAAATACGTTTTATATCTGTCTGTGAAGAAGGCCTTTTGTAATTACTAATTAGTAATATCATACCTACTCAGAGAAAATGGTTAATAAAGTAATAAACACAGTTGATCCGATGACCTTGTTGTTGATAAGAGTTATATAAATCGAGTCACAGAGGTCCTAGAGTCAAGATACGTAGATAGTTTGCAGGTGGCTGAGGTGACATTCCTGCCTTGACTATATTTCCAAGATAAAAGAAAAATAAACAAAGATCGTTTTCAGAGAAATTCTTTGTTTGAATCGTTAATAAAGTAGAACTGATACCACGAACATAATATTTAACAATAAATTGAGGGACTGTATCGTTATTTCTGTTACTCTGCGCTCCCAGTGTCCTGGCGGGTTATTATATATATGATCCGAAACGTAATTTGAATTTTCGGATGTTCGACGTCCTAAGAAAGTTATATGTTTTCCACTTCTAAAAATCAATACTTTTGTCTATGTGACTTATCATTCACTCCAAATTTAGTCTATGGTTATAACGTACGATAGAGGAATCGTACAGTTTTACGTACGACGTCCGAGCATTCAAATTTCGTTTCGGATCATAGAATAACCCTGCTGTACTTTGTGATTCGATCTGCCCGCAGTAATCCTAAAAACCTTTTGCAAGACGCTGGCTGACTACCGAATTGTCGGACTATACAGTACCTATTATAAACCGGATTCTTTAAAAAGAATGCCTTGTAATCCGACAAATTCCGTTAAAAACTAGATTATTTAAATATAATGCCTTGTAATCCGACAAATTGCGAATCAGAGCAACTGGTCATATTAAGACTTAACATCTTATGTCTCGGTATGGCCAGTACAGTGGAATGCCAAGCATTGCTTTGTAATTCATGGTGTTTTGTTTTCTACTGTCCATGAGCGGTCGTATCGCTTACCATCAGGTGAATGGCATGCTCGTCTCGCCATTCATCGCAATGATAAAATCAAAGTGGTTCGATTCTATTTGAAATATAAATCACCATATAATGGAATTTTAAGATATAATTAGTAGCATACTTATTATGCTACTAATTATATCTTAAAATAATTAGTAGCATAATAAGTATAAGTCCGGCACCGCATAGTGTCGCTTAGTCTGCTAAGCCAGATTAAAGTTGACACTCCTGCTAAGCCGACACCTGTGAAGAAAGCCTTAGCTTTGCCCAAGACACGACGAGCTGTGACCACCAAGAAGTAGTGTGTAGCTAGTGTGTAGCTTTGTCTTTTGTTTTGTTTTCACTTTTTAAGTGCAGTCCAGGTAATCAATTTAATGTACTATAAATTTTGTCCACTTTATATAACTTGTTTCTTAGACCTTAGTTTCCTATTTGTAGTTTTTTATTATTATTATTTTCGCATAACAATTTGTATCCACCGGCATAACCAAAATAAAACCTTTCAATTATTACCTAATGTCATCTTGACATTTTAGTTTTCGTCCAGAAATCTGTAATGTTGCCTTCTTGTTAATGTTTATTTTTATTTTATGTTTTTAATTATTTACCTGGATTCTGCCATTTTTTTTTTCTAGTAGTTGTGTAACAAATTTTGTTAATTTTCTTATTTTTTTTTTCTCTCGTAATTTATTATCCAATGATTAACATTGTTGTTGTTTTTCTGTTTATTTTGTTTCAAGTCATTTTATGTGTTAAATATTCATACATTTGTCATAATTTTGTTAACACTACCGGCAGATGGACTGTTGTCAACTTTTTTTGTTTTTGTTTTTATTATTATTTGTTTCTTTTTTATTTTAATTCTTTTTTTATTTTTTGCTTGTTTGATTTTAATTTAACATAGCTTTTTTTCAGAATCAAATTTGTATAGTTTATTGATAATAGAAATGTCTGTGCATAGTAATTGTAGTAGTAACAGTGAAGATTTTTTATCGGCTCGTAGTGATGACAGTTTTATCAGCATTCCTTCACTTGCTGATACTCTGTCATATCAGTTCTCCGACGTCCCGAGGAATTTCAATGTGGTTCACTTTAACGCCCAAAGTATTCCGGCCCATTTCCCAGATATGCTGGCTAGTTTTGACTGTACTCATATTCATGCTATCCTTATTTCAGAATCATGGCTTAAACCCTGCCTGTCTTCTTCCACTTACTCCCTACCTGGGTTCCACCTCATCAGGAATGACCGCACTGAACGTGGTGGAGGGGGTGTTGCTATCTATCTCCGCACGCAATTTCAATACTCTATTGTCAGCGCATCACCGCAACCCCCGCCTCAAAATGCAGGTGAACACCTTTTCGTTGAGGTGGAATTTTCCCTTCAGAAACTTCTTCTCGGTGTTTATTATTGTCCTTCTCTTCGCATTGACTTTTTCTCTTCCTTTGAAATTATTCTCGAAGACTTAGTTCCCTCGTACAGTCAAACCATAATCATGGGTGATTTCAATACCTGCCTTCTTAAGAATGATCGTCGTTCTTCTTCCTTCTTGAACATTATCCAATCCTGTAACCTTTCCTCCCTACCGCTTTCAGCCACACACCACTCTCCCAACTGTACTCCTTCTCTCCTTGACCTTATCCTCGTTTCTTCCATAAATAACGTTGTGAAACATGGCCAATGTTCGGCTGATGCCTTTTCTTCCCATGACTTATTATTCTTGTCCTATCGTATCCGTCCCCCTAAATCCTCACCTAAAATCCTCCGGCAGCGAAACTTTCGGGGAATGGATATTGACGACCTTCGCAAGGATGCCGACAGCATTGACTGGGGTCCATTGTTCCACACTGACAGCATTGATGTTAAGGTGGATTTTTTTAACTGCCAATTAACCTCCCTCTATGATAAGCATGCACCGGTTAGAGCTATTAAAGTCAAACACCTTCCGACGCCTTGGCTCACGGACGAAATTAAAGAGCTGCTCACTAAAAAGGCGTCCGCAAAATCTAGGTATAATCGGCGCCCTAATGAATCGAATTGGCTAAAATATGTAGCCATCCGGAATCACTGTACTAAGGTGTGTAGGATTGCTCAACGCCGTCATATCCACAACTCTGTCGAAAACGGAGATCCAGCTAAAGTCTGGAAATTTCTTAAGACTTTGGGAGTGGGTAAACCTCAACAAGACCCTATTCCTAAATCTATAGATTTAAACTCCTTGAACCATCACTTTTCCTCTCCGTCCAATTTCTCCAGGACGATCAAAGATAACACTATAAAGCATCTCTCTACCCTTAAGACTCCCGTGTGCTCTGCTTTCGTTTTCAAACAATTTGCTATTTGTGACGTCAGGAGAACCATCTCGCTTATTTCATCAAACGCAATGGGAAGTGACTATGTCAGCCGTAACATGATCCTGCCTATCCTAGACGAAATCCTTCCCATTATTTCCCATATCCTAAACCATTCCATCTCCTCTGGGATCTTTCCTAGTGCTTGGAAAGAAGCCCACATTATTCCCATACCGAAAAAACCGAATGCATCTGTACTCTCTGAATTCCGTCCCATTTCCATTCTTCCATTTCTGTCCAAAGTCCTTGAACGCCTGATCCATCGCCAATTGAATGATTTCCTCTCCAAAAATAAGATCCTAAATCCACTCCAATCAGGATTTCGTCCTGGACATAGTACAACCACTACTCTGATTCATGTTACGGATGGCATTAGATCAGCTATGGATGAGGGTAAGCTGACAGTTCTAGCGTTGCTGGACTTCAGCAATGCCTTCAACACCGTTGATTTTGATGTATTACTTAGCGTTCTGAGTTCTCTTAACGTATCTCCAATGGCAGTTGACTGGTTTCGAAGTTACCTGTACGGACGTCGGCAACGCATCTGTGTTGAGGAAAGTTTTTCCTCCTGGTGCCCTGTAAATGCTGGCGTCCCTCAGGGCGGCGTGTTATCTCCATTACTCTTCGCTGTTTTTATTAACTCCATAACTAATAATCTTCGCTCCTCCTACCACCTTTATGCAGATGATCTCCAAGTCTACACACGGGCACGCCTGGACAAGATAGAAGATGCAATAGCAGCAATTAATGAAGACGTCCAAAGTATCTGTGACTGGAGCAATGCTAATGGGTTGAAGGTTAATCCTTCCAAAACACAGGTCATTGTTGTCGGTAGCCCCAGGATGATTACAAAATTAGATTGGGATCAGATTTCCTCCATCTACTGCGATGGTATCCCAATCCCATACAGTGATACTGTTAAAACCTTAGGTTTGTATTTGGACAAATCTCTCTCCTGGGGCCCGCAGCTTCGTGAAGTAAGTAGAAAGTTGTTTGCTTCAGCGCGGTCCCTGCGACGATTACACAATTTCCTACCCGTTACCACGAAGATTTCACTTGCTCAAACACTTCTTCTCCCCATCCTTGATTATGCCGATGTCAGCTATATCGATCTCACCGAGGACCAACTTAATAAACTTGAGCGTCTCCAAAATTTTTGCATTCGGTTCATATTTGGTCTTCGCAAATATGACCATGTTTCCGAGTTTCGTGTAAAGCTCAAGTGGTTACCCATACGACTTCGTCGGAATACTCATATTCTTTTTCTTCTTTACAACATCTTGTTTAATCCTCTCACTCCTTCTTATCTTAAAGATCGTTTTATATTTCTTCATGACTCGCATTCGAGATCCTTGAGATCGTCGGAGAACCTGAAGTTAATAATGCCCGTGCACTCTACGATCTTTTTGGACAAATCTTTCGCAGTCCAAGCGGTCCGATTATGGAATACTCTCCCTGATGCAGTGAGACGGGCACGAACACTGTTGTCGTTTAAAAGTATGGTCAAAGAACACTACTTGTCTCTTTATCAACCACACTAGTGCATTGATTGATTATGCATTTAAATAAATGTGTGCAATGTGCACATGTGTGTGTATATAAATGTACGTATTTGTCTATCTGTATGTGTATTTTTTTTTTTTTTTTTTTTAATTATATCCATGTATATGGTTTTATTTAATATATATTCTTATTTTACGTGTTTATATACTCTTATAATATAATATTTGTATAAATTTTATCTATCAAGCTAAAATATTTTCATTTTTTGTCCTATTTTTATCATTCAAGCTTTATTGTAAAAGTACACTTAAGACTGCCCTATGTTTTTCCTTCTCTTATGTCCATCCCATGGTAGTCGGTAAGAGATTGCCTCGAGCGATACGACCGCCATTTGTACTTTAATATTAAATATTCGTTTAGTTATTAAGATTTATTTAGTGTACAAAAAAGAATAAAATAAATAAATAAATAAAATATGACTTTTAATGTCGGATTACAAAAGGCGCCGGTGTAGACCGGGGCTCCACTGTAATTAGTATCCTGTGGTATCAGTATGTGACAGTATATTCCCCTGCACAGTGTCCTGCAAAACATCCTGCTGAGCCTGTCCAGGGGCGCGGAGCAGGAGGATCTCCAGTACGCTCTCTTCGCGCTCATTTGCGAGAGGGTACTCGCGAAGAACTCCGCCCTATTCGCTCACGACTTTGGTAAGAACAATTACGATTTTTTGTTATTATTTAAGTTCGGCAATATCTATAAAAAATGTCTCAAAATGTTTTTTAAGAGCCACCAATTTTTAAATAAAACCGTTAAAACTTAAAAACGTTAACACGATGCAACTTTTTAAACTATCCCCGTAAATGGTGCTTTACCTTGCAATTTGTCAATACTGATAAATGAACAAGACTAAATAACATGCCCCACAACCCCCCTAATTGACAGTCTCCGTGGCGCAGTTGGTTAGACGCCGCCTGTGAAACGAGAGGCCGCGGGTTCGATCCCCGCACCGAAACAAATATTTGTGTGATCCACAGGTATTTGTTTCGGATCTGGGTGTGTGTGAGACCGAAAAGTCTCACGTAGTTCCTGATACCCACGACACAAGACTGGATCTTAGTGTGGGGTCAGGACTATGTATGTGACTGTTGGGTGTATTTATTTATTTATTTAATTCTCTCCCCCCTCTACCCCAGGTCTCTCGCTTCTAAAGTCAGCGGCGCTCCGCTGCCCGCACCGGCCTATCCTGACTCGCTACGTGGTGCAGTGCATCCGAGTCGCCTTGAAGGTCGACCCCTCGCTTGCAGCAGGAAAGGATAACGTTTTCCAGGAGGTAAGGACTTAGCTATACAATGTTCTGTCTACCCTCATTACAAACTTACATGTCGGCATAACATGATTTACATATTATAGGCTGTCTGACATCAATTCTTTTGAGGGTCATCCCAGAAGGGGTAGGCAGAGGCGCCACCAGGACACCCACATTTCGCCTTGTATGTTCCGTCCCATGATGTGATAGGTGGCAAGCCTATCGCCACATCGGGCTGAGGGTAGTTTCATTGAAATTTTCTATTCATTATCAGCCCGGTGAATGGATATTATGCCTTATTACCCCGAAAGCGCTGGTGGAATTACCTCAATAAATTTAACAAAGACTGGATGAAAATTTCGTTCAATAGAGATTTATGGAAGAACTTAGGGGAGGCCTTTGCCCAGCTGTCGGATCTTTATATAATTACACCCAACAGTCACATACACAGTTCTGACCCCACACTAAGATCTAGTCTTGTGCCGTGAGTATCAGGAACTACGAGAGACTTTTCGGTCTCACAAACACCCAGACCTGGAACAAATAACTGTGGATCACACAAACATTTGTTTCGGTGCGGGGATTGAACCCGCGGCCTCTCGTTACACAGGCTGCGTCTAACCAACTGCGCCACGGAGCTAGCTACTATAATAAGTAAAACAATACTATCAGCTCGGAGTCAGGAATTTGTGTCCGATATGGCGATAGGCTCACACCGTATCATATAGTGAGAAAAGTGAGTTTATCTGTGTATGTACAAAATGAATAGCCAATATAATGTTGTTTGTCAGGTGGACGCGCAAGGCGACACGCTGGTGATCGCGTGCGCGCGCGCGGGCGACGCGTACTCCGCCGTGCTCAGCGAGCTCGTGCGCAACCACACCGAGCAGCCGCCGCTCTTCCGCATCCACCACGCCAACACCGATGGTAATATACGAGAATTATTACTATTGTTTCCTTTTTAATACGCTTTTATTGGCTTCGCCTGTATGTATGTAACGGAATCTTTGAAGTCGATTTTCGAGCACTTGAAAACGTCGAATTGACTTGAAATTTTGCATCTTTGCCAAGGACCGATGACAACACAATAATTTATAAAGTATGTCACATTATCCTAACCACAACCTACAGGAATTTAATTTTTCTGAAAAAAAAAACTAGTGGATAATTTGCGCGCAGCTGCCTTTCTTTGATAAGATAGCTGTAGATAGAGGTATATTGTAAAATAAATTAAAAATAGTTTAAAAAACTAAAATGCATTATCAATTATTTTTACTTTTGAAGTGAAACTTCTTTATCGGGGTTGGAAACATTTTTGCGTTACGCGCCATCTTTATTTCTAAGTCACATTTTTGCGTTACGCGCCATCTTTATTTATTTAGTAAATTAGTAATACTTAGTAGTAATCCTGTGTATTGTAAGTACGAATCCCACACTAGTGTATCATCCCACATTTGGACATAATACAGTGTATACCATTAGAACACATTCTGTACCCACTTCAGTAAGCCACACCCCCAACCGTTTCCAAGCCCCACCCAAAATTTTAAGAATCACCCACTTTTTTGTAATTTGATCCTTACCCCCCCTCTGGCCTTCCCCCACCATAAATCCAAAACAGTGCCCAATAGCCTCCCCACGAAACCTCCCCCCCCCGCTTACCCCCACCCTAAAAATTTTACCTCACCCCCCCTACTCATATCTCCGGCATTATCCATCGTAGACCCACCGACCTTGGGTTCATTGGAACCGGCTCGGTGAGGGCTACAATCCTGCCCCAACAGAATTCCCGAATTCCCCCTCCACAACTTTCCCCACCCAAAAATATTTTAAGGTGCCCAATAGCCTCCCCACGAAACCTAACCCCCCCCTACCCCCACCTAAAATTTTTACCTCACCCCCCCTATTCCTATCTCCGCCAATATCCATCGTAGACCCATCGACCCTGGGTTCATTAGAACCGGCTCGGTGAGGCCTACAATCCTGCCCCAACAGAATTGGGTATTTGACTATAATCGAATTTTTGTATTATTTTGCAGACAAACAGAAGCGCCATTAAAACAAAACAGTTTTGTGAAAACAGTGATAAAGTAGCTTGTAACATGAGGCAAATATTAGTATTTTAAATGAAAGAGTGGGGACGTAGTGGGGACATCTTACCGTCTCTTTCACACCCGCACGCTATTATGCACTATAATGCACAGTGACGTCACTTACTTTGTTTTGCATCCCTTTTCTATTACCCCCACTACTAGATTTAAAAAGTTTCTAACTTGTTTAATTCTGAATGGATTTAGAAAATTCTTTGTTTGCTAGATTTCGGATATGGATACTTTTTGATTAATCCAATAAAAAAAAATGAGTCAAATACCCTATTCCCGAATTCCCCCTCCACAACTTTCCCCACCCAAAAATATTTTAAGGTGCCCAATAGCCCCCCCACGAAACCTAACCCCCCCCCCCCCCCGCCCCTACCTCCACCTAAAAATTTTGCCTCACCCCCCCTAAACCTATCTCGGCGAATAAAGGTCGTGGACCCACCGAGCTTGGTATCCTCGGAACCGTCTCGGTGAGGGCTACAAATTGGCCCCGATAGAAATCCCAAATTCCATCAAAAATTTCCCCCCTCCTAAACTTAAACTTTATTTAATTTAGCTTTATTTTACCAATTCTGTAAATTTGTAAATAGTAGATCATTTTTCGAAAAATGATTTCATAAAGAAGTTTCACTTCTTACGTGTGTACACTAATACACACACACATTTTTTTTAGTTAGGTCTTTTACTTACGCGTGTATTTTAGTTTTTAAACTAATATTGATTATATAAATTGATGTGTGTATGTGTAGGCTACACGGCGCTGCACGTGTCGTGCAGTCAGCACAGCGCGCGCGCGCCGCGCCTGCACACCGTGCACGTGCTGCTCACGCACGCCGGCGCCGACGTGTGGAAAGGGGTAGCTATATATACGTACTATATACTACAGACACTCGAACAATGTATACGACACTCAATACTACGGGCACTCAGTGGGGCAGGGAGTAACTACACTATACTACGGGCACCCACTCAATACTACGGACACTCAGTGGGGCAGGGAGTAACTACACTACACTACGGGCACCCACTCAATACTACGGGCACTCAGTGGGGCAGGGAGTAACTACACTATACTACAGGCACCCACTCAATACTACGGGCACTCAGTGGGGCAGGGAGTAACTACACTATACTACGGGCACCCACTCAATACTACGGGCACTCAGTGGGGCAGGGAGTAACTACACTACACTACGGGCACCCACTCAATACTACGGACACTCAGTGGGGCAGGGGGTAACTACACTATACTACGGGCACCCACTCAATACTACGGACACTCAGTGGGGCAGGGGGTAACTACACTATACTACGGGCACCCACTCAATACTACGGACACTAAGTGGGGCAGGGGGTAACTATACGACCGACATTGAAACACACGTTCACTCAGTGTTTATAACACATGCTTCAACAGTCACTCGGTGTAACAATCCCACAAAGTGTCCATCTTACAGTCATGAAGTGTAGGTATGTGACACTCAATACTACAGTCACACACAGTTTAACAATACAGGAACTCAGTGTACATGGCATTCGATACTGCAGGCCCACAGTGTATAGAGATTGTCCCGCTCTCACACCCGCCACTGCAACTCCTGTATCGCAGGATCAACAGTGGCACGCATTGTAATGACACTGAGCATTGAAGCTCAGCGAGTCTCCGGGAATGTCTAACTTGTCTTAACCCGCAACGAAATCAATCACAAAGTTAAATTAATAGGAGTTGGAAATCAATTACTGTCCACTTCCCTCCTTAATAAAGCGGGTGACAAAACAATGAACTAAAGAGGTAAATAACCTCGCATAAAGAGTATATCACACTCCATACTACGGGCACTTAATGGAGTAATACTACAGGGACTTAGTGTATCGATATTGTAGACACTCAATCCCACATATACTTACTGAATCCCACACTAACCCGCTGTACCCCACAGGACGTGAAAGGTGGCGACACGGCCGTCCACCTGGCGGTGAACTCCGCCAACTGCGACCTGCAGCTCATCATGATGCTGTTCAAGAACGTCGACAGGAAACAGTGGAAAAGCCTGGCGCATTACCGAAATATGAGGTAATATGAGAAAATGACTGCCTCGGTTGCTTAGTTGTATTACGGTACGGTTACAAAGCTGAGATCTCGGGTTCGAGTCCCGGGTCGGGCAAAGTGATATTGGATTTTTCTATTCATTATCAGCCCGGGGTCAGAAATTTGTGCCCGATATGGCGATAGGCTCGCCCCCTCTCACATCATGGGACGGAACATACAAGGCGAAATGTGGCCCTTCCGGTGTCCAAGACGCCCATATCGGGCTCCCTGTCAAGATTTATGTGACGTTCTCCATTGTTCTACAATTGTTCTCCATTGTGTAGATCTTTCAAAAGTCTATTGTCTAAACATGGACACCTGAAGAGTCCTGGTGGCGCCTCTGCCTACCCCTTCAGGGATAAAGGCGTGAGTTTATGTATGTATGTAAGTATTTATGAGAAATCATAAATTAAACCTTACAAATCATATCAAATTACTCATGAACTGCTCTGAATCAAACTACTTGTACCTTATAATAATCACTGCATTGTAAACTGGTTTTGAAAAGAGCAACGCTAGGTCTTACCCGTTCTTCTCTCTCGTGGTAGGACAAAAATTACTGAATCTAAATGATGTTGAACATTTTAATGGATTTGATTAATTATTTTCATTTCATTTCATATCAACTTATATACCACTGCTAGGCTCGGGGCCCCTTTATGCTCAACAGGGATCTTCGCTATATCTGTATCAGCTCATATACGTCCCACTGCAGGGCACGGGCCTCCTCTACAATCGAGAGTACGATTGAGAGGGGTTAGGACACTCAACCACGCTGGACTAGTGCCAGACTTTAGGATTATTGTATAAATCATTTCCTTATTATCATTTTTTTTTCTTTACAGCTCAGTAACGCCACTGGAATACGCGCGTTCAGCCGCCAAGTCGACCACGCGGCAAAACTACCCTCAAGAAGTGCTGGACTTCTTGAAGAAATGCCGTTGATGACGTATTATCTAGTTTACCCTACTCTAGGCTGCCAACACCGCCTCTCAATTGTGAGCTGGCAACACCAATTCAACATTTACAATTTGCCTTGCAATTGTCAAAATGAATTGTAAGCTGGCAACACCAATTCAAAAATTAAAATGTTGCCTAAAAATGTTAAAAGTTAATTTAGAGCTGGCAACGACAATACTAAATCTACGTATAGGTTTAGTGGTCTGGAAATGATGTAAAAATTGTGAGCTGGTAATACCAGATTATGAGTGCTATTTTCGAAATTGTTTTGCCGGCTCGCGCCTTTAATAGGCCCTTCTGTCTTAGAATAAGGCATAATTGTGACGAAGAGCATATTGTAAGAATATATTTTTTTACCGGTCCTTGTATTTCATTGGATGGATGTTTTATAAGCCGAAGTAATTGTGTCTTATGGCAAGATTTTATCTGTTGCCGATTGTTATGTAGGCGGCATTGCATATACCATTAGGTAAGCAATTTGCCAAATCAAAATATAAAATAAATTGTAAGCCATTGAGAATACTGTTTCGGACATCGCGATCGAAATCTGTGCGGCGCTTGTACCAAACGCAACACGAGCGAGATAGATCATAGTATGCGTACGAATGAAAGAGACGGCAATAGAACCACTTTATTATATTTTGATTTTGAGTTCTCCCTTATATTTAAAAACAATTTGACTCCACAATCCATGTGTTAAAAACATCGCATGCACAGTTCATATATTTGTATGGTGATTTGTATGTTACCATTTAGGATGTTTTATCAGTATGCCGATAGGTGGCGGTAGTATTTTTGGATCTACCTTCAAAAAATATTAGCTGTAGTCACATAACACAGAAATGACTTGTAAAATTATGTATCCACTCACACGTCCCGACCAAAGAGAATATAAAACACTACGTTACCTCCGAATTTGACATATCGCTCATCCAATGGAACAACGACGTAATTACAAAAAAGTCGAAAATGACTTTCGAATGTCTTATTTCAAAGTTTTATTGAGTTTCTCATGAATTTATTGTAAATTATCATTGATAATAAAGTAACTTACATAACTATTAAAAGATTTCATCAGAATTATTGGAAGTACATTACATTTTTTATCTCAAACTTTTAAAACGTTCTCCTGAACAATAGCTAAGACGTAAATAAGTCATTGTTCTATTGGATGAGCGATATGTCATTTAGTCTTCCGATTCCCCGCATTTTTTCATTATTTCAAAGCATTATTATTTTTTTCATAAAGTTATTTTAATTATTTTGAGTGTAGGACATAATAAAGCATTGAAATAATGCCAAAATAAATATGAAAAAACGCGGGGAATCGGATATAAATAACAGTGACGTGGGCGCGTGAGTGGGTATTAAATCAATAACAAAACGTAATTAATTAATACAGACGCTACGAAAGTCTAGGATAGGGAGAGGCCTAAAAATTGTGTATAATGACTTCTTTATATTATGTCGTCAACAGTTAGTAAAGACTTAAATTTCTTAAATTTTCCATGATTAAATTATGGCATTGAAATTCTTTCCAATTTAAAAATGTTATGTGTTATTTTAAAACACCAATCAGATTGCTTTTAGAAACATACGTACAACCATGAAAAATACAAAAAGTCTATAAAACCGCATATCTCGTATAAATATTTCAACGTCTCCAAAAAATAATTTAACGCCACCTATCGGTACATTGATGAACCACCCTGAAATTACGTGTGGCAATTTCGGTTTATTTCGCGAGGTAATGCCTTTGCACCATGTGATAATCTAAATTCTAACTTTAAGTTTTATGTTTTATTAGTTGTAACTTAGTTTTAGTTATACAGGGTGTTCAACGAGGCACTTATATAGGGTGTAGAATTTTTTCAATTTATTTTTGTGTTATTTTTTCTAATTAAGCCTTTGTTTTGAGAAATATATATATTAAATGTTGAAGAAATTATAAAAAATATTGAGGTATTAAAAGTAATAATCTAATGCGGTAACACACGAGTGAAATGGAAGATAATATTACGTAAGAGTGAAAGAGATGCAAACAACTATAGTGGTACACCAAGAAAATATTCTTGTTTTTTACTGTTAAATGTATACGTAATACATAAAAGCGACGACATAACGAATGCCTCGGTGGCGTAGTTATACTACGGATCGGGCAAAAATATATTATTTTTTATTCAATATCAGATTGGATTCAGGAATTTGTGCCCGATATGGCGATAGGCTCTCACATCACATCGTGGGACGGAACACACAAGGCGACGTGAGTCTCCTGGGAGCACCTCTGCCTACCCCTTCTGGGAAAAGGCGTGAGTTTATGCATGTGTGCGTGCATTACAAATATGAGTTAATGAAATAAGCGCCTCGTTAATACCTTGTAATGTTTACTGTACCTTGTAATAAAGATTTTAATACACATCATTGTTTAATCTATTAACTTTACATTGGGGCCCACATATTAAAATATTGTACCATTTAAATATTTCGAGTAACTTGTAGCTCATGATTACACTGTCGAGCACTGCGACACCGCCGAGAGTTCCTTTAAATGGGGTTAGGCCAGACAGGCAATGAGTAACTACTGGACATAATGAGACTTAACATCGTATGTCTCGGGTGAGGGCAGTGGAATGTCAAGCATTGCTTTGTCATTAATGGTGTTTGGTTTTGTTCTGTCCATGAGCGGTCGTATCGCTTACCATCAGGCGAATGGCAGGCTCGTCTCGTCATTCAACGCAATAAGAAAACGCCTAACGCGAATAACTACCCTACGTCAAATCAAAACAATGTGAAATGCAAAGAAATACAGACCTTACTGCGTTGTGTTTAGATTTGAAATACAAAATGCTATTTCGACAGTACGTAATAATTCAATGGAAAATCGTTGACATTTCAAATTAACAAGCGAATCAAAAATTACAAATTGACAGTCTCTGTGGTGCAGTTGGTTAGACGCCGGCCGTGAAACGAGAGGCCGCGGGTTCGATCCCCGCACCGAGACAAATATTTGTGTGAAACACGGGTATTTCGGGTCTGGGTGTTTGTGAGACCGAAAAGTCTCTCGTAGTTTCTGATACGACACAAGACTCGATATTAGTGTGGGGTCAGGACTATGTATGTGACTCTTGTGTGTAAACAGGATGAGATTTTCAAGTAGGCGTGGATGGCCGAAGGAGTCACGAGCCAGATTTTGATGAAAACTAAAACTACTTGGATTTTTGATAAATCAATATTCATTGAAATAAAACTATTTTAAACGGATTATATCGCGATTTGGTTTAATTTTTACATTTTTTAACTTCCCGACGTTTCGATTGCTTTACAGCTTTCGTGGTCACGGGGCGGACTGAGGTATTAGTCATCCGCTCTGTGACTGTTACAATTAAACTAAATTATTAAAATTTGAGACGGTAAATCGTCGTGAGATATTTAAAAGGTACAATAATAACAAAATGGCTGTATTTTAAAATAATGCCTATACGTCCCACTGCAGGGCCTTCACTGCCTAACCTAATCTAGTTTGGTGGACTTAAAATTCTTTTAGATCCTTTGAGATATAAAGCTTTTATCGATAATATTATACAGGGTATATCCAGACTGCGGCCGAAAACGAAGCCAGGTAGTATTAGTGACTTCAGACACAATGCAAGTAAAAATTTCAAAAAAAAATCGACAATCATTTTTTTTTTGTTTTTACTCTGTCCTATTTTGGTGATAAATACATAGTTTTCCTAAAATAATAATGTACACCTTTTTATTTTTAAAGACGCAATGGTACGTAAGTGTTTAAATTACTATTTTGCAAAAATTAGTTATATACAACCCAAACATGATATTTAAAAAAATCACAAAAGTAAAAGTGCTTTTTTTTCGAAATTTTTAGTTGCATCGTGTTTGTAACCACTAAAACTACCACCTGGCTTCGTTTTCGGTCGCGGTCTTGATATAGCCGGTATAAACTTGCACAGCTTGTATTTCATTATTATAATATTTTATTTGATAATAAACAATTCCTATAAATCTTAAATGCATTACAGAAACTATGGAATAATCCGAAACACTTTCATATCTATAACCAAATCCAAATCCGAAATTTTATACTCGTAAAATCCCCGGTAAACAATACGGGATACATAAAAAAACTATTTGTCGTTGTTAAACTAACGGCCTTATTCATAAGTTTTAAAACCTATTTTACCTACCGAATGTTTTCTCTTCTTCGTTCAAACTGAATTCTAAAGTCGTCCGAAAGGGACAAAACATTCGATAACTAAAATGGGTTTTAAAACTATATGAATAAGGCCATTAACCTGTAGAAGATATAATAATTTAGTTTCAACACCATGTGTTGCTTTCTTATAAGTCTTTCAAAGCCAAGAAACTCTTTCTAAGTTTGCTATTTTTATTTTTTCTGTTTAATAAATGTATTTAAGGTTATTCATAAATGTTTGCGTTTTATAAGCATTACCTAATTATGCAAAATCCTAATAATCTCGGGAGATATAAGACATGTTAATAGTCATTCGCGATTCGAACCCGTATTAATTGGTGTAGAAGCTGATTTATTAATTAAAAGGCCTATTAAATATATTAAATTGTTGTTGCTTCTATACTGTAAAATTGTAGTTACTAAACTACAAGTAAGCTATTGTAGTCAATTCACTTTGATGTCTCATCGCCCACGAAAACATTCTATACTAGTTTTTACGAAAATAGTAATTTAAAACCTTGCGTACCATTGCGTCTTTAAAAATAAAAAGGTCTACATTATTATTTTAGATTAATTACAAAAAATTTACCATATTTTATTGCGAAATTTTTAGTTGCATAGTGTCTGAAGTCACTTATACTACCACCTGGCTTCGTTTTCGGTCGCAGTCTTGATATACCCTGTATTTCGACATAGCTTTAAGATATAAAGATTATATTTGCCATGAAATATTTTGTGCATTTTAATATGTTAATAAATTGAAAAGATTTTTTATTATTAATGTGTTTTATTTCATATGTACCCCGCCATTTATCACAGAAAGGATAAGTAGAGATAGGTATCACTAGACACTAGAGTAGGAATTATAAAGTTGGCCGATCTTATGATACTAGATTTTTCCATTCATAATCAGCCCGTGGTCAGGAATTGGTGCCAGAAATCGTGGGACGGAACACACAGGGCGAAATGTGGGTGTCCTGGTGGTGCCTCTGCCTATCCATTCTGGGACATAGGCGTGAGTTTATGTATGTATATATGGCCGGGCTTATTTAGTTTCGATTTGATATAAAAAAAATCATAGGTACCAAAAATGGGGTATTTTACTATAGGAAAGAAAAAATCTAAAAACTATAAATGTATATAGTAGAGCATTAAGCAATAAGTATATGTTAATTTCAGTTTTTATTTCCAAGGAATAAATTTTATAATTCGTTTTGAAAATTTCAATTTTTTTATCTGTCCTAAAAAGATGTGATACGGCTGCCGCCATGATGGATAACGATTCTACGTCATTCCGTAAGTAGAATACCCCCTCCGGTGTCCAAGAGCTCATACAAACACAGGTTGTTTACTGGTTGAGTGACGTATCATTTTAAAGGAACATGGCGCCTAGCGTTTTCACATATTTGCGCGCATAAATTTAAATTTTAAATGGATTTTTATTGCACTTGCCGAGCGAATAAAAATTTGATATTTTTTTAAATAGTTTGTCTTAATCTTAGGAACAACTTAAAAGACTTTTTGAAAATGGGTAGAATACCCCATTTAACTTTTTATTTTAGAAATTTTCTTTAATAGTCGTCATTTATGATGATTTCGCAAAAAAATAAAAAGTTTCACTGTAACTTGCCGATTTTTTTTATGTAGCTCATATTAACTCTAGGCGTCCGCAATCTTCTATTTTTGGTTTAAAGAACAATTATCTTATGGAGGGTAGTTAAACATTGTAGTTTAGTGACATTATAATGGACTAGTAGTTCAGTTCACGAGGAACGCTTGCAGAAGCTAGACGCGTGCTCCGATGCGGCGCTAGTTCTTGACTAATTTACAGTGTTTTGTGGACAATATAGTGCAAGTGATGTATGTGCTACAACGATTTTTGTTTGGCATCGTTCAGACAGCTTCGAGGGCAAGATTCCGGTGAGTATTAGATATGTAATACATTATTATTATCAACTATTCTTTGTTAATGTACCCGCTGTTCTGTACGCCATTTCCAATAACTGATATTTTAGTAAAAAAAATGTTTTAACTTAATAGGTAAATTTCTTTGATTTATTTATTCGATCATAATCTGGGGTCAGGACTATGTATGTGACTGTTGGGTGTATTTATTTATTTAATCAAAAGAACACATTTTTGAGAAATTTAATAATAAGGAAGAGAAAGTCAGGGTTTGCATTCGACTGTGTAGATATGTTTTGACTCCACTCCTCACCAGAAATATGGTAATATTTCCTGTACAAACTTTTAGTTTCCTGAACCCAACCTAACCCACTTTTATTTTTTTACCGTTCCGTCCCGATCTATCCCTTCCATCCTTCAATGTTTAATGCATCGTTGGTAGCCGAAAAACTATTTTCCGATAGGACTGTAACCAAACCCGTTCATAGCGTAAATCTTCTTGGCAAAATACACATCTAAATTTTAGGTGTTCTAAATACCTATCATACTAATGCGTCTCTCGTGGTGACTCAATGTACCTATGTGTATACATAATATGTGGCTTAACAATTAACAATTTATGTCTCAGGATGGCGAGCGCAGTGGAATGCCAAGCATTGCTTTGTAATTCGTGGTGTTGTTTGGTTTTGCTACTCTCCATGAGCGGTCATATCGCTTACCATCAGGCGAATGGCATGCTCGTCTCGCCATTAATTGAAATAAAGAAAAAAGTGTCGAATTACGTGATGAAAATTGGGACTATATTTAAACGGCGTTTCTGTACTCGGGTTTAAGATTTTTTTTAAATAATTTCGGGTCCGCTATTTCCTAGGGTAATTACAAATAAAACACAAAAAGACTAGTCATGTTTTATTTAACAATATCTTAAATAAAGTACAACATAAACAAAATTCACACATTCCAGGAACATACATATAATATCCGCTTAAAATACTCCATCACTGTACTTCGACAAAACTTAATATTACACTTAACGTTGACGAAACGAATGCGAAATTCGCAAACACGTGCGTAAACGAGAAATTAATGCGTATGCGAAGATTTAATTAATTAAATGCAACTGCAATGCCATTATGATCTTACTAACCTAGTTTTATAACTGGTCCATTAAATTCATAAAAGAAAATACGTATATGTACAAAAACACTCAAATAATAATGAAATTAAAGCGAAATAACTGAAAAGTGAAAACACGCGTATACGAATATCCGCATTCGTCATATTTCGTACTTATGAGCAAAATACAAGTGTGTACTTAATGTACTCAATAATAATAATCATAAAGATACAATAACATATGGCAACACAAATTGCACCAGAGACAAATGACACAAAACAGAGATCATTTAACAAATGTTGGGGCCAATGACAAAACGGGAAGACAATACCGACCCCGATTCAACAATACGGCAATACAATACGGCAATACGGCAAAATGTTTGATCCAAAACCACCGGCCCAATGTCCAACTCGCAAAAATATAGTCTCCCAAATATATAAATAAAATTTAATCAAAATATATTTCAACAATTTTGAATTTCGAATTTTTAAAAATATAATTCATTTCTCCATTTAGAATCAAACATTCTGCGAAATGCGAAAACGAAACGAGCGCGTAGCAGTATGCGTATAAATGCGTATTTTTTAAATTATGGAGCAAATCTTCGAAACAAGAAATACAACATGTAACAGAATTTACCAGAAATCATTGTTTTAAACCATTTCTCATATTTATAGGTCAATTTTTGACTACATCCCAATTAGGCTAAAAAATTAAACAATGGGGCTAAGTCAAAAAATCGAATTCGCAAAATTTATCTTTCTGGAAAATTATATTACACATACTATAATATAAAAAAAAAGTTAACTGGTCGAGAACTTTTAAAGCGAAATCTTCCATACATTAATCACATTTTTAGCTCCTTTTTTTTGAAAATAATTGAATAAAAAATGTCACAATACGTCGTTGATATGTATTCAAAAGTAATTTCACTGGATTTATGGCAAGTATTTACTGTAGGTGGCGCCACTTGGATTCTGACAGTAAAAACAATATGGCTGTCGTAATTGTTTGTTGCACTTTTTTTTGGATATTTTATCTCGAAAGTCCTGCATTTACCCTTACAGCCATTGCAATCACATTGTCCTGTCCATCATCCTACCAATATAAAAGAAAAAAAAGACAGTATAAAAAAACTGGGCTGTATCAGTTTTTTTTTCTCGCCAATGTGCGATGCATCTGATATGAGAGTTCACTTGCATTTGTTGCTATGATGTATAAATGTATACGTTTTTCACCTTGAGTATGGTTCTGCGATTTAACAGACAACCTGAACATAAGTACCAGGTGTAACATGTTAAATTTCACAAATTTCACATGCTATTTCACTGAATCGATATTGCTCATATATTTTACCTTCAGACACATATATTATCAGTTTTTCCAATCCAAATGGCCACCACCCAACTTCAACCCCAGCAATGGCGTAGGAACATTTTTTTCTCAAAATACACATTTCCTTCGATATCTTTTGACTAGTTCGTTTAAAAGATCTTCATTTGCCATATCTACATCTACAACTACTTATGCTAATATTTTAAAACTTTATCTTCAATAAAACTTAGCACCGTATTAAAAGAAAAGAAAAAACAAAATACATAAATAATATTTTTGTCATGGCTGTTTTAAGTAGTTCGTATACTTCACTTTTTGGGGTCCGATGAAACCTCAACGATACGCAAAAGAATATATTAATTCAAACAAAAAAAAAACCGGTCTCTCCAAAATACGAAAATCTTTAAAATTGGGTCCATTGCGACTCCAAGACACGAAGTTAATACCATGAAGAAAATCTTAAATACCAGCAAAATTTTCCATCGCATAAAATATGGTTAAAAAATGCCCCGAGCAATAAATTTTAGAAAGGATGCGGACGGACCCGTGACACATATTTTTCGATCACATTCGATGTTTAACATCTTCAATACACAAACCACTGGAAACAGTCACGACTATATTTTCTCAAATATTGCAAACACCCTATCTGTATTGACAAAAATCCCTTTTCTCCCCAAAACCACATCGCGACACGTAACAAAATTGACGTAGACGCATTTTTAATATACTTAACTTGCGATTAGAATTGAGAATGGCAGTTGTAAAATAGTTTGTTGCAAGTGGAATTACAGAAAATAGCAAACAATGTATATTCCGTACACGTCTGATAGCCAAGACACAAGACTCGATCTTAGTGTGATGTCAGAACTATATATGTGACTGTTGGGTGTACTTATTATTATTATAACTAATTAAAAAAATGGTTTAAAAGCCCAAATTGCATCACCACAATCTATTTTACAAACTGCCATTCCATCCCCACTATCCCCACTCCAAAACATGACAAAAACAAACGCCTACCTCCAACACCTTAACATCTAATAAGAATTCCTAGGAGAAAAATTTTAAAAAGACATTTTTTATTTCTTTAAAAATTTTGTACTCAATATCGGCCGAAACTTTTTAAAAACTTACCTAACCGTGGATTCACTTTTCCAAGAAAATTACATGGACCAATTATTCCTTTTGGTTTTATTATTTCAAACTAATACACATCTACATTTTAATACCTCGTACATAATTTGAAAATGGTAAATAAATTAGAGGAGTTTTACCTACCATTAAAACTCATATTATGTCTGGAGCCTTATTCGAGGCCTTTAAACAATATTTGAGATGGCGTTCTTCCGTTTCCTGCCGAATTCCATAGTAAATAGTCGGTAGTTCCGCTAGGTGGCGCTAGATCTGCAGTGTTTACCAGGTTTTGCTCTTGCACATATTTCTTCATTGAGTCTCAAATTAATCTATTGTTCTCATATGTATATATATTGAAAAATAATAATAATAATAATGATATATTGTACAGTACTTAATACCAGGCAGAACTTAATGTAAGGCCTCGAATAAGGCTCCAGACATAATATGAGTTTTAATGGTAGGTAAAACTCCTCTATTATGTCCTTCCGCCGTTATTCGAGGCCTTTAAACAATATTTGAGACATTGTTTGTTTTCGCCTGGTAAACAAGACGCCAATGTGATAAGCAGATGTAAAAATAATAAAAGAATATATCCAATTGTATAATAAATTGTAACAAAATAAAAACAATAATATTTTTAAAAATTATCAGGTTTTACAACAAAGGTGTGAAAATTGATTATAATTATGCTATTAATGTACATATCTTTTCAATCAACCTACTACAAAATAATCAGATCATTTATACCTTTATTATTAATATTATAACTATGTATATAATAAAGCTAACTCTGTAATGGTTCAAAAAGCTTGGTCAAAGAACAATTTTTTGAGTTATTATTTAAATTTGATATAATTTCTTTTTTATAGAACTTTGTGAATGTATTTTCAGACCTCCAATTAGCTCTAGCTAATATTTTATCTATAGGCTCTTTATCTAACCACCCTCTGGAAGCAACAGCAGATCTGATACTACCAGGTGTGGCCTCCACGCCGGCTTCTTTTAATACTGATTTTACCCAACCCGCAATTATAGTTCTAGATGCAGCTATAGCTTTACCCCGCGCTGTGATAAATAAATTATCTAACTCTGCCTGAGATCTTCTAACATTACTAACTTTAATTAATTTTCTGACCCAAAACACGGGATCAATATTACTACATTCTGAATTTGAAAACAACTTCCATCCTGACTGAACATAAGATTCAGAGTCTGTTTTGGAGCCATACTTGGGCCAAAAAATCAAACAATTATCTTTTTGATTATCAATATAGGAACCTTCTGAAACACATAAAAGAGTTAGATCATGAACTCGTCTACCTGAACATAGCAATAACAGTACAGCACAACGTCTTGATACTTCCCATAAACTGTGTTCATTAATTTTGTTCTTTATTAAATAATTTATTAATATTTTAGTATCCCAAATGTTTTTCGGATGTATCTTTGGTTCAGAATTAGCTATCGATTTTATAATTTGCCTAACTAAAATATGTGAGCTCAATTTCCCTTCGCCAGCACTGCAAAGCGTCGAAACAACAGATTTATGTACCAGGATGGTCCTATATGATAGTTTTTCGACTAGATGTAGGTCAGCCAAAAATTTTGCCAACTCCGAACCTGTGGGACTCGTAGCTTGAACATTCGCCTTTTCACACCACTTAACCCATCGTTCCCAAGCAGGTTTATAAGTATTCAAGGTAGATTTTCTCCACCCTGATCGCAATAGGGTTTTTTGTTGTTGTGACCATGATTTTACCGCTTCCGACCACCCCCACATTTCCAAATTTCTAGAGTTAAGTCTTTGACTTTCGGTGGCGGAAGTAGAGTTGATAGGTCTATCAACCTGCATTGTAGATTTTGAATCGTGAAGGGTGGTGCTATTGCTCGGCTCTTTAGATCCGCCCTCCAAAAGGCTTGTGGCCATTTGGGTGCTACGACCAGGAAAGTACCTTTGGCCCGATTGAGGTGCATCAGGACTCGTGGCATCAGGGTTGGGGGAGGAAAGACCCAAGCTAGATCGAACTCCCAATCCCAAGCAAACGCGTTGTGTCTCCAAGCTGCTTGATCTTTTTGATCCAAGCTCACATACTTGTTTACTACATGCGCTCTGGCCGATGCGAACAGATCTACTTCCGGGACACCCCATTTTGCGAATATTCTGTCGGTCAACTCTGGCAATAAGTGCCATTCTGGAAGCTTCGACTTCCGTGATAATCGATCGGCTACAATGTTGTATCTGCCCGGAATGTGATGAGCTATTAGATGAATGTCGAATTGGTCCATAATCTGAAAAATCTGGTAAGTAAGATTCATAAGATCTGGAGATTGACATCCTCCTTCGTTTCTTAAATACGCTACCACGGATTTGTTGTCGCACTGCAGAAGAACTGACGATTGTTTCAGAAATGGACCGAATTCGTACAAACATTTCAGGACAGTTAGCATCTCTTTGTGGTTCGAGTGAAGATGCTCTTCCTCTGTTAACCAATTGCCCCTCACTTGGACCCCGTTTAACTCCGCTCCCCAGCCCGTGTCGGCTGCGTCTGTTGTAAGGAAGTGTGTTGTTAATGGGGGATGAAGCCGAGAGTGCTTGGTGCAGTTCACCATCCACCATCGGAGTTCCTCGATTACTTGTAACGGTAGTGGAAACTTTTGCGAGGGTATTTGAAGCAGATGCTTGCAAAAAGTTAACAGGCAACGAAAATTGATGCGCCCTTGAGGAACAACTAGCCGAGCGAAATTCAAGGTTCCGGCAAGGCTCTGAATTTCTCGAAGGGCCGCCGATTGACACTTTAAAAGATTTGCTATCATTACTTGAATGCCTTGCACTTTCTTTACTGGTAGGTATTTTCGGTTTTGCCATGTGTCCCAAACTAAGCCGAGATATTGTAATGATGTTTGGGGGACCAGAATGGATTTCTCCAGGTTCAATTTCCACCCCAACTCGTGCAGAGTTTGACGTACAATCTGTACTTGGGACAGCAACTGCGACCTGTCTTGGCAAGCAATCAAATAATCGTCCAGGAATGCTACTATACGGATACCCTGTTCGCGCAGTATTTCCGCGGTCCAATTGGAAAGGGATGCAAAAACCTTGGGTGCTGTGGCAAGCCCAAATGGCAAACAGGTCATTTGTAATAGTTGATTTCTGTAAATCAACCTCAGGAAACACCGATGAGCTGATGTCACAGGAATGTGGTAGTATGCCTGTGTCAGGTCGATTTTTACCATCCAATCGTTCGGTTGTAGAAATTCCGGAATACGATGTACCGGAATTAATCTGAACTTCGTTATTTTTACGAATTGATTTAATCTTTTTAGGTTGAAAATCGGGCGCATGGATCCATCGCTTTTGGGAGTTAAGAAAAGAGTTGAAAGAAAACTCGGTGTTTCGGGGGCATATTCTAAAGTGTTCTCCAATAACATTGTGTTTATAATTTGGTCCATTTGGATAGAAGGACAAGTAAGGTAATGACCTTTGACTAGTCGTGGTAGAACCAAAGGCGGTTTCTTTACGAAAGGGATTTTGTAACCTTTCAATATTTGTACTAAAGTACTGGGTGCGCCTTTGCTTGACCAAACGTTTACGTATTTCGTTAACCTCCCCCCCTGAAACATCTCTGAGTCAAAATTTTCTTTCTCCTCTGCCACTGCCACGAGATGTGGAAGGCTGATTAAATTGCCCTGGTCTATAGAATTTCCTAGGGAACGTTGGGGCTTGTTGTGATAAAGGGCCAGGTGCGCCTTTATTTGTGGGCATTCGTGGTCTAAATTGAGATCGAAATAACTGCTCCTTATTTTTGTTTATATAGTCATAATTCTGGGCTGTGTGTCTATAATCATTGGTATCAAACGGTGCCATGGAGCGACCGGTTTGAGCATAATGGTTATTATGAAAATAACTACTACTACTTCTGAGTCCAGGTTGCGCAGCCCGAGACCCAGGTACTCTCTTCTCTTGCGCAGAGAAGGAGGTTTTACCAAAAGCAAATATTTTGTTAACTCCCCCGTTCGTTTTCACAAATTCAGAAAATGTCCGGGAGCCAGCGACAGATTTTCATGACCAAGTTCCTCTCAAGCGGTAATTAGTAAAATGCATCAGAGTATAGTATTATGAAGCCTCGTGAACGTCAGCTGGCACTCGGTTGGGGGGATGAACGGTTGTAGCCTCCCACGCACGAAGAAAAAAAAATACATTCACTCATTTCCTCTCAGCTAAAAATTTGTCAAATTGTAGCTTATCTAATATCTCAACGAAAAAAAATAATCAGCTGGTTCCAACATAGTGTATTGTACGTCAGCTGGTGTCTCGAACATGAAATATTTTATTTTATTTTCAGTGATTTCCTCTCAAACAAAAATTTACCTGATGATAGCTTATATGTAACTGTGGATAAATATATAGGTCAGCTGGCTGTATCTTGGTGGAAAAACTGTCAGCTGATACTTTGAAAGTTATTACATAGGAGTTAGGCAGGAGCATCTACTGTCAATATAAATGCATTGAATAATAAAATTGCATTTTTATCTAAAAAATAAAATCAAATAATTAAGAAAACCATATTTTTTCATCGATCGATCGTAAGAATATAAGCTCATTTAAATGCAGAGACCATAACCAACTTTTCAACTGGTTTGCAATTAGACCTGCATATGAAAATAACCGTTCGCAGGGTTCAGAAGTTGCAACTATTGGCAAGTACTTTTTAGCTACACTCCATAGATAAGGGAAAATCTCTATCACATAGATTGCACTTAATTTTACTTTCGTTGATAATTTTTAAAAGTCTGTAAAAAAGGCGAGAAAAAATCAAAACCATCAGAGAATAGAGAAAATATTTTTGAGAAGACAGAAGAGTTTGTTTGCCATATGTATGGATTTAATCGTCTAAAAAAGATCAATGAGGCAAGAGTAGCCTCGTTTGAAAAAACATATAAATTTTTGGATACTGAAACTTTCAAGTTACCTAAAAAAGGTATTGATGGCTCTTCTTTACCACCATGCAGATCAGAGCTATATCAGCAATTTTTAAGAGCATGTTACATTGCTCAAATTTGATCACATGCACACCTGAAGGTTCCAACTTCTGATGATCCTGTAGATTATGGTTGGGCAGAAATCGACAACAAGTATGAATTCATCTGGTTTTCTGGAAGTCAGTTACCATCATCGATTAATGAAATCACTATTCAGCCTGAAAAAGGTAATTTTTTTTTATCATTTTGATTATATTATGCTAAAATACGCATCCTAATATTATTTTTAATTTTTGTACTGATGATGACAATGAAGATATAACAGCAGACAGCTCTGACAGCGACTCTGACGATGAATCGGAAAGAGAGGAAAGTGACTCAAGCCAGAGCGAAAACGAAAATGAATAAATCACATTGTTATTCTCATTGTCATTTTTTATCACGTTTATATAATAAATATTATTTATCGAGTAACTCGTTAATTTATACTAAGCTAATTGTTTATTTAATTATTTAAATATATCTAATATCATTTGATTACATACTTATTCGTTTCAAAAACATTGATACGGAATATTTATTTCAACTCAAATCTCATATTGAAGCAGCGCTATGTCGAATAATTAAAGATGCGTCATTTCCTCCCAGATGAAAATTTGTGAGCTGATTGTTAATATACTGATGCGATAAATAAAAAAAAATCAGCTAGCAATAAGTCGAGGAAAAGCTAGTCAGCTGATGCATTTAAATTGACAGTAGATGCTCCTGCCTAACTCCTATGTAATAACTTTCAAAGTATCAGCTGACGGTTTTTCCACCAAGATACAGCCAGCTGACCTATATATTTATCCACAGTTACATATAAGCTATCATCAGGTAAATTTTTGTTTGAGAGGAAATCACTGAAAATAATAATAAAAAATTCATGTTCGAGACACCAGCTGACGTACAATACACTATGTTGGAACCAGCTGATTATTTTTTTTCGTTGAGATATTAGATAAGCTACAATTTGACAAATTTTTAGCTGAGAGGAAATGAGTGAATGTATTTTTTTTTTCTTCGTGCGTGGGAGGCTACAACCGCTCATCCCCCCAACCGAGCGCCAGCTGACGTTCACGAGGCTTTATAATACTATACTCTGAAGCGTCTCACGAATTATCTCTTGAGAGGAAATAATTGACCAAATTTGCACCTGGCTCACGGACCACTAGTGATTTATCATTTGCCACTAAACTACTATGTTTTTCTAAATGTTTTATTTCGTCGTTAATCTCCAAATCGATAAAACCCGGTCGAGCATTGTACATTTTTTGAATTTCAGCATATCGAACATTTGTCCAGTTTTCAGTATTAAAATATTGTAGGGTATTTAATAATTTCAAATGTTCTTGCGAAGCATTTGAATACGTAGGCTCCTTGACGTGGGTAGCCAAGTTGAAGTCAAAGGATGGAGCCGTCTCGGCGGGCACTTCATTATTAAAATCGTCATCACAATTATAATTGTCAGGAGTTACACTATGAGCACTTTGTTCAGGCGGATACCACCCCGGTGGCGGGTACACATTAGCCAAAAAGTTTTGGATTTCACTGACCTGTTTGAAAAGGTATTTCAAACCTTTTTTGTCCTTACGTGACCGTTTCCGATGGACAGCTTTGTTTGAAGCACGTGCACGTTTTCTTTTCTTGGTGATTCCTTCGCCTGCCGCAGGATCCGCCACAGGAACATCCTCGTCGCTGGACGTCGATGAAGACGAACCAGAATATTCCGAACTACTATCGTCACTCATTTTCTATTCGAGAATTACTTTAAATATAGTCGCCACTTATTAATATTAATATTTTAATGTTAAATTAAATACTTTCGAACGCTAACAGCGTTAGATGATTTCGGTACGAAACTTAAGACGCCAATGAAGAAATATGTGCAAGAGCAAAACCTGGTAAACACTGCAGATCTAGCGCCACCTAGCGGAACTACCGACTATTTACTATGGAATTCGGCAGGAAACGGAAGAACGCCATCTCAAATATTGTTTAAAGGCCTCGAATAACGGCGGAAGGACATAATAAAGAATTTGTAAAAAAGATATACTTTTCTAATTCAGAATAAAATAAAACTCTTTTTTTTTCACATAACCAATAATAAAAAAAACTTTGCCAAAAAGTTTTTTCTATTTAGCAAAACCCCACAGTAAAGAAATGTAAGCATTAAACGATTTTAATTAAACTTCTCGTTTTTTTTTTAAATTTAATTTGACACACGAAATATCCAATCTCGTGAAAAATACAAAATAATTCTCAAAAATATTTTTTTGTTGAAAAAGTGAATCCAATACAAACTTTAAATTTTCACAATAATAAACTACAATCACATTATGCCATTCTGATCACAGATATTTTGACCCTGCCTCATACCTAGTGCTTCTGTCACGTTGCATGCTCATCACGGTTGAATTTTAAAACTATTTTCATCTAATATGATCATTGGGTTGATTTTAACAACTTTTGCAATAGAAATATTAATCCAGTGATATGAAAAAATGTCAAATCATTAATAATTTCCAAATGAGTGGCATTTTTGTTTTTTTTTTTTAATTCTCATTGATATTGCAAAACGTGTGATTCTTCTTTTTATAAAATGGTTTCTTTAATACTTTACTTTATGGTACCTATTAATGATATTTCAAAGGGCATTAAACTTAGTCACATAGAACTTTTGCCATACAATATAGTTTTGAATAAGCCCCTTTCCTCACTTGATTGTTTTGAATTCGATGAAATCTAGCTTCTATAGAATACGCTAAAAACAAAAAAATTACACATGACAAAAATTTCACCTCAAATTTGCTGACAAAACTCCTAGCATGCTGTCGACTCGGGGTTCAAAATAGACTTTGAAATCAATATATAAAATTCAATGATATTATTTCTCAAGTGACAGAAGCACCGTCACACCTCTTATACCGTACCATCGCACCATAAACTTACCAATAAAAAGATTTAATCTTAACATTTTTCAATAACTAGCATTAGCACTAAAAACAAGACTTTAAAATAAACCGCACACCGCCCGCCATTTTGTGAGAAAAAAATAGATTTTTAAAATCTACATCCGATGACAGCCCAATAAGACCAAAAAGCATTGTTTTTACAATTTAAAGTTTTTTTATTTTTGAAGTGTAAAATCCAGGTTGAATTTGAAGAATTTTGTATAAAAAAATTAGTTAAAAGTAATATTATTGCCTTTTAGCGTTTAGAGAAATTTTCTATACCACATATCAATACTTTAATTTTGGCAGTTGTATATACAAAGTATCAATATAATAAAGATTTTTGAATATTTTAAACATCTAATATATCTGACTAGATTTACCAATAAATATAAAATATACACATCAATTTTATAAAATGATATTTCAACCTGGATTTTATATTTTTTAAACATTGCAGGCTATTTGACAATGTAAAAAACATAATAATAATTTAGGGAGCAAATAAAAATTAACAAAAAATATAATTCTCAACTGCTTAAAAAATCCAGCTAAATTTTATAACCAATCAACAACCCGTCTCAATCGTACTTCTTTTATAGAGGAGCCCCGTGCCCTGCAGTGGGTCGTATATGGGCTGATACAGATATTTCAACATATTATTATGGCATTTAGCTTGAGATTGTATCAAAAACTAACATACTATATACTAAAATTTAACATATTTACTTGTCAAATATCCTACAATTGTATACATATATATACGTATATAAAGATTACTACAAAATGGCGGTCGTTGCGCATGCATACCGACTTATGTTGCCTTATATCGTTGTTCCGTTGTGGACTTGCTGGCCTCCGGGGGCACTATGTGAGACATTGCCATGTGACGTCTGGAAATAATATATTCATCTTTATTTGTACACCAGGAATAATATGTGCAAGGCCGCCTGGGTAGGTACCCAAGCAATGTCTATTTCTTCCGCCAAACAATAGTGTGAATGCACTGTTGTGTTCCGGTTTGAAGGATATTGTAGCTAGAGTAACTACTGGACATATTGAACTTAATGTCTTATGTCTGAGGATGGCGAGTGCAGTGAAATGCCAAGCATTGCTTTGTAATTTATGGTGTTACTACTGTCCATGTGCGGTCGTATCGCTTACCATCAGGCGAATGGCATGCTCGTCACGCCATTCATTGCAATAAAAAAAACTTACGACTGCCTACCGCATAACGACAGAAGCATCAACATATGAACATAACTCAGCCTTATATAATATCATTGTGAAGTCAAGACTTATCTACAGCACTGTTGGGTGTATTTATTATTTATACTTACCTCAATCCCCTTTCTCCCCTAAAAGACAAACTGCATAAAGTGCAATTCTTGTACTCAGTAGCACACTTTTCAATTTTCACCGACAAATCTGCCGCTTCCGGTTTGTCTATGGCCTTAGTGTCGTCTGTAGAGACTTCCGGTTTGTTGTCTATGGTTTTCGGTGTGGATTTTTCTGTATTGTTTCTGGGCTGTTTCTTTTCTGCCGTGTATAGTTTCGGCTTGAGATCTAGAATAAAAAATACTTTTAAGACTTTGTAAGACACTTTTAAAATTGTTATCTTCTTCGTCGTTGTTTCTCTCTTGAAAGAGCATCGTGGTATACTAGTATAAACTTGTATGCAGGAAAATAACTTCAAGTTTTCCCATGATTTTCTTCCTCGACACGGCTGAGCGTTTCTACCTGAATATGAATTATGGTTAGAAGTTACTCACTAAAACGCACATAGCATGTAGAACTGATGGCCGTTGGAGCCGAAAGGTTCTACAGTGGAGGCCACATACAAGCAAGCAAAGTGTCGGACGCCCACCCACGACGGACGGACCTGGTTAAGATCGCACGAAGTCGCTGGATGCATGCTTCCAACAGATCGATGTGAAGATCCTGTGTTCAGCAGTGGACTTCCTATGGCTGGAGGGAGAGAGAGAGAGAGAGAGAGAGAGAGATTGTTACTCACTAGCGACGATGACGATGTTGGGCACGCCCATGACGCTGTGTTGCACGTGGCTGGCGCGCACGCACTTGGCGTCGAGCTCCACGATGCGGCTGAGCGGCGCCTCGTCGCTGGAGCCGTCCGACTCGCTGCGGGGCTGCGGCTGCGACTTCTTCACTCGCTTGCGGAAACTAAGGGAAAATAAATTAATTTATACATATAATATTTAAATTAAAGATGTTTTTTTGATAAAGGTTTTTTGTGTTTTTTGAGTCTGTATCTTGGAGAAAATTGATTGAAGGTTTAAACTTACTGACTGCAGCAAAAATCGTCGTAATGAGCATTTTTCGCATGTTATAGATTTTCGCAACTTCAGAATTCAACTGAATGTTTTTTTTGTGATTATCCATATTCTTTTAATCAAATCCTTTTTTCAAACGTTTTCCCTATTTTCCGCAATTGTAAAAAAATACTGGCACTGTTTTACCGCCGGCATTAGCGTTAACCAAAGCAATAAAAATTTACACAATTTAAAAGTAACTGGTTATAGGGCCAGTATTTATTCAGCCACCAAAAAATATAAATCGCAATCGAAATATTTAATTGCGTTGTGTCTGTAAGTACTAAAACTACCACATAGATTCGTTTTCAGTCGCATTCTTGATATATCCGGTATTATATTATACATTATGGCGATAGGCTCGTCTCCTATCACATCTCCTATAACATGCAAGGCGAAATGTGGGTGTCCTAGTGGCGCCTGTGCCTACCCCTTCGGGGATAAAGGCGTGAGTTTATGGATGTAAAATATACAACATATCTCACCGCTTCCTAGGTCTTTTGTAGACAACATCGTGTTTCTTCTTGGTCTCCTCGTTATTATTAATATTGATGTACTTCTCGCACGTAGCCAACGGCTTCTCACCCTCGGTACTGCTTGATATAGTGTCGGTCTTGTCACAAGCGAATAGATCTGTCTCATTACTCAAGTCGTTGCTGTCTATTTGATCACTGGAAATAAATACATAGGCATTTTATTACTAAACACATTGTATGTAGGTTATCATTCATTGGAAATAAATATAGTACATATATTTCCTGGTGGTAAGTCTCTCATATGTGAGAGGCCGCCTGGGTAGGTTCCACCGCAATGTCTATTTCTCCCGACAGACAGCAGTGTAAATGCAGTGTTGTGTTCCGGTTCTAAGGACATTGTAGCCTGAGTAACTACTCAACATAATGAGTCTTAACATCTTATGTCTCAGGATGGCGAGCGCAGTGGAGTGCCAAACAATGCTTTGTAATTCATGGTCTTGTTTGGTTTCCTACTGTCCATGAGCGGTTGTATCATTGCAAGCGGCATGCTTGTCTCGCCATACATTGCAATAAAAAAAAACATATGATGATTCTTTCATCATGCCAGACATGTTGAAGCTGAAAACATCCAAAGCCATCCTGATTGGAACTTCAAAATAGCTGATAGTGTGATCCCTATGTCAGAGGCACGCGCTGACAAACTTTCAGCTTTTATAAAATGACAAAAGTCTGGCAGCCAGTGGCTTTTGCTCTATAATCATACATAAAATTTTTCAATAATGAGACAATTATGAGACAATTAGTTCTCTTGTGTAGACATTTTGTCATGCTAGATAAAATTACTGATTTTAAAATAATTCTAGTGTGATTCCTATTAGAATTATTTAATATGGTTTAGTATTCATAATATGTTATATAACATTATTTATTTACATATCACTCTAATAAATTTAAGATGAATTTCAACACATTTACTACAAGTCCTTGAACCGTCACAAAAATAAAAGACAACATTTGCATTCAGAATATATCATTATTATCCACTAAGCAAACAATGCTGGTTTATTTAAATTATGTTAATGTTAACACCTTGTAAATATTTCGTCCATTATCACATTGGAAATAAAATAGATTAGAAATGATGGCATTTGTTGCATGTCTACCTCTTCAGTGATACAAGTTTGAGTTTTTGATATTTGTATTGTATAAATAAGAATACCAGTTCAAAATTGGTTGAACCTGGAAGGTTGAGCCTCGTCTATACTCCAATGATGTAGCCTAAGGTGTAAAAAATTACCGAAAATAGTCATTACATTGTGTCCACTGCAAAAACTATAATTTGTTGTTGATGTGGACTGGACTCAAAATCTATCTGCACCCGGGAGAAATCGGGCCGAGCCGCTAGTATATAATATAATGCAAAGTTAATGTCAAAATGTATATATAAATATTTACCTGTGGTCGGAAACATCACTTTGTGTGGCCTCTAATTGTTTAATCTGGAACGTTATGTTGATCCTCTTGTATATCTCCTCGGTAATATTGCGACATTTCTCATATTTTGACTCCAATGGCTTGTCAGAAAGCGACCATCGTCCTGTATTTTGTAAAGTGGACATTCTGCTAAAAACCTGCCTTTCTTCGCTCTACTTACATCGTCTTCCGTCATTTATCAGTTCTGAACACCGTAGGGCACAAATCACAACTATAACTGTACGGTACAGACATTCTCACGGCAAAAAAACAGCCAAAATATGTTACTTGTACAAAAATGACATTATCTGGTGTTTCAGCCGCTTTAGGACGATTTTACACGTCGCAAATACCAGGAGATTGTTCCAGAAGGCTTGTAGACGCAATTTACACTCGGTTTCGTCGCATGGAGTTGCAATAATCGAGTTTTTTCCTCGTCCGAAGCACAAAGGATAGTATACTTTATTTTTAATGGCACCATAAAAGTGTCAAGCATCTAGAATTGCAAGTTTCCTATACATAACATTACGGACTAGATAAAATTATGGTTGTTACACTCATGACGAGTATTTCATAACAACAATTAATAAACAAATAACAATAAAAATAAAATCTACTGGCGCGTTTGCGGCATTTTTTGTGAATTTTTTGACGTTTTTAATTTAGTGTTGCTACATACGCCTTTTTTTGATTAATTGCACATTAATTATTTTCATGTTCTCCATAGACAATTTTCGTATGTGAATCGAACTCGTGCATGTCATGTAGGAAGCGTTATGATTTCCGAACGGAAAAGAAAAAAAATCTTGAATTCCCGCCAAATTTACATATCGCCATTGTTATTTTTGAGGCGAATTCTGTGCATTGTTGATAACTCTTTTATTTGATAATATGTAGAGATTTTACCATGCTGGCTATTGTATCTTATCTCACATGTGTTCATTAGTATTTTGATTGTATGGAGTGCAACATAACTTCATCATTAGGGACTGTTGACGTGTTAAAATGGCGCTCAGAAAGAATTTGAGGCGAAATTTCTTCTTGGCTAAACTTGTAACTGAAGATCGAGTGCCGTGTGCTTTTTGCCGGCGCGATGTGGACGACGAGTTAATTTACGGCAAATTATACGCGATTGGCGATATACAATGCCACTATTTTTGCGTGGTAAGTCAACAAAACATTTGTGTACATTACAATCTTGACAAATTTGATTTGAGATAATAAATATTTGGTTGTCTAATTTTATGGTACATGTTTTGCTGATAGTCTTTTGTAAGTATATTCTTAAGGCAGACAAATGACGTAATAAAGGCTGTAGAAACTAGGAAGTCATGTCCAAAATTCCGCCTTTTGCCAGACGAGGTCCGAAAGGTTGTCGAAAGTTGCTAGATGTAGGCATTCAACAGGTTACTATCGAAATTCTTGAAAGCCTATGTTCAGCATTTTCCCGTATGTAGATGATTCTGTGAACTGCTTTTCTTATACCACATGTCTATAAATAATAAATGCACCCAACATACACATACAAATTCCTGGCCCCACACTAAGATCGAGTGTTGTGTCGTGGGTATCAGGAACTATGAGAGTAGTAGTAGAATACTATCACAAACACCCAAACCTGAAAGAAATACCTATGGGTCACGCAAAAATTTGTTTCGGTGCGAGGATCGAACCCGCGGCCTCTCGTTTCACAGCCGGCGTCAATAAACAAAATAAATATGTCAAACATGTGAAGTAATAATTATAATTTATTTATTTACTTTCAGCTGCTCTCGTCATGTCTCATACAAAAAGGCAAAGATGAAGAAGGTCTATTTGGATTCCTCTATCAAGACATCCTGGCTGAAATAGAGAGGAGTAAGAAACATGTAAGTTACATTCATATACTTATTGCACATTACTGAATATAAGTAGCGGCTACAAATTACAATACAGTACAGTCTCACTAATCTGACACTATTCAAAATTATTATTGGATTGTTCAGATTACTGGATTACAGGAATGCAGAGAAAATATCATAATAAATAACAATGTGCGAGAGAGTATAGCACATCCTTGAAATTCAATCCTTAAGGCTCTGCATTATGTCACCACCCTCAGATATATTATGGATCAGCAATTTATTTTTACTTTTTGAATAACATTTGATCTATGGACTGTAGAGGGACAAGGGAGGCGCAGGCGGAGGGTGCCGAATTATTGGACTTATCGGTCTATTAAAGTGCCGGATTTGTGAGATTACACTGTAATTGATACAATGAGTGAAAGTTCTGGGGGAACGGTGTAGACTGGTTCAAGGAGCTTGGCGTGCGGCGGGCCTGGCACTGTGAACGCCGTCGCCTTTATTGGGTTTAGATAATTCTGTCGCTAACTACATACTATGGACATTGTACAATCAGGCCACTCAAGAATTAATTCGTAATGGTTGTTTCAGAAATGTTCATACTGCGGTTTGGATGGTGCAACACTGGGTTGCGCCGTGGGGCAGTGTCGCAAGCAGTTCCATTTACCCTGTGGCAGGGAGAAAAATGCCATCTCCTTGTTCTTTGGGAATTACAAGTGAGTTGTCTTATTATTGAAGAGACTCGGAATATTTGCAAACAGGTCACCTGATGGTTAGCAATTACCGTTACCCATGAATTCTTACAATATTTGGATTGTAAACAACTATAATGTTGTTTTTACTATTGCAATGAACGGTGAGATGAGCATGCCATTTCCCTGATGGTAAGTGATACAACCGCTCATGGACAGTAGCGAAACCAAACAACACCATGAATTACAAAGCATTGTTTGCCACTCCACACATCCTGAGACATAAGATGTTAAGTCTGATTATATTCAGTAGTTACTCTGGCTACATATATCGATTTTTTGAGACAGTGGTAGCACAATAAACAAGTATATTGAACGTAACGTGCCCATAACATTGTCTTCTCTGAGTTATTAGATGTCATTGAGCTAATATTATTACGTATAGAGAAGACACCGCTTAAGACAAATGTGTTCCGCTGAAGTGAAGTCGGCCGACTGCATTTCATTTAGTTGCTTTCGACGACGTTCTGTTTGTCTTTAAACAAAACGCGTAAGCGCCATGAAATTCACGGCGCTGGACATTTTGTATAAGCCACCTTTAATTAATGGTTATTTCAGGCCATTACATGACAGTCTCCGTGGCGCAGTTGGTTATACGCCGGCTGTGAAACGAGAGGCCGCGGGTTCGATCCCCGCACCGAAACATATATATATTTGTATGAACCACAGATATTTGTTTCGGGTCTGGGTGTTAGTGAGACCGAAAAGTCTCTCGTAGTTTCTGATACCCACGACACAAGACTCGATCTTAGTGTGGGGTCAAGACTATGTATGTGACTGTTATGTGTGTGTGCGTGTGTGTAAGTAAAAAAAAATTCAACAAAAAAATTGCACAGTTTCATTAATACAAAAAAGCTCTAGCAATAAGCAAAAGTGGGAACATAGTGAAAGTATTTCACTTTCTCTATGACAATAATGATTTCAGATCATTTTGTCAATTGCACGCTCAGAAACAGAAGATCCCAGACCAAATAATGCAGAAAGTGAAATTAAGGAAAAAGGAAGCCAACAAGAAAATGAAATGTATTACAAATTCAGAAGATAGCAGTCCAAATGGTAATTATTTTGTAATTTACATATTATGTTAGCCCAAATATGTCCCACTGCAATGCACGGGTCACCTAGTACTCAAACGCCATTTAAATATTAAGTTGCGCTGAACTACCCAAGTCCCGCTTCTATATCAGCCCATATAAGTCTCACTGCAGGGCACGGGCCTACTCTACAATCGAGAGAATCGATTGAGAGTGGTTAGGCCATATATTCCACCACGCTGGCCTAGTGCGGGTTGGCGGAATTACATACCGTAGAAATTCTTTAAAATCGCTACGGTATGCAGGTTTCCTCACGATGTTTTCCTTCACCGTTAAAGTGCGTGGTGATTGACTAACAATATACATACAACTCCGAAAAGTCAGAGGTGTGCCCTGGGATTTGAACCCGCGACCACCGTGAACATGTAGGCAGACGCGTCGGGTCCGTTACCAACAGGCCACCACGCACTTAACCAGTACATTTAAGTAGGACTTACGTAGTTAAGTACGAAGTAATATTTAAGTGGCGTTTGAGGAGTAGGGCGTAAGAGTAATGAAGCCGTTTAGTTTGCCACGCTGACCTATATTGTATGACTTTGGCAGCCTCCGTGGCGCAGTTGGTTAGACGCCGGCTGTGAAACGAGGGGCCGTGGGTTCGATCCCCGCATCGAGAGAAATGTTTGTGGGGCCCTCAAATATTTATTTCGGGTCTGGGTATCTGTGAGACCGAAAAGTCTCTCGTAGTTCCTGATACCCACAACACAAGACTTATTTGATTTTAATTTGAAGTCAGGACTATGTATGTGACTGTTGGGTGTATTTATTTATTCACTTATATCATTACTAGCAAAAACTTGACATTGGCAAAACGTCTAGTACTACAGCGGAGACATCCGTTATTAAAAAGAAGAAGAAGACATAAGGACTAGAGAGATTTTGAAATAAACCCTTTTATTGATTTACTAAAATTTTAGTTATAATAAAGCAGACCGCTTCCAACAGATTTTGAGATCCTTGGGGAAGCCTATGTTCAGCATTGAACTTCCTGTGCCTGAATAGATAGATAGAGTCAAAAGAGCAACACTTCTAGAGTTTCTTGAATGATCTATAAATGCAAACTGCCTTGTGAACCAGTGCAGGAACAAAAAAAACAACAATGTTATTTTGTTTTCGTTTTATTTGAAAAATGTCTGATTTACTGTCAATAGTGATTACGATTGAGAGGGGGGTTAGGCCATAAGTCCAACAAGCAATAACACAGTCATATATCAATACATATATATTCCAGAACCTCACAAGTTGGACCCGGAGTGTGTGTGTGTGATTTGCTACGAGGAAGTGGATGCTTATCCATCACTACACACGTTCTGGCCGCCATGCTGCGCGAGAGACGCCTGGTTCCACCGCACTTGTCTGCAGGTAAATCATATATAATCCACTAATATATAAATATTGTATGTATGTATGTATAATTCAATTTTTCTTAGAAGGGGTAGGCAAAGGTGCAACTAGAAACCAACGTTTCGCCTTTGTGTGTTCCGTCCCATGATGTGATAGGGGGCGAGCCGATTGCCATATTGGACACAAATTCCTGACTCCGAGCTGATAATGAATAGAAAAATCCAATATCACTGCCCGACCCGGGATTCGAACCCGAGACCTCTTTGTAATCGTACCGTACTACAACTACGCCACCGAGGCATTAATATACATAATAACAAGATATATAATTGTTGGTTTCAGCGTATGGCTCTCAGTGCGGGCATGCATTATCTAAAATGCCCTTTATGCAACGATAAGGAGAATTTCTATGAAGCAGTTATCAGCCAGGGGTACTACATACCAGACAGGTAATTATAAATAACATCTATACATATAATTAATTTGTAACTGAAAAATGTTTGTTCATGGATGATAAATAAGAAAAACTAAAATGGCGGGTCATCAGGTTTACATAGCTTTAATAAACTAACTATAAGGATGGTATCAATTGCTACATCTTCAATTCATGGAAGATAAATGAGAAAAATTAATATGAGGGTCTGTATTAACGTAATAGAACCCAAAACAATGATTTCGATAATTTTTGTCTGTCTGTGCGGTTGTGCGCGATGAACTCAGAAACGGCTTAACGTATTTCAATGTTTGGTATGGAGGTAGCTGACACGGTGGATTAACACTAAGGCTACTTTTTATTCCGAAAAAAATAATGTTCCCGTGAGATGAGGAAGGAATTCCGATATATTTGTTACTTTTTTATACTCAAAGGGATGGGATGGGACTGGATTACATGCCTTGAGTGACAATGAGACGGGACGGGCGGGATATAACGGGACGGGATGAGTAATTCCAGATAAAGTTAATTTCAAATGAAGTTAATCACGCAGACGAAGTTTGCGGGCAGAGGTTAATCTTTACTAATATTATAAATCCGACAATGACAAAACATTCTTCTTGAGTTACTTTAAGCATGCGGCCTGAACTGTGAATTGTAATATTTGAAATACAATCTTGTTTGGAGCCGTCATTATAATATGATGTCTGTACCAGGGACGCGGCGTGGGAGCTGGAGCAGAACGCGTTCGCGGAGATATACGAGCGAGTGTTGCGCTGCGGCGCGGACCACTGCCAGTGCCCCATGGGACGGGACTACGACGCCGAGGAGGGGTACTGTACTACATTACATATCTATCAGTGGCGAAGGGTTCCTAGGAGCCGATTCTTAGCGGCTTGCCTTTTAATTTAAATCAAATCATAAAAAAACAAATTAAAATTTTTTCAACAAGTTATATGAGTACTTGAACGATAAAATTTGTATTAAAATCAATAAAGTTAGGGGTTTTTATGGTTCAATAACACAGGTCTACATAGTCAAGATAGAAAATTGAAGCAGCCATTTTTTTTTAATTTATGCTTTACTTTAATAATGAGTAGGTACTTTTCAATTCAATATACTTTTATGAACATTATAGGCTATTATAATATTTTATTTGTACATTTCCAGTTGCTGGGATATCATATCCTGTCTTCTCTGCGGTGGTGCGGGCTGGCACCGCGCCTGCGCCGCCCACCACGGAGTCTCTACTGACCATGCTGACCAATCTGACCAATCTGACCAGTCCGACCAATCTGACCAACATGAGTACACTGCCGCGGTGTGCAGCGCGTGTCGACCAGCTGCCACTGATGACTTGCAAGCGCTCGCCAGGAGGGTGCATGCTGGTAAATATATTCATTATTAAATACACAAAAGCCGCCAAGCTCAAGTGGGACTGGGCTGGACATGTGTGTCGCATGCCGGATAGAATGTGGGCGAAGATCACACAATAGGTCTCGAAGGGGCGTCGACCACGTGGAAGGCCTAGACGCAGGTGGCGAGACGAGTTGGACGCCTTTTGGAAGGATTGGTCTTATAAAGCCCTCGACAGGGATATATGGAAAGCGGAAAGAGAGGCCTTTGCCCTGCAGTGGGACGTTACAGGCTCGTAATAAATAATAAAATACACAATAGTGACATCATCACATTAAATACAAGGTGTAGAGTGTCAGAAACTGCGAGAGACATTTCAGGGTCATAGACACCCACATCCAAACATTTATGCCGTACGAAGATCGTAACACGGTGATCGCGGGTTCAAATCCCAGCGCACACCTCTGACTTTTCGAAGTCATGTGTGTATTGATAGTCAAACACCACGCACTATAACGGTGAAGGAAAACATCGTGAGGAAACCTGCATACCGTAGCGATTTCTATGGTATGTAAAATCCGCCAACTCACACAGGGCCAGCGTGGCCTATATGGCCTAACCCCTCTCAATTTCCTCCTTTTTTCGTCAATTATAGTGTTCTTAAAATAATAACGTACACTTTTTTACTTTTAAACACAGTTATACGCAAAGGGTTAAATTATTATTTTAGCTGTCGCTTTTTTACTTGTTTTTTTTTTATTTGCAATGAATGGCGAGACGAGCATGCATTCGCCTGATGGTAAGCGATACGACCGCTCGTGGACAGTAGCAAAACCAAACAACACCATGAATTACAAAGCAATGGCATTCCACTGCGCTCGCCATCCTGAGACATAAGATGTTTAGTCTCGATATGTCCAGTAGTTACTCTGGCTACAATGTCCTTCAAACCGGAACACAACAGTGCATTAACACTACTGTTTGGCGGGAGAATTAAACATTGTTTTTTAATAGCATTGTGTCTGTAATAAAGCTATCGCCTGGCTGTGTTCTCGGTCGCAGTGTGGAGACGCCTTGTATTGAAACGCTTTGTTGCAGCGGCGGAGCGCGAGCGCGCGGCGGAGTCCCGGCGTGCGGCGCCGCGGCGCGTGATGCCGGCGCGCATGTCGCTGCGCCGCACCAAGCAGCACGCGCCCGCCGCCGCCTACACGCCGCGACCTGCACTGCAGCGCGCAGGTCACTACTACATCACATTAAGGCTCAGTTGCACAAACTAACTTTGCCCATAACTTCGACTTTGACAATGTCATCGCCATACATTTGTGACTTATTTGACATTGCTAATGTAAGGGATTGATGTTTTCAAAGTCGAAGTTATGCCCCGGTGTTGCCAGCTAACTTTTGACAGTAGAGAACAATAGAAAAACAATGGGCGACGTCAAAAATTTTTTGACAGGAGGCACAAAATGAGCTCTTGGACACCTGAAGTATATTGGCAAAGTTAGGTGTAACTGAGCCATAATATACATCAGACTGCGTTGGTGGCGTAGTTATCCTACAGTACGATTACTAAGCTGAGGTTCGAATCCCGGGTTGGGCAAAGTGATATTGGATTTTTCTATTCGTTATCAGCCGGGAGCTGGGAATTTGTGCCCGATATAACGATAGGCTCGCCCCAATCACTTCGTGGTACTAAACATACAAGGCGAAATGAGGGTATCCTGATGGTGCCTCTACCTCACCCTTCAAGGATAAAGGCGTGAGTATATGTATGTATGCAATGAATGATTCAATATTAATTTATTTGCAGAACACTCCCCAAAGAAACCATCACAAGAAATCATTCAAAAATCACCCAAGAAGCCAGACCAGCCGTTACAACCAGATACCTTCACTTCACCCACCAAACTGATCGAGCAAGGTTTCAGAGAGAAGATGGACAGCCTCGGAGTGAAAGTACCGCTGGATGACAATATCTTAGATGAGGTCAAATATAAACTGAAGAAACCTAAGCCTTTGAGTGTTAAACGGAGGGTTATTAAGTGAGTATTGTTGTGTATATGGCCTAACCCCTCTCAATCGTACTCTTGATTATAGAGGCCCATGCCCTGCAGTGGGATATATGGCTGATACATACATACATACATACATACAATTATACAACACCCTCCGTGGCTCAGTTGGTTAGACGCCGGCTGTGAAACGAGAGGCTGCGGGTTCGATCCCCGCACCGAGACAAATGTTTGTGATCCACAAGTATTAGATCAACTAGTGACGTCCCTAGTTTCTTTGTATCTTTTTTCGTTTACTCCCACTTCAAAATTTAAAACGTTTCTAACTTGTATAATTTTAAACGGATTAAGACAATTCTTTGTTTGCTAGATTTTGGATATGGACACATTTTGATAAATACAATAAAAAAATTGAGTGAAATACTCTATTGTTTCGCCCTGATCCTGTCACTATGACGAATTTTCTACCATCGTGTAGGATGATCGCTATCTTGTCGATTAAGAATATCTTAATAACATTTGTAATATATTTATAATTGTATTTTGCAGTGACATTCTGGACAGCATACTGGACAGCGCGTTAAGGGAGCCGAAACAGAAGGACGCGCCTAAAGAATGGTGCTCGCCTAGAAAATGCGAGGATATTGCCGTCAAGCATGAGGTAAGCTTGTTTGATAAGTGAAAAAGGTTTTAAATCTGTCTATGAATAAGGCTGTTAGAAATTATGTTAGTCTCAATTTCCGGTAATCATTGTCTAGAATAAATAAATAAATAAATAAATAAATAAATAAATAAATACACCCAACAGGCACATACATAGGGCTGACCCACATTAAGATCAATTAAGTCTTGTGTCGTGGGTATCAGAAGTTACGAGAGACATTTTGGTCTCACAGACACCCAGACCCGAGAAAATACTTGTGGGCCTCACAAATATTTGTTTCGGATCGAACCTGCGGCCTCTCTTTTCACAGCCGGCGTCTAACCAACTGCGCCACGGAGGACAATAGTTTTAAAATGGGGTTGTAGTGTATTTTTGTAATATTTTAATCATTGTGGAATACTTTAAAATACAGCTGACTGTTGCTTGATAGAAAATTATTCAATTAATGTAGTATATAAAAAATGATCAATACCCAGAACCTGAAAGTAGGCTTTTTTTATAAATAGTTTTAAACTAATATGGCCCAACCCCTCTCAATCGTGTCAAGTAGGCCCTTGCCTTGCAGTGGGACGTATATGGGTTGATACAGATAGCTTTAAATATGAATATTCGACATAGTCTCCTCTTCTGGATGGTCGTATTCTAAAATCACATGGATTTCATGTACAAAGATGCTGTACTCAGAAAGTTATAATGAGTTTCATATAAATAATGAGATTATTTTTCACAGCAATCACCAATGAAAGAAATCAAACAAGAAGATATCAAACAACAAATAAAAGAAGACATACCAGAAATTTCTGAAAACACACCGCTGCCAGTAGAAAGCGATGATTCGTCCAGCACCTTCCAACTGCCTTCAGAGTTCATCGCAGACCACCACAGCGATGACAGCCTTCCCATCTTCAACACACCGAAGAAACTCAAAACCGTGGACATACAGAAAGATTCCAGCTTGGAAATCTCAGCCAACGACCAGTCGGTGAATATAAATGTAGTTAAAATGAAAGAGAATGATAATGTGGATTTTTTGCATAATATAAATATTAAAAGTCCGGTTAAGAGTAAGAAGTGTGCGTTTAAATTCAGTCCGTTGGATAAAGAGACGCTTCAAGAGAATAACGTTGGTATCGATTTGGAGTGTTTTAAAAATCATTATTTAAATGAAGTTGTAAGGGAGTTTTCTAATGAAATCCCAAGTGAAACGGTAGATGAAAATAAGGAAGATAGGAAAAGGAAAATGAAGACTGAAGAAATTGCCACTAAGAAGAGAAAAATTGAAAAGAAAAAGAAGAAACGAAGCAAAGGTAATCTCAATTTTGATGAATCAGACAAGAAATGGAAAAAGAAACTTAAAACCCACGTCTCAATCTCCAACGACAACATACAAGTTAAAATTAAATGGAAGACGGAAAGATTGAACGTTCAAATCACAGGAAACAAAAGGAAAATTAAAAATAAGAATAAACATACAAAGTTAAAACAGTATGTTTTACAATACAGTCAGAATAATATTAAAGATTTGATTGTCAGACCGAAGCAAGACATCACACCATTGAAAAGGAAATATGTTAAGCAGATAAAGTCTCCGGACAATCTAGTTCAGACGTCTTTACACAGCTTTTTTAGTGTCAAGTCACCTAAAGACTGATTATTTGTTAAGTCGATTTTTAACAAAAACGATATATTTACCAAACAAAAACGACATTTAAAAAATTGTCTGTTGTCTAAACCTATCACCTGGCTTTGTTTGCAGTCTAATATAAAATACAGGTGTTACAGTGGTTTCACTGACAGCCACAGACTACCTCGGTGGCGTAGTTGTATTACGGTACGGTTACAAAGCTGAGCTCTCGGGTTCAAGTCCCGGGTCGGGCAAAGTGATATTTAATTTTTCTATTCATTATCAGTCCGAAGTCAGAAATTTATGCCCGATATGGCGATAGGCTCGCCCTCTATTACATCGTGGGACGGAACATACAAGGCGAAATGTGGGTGTCCTGGTGGCGCCTCTGCCTACCCCTTCTGGGATAAACGCGTGAGTTTATGTATGTGTTTGGATCGTAGCGAGCTCTCGTTAAAGCCGGCGTCTAACCAGCCACGGAGGCAGTCAAATTATTCTTATTGGCACTGATTTCAATATGTAATTTCTTTACTAATGTGGCATTTAAACAATTCGACTTTCTATGCTCCCAGGGGAAAAAAAACAATATTAATTTTGAATATCGCGCTACCGTGATATTCAAAGTCTTGTAAGGAGTCTACACTCCTTCTGGGTGTCCTGGTAGCACCTTTGCCTACCCCTTCTGTAAAAAAGGCGCGAGTTAAGTTAATTTAACATATTCTCGTGAAAATCTCAGCATAATACCAAGTCATAATGGTAGAAATCTTTTACGTGACAAGTGTGTTGTGTTTCTGGTTCAGCATCTGTATATTCTGTTTTAGAATGCTGATATAGTTATTACCACCGATACTGTATCTGATTTACACTTCTATCTGGGCGGTTAAAACTTCCCTTTTCTCAACTTTTCTTCTTGAAAAATCCCTCTTAAAAAAGAGGAGATACTATATCCGACTTTTAGAAAGAACAGGTGTTGCTTGTTAGTATTTTATGAAAAAGTTGGCAACAAAGAGTATGGAGTTAATGAGTGCGGTCACATCGAATATAATATCAATATGGCAACCCAAAACCCTAACATCAAATGTTTAATTAATTGTTATTTTTATTTATTGTTGTAAATCAGCCTTTTATTCATTTTAAATAACAACAAGCAACAACCGAACCAGAATTTACAGAAATCCGTGTTAACATTTCTTAGCGCATACAGCAATGGCGTTTTTAATTGTATTGCCATAACTTTTTAATTCCAATTTTCACTGCGTTATATCACAGAATACTTAGTTATATGTTCACCGATTTTTGGTAATTTCCGAATCAAATTTGATATTTTTTGCGTTTGGCTCCGTTTAGCTCTAAGTTTTTCCTATTGTTATTATATCGATAATGGAACCTTGACTTCTAATGTTAATGTTAAGCAAGCAACAATTGAAATTCAATTTTTTATGGAATTTTATTACATCTTTTTACATTGAGTTTAAGAGATGTCAATCTGCATAATATCAGGAGAGGCCGTATAATAATAACTAAAATAAAAAAATAAATTAAAGACATTGGCTATTTCCCCATTTTTTCTTTTATTGCTTGCGTATAAGCTCGCTATCACATATTGAGATGGAAATAAGTTCGTTCATCTGTGGGTTTTACTAGTAGCATTTCTGCCTACCCCTTGTACGATATAGAGTTATGTGTGTATGGACGTATGTAAATTGTAAATATTGTCTTTAAAATATGATCAAGACCACTTCATCTGTCTAAGGTTAAGCGCCGTTACTTTACACAGGGCTGACAACTACGGTACATAATAATTTTACAGAGGTAGACTTATTTTTTAACAGACTGTATATATGGTTCTCAATTCGGCGACAACTAAATACAATAATTCGGTTATTAATATCCAAAAAAAATATTTGACTAAAGATGCTTCCATTTTTAAAAGAACTGAAAGGAGATCGATAAATGTTCTTAATCTGCTTCTTTGTCTTTTCAATTTCGAATTCCTTATTAAAATTCAAAATAACCAGGTAGATATTTAAAATCCATAAATAACTTCTCCATTTCAGCCAAGTTTTTAATTGTACGGAAGCCGTTAGACTAACTGCGATAAAAATAATCGAGCCTAAATAAAGATTCGGGCATACGCTCTTACGTAATGTATTGTCGATTTCTCTCGAAGCCGAAAACCGAGGATGTCCATATTTCTAGGGCTTCGTATCGGTGTTGCCATGTACAAGGAATTCGACTATTTAGTAGCTTTAATTATTTACTGGTCTAGTGACAATAAAGATGTAAAATAATAATATTCCATATTTTATTAATTGTGGGTGAAAATTTGGCTATAACTCTATTTTAAGGCATGCTGAGAATCTTCTCCAATTAAACTTAAAGGAAATAAAATAGCATTAGTAGCACTTCTGCCTACCTTCTAAAATATAGGCGTGTATATATTTATGTCGTTCTAAGGTCTCGGCTGTCAATTTATTGAAATGTTATTTATTAGTTGTAATTAATGAATATATAGATAAGTGTATGCAATATATTTTTAGCAATAAACATAACTGTACCTCGTAATTACAATTTTCAATGTTCATTATTTTTGTCTTTTACTATACTGTACTTATAAGTTAATAAAATATGTTTATACTGATTTTCTTTGTTTTTATTAGATAAATAATAACGGAATCCAACAGTCACATAATACAGTCGTTACTCACAGGAAGACTCGTGTCCTTTTTTAGTATATCTTACAAACAAAATGTATAGTCTATCAGGAATTTCATAATTTCAGATGAAACTTCCCTATCAACTAGACCTGAAAAGAATTGCAAAAAAATGAGTCTGTAAGGTAATCCTGCCCTTAGCCACTCACTTTTCAAAAAATATTGAGATTTATCTGTTTTCGAAATATACCTGATTCGAAAACAATAAACACTAAAGTGATCACGTGACTTAGAGGCGGTCAACATTTTTCCAATTGTATAAACACAAGCAACGATAAACTAACAAAAACAGTTAACTAAAACTAATCTATTACCTATTTTCAATAACAATGAGAAATTATTTAAAACACATGAACATTATCGAACATTCATCAATGGCGCCTGGGGTTATCTGACTAAATGTAATTTAGAAGATTTGTACAAGAATTTTGGCCGCTTATTTAATAATGAATTATAGTTGGCTCTAATGGCGAAGGAAAATAATGTGGACATAATTTATGTACGCAACAAAAACTAAAAAAGAAACTAATTAAACCTTTTATGATTCACAAGCAACAACTAAATATGCAACTTAAACCTTAATTCTCTTTATAATATCGGTTCTTACTACGGGTTGTAATGAAAATATTTTTAAATATTGTAGAGGAAATCTATTTGAAAACGTTTAATTCATTATTTAGCTACTAAATCTATGATTTGATGGTGGATTTTGAAGAAATGGTAGAAATTTATAAATAAACTGGCAACACTCGCCCATTGTTTACAACGCCAGTCTCGAAACAAAAACAAGTTAACAGTAAACCAGTTATTTTTGTGCCTTCACGCGATCAACTTGCTGCCATTTTTATAATTATTTCCAATTCTATATCATTCCTTTGACATAACTTTAATATCTAATAGTATACACTTTACGTTAATAAGCTTTTGACATAATTCCATAATAAGTGTTCGTTAGCCTTTGTTTAAATTAAAAAGTTTGTGCGACGTTGCCGCTCCTTCAACGAAGTTTGGGTCGTCGGTTATCGATCGCGATTGTTCGATAGTCAGTATTTTTGGTTTCAAACGAATCTGTGACATAATTTAAAAAAGTTGGTTATCAAAGTAATGCTTGTGTGTTTTGAAATGTGTGTATTTGAACGCTGTGAACTTTCTGACGCAACACCAATCTGGCAACAGCGCACGGGAGCCTGAATGAAATCTTCGTTCTAATGTATTAGCGAAAACCACATCGGATTTCATCCGATTTCAAACATCTATTCCATTATATGAGGTGAGTTTAGTTTCAACGCACATTTTATATAAAAAAAAGTGTATTTCATATAGTTTCTGATGACAAAGAAACGCAAACGGCATTCAATTTTCCCGCGTAATGACGTAATAATTGTCGAAACGGTCCGCCATCTTTCATCGTCCCATTCAGTCATCTGTCAGTACATTTTGGATTTCTTTGGTGGGAAGTGTATAACAAAAAAAACATCACATAGGGTGGTTTTTAGAAAAAAATCCACCACGGAAGCATCCGGGTGAGTCTTTAACATCTATTTACGAGATAAAATTGAATTTTTGCGTTTCTTTTTACATCGAAACTTCTTTGTTGCGAACCTAACCTCTTTGGTTAACTTTTCGCTTTTTGGGTCAACCAGCGTTCACAAAGATATTTATTTGCATGGATATTTGCATACTCGTCGACTGTTTTAATGGCGGAGAAATCTGTAGTCCTTGTATTTTGTAATCTGGGACTTGGTAGAAAGTTTTCTTCATTATTGTACTATGCCTACTTTATAACTTTTATTCATATATTAAGCCTTAATCGATATTAGAAACCATCCTTAAATTTTTTAAGTGATAATTATACCAATTTTGTGGTATCATTAATGTTTACAAAACTTTTATAACCTATTTTTTTTGTTCTTCTAATAAGAATTCTACGTGAATTAAAATGAAGTAACAATTACGTAATATGCGCAAGTTATTTCGACTATTATTAAAGTAATTCTCAATTTTTCTAGAAGTTTCCATTTCTTTAATATTAGCGTTAACTTGTCGGGACTTGCATCACGACTGTGACGTCACTCATCACTGTTACTCATTCGAATAGCATGTTAAAAAAAACGTGCTCCAAAAAATTTTTCATTTAATGTGAGGTAGTTACCAATTTTTGTAGAAAAATTTTGAATTATTTTATACATATAGATGGCGTTAAAGAGATATGTGCTGTTTATAAATTAATTTAAGGTATGAAAATTGATAAAAATATATTTGTATATGAAAACATCATCCTGCGGGACATATGTATTTTAAGATACCTGGGCAGTTTTATTCTTGTCGACTGTATATAAGTCCTATTTCATATGATGATCTATTCTTATGAAGGTTTCTAAATTTTTTTACAGACTAGTTAGGCTAATGAACAAGTTTGAATTAAGTTAGTTTTGGGGTAGGTAGAGAAACCTATTTCGCTTCATCTACCATCATTACTCTCTTAATACAAGCTCGATGGTTTCAAATACTTCATATTAAGATTATGAAATTAGTATACTTCACACCCACATAAGATTAAACTAAAGCGTAATAATACATTGATAATGAATTGGGTCAACGGTACCATACCAGGATGTATTGCGTTAGAATTTGGTATTGTTACAACACATTTCATAGTGTTAAAACTTTTGTGAGGAAAATTTCGATTTAGTTTGTCTTTAGTATTTGGAAATGTTAATTTTAATTGTATTTAAATGTCAAATCAGCATAAACATTACTGTGTAGCACGAGAAATTGAAATAATCTTCAGTACGATAGTCTGGCATTGCATTGGTTAACTTCGCACTATAATAATTTTTTTGAGTAAAATCCATAGGATCTACAGGTGTTTATTATCCATTTATTTTGTGAGAGTTAAATATCTTATTGTTGTACCAGACTTGTAAATTGTTGTTAAAATTATGTGGGTTACCATGGGATGTGTTTAGGAATGATGATTACGATAAAAAAATTTCTTTGCCCTGTACTATTTAATTATATTCTGTGGACAAAGCACTTTATTATGTTTTCCCAATGCTCAATACTCCTGTGCTCTTCCAATCCTTTTTCCTTCCTGCTCCACTCCCGATTTCATGATCTGCAACACATCCATGATCCAAGCATTATGAATGTTCATGGTAGGGATCACTTACAATCAGATGCCCTGTTTGCTCATTTGCGGACCAATTAATAGAAAAGATATGAAAGTGTTGCTGGATCTGTAAATTTCCTTCATTTTAGTATCTGCATCAGCACATATAGGAACGTATATGTATGCAGGGCATGGCCACCTCTACAATAGAGTGTAGTCCACCACGCAGGCAGGTTGGCACTTTAGTATAGTTAAAAATAAAAGAAGCACAATCATTTATTTTATTGTTGATAAAATCAGCAGGATTTTGGTTAACTGTTAAATATGGCATTGGCCAACGGATTGCCAAACAGAATTAAAATAATGTGACAGTTAAATTTTATTTGTTTAACCCAGACACTCATTGACATATGCTATTCCACGCCTTAATGCGAAACACATGTCCAAGATTCTGTGCCAGTTAAGGAATAAATACACCCGACAGTCACATACATAGTCTTGACCCCACACTAAGATCAAGTCATGTGCATCAAACTACGAGACTGCTCTCACAGCAAATCAATGTTTGTGTACACTGGCTTCATTGACTTACATTCTACCGATAGACGAGACGCGTCATAGAAATAAAGTGCCCCCCGTATTTTAAAAGCACACTGCAATACCACATCACTTACCTGGTATTTTATTAAAATATTTAAATTTCAGACGATTTGCTTTCGGTTTGACGGCGAAACATTCATTTATTACTTTTAAACGTGCGATAAGGCGTACTGCACTGTCACTGTCACGAAGCAAACTGATTCATGTGTGGTGCATGCACCGCAAGTAGGTGGGACACATTTTGTGTACTGAATGTCTTATCTAGTGTAACATTGATATCGATGACTGGCTTTTGTTTCATTGCTTCTTAAGTTCTTAACCGACTGCGCCACGGAGGCTGTTGCATGTGGATTACACAAATGTTTGGTAACGCGGTATCGAACCCGCGGCCTCTCGTTTCACTAGACCTATCGATTTTATGAAACTGAGGTATATCATTAACTGTTCATTTTTATTTTAGTAATAAACTTTTTTATTTATTTACTTTGTAGGTGTGATAAAAAAAAAACTAGTTTTATACTATTTTAATATGTTTTCATTTGACTCAATTTTTGTAGCTCAATTTAAATATGTCGGTCAGTTATTTTTGTAACAATTACCAGTTTAAATATTCATTACTTTAGGAAGTACGCGTCACAAGTTCCAACCCCTTGCATTACTTTTCAACGTATTTTAAACTCTAAAAACTTGTACTTAGAGTTCACATTAACTTACAAATGGCGCGATAGGTGAATCACCTTCATTGTAATTAGAACTTTAACGTCCTATGAATAAAGTTGAAATTAACTTAATCTTAGCAATATCGAAGTACGAATTACCTCCATATTTTAAAACAATTTTAAACTTTAACTAGGTGTAAAGAGGGTTCAAATTTAATTTTATATGGTAGTAACAGATGGTCGTAACACGATAGCTAATGTTCACCTTATGGTTGCGCAATTGTGAATCGCGCGTAAAATATTTGGTTAAAACGGCGTCTTGCGTAGGCTGTTGAGCATTATTTCCTTGGCCTTTTATGGTTTCAAAACGTTATAATATTATTTAGTGACGATAGACATAGGTCTGTATCAGCCCATATACGTCCCACTGTTGACACAGGCCTCCTCTACAATCGAGAGTATGATTGAGAGTGTTTAGGCCATATAGTTCACCACTATATAGCGAAATTAACATACTATAAAAATTCTTGAATATGTAAAATTGTACAGGTTTCCTCGCGATGTTTTTCTTCACTGTTAAAGTGCGTGATAATTGATTGGCAAATAACAAATACTGTGATTTGAACCCGCGAGCATAATCTCGGCGAGTGTTTTACCGAATGTTGAAGGAGTATAATGTCTTATTAAAGTTTTTCGAAAAAAAAATCAAAGTATGCCTTGTATGAAAATATATGGGCCTACCTAGTATAAAACATACCATATACCATGGTTTATCTATCTTATCATATTTGATTTGTGATAAAAATGTATCTGTATTGCTAAAAGCCAACATGTCTACGATAAAAGGGCAGGAAAAATAATATTGATAATTTTCGTGTATACTGACTGTATCAGCCCATATGCGTCCCACTGCAGGACACAAACCTCCACTAAACGAAAGTACGATTGAGAGGGGTTAGGCCATAAGGCCCACCACGCTGGCCTTAGTAGTCATGAAGTATCCACCGGACACACTTATCTGATTCATGATTTGTTTTTTTATTGCGTTGAATGGCGAGACGAGCATGCGATTCGCTTGATGGTAAGCGATACGACCGCTCGTGGACAGTAGAAAATCAAACAACACCATGAATAACTTTGATAATCTTTATATACGACTATAAAAATCCTGCCAACTGCTATCGCTAAAGGTTTTCAATAAAATTGTAAGCAACTGCGCATTACCATCAAATAATTTAAATGTATGCAAAAATCACAATAACTTGTTCAACTAAGCCAACGCTCGTGATTGGCTAGTCATTCAAAATGGCCACCGTTTTAATTAGCAATTTGTTTACTACTTTAAAACCAGCTGGTTTCGTTCGCTATGTTTTCGATAGGGTAAAGATATATTCTTGAATGGAGAGACAGAGACGTCAGTAGAGGCTATCTCGCTCACGCATCACTGCCAACCCTGTTTCAGCATGGATACAATTTAAGGCTCTGCATTGCAGTAGATTTTTAATTACATTTATTATGGTCTTGATAGTTAACAAAACTAATTCTACTTTAAGGGCTCCCTTATTTCTTTTTAAGGTATAGTGACATACATACAAAAACTCACGCCTTTCCCAGAAGGGATAGGCAGGGTGCTACAAGGACACCCACGTTTCGCCGTGTGTTCCGTCCCACGATGTGATGCCTATCGCCATATCAGGCACAAATTCCTGACTCCGGGCTAATAATGAATAGAAAAATCCAACATCACTTTAAAGAAAGCAAAATAGAATTGTATCTATTGCGCGCATAGTTTAAAAACAGTAAACTTGTTTATCAGAAAACGCCAAAGCTAGTTTATTTTTAACGCTTTCGTCACAGTCGAGTGTGTGGCGCATAGAATCGTTTGCCTATGTTGAATTTATATTGCATAATTTACGCATTTAGTAAGAATATTGCGCTGGCCCTGTGTATAAGGACAGGAAAACGACAGCCTCTGTAGCGCAGTTGGTTGCACTGTGAGACGAGGGACCGACCAATGTTCGAGCCAGTATTTGCAGGTCTGAGTGTCAAAAAGTTCTCTAGTTTGTTATACACGACTCCAAACTCGTCTCTTAGTGTGGGGTCAGGACTATGTATGTGACTGTTGGGTGTATTTGTTATTGCCTAATAGGGTATTGGACACCATTTTTATTGTATTTATCAAAGGGTACCCATATCCAAAATATAGCAAACAAAGAATTTTGTAAATCCATTCAGAATTAAACAAGTTCGGAACGTTTTAGATCTTGTAGTGGGAGTAAAAGAAAAGGGATGCAAAACAAAACTAGTGACGTCACAAGTCTTAATATGCATTGCAGTGTGCGCGTGTGAAAGAGACAGTAAGATGCCCGCACTACACTCCCAATCCTTTTTAAAATACTTATATTTGCCTTATTTTACAAGCTAATTTAATACTGTTTTTACAGAAACGATTTTATTTTAATGGTATTTGTGTTTAACGCAAGATTATAAAAAGAAACAATCATAGAAATATATTTTAAATCTCATCTGTCCTTTTATCTACTTTAAACAATTTTTAAGCAAAATTATATTATGACAGGTCAAATGCTGACGACGTAACAAACATACATACATACATATGTATACATAATTTCACGCCGTTATCCCCGAAGGGGAAGGCACAGGCGCCACCAGAATACCCACATTTCGCCTTGTATTTTCCATCCCATGATGTGATAGGGGGCAATTCTATTGCCATATCGGGCACAAATTCCTGACTCCGGGCTGATAATGAATAGAAAAACCCAATATCACTTTGCCCGACCCGGAATTCGAACCCGAGACCTCAGCTTTGTAGTCATACCGTAGTACAACTACGTCACGGTGGCAGTAACAAACATACATTTATTATATTAGCAAGGAAGCAAGAAATAAATGAAATATATTACATTAACAGCAGTTAGAATATGTATTACACTGAAGCCTGAAGGTCACATGTATAGTTAATTTAATTATAACTTATTTTTAAAACGCAATATTCAGACGGTGTGTATACAGTTGAATATAATAATTATAGTATTGTTCTGTATATGTATCAACCCATATACGGCCCACTGCAGGGCGCGGGCTTAGTCTACGATCAAGAGTACGATTGAGAAGGGTTAGACCATATAGTCCACCACGCTGGCCTAGTGCGGGTTGGCGGACTTTACATACCGTAGAAATTATTTTAAATTGCAACGGTATGCAGGTTTCCTCACGATGCTTTCCTTCACCATTATAGTGCGTGGTGATTGACTATCAATACACATAACTTCGAAAAGTCAGAGATGTGCCCTGGGATTTGAACCCGCGACCACCGTGAACTATTATTAAGAACTCTACGGTATGCAGGTTTCCTCACGATTTTTTCCTTCACTGTTTAAGTGCGTGGTGATTGACTATCAATACACACATGACTCCGAAAAGTCTGAGGCAGCACACGCAAAATCTTTTTAAACTATCTTGTTTTGTTTCTTAACCAACTGCGCTATAAAGGATGTTATAGTTTTAATCCAGTTTATAGAATCACTTGTGCGCATCATGATACGACGGTAGATAAAAAATTAAGCACATTTTTGTAAACGTGAAGTCACTACAATCTGCATAATATATTTGTTTTTCTTATTGCGTAATTTTTGATAAAATAAAACGTGGAACGCATATTGTACGAAATGTCGCTAGCAATTAATTAAAAAATATAAAATTCACCTCTGACTTTTCGGAGTTATTTGTGTTGATAGTTAATTTCAACGCACTATAACGGTAAAGGAAAACCTCGTGAGGAAACCTAACAGTACAGAAATCTTAACTAGATTTTAAATAGTATGTGAAGTGAACCCGCACTAGGCCAGCGTGGTGGACTGTGGTCAAACCTCTCAGTTGTAGAGGAGGCCCGTGCCCTGCAGTGGGCCGTATAAGGGCGGAATCAACCCATACACGTCCCACTGCAGGGCACGGGCCTCCTCTACAATCGAGAAAACGATTGAGAGGTTCGGCCGTATATTCCACTACGCTTTATAAATACCATAGAAATTCTTCCGAATCGCTACGGTGTACAGGTTTCTTCACGATGTTTTCCTTCACCGTTATAGTGCGTGGTGATGCTATTACGTAACTATTTGCCGTAACAATGAACCTAGTTATATTTAGGTTTTCTAGTCAGCACGAGTTGTTCATGCGATAACACAAGATAAGATACACTGTCACGCTTCTAACATAGGTACACGATGATGTAGTGTATGAAATCTATTGATAGGAGTGAAGTTTATTGATATGGGTTTCAAAAATAGGATATCGGTAGTCCCTGATTACATATTTGGGGATATAAGCTGGGTGTTATGAATATCGTCAGATCGCAAAAGCAGTCATGCAAAAATAAGCTTAAAGATTATTATTATTCGTATTCATGACAGCCTTCGTGGCGCAGTTGGTTAGACGCCGACTGAAACGAGAGGCCGCGGTTTCGATCCCCGCACCGAAACAAATATTCGTGTGATCCACAGGTATTTGTTTTGGGTCTGGGTATTAGTGAGAACGATAAGTCTCTCGTAGTTTTTGATACCCACGATACAAGACTCGATCTTAGTGTGCGGTCAGGACTATGTATGTGACTGTTGGGTGGGTGTATTTATCTAAGTCGCAACCAAGAGGTTCGCAAGCTTATATTTTTGCTCCATACTTAAGCTGTGACATTATACCGATCCATGTTTCCTTCTTTCTATAATCCTGAGTCATTTCGCCGTAGTATGAAGAAACAGCGAAGAAAGTCTGCATATTCAAATGAATTACAAAGCAATGCTTAGCATTCCACGGCGCTCGCGATTCTGAGACATAAGATGTTAAGTCTCATTATGTCCAGTAGTTACTCTGGCTACAATGTCCTTCAAACCGGAACACAAAAGTACATTTACACTGCTGTTTGTTGGAGAAAAAGACATTGCTGTGGTACCCACCCAGGCGGCTTCTCACACATGAGAAATCGTTTTAGAAATTTTCGTCATCTAGCAAATAAAATCTATGTTCGTAATGTGTTGTAATTAACTAAATGTATATTCGCAACTACCCGCAATGCATTGTAACAATACGCGTTTGCAATAATTTCGCACGTTCACCGTTGACTTTTAATAAGATTTCGTAACGTACGCCTTTAGAATTTATAAATAATAAACTATACGGATTATTTGGTACATTGAGGCGCATTTACCGACTAAACGCGGCAACACAAGAGTAAAAGAGAAATTATTATTACAGCGTAGGAATGACAGAGACAGACATAGAACTACGTTTTCTTAAAAAACAAGAATGAAGCATTTAAAACGACAAAAATGTATGTACAGATCATCCTAAATCAAATGTAATAAAATATTGATTGCCGCGCCGCGAAGCTACCCTCTCTCGTTTTAAATTTAGCTTTCCACCTGACAACTATCATTGTACTTATTTCTTTTGAGCAGCTAGATAGGGCGCCGAGAGATGAACATGTATGTATGTATGCCGTGGACTGAAAGATTGGGATCCACTGGTTTAGGCTAAGGTAACTTCAGTCTACCACTTTGAAATAAATAAATAAATACACCCAACAGTCGCATACATAGTCCTGACCCCTCACTAAGTTCGTCTTGTGTCGTTGGTATCAGGAGCTACGAGAGACTTATCGGTCTCACAAACACCCTGACCCGAAATAAATACTTGTGGTTCAAACAAACGTTTGTCTCGGTGCGGGGATCGAACCCGCGACCTCTCGTTTCATAGCCGGCGTCTAACCAACTGCGCCACGGACGCTGTCAAAAAAACCCAGAAAAGAAATATTTCCAGACAGTACATATTATTTGTCAATATTATGAAGTTGGCTTTCAAACAAAAAGTCTAAATATATGTGCGAGGTCAGGGGCAGACGCATGTGTTAATATGCGGGTAGGATGATGTTACGACACAGCACGACCCTCAAATAAGGTCAGGTGAATGAAATTGTAATTATGTAAAGCATATTAATAGTTATCCACTTGGATAGCAACCGTATGTTAGTAAGACTTATAATAACCGACCCGAATCGGGGCAGCGTGGCCTAACCCCTCTCAACCGTACTCTCGATTGTAGAGGAAGCTCGTGCCTTGCAGTGGGACGTATACGGGGTGTTACAGTATAGTACAGTACATTATAGTAATAATAAATTATCTGGATCGTCATCTCAGGAACGATCCCGAAATAGACCAATCAGGACAAACATTTGTCGACACGCCCACATTCGACTTGTTTTGATTGGTCTGATTCTGAAGGCGATCTATAAGACAGGGTTTAGGATCGCTTATTGAATTCAGCCGGGTGTCGTTTTCTGGAACCAAACTATACTAACTTGGGTGTCACACAAATGAACAATAATGCTTAAAAATTATTTATCTTATAAAAAGTATCCAATACAGCGGGAACTTTGAATAAAATTATTGATTTTAGTACACATACATATGTACATATACTCACGCCTATGTCCAATTGGGGTAGGCAGAGACTATTGACCGCCAAGTGCTACTGTCCATACATAGCTCTTTCGCTTCACCAACTGTCGTTAATCTCTTCATACACGCTCGTCGGTTTCGAGGATTCCGTATTTTTCCTTATAGATCCTTCCTTTATTGGTCTTCTAATATGTTTACGCTTCTGAAACATTAAATGGTATTTAAATTAATGTAAAGTGTTTTGTCCTGGCAAATTCCTTGATATTTTAGGTATAATTATATAATTTGACACTTTGACTTTCTTACAAAATGTTGCGTAAACGAGACATTTAGCGCGGTAACCTTGGCACGGCGTCAAAACAAATAATATACACAGACTGTATCGAATTCCTTTTATTCAAAAACTAAAGTAAATGGAAAATAATTTTTAAGACTTCATTGTCTTTTTCGTTCTGATAACTTCCATGGATAAAGACAAGCCGGTGTCTGAGACACGCCAAGCTCCGGAGCTCGGTGTCTGTTTACTGTTGATCACAAAAACATGCCATGTATTATTGAGTTCTATTAAAATTAAGTACGAGGTCATACATCGTTGTAGGCTATCTCCCAACCGAGGAATCTTACTAATAATAGGTTATTTGACTATGATCGTCTTTTTTTTATTTTGCATAGAAACAGAAATACCATTCAAATAAAACATTTCTGTCTGTCTGTCACAATAAAGTAGGTTGTAAGATTAGGCCAATATTAGTAGGTACTTAAAAAAATTATGGGAGCGTAGTGGGGACATTTTACCGTCTCTTTCAAATCGCACACTAATGCATATTAAGACAAGTGATGTCACTCGTATTGTTTTGCATCTCTTTTCTTTTACTCCCTCTGCAAGAATTAAAACTGAATAGATTTTAAAAAATCTTTTTAGATTTTTCATGTGGATACCTTTTGATAAATACAATAAAAAAATGTTGTCAAATATTGTACAAGCTTACAAGATCTCACTGCGGAGAAAAGCCTACCCCAAGTATCGCAAGCCGCTTTCGGTTCATTAACACCAGTCCGAAATCGATAATCGTAAATAAAAAATAAGTACAATGAAACATACAACCTCTTCTTGTTTTTGTAAAAAAAAATAGACGTATAAAAGTGAAACTCAGTTGTTCAAGTAGCCATGGCGTGGCATCGCAGCCTCCACACAAGGTCGCGTTGTACTGCCTACGTGACGAGACGCGCTGGGGAATTGTACGAATTGGGCCGATGGACGTCTCTGTCCCGCGTATTATTGTTATGGGTAGTTTTACAAAAAAAAAGTTTTTTTTTTTTTGTTTTTGGTGCGTCCGTGACGCGCTGCGGTTAGGACCGTACGAAAAAGGTCAAATGATAATTGTCCCAAGTTGTATAGTGATAGACGGTTACTTTTAAAGAATAAAAGTAGCTAAGGAATAAAAGTTTTTTTGTACCGTATTGTTTGTTTTTTTTTCTTCTTCGCTCAAAATGAATTCAAAAGTCGTTCGAAAGGGACAAAACATTCGATAACTGAAGTAGGTTTAAAAACTGTCTATGAATAAGGCCTCAATACTTTCAAAAGGTCTTAAACATTTTAAGTATTGAATCCTTTTTTTTTTTATATCGACGATCATCGGACGAGCTCAATGTCACGTATACCTCGGATCTACATTTTGACAATAGATAACACTTTCAACGGCCTCAGTGGCGCAGTGGGGATAAAACCGGCTTAGAAACAAGGGATTACTGGTTCGAATAACATATATTGTTAGTCAGTTACCGTAGAATTTACCGATGAAGGAAAACATCGTGAAAACCTACGTACCATAACCTGTTTACCAGAATTTATTAGACTATGGAGGCAATAGTATTCATTTTGTTATTAGAAAGCGTGGGGTGCTTACAACAATAGGGTATTTGACTCCATATTTTGATTGTATTTAAAGGAAATGATTTTTTTTTGTAAAAAGCACCTTATTTAGTAGCAATAAAATGAATCTAATGAACTCCGTATTCTAGTCTTAAATTCATTAATTATTTTTGCTTTTTAGTCGAGTCTTACTGAAGCATTTTTTTAGTGTTTTACGCTATTTATTTGGAACACAAGACGTATTTTAGTGTGGGGTCTGTGTGACTTGGGTGTGTGTCGCTTCATATTAGGAGGGTGTGACGTCATGGCCGTAAAACGGGGCACCGTTAGGCAACAGATGTGTATAGTCAGGAACGGCGTGTGTTGATTCTTTCATATTTTTCTATAGTAGTATAGTAAGGTGAATTTAGTTGTAAAGCTACTGGTTTTAAAGCAATAAAAGTAAAAAATTGTAATAGACAAGTCGGAGGCGGAGTGGTCTGAAATAACGGATGTTGCGAGTTCGAATCCAATTCACACATACTTTGGAGTTACGAGTGGGGATCGAACCCGGGGTCTCTCGTCTAACAGTCAATTGCGCAACGGTCAACTCGAAGTTCTTCGTCTTTTGAAATGAAATGAAATGAAATGAAATGAAATTGAAATGAAATGAAATTCGTTTATTGGTCACGTAGTTGAACTAGTTCTAATAAAAAATCATGCCAAGGAATTTTTTGTGATGCTTTTTAGTACCAACTTGAGACTTAACATCTTACGTAGCAGGACGGCGAGCGCAGTGGAATGCAAAGCATTGCTTCCAAATTCATGGTGTTTTTTGGTTTTGCTACTGTCCATGAGCTGTCGAATCCCTTACCATTAGGCTAATGGCATGCTCGTCTCGCTATTCACTGCTAAAAACATCATGGTAGCATCATCATCAGTTACCAGTGGATAGACCGTAAAAATATTTGTCTCTTTGGATCGAACCCGCAGCCTTGCGTTTGACAGCCGAATCTCAACCAACTGCGCCACAATGACTGCTCTATACACTATACTCAACTGTTAAAAACTCGACATAGCAACAGCGAAACAAAATGGCCGCCATAACACGACACCGACCTACGCACACCGCGTATAAAACAATAATAGGGCGTGACACGTGAATTGGTTTCTGCTTCCGTGATCCACCAGTAATATGAAAGCACGAATGGTGGGTTCATTGAATTGAAAAGTTACGTGGGGATTTTAATGAAAAAGAGGGGAATCCTTTGTTTGCTTGATGGTAATGTCCATAAACAAAAGCAATACCATTCAAAATGTAATAAGGTGAATAGGTGTACTCAAATTACGATGTGCAAGGGATATTAATAAAAAAGTAAGGCTAATATGAAAGGATTCACGCATTGTTGAACCCACACTAGGCCAGCGTGGTGGACTCTCTCGGTTGTAGAGGAGGCTCGTGCCCTGCAGTGGGACGTATATGGGCAGATACTGTTGCTCGATGGGGATATTTTAAAAGATAATAAGAGGAGTACTTAGGTCTTTCGCTTTATAGTAATTAGGGCACGTACCTATATTGATTAGATTTTTTATGATTGATCCACAGAGATAACCTGAAATTTAACTGAATCATACAAACATACACTCACAACTTTCGCCCAGAAGGGGTAGGCAGAGGCGCCAACAGGACACCCACATTTCGCCTTGTATGTTTCGTCCCGTGATGTGACAGGGGGCGAGCCTATCGGCCCTATATATCGGGTACAAATTCCTGACTCCGGGCTGATAATGAATAGAAAAACCCAATATCACTTTGCCCGACCCGGGATTCGAAGCCTAGACCTCGGCTTTGAATCGTACCGTAGTTCAACTACTTCACCGACGCAGTCAATGCAATTAAATTACAATTCAATCAAATGAAACTAAATAAATTTCAGAACTCACGAATTTTTTTTTATAACAGTCACATTTAACAGCAATAAAAAGTAATGAAGAATACATGTAAAATATAATTGTGGCTCAGTCACGATCTATCGTTTTAGTACTCTCAATAACAGCTATTCGTAACTAACCTAATGTCGCAGAAACTCACTCGACACATCATGAGGTCACAGCAAGGCGAACTTGAAACTTAGCTGACGGAAATGGTCATGTTATACATATTTTTTTATACAAGCATGATATTATTTATTAATTTATTGGTCTCCAACTAAGACCACACTTTAAAACATACATTCAATAATCTACGTAAGTTTAGGAATGAACACTGCATCTTAAATTACAGGATGACACATCTTGCCCAAATTGTGGGAATACAAAAAAAATTAAAACAGAGGAAATAAAAAATAAAATCATTTGAACGAACTATTAAATGGTAACAACAATATTACGGTAACTTAAAAAACAATGTAGAAATTAGATAAGTATACATATAACCAATTATGTTATTTTAATTAACTTATATTAAAGCAAAACAAAAAAGTTAATAGCAAAGAAAATAAAAGTCATACGTAAAAATCTGATAATCACTTTTAGAATGTATTGTATCAGCCCATATACCTCCCACTGCAGGGCACGGGCCTCCTCTACAATCCAGAGTACGATTGAGAGGGGTTAGTACGGTCCACCTCGCTGGCCTAGTGCGGGTTGGCGGACTTTATACCATAGAAATTCTTTGGATCACATCACATTCGTCACGATGTTTTCCTTCACCGTTATAGTGCTTGGTGATTGACTATCAATACACACATGACTCCGAAAAGCCAGAGGTATGCCCTGGGATTTGAACTCGCGAACACCGTTACCAACAGGCCATCACGCACTTAGTTTTAGAATGTGTCCAGCGATTTCTTTCGCTATCTGACATAGGGTAGTTGACTTTTTAAAAACTGTTTTTGACAAATGGTTACTTTGTCTAAAATATGAAATAAGTATGATAATATTAATTTATTCTAAAATAAGGAAGTAATAAATATTTAAAACTTTACTAAATCACTTGTCAATTAACTTATACGTAGTAAGCCACTCGGCTCTTATAAAGACAACAAATTCACTCTTATCCCCGCTACTTAACGCACATTTTCCTATCGATATTATTAAAACGCGTGGCGAATTCGCGCGAATTCTACGGTATACGCGCGTCTTGGACCGACTTCCATAACTCCATAGAAATATGAGAATTATGTCCTGAAGATAAGGTTGAATTTCCTATAAGTTTTACTATAACTATAGTACTATATGTATGGATTGCGTAAACATCAAAACCAGTTTGCTCAAACAAGGTCAGCGGCTATAGACATGAGTTTAGTGAATACACAATGAACGCTTTGAGACATCGAATGTGGAAATAATAAAGAGGCCTTCGGTCATATGTAAGTGTTTTTGTCGAGAATTTTGACGTCTTGGTTTTAATATTTGGATAGGTCAATCTTTTTTATTTAATAGATTTTTAATTCCGATATTTTATCGGCTATATGGAGTTACTCGGCAGTTGGACTGCCTCGGTGGCGTCGTTGTACAACGGTACGACTACAAAGCTGAGGTCTCGGGTTCGAATCTCGGGTCGGGCAGTGATATTGGGCATTTCTATTCATTATCAGCCCGGAGTTAGGAATTTGTGCCCGATACGGCGAAAGGCTCGCCCTATCATATCGTGGGATGGAACGTACAAAGCGAAAATGGGTGACTTCGTGGCCCCTTCGCATACCTTTTCAAAACTTAATCTCAGTGTGGTCTCACTATGTATGTGACTGTTGGGTGTATTTATTTATTCATGTTCGTGACCCTATTCCTGGGTAATTGAGGGACCGATTTTTAACACCTCTTATTGTTACATGACCTCAATACAGATTGGTCGCAATATGAGAAATCAGTCCTGTATTGAATTGGTACAAGGTGACATTTGACACAAATATAATTTCCAACGTAATGAACTCGCGATGGTTTGGGCCAAGGTTTGGCAATGTTGGTGTTTTTGCCCTTGGAGTTGGCTGATGTTGGCCCTTTGTGGTTTGACACGTTCAATTTAAGAAAGATCACTACAAAAAAACAATAATGGATATCTTTTGCATTCTTGGCCCAATCTTTGCCAATGTAGGTATAGCCTTAGTATATAAATTATGTATTTTGTTAAAAAAAAGTATGAAATACAAACATCTACCTGTATTTACCTTTATCCCTGTACTTAATGTTATTTCATAAAAAATATTTTAAGTCCAGTAATGCATTATTCCTGCGTGATTTGTAACACATGAACCTCTCAATTATAAAGGAGTCGCATTATCTAAGACATGGTACACGTCATTAAACGTACAGAGTGACGTCACATTAATGACGTCACAGATACAAGCTTGAAGTTACCTGGTCGTAATCAGTCGACACACATTCCTTCATTTTTAGTCATTTTATATTTTCATATCGGTGGAATACCACTGGTTTCTTGAGAGTTAAAGAAGTATACAGAAATGTCATTCGTCCCAATTTAGTCGGCAGTGTTCCAATTTACTGGAAAGTGTCTCGATTTCGAACATATTGTTCTGTGTTCTAACTCCTAACCGCCTGATTCATAGACAGATTTAAAACCTATTTTAGATATCCAATGGTTTGTCCCTTTCGAACGACTTAAGAATTCGGTTTGAGCGAAGAAGACAAAACATTCGATAACTAAAATAAAATAGTTTTACTTACTTACTTTGCTTTACATTGAAATAAAATTTCTTACGGATTTTATCGCGAACTCAATTTAATTTAAACAGTTTTTAAACTTCCCGACGCGACCTTCGGATTACTATACACTTTTCGAGATCACGGGGCGGACCAAATTCACGATAAAATCCGTAAAAAAATAGTATTTCATTGAACTGATATTACTACATATAATATTAGCTCAATGTTATTCGCGTAAACCTAAGAAACCGTTATACTTTGGTTTAATTCAAAGAAGGTAAGTATATGACAAGAATTTTATGAATAACTAGCTTCTGCCCGCAAACTTCGTCAGCGTGATTAACTTTATTTAGTATTTCTCATCACGTCCCATCCCGTCCCGTTTTATCCCGCCCGTCCTGTCTTGTTCTCACTCAAAGCATGTAATCCAGTCCCATCCCATCCCTTTGAGTATAAAAAGTAACAAATATATCGGAATTCCTACCCCATCCCACGGGAACACTTAATTTTAGGGATAATAAGTAGCCTTAGTGTTAATACAGGGTGTCAGCTACTTCCATACAAAATTTCATCGAAATCTGTTAAGCGGTTTTTGAGATAATCGCGCACAACCGCACAGACATACAGACAAATCGACAAACAGAAAAACGGATAATAATTCTAAAAATCATAGTTTTGGGTTCTATTACGTTAATAAAGACCCCCTATATTAGTTATTCTCATTTATCTTCCATAATACAAAGAAACACCCTGTATGTAAATGCAACATATACCAGTTTTTAAGTTTAACCTGCACCAATATAAATGTGAAAACCGCATCTCATTTCGTGCGGTAGTTTTTGAGTAATGTGCAAGCAAACAAAAAGAAACACCCTGTACGTGAATGCAATATATACCAAATATTTATTCGAGCCTGCAACAATATAACTGTGAAAACCGCATCTGATTTGGTGCGGTAGTTTTTTAGTAATGTGCAAGCAAACAAAAAGAAACACCCTGTATGTAAATGCAACATATACCAGTTTTTAAGTTGAACCTACAGCAATACAACTGTGAAAACCGCATCTCATTTGGTGCAGTAGTTTTCGCGTGATGCGCAAGCAAACATACAGACAGACAGACAGACAAAAATTCTAAAAAAAATTGTTTTGGCTTCTGTTGCTGTTATAAAGACCCCTCGCGTTAAAATTTCTTAAATATCTTCCATGTACAGACATCGACCATTAACATTTTTATTATATGTATAGATAGCGGTAGGATAACTCTGTGTTATTCAGTTTTTTTCTTACCACTTACGAACTAAAATTTATTTAATCGTCTTGAATTGTTGTTGTGAAATTGTCATGAATTTACTCGAAAATGACATCTCTTCAAATTAGAAATGTGGAGGATCACATTAAAACATGGAGATAATGGAATTAAACATTTTTTTTATGTAAGGATCGATTTGCAATTTTAAGATTTTTTTACAAAGATGTCCTTTTTTTTCTTCAGGTGGCAATTACTGATTCTTCTTTCTTTCTTATTTATAAGCCCATATATTATTTTATTATTATTATATACGTCTCACTGCAGGGCACGGGCCTCCTCTCCAATCGTGAGTGCGATTGGGAGGGGTTAGGCCATATAGTCCATCACGCTGGCTTAGTGCGGAATGACAAATTACTGATTGGACAATTCAAAACAGCGCTTAGTAACAATACTGCTTTGAGGTCGTTTTTTAATCTTTTTGAGCAATTTTCATTCATTGAATAATCTTTCTGGGTCAATGTATGTTGCGTTGGAGTTGCAACGCGTGCTATCTTATCTCTTGGACCATTTTATTCATTTGTAACAGAATGTGTGTCGCCTCATTTTAGGAAAGAATATGGTCTATGGATCGTGAGGTAGTGCTCTTAGGTTTCAATCAGATAAAAAAACGCACAACGTAGAATTTTGCAATCCAAACCGCCATTTTTTATTTTAAGGCAGTATCAAGTTAAGAACATATGAGGATAGACGGAACATACGAGGCGAAATGTGGGTGTCCTGGTGGCGCCTCTGCCTACCCCTTCTGGGATAAAGGCGTGAGTTTATGTATGTATCAAGTTAAGCTTTTGGTGGTATACAAAAAAGTGTAAATAAATCTCTTTATAGCCCTTAAGGTTAAGTTTGTAGGAAGTCGCTGGATGCGGGCCGCTTCCAACAGCTCGATGTTGAGATCCTTGGTGGACTTCCTGTGGCTGAATAGATAGATAGCCCTTTAAAGAACACAAGCTTCTAAAATTGACAGGTCACAGTTCTTATACCAACCATATTTCGCTGGCGTATTGTGCTTGCGTGTCAATATACCACATAAATTAATATAGTTTAACTAAAATATTTTTTACATTAAAAGGTTTGAAGTAAAAATTCCATTAATTTAATAACCCAGTATACAGGGCAGCCATTAGCTAAACGCCCCACTTTCCCGCCAATAACCACTGGAATTAGACGCGCTAATCGGAACGGCCGCCATCTTGGCGCCTACTGTCATGTTTTAAACTTGGAATAGTTTATGGTAATCTCGTAACGGACTGCTTGGTGCAATTTTCTAAATTTGAAAATAGTGTAGATAAGTTCGCGCCTTATCTCTGAAGTGTAGGCAGATATTCCACTTGTGTTACCGTTAGTGCTATAAACTTTTACAGCCACAACATTTAATGAAGGATGATGCCTGACATACCAAGCACAAATTTAAAAAAAACACACTTTTTAATAGAGTCGGCGATCTTCTGTCGCTGAATACGATGTTATCAAAACAATAGGAATAGTTACTCTCTTCACATTTCATTACATTGGACATGTTAATACTATTAAATTACGAGTATCAAGGCTTGTTGTTTATAATATATAAACATGTCTCAAATAATTAATTAATTAGATATTGTTATTATTTTATTTGTAGTTCCAAATTTCGCCACACGCCAAAACATTTTAGTACTGTAATTTTATTTTTAGAAGCTATAATTTTATATGTGTCAACCTATTTTACTTAATTATTAATTTTGAATCTACAAGCGAATATTAATTGAGAACGTATTTTGTCACTAGTTCTAAAATTTCTCAAGTGATTATAAGTTGTCATACAGTAAAGTTTATGGTTCTGTTTGTCGCGGAGGATCGTTAAACCGGCCCACGCAGGGGTACCGTTGTGTTGACATGTAGTTAGATGCTGTTATTATAGACTTGTTCTGTGGATATCTCATGAAATATCAGACTTGATACAGGTTTGGAACGTGAAAGAAACGAAAATAATTTATATTTATAAACTCAAGCCTTTATCCCAGAAGGGGCAGGCAGAGGCGCCACCAAAAGTTACAAGTTGGTTTAATTCAGAGCAGTTAATAAAAAAAAATGCTTTAAAATATAAACTGTAATTAATGATTTCTAAAAAAATAACGTTTATTACGTGAAAAAATAAACAAAGTATAAGTATTTTTTTTAATGGAATTGATTATTTTAAAACTAAACTGGGGTATATATTTTTTTATCCTTTTATACACCTTCGGCCTTATAAAAAATTTCACAGACAGTTTAAAAACCTATTTTAGTTATCGAATGTCCCTTTCGAACGACTTTTGAATTCAGTTTGAACGAAGAAGACAAAACACATTCTATTACTAAAATAAGTTTTCAAACTGTATGAACAAGACAGCGAGAATAGAGTTTCACTTAAACTACACATAAAAAGTACAAAAGGCGGTCTTATTGTTCTAAGATAAGAAATTTTTTAAATAAAAAAGCCTTTGTAAAGAAGGAATGGCGTATTACATAACTGTTTATACTAACCTTATGTAACACATTGTATAATGTTTACATTACAAAACACAAGTTTCACGCATTTTAAGTTTCGATGGAGACATATTTACCATGGTATCCTCATATCGACATAACATAATTTACTGGTGGTAGGTCTCTCAATATGTGAGAGGCCGCCTGGGTAGGTACCACCGCAATGTCTATTACTCGCGCCAAACAGCAGTGTAAATGCACTGTGTTCCGGTTTGAAGGAAATTGTAGCCAGAGTAACTACTGGGCATAATGAGATTTAACATGGCGAGCGCGGTGGAATGCCTAGCATTGCTTTGTAATTCATGGTGTTTGGTTTTGCTACTGTCTGTATCGCTTATCAGGCGAATGGCATGCTCGTCTCGTCATTCATCACATTAAAAAAATAAACACATATTACAGAAATTCTTCCCCTATTTTGAGAGGCTGGCAATGATATGTTTTAAATATTGCAGATGTTTATGATAATTTTCAGCATTAGTTAATACCGCAGAATTTAATACAGAGCATTGAAGCGACTCTCTCAGCGTATCGAAGCGAAAGTGTTAAGCCGCGTATCGACTTCGCGCTCCAAGAGGACGAACATTGGCGCGCGTTCCGGCCACGCGAAATGGATACCATTTTGGAACGCGCGCCAATGTGTTCGTTGGAACGCTCGAACGTGGAGCGGGCCGTTCCATCTGCTGTCGGTTTTTAACCGCGTATCAAAGGTAGTTCAGTTGTGGCGCGCGCGCCAGTTGAGACGGACGATTGTATGTTTGTTGCGTTTCTTCGTTGCTTTTTGTACACGACGGGCCTGCATGTTGAACGACCGAACACTGGAACAGTCGCCACGCGCGCCATGCGCGCTTAGTTGATATCATTCAAATATTTGAAGCGCGTTCCGTGGAACGCACTCTTGGCGCGGGTGTTTATGGCACGCGCGCCAGGAGCGCATAATGGATACGCAGCTTTAAACTAGGCGTATCTTTTAGCAATTTTAACATTCTTGATACAAGTATGATAAATTGATAAAAAAATTGTTGCCTCGGTGGCGCAGTTGTACTAATTTACAACGCTGAAATTTCGCGTTCGAATCCTGGGTCGGGCAAAGTGGGCATATGACAATAGGGTCGCTTATATTACATCGTGGGATTTTTTCCAGAAGGGATAGGCAGAGGTGCTACCAGGACACACACTTCGCCTTGTGTGTTCCGTCCCACGATGTGATAGGGGCCGAGCCTATCGCCATATCGGGCACAAATTCCCGACACCGGGCTGATAATGAATAGAAAAATCGACTATCAGATATATTTCTATGGAAAGTATTTTCTTACTTTTTTATAGAACTACAGGTCGATGTGGTCCTTGGAGAAAGCCAATGTTCAGCTGTGGGCTTCCTGTGGCTGAATAGATAGATAGAAATTGCTTCCTCTACATAATATATTTAGTAATAACACCAGAAAAAAAGAACAACGATATTTGCCAGCTGTGTCTTTCAGCTGACTTGCACACCCTCCACGAAAACAACTGTTTATCATACGACGTTTATTATTTCGATATATTATTATGTTAATTGGAAAGTTCGTTGACACCGCAAGTAGACGAAAACAATTGATAAAAATAGCGATTGCTTATTCGCAAGATAATGTTTATAGCGGATAACGCGCAGCGAAGAAAGCATTGTATAAATAGAGCGTCTGGTTTTGTAGATTGGCAAATATATTGACGGTAGAATATGTTATCTATACATATAATAAAAATGTAAATGGTCGATGTCTGTACATGGAAGATATTTGAGAAATTTTAACACGAGGGGTCTTTATAACAGCAACAGAAGCCAAAACAATTTTTTTTAGAATTTTTGTCTGTCTGTCTGTCTGTCTGTATGTTTGCTTGCGCATCACGCAAAAACTACTGCACCAAATGAGATGCGGTTTTCACAGTTGTATTGCTGTAGGTTCAACTTAAAAACTGGTATATGTTGCATTTACATACAGGATGTTTCTTTTTATTTACCTGCGCATTACACAAAAACTAACGCACGAAATGAGATGCGGTTTTCACAGTTATATAGGTGCAAGTCTAATTTATAAACTGGTATATGTCTTATTTACATACAGGGTGTTTCTTTTTATTAGCTTGCACATCACGCAGAAACAACGACACGAAATGAGATGCAGTTTTCACAATTATATTGGTGCAGGTCCAACTTGAAAACTGGTACATATTTCATTTACATACAGAATGTTACTTTTTATTTACTTGCGCATTACGCAAAAACTACCACACGAAATGCGATGCGGTTTTCACATTTATATTGGTACAGGTCCAACTTTAAAAGTGGTATATGTTTCATTTACATACAGGTTGTTAATTTTAATATTGTTTATTTTCATGGCGCAAAACAACAAGACGAAATGTGATGCGGTTTTCACAGTTATATAGGTACAAGTCCAACTTAAAAACTGGTATATGTCTTATTTACATACAGGATGTTTCTTTGTATTATGGAAGATAAATGAGAAATACTAATATGGGGGTCTTTATTAATTAACGTAATAAAAACAATGATTTTTAGAATTTTTGTCTGTCTGTGCGGTTGTGCGCAGATTTCGATGAAACTTGGTATGGAAGTAGCTGACACCCTGGATTAACAATAAGGCTATCTTTTATCCCGAAAAATTAAGAATTCCCGTGGGATGAGGAAGGAATTCCGATATATTTGTTATTTTTTATACTCAAAGGGATGGGATGGGACTGGATTACATGCCTTGAGTGAGAATGAGACTTGACGGGCGGAATATAACGGGACGGGACGGGATGAGAAATACCAAATAAAGTTATTATGAAAATAAAACTTCAGCAGAGTATACATAATGCATTTTGAGGAACATAAGAAAACATTAATAATTATTTTTTTACAAAAATGATCTTTAAAAATAATCATAGGACAAATCGTGTCATTAGACGGGGTGTTTATTTTTAGTTCAAGAAAAACGCCTATCTTTTCGATGTTTTGTGTGTATTTTTAGTACATTTTCACTCTCATCAATGGGGATGGAAAGTCTTCATACTATGTTGCAAGCCTGGTGGCACGGGCCTCATATGTGAGAGGCCGCCTGGGTAGGCACCAGTCACCACCGCGATGTCTATTTCTCCCGCCAAACAGCAGTGTAAATGCACTGTTATGTTCTGGCTTGCACGATATTGTAGCCAGAATAACTCTCTCACCATCAAGCGAGCGGCTTATTCGTCTTGCCATTCATCGCAATAATAAAAAATAATACCGCCATCCGGCTGTAGGTCAGCGTGGTGCATAGCCTAACCCGTCGCAATACAATTTTCGGTTGTAGAAAAGTCCCATGCCTAGCAGCGGGCTGATAAAACATCAAATCCTCGAAAAACGAACATAGTAGCAAGTTGCATTACAAATATTTCCAACAAAAACGTTAAGCAATAAAGTCTATTTTCGCTTCACAATGCTCACGACCCCGCAACGACCCAGCTAAGGACAAAAAGCATTGCGCCAGTAATTAAAACTATGAAAGAAACGCTAACCTTTAACAATGAGAATTAAAATGCTATTTCTATAATTGAAGTTATAGGAATAGACAAGACAGTTTGAACAAAATTCCTAGTGGTGGCTAAAGTTGTTTTTTACTTAGAAATAGCTGTAAAAAAGTCAGCTGTTCCATACAAAAATTATCGTTCAATTTTGCAAAATGTATGGAACAGCTATTTTCTTTTTTCGATTTCAGCGTTGGGTCCATAGCAACTTGTTCATTATGATGGACGAGCATCCCCTTTACAACTTTATATAACCTTTCTAAATAACCTTCTATATATTTCCTAATTTTATTTGTAGTTCCAAATTTTGCCACACACCATATTATAGAGGATGTACATTATGTTCCGTCTCGCTCATGTTGCGTTTGGTCACTCGGTACATGCGCCGTACAGAAACTATATTCGCGAAGTCTGTTCTATAAATTCAATGGCTTTAATATGGTTTCCACACTACAATTAACAATGCACGTGTAAAAAATATTTCCCAGCGCCAAATGATTTCACAATGCGAAGTTGAGCACTAATAAAACTACATAGTTAATATTTATGATTATTAATCGTATGGGTTCGTGCGTTTGTATTGTGGGTATTTCTATGTATGATATTTTATAGTGTCTAAGTGTCGACGTGAAAAAGATTTCTTATTACTAATTTGATGACTTTTTTTATTTAAAAGCTGTCGCCTAATTAATGATAGTATATGGATTCCGCATTAGTCTAGTTTCAGATGCACTATTTCAATGAAAAATTAAACAATTAACTACCTATTAAAAATTTCTGGTCGGTTTTTTATATAACTAAAGGATTGATTGATATCCGGATATACACAGATGAACCCGAAACACTAAAATGTTATGTAATACGATTAGGATCAAGTGGTTATCATTTGTGATGTCTTTGACATCGATATTAATAAATTACGTCTTACTTGCCAACGTCACGTCACAGTAATCATGATAAGATTATCGCGAGGGTAGAACGAAATCCGCATGAAAAATATTCCATGACAATGTCAAAATGGACGTCCTTTGTTATTGATATGATTTTAATTTTACAAGCTGCTTTTGATTAATGATTATAGATTAAAATCAGATAATGTATGAATACTACGTATATTTATAGGTCTATGAAAATAAATAGTTCTTGAAAATGATTATAATGATTTAGGATGCAATTGGATTAAGGTTTTAATCCGCCATTTTTTAATACAGACTAATATGCGAGTTAGTATGCGTTTCGTTTCATTAAGAAAATTGCGTCTTAAATGAATCTTCATGTGGTTTAAAGCAGATATCATTGTTTCCATGACTTTTAATTGGGGATTGAATTGTACTTATCATAATTTATGTTGTTATTAACTTATTAGTTTATCGTGCCATTGTGCCATTATAATGAAAATTTCCTATTTTTAATACGCTTTTATTCAAACTTATTTTTAGTATAAACTATATAATTCGTACATCAAAAAACGTTAACTAAGGAGAAATTTGAAAAAAATATTAATATTGTTTTCCAAATTTTGACAAAAAATATTGAATTTCAAAAAAGGATATTTTTTAAGTTCCGTAGCACGAAATAATTATAAAACCGAACTTGTAAACAAAATAAGCCGTTACATGAATTTAACCTGAAACCTATGACCTCAGGGGTCATCACACTATTTGAATTAATCATTGTTATGAAAATTTTAATCGGGGCATAAGGTTGACGAACTTGCCCATTGTGATTTCTACACCCGAATAAGTAGGAGCAGATGTCTGTATAAAGATAACTGTAAGCAGATGTGTTGGGCCATCTGCATCGGGTATATTTTTATTTTGGCGCACGAAATAAGTGACGCGTAAAAGAATTACCAGAAATTTTATTGTGGACAATGTTAGGCCACACAAGTATTTTATAAATACATTCGGAATTAAACATGTTTTTAAATTGATCTTAAGGATTTCAAGCGACTAAAAAAAGAATGAACAAGAATAGTGACGTCACCGTCATTACAGTGCGTGCGTGTGAAAGAGATGGCGAGATGTTCCCATTACGATTCCATTTTTAAAATCCTATCAGCTGGCTAAATTTATAAGCGATTTTGTGTTTTCACAGAAATATAATACAAAATAATTTAAGGATTACTTAATAGGAAGATAACTATAAATACACAAAGTCACACTTTAATATAAATAAATGTGTGCTTATCTAAGCTTCAGTTCTTCCCGTGTTTGCCCACGTAAAATTATATTTACATAATATACGCGCCATTTTGTACATATAACATTGTGGTATCTTTATGTACATGCATATTATGATAAGGCGGTTGATAACTCTTGTTTATAAAAAAATAGTTTCAATTATTCAATGTTTATACGTTTAACAACAAAATATAAACTTAAAAAAAAAAGATAAAAACTAGCAAACAGTAAAAAACGGCACTGTATTCTTTCGGCCTTATTCAAACAGATTTAAAACATATTTTAGTTATCGAATGTTTTGTCTTCTTCGCTCAAACTAAATTCAAAAGTCGTTCGAAAGGGACAAAACATTCGATAACTAAGATAGGTTTTAAAGTATATGAATAAGGCCATATTTATAGTTAATTACTACACAGTTTAATAGTGAAAATATCGTGACGAAACTTGCATACCATAGCGGTTTCCAAGAATTTTTATAGTATGCGAAGTCCGCCAACCTTTACTAGGCCAGCGGACTAAACTGGCCAGCTAGACTGTGGCCTAACCCCTCTCATTTGAACTGTCTGTTGTTGAAGAGTCCCGTGCTAAGTAGTGGGGGGTTATACGCCTATACGTTACAGATTTTAATGTTATTATGGAGTATTTCTGCTGTGAACACTGGTTGAAGTAACAAAATAATACAATTTTATGACATTTATTCTGTTTTACTAAAACGAAATACGTATTTCTGTATATTATGTATGTATTTTATTTTTAATAATGTTGTCTATATTTTAAATGTTCTCTATCAAGCAGGAACACTTATAGTAAACTTTACACAAAACTCGAAGTTTTTTTTATATGACAAATTGCATCTTTTCGAATACTGTACTATAATTTACTATGGCTGTTCGTGCTTGCAATCGTAATACCCCCAAAAACCAAACAAAAAAAATAACCCTATAAATTTTACAGGTATTTTATTTGTATTAGAGACCCACTCTCGCTTTGCGATTTAAAAATAGTACTAAGGACGCAAGTCCGGTGTGTACTAGGGTCGAAAGGACCGAGGCATTGTTTTTCAGTATCTGTGACTTGCACTGTCGAGTCCAGAGTACCCCCTGCGAGTTCAATTCAACTTGTACTTGCAAGTCTGTCACTTACAGAGGCGCCGGCGGCTGGTCAATCGTTTTTCAACAAAACATTGGCACCAGTAGCCCTATTGGATTTATATCCTTTAATCCTTTTATCCCGTACCTGATTCCTATATCACATATTTAAAAATAATAATAATTTAATTTAGAGAATATAAATCGGATCTGATTCTGTGATTTTTTTAAATTTCAGTATTATTTAGATTTTTATTTAATTTATTAATTATAAACTGCCAAAGATTAAAATCTTTTAAATCTTTTATACATTCACAAAAAGTTGCAAAAAATAAAAAAAACTTTTTTCGCGTCTTATACAATCTTTGTGCGTCTTCTCGACTACAGTCAAAGATCATCAAATTCCATCACAAAAAAATTACAAAAACTTTTTTGCGTTTCCTTTGCCCTTTACCGTTCTCAATTAACCTCCTAAACACAAAAAAAGAAAACTCCTTCCTCCCACGTCGACTAACAGGGGCTACGCCCCAGTTGGCTGACGAGCGCTCTCTGTGGCAGGCACTAGGGCCTCCGCGCCCGGTCCTCATCCTCGGGAGTCGAGCTAAGGGCGGATCGGCACGGGCATATACAACGACTGACAGCCGGTGATTGCTCCAACTGACGCTTAGGTGAGGACAAATATATTTTTTATATACTATCTCAAACTAACTCCGCTGGCTCATCAACCCAAAGTTGGTCTTGGTCTCCGAAACGAGAGTTCTCCAGCTGTCTCTATTCTGCGCCACCTCTTGACAATTACTGACTTGAAGCTGGCGCAAGTCACCCTCCACCATATCGCTCCAGCGATACCTGGGCTGACCACCGGTCGGATGGTCGATTCAAGTTTTCTTCTTTTACACAATCAACAATTTTATCACAATCCTCATTCGCTCGAGATGGCCGAGCCATTTTTATATACTAGCACGGTGAATTGCAATGCAGCTGATGGTAAGTGGCCATATGTAGCTTTGAAAGTTAGGTTGAAGTGGCAATGGGCTGGCCACAAATAAGGAGTAAGTGTGTTCTGGAGTGGAGACCGCGTCTGGGCAAACGTAGCGTGGGACGTGCTCTGGCCAGATGGCGGGACGATTTGCACAAGAAGGCCGGCAGCGACTGGATGCATGAGCACCAGACCGGGCTCTGTGGCGTACCTTGGGAGAGGCCTATGTCCAGCACTGGACTGCAATGTGCTGATGATGATGATGTGTCCATTGACGTAAAATGGTTATGACTCACCATTCATCGACAGAGAAGGTTATCTTTAGCCAGTCGACATGCGGGTCTGATTTAACAGTTTGTAGGACTATGGATACGATCTGGATTTATATTGCTACATAGGTCCGTCACACGATTATTTATGTATGTATCCCTGACAACGTGTATACAAAATTACATGATGGTCGATGTAAAAGCGGAACAACCAAATATCACTTGTATTATAATGTATGCTCAAGACCATACATATATATGCGGTTGTTATTAATTTTTATTTAACTGTTTGCATCCCCCAGGTGCCGATTCACCCTCCGCTCGCGCCATCCCGATAATGTTGAGAGCGGGCGCGAGGCACCCGGATGCGGACGAACAGGTGGCAGCGTCCTCTCGCACTGAGATGACGGACGACGCGGCGACACTCTACGCGGCGCTCAACGAGTGCCTGCTCATGGAGAGCAAGTACCAGCCGCGGCTGAGGCTGCCTGTTGAATCGGAGGTGAGGAGCGGAATTCAGCAGTTTATTTCAACTCAACAGTGTTCATTTAAACTCAATAGTGTTCATTTAAACACAATAGTGTTCATTTAAACTCAATAGTCTTCATTTAAACTCAATAGTGTTCATTTAGATACGCAAAATGAGTCGAGACGCGACAAATTTACACATACGACAGTTTTCCTCGGCAGGCTTTATTAGATCCTCAACAGGCTTTGATTGGATAATCAAAAGTGTACATTTACACACTCAAAAATGTTCATATAGATACTCAATAGTTGTCATTTCGATATTTAACGGTTTACGATAAACTTCGAAGGTTTTCATTTAGATACTCAACTGTTTGCGTTAAGATATGTAACGTTGGTCATTAAATAGATACTCAATAGTCAATAGTCTTCATTTAGATAGTAAATACCCTTCATTTAGACATCATAAGCCATCATTAAGATACTCAGACTTCATTCAGATACTCCAAGCGTTCATTTAATAATCTCAGCATAAGTTTTTCAAACCGAGCATAACAGCTACAAATCTTCTTACATACATAAACTCACGCCTTTATCCCAGAAGGGGTAGGCAGAGGCGCCACTAGGACACCCACATTTCGCCTTGCATGTTCCGTCCCATGATGTGATAGGGGGCGAGCCTATCGCCATATCGGGCACAAATTCCTGACTCCGGGCTGATAATGAATAGAAAAACCCAATACCACTTTGCCCGACCCGGGATTCGAACCCGAGACCTCAGCTTTGTAGTCGTACCGTAATACAACTACGCCACCGAGGCAGTCAGTCCAAATCTTCTTAACAGAAATAAAATACAAGTGGTTCGGATGTTGTGTATAACTGCGAGCTAAGTACAAGGTTCAGTAACTACGTGTTAGCGAGAATGTAAATACACGTTTTAGCATATTTAGAAGGTCGTGCCAACATTGACGAGATCATAACGTTTTGTCGAGGTTAATTTTTAAATAATTGTTTTAATAGTAAACAACGGGAGGTTGATATTTATAAAATGTAATCATGATTTTTTTGTTAGAATACAGGCTTTAAGTGGCAAATGCATTCAAATCGGTTTAGCCGTTTTTGAGAAAGAATATCTTTATGATATTGAAAGGGAATTGGATCCACTTTTTTCGTATTGACACATATCCATCTAGTCAGTCAAGTTCCATATACCGTTCTGTGGCTATTTCACAATTCGCAATATGTAATACTGCAATAAATAATTTACATATACATTCCTACATACTGTAAGAAATAATTTGAAGAAAGAAAACCTTTAATTTATTTTATTTCACTATTAGAAATATTTTGAAAAATGAAAATAGTATAGTTTTTTACAAGAAATTTGTCTCGATCCCCGCACCGAAAGATAGCCTCCGTGGCGCAGTTGGTTAGAAGCCGGCTGTGAAACGAGAGGCCGCGGGTTCGATCCCCGCATTGAAACAAATATTTGTGTGATCCACGGGTATTTGTTTCGGGTTTGGGTGCTTGTGAGACCGAAAAGTCTCTCGTAGTTTCTGATACACGACACAAGACTCGATCTTAGAGTGGGGTCAGGTCTATGTGACTGTTGGGTGTATTTATTTATTTAATTAAGTATAATATTGTTTCAGAACGGTGAAGTAACGACGGGCGCGCGCGACGGCGCTGCTCACGTGTTGCGTTGCCTCAAGATGTGGTTCGACTTGCCCGCTGACGTGCTGATCGACGCTATTAACTTGTTCGACAGGTGAGTTCGACAGCAGAGGCGCCACCAGGACACCCACATTTCGCCTTGCATGTTCCGTCCCACGATGTGATAGGGGGCGAGCCTATCCCCATATCGGGCACAAATTCCTGACTCCGGGCTGATAATGAATAGGAAAATCTAACATCACTGCCCGACCCGGGACTCGAACCCGAGACCTCAGCTTTGTAACCGTACCGTAATACAACTACGCCATCGAGGCAGTCGTCTTGCCTAGTATAAATCTATAATATTGAAAATGAAATGAAAATAATTTATTGAATCCATTAAAATGTTCAACATTGTTTAGATTCAGTCATTTTTTGAACTACCACCCGTATTACCCGTGTTATATACCATATTGACGTATCTATTCCAGATTCCTGACGAAGATGAAGGTGCGTCCGTGCCACGTCCCATGCATCACTGTCTCTTGCATGAACATCGCCATAGACGAGTACGCTGCGCGAAACAACGCCAAACGAAACGTCTCCATTGAAGAACTAGGTAAATACTTAAATAAAATACACCCAACAGTCACATACATAGTCCTGACCCCACACTAAGATCGAGTCTTGTGTCGTATATCAGAAACTTAGAGAGACTTTTCGGTCTCACATATACCCAAAGTTGCACCTCACACTAACATACATATCTGTATAAGCCTATATACGTCCCACTGCTGGGCACGGGCCTCCTCTGCAATCGAGAGTACGATTGAGAGGGGTTAGTACACGTAGTACACATATTTTTACCACGCTTTCCTAGTGCGGGTTGGCGGATTTTATATACCATATAAATTGTTACAAATCGCTATGGTAGGCAGGTTTCCACCCGATTTTTTCCTTCGCCGTTGTAGTGCACAAGGGTATAATATATACGGTTTTATTCATAGACAGATTTAGAACCAATTTTAATTGTCGAATGTTTTGTTTTCGCTCAAACTGAATTCTAAAGTCGTTTTAAAGGGACAAAACATTCGATAACTAAAATAGGTTTTAAATGTGTCTATGAATTTATATATGAACAAGGTCGATAATATACTACGAATACACCCAAAAGTCACACACATTAACATACAAGCGTAAACACATAAATACACGTATGTTTAATATAATTACTGCCTCGGTGGCGTAGTTGTACGGTACGATTACAAAGCTGAGGTCTCGGGTTCGAGTCCCGGGCAAAGTGATATTGGATTTTTCTTTTCATTATCGGTAGGCTCGCCCCCTATCACATCGTTGGACGGAACATACAAGGCGAAATGTGGGTGTCCTGGTGGCGCCTCTGCCTACCCCTTCGAGGATAAAGGCGTGAGTTTATTTTTAATATAATTGTTGCACATTCCAGTGTCAATCTCGCAGTCGGCGTGCACGGCGGGCGACGTGTCCCGCATGTCGTGCATCGTGGTGGACAAGCTGGGGCTGGCGCGCGGCGCGGCGGCGCACACGGCGCTGCGCTGGCTGCGCCTCGTGCGCGCGCTCGTGGCGCTGCACGTCGACGACCTCGTCATCTTGCCGCAGGTATGTACATACACAAAACACTCACATACATAGTCCTCACCCCACATTAACATCAATTTTTCGGTCTCACAAACACCCACACCTGAAACAAATATCTGTGGGCCCTACAAACATAATAAGTGCGTGGTGGCCTGTTGGTAACGGACCAGACGCGGCTGCCTACATGATCACGGTGGTCGCGGGTTCAAATCCAGGGCACACCTCTGACTTTTCGGAGTTATGTGTGTATTGATAGTCAATCACCACGCACTTTAACGGTGAAAGAAAACATCGTGAGGAAACCTGCATACCGTAGCGATTTTAAAGAATTTCTACGGTAAGTCCGCCAACCCGCACTAGGCCAGCGTGGTGGACTATATGGCCTAACCACTCTCAATCGATTCTCTCGATTGTAGAGTAGGCCCGTGTCCAGCAGTGGGACGTATATGGGTTGGTATAGACAAACATACAGATATAGTAACACACGAACACGTCTTAAACACACATACGCGTAAGCACTCAAGCACATGCATGCACACGCATGAGGCACATGCACACGGACCTAATCTCGCAAACGTACGTACGCACACATGCACGGGCGCGTACACTGACATGGATTTATGCACGTAAACAACGCACACGTGCATAGACGCATACCCACGTATACATGCCTCCTCAAGCGCACGAACACACGCACGCGTCACTTTAGCACACGTATACACTATACATATAGTGCGTTTGTAATTTATTCACATCGTAGCAATACGAAAAAGAGGAGAAAAAGGCAAGAGGCGTCAGTTCATATAGACCACCACGCTGGCCTAGTGCGGGTCGAAGGACTTTACATACCAATTCTTGCAAATCGATGAAGCCATACCGAAGAAATTCTTTTGCAAATCGCTATGGAATGCATTTTTTCTCATGATGTTTTCACCGTTATAGTGCGTAGTGATTGACTATCAATACACAATGACTCGGAAAAGTCAGAGGTGTGTCCTGGAATTTTAAGCCGCAACCACTGTGAATATGTTGGCAGTCGCGTCTGGTCCGTTTAAAAACCCACCCATGTTAGCCCACCACGCTTTAATATATATGTTACCTGAAATGTATGAAGTCTAGGAATTGTATACAGTTCCTAGGAAATGTATACAATTCCGAAGCTATTTAGGAAATGTATAAAATATTCTTTCAATAATTATTTTGTACATACATATCCTGGGAAATGTATACATTTCCTAGGCATTGTATAAAATTCCAATATTGGATTAGGAAATGTATAAGAATAATGGTTTCTGTAATAAAACACGTTGTTTGAATGAGAGTAATATTTTTTATCACAGGTAACAATCACAGCGGAAATTCTATAATACTCGTATCTTCATATTACTTGTTAGGTTAGGTTAATTGATATCTTAAATATCTTACATTTCCGATTACTATTTAGGAAATGTATAGATTTCCTAGGAAATGTGTCTCTAATGTAATTTGTTTTACACATTTCCGGGCGATTTTAGGAATTACATAGATTTCCTAGGAATTGCATACAACGACGGATTACATACATTTCCGTTAACATATACACACGCAAATAACATATTGTTGTTACTCGGTAGATTATATATTAATTCCTAACATTGTTGCAGGAGAGCGAGCTGGTGAATCTGCTGGAGATAGTGTCGTGTGACGCGGCGTGCGCCAACATCAGGCCCAGCGAGCTCGCGCTAGTGCTGCTCTTCCACCAACTAGGTAAGATATTCAGCCATATGCCTCGTCATTCTGTATCTATATTGGTCCATATACGTCCCACTGCAGGGCACGGACCCCTTCTACAATCCAAAGTATGTTTGAGAAGGGTTAGGTCATATAGTCCACCGCACTAGCCACATATCTAATAAATAAATACACCCAACAGTCACATACATAGTCCTGACCCCACACTAAGATCGAGTCTTGTGTCGTGGGTACCAGAAAATACGAGAGACTTTTCGGTCTCACAAACACCCAGACCCGAAACAAATACCTGTGGTTCACACAAATATTTGTTTCGGTGCGGGAATCGAACCCGCGGCCTCTCGTTTCACAGCCGGCGTCTAACCAACTGCGCCACGTAGGCTGTCAATATCTATTTTATCATTATTATTATATAAATAAGAAAAAACAAAGTTTTAATTTTTTGGGTTTTTGTCATTTCATAACCCATTTCAAGATAGTTAAAGACACATGTAATGCAGCTGAGTTTAGTATATTCAGTAAAATTAATTGCAAAGCGTTGTTCAAATACCTGACAGCAGTCTTGAAATGAAACGGTAATATTTTATTGAATCTTTCAAATGTTATACATTATTTAGATTAAGTCACTTTTCTCTCTACCGCCCTATTCACAAGGCTGTTTTCGCCAGAGAAGAGCGGGCACGAAACTCTACCGTTGCTCTTTTCAAAACAAGTTTGCAATACAGTGATTATACAGAAGTCGCAGCGCAGTTGAATTCAGAGCAGTTCATAATGATTTATGATAATCAATTGTATAGTAATAATGTTGGTTTTTCTGAGACTGTCCCGCCCTCACAACCGCCACTGCAATTCCTGTGTCGCAGGATGAACAGTGGCACGCATTGTAATGACACTGAGCATTGAAGCTCAGCGAGTCTCCGGGAATGTCTAACTTGTCTTTAACCCGCAACGAAATCAATCATAAAGTTAAATTAATAGGAGTTGGAAATAAATTATTGTCCACAATGGTTGTCATATTGTGTTGTTATTTTGTAAAATATAAGTTCTCTATTAACGTTTCAGAGAAGCAACTGGTGGAGCGATCCGAGAAGGGCCTGGCTGTTCCGGAGAGCGTCTACTACCTGTACGACTTCGCGAGGCAACTGCAGATACACTGCCATGTACGTAACAATATACACCCAAGAGACATATACATAGTCCTGACCCCACAATAAGAACTGGTTTGTTGGGTATAAGACACTATAAGAAACCTTTTGGTCTCATAAACACGTAGACCCGAGACAAATATTTGTGGATCACACACATATTCTGCGGAATCGAACCTGCGGCCTATTGTTTCACAGCCGGCGACTATCCAAGCCATCGAGGTTGTCAATACGAAATCCATGAAATTACCTATAATTTGGGGTATTCATTTTGAATTCCATCAAAAATTAAAAAATACACCCAACAGTTACATACATAGTCCTGACCCCACACTAAGATCCAGTCTTGTGTCGTGGGTATCAGAAACTACGAGAGACACATATTAAAACTAATTAATTAACTACACTAACTCCCGCACAAGACCATAGGGAGATAGATTATCTATAAATTTTAAGGCAATAAACTTTTTTTATTTTATTTATTTTAATTTTTTAAAACAGCCTTTTAATCAAATACTTTATTTCAGATGTCAGACGCAACGCTGAGCCACGCGCGCGCCCGGGTCCGCCACGTGTCACAACAATACGAACAGCGCAGGGCTCTGCCCCAACGCCAGCGCCTCATCTGGCGCCTCTCGGAGCGCACACTCAAGGTGCTTCGCCCCACGGACCGGCTGACTTCCCTCCTGCCCACCATCCAAGAGCAACACACGCAAGAGCCAAGGAACAGGAAGGATAGTGACAGTGATTGTGATACATCGGACTGGCCACGGAGCCCGGTGCTGCCCGTTTACTTCTCCAACTGATACGGTCATCCCGAGCATGGTACTGATGTGCCAGGCATGGTACTGATGTCCCACACATGGTATGATCATCCGATACCTTTCCAACATGGTATGGACGTTCCGTATACTAATGTATATAAGGATTTTGTGGATGTGAAATTTGAGATCTGGATATGAAGTAGTTTTGTACCCGTCACGGGTTTAATGTGAAATTGTTTAGGATAATTCTAAATAGGATGTTAAAAGTAACAAATTCACAAAAACCATTTCATTTTGTTTGGTACACACAGAAAAACAACCTTAAAATTGGTTATAATATGCATTTTTAAAAGATGAAAACTTGTAATAAAATGTCCTATTAAACTAATATTGAATTCGGTCATCCACATTTCATATCCACAATTTCTATCAACTTATATCCATAAGCAGCTATACCGTGGTCCCACTTTTGGTTGATTTCAAAATTCCGGAGCCCGAATGTTGTGGCTGTGTTTAATTATGTTCTATCGAAAAGTGGAAACTTGACAATGGTATCAAAAATAAACTAAAGAATAGTTATTGCATTACCAAAGTAGGTGAAACTGTCTAGGATGTTGTGGTGTTACAAGGTTATATAGGGCTCCGGTTTATATGTAAATGCCTTGTTGACATGGTTTTCCAATATGAATTATTTGGAATATATTTTTAATTCGTTTCAATTTCGTAATTAAAATGACATTTAAAAATAACATAATTAAATCTATTTTTATTTACAGTTAGGTGTAAATTTAAATATTTTAATTTCGATTCAAATTTCGTGATTTATTAAATTATAAATAAGTATATTTTTTTATTACTATTAAGAATTTACATATAAATACATGTCCTATATATTGTCAATGTTATTTTTAACTGCTAATGTAAGACTTGGACACCGCAGCATATTTATTTCGAGAGTGGTTTTTGAGTAATTCCAGTTCGATAGAATATAATAATCCACGAGCTGTTGAGAGTTCTGTCGTCACGTTAGTATATAAGTTATATCGATATGGTGCAATTAAAAAAACACAAAAAAATAATAAAATTCAAATTCCACGAGAAAAAAATAATTTATTTGTAATTGCATTGTATGCTTCACAATATCGCTTTAAAACGGGAAGAGAAGAATAAAATTTCATTCCATAATCGCTTACACGGGACTACAAACGAGAGATCGATTGTGAAGGCTTAGGCCATAAACGTTGGCATATTTAACAGTCCAATTCGAGTAGGAATCTAAGAGCCTCGTGATTTCAACTCGAAATGCAAAAAAAATTTTTTTTTTTTATACAATGTTTAACAATAACCATGTTTTGCCTTTATCTAAAGTATAATCAGCTGAGTGAGGACAGGTGAATGACCTTTTAATATTATTGTGTCGAATGGTCGGTTTTTTATATCTAGTGCGTTCTGTGAATGTCTATTCTAACTTAATATGAATAATATGGTTTTTGTTAAATATTGTATATTATTATTTGTACATTTTTTGTTTGTTTTTCTAAGCGCAGTCTTAAATTTAAATAAAAAGTAGTTTAAGTAAAGTCAAATATTCTTCTTTTCCCAAGTAAGTAAATCAGTGTAAAAGTTTTTTTTAAAACATGAGAGAATGTATTTGCTTTTAAAAGTTAGGAGACACGTATCTCGGCCCGATGTAGACAAAATATGAAAGTATGTAAACATAAAACATGTTATTTTGTATATCCTATAAAAAAAAAGTTTGTAGACATGTCGTGATGGGGCCAAAAATCCATAGAAATTAGTGTCTCCATAAAGTCCACCGAAGCGTTTTTGTTCATTTTTTAAGTATTAGTTTTATTGCATGTAGTGGAGGAAAACCACTAACGCAAAAAAAATACAAAAAAATAAATGTCCCAAAAAAAAAACATGTCGGCATTAATATTTTCATTTACTTAGTATATATCTTAACTTAGTATATGATAAATGACAAAAAAAATACAAATCTATCGAAAAAATAGAAAAAAAAAATGATCTCGCGTATCGCAAAGTCGGTTAAGTTTCATTTTTACAAGATGCGGAAATATCATTTCATGTATTATATTAAAATCAGGCAGGCAAACTTAGTCGGGCCTGAACAATATACTTATATCGCCATATTCCACCTCGGGCAAACAAATTTAAGTTTTTCTGTTTGAAAAATATCATGAATTGCCCGGAAGTTTTCGAGCGATAGACAAAAAATTATCACACAAAATTCATACAATGAAATGATATTTCTGCATTCCAATATGCTCTAACATATTCATAAACCGAAATAACTGGAGTGGTCCATAAGAGCTAACTTTTGTATCAAAATATGCCGAAATTTGGGTAATTTTAGATCGGGCCCTGAAAAGGGTGTTGTGTGAATGTAAGAGAAACTGTATGTACATTACTCTGTGATATAACTCGAGGGGGGCGCCGAGTCTATGGTTTGTCTATGGTCAACTTTACTTCAGGCCGGCAAAATTGTGTAGGGATAGTCTACAGCTGATTGATGAACTGTAGTAACTGTTATGAGTATCCAAGATGGTTGCCAGTTGACAGAACTATGTCGGCCTGACTATACACAGGTGGCCCGGAACGTGACAGTGGGTCACTATGCCGGCCAATCCCACGTGTGAGGTAAAAGTGGCCTTAACTACTATAAGACTCGGCGCTCTGAACTAACTCGCAGATTGAAGCGACGAGCGATACGAGAATTTTATTAATAGCATTTCACTAGAGATTGTAAAGTTTATTAAACGCGCGACCTCCTGCTACAAATTTATAGCGCAATGGATTGTAAATATCAGCGTCACACAGACGCGTCCCCCCTAATAATCATTTTTAGACCAAGCACTTCAATTTTGAATTTAGAAACAAGTCCCTCAATTTCATATTTAGAATGTGTCGCTCAATTTTAAATTTAGAACATGTTACTTATTTTCATACTTAGAACGACTTGTCATCTGTTTAAAAATATAGACAAGTCCCGATAATTCAAAGTAGTCTAATTCATATTTTGGAAGTCTCGTGTCGTACCTCATATAGAAGATTATCACAAGGTTCTTTGGCTGTTGGGTGGTTATTTATATAATCAAAATATTTAATAGTGAAATATTTACAAGTATACAATATTAGAACCCGACAGTCACTTGTATGCCCAATATAGTGTAATTGTTAAACAATAATATTAGTAAATAGAGACATGTCAATTTAAATCACATATAATTTTATTGTTTGAAAATATTTTTATAGATTTTAATGTCAAGTCTCTACACATAATATTGAAGTATTAAACTGTTTCGGACATCGCGAGCAACAAACGCAACACGAGCGAGACGGATCATAGTGCAACGTAAGAATGACAGAGATGCCTATATCTACCTCTTTGATAGTCGTGTCCCTTCTAGTTTATTATTTCAATCTGTGATTTCAATGATACCTAATGTCGGTTCACTAGTTATGTAATTTCAGAGGAATAATTATCACTTATATACTTGAGGTGGAATTATTAATCGTCAAATTTAGTAAAATAAATTAGAAATTACAGTTGTCATAAGTAAAATGTTCTGATTGTTTTAGAAATAAATTTTGACGATTGCAAAATCAGCCTTAATGTAGCATGTATAAATGTTTGGTCAAAAAATCTCTCCGACTGTCGTATTATTTATTTTAATGAAATTTTGTTACCATATTGGTGTTTGACATTGTTAAATGAATTTGACATAAACATTTGATATATTTGTTTTTAATTTGTAGTTATATTATTTTTTTGGCGGTCGGTTAGAAAAATTGTGCTGAAATTGATGAAAATGGTCTCTGTAATAACAATTATTATTAATTAAATTCGGGTAAAAATAAGTATTTATAAAATCTGTTGAAAATTGTCAACTTATTTGGATCACAATGTATTAAAATACGAACAAAATCTGTGCGGCGCATTTACTGTGTTTTCTCGTGAAGAAACTTGCATACCTTAGCGATTTGAAAGAATTTCTATGGTATGTAAAGTTCGCCTGGAACTAGGCTAGCGTAGTGGAGTGTACTAACCCCTCTCAATCGTACTCTCGATTGTAGAGGAAGCCCGTGCCCTGCATTGGACGTATATGGGACGTATAAACACAGTGTATTTTCTAGAATATCTCAATTGTAGCGGGAAGTCGCGCTTGTGCATTTAATGTATGTATTGTGTGGTGTGTAACAGCGACGCGCTGTGTTGTGCAAAACAAGAAAAAATCTCGAATCAAAGAGAATAAACAAGTTGGACTCTTTATTTCTGTGTTTTATTTCTCTCTCCCTCTTTCTCTAGCTACAAGGCCACTCTATTCTCCGACACGACGACGAATGTTCAAACGCCGTACGGTAAAGCTGTATGAATGTGCCTAAAAACTATGCAAAATGTTTGAATCCTCTTTCTTACGTCCTAACCATAGATTTGGAGTGAATGATAAGTTTCATAGAGAATATTCATTTTTAGAAGTGGAAAAATTTTATACGCGATCGAAAATTGAAATAAATTATGTAATGTTGGAAATTAGAAGTATATAAATATATATTTTGCTTTAACATTGTTCAATGCCGATTTACACATAATAATATAGACAATAATAAGATCTTAACTAGACAACAAATTTTCTTCAATGTTCCATGATGGGCTCCATAAACTTGCTTTTATGACATTTAATATTCTTAGTGAGGGTATGTAACTATTGATAATTATTAATCGGACTGGGGGTAGAAATCTTGTAAACACAGTGACTTCCTCCATTCTTTGTCGCCCTAGTACTTTTGCACAACTGACAACACCTGCGGGTAGACATTTAATTCATTGGACTGTGGGTAAAAATCTTGTAAATACAGGAACCTCCTTCCTTTTTCTGTCGCCCTAGTACTTTTTCACTTCTAACAGTCATGTTGTGACACAACTTTTGGACAAACTCCTTTCTCTCTCTGTCGCCCTAGTACTTTACGTGCCCTGAGAAATATGTCACAAAATTGATAACATAGGTTTAACGAAACCTCATTATTTCTGGCGCCCTAGTACTTTTTGTTTGTGCTCAGAGACATATTATTCCGCATATTGATGACATAAATTTAACGAAAATTCCTTCCTATTTCTACCGCCCTAGTACTATACTCTACCTTTTTCGAAAAATTATAAAAGTATTTGTTTTGGTTTAATCCGGTATGTAATATTGCCGATATCTATTTAACATAGCAAAAATTAATTAAAATTATTGAATTCACTGGTGATATTGTTACAAAATGTTGGTATACGTAAATCTATATCCCGTTGCCGTTAAGATCTGGAACCTACTTAATGGACAATAATTAAATAAAACGACAGAATACCATCAAAAATATATTACAAACTAAACTTTACAAATCAATCAGAATCGTCTCTATTATAAGTAATCTTATTTGATTTAATCTTATGGAAAATTTGAAAAAAATCCGATGTCGGCGACAGTGCTCCCTTTACAACCCAGCTTTTAAGCGTTTTAGCAACATTCTCGCTTCTCAACTGAATTTTAAGTGTCATAGACTTGTCCAGCATACTTCTATCAAAGAACGGCTTGACAGTTTTGATTGTCAAATCAGTTAGTAACGGGGGGTTGGGCCCCAAAATGCTGTCTACATATGAGTCATCGTATGATTTGTTGGTGTAGTCGATCCCGTGGGGGGTTATTTGCGGTACAGGGGCGTATTCGGGCATCTCTGCGAGGTGGTCGGGGCCCTCGGTGTAGGCTCGATCGTGTATGCGTAACAGGGAATGAATGTCTCGGCCGTGGAGACTAGCGTCTTCGTATTTCTTGTACCCGAGCGCTGAAAGTAAAATTTTGAATTTAGTGAAATTGCTGGTATAATATCGTTATGATGCTGACACAAGGCGTTAATGGTAGATAAGCTAGCAGTAAGTGTTAATGGGTTCTATCTTATTACGATGTCACATTGGTGATCTTTTATTACGTTGGCGAGACGAGCATGTCATTCGCCTGATGGTAAGCGATATGACCGCTCATAGACAGTAGCAAAACCAAACACTATGAATTACAAAGCAATGCTTTGCATTCCACTGCAATCGCCATCGTGAGACTTGAGATGTTAAGTCTCAATGTTCAGTAGTTACTCTGGCCACAATTTCCATCAAACCGGCACACAACAGTGCTTTACACCGCGGCTGTTTTTCGGGAGAAATGGACATTGCGGTAGTACCTACCCAGGCCTCTCACATATGAGACCAATCACCAGTGTTGATTGTGATTTGTAATTATTTCTATGGTATGTAAAGTCCGCCTGGCACTAGGTCATCGTGGTGGACTTTACTAACCCCCAATCGTACTCTCGATTGTAGAGGAGGCCCAAGCCCTGCAGTGGGACGTATATGGGCTGATACAGTGTGTTCCAATATGTAAAAACGAGAATTCCTTTGTACCTTCGACAAAAGCCCGTATGAGGGTGGCAGATCCGAGGGTGCTGAGCAATGCTACAGGGTGTCCCGGGGGCGCCGCACCGTACAGTACCGGGCTAGACTTGTTGGCTGATATTAATTGTAGGCTCGCGTACACCACTTCGCCTAGCATCACTGTTTGAATCTGAAAATATTTATAGACAATTTAAAAACCTATTTTAATTATTGAATATTTTGTTCCTTTTGATTTCAGTTTGAACGAAGAAGACAAAACATTTGGTAACTAAAAAACTATCTATGAATCAGGTCAATAGTATTTGCATCATTGGTAATGGCAATATTGTATAGGCTGAAAGAATTTAAGTTGATATGTAGGAAGAACAATCTATTGGTAAAAATTACCTCAGGTCGTGAGAACTTAGCTTTCCCTTTCCTCAGTGCCTGCACAATCCTATCGGGCAAGTTCTGGATTAGTTCCATTGGAGATTCCGTTGTAGTAGGCTCTGAGAGTGTCACCACGTGCCAGGTTCGATTCTGTGTCGCTACAACTGGAAACAAACAACATTGTTAGAGGTTGCAAGAATGGCTATTATTTAAGCCTGCCACGCACGTTCAAATGCATTTACGCAAAATACTGTAAAATGCGATGCTGCGGGTTCGATTCCCGCACCGAAACAAACATTTGTGATCCACAGGTAATTGTTCAGGTTTGGGTCTTGTGAGATTGAAAAGCCTCTCATAGTTCCTGATACCCACGACGCAAGACTCGATCATAGTGTGGGGTCAGGACTATGTATGTGACTGTTGGGTGTATTTGATTATTTATGAATAATAATCGTCTGCTACTAATGTATATTGGACTCCACCGCATATACCATCAACTAAAAATCAGCATTTATAAATACTATTGACCTCAGATGTAGATATAAAATATTATTGAATAAGAATTCTATTATCTGGTTTTGCACAAAACATTATACAATAAATTAACATTGCACCACTATATTGCTAATACTTTTCTTTTTAAAATACACAAGGTAACACAACATACTGCCTAAAGTATAATTTACATTATAACAAATACAAACTTACATTTAAGCCTTAACTTGGCCACAATCTCATCAATCTCTTCGCTCTCCAGACTCTTCACAACATGTCTGCACAGCACCCTTGCCACACTGGCCGGGGTCATCGCCAACCTAGCCTTACGAACTGCTTTAGACAAGTCTCTCCATTTCACTCCAAACTCGGGTAGGACCATCACACAGAACACTGGTAGCGGCATCCTTGTTATTATCTGTTGCAGCTCCTTTATTTCTGAAAAGTATTTATCATTATTATTAGTAATAAGTACACGCAATAGTCACATACATAGTCCTGACCCCACACTAAGATCGAGTATGTGTCGTGTATCAGAAACTACGAAAGACTTTTCGGTGTCACAGACACCCAGACCCGGAACGTTGGTTATTGGTTTGGAATATTGGTTCTGGTGCGGGGATCGAACCCACAGCCTCACTATTCTCAGCCGACGTCTAACCAATTACGCCACGGAGACGGTCAATAGAGCCATCAACCATGTGAAAGATAATATATGCACAGGTGGCAATGCCTTTTGAAAAGATTGGTCCTGTAAACTCGGAATGCGACAGTGGCGTAGTTGTAGGGTATGATTACAACGCTGAGGTCTTGGGTTCGAATCCCGGGTCGGCCTAAGTGATATAAATCAACAAACCTGTATTACCAGTCCCAAGTTTTAGACTAAAGCCTAGCTATTTAAATAAAAGTTGACATCAGGCAACTTGTAGCATAAGCTAAAATCGTAATCCGATGAACCCACGAACGGAGGGTTATATGCAGTTAAAATTACACAAGTTAAATGCAACACGAAAGTTCAATGTCTTCAGTTATGTAAAAATCAAATTGTTTTACTCACTATTCGTCTGCGTAGACTGCATCTTGATGTTAATACACTATCCACAAACATAAATAAACACACAATATATTATTTCATTTAATTCACAATACTTTAAAAGTTAAAACATTTTCGTCGCATATTTTGAAAACAATAACATTGGCCGTTGGAATTTCAATTTTAAAAACAAACATGACAGCCCGGAGTTGTTAAATTATTTTTAAGTACGTGGATACAAGTCCTTTCGCCGAACAGTGTTGGTTTCTTCTTTTCCGCTAACCCTTTATTTTTTAATCAAATATTGACCCAATCATACTTAGCAATTCTTATTGTTTTTTTTAGCTAGAGCTATATAATATATTTTAAGCCAAGTTTCTCCGTGTACGGATTTAATGGCTTGTAGTTCACAGTGTAGGCTCTGCATTCGTGTAACACTGGACAATGCACATATACAGGGTTGAACTCCCTCACTCATTGACTGTGGCTATCACAAATTATGCGTAATAATTCCATAGTTAAATGTTAATAGATCTGCAGACGCTATTCATTCATTAATTCATGGTGTTAAGATTCAAAGTTTATTTATGCCTGTTTACCGCGAAAGTTGAATAGACGCGGGAAGCTTATCGGATGCCAGATGCGTAAGATTAATCATTAAAGAAAACTAGTGTTTTCTGCATATAAAAGCCGAATTGTGCTAAATATTTGTATTTAGGTATTCCCTAGGACAGGGCTTCCTAAACTAATTAGTACTGTAAATTGCCATTTTTTACCATGCCCTCCCTCCGTCTTTTCTCTCTTTGGCCTTCTTTAGGCTAAAAATACCTACCAAATGTAATACTACCCACTATACCAAGTTAACAGTAGAACTCTAGTTGGACATTTTTTTTTTTTATTAGAAAATAAGAACAAAACAAAACAAAACATGAAAACGAAAAGATATTCTACTTTTGGCTAACTGATAATAGGAAGTAATGATTCCAGTTTGCCTCAGTGGACTCTGTCGCATCAACACACGGCGCCTCTGGCTCAAAGTTTGGGAAGCCTTGCCTCAAAGGTCTACCTTTACAGGTAGAAGTATGAATAAAAACCATTAATTAAATAAAACTTTATTTAAGAAAACTTACAAAAGAATTTACTTATCTTACACGACGAAAGACAAAACATAATGTATGTCCGTATATTAAAATTAGGGCAATTTTGACACATTTATTAATTGTACAATAAAATGACTACCTTTTTTGACTACCAAGACTATCATGGATTTTTTACCTTTTAATAGTTGCGTAAGAAACATAATATATCGGGTATATCAAGACTGCGACCCAAAAAGAAGCCAGATGGTAGTTTTAGTGGTTAGACACAATGCAACAAAAAAAATCGCAAAAAAGAAAAACTACTTTATTGCAATTTTTAATTATATAACATCGTGTTTGGGTGGTAATTTTTTTTTTGCGAAAATAGTAATCTAAATCCTTACGTGCCATTTGCGTCTTTAAAAATAATAAGCTGTACCTTTTTATTTAAGGAAAACTATGTATTTATCATCCAATTACGACGGTTAGTAAAAAAAATTAAAAAAATGACCTTTTTTTTTTTTGCGAAATTTTAATTGCGTTGTTTGAAGTCACGAATACTACCACCTGGCTTCGTTTTCGGTCGCACTCTGGATATACCCTATATAGAATTCAGGTTCTATACTATAACACTGGCAAAATTACATACCATTAAATGTTACGGTATCTTCAAACTTTAATAAAATTTAATTTTACCAGCGTTTTAATATAAAAGCTGTACTTTATGTTTCTTCTGGCAGTCGGATATTTTTCATGGTTCTTTCAACTTGCTTCTCGTTCTTTTAACACATTGAAGCTGATAACTTCCAAAGCTATCACGATCCAAACTTCATATTAGCTGATCGTGTGTCATGTTAGAGGCATGAGCAGACAAACTTTCAGCTTTCATAAAATTACGGAAGTCTGGCCGCCACGGTCTCTTGCTTTATGAGATAAACATCGAGATTGTTAATTGATTTCCATCAAATCTATTTTTATGATTAAGGCGCACAACGCATTCCATTTAGTTACTATTTTTCAAGTTTTTTACTTCATTTATTTCTTTATTGCTGAAAGTAGTTATTTATTGGAAACTACAATTAATAAGTCATTTCGTGGTCAAACAAGCGAAATATCATACAATATAGGATAATGCCAGTTTATATACATCCTAAAATAAGACACGGTCCTCTATAATTGAGAGGGTAGGCCGTAGTCTAAATGTCTTATTTATACACAGTTTTACATACATACATACATTATCGTCACGCCTGTATCCCATAGGGGTAGGCAGAAAATATGAACTATGGATCGAATATTCATAGACAGTTTTAAATCCTATTTTAGTTATCGAATGTTTTGTCCCATTCGAACGACTTTTGAATTCAGTTTGAGCGAAAAAGACAAAACATTCGATAATTAAAATCGGTTTTAAAACTGTCTATGAATAAGGCCGTCAATTGCTTAAAGTTAGCGGTCTTCACGTGCTTTTGAGAATCTCTTAAATCGTTACGGTATGCAGGTTTCCTCGCAATGTTTATTTCACCGTATTCTGTATCTTTATTAACCCATAATAATTGTCGACTGCTGAGCAACAAACTCCAATATATGAAAAATATATTACAGTAATTATAGTTCTATTTTCTTACAATCCGAATATAAAAAACTGAGTTCACGAGAAAACGGCTCTGTACGAATTTATACAAATTCAATAATTCTTTGCAGTTTCAAAATTTGAACAATTGTGGCCGCCATTTTGAACTTTACTCATTGAACAGATAAATCTCAAAATAAACATTTGGGTCTGAGAATTCTAATAATAATTGAAATTCGTAATCAGATACTTAAATTGTTGTAAACTTTTTAGTTATTTGCAGTCAAATTATTAATTTACAAATCGTACATACACATTAATTATACATATTAATTCAAGCATTTAGGCACAAATACAGCCAGAATACGTATTTTAAACTAAACCATGATCAAACAATTTACACAGTCAAAGATTGGCCAGGGTTTTACAATTATGTACACTAACACTTCTTAAATCCTAATCACGAGTATATTGCAATCATTGTCCTGTTCAATAACTTCATATTCAAAGTCCTTCTTCACTGCAGAAGTTGGTAATTTATTCGGAGACACCACAGCTTTCTTAAACTGACCAATCTTGGTTTTAACCACCTCCTTTTTCTTAAATTCAGTCTTATTCTTTACTGGAGGCCGATCTTTGAGTTTGTAGCTGGCATCAACAAAATTCTTGTAAGAATCATTGAATGATGACGGAGACGGTTGTTCGGGAATGAGTTTCTTTTCATCTTCCTTTGTTGGTACTGGTTTAAATACCTTCGCAACAGATTTGATTGGTGTTTTTGTCACTTCAGGCGGTTCTGGGGTTGGTTCTTTAACATCTATCTTCGGTCGTTTAGGTGTAACAACATCTGTATCAATTTTCCTTTTCCTCTGCACTATTTCTATTTTATTCTCTTCTTCTTTTTTATTCATTTCAGCCACTTTATCCATTACTTCATATTTTCTTACAATCTCCGACATATCCATAGCCTTGGAGACCAAAGTCTTCAACTCGTCACAGTCAACACGAGGCGCCATCTTTATAATACTATTCATTAAATTCTGAAATTGTGTTATGTCCGTCTGATTAGCCCGTGGTTTCGTAACAGTGTATGTCACCTCTTTGTTTTTCAATATTTTATTCATTACATACTTGTCAAACTTTTCAGGGATTTTGTAGGGTTTGGAGTCATGGCCGAAATGCTCCTTGTAGAAGGCAACTTGGATTCCTTTACTGAACTCTTGAACTGTGAAACTCGAGGGGCAGAACCACGCGGTCTTGTCGTCAGTTCGCACGTAGCTGCAGTGTTCTATGCGGAAGTTTTCCCTTTTGTTAAGGAGCACATATTTCATTTCCGCCTGAACTTCCATGCTATCTTGCCATGCGGAGAATGCTGCAACGAATTATTAGGATATTAGTATGAGGTCGGATAGAAACCGTACACTGTATAGAGGAATTATATAAATATTTATGTTATTGTATGCCCAATAGACACACAATCCTGCCCTACACTTGAGAATAATTTTCAGCTTTATGAAATTGACAGACTCAAAAAAATATTTGTGGGTCGTATAAACATTATTCTATGTGTGAGGATCGCATCGCAATCGCATATTGTTTATAGCCATTTTGTAGGAATACATATTTTGTTGACATTTACAAGTTATAAGAACATATTAATGATGATAGATATAGAGACAGCGCACAGGTGTTTATATAGTTTTTGGTAAAAAGATTTTAGATGAAAAGCAATAAAAACAAGGTAATAACCCTTCATCAGATACAAGTGCAGTTTTCATATCCTTAACCGACTGGATCCTTTGAAAGTGAAATTTTAATTAATTTGCATTATTGAGTCTATAGTGACTGAGCATATTCCTTATAGGATATTTAAATTTTGTGTATAATTGGGACATTCCACCTTTGAGGCATCCAACATACGAGTGTTAAAAATACTCACTTTCTTTATCCGGAAAGAACAGGCTCTCCACCACATCGCTATGCAATCCTGGTATATGTACATCAAACAAATGGAGAGATGAGAATGTCTGCTCACAACCGAGGCATGTGTAACAGTTGTGGTGGGAAACTTCCCCTATAGAGAATGACGGGGCGCATGAGTGTACCTGGTTGGAAACTACACGTTTGTTGCACGACACACAAAGCTCTATCTTTGTGGGTTTTATCAAGTCGGAGGAGTTAGCTGGTCTGAAACAATGAGAATATCATTTAATTAGTATTAGGATTCGTTGACAGATTACGATTATATTCTATATATCTATTCAGCCACAAGAAGTCCACAGCTGAACACAGGCCTCCCCCGAGGATCTCAACATCGACGTATTTTGCCTGATGGGAAGCAATACAACCGCTCATAGTAACAAAACGAAAAACATCATGAATTACAAAGCAATGCTTGGTATTCGCCATCCTCAGACGTAGGATGTTAAGTCTCAGTCCAGTAGTTACTCTGGCTACAATGTCTATCAAACTGGAACACATATGAATGAATAAATTAAAGCAAAGAGGTGCTATTGCACAATGAGTAACCTTATGTCAGTGTGTGACAGGCTGGTTGGTTTTGAATGGTGATTCAAAATGACGAGTCTTCGAATATGTGAAAAATATTTGGGAAGTCAGTTGTTATTGAAAACTCCTGTCATAAACTACAAATATTTTTCATATAAATTTGCGTAGCTATTACTGTGTAGTGATCAAAGTTTTACCTTATGTACTTCTTACAATTTACATTAAAACGCTATTGTCAAAATCTACTGAGTTTTCATTTCACTAATCATGTGAGAAAGGGCTCTTTCATGAAAGTCAACGAAGTCTTGATATTAGTGTTCTAACAGAATATGAATATTTAGTTATTTGTCGACTGTAGTCGAAGCCTTTTGATGGAACTGTCGGTTGTAGGGGAGCCCCATGCTCAGCAGTGGACAATGGGTTTATACAGTACAGTAGAGACAAATACAAAATTCCAAAACTGATAAAAAAATATACTAAAAAATTACTTACACAGCCTCTCCCTCTTCATTCACACAATGGTGCTTTTGAATATGTCTGTACGCTGAGAAATACACGGTAAAGATCTTCGCACAGACAGGGCATTCGAACTCCGTGCGTCGTGTGTTATACCGCTTATCGTCCGGAGATTGAGACACCTCACTCGTAGCCTTCTTAACTGTTTTCGGAGCGGCTTTAGCCTTCACATTGGTTTTTAAAGCTTTTTTAACAGGTACTAGCTTGCGTCGCGCTATTACCTCAGTTTTCGGCTTATATGCTACTCTTTTGGTCCTGGGATGAACGCAAGCTTGGTGGGACCTCAATGCTTGTATGTTAAGGAAATTATTGCCACAAATGTCGCATTTACACGTCGGCCGGCGGGTTTTAAATCTGCCTGGTATTTTTGCGCCCATTATGATTTCATTTAGATACACGAGAAATAAATTTGTGTAAATTGTAAAACGATGAGTGAAATTTGAATTGCGGTTCAAATAATGAGGTCTAAGTAGGTTTGATTTGTAACACCGAGTGACACAGAACAGTGATGGGTGTATACTAGTCTCCTGGTGTATGGTGGAGATAACGTCAAAAATATGCTAGAACTGTGGTTGTGTTACGCGTTGTTGGGTCTGGAACGCGATGAATTGTAGACGCAATTTTGACGTTTTATTTTTTTTCCTCATAATTTATTAATGTCGCGTTCATTTTATATTATCAAACGATACACGTTTTTTTTAAGGACTTCAAAATAAGATTATCAATTCGACCTGTATGTATGTAATTTTGTCAGAATTGCATCTTTTTTGGATATGTTAGAAAGTTTTACCATCCGGGTAAAAAATATTTATAATAGAACAATATAATCACAGATTACTTAGTACTATTATAAATATAATCCAGACCAAGTTGTGTTGCAGACCGTGTAACGATTAACGGTATAAGACTAGGTAATAAGAAAGAATAGGAGAGTTTGACGATTAAAGGAAGCAATCAAATAATACGTGTCTTTATAAACATAGAAAAAAACATAATGTCTTTGAAAACCCATTTATACATCCATTTTTTGTACACCCCAAAGTTTAATCTCATCTTCAGAAGCCGTCAGCAGGTAACTGTCAGTTGGATGGTGGCTCAAAGAAACCACTGGCTTCACTCCATGCACCAATTTGTGGCTCACATTTGAACTAATTAAATCATAGTAGAAAACCTCTCCTGTAGCTGAACCAGAGATAATATGACTGTCTTTTTCATTCACAGCATTTTCTAGAAGTAAATCTTTACAATCGTGACCTTTAAAGGTATTTAAAAGCTCACCAGTATCTTTGTCGAACAATTTAATAGTATTATCGTTACAACTTAACACGTAACATTGGCCATCTCTAGTCATACTTCCATAGGTAATAATGTGTCCGATATAATCAGAAATCATTTTCCCCATCCGTATATCGTATAATCTTACATGATTATCAACGGAACAAGTTAATATCTCATGATTTGTGACTTGCAAGGAGGTTATACTGTCTTTGGCATCTTTTAAAACCTGAATGGGCTCGTTGCGTCGACTGATGATATCCCAAAAAGCTACGGTATTGTCTATGGATCCTGATACGGCCATTGTTGATTCTTCGTTGAATTTTATACAGCTGACTGAACTTGCATGGCCCCTGTATCTTCTAAGAGGCTGGCCGGTGGTCACATCCCATAATATTACTGATTTGTCGGCACTGCAGGATATTATATGACTACTGTCGCACGACCCGGTGGCGTCTAAGACCTCATTTGCATGACCTCCATATGTTTTTAACAAAAGATCGCGATGTGGATTCCAAAGCTTTATTTTCTTGTCTGATCCACATGTGAGGCAATAAGTCCCATCCACGTTAAACCTGACTGCGCGTATAGCTTGTTGTTTGCACTTTATTGTCGTTAATTCTAATAATTCACCCATTTTTATTGTTTACAATATTTCGGCACCGAATGTGAAGTGACATGTAAACAAACCAGACATGTTGCGTTCCAGGTTCAATGAAAATATTTTCGATATTAATAGACTGACAGTGTGAAAGATATGGAAAATAATTTCTCATTTTTTTCTTGTTTTTGAAGTGAATACTTTAAATGGATTAGTCTCAAATTCGATATCTGAGTGAAACTCCGTAATTAATAATCAGAATAGAAAATTGTAACCGTCATTTTGAACGTTTTATTTATTGGTCCGATTACGCTACGATAATCTAAAATTCAGAGTCAGAATGGGGTATTCTCAATGATTATAGAATATTATATTATATTATTAAATCATTCTTAATTCAATAAATAATAAATAAATAATAAATCATTCTTATATTCTTTAATCATTGGGTATTCTACCCATTTTCCGGTTATCATTGATGGCACGCTTCTCGAAGTTGTCAAGGAGTATGTCTATCTCGGGCAATTAATGCAATTGGGTAGGTACAACTTCGAAAAGGAAGCCGATAGGAGGATTCAGTTGGGCTGGGCAGCGTTTAGGAAGTTGTACCACAGATTTTCGTCGGATATACCACAGAGCCTGAAGACGAAAGTGTTCAACCAGTGCGTCCTCCCTGTAATAACGTACGGAGCTGAGACGTGGACACTGACTGTGGGGCTAATCCATAAGCTTAAAGTCGCTCAACGTGCTATGGAAAGAGCTATGCTCGGAGTTTCTCTGAAGGACAAAATCCGGAACGAGGTGATCCGCCAGAGAACCCTGGTGACCGACATAGCTCTGAAAGTTAGTACGTTGAAGTGGCAATGGGCTAGCCACATATGTCGCAGAACAGATAACCGCTGGAGTAAGCGTGTTCTGGAGTGGAGACCGCGTCTTGGAAAACGTAGCGTGGGACGTCCTCTGGCCAAATGGCGGGACGACTTGCACAAGAGGGCCGGCAGCGACTGGATGCGTAAAGCAGCAAACCGGGCTCTGTGGCGTACCTTGGGAGAGGCCTATGTCCAGCAGTGGACTGCAACGGGCTGATGATAATGACCCATTTTCAAAAAGTCTTTTAAGTTGTTCCTAAGATTAAGACAAACTATTTAAAAAAATATCAAATTTTTATTCGCTCGGCAAGTCCAATAAAAATCCATTTAAAATTTAAATTTTAAATTTATGCGCGCAAATAAGTGAAAACGCTAGGCGCCATGTTCCTTTAAAATGATACGTCACTCAACCAGTAAACAACCTGTGTTAGTATGAGCTCTTGGACACCGGAGGGGGTATTCTACTCGCGGAATGACGTAGAATCGTTATCCATCACGGCGGCAGCCGTTTCACATCTTTTTAGGACAGATAAAAAAAATTAAATTTTCAAAACGAATTATAAAATTTATTCCTTGGAAATAAAAACTGAAATTAACATAATATACTTATTGCTTAATGCTCTACTATATACATTTATAGTTTATAGATTTTTTCTTTCTTATAGTAAAATACCCCATTGGAATTCATAACACTGGAACTAAAAAATATATATTTATTCCTAAATATACATGTGTGTTTAGTAAGGAATAAATATTGTTTAATATATATTATATTGTATAATAGTGTGTATTGATAGTCAATCACCACGCACTTTAACGGTGAAGGAAAATATCGTGAGGAAACCTGCATACCGTAGCAATATTAAAGAATTTCTACGATATGTAAGTCTGCCAACCCGCACTAGGCCAGCGTGGTGGACGAAATGGCCTAACCACTCTCAATCGATTCTCTCGATTGTGGAGTAGGCCCGTGCCCTGCAGTGGGACGTATATGTGCCAATACAGTATACATGTGTGTATGTGATTTTAAATTACATAGTATGGTGGTGAATTATAGGCCATTGTAAAAAAGTGACTTTCATCTTAAGAAATATAACTGCTTACGTGCGTACATATGAACATAAGTATACACGGTATTTTTGAGTAAAATTTTAAATAATCTAATTGTGGGTTTATACAACTGTATTAAGAAAAGACGTATCTATATACTAAATATATTACAAAATACCTGGTTTGATAGTCGGACAACATACGATAAATAATTATTTTTTGGTTAATTGATTACTCGATATTCAGGATATTTCAGCCCGTGGGTAATTAACAAAAAAATATTTCTAGCATCTAGGGTCCTTACTCTGCAACGTGAAGCAACTGTTACATGTCTGAAATAATTGTTTCTAGATCACACTAAACCCAAATTGCGGTGCATTTTCACTGGTGGTAGGTCTCTCATCTGTCGGAGGCCGCCTGGGTAGGTTCCACCTTAATGTCTATTTCTCCAACAAACAGCAGTGTAAATGCACTGTTGTGTTCCGGTCTTAAGGACATTGTAGCCAGAGTAGCTACTGGAAATAATGAGATTTAACATCTTATGTCTCAGGATGGCGAGCGCAGTGGAATGCCACGCATTACTTTGATTCATGGTTTTGTATTTGCTACTGTCTATGAGCGGTCGTATCGCTTACCACCAGGCGAATGGCATGCTCGTCTTGCCATTAATACCAATAAAATAGGCACTTTGCTGAGCCTGCATTGGTAGCCGTGGTTAATATCAATTGAAGCAAATTAAAAATCTGAAATTGTAAATCAATAATAGTTATAAAGCGCAGACGCATTGTGTTTTTGAACAAACAATTTTAATTACACAGCTGTTTTTATATAAAACAAATAACAGAGCCACGATTTAACGCGTAACAATTATTGTGACGATAAAAAAATATTTAAATAGATGTTACTCCAGTTTGCTTTAGTCTCGTGACGTAGGCTGTGAACCGATCTGGCTCCAATTCCCAGGTCATAATATATTTTGTACATACATACCTTTATCCCCGAAGGGGTAGGCAGAGGTGCCACTAGGACACCCACATTTCGCCTTGTATGTTCAGTCCCACGATGTGATAGGGGGCGAGTCTATCGCCATATCGGGCACAAATTCCTGACTCCGGGCTGATAATGAATAGAAAAATCCAATATCACTTTGCCCGACCCGGACTCGAACCCGAGACCTCAGCTTTGTAACCGTACCGTAATACAACTACGCCACCGAGGCAGTCATATATTTTGTGTGTGTAGATATTCGCATCATAAAAAGGTTATGACATAGCCCATAGAATTAGGATGAAGTGGCAGTGCGGGGCACAGCGCGAAGAACCGAAAGGTTCTGGAGTGGATGCCACGGACAGGCAAGCGAAGTGTCGGACGCCCGCCTGCAAGGTGGACGGACAACATGGTTGAGGTTGTAGGAAGTCGCTGGATGCTGGACACTTCCAACAGTTCGATGTGGTGATTCTTGGGGGAGGCCTGTGTTCAGCAGTGGACTTACTATGGCTGTATAGATAGATCAATAAAATTTATTGTGTACATACATAAACTCACGCCTTTATCCCAGAAGGGGTAGGCAGACGCGCCACCAGGACACCCACATTTCGCCTTGTATGTTCCATCCCATGATGTGATAGGGGGCGACCTATCGCCATTTGGCACAAATTCCTGAATCCGGGCTGATAATGTGACACCCAAATATTTATTTCCTCTTCTAGGTGCTTTCAGACTAAAACTTCTCTCGTAGTTTGTGATACTCCCGGCAAACTTAGCAACTTACCTTATTCACAGACAGTTTTCAAACCTATTTTAGTTGTCGAATGTTTTGTTCCTTTCGAACGACTTTTGAATTCAGTTGGAGCGAAGAAGACAAAACATTCGATAACTAAAATCGGATTAAACTGTCTATGAAATAGGCCGTACGAGACTTACACTAGGGTCTCGGGCTGACGACAGCAGTGTAATAATAATACTGATATTGCTCCTGTTTATGCGCGGTGTGACGCCACCACAGGCGCGCGTTTAAAAACATTTTGAAAAATAAACACCGTCATTAAGGAATTTGGCACGATAAAACAAATAATATTTATACTTTATATTATTTTTCGTTTAAAAGTTATTCGTTACAATATTTGCTTTATTGTGTTTAATTTGGGTCTTGCGTATTTTAAAGAAAACACACATTGTTTTAAAACGTAAGAATCGATTTATATTTTTACAGCCATTGACTATTGCTGTACATAAGCCTTCAAGGATTTTTACAGGGTCTTGTTGGAGGCATGGATTCAGCGTCTTCTAGAGAACTTTTTAGATCGTCTATCCATCATCATCATCAGTCCTTCTCCGTCCACTGCTGGACATAGGGCTCTCCACTGGGCTCGATCTTCAGCCCATCGTCGCCAACCGCCACCAGCCACCCCACGAATATCGTCGCTCCACTTGGAGGGCGTCCTACACTACGTCTGTCCATATTGTATGTTAAAGAAAGGATTTTAAGCAATATTTTGATGCTGTTTTCATCCGTGAATAAGTTATTTTCCAGTAAGGTTTTTAGGTAAAATTCAGAATGATGCCTCGAAACTGGATAATATAGCCTAAGACAGATTACGACACACTTTTATACTAATTAAAATAAATAAATAAATAAATACACCCAACAGTCACACACATAGCCCTGACCCCACATTAAGATCAATTACGTCTTGTGTCGTGGGTATCAGAAGCTACGAGAGACTTTTCGGTCTCACAAACACCCAAACCCGAGACAAACTCTTGTGGTCCTCACAAATATTTGTCTCGGTGCGGAGATCGAACCCGCAGCCTCTCGTTTTACAGCCGCCGTTTAACCAACTCGCCACGGAGGCTGTCAAAACTATACTGAAACAAAACACGGAGGCTGTATAATAAAGGTTCGGCAACCTGATGGTAAGTGACCACTGCCGCCTATGAACATGTACAACCTTTTTTATATTAAAGTTTACGGCTATGGATACAAGTCCTTTTAGCCATGTACAACCCAAAGAGATTAAAAAACACTACGTTAGTACAACCCTTGATCGTATGGTGTTGCCAGCCCATAAATCGTGAGGGGAGCGGGAAGAAAATAGGATGGGAAGAGGAAAGGGCTTTTGGGCATCCGGCCATCTCTTAAGTATGTTTTTTTTGTATTGTATCAGCCCATATACTTCCCACTGCTGGGCACGGGCCTACTCTAAAATCGAGGGTACGATTGAGAGTGGTTAGGCCAGTACACCACGCTGGCCTAGTGCGGGTTGTGCATCTTATGTATGTATGTCATAATGTCATTATGATGGGTTGTTCGACATCGGGTATACTAGGCGGTTAGGGGCCGTCCGTTAATCACGTGATGTTTTTTAGCATTTAACTCGCCCTATCACATCGTGGGACGGAACATACAAGGCGAAATGTGGGTGTCCTGGTAGCACCTCTGCCTACCCCTTCTGGGAAAAAGGCGCGAGTTTTTATATGTATGTTATTTGACTTATCTCACCTACAAAAACTTATATATGGAAAGTATAATAATATAGTTCTGTTTAGATAATGTTCCTTCACCCTATTTACAATCATAATATACCACACTCGCTTAACAAACAGATGGAAACAAAATAAATGTTATAATATTACTGTTCTCATACTCAACTAATATAAAAAATATGTTAGTATGTTTTTTTCTTGCGTTTTATGGCGAGATGTGCATGCCGCTCGCCTGATGGTAAGCACGACCGCTCATGGACACTAGCCAAACCTTGCTTGGTATTCCACTGCGCTCGCCATCCAGAGACATAAGATGTTAAGTCTCATTATGTCCAGTAGATACTCTGGCTACAATGTCCTTAAAAACCGGAACGCAACAGTGCATTTACACTGCTGTTTGGCGGGAGAAATAGACATTGCGGTGGTACATATTCACGCGGCCTCACATATAACCCACCACCAGTATATACGGCTTAAAGTTTAAAATGGTGTGCGCTTATAGTTGATCCTCCGACAGATCTTACGTCAGCATAAACACTAAGACCCCTCATTTACTATCAATGTCATTATAGTGGGTATTGAATATCCCAGCCCATCCCGATATACACCCAGGGATCAGTATCGTGCAATTGACTGGTCCCACTTATTGAAGTGAGTGCAGAAGTCCCCCACTTGTTTGGATACCCGTATAAGTTGATATGGGCGTCCACAAATACAAGGCCACGAGTTCTGTCGCTCATCTCAGTCACAGCATTGAGTAACTACTGGACATAATGAGACTTAACATCTTATGTCTCAGGCGAGCGTAGTGGAATGCGTGAAATACAGGGTATTGTGGGATTACTGAAGCCTCCGTGGCGCAGTGGGTTAGACTCCTGTGAAACGAGAGGCCGCGGGTTCGATCCCCGCACCGAGACAAATGTTTGTGTGAAACACAAGTATTTGTTTCGGGTCTGGGTGTTTGTGAGACCGAAAAGTCTCTCGTAGTTCCTGATACACGACACAAGACTCGATCTTAGTGTGAGGTCAGGACTATGTATGTGACTGTAGGGTGTATTTATTATTATTTCTTGGATTTACACAATCACCTTGTCGGCAGATCGCATCCACTTCTTTACATATAAGTGGTAGTGCCATACCGCTGACGGTCATGAATCAACATGAATAGGCAGGCTCGTCCGAGGCGGTACCGCGGTCTCACAGATCGACGTGAAGCTTTGCGGTCACGTTTTCCTTCCCTCTTGACATACTTTTTCCTTACCGCTCCTTTCCCGATGTGGTCGGCAAAACATCCATGATCCAAGCGTTGTGGAGTGATCATTTACCATCAGATGACCTGCATCGTCTGCCAGACCTATGCTATAAAATAATAAATAAGCAAAGGTCCTTTACAACATTCTTGATGTATATGGTAATTTATATAATTTTAAAACTGTTAATATCTGTGGTTTTTTTGTAATTATTTTTAAAACTGTGAATCTATTGTTATTTTGTAATAAGAACAGACAAACCCGCGCGCGTTATTTATTTATAAATAGAATTAGAATCAAAGATGGCGGCGCGTCGTTACAAAAGGTAGAAATCAATAAATTAACGTCAAATATACAAATATAATCCTTTACTTTATTTATTAAATATAAACAATAAAAATTTACACAGATGTATATTATAATTTATTGCGTTTTTTATTTATATAGTGTGAGTATATAAACTCCTTGTCGCGAGTCGTGATTACAGTCCATTTATTTGGTCCATAGCGGGTCTTTGGATCCACGGGACCAAAATGCGTCTGGTAACATGCCTTTTGGTCCTCGCGCTCAGTGTAAGTTTTTAATTTTTTTTATTGGGCTGTATGAAGTCCTCCTTTGCTTATTTAATAAAAGTAACAAAACCACAAAATAAGAAAAAATACCTCCCTTGATTGCTAAGGGCCGACCGCATAGGTTCCAATTTGTCTATTTGAACCGCCAAGCAGCAGTGACATCACCAAGTACCTTGCTCGTCTCATTTTAGTCGCAAAAAGCTTTGTAATATTGGAATAAAACTGATTTTGACTGTCTTTATCGCGGATTTGCTTTGATTATTACATTTTTGAACCTCCCGACGTTTTGAAAACAGCTTTCGTGGTCACAAGGCGGACTGAGGTATTAGTCATCCGCTCAGCGACTGTTACAATTGAACTACCCTTAATTTGCAATTATTAAATTAAAATGTTTTTTTTTGCGATCCGATCTACGCAGAAGGAGCTCACTGTGTCTTGAGGTCTGGCAGCTGGTCTTTTGGGTTCCGATTTATATTAAAATTAGAATTGGATCAATGTGCAAGCTTTGTAGAGACCGCTATTATTGAGGCAAAAGCGATTTAAAATTGGTCTTTAAATATTTCCTTCTTTTTTTCATTTTCAACGTCCTCGATTATTTTTCTTGGTACACGTCAGGTGTACCCAAAAGATTTTTTTTATAATATTACTATTGTGTCACAATTATCGTATGCTATCGTATATTCTAATCTTATTGTTGTTTTACAGGCGTTGAGTGCATATGGGGGTAAGTGTATTTTTTTATTTTCCTAATAATGCTACAATTAATATATAACGAAGCTTAAATGTTTATTTTCTTAAGAAACCATGTGGTCCCATATGGTTTCATTCAAAATTTTGAGCGAGTCTCAAATCTCAGAAATTAGTTAACTAATATTTTTTTAACCGATTCTATAAATTTTTAAACACATATCGAGTTCATACATTTCAATGCGATATGGTCACCCATTGTACCATTTTAATTTTTATTTGTAATCTAATTTCCATCTAACTTGATATTTACAAAGAACATAAATAAATAAATAAATAGATTGAAGAATGAAAGACTGCCTCTGTGGCGTAGTTGTACAACGGTACGACTACAAAGCTGAAGTCTCGGGTTCGAATCCCGGGTCGGGCAAAGTGATATTGGATTTTTCTATTCATTATCAGCCCGGAGTCGGGAATTTGTGCCTGATATGGCGATTGGCTCGCCCCCTATCACATCATGGTACGGAACATACAAAAAAATGTGGGTGTCCTGATAGCAACTCTGCCTACCCCTTCTGGGAAAAAGTCGTGAGTTTATATATGAATAATGAAAGATTAAATATAAATTCCCTCTTTTCAGGTGTAGACGAACCTGACTACCAACCCATTGATATAATAGACGATGATGACCTTTCTTACTACGATGATGAAGACGACGCAATACAGGAACCTGACGATGGATACCATAAGATTGACGTCCAACACACAGTGAGCGACAACCAGTACGATTATTCCGAATCTAACCACGGTACTGGCACAAGTTACACTGACGAACAAGGCAATGTTTATGGCACCAACCAAAACAATCGGAAGTCTTCTGGACGATCCAGTAATTACTACGCAACAGATGACTCCAAGAGCGGCAGTGAAAGTAACTACAATTCCGATTATCAGCAAAACGGCGATTACTATTACGGAAAAGATAAGACCGTTGTTAATAGCGTGGGTGCTGGCATATCTAACCAGGATTACAGCAGCTATTACGTCGACAAAGATAGAGTTTCCAAATACGATTCTAGAGGATCAGAAAACAACCAAGATTACAATCACTATTATAGTGACAAAGACGCGACATCGATAAAGTCTGGATATGCTAACCAGGGCGAATATAGCTACGATGATTATTACAAAGATAAGGATAGGACCAGCGTTGGCTCTGGAAGTGGATCGTACGCTAACCAGCAACACAACAGCTATTATTACGATAAAGATGGTAAAGTACTGTCCACCTACGCCGGAGGGTCTCAGAATAGCGGAGAATATAACTCCATAACTAAAGATAAGGAGCAAACAGCCCTGCATACTGGGGTTTCGAGTGGAGCATACCAAGAAGGCGGTGTATACTACGAAGATAAGGAAGGAAGCTACTCTCAGAACGCGCAGAGCGGATCGTATTCTAGCAGTAACACCGACATCGTCAAGAAGAATGATGGAAGCGTGTCAGCTAGTACTTCGACTGGATCTTCTACTGCTTCTTCGTCTTCGACTACGCAGACAGAATATTCCCCTCGTAAGTTTACTTGATTACGTTAGAAATATTCCACTATAAAATCTGTAAGTTAATCGATTTTTTTCATTGTAAATTTAGACCTTACTAGTGGTAGGTCTCTCATATGTGAGAGGCGGCCTGGGAAGATACCACCGCAATGTCTATTTCTCCAACAAACAGTAGTGTAAATGCACCGTTGTGTTCCGGTTTGAAGGACATTGTAGCCAGAGTAACTAATGGACATAATGAGATTTAACATCTTATATCTGAGGATTACGACCGCAGTGGAATGACAAGTATTGCTTTGTAATTCATGTTTGGCTTGCTACTGTCCATGAGCGCTCGTATCGCTTACCATTTATTTAAATAAAAAAGGCCACAAAAAGAAAAAAAAAACATCATATTAAAAGTAAATTCAAAATAATCCTTCCTACATAAATTGTTAAAACTCCCATTTCATCTAGCAGTCACAATTTTATGACAATGAAATAAATTAAACATGTATATTTGCAGTCGAAGAATTGGATTACGAAATCAAAACCTACGAGACCTTCGACAATGAAGGTGAACCGGTCATAACCTTGTTGCTGAAGCCCATCGGTAAGTAAAATAGATACTTTATAAAAACTGAGGAGTTTGAACATATTTCGTACAAGATGGAATACGCGTCGTAGTTAGAAACGCAAGTGATGTGTTTCTGTCTTCTGAGTTCTGGTTCAGTGTAACCGGTTTTAACCAACTTAATTGTTTCTTGTTAGAAGGAGTATCCAGGTGGATGCTCAGTTACCATCAGATGCAATATAGTCAATTTAATAGGATGAAAAAAAAACTACTAGAACCAATGAATTTTGATCAAATGTCTGCGCTTTCAATAGCCCTATTCTTGACGAGCTACAGTCTAACATCATGTTACGATTATTAGGAACATATAGAGCACACAGTAAAATAGAGATAAATAAATATGTCTTTCTGATTTTTTGTATCGGCCAATATACGTCCCACTGCAGGGCACGGGCCTACTCCACAATCGAGGGTACGATTGAGAGTGGTTAGGCCGTATAGTCCACCACGCTGGCCTAGTGCGGGTTGGCGGACTTTACATACCATAGCAATTTTTAAAAATCTCTATGGTATGCAGGTTTCTTTCTGATAAATATTTCAAATTGGGTGCTATAGTCTATCTAAACTAACAGGTTCCATTTGACGTTTCAGACTTTTAACGTAAATAACTTTGTGCAGACGTAACCCACACAATTTCAATAACACTTTCCGTAAATCCATGGAATTATGAAGCTATTCTTATTTTATCTCTAGATATACAAACCATAATCACTAAATTTAAACTAGAATTCTTTAAATAAAGCAAAATAACCATTTTAAACAACATATTTTTTTTCTAGACGTCATTACAATGTCACCTCGTTAGGTCTTTTACCGGTAGAGTCGAGACTATTCAAATGCATTTGTATACGCATAATCGGTAAAAATTTTAAATAATCGAGCAGATATAAAACAGTTGTTTTTTAATTTTTAAAAATACTGAACTTTCAGCTAATAATAGGTATGCTGTCAACGAACATACATCAATAAATAGTGAAATAATAATATTAATATGAATTAATGCATCATTAATTAATAGATTTGGATATTACAATGGAAATGAAGGCAGTATTGTAGGATACGCCACACATAGTGAGGAGGTTCCTCACTTTGGAGTATATGTATTGTATTGTATGTATGTATCATGTGTTCATAAGCATGTGCGTGATGTGGACTGGACTCGAAAAGTGTCTGCACCCGGGTGAAGCCGGGACGGGCCGCTAGTAATAGATAAATCACTCCTTTTGTTCCTAAATAGTAAAGTGACATGCAATTGTTGATGTCTCATTAGAATACAAATGTTCATGAAAAAATAAACGAAATGATGTAAACTGAAAATATAAACTGTAATCGATTAAGAAATACAAACAAATATTATCGATATCTCTAAATAATCGGATATTGTAAGAACCGATTTATTTGACAGCATCCCTATTTCCCAATGTCAAATGGAACCTGTTAGTTTAGATAGACTATAATATCAAATGACTATTTTTTATGACGGGCTATAAACGATTGTCAAAGCCATTGAAATGCTAACCTTGTTGCCATATGTTTAAATCTTAAATACAGTAACACGCGTAATATTCGATAGTACTTAATAATTACACGACACGCTAAAATGATTAAAAATGCAACAGTTGACAAATTGATGCATCCCTACTAATATTATAAATGTGAATGTAAGTTTGTTTGTTTCGCTTTCACGCGAAAACTACTCAACCGATCATCATGAAACTTTGTACACATATTCTTGGAGGTATTAGAAGTAACATAGACTACTTTTTATCCCGAAAAGTTTAGTGTTCCCGTGGGATGAAGAAGGAATTCCGATATATTTGCTACTTTCTTATACTCAAAAGGTTGGGATGGGACTGGATTACATTCCATTAGTGAGAATGAGACAGGGCGGGCGGGATATAACGGGACGGGATGGGTAATTTCAAATAAAGTTAACCACGCAGACGAAGTTTGCGGGCAGAAGCTAGTACGAAGTAATTACAATAAAGGTTCGGTTAAATAAAACGCATGTTGATTCTCGAGTATCGGTACATCTCCCATATGTGAAGGCCGCCTGGGTAGGTAACACCGTAATGTCTATATGTACCTATAAGGGTTGATCAAAACCCTTGAAAAACTACATACATAAATTCACGCCTTTATCCCGAAGGGGTAGGCAGAGGCGCCACCAGGACACCCACATGTCGCCTTGTATGTTCCGTCCCACGATGTGATAGGGGGCGAGCCTATCGCCATATCGGGCACAAATTCCTGACTCCGGGCTGATAATGAATAGAAAAATCCAATATCACTTTGCCCGACCCGGGACTCGAACCCGAGACCTCAGCTTTGTAACCGTACCGTAATACAACTACGCCACCGAGGCAGTCCCCTTGGAAACTAAAATTTCGATTTTTGACAAATCTACCAGGCAATTTTTTTCCAAACTCTGTACAAAGTTACATGGGGTGTTTAAGAATATGTAGTTTAATTTACATATCATGTCATCACCTGGATAAATCTGAAGGGTATGTTTGTATGCAGTAATATCAGAAACTACCGAATCAAATTGAAAAGTTCTTATAGTGTTGAATATCCATTTTATTGAGAAATGCTTTAAACTATATAATGCTTAATGGTTTTTTAGATTTACGCGAATGTTACACATTGAAATAAAACTAAATTTTAAAAATGTAAAAATTAAACCAAATCGCGATAAAATCCGTAAAAATAGTTTTATTTCAATATATAATGCTTAAAATTAATTAGTTTTTATGGTTTGTCCTTAAACGTTTTCCTGTTTTACCCTGGGCGACAGGTTTTTATAAAATAAAGTAATTATCATCAGATTTTACGATATATCAGCCATTACTACGAGTACAAACGGGGCTCGGTCTCAATTATGTTTGAAAAAAAAGTAGGTTTTATCGAGGGACAAAAATCTTATTACTGATACCAAGTTTTATAGTAAAATTGGCATTCTGCTTGAATATAAATCTGTTACTAGACGAAATATGTTTCTGATGTGGACTGGAGTCCAAAAAATAACTGCACCCAGGCGGAGCCGGACCGCTAACGGTATCATATAAAGTCTCCCGTAGTTTCATATACGGTACACAAAATAGTATTACCCATGAGATGAGAATTGTGTATGATTGTTGCTTATAATTTTTTATTTCAAGTTTCAGAGGTCGGACTTAAATAAATAAATAAATAATAAATACACCCAACAGTCACATACATAGTCCTGACCCCACACTAAGATCGAGTCTTGTGTCGTGGGTATCAGAAACTACGAGAGACTTTTCTGTCTCACAAACATCCAGACCCGAAACAAATAATTGTGGTTCACACAAACATTTGTCTCGGTGCGGGGATCGAACCCGGGGTCTCTCGTTTCACCGGCTGCGTCCAACCAACTGCGCCACGGAGGCTGTCAGTTACTGACTTACCAAGCCAATATATCTCGTTTCAGGACATCACGGTCATCCGCACCCTCCGTCCACCGTCAACCATGGTGGCCATAGCCTACCGGAATCTGCAAGGCCTTATCCCTTACCAAGTCATCCGGTAACAAGGAGACCTGACGGTATGTAAGACTTTTAATATAAATTGTGATTTGTGAACGTAATGTAAGCTTATAAGGTCAACTGCTGAGCAAAGAACCACGAGGTTGATTGAAACGTAGCTTTTCCATGAATTTTCCATACAAACCAACTTATATAAAAACACGGTTCAATTAATGTCAACAGTATTTATTGATGCACAAAAATGAATAAAAAATATCATTTTTTTCTAGTAACAACGTATACCTCAGGAGCTACAAGTGCTTCCAGCGGAACCACTTCAGGACCTGGAGGCACCACATCTATATCAGGCAGCAGTTCCACAACTGGAGGATCCACTACCGTTGTTGGACCAACCCCTAGGCCGGGACCATACCCGAGACCAGGGCCTCATCCCACAGGCGGGCCAATTACATCAAGAGGAATCACTAGCACCAGTGGCCGAAGTACTGCAGGCCCCGGAGGCTCCACTTCAGCAACAGACAGTACTACTATAGTTGGCAGTTCTACTGGGCCTAGACCAAACCCGAGACCAGGGCCTCATCCCACAGGCGGGCCAATTACATCAGGAGGAATCACAAGCACCAGTGGCCGAAGTACTGCAGGCCCCAAAGGCTCCACTTCAGCAACAGACAGTACTACTGTAGTTGGCAGTTCTACTGGGCCTAGACCAAACCCGAGACCAGGGCCTCATCCCACAGACGGGCCAATTACATCAGGAGGAATCACAAGCACCAGTGGCCGAAGTACTGCAGGCCCCAAAGGCTCCACTTCAGCAACAGACAGTACTACTATAGTTGGCAGTTCTACTGGGCCTAGACCAAACCCGAGACCAGGGCCTCATCCCACAGGCGGGCCAATTACATCACGAGGAATCACAAGCACCAGTGGCCGAAGTACTGCAGGCCCCGAAGGCTCCACTTCAGCAACAGACAGTACTACTATAGTTGGCAGTTCTACTGGGCCTAGACCAAACCCGAGACCAGGGCCTCATCCCACAGACGGGCCAATCACATCTGGAGGAATCACAAGCACCAGTGGCCGAAGTACTGCAGGCCCCGAAGGCTCCACTTCAGCAACAGACAGTACTACTATAGTTGGCAGTTCTACTGGTCCTAGACCAAACCCGAGACCAGGACCTCATCCCACAGGCGGGCCGATCACATCAGGAGGCCGTACAAGCACCAGTGGCCGAAGTACTGCAGGCCCCGAAGGCTCCACTTCAGCAACAGACAGTACTACTATAGTTGGCAGTTCTACTGGTCCTAGACACAACCCGAGACCAGGGCCTCATCCCACAGGCGGGCCAATTACATCTGGAGGAATCACAAGCACCAGTGGCCGAAGTACTGCAGGCCCCGAAGGCTCCACTTCAGCAACAGACAGTACTACTATAGTTGGCAGTTCTACTGGTCCTAGACCAAACCCGAGACCAGGGCCTCATCCCACAGGCGGGCCAATCACATCAGGAGGCCGCACAAGCACCAGTGGCCGAAGTACTGCAGGCCCCGATGGCTCCACATCAAGAACAGACAGTACTACTATAGTTGGCAGTTCTACTGGACCTTATGGAACTAATACAAGTGGCGGTACTTCCACCTCGGGTAAAAGTACTGCTGGACCTGAATATGTCAGCGATGGGGACGAATATTACGACGACGGCTATGACGACGACGGTTATGACGACGATGGTGATGATGGCGGAGATGGCGGTGATGATCGTGAAGATGGTGGCGAATACAGCGATAGAGGTAATGATGGAGGCGATGAAGGTGATGAAGGCGATGATGATGGCAGCGCTGATGTTGATGACGGCGATGATGGTGGCGAAGGTGGAGATGATGACAGTGGTGATTATGACGAAGGTGGTGATGACGGCAGCGTTGGTGGTGACGACGGCGGCGATGACGATGATGAAGATATTACCACTAAGCCAGACGCTACAACTGGCAGTACTTCCACCTCGGGTAAAAGTACTGCTGGACCTAAAGAAACCACTTCAGCAACAGACAGTACTACTATAGTTGGCAGTTCTACTGGTCCTAGACCAAACCCAAGACTAGGACCTCATCCCACAGGCGGGCCAATTACATCAGGAGGCCGCACAAGCACCGGTGGTCGAAGTACTGCAGGCCCCGAAGGCTCCACTTCAGCAACAGACAGTACTACTATAGTTGGCACTTCTGCTGGTCCTAGACCAAACCCGAGACCAGGACCTCATTCTACTGGCGGGCCAATCACATCAGGAGGAATCACAAGCACCAGTGGCCGAAGTACTGCAGGCCCCGAAGGCTCCACTTCAGCAACAGACAGTACTACTATAGTTGGCAGTTCTACTGGTCCTAGACCAAACCAGAGACCAGGACCTCATCCCACAGGCGGGCCAAATACATCAGGAGGAATCACTAGCACCAGTGGCCGAAGTACTGCAGGCCCCGAAGGCTCCACTTCAGCAACAGACAGTACTACTATAGTTGGCAGTTCTACTGGTCCTAGACCAAACCCGAGACCAGGGCCTCGTCCCACAGGCGGGCCGATCACATCAGGAGGCCGCACAAGCACCGGTGGTCGAAGTACTGCAGGCCCCGAAGGCTCCACTTCAGCAACAGACAGTACTACTATAGTTGGCAGTTCTGCTGGTCCTAGACCAAACCCGAGACCAGGGCCTCATCCCACAGGCGGACCGATCACATCAGGAGGCCGCACAAGCACCAGTGGCCGAAGTACTGCAGGCCCCGAAGGCTCCACTTCAGCAACAGACAGTACTACTATAGTTGGCAGTTCTACTGGTCCTAGACCAAACCCGAGACCAGGGCCTCATCCCACAGGCGCGCCGATCACATCAGGAGGCCGCACAAGCACCAGTGGCCGAAGTACTGCAGGCCCCGAAGGCTCCACTTCAGCAACAGACAGTACTACTGTAGTTGGCAGTTCTGCTGGTCCTAGACCAAACCCGAGACCAGGGCCTCATCCCAGAGGCGGGCCGATCACATCAGGAGGCCGCACAAGCACCAGTGGCCGAAGTACTGCAGGCCCCGAAGGCTCCACTTCAGCAACAGACAGTACTACTATAGTTGGCAGTTCTACTGGTCCTAGACCAAACCAGAGACCAGGACCTCATCCCACAGGCGGGCCAAATACATCAGGAGGAATCACAAGCACCAGTGGCCGAAGTACTGCAGGCCCCGAAGGCTCCACTTCAGCAACAGACAGTACTACTATAGTTGGCAGTTCTACTGGTCCTAGACCAAACCAGAGACCAGGACCTCATCCCACAGGCGGGCCAAATACATCAAGAGGAATCACAAGCACCAGTGGCCGAAGTACTGCAGGCCCCGAAGGCTCCACTTCAGCAACAGACAGTACTACTATAGTTGGCAGTTCTACTGGTCCTAGACCAAACCCGAGACCAGGGCCTCGTTCCACAGGCGGGCCGATCACATCAGGAGGCCGCACAAGCACCGGTGGTCGAAGTACTGCAGGCCCCGAAGGCTCCACTTCAGCAACAGACAGTACTACTATAGTTGGCAGTTCTGCTGGTCCTAGACCAAATCCGAGACCAGGGCCTCATCCCACAGGCGGACCGATCACATCAGGAGGCCGCACAAGCACCAGTGGCCGAAGTACTGCAGGCCCCGAAGGCTCCACTTCAGCAACAGACAGTACTACTATAGTTGGCAGTTCTACTGGTCCTAGACCAAACCCGAGACCAGGGCCTCATCCCACAGGCGCGCCGATCACATCAGGAGGCCGCACAAGCACCAGTGGCCGAAGTACTGCAGGCCCCGAAGGCTCCACTTCAGCAACAGACAGTACTACTGTAGTTGGCAGTTCTGCTGGTCCTAGACCAAACCCGAGACCAGGGCCTCATCCCAGAGGCGGGCCGATCACATCAGGAGGCCGCACAAGCACCAGTGGCCGAAGTACTGCAGGCACCGAAGGCTCCACTTCAGCAACAGACAGTACTACTGTAGTTGGCAGTTCTGCTGGTCCTAGACCAAACCCGAGACCAGGGCCTCATCCCACAGGCGGGCCGATCACATCAGGTGGCCGCACAAGCACCAGTGGCCGAAGTACTGCAGGCACCGAAGGCTCCACTTCAGCAACAGACAGTACTACTGTAGTTGGCAGTTCTGCTGGTCCTAGACCAAACCCGAGACCAGGGCCTCATCCCACAGGCGGGCCGATCACATCAGGTGGCCGCACAAGCACCAGTGGCCGAAGTACTGCAGGCCCCGAAGGCTCCACTTCAGCAACAGACAGTACTACTGTAGTTGGCAGTTCTGCTGGTCCTAGACCAAACCCGAGACCAGGGCCTCATCCCAGAGGCGGGCCGATCACATCAGGAGGCCGCACAAGCACCAGTGGCCGAAGTACTGCAGGCCCCGAAGGCTCCACTTCAGCAACAGACAGTACTACTGTAGTTGGCAGTTCTGCTGGTCCTAGACCAAATCCGAGACCAGGGCCTCATCCCACAAGCGGGCCGATCACATCAGGAGGCCGCACAAGCACCAGTGGCCGAAGTACTGCAGGCCCCGAAGGCTCCACTTCAGCAACAGACAGTACTACTGTAGTTGGCAGTTCTGCTGGTCCTAGACCAAACCCGAGACCAGGGCCTCATCCCACAGGCGGGCCGATCACATCAGGAGGCCGCACAAGCACCAGTGGCCGAAGTACTGCAGGCCCCGAAGGCTCCACTTCAGCAACAGACAGTACTACTGTAGTTGGCAGTTCTGCTGGTACTAGACCAAACCCGAGACCAGGGCCTCATCCCACAGGCGGGCCGATCACATCAGGAGGCCGCACAAGCACCAGTGGCCGAAGTACTGCAGGCCCCGAAGGCTCCACTTCAGCAACAGACAGTACTACTATAGTTGGCAGTTCTGCTGGTCCTAGACCAAACCCGAGACCAGGGCCTTATCCCACAGGCGGACCGATCACATCAGGAGGCCGCACAAGCACCAGTGGCCGAAGTACTGCAGGCCCCGAAGGCTCCACTTCAGCAACAGACAGTACTAGTACAACTGGCGGCTCTACTGGACCCAGTGGTGTTACCACAAGTGGTGGTTCATCCACGTCTGGTGGAACTACCTCGGGACGCAGGCGTAGAAGGAGGGGTCGAAGACCAGGTCGCGTCGCCTATGTAACATCGAGCACCAGCAAGTCGGGTGGTTAGTATAATAATGTTCTGTTCAAAAATTATTACAATCATACAGACACACAACACTTTATTGAACACCACTAAGTACAGAAACAATAAAAGATAGAAAACTTGAAAATATGCGTGCAATTGGAGGTCTTATCGCTATAAGCGATGACTTCAAGCCTTAAAAAAATCATTGCGTTATTATTATCCAAACAAAATGAGTTTATGTCTCACGCTCCCGAGAAACTAGTGGAGCGAGAGGGTACAATTCACAATGGAAAAAGGATTAACTAATTACAACATTATTAAATTTACAGGTACCACAACTATCACTTCAACTGACGATCGCGTTGTCGAAACAATTTACATTGATGATTATGGATACGTCATTGATGACCCCATTTACGATGGTGAAGACGATTATGAATATGACGATGGCTATGGTGATGACGATGGCGATGATGATGGTCAGGTTGACGACCAAGACGACGGTGATGATGGCGAAGATGATGAAGATGGCGATGACCGTGACAATTATGATGACAATGACGATGAACCAAGCGGAAAACGATCAACCGGGCCTACAACTACAACCGGCAGTTCATACACTTCTGGTGGAGCTACCTCCGGGCTTAGTGGCACTACATCTACGACAGGCAGCAGTAGCTCAACTGGCGGCTCTACGGGACGCAATGGTACTTCAACGACTGGCAGCTCTTCCAGTACTGGTGGAGCCACTAATGGACGAGATGACCCTATATACACGACAGGCAGCAGTAGCTCATCTGGCGGCTCTACGGGACGCAATGGTACTTCAACGACTGGCAGCTCTTCCAGTACTGGTGGAGCCACTAATGGACGAGATGGCCCTATATACACGACAGGCAGCAGTAGCTCATCTGGCGGCTCTACGGGACGCAATGGTACTTCAACGACTGGCAGCTCTTCCAGTACTGGTGGAGCCACTAATGGACGAGATGGCCCTATATACACGACAGGCAGCAGTAGCTCATCTGGCGGCTCTACGGGACGAAATGGTACTTCAACGACTGGCAGCTCTTCCAGTACTGGTGGAGCCACTAATGGACGAGATGGCCCTATATACACGACAGGCAGCAGTAGCTCATCTGGCGGCTCTACGGGACGCAATGGTACTTCAACGACTGGCAGCTCTTCCAGTACTGGTGGTACTACTACAGGAGACGGAGGCACCACTTCTGCAACAGGCAGCACAAGCACAACAGGTTCTGGTACACATCATAGACCTAGACCAAGACATCATCGACGCCACAAGCATAGACCACACCCAACTCCTACCACGACTACCACTGGCAGCTCTTCAAGTACTGGTGGAGCCACTAATGGACGAGATGGCACTATATACACGACAGGCAGCAGTAGCTCATCTGGCGGCTCTACGGGACGCAGTGGTACTTCAACGACTGGCAGCTCTTCCAGTACTGGTGGAGCCATTAATGGACGAAATGGCCCTATATACACGACAGGCAGCAGTAGCTCATCTGGCGGCTCTACGGGACGCAATGGTACTTCAACGACTGGCAGCTCTTCCAGTACTGGTGGAGCCACTAATGGACGAGATGGCCCGATATACACGACAGGCAGCAGTAGCTCATCTGGCGGCTCTACGGGACGCAATGGTACTTCAACGACTGGCAGCTCTTCCAGTACTGGTGGAGCCACTAATGGACGAGATGGCCCTATATACACGACAGGCAGCAGTAGCTCATCTGGCGGCTCTACGGGACGCAATGGTACTTCAACGACTGGCAGCTCTTCCAGTACTGGTGGAGCCACTAATGGACGAGATGGCCCTATATACACGACAGGCAGCAGTAGCTCATCTGGCGGCTCTACGGGACGCAATGGTACTTCAACGACTGGCAGCTCTTCCAGTACTGGTGGAGCCACTAATGGACGAGATGGCCCTATATACACGACAGGCAGCAGTAGCTCATCTGGCGGCTCTACGGGACGCAATGGTACTTCAACGACTGGCAGCTCTTCCAGTACTGGTGGAGCCACTAATGGACGAGATGGCCCTATATACACGACAGGCAGCAGTAGCACAACAGGTTCTGGTACACATCATAGACCTAGACCAAGACATCATCGACGCCACAAGCATAGACCACACCCAACTTCTACCACGACTACCGCTGGCAGCTCTTCAAGTACTGGTGGAGCCACTAATGGACGAGATGGCCCTATATACACGACAGGCAGCAGTAGCTCATCTGGCGGCTCTACGGGACGCAGTGGTACTTCAACGACTGGCAGCTCTTCCAGTACTGGTGGAGCCATTAATGGACGAGATGGCACTATATACACGACAGGCAGCAGTAGCTCATCTGGCGGCTCTACGGGACGCAGTGGTACTTCAACGACTGGCAGCTCTTCCAGTACTGGTGGAGCCATTAATGGACGAGATGGCCCTATATACACGACAGGCAGCAGTAGCTCATCTGGCGGCTCTACGGGACGCAATGGTACTTCAACGACTGGCAGCTCTTCCAGTACTGGTGGAGCCATTAATGGACGAGATGGCCCTATATACACGACAGGCAGCAGTAGCTCATCTGGCGGCTCTACGGGACGCAGTGGTACTTCAACGACTGGCAGCTCTTCCAGTACTGGTGGAGCCATTAATGGACGAGATGGCCCTATATACACGACAGGCAGCAGTAGCTCATCTGGCGGCTCTACGGGACGCAATGGTACTTCAACGACTGGCAGCTCTTCCAGTACTGGTGGAGCCACTAATGGACGAGATGGCCCTATATACACGACAGGCAGCAGTAGCTCATCTGGCGGCTCTACGGGACGCAATGGTACTTCAACGACTGGCAGCTCTTCCAGTACTGGTGGAGCCACTAATGGACGAGATGGCCCTATATACACGACAGGCAGCAGTAGCTCATCTGGCGGCTCTACGGGACGCAATGGTACTTCAACGACTGGCAGCTCTTCCAGTACTGGTGGTACTTCTACAGGAAACGGAGGCACCACTTCTACAACAGGCAGCACAAGCACAACAGGTTCTAGTACAAATCATAGACCTAGACCAAGACATCATCGACGCCACAAGCATAGACCACACCCAACTTCTACCACGACTACCGCTGGCAGCTCTTCAAGTACTGGTGGAGCCACTAATGGACGAGATGGCCCTATATACACGACAGGCAGCAGTAGCTCATCTGGCGGCTCTACGGGACGCAGTGGTACTTCAACGACTGGCAGCTCTTCCAGTAGTGGTGGAGCCACTAATGGACGAGATGGCCCTATATACACGACAGGCAGCAGTAGCTCATCTGGCGGCTCTACGGGACGCAATGGTACTTCAACGACTGGCAGCTCTTCCAGTACTGGTGGAGCCACTAATGGACGAGATGGCCCTATATACACGACAGGCAGCAGTAGCTCATCTGGCGGCTCTACGGGACGCAATGGCACTTCAACGACTGGCAGCTCTTCCAGTACTGGTGGAGCCACTAATAGACGAGATGGCCCTATATACACGACAGGCAGCAGTAGCTCATCTGGCGGCTCTACGGGACGCAATGGTACTTCAACGACTGGCAGCTCTTCCAGTACTGGTGGAGCCACTAATGGACGAGATGGCCCTATATACACGACAGGCAGCAGTAGCTCATCTGGCGGCTCTACGGGACGCAATGGTACTTCAACGACTGGCAGCTCTTCCAGTACTGGTGGAGCCACTAATGGACGAGATGGCCCTATATACACGACAGGCAGCAGTAGCTCATCTGGCGGCTCTACGGGACGCAATGGTACTTCAACGACTGGCAGCTCTTCCAGTACTGGTGGAGCCACTAATGGACGAGATGGCCCTATATACACGACAGGCAGCAGTAGCTCATCTGGCGGCTCTACGGGACGCAATGGTACTTCAACGACTGGCAGCTCTTCCAGTACTGGTGGAGCCACTAATGGACGAGATGGCCCTATATACACGACAGGCAGCAGTAGCTCATCTGGCGGCTCTACGGGACGCAATGGTACTTCAACGACTGGCAGCTCTTCCAGTACTGGTGGAGCCACTAGTGGAGGAGATGGCACTACATCTACAACAAGCAGTAGTAGTACAACTGGCGGCTCTACTAGCGGTGGTGGCCGTAAACCCCACCATCATAGGCGTCGGCGACCACATCACAGACGACCACGGCCGAGACCTAGACTGGTGCCAGTTCACGACAGGCGTACCGTTGTGACTAAGAAGGACATCATTTCATCCACCACAGTATCAGGTAAAGATCAAAATGAAAAAAAAAAATTTAATTAAAAGCAACATTTTAAAATTTTTATTAAGATTGTCGTGGGCCTTACATCATATCTATTACTGGTGCTATAAGAGGACGGTACGTTCCAAGCGTTTAGGATATCTATAGACGGTGATTGTCGGTTATAACGTGCCGGCGGTAGGACACTTGTAGGTCTACTCGAGTAGCGAACTGCGACCACCATACACAGAGGTTAAGAACTCGTCATATCACTGTCGCGTTTCCGGATCAACTTAAGTGTAAGGTTGGAAGAATTTTGTCCAGTGGTGAGAGATAATTATTTACGTACCAGTATAAAAAAATCCCTTTACATTGTATACTCCCGTATCTTTCTTTCATTCTTTGTCTACGCGACCAGATTGTGTCCAATTTCACGGAATCAGGCGATTATTATCCCTAACCTCAAAAAAGCGTTTAGCACGATTAAAGCTGAGGTCTTGGGTTCGAATCCCGGGTCGGGCAAAGTGATATTGGAGTTTTCTGTTCATTATCAGCCCGGAGTCAGGAAGATGTGTCCGATATGGCGATAGGCTCGCCCCCTATCACATCGTGGGACGGAACATTCAAGGCAAAATGTGGGTGCTCTGGTAACACCTTTGCCTACCCCTTGTGGGAAAAAGGCGTGAGTTTATGTATGTGTGTACTAAGTTTTCTTTTCGAAATGTTGAGACCACAGACATGAGCCTCAATAGATGCCAGAAATGCTATATGCCCTTGACATGTCCAAGGAAAACTAATCGTGCACTGCTAAATTGTTAAATTCAAGGCTCACCTTCCAATTATATACTTACTTTTATGAAATTGTTGATTTTGTTGTGATAGCTAATTTTAAAGCGTTTAAAATGTGAATAATTTTTATTGTCCTAGGTACGAGTAATTCACAAACAGTGTACACGTGTAAAACTGATCCCGGATGTTACGAGACTCCTGATACCACTACTGGTGGCGGTACCTCATCTTCTGGTGGAGTCACTAATGGACGAGATGGCCCTATATACACGACAGGCAGCAGTAGCTCATCTGGCGGCTCTACGGGACGCGATGGTACTTCAACGACTGGCAGCTCTTCCAGTACTGGTGGAGCCACTAATGGACGAGATGGCCCTATGTACACGACAGGCAGCAGTAGCTCATCTGGCGGCTCTACGGGACGCGATGGTACTTCAACGACTGGCAGCTCTTCCAGTACTGGTGGAGCCACTAATGGACGAGATGGCCCTATATACACGACAGGCAGCAGTAGCTCATCTGGCGGCTCTACGGGACGCGATGGTACTTCAACGACTGGCAGCTCTTCCAGTACTGGTGGAGCCACTAATGGACGAGATGGCCCTATATACACGACAGGCAGCAGTAGCTCATCTGGCGGCTCTACGGGACGCGATGGTACTTCAACGACTGGCAGCTCTTCCAGTACTGGTGGAGCTACTAATGGACGAGATGGCCCTATATACACGACAGGCAGCAGTAGCTCATCTGGCGGCTCTACGGGACGCGATGGTACTTCAACGACTGGCAGCTCTTCCAGTACTGGTGGAGCCACTAATGGACGAGATGGCCCTATATACACGACAGGCAGCAGTAGCTCATCTGGCGGCTCTACGGGACGCGATGGTACTTCAACGACTGGCAGCTCTTCCAGTACTGGTGGAGCCACTAATGGACGAGATGGCCCTATATACACGACAGGCAGCAGTAGCTCATCTGGCGGCTCTACGGGACGCGATGGTACTTCAACGACTGGCAGCTCTTCCAGTACTGGTGGAGCCACTAATGGACGAGATGGCCCTATATACACGACAGGCAGCAGTAGCTCATCTGGCGGCTCTACGGGACGCGATGGTACTTCAACGACTGGCAGCTCTTCCAGTACTGGTGGAGCCACTAATGGACGAGATGGCCCTATATACACGACAGGCAGCAGTAGCTCATCTGGCGGCTCTACGGGACGCGATGGTACTTCAACGACTGGCAGCTCTTCCAGTACTGGTGGAGCCACTAATGGACGAGATGGCCCTATATACACGACAGGCAGCAGTAGCTCATCTGGCGGCTCTACGGGACGCGATGGTACTTCAACGACTGGCAGCTCTTCCAGTACTGGTGGAGCCACTAATGGACGAAATGGCCCTATATACACGACAGGCAGCAGTAGCTCATCTGGCGGCTCTACGGGACGCGATGGTACTTCAACGACTGGCAGCTCTTCCAGTACTGGTGGAGCCACTAATGGACGAGATGGCCCTATATACACGACAGGCAGCAGTAGCTCATCTGGCGGCTCTACGGGACGCGATGGTACTTCAACGACTGGCAGCTCTTCCAGTACTGGTGGCACCACAATTGGCTCTAGAGGCCCGAGACGTCCTCTCCATCATTGCGATGCCGGCAAAATATGCTTCTGTGTAGATAGCATTGAAGATATCCCCGAGAAGTACCGAAAGAGGTTGGGCTTGTAAATTGGTGTAAAAAACGATACGATACAGGAAAACAGCATTCGAAATAGCGCTATCTGTTACTATTACTATTAACTACACGAACGATCATAATTAATAAACGATCTGATTTCAATTTAAATATCGAACACGAAAACAGACCAATCGGATTGAAGATTTATCGACAGGCTTACATTTGACTCATCCTGATTGGCTTTTTTCAGTGCCAATGAGTAGAAAGCCATTCAAATGTATTCTAATTTTTAAATGACGTAGTTAGCCCCAATGGCGTTTATGAAATCGCTTAATGTTTTTGAAACTTGCTTAAATTACTTGTATATTGACTTAATATTGACTTAAATAATATTTTTAACTGGCGGGCGATAAGTGCACATTTTTTACATACCATTGATATTTGCGGCTACATACTGATCCCTATTTTATAAAATGGGACCATGAAAGCCCCTTGCTGTATTTTTCTTACATTTAAGTCATATACAAAGTAATCAATGCTTTTTTTGTTGCAAATGAAAAAATCCCGAAATGTCGGGATAAAAAAAAAATCGCTAATACTTAACGATGTGTTATGTCAATTAATATGTCTCATTGAAATCTATTTATTATTGAATGTGTTTGTCTCTATATATTATTTATTATTATTGATAATTTAATTTTTAATATTTATTTCTTATTTATTTGTGAAGACAACGCCTTGTTTGATTAATAAATATACATATTTATGCATTTATTGTTTCAATTTTTTAAGAATTTTCGTTTCCTTACCAATGGAAAAATGGTTTTTTTATAAGATCATTTCGTTCGTTTGTCTAAAGACAACCGCCCATTGACCTAGAATCATGGTTATTGGGATAAAGCAAGGTTCATACCTTAGAGTATAAATACAGGGTATATCAAGACTGCGACTGAAAACGAAGCCAGGTGGTATTAGTGACTTCAGAGAATATGCAACTAAAAATTTCGCAAAAAAAGCGACTGACTATTTTTACAATTTTTAAAAAATTGTAATTTTTTGTTGGTATATATACCTAGTTTTTGCGAAAATAGTAATTTATACCCTTACGTACCATCGCGCCTTTAAAAATAAGAAGGTGCATCATTATTTTAGGAAAATCTCTGCTCTGCTCACCCAAATACGACGAAAAGTAAAAAAATTGTAAATTTTTTTTGATTTTTTTTTTGCATTGTATTCAGACGCAGAGCAAATAAAAATTTCAGTGACTAATACCTACTACCATCTGTACCATCGATATCAATGTTACACTAAATAAGACATTCAGTACAAAAAATGTGTCCCACCTACTTGCGGTGCACGCACCACACATGAATCGGTTTGCTTCGTGACAGTGACAGTGCAGTACGCCTTATCGCATACGTTTAAAAGTAATAAATGAATGTTTCGCCGTCAAACCGAAAGCAAATCGTCTGAAGTTACAATATTTTAATAAAACACCAGGTAAGTGATGTAATATTGCAGTGTGCTTTTAAAATACGGGGGCACTTTATTTCTTTGACGTGTCTCGTCTATCAGTAGAATATAAGTCAATGCCCGGTACATATTAAAACAAAATGTAACTACCTAAGTATGTTGCCCTTATTTCCCTTTCTTCCAATGTTTGTTTACACGTTCCGAAGGTTTTCAATTAAAACTATTTCGGTAACATTAAATCTCTGGTTTCCTTAAATGAACCGATTGATTTGTACAAATGTGTTTCTTGAAAGACAGATTTAGGGCGCAGACGAATTTAGAGAAACGCTGGTTTTCAAATGGCTTTTTTTGAGAAAAATCACACGATACAGAGATTTTAACAAGATTTTCTATGGTTTGTGAAAAATTTCATAAAAAATCTCGCCATCTTGAGACATAAGATGTTAAGTCTCATTATGTCCAGTAGTTACTCTGGCTACAATATCCTTCAAACCGGAACACAACAGTGCATTTACACTTCTGTTTGGCGGGAGAAATAGTCATTGTGGTGGTACCTACCCAGGAGACCTCTCACATATGAGAGATCTACCTCCTCTAAATTCAAGATTCGAGATCAATAAACCATAATCCACCACGTTAGCCTAGTGCGGGTTGGCGGACTTTACATACCATAGAAATTATTTCAAATTGCTATGGTGCGCAGGTTTCCTGACTATGTGTCCTTCAACAGTATAAAGCGTGGTGATTGACTATCAATACACGACAGTCACGTCTGGTCCGTTACCAACAAGCCACCACGCATTTCAGCTCAGCAATCAGCTCTGTAAAGCAGTACATTATATATATTTATATTTATTATTATATTTTATTCACTGGAAAATAGTTTTCTTCTGCTATAAGGGTGCATTTCCATACACAACATTTTACCTGCGTTTATGCGCATGTCATGTTTTAATTTTTGTTGCGATGAATGGCGAGACGAGTCTGCCATTCGCCTGATGGTAAGCGATACGACCGCTCGTGGACAGTAGCAAAACCAAACAACACAATGAATTACAGAGCATTGCTTGGCATTGCTTGGCGTAAAAAAATTTAATGGTATGCAGGCTTTCTCACGATTTTTCCTTAACCGTTACTTTATTTTATTTTATTTATTTAAGGACCTCCAACGAAGGATACACGGCGTTATATATAATAAGCACAATGGTGTAGCGTTATTCTAGTTTACATTGTGACGTGATGTTCAATTACAGGAGACCGCAGCATGCAAATTTAAATATTTATACAATTTGGACGCCACACACGTAACGATATATAACTGTGCAAGTCTGTGTTTGCCCCAGTAGTTATACTGGATCTAATAGGTTTTAAAACTGTCTATGAATAAGGCCGTTAAAGACTAAACTACATATACTTTAAAAACGCAACTTATTTTCCTCCAATGGTAACCCACCTTAACACAATATACATCAAGATGTCACGAATGACGCGGACAAATAGATACGTTAATCGTTGTTGTCTGTAAAAAATATTTATTTCAATTTGCCGCTAATACCTTCAGACTTGGGGAGATAGGGGATGTAGCGACAGCGTTGTTTTTTATTTATTTTCTGGCATTGGAGAGACAATAAGACCAAAAGTGTTTTTAATTGGCATTATAGAATCCAATACAATGTGTCGTAAGAAATTGTTATGGTTTTTTGCGAAATTATATAGGTCTGTTCGAGACCTCAAAGAGAAATTTTTAATTGCATTGTGTTTGAAGTTAGTAATACTGCCGACCGAAAACGAAGCCAGGTGGTATTATTAGTGACTTCAGACACAACGCAACTAAAAATATCGCAAAAAAAATTACAATTATTTTATTCTTATTTCTTAAAAAAAAAACGATTTATATTTTTCTTAGTTTTACTGATCCTCGTATTTGGGTGATAAATACATAGTTTTCTGAAAATAATAATATACACCTTTTTATTTTTAAAGACGCAATGGTACGCAAAGGCGTAAATTACTATTTTCGCAAAAACTAGGTATTTACCACCCAAACACAGTGTTAATTTTTAGTTGCATTGTGTCTGGACTACTAAAACTACCACCTGGCTTCGTTTTCGGTCGCAGTCTTGACATACCCGGTATACACCCAAGCGGTCCATAATTCCTGCCTTTCCCAAAGGGACGCGGGTTAGAACATATTCGGATTTAGCTAAGATAAATGCTAATTTCCATAAAGAAATCCGCAAACGCAGCATTTGCATACAGCTCGTGTCAATGCCCCAGGGAGCGTTTTAATTACTTAAAATGCTGATGACAAACTCCTGGCGCAGTTGTTTATAGAAGAAGAGGCTGCGTGTTCGATCTCTCAATGAAAGTAATGTGATAATCAATAAAAAATAAATACTTATTGGTTTCTTAGATTTACGCGAATGTGTAGACATTGAAATGCAGTTGTAAAGCAATCGAAACGTCGGGAAGTTAAAAATGAAAAATTAAACAAATCCGTAAAAAATCGATTTATATCAATAAATAAATACACCCAACAGTCAGAAGCTTCAAGATATTTTTCGGTCTCACCAACACCCCGACCCGAAACAAATACTTGTGTTTTATTTCAATAAATAAATACACCCAACAGTCACTTACATAGTCCTGACCCCACTTATTTTAAGGGTATCAGAAGCTTCGAGATACTTTTGGTTCTCACAAACACCCAGACCCGAAACAAATACATATGGTTCACACAAACATTCGTCTTGGTAATCGAACCCGCGGTTACTCGTTTCACAGCAGGCGTCTAACCAACTGCGCCACGGAGGCTGTCTAGTATCATATTACTTGGTCTGAAAATATAAAAAAACCTTAGAAATTAAAAAATATGGAGACGAGCGTGTATGAAGAGATTAATGACAGTTGATGAAGCGAAAGAGGAGACCGTAGCACTTGGCGCTCAATAGTCTCTGCCTACCCTAAGTGAACATAGGCGTGAGTTTATGTATGTATAAAAATATAAATACCAATACGATTAACAAGGTATTATTATCCTTTAAATTTTTATCCATTAAAAGTATAATACAGCGTTTGAAAATCTCAACAAAATTTTCCACGCGTTCATTCCACCCCGTCTCCCCTCATCACTATTCGATACAAGCATCCCCTATATAAATAGCCTCGTGCAGCATCCCTTGTATCAGATTGTCGTGTGATCTCAAACGAACGAAATGTCTTTTCATTACGTCACTTTAGAACTGATTATAATCTGTCTGTTCAGTTGTGTTATTGCTTCTAGCAATGATCTTAAGGTGAGTTGTCTATTAATCTTTAATAATAAGTTTAAAGTGCAGTATTTAGTGCTTTAACAGATATCTGGCTTTTATTTAATTGGCTACAAGAAGTTCTGACAAGAATAAAAATATAAGCCTTAATATGTGGCTGAAAGAATTCCAAAGTTATAAAAACATAATGATTAAAAAAAAGATGTGTCTTAAATTTAAATATTGAACAAAAAGGAACTATAAAACTTTGGGTTTAGGTATCAATAGGAAAAATAATTGTAATAGAGTATAAAAAAATCATCAAAGATTTTAGTCACGTTTCCTTTGCATCGTAGTAAAGAAAAAAATAACAACTTTTTAAATTTACACAAGGGATCGAAAAGGAATTTAAAGCATAGAAGTTAACGTTGTGTGTTTATTGACTTCATAACTTTTCTAATATTTATATCAATTAATTTAATTTAATTTCATCTCTCTATTGGGTTTTACATTGGGACGTGCGATTTCCCGCCAATTAACCGTATAGCCAAAAGACAATAATAATACCGACACGACCACAAATTATTTTTTTCTTAAAGGATGAAGGAGACAGGGGGGCCCATAGTGACAGAGGAGCACTTTGGTTCGGCCCCAGACTCGGCAAACGTTCATTAAAATTAACAAGCGAAGACGACAGGTAATTAAAATTATTCAATTTTATTTCATCAGTTTGAAAATAGTAATTATTAATGTCAATAGATGGCGTTGTTTAATTTTGTATTAATATTACGGGAATATAAAAAGAAATTGTTAAATATAGAAAGTAGGTAATAACAATTTATCAATGAAGCCGTAACGATAAAATTTCATTAGTCTATTATTAATAAATTTTCAATTAATCTATCTATATCAGCCCATATACGTCCCACTGCAGGGCACGGGCCTACTCTACAATCGAGCGAATCGATTGAGAGTGGTTAGGCCATATAGTCCACCACGCTGGCCTAGTGCGGGTTGGCGGACTTACATATCGTAGAAATTCTTTAAAATCGCTACGGTATGAAGGTTTCCTCACGATGTTTTCCTTCACCGTTAAAGTGCGTGGTTTGATTGACTATCAATACACACATAACTCCGAAAAGTCAGAGGTGTGCCCTGGGATTTGAACCCGCGACCACCGTGAACATGTAGGCAGCCGCGTCTGGTCCGTTACCAACAGGCCACCACGCACTTTCAATTAATATAATGTACAAAAAACATAATTAAGGGTTTCTTAAACTAGGCTGAAAGCCCGAAATCAAATGCCAATGATATTACAAAACAACAGAACTAAAATGCAATTTTTTTTCAGACAAGCTTTCTTCAGGTTGTTAGAAGCAGCGGACACCCTAAAATTCTATTATGACCAGTTGCCTTACGAAAGACAAGTCGACGAACCTACGAAAGGTAATTAATATTTTCCACCTACTAACTACACTGCAGTTATTTAATACATTTAGTTTAACTCCCCATCACATTTATTAATATTTAAAACTGTCTATGAATAATAAATAACCTTGTTTTAGTGACAAAGAAGGTTATTTTCACTCCGAAACTCGGTAGGAGTGTGAGCGACGCCTTCCAAGAGAAGAATATCTATGATAATGTGGAATTCACTCTTCGATTGGGCAGAAGATTGTCTGAGGACATGCCAGCCACACCATCAGATCAGGAATAGTGAGTTTTTATTATTAATATTTTTGTAAATAAATCCAGACGAGATTGTATGAAGAGATTGATGAAAGTAGACGAAACGAAAATACTATGTGAAGAGCGAGCCAAGTGGAGATCTTTAGTCTCTGCCTACTCCTATGGGATACAGGCATGAAGGTTATGTATGTAAATAAAACCTATGTAAATAAAGAGAAAAAAACTATTTTTTTATTGCTGTGAATGGCGAGACGAGCGTGCCATTCGCCTGATAGTAAGCGATACGACCGCTCATAGACAGTAGTTAAAATAACACCATGAATTACTAAGCAATGGTTGGCAATCCACTGCGCTCTGCATAACATCGCCATAACAGACATAAGATGTTAAGTCTCATTACGTCCAGTAGTTACTCTGGCTACAATGTCCTTCAAACCGGAACACAACAGTGCATTTACACTGCTGTTTGAAGAAATAGACATTGCTATGGTACCTACCCAGGCAGCCTCTCACATATGAGAGACCTTCCACCAGTAAAAGACCTCAAGACACAGTGAGCTCCTTCTGCGTAGATCGGATCGCAAACAACAAAAAAATTTTTAAATTAAGTTTTTAATTTAATAATTGTAAAATAAGGGTAGTAACATTGATGATCACTGAGCGGATGACTAATACCTCAGTCCGCCCGTGACCACGAAAGCTGTAAAGCAATCGAAACGTCGGGAAGTTAAAAAATGTATTTCTTTCTAATTCGCGATAAAATCCGTAAAAGTTAGTATTATTTGAAATTGTATGTTTTGTTTCAGTTACCATCAAGATCCTGAACAGATCGACACCCGCACCAGGTATTTCTCTCCCAGACTAGGACGCACCATGAGCTTCTCGCCTAGACTAGGAAGGGAATTAAGCTTTGGTAAGTTTTTTTTTATTGCGATCAATGACAAGACGAGCATGCCATTCGCCTGATGGTGAGCGATACGACCGCTCATGGACAGTAGCAAAACCAAACACCATGAATTACAAAGCAATGTTTGGCATTCCACTGCGCTCGCCATCCTGAGACATAAGATGTTAAGTATCATTATGAGAGTAGTGTGGGTAGGTACCACCGCAATGTCTATTCCTTCAAACAGCAGTGTAAATGCACTGTTGTGTTCCGGTTTGATGGACATTGTAGCCAGAGTAACTGGACAAATCGAGACTGCACACAATAATAATGATTATTATTGTATCAGCCCATATACGTCCCACTGCTGGGCACAAGCCTCCTCTACAATCGAGAGAACGATTGAAACTTGAAAGGGGTACAGAATAATAATAAATAAGTAATATTAGATTATTAAGTTATTTGACTCATTTTTTTTATTGTAGGTATTTATCAAAAGGTATCCATATCCAAAATCGAGCAAACAAAGAATTTTGTAAATCCATTCAGAATCAAACAAGTAATAAACGTTTTAAATCTTGTAGTGGGAGTAAAAGAAATGGGATACAAAACAAAACTTGTGACGTCACTAGTTCTAATATGCATTACGGTGTGCGGGTGTGAAAGAGACAGTAAGATGTCCCCACTACGCTCCCACTCTTTCATTTAAAATACTAATATTTGCCTCATGTTACAAGATACTTTAACACTGTTTTGACAGAAATGTTTTATTTTAGTGGTATTTGTGTTTGTACGCAAAATATTACAAAAAATTGAACATAGTAAAATACCCTATTGTTTCAGATTTACCAGCGAACGTCCGGGTAGCAAGGAGCACGAACAAGACTTCAGTGAATTAAAACAGTTATAATTACCGCGCAATATTCATGTTTTGGACGAAATGCGTTAACTAAGAATGTATAATAAATTATTGTGATTTGAATAAGTTGCTTTCATTTTTTAACCGCGTTTAAAAATGAGGAGGTTTTCAATACGATTGGTATTTTTTTTGTACTTTTATTTAAATGTAATGTGAACTTTTTTGTCCCATTGAACAACTTTAGAATTCAGTTTGAGCAAAGAAGACAAAACATTCAATAACTAAAATAGGTTTTAAATCTGTCTATGAATAAGGCAGTAGAACTACTAGTTAAGGACAAATGGTTTTCTTATCGAATTGACTATTTCTTACATACATCATGACAAGGATATTAGAATAAGGAGAGAGAAAAGGCAGTCAGCTATTCAATTAAACCATATGAAAAACCATAATCCAGCCGTTAGAAACAGTTCAGTGAACAACAAGTACAGAAGAATTGTATATAAAGACTAAATTATACCGGGTATATTCAGACTGCGACCGAAAACGAAGCCAGGTGGTAGTTTTAGTGGTTAGAGGCGCAATGCAATCAAAAATTTCGTAAAAAATGCGATAGTTGTTATTGCAATTAAATATCATCGTGTTTTTCGTGGTAATAACCTAGTTTTTGCTACAATAATAATTTAAAACCTTGCGTACCACTGCGTGTTTAAAAATAAACAGGTGTACATTATTAATTTAGGAAAACTATGTATTTACCACCCAAATACGCGATAAGTAAAAAATTCAAAACATTTTTAGTTGCGTTCTGTCTGACGTCACTAAAACTACCACCTGGCTTCGTTTTCGGCCGCAGTCTGGATATACCCGGTATGTATATCATCATCATCATCATCATCAGCACATTGCAGTCCACTGCTGGACATAGGCCTCTCCCAAGGTACGCCACAGAGAACGGTCTGCTGCTTTACGCATCCAGTCGCTGCCGGCCCTCATGTATGTATGTAGTCCAAATTAAAATTGTAATATTTTTGCAGTATAGAAAAAATATACTTAAACTGTTGTTCTAAAGGTGCTAAAACTAAGAAACAAAAATACCTTCTTACACTAAGAAAGTGTTTATATTTCACCTTAATTCAAAACCTATAAAATTGAAGCCGTAAAAAACTTATTAAAGTACGTAAAATGCTCTTGTTTTGGATTTTGTGTGTAGGTGAGTGCAATTTCTTAATTTACCGCTACAAAATACCTAGATTTTTTTATTCCTGTTTCGAAAATGTAATGCAGTAAACGTCATAATAAGCGTAATGCCAGATTATAGATATGTATTGACTGAGAACAAACATTATTATTCATCAAAGGCATTCGACGTAGTAATGACAACGAAATTACCTGTTTATTTATAATTTGTTGACAGGGGACCTAGGAATGATCTAACATTCTTGGTTCTTCAGCAACGTCATTTACTGCACGAAACGCCACAGCAAACATTTTAATTTTCGTGGGACAATAATGACTTTGTCTATTAAAAATAAACAAGTTACATGTAATTTCAGGTCTCTTAACAATAATAACAAGCCAAGCCCATGGATACGTACTATTTGCTGCAAACTTAGACGATTTCCGAAGCATTGCCAAAAAGTTTATACCTGAGAAACTCGCTGATCAACTAGCTGAAATGGCATCCGAATCTTCAGCTAAATATAGACAGAATGCCGCAGAAAAGGACGCAATCTACGAAGAGTATGAGAGCGAGGGAGAAAGCACTACTAAAACTACCACAGAAGTACCTAAAACACCTGCCAATAAACGATACGTCATCAAAAATCAAATTCCCGAAGTTAATATTGACGAAATAGTGGAGAAAGTCAGAGAGAAATTGCTTAACGAGAAGCGTAGACCTAAAGAAACCACACAAAAGAGACAGCTGTACGAAAAGAATCGATACGTAGTGAAAAAACCTTATAAACATAACAAGCCGAATAGAGATTACAGCCAAAACAGTTATGAAGGAGACAACCCAGAAATTGTTGGAAAAAGACAGCCAATTGTCAACAATTACGAAGAAATGACAACTGAACATCGCAATGTACAAAAATCAAGACATAAAACAGAAAGAGACGAAATAATAACGCAGAAGGATAGAGAACAGAGAGAATATCAGGAAAGTGTCACACAGAGCGACGCAGAAATTAGTAATCAAAACGCGGACGGCAAAATATTCCACGAAGTAGACTTGAGAAATGCAAATGACAGTTATGAAGATTACGCTTCCCCACCTAAAGGAAACATATTCGACAGCAGTGAATCTAAAACTACAAGGAAAACTAAACCTTTACGTCAAGAATATAAGTTTAAAAATCCTAATTATGACGGAAGACCTAAAGATTATGATGACGTAAAAGCTAGAACTGAAAGCCTAATATACGATGAGAGAGAAATTCGCCAAAACCGGACAAGGGATGGCGCTATACGTAATGTTAATACCAAGAAAGGTAAAGGCACTATGATACCTACAAGGGAATATTATAAAATGAGCTCTCCTGATTATTATAAACAATTGCCAGTAGTGGCAGAAAAATATGACTTCAATGAGCCTTTACCCGAGAAAGACAGAGAGCCAGAAAAAATAAAATATATTGGTAACCCTCCAGCTAGGATCAATAAGAAGGTTAGATTGTAGTTCTAATAAAAATGTATAATTCGGGTTTTATATTTTATATTTCACAATAAGTTTAGTTAGGTTGGTACCACTGTGATACAGTCAACCTACGTGACGCTGTCGTTCCGTGAGTGAGATGGCTGGAGGTCCAAAGACCCTTATTTCCTCCCATCATTTTTTGTGTCCTATTTTGGTTGGCAATGATACGATCCAAATGTTGAAGAATAAATAAAAAAAAATACACCCAAGAGCCAAATACGTAGTCCTGACCCCACAGTAAAATCGAGTCTTGTGTCATATATCAGAACCTACGAGAGACTTCGGTCTCGCAACTACCCAGACCCGAAACAAATACCTGTGGCATTACATAAATATTTGTTTCAGTGCAGTGATCAATTCCGCAGCCTTTCTTCACAGAAGGCGTCTAATCAACTGCGCCACTGAGGCTATTTTAATGGCCATAAAACTTTTTATTGCGTTGAATGGCGAGACGAGCATGCCATTCGCCTGATGGTAAACGATACGATCGCTCATGGACAGAAGAAAACCAAACAATACCATGAATTACAAGACAATGCTTGGCATTCCACTGAGCTCGCCATCCTGAGACATAAGATTTTAAGTCTCGATATGTCCAGTAGTTAATCTGCCTTCAATGTCCTTCAAACCGGAACACAACAGTGCATTTACACTGCTGTTTGTCGGGAGAAATAGACATTGCGGTGGTTCCTACCCAGGCGGCCTCTCACATATGAGAGACCTACCACCAGCAACTCAAATTTTAATCTAACCAGCTAGTGCTGGTAACAATACCTAGTACAATAAACCATATTTTTTTAAATTTTACGACACTTTTACGGCACAAAATCAAGTAGAATTCAATCTGAAAAGGAATTGGAACGTGAAAAAGGTTTTATCTAAGTTACAAAATGGCGATAATATTTTTATTATTGTTCGTAACATTTTCAACCGCTTCTGTACCAATTGTTATGAAAATACCTTTAAAAGTAAATGATTTTAATCCAGTAAATCAATATATTTATACAAATCGAGGATTGCAACCTCTTTCGATTCAAAATTTAATGAGATACACGGAGTTGCCGCCGAAATTCACGATTAGACAAGGAATGAAGATAATGTTAGAAGGAGAAAGAAGTAAAAATGGCGGAACGGTGTACAGTGGCAGTTTCAACGCATTTTCTGGACGGAGAAGAATGATTTAATTTGTTTTTAATAAAAAATATTTAAGCAAAGGAATTTTATTATTAACACTTTCAGCTGAGCATCTAGGTATTCGAATGTTTATTGAGCGGTGCACTATTTTTTCATACAAAATTAATGATGATAAAATGTGCTGCTTTTCATACAAGCAAATATAATATGAAGTGTACAAAAACTTATCGTGGAGTGGCGCAAACAGTTAAAAAAATTTAAAATGATACGGCGCGTTGACGTAGTTTAAAGGTATTGATATAAGCCCCAGCCGTTTATACACGTTCTTTATAGAAAGATATATTTTTTGCTGACGTGATTAAACGTTGTGTCAATTAGCGTTGATAAAATTTTACGTTTTATGACGTTGCTTCGCTGAACGTGTTAACAGCTCATTGAGCTGCCGAAGCGGTTATTGCAAATAGAATCTACGTATTGAGTACGCAGTGTTAAGATAGAGTTCCTATGTATGTTGCATTAGGAGTTACTGGCGATAGAATAAAACTTCCAGTAGAATTAACTTAAATACATCCAACACCTAACAGTCTCATACATAGTCCTGACCCCACACTAAGATCAAGTCTTGTGTCGTATCAGAAACTACCAGAGACTCTACGGTCTCACAAACATCCAGACCCGAAACAAATACCTGTGGATCACACAAACAATTGTCTTGGTGCGGGGATCGTTGCGGCTGCTCGTTTCACAGCTGGGGCCAACCAACTAGCCACGGAGGCTCTCAATGGATTTTGTGATTAATAATAATTTTTTTTCCGGCGTTAGGTGTATTAAGTAGACGTGTTTTGCGGCATTTTTAAAATATAATTGTAATATATCAGCCCATATACGTCCCACTGCAGGGCACGGGCCGACTCTAATCGAAGCCTACGATTGAGAGTGGTTAGGCCATAAAGTCCACCACGCTGGCCTAGTGCGAGTTGACGTACTTTACATACCATAGAAATTACTTCAATTAGAAATTATTTGCAAAGAAAGTTAACCACGCAGACGAAGTTTGCGGACAGAAGCTAGTAAATAAATATAACAGTTATATCGACATAGTTTATTTTAAAATTTCCCTTGATACCGACATTCATCATCATCGTCGTCTTCAGCACACTTCTTTTTCGTTGGTCGAGTGTAGAATGTACTTCTGGGATTTTTCGTGGAACCTGGAAAATGATATTGTTAGTTTTGGTAACTTCAAAACGTTTATATTTATGTATGGCGAGACGAGCATACCATTCGCCTGATGGTAAGCGATACGACCGCTCATGGACAGTAGCAAAACCAAACACCATGAATTACAAACCAAGGCATTCCACTGCACTCGCCATCCTGAGACTTAAGATGTTAAATCTCATCATGTCCAGTAGTTACTCTGGCTATAATGTCCTTCAAACCGGAACACAACAGTGCATTTACACTGCTGTTTGGAGAAATAGACATTGCAGTGGTACATTGGCAGCTTCTTACATATGAGAGACCTACCACCAGTATTTTAGTATATAATTATGTATGTATCAATCCATATACGTCTCATTCCAGGGCACGTGCCTCCTCTACAATCGAGTAACGATTGAGAGGGGTTAGGCCGTATAGTTCACCACGCTGGCCTAGTGCGGGTTTGCGGACTTTACATATCATAGAAATTATTACAAATCGCTATGGTATGCAGGTTTCCTCACGATGTTTCCTTCACCGTTATAGTGCGTGGTGATTGACTATCAATACACACATGACTCTGAAAAGTCAGAGGTGTGCCCTGGTATTTGAACCCGCGACAGAATTAAGGTTAAAAGATAATCATCTTACCATCATAACCGGTGGTTTGTACGCAGGGCGGTCGAAATATTCTGGCTTGTTTCAATAGATTGGTGGTATTGGTGATATCCAGACTCCAGGTCGCGAATCTCTCTTTCAAAGCATGCTTCAGCGTTTTAAAACTTGGTTGCTCATCTACAATAAGCAAATACATGTATAGTATCGAGACTTTCGTAGTTTCTGATACACGACACAAGACACGATCTTAGTGTGGGGTCAGGACTATGTATGTGACTGTTGGGTGTATTTGTTTGTAGACTACCGGCCCGGTTGCAGACACTATTTGAGCCTAGTCCACATCAGACTATTATTTTCGCATTAACTGTTTTATATTTAAATTCAACGTGACGGCTTCCTTTATACTGCTTTTCTATAAGTGTGAAAGAGTAGCATTATTTCTAGATAAAAAGCCTAAGCATTGATTCAGGGTATCAGCTAGCTCTATACAAAATTTCATTAAAATTGGCCCATTTGAGCGGGAAGAATCGTTGGTCATTCCACGGAAACACTACATTTTTTCGGGATAAATAGCCTATGTGTCAATCCAGGTTATCAGCTACCTTCATACCAAGTTTCTTCGAAATTGGTCCAGCCGTTTGAGTGTAAAGAAGTAACAAACACACAAAGGAGGATGCCCATTTTACTATGAATGACTTGGTATCGGTACCAAATTTTTGTCCCTCGATGACACCTATTTTTTTTTTGTAAAATATATATTTTCAATAAAAAATTACATAATTGTCACCCAGGCCCGGAATTCTTGGAGAAATGAACTTGAAGGCCATTCACTCTGGTAGTAATCGTATGACGTTTCGTAAAATGTGACGATAATTATTTGATATTATAAAAAATTGTCGCTCGGGATAAAACAGGAAAACGTTTAGGGACGAACCATAAAAAATGATTAAATGAATTTTATTAAGCAGTATCGGTATTGGGGTCAACGATATTTTTTACCGATACCATGAATGGGTCTTCTCTTTCTGGCTTTATAATATCAGTAGGATAGGATAGGATATACTTACTTTTAAGAAGACCTTTGTATAGAAACATTAAAGAGCTTACATCCCATTGGAATAACCTTATCTGTAGATTACTAATTTGATACAGTATTGAGTAGATATCGTCTTTTGATGACCCCGTTGTATTCAGACTGATAAGCTGTACTAATCTGAAATACATACATACATATACTCACGCCTTTATCCCAGAAGGGGTAGGCAGAGGCGCCACCAGGACACCCACATTTCGCCTTGTATGTTCCGTCCCATGATGTGATAGCCTATCGCCATACCGGGCACAAATTCCTGACTACGAGCTGATAATGAATAGAAAAACCCAGTATCAATATCAAAACAAAACAATGGGAAATCAAACAAACATCAATGACAATATTAAATGGTAGGTCTGTCATATGTGAGAGGCCGCCTGGGTAGGTACCAACTACCACCGCAATGTCTATTTCTCCAACAAACAGCAGTGTAAATGCACTGTCATGTTCCGATTTTAAGGAAATTGTAGCCAGAGTAACTACTGGACATATTGAGACTTAAAATATTATGTCTCAGGATGGCGAGCGCAGTGGAATGCCTAGCATTAACATAATTCATGTTGTTTGGTTTTACTGTCCATGAGCTCGTATCGCTTACCATCAGGCGAATGGCATGCTCGTCTCGCCATAAAATAAAAAAAGTAGTTTCGAATAACCTGATAACTATAGGGTCTTTTACAACCACTCTTTTAGCTCTGGTTAAATTCTTCTTCTGTCCGGTAAGGAATGGTGTGATTAGGTCTTGACAATGGGTCCAACACGCCTGACTCTCCATGAAGCTAGAATCGAACTGCCTCCTGTAGAAAATGTCCACTGGTTTTGTAGTCTTCCTTTTACGAAGTCTTCTGTCCTTTTTCACGTTTCTGGCTTTCTTGTGAACTTTGGGATCTGGAACAAATATTTTCGTGTAGATATTTTCTTTACGTATTTCATTTGTAGACTGCCTCAGTGGCGCTTACGGTACGATTATAACGCTTACGTCTCGGGTTCAAATCCCGGGTGGGGCAAATATTGGATTTTTCTATCCATTACCAGCCCGGAAGGAATTTGTGCCCTATATGGCTATAGGGTCGCCCCCTAATGGAATACATAAGGCGAGGTGAAGGTGCCCTGGTAGCACCTCTGCTTACCCCTTCTAGGAAAATGGCGTGATTTTTGTATTTATGTGTATTGCGTGTATATTTGCAATTACAGTTCAAATGTAAATGATTTGTAATTTCCGGAATTCTATCCGGAATTAGATTATTTATTAGTCTGCGGTATTTATCCGTTTGGATAGTAAAATTAATAAAGATAGTCAATATTTATTAGCAGTGTTGTAGAAGATTTTCCTTGGCGAAGAAAAAACAAAAAATTCCATACTCTGCTGGTGGTAGTTCTCTTATATGTGAGAGGCCGCTTGGGTAGGTACCACCGCAATGTCTATTTCTCCAAACAGCAGTGTAAATGCACTGTTGTGTTACGGTTAGAAGGAAATTGTAGCCAGAGTAACTACTGGACATAATGAGACTTAACATCTTATGTCTCAGGATGACGAGCGTATTGGAATGCCAAACAATGCTTTGTAATTCATGGTGTTTTTTGGTTTTCTACTGTCCAGGGGCGGTCGTATCGCTTACCATCAGGCGAATGGCAGGCTCGTCTCGTCACTTATCGCAATAAAAAATAACTCAAAAACCAATATGTATGTGGGTAAGTCAATACGTAATGTTTCGTCACGACTGCATAGCAGTGGCATGCATTATTACAAAGGTAAGTTAATTGAAATAAAGAAAATTTTTACTGATTTTATCACGAATTTGGTTTAATTTTTTAACTTCCCGACGTTTCGATTGCTTTACAGCTTTCGTGATCACGGTGCGGACTAAGGTATTGACTGGACTGAGCGGATGACTTATAAAATCCATAAAACATAGTTTTATTTCAATGTGTTACATAAATAAATAAATACACCCAACAGTCACATACATAGTCCTGACCCCACACTAAGATCGAGTCTAGTGTCGTCTAACCAACTGCGCCACGGAGGCTGTCATTTAATTTTCAGATTCAGATTCGCGTGAATCTAAGAAACCATTGAGGTAAGTTAAGTTCTGAGTGCTGTTTACCATCACATTTGTCGTTGCATTTGTTGCTATATGCATTTGTCTTCAATATCTACGTTTTTGACAAATGTGTGATAGCGATAGACCAGAGTCGGATTAAATGTTGGGAGCGCCCTAGGCAAGCACCTCAAAGGCGCCCTCTAGCAGCTTTATTAAGAAAAATACTTCAAAGGAACGAGGAATCATCTTATTGAATAGTTGGTGACTGTACTATTACATGAATGAGTGAAGAACATCACTTCACACTTTGCTATATTAAAGAAGAAACAGTTTCTGTCACTCCAGATGATTTTGCATAGAAACGAAGACATCCGAAATCACGCGCGCCCCTTCGTAACCTCGCACCCTTAGGCACGTGCCTAGTTTGCCTTAGGGATAATCCGCCACTGGTCTAGACATTAATGATTAAAGCTACCAACCTGTTTGCACTTTAAACTTTGGCCGATCAGCATCAGTGGTCTTGAACTGCCGCAACATAAATCGGTGCTTCTTCTTCCGTTCATCGTCATTTGATATAGGAGTGATTGGCTGTACATCTTCGTCTTCATAGATATAGTCTGGGAAGTCATCTGCCACTGGGTTGACGGGTCCTTGTCTGACAATCTGCAACTCGTTCACAAACTCCTCTTTGAGAAGTCTCACGCGTTCGTGGATGCTTAATGTTACGTCTGTTCGTTTTGGATGGGTGTTTTGTATAGCTGTGAAATTCATTTATTTATTAAAAAAACCAATGACTTCCTCGGTGGCGTAGTCGTACTATGGTATGGTTAAAAAGCTGAGGCCCCGGGTTCGAATCCCGGGTCGGGCATCATGATACTGGATTTTTCTATACATTATCAGCGTGGAGTCAGGAATTAGTGCCCAATTTGGCGATAGGCTCGCCCCCTATCACATCGGGGGACCGAACATATAAGGTGAAATTTGGGTGTCCTGGTAGCAGCTCTGCCTACCCTTTCTGGGAAAAAGGCGTGAGTTTATGTATGTATGTATTTTACCAACAAGTATAGAGACTTTCCCGCTCACACCCTTCAATGCAACTCCTGTTAGCCAGGATCAAACATTCAAGCTTCGTGTCGAATAGTAGAGGAACTGTATTTGACTATCTATCTATCTATCTATATCAGCCAATATACGTCCCACTGCTGGGCACGGGCCTACTCTACAATCGAGAGAATCGATTGAGAGTGGTTAGGCCATATAGTCCACCACGCTGGCCTAGTGCGGGTTGGCGGACTTACATACCGTAGAAATTCTTTAAAATCGCTACGCTATGCAGGTTTCCTTCACCGTTAAAGTGAGTGGTGATTGACTATCAATACACACATAACTCCGAAGAGTCAGAGGTGTGCCCTGGGATTTGAACCCGCGACCACCGTGAACATGTAGGCAGCCGCGTCTGGTTCGTTACCAACAGGCCACCACGCACTTCTGACTCAAATCACGTATGTGATTGGCAAATGATTAATTTTCGTCCTTTATAGTTACTGTAGTCTGTATCATCACAAGAGGAGAATGACCATTCATAGTATCGGTAAAAAATATCGTTTACCCCGACAACGATACTCCTTAAAATTCATTATAGCATTTTTTATGGTTTGTCCTAATTATTATACGATTTCCTGATTCATCCCGGTCGACAGATTTTTATAAAATAAAGTAATTATCATCACATTTTACGATACTTCAGCCATTACTACAAATGGGGCTATCAGAGTGACTGGATTTCAAGTTCATTTCTCCAAGAACTCCGGGCCTGGGTCGCAATTATGTTTATTTTTATTGAAAATATATATATTTCCCTACACAAAAAAGTAGGTTTCGTCGAGGGACAAAAATCTTCGCACCGATACCAAGTTTCATAGTAAAATGGTCATTCTCCTTTAGCAAAAACGTTGAAATAATGTCACATACTTACTCAAGATAAATAATATTAAATATAAATACATTTTTAAAACTAAAAACTGACTGAAAGATACGTATTGCGTTTTGGAGCAAAACACGAGCATTAAAATGTCTTGATTAAAACCACTCAGGCATTTACAAACATTGGATAAAGAAATAAATACAGGGTATATCAAGACTGCGACCGAAAACGAAGCCAGGTGTTAGTATTAGTGACTTCAGACACAATGCAACTTAAAATTTCGCAAGCGGTTTTTCTTTTGTTATTTTTACTTATCGTCGTATTTGAGTGGTAGTTAAGTATATAGGTTTCCTAAAATAATAATGTTCACATTTTCAAAGACGCAATGGTACGAAAGGGTTACAATTATTATTTTGCAAAAACTAGGTATTTAAACCAACCGCACACGACGATATTTCAAAAATTGATAAAAGAAACAGTCGCTTTTTTTGCAAAAAATTTAGCAGCGTTGTGTCTATAATCATTAAAATTATTACCTGGCTTCGTTTTCGGTCGCAGTCTGAGTATATCCGGTATACAGGGTATATCAAGACTGCGACCGAAAACGAAGCCTGGTGGTAGTATTTGTGACTTCAGACGCAATGCAAGTAAAAATTTCGCAAAAAAAAATTTACAACTTTTTTTGTAAATTTTTACATAACGTCGTATTTGAATGATAAATTCATAGTTTTCCTAAAATAATAATGTACACCTTTTTATTTTTTAAGGTGCAATAGTAAGTTAGTGTTTAAATTACTATTTTCGCAATAACTAGGTATTTACTACCCCCACACAAAAGGTTTTTTAAAAAATTGCAAAAGAAAACTGTCGCTTATTTTGCGAAATTTTTATTTACATTGTGTTTGTAACCACTGAAACTACCACCCGGCTTCGTTTTCGGTCGCAGTCTTGATATAATAATAATAAATAATAAATACACCCAACAGTCACATACATAGTTCTGACCCCACACTAAGATCGAGTCTTGTGTCGTGGGTATCAGAAACTACGAGAGACTTTTCGGTCTCACAAACACCCAGACCCGAAACAAATACCTGTGGATCACACAAACATTTGTTTCGGTGCGGGGATCGAACCCGCGGCCTCTCGTTTCACAGCCGGCGTCTAACCAACTGCGCCACGGGGGCTGTCATGTTTGTTTATTTATTTTTATTTTTATTTTATTTTATTTATTTTAGAGAAGCTTACAGACAAATAACAAATACAAATAACTAATCTTACATATAACTATAGCTAATTACAAGCCTCCACCGATTTATAAACACGATTGTTACCTCTTATAATTCTTCTTATTAACTATGTAGTACCTAATATAATACATTAATATTGAAATAAATACTAACTTGAATTTACACTTTCAAACATTTAATGTTCAGCCATAATTATAACTTGAGAAATATTCTTTCGTTAATACATGTTTAACTTTATTTATTTTTGTACAAAATAAGTCAATATCTAATTTAGGGTCTAATCTATTAAAAGTATTTGAACTGCGTATTAAAAACGAATTTGTTCTATAATTTGTATTAGCGGATGGTGTGCATAATAATGGTCTTAATCTAAAGCTCAGCTGATTGGTGCGCATCGATAACTTTGAGAGAAGGTAAGGACAGTCAATAGATCCTCTGGCCAATTTCATTAGAAAACATAAGTCATTTATGCATCTTCTATGTTCCAGTGGAAGAAAATGATACCTCTTACAACGATGATAGTAGCCGGACGAGACTTGTTGTGCCTTAAAGTCTAAAAATCTTAGGAATCTCCTTTGTATCTGTTCTATCCTAGCAATATATACATTGTATTGTGGATTCCAGACTTGTGATGCGTATTCCAACTGACTACGTACAAAAGAGCAATATATAATTTTTATAGGCTTCAGTGTTCGAAAACAAGCAGCAGTCCTCATAACGAATCCTAAGGATTTAGTTGCCTTCTTAACTATATGTTCTATGTGCTTATTAAATTTTTCTGTCATACCCGGTATGTTTTATTCAATAGGTTACCTATGGTAAGTGATCACTGCATGAACATCCAGAACGCTTGGATCATCGAGGAGTTGCTGGACCATCACGAGATGGGAGTGGGAAGGAAGAAGGATGGCAAGTGGAAAGCGTTATTGGGCACCCGACAATCTTACTCACCTATCTAAAAGCAAACCAACAAACGGCAGTGTAAATGCACTGTTGTGTTCCGGTTTGAAGGACATTGTAGCCAGAGTAACTACTGGACATATCGAGACTTAACATCTTATGTCTCAGGATGGCGAGCGCAGTGGAATACCAAGCAATGCCTTGTAACTCATGGTGTTGTTTGGTTTTGCTAGTGTCCATGAGCGGTCGTATCGCTTACGAATGGCAGGCTCGTCTCGTCATTCATAGCAATAAAAAAAAAAAAAGCGACGTTGGAGCTGTCACTTGCCGTCGATATCCTGAGAGACAATGGTACCGCCCCGGACGAGCCTGCTCATTCATGCTGAGGAAAACACTGAAAACAGCGTGGCTGTATTTGAAGATTGATTATTTCGGTGTCCAAGTACTTAACGTTAAGGATTTGAATGTTATGATGTAGATGAGTAGATAGAAACGTTAGACGTATGATATTGAATGCAGTTTAGGTGAGAGATAACGAATGAAAGTACTAAAGAGTAAAAGAGTTAGAGGATGAATGTTTAAGATGTTGAAATAGAAAAGGACGGAATAAGAGAGAACAGCCTGGAAGACGATAGAACGACGTTCGACGAACGACGTTAAGACGAATTAAAACTGTATTGAATTATATTGAAGAACATCTCAACGATCATTATTTGATTTGACCCCAAACGGAACTAGTCCCACATAAACCAATGTTTTATCAAAAAGAGTGGTACATGTACTATGTCTGTCTCTGTCACTCGTATGCTCCACTATATTCCGTCTCGCTCGTGTTGTGTTTGGAAATACATATGCGCCGCACAGACTTTGTTCGCATACCCGAAACAGTATTTCCTAGGGAATGACCGACTGCCTCGGTGGCGTAGTTGTCCTACGGTATGGTTACAATGCTGAGGTCTCGGGTTCGAATCCCGGGTCGGGCAAAGTGATATTGGGTTTCTCTATTCATTATCAGCCCGGAGTCAGGAATTTGTGCCCGATATGGCGATAGGCTCGCCCCCTATCACATCGTGGGACGGAACATACAAGGCGAAATGTGGGTGTCCTGGTGGCGCCTCTGCCTACCCGTTCTGGGATAAAGGCGCGAGTTTATGTATGTATGTATTTCCTAGGAAGGAATACTCATGATGAAAAAAAACACATTGTGAATTCAAAAGAAGATATTTTATTTGAAAAAGCAAATTCTTCTTTCTCGCTTTAAATTGAGGGTTGTTTATGATTCTGCTTATGTATCTGCTATTGCCTTCAAATGCGTGTTTTCACCTTTCATAATCATTCCAACTTTGAAGCATTCTTTTATTTCTACTTCTTCGAACTCTGTGGACAAATAAATACACCTAACGGTAACATAGTCCTGACCTAGACTCAGATACAAATCTTATGCCGTGTATCAACAACTACGAGAGACTTTTCGATCTCAACACTGCATCAGCCCATATACGTCCCACTGCAGGGCACGGGCCTCCTCTACAATCGAGAGTACGATTAGGGGTTAGTACAGTCCACCACGCTGGCCTAGTGCCAGGCGGACTTTACATCTCATAGAAATTATTTCAAAGTGCTATGGTATTCAGGATTCGTCAAAATGTTTTCCTTCACCGCTATAATGCGTGGTGATTGACAATACACACATGACTCCGAAAAGTCAGAGGTGTGCCCTGGGATTTGAACCCGCGGCCACCGTGAACATGTTGGCAGCCGCGTCTGGTCCGTTACTAACAAGCCAGCACACACTTTTTCGAAACACACCCCAAACAAAATAAAGGTTACACTAACTCATGTCTGCTTGGATCACAGCGCCCTCTATTCTATCGATCTATATCAGCCCATATACGTCCCACTGCAGGGCACGGGCCTACTCTACAATCGAGAGAATCGAGTGAGAGTGGTTAGGCCGTATAGTCCACCACGCTGGCCTAGTGCGGGTTGGCGGACTTACATAATAAGTATTCTACATAATAGTACTCTCTATTCTACAATAAGCATATTTATTTCACAAATAGCTACCGCGCGGAAACTTCGCCTGCGTGGTTAACTTTATTTCAAATCTCCCATCCCGTTATATCCCGCCCGCCTCGTCTCATTCTCACTAATGGAATGTAATCCATTCCCATCCCATCCTTTTGATTATAAGAAAGTAGCAAATATATCGGAATTTTTTCTTCATCCCACGGGAACACTAAACTTTTCGGGATAAAAAGTAGCCTATGTTACTTTTAATACCTCCAAGAATATGCGTACAAAGTTTCATGATGATCGGTTGAGTAGTTTTTGCGTGAAAGCGTAACAAACAAACTTACTTTCACATTTATAATATTAGTAGGGATTTTGCTTGCAGGAGTAAATGGGGCAACAATGTTTTTTTTGTTTCAAAGAATGGCTAGAAGAGCATGCCATTCGCCTGGTAATACGACCGCTCATGGACACTAGCAAAACCAAACACCATGAATTATGAACGCCTGGCATTCCACTGCGCTCGCCATCCTGAGATATAAGATGTAAGTTTAAATGTCCAGTAATTACTCTGGCTACAATGTCCTTCAAACCGGATCACAATACTGTTTGGCGGGACAAATAGACACATTATACAATAGAATCACATACCATAGGAATGTTATAATAAACCACTTATGTTATAATTTATATATTCAATATTGCCTTCCCTCCCTATTCGAGACTTGAATTATGAAATCAAATGAAATTTGGGAGAAACATTTTATTCTAATGGTATTTACTGGAGGCCTATTCATAGACAGTTTTAAAACCTATTTTAGTTGTCGAATGTTTTGTCTTCTTCGCTCAAACTGAATTCAAAAATCGTTCGAAAAAGACAAAACTTTCGATTCAAATAGTTTTTAAAACTGTCCATGAATGAGGCCGTTTAAGTCTTTGGGTGAATCATTAAATAAAATAACATACCTGGGATAATACTCTCGCAGTTCTCGTTTTCCATGACGCATTTGTTGATGAATAATGTGGCACATCTGTCGATCCTGCTTACCCCGCAGACGGGCTGCATCATGTCTTGTGTACAAGTAACTGGACAGCCCGTCCTCAAATACATTACGTAGATCATACAGAATTTCGGGCTTACTACATCGTATTCTAAAAAAAACATTGACACTGAGAGCGTTCAAATCTTTGGTTCCAATTGTAGCGTGATCTCGAAGCTAGGGCGGATCCAGGGGGGTCATGGGGGTCTGCCCCCCTGTGCTGACTCCGGTTTGACGGATTTTAAAATGTGTCGTTGATTTTCACATGTAAAATCGTAAACATATTCACTAATCACAGGTGTTACTTCTAAATAATCACTTTAAAATGTATAATTGTACTCGAATTCAAGTACTTGTCTAGAACTATATGACCCCTCCTGCTTGAAAGCTGGATCCGCCCTTGTTTCGAAGTGGGCACCAGTGGGAAGTCAGTTAGGGATGGCGCGTCGCGTCGTAATGATTGGGAATAATGGCAAACTTGATATTTACCAGAAAATAAAATCAGAAATGAGCTTATCCGACAGAGAACCATGGTTATCGACATAGCCCAACGGATTAGCAAGTTGAAGTGGCAGTGGGCCGGTCACATTTGTCGGAGAACCGACAACCGTTGGGGTAGACGTGTTCTCGAGTGGAGACCGCGCCTCGGCAAACGTAGTGTAGGACGCCCTCCAGCCAGGTGGAGCGACGATATTCGTGGGGTGGCTGGTAGCGGTTGGCGACGATGGGCTGAAGATCGAGAACAGTGGCGTGCTATGGGAGAGGCCTATGTCCAGCAGTGGACGCAGAAGGGCTGATGATGATGATGAGATATTTACCACCCAAACATGATGATATTAAAAAAATGCAAAAAAAAACCTGTCGCTTTTTTGGCGAATTTTTTTATTGCGTTGTGTCTGTAACCACTAAAACTACCACCAGGCTTCGTTTTCGGTCGCAGTCTTGATATACCCGGTATATAAATATATAAATACTCAAACGCCATTTAAATATTAAGTCCCACTTAATCAGTACATTTAAGCGGGACTTTCGTAGTTAAGTGCGACTTAATATATGAGTATTCGGGCGCAAGCGTTTCATTAATAAAAATGTTGTTTTTTGCCCATAAGTGAAAATTGTGTTAAGTCAATACTTATTAAAATCCCAAAAAATGGATCGTCAATTCTTAGATTCGTATTCTTTTAAAACAGTTTAACTCATACTTACTCAAACTGCCTCTGTAACTAGCGCATTGGTTGTTAAGCACAATATGACAGGCGCTTTGAAACCATTTGAATTTCATATTCTTTCTGTTAAGTCCACAGGCAAGTTTATGATAATCATTGCAATGGTAGGGATCACAGTAGTCCATCCAGGCTGCGTGGAAAGGCTTTCTGAACCTGTTCTTCCAAGGTATTGACATTTCAGGTTTAAAAATTACATCTGAAATCAAATGAAATCTAATGAATTTTAAATGTAATAATGACCAATCCGTGGTGCTTTACAGCTGGCTTCTCCGGCTGTAAATGTCTTTATACGAGGTTATTTACTTCTTTAGTTCATTGTTTTGTCACCCGCTTTATTAGGGAGGGAAGTGGACAATAATTTATTTCCAACTCCTATTAATTTAACTTTGTGATTGATTTCGTTGCGGGTTAAAGACAAGTTAGACATTCCCGGAGACTCGCTGAGCTTCAATGCTCAGTGTCATTATAATGCGTGCCACTGTTGATCCTGCGACACAGGAGTTGCAGTGGCGAGTGTGAGGGCGGGACAAAAAAATCTGAAATCAAATACGTAGATATTTTTTGTTCGTAATGTTGGCAATGCTTTAATAGAAAATTGAACTAATTATTTAACAAATTCTGTTGGTATTAGAAAGTATGTTTAGTATACCGTCTAAAACGAGTTTCAGTGGAATTGAAATTCCGTAAATTATTATTTTTCTCAAATAATTCGTGTATGTTGGACAACCTGTCAAATGTCAGCCAATTGGAGGGCAGAAAAAGGTGGTCTGGCGCCACCATTTTTATTTTGAAGTACCAGAGCTCACTCTATACGAGTACTTATTATAAATACCGTACTCAAAGAAATTAATCTAGCTTTTTGAAGGAACGATGACCGTGATGAAAAAGTAATAATTTTTCTATTCATTATCAGCCCGGAGTGTATATGTGCCGGATATGACGATAGGCTCGCGCTATTACATTGTGGGACGGAACGCTCAAAGCGAAACGTAGGTACCAGCGCAATGTCTATTTCTTCCTACAGCTGCAGTGTAAATACACTGTTGTGTTCCATTTTGAAGGACATTGCAGCCAGAGTAACTGGACATAATGAGACTTAACGTCTTATCTCTCAAGATGGCGAGCGCAGTGGAGTGCCTAGCATTGCTTTGTAGTTCAGTGTTGTTTGGTTTTGCTACTGTTCATGAGCGGTCGTATCGTTTACCATCAAGCGAATGTCATGCTCGCCTCGCCATTCATTGCAAACAGGTGGAATATCACTATGACATAGTACCCTGCTTTTTAGCTTTCATAATAATACATACAAATAAATAAAGCTCATAATTTCTGCTTCACATATTATTTTATTAATAACTTACTTTTGAATCTATCTCGGATGTAGTTCGGGTTATCAAACTTGGCTGCTGGACTGAAATAAAAATAAAAATACACCCAACAGTCACATACATAGTCCTGACCCCACACTAAGATCAAGTCTTGTGTATATCAGGAACTACGAGAGACTTTTCGACCTCAAGTACCAGACTCGAAACAAATACCTGTGGATCACAAACATTTGTCTGGATGCGGTGATTGTACCTGCCTCACGTTGCACAGCCGGCGTCTAACCAACTGCGCCACGGAGGCTGTCAAAGGAGAATGACCATTCATGGTATCGGTAAAAATATCGTTGACCCCGATACCGATACTGCTTAAAATAAACTAAAGCATTTTTTATGGTTTGTCTTTAAACGTTTTCCTGTTTTATCTCAGGCGACAGATTTTTATAAAATAAAGTAATTATCATCACATTTTACGATACGTCAGCCATTACAAAAAATGGGGCTACGAGATTGACTGGACTTCAAGACTCAAGTTCATTTCTCCAAGAACTCCGCGCCTGGATCGCAATAATGTTTATTATTGTTGAAAATATTTTTTTTCCCTACTCAAAAAAGTAGGTTTCATCGAGGGACATAAATCTTCGCACCGATACCAAGTTTCATAGTAAAATGGTCATTCTCGTTTCAAAAAGTCCTAAATGAAATATAACTTCAAAAAACAATGCTTACTCGGTTTGATTATATTTCACAGGCTTCTTTCTATTACCGAAGGAATCTGGAAGATATAAATAAATACACCCAACAGTCACATACATAGTCCTGACCTCACATTAAGATCAATTAAGTCTTGTGTCGTGGGTATCAAAAACTACGAGACTTTTCGGTCTCACAAACACCTAGACCGGAGACAAATATTTGTGGGCCTCACAAACATTTGTCTCGGTGCGGAGATCGAACCAGCGGCTTCTCGTTTCACAGCTGGCGTCTAACCAACTGCGCCACGGAGGCTCCCACATACAAATTTTCAAACAACACATAAGGGTTATACCTAAACACAATGCAACTAAAAAAATTGCAAAAAAGCGGCAATTTTTTTTGTTTGGGTGGTAAATACCTAGATTTGTGAAAATAGTAATTAAAACCTTTGCGTACCATTGCGTCTTTGAAAATATAAAGGTGTACATTATAATTTTAGGAAAACTATGTATTTACCACCGAAATACAACAGTAAAAAAAAAACAAAAAATAATTACGATATTTTTTGCAAATTGTTTAGTTGCATTGTGTCTGTAATGGTCCGTATGTCAACCTGAAGGCCATTACACCCAGAGCTTACGAAAACATTTTAATGGCGCAACGAAAGAAAATATATACTTACATACCTAAAACAAAAGTTAATTGAAGAAGCCAATACAAGGTTGATTTCATCTTAACTTCAGTAAATGAATATTTTCATCGACTTTTACTAAGAAATGCGGATTGATTTATCAAATGGGGCATTTTATTGGTAATTTCCTGTAATTGCTTGATTATAAAAAGCCTTCATTATTACCAGTGCGTGGTGGCTTGTTGGTAATGAACCGAACGCGGCTGCCGACTCGGTGGTCGCGGGTTCAAATCCCAAGGCACACATGTTTCTTTTCGTGGTCATGTGTTTGATAAATAATCAATCACAACGCACTTTAACGGCGAAGGAAAACAGTTCGAGAAAAACATTAGGATCTTAAAAAAAATCTTTGGTAGATATAAGATATGTGAAATGCCTTGGTGGCGCAGTTGTACTATGATACGATTACAATGTTGAGGTCTTGGGTTCGAATCCCGGGCCGGGTAAAGTGATATTCGATTTTTCTATTATCAGCCCGGAATCAGGAATTCGTGCCACATACTGGGACGGAACATACTAAGCGAAATGTAGGTGTCCTGGTAGCACCTCTGCTTACCCTTTCTGGGAAAAAGGCGTGAGTTTGTGTATGTATGTACATTATTAAATACTGGAAGCACACTTAATCCCATTTGTATGTGTGCCGTAGAAAGCACAGACTAAGGAGTAAGTAGAAAGCTAACGTGGCAAACGTCGATTGGCTACGCTTCGGAACTTTTGCGATGTCAAAGGAACAACGAACGTGAGGCTTACGTACAGTCAAGAGGGGTAACTTTAACCTAGTCTCAAATATTTGATTTTTATTTCATTATAAATTATGCTTCTATTAATTACCTTAATAACCGGCAAAAACGGTGTGATTAGAACGTGTTTTATCCAGTTTTAAGATATTTGCACAAAGTTATTTGCTATTATTAAGATTACGTGCAATGTAGGTACTTTTAGGGATAAATTAATAGTGAAGGTGACCTCAATATTTCATCCCATATTGGTACGGCTCGTTGGTTATAATTCGATACAGAATATTTACTTTTCATATTCTTAAAATTTTAATATTTATTTAAAGGGTATATACTAACAATAAAGTTTAGAATAACCGGTTTTAGAGCACATTGTTATAGAATTTATTGTCTATACTCTGGTATTACCTGGAAAAATCATCGTATAGTGAGTTCGTAATCAGTAGTAAAAGTATCGATTTTATTAATCGATTACAAAAAAATAAAGTAATATAAATTAATCCGATTTCTTGATAATATTTGTAGGAAAGATATTTAGTTTTACATCAAAAAGGTAAGTTTTCGAACCAAGTTTAAACTAAATTCGAACCAGACATTGAGCTGAAACAATTTTCACATATTTCAAGTGGGAATTGATTAAGCAGGAAAACACGTATGAAACAATTTCAATAAGAAAATAATTAATCGGTTGAATACGTGTACATTCGATTGTACAAAACAATCGATATACAATTTTGTATCGATTAAAACTGACATTGTGAAAAGGTCTTATTTGGAGCTGTCTGTCATTGTTTTTATTGTAAAACAAATCAGTATTGTTTATTGTTTCGCGGACGAAAACGGTTTTATATTTCTAATGTGTATGGTTGTATCCAAATCGAAGTTCTATACAAGGTATGTAAAAGCGTTGCTTATCTTCATAAAAAGTAATTCTTACGGACAATATTGTGCGTTTTAATTTCTCCCGGCATAGTGCGAACGATTATCCGCGATCCATTTTGTGTTTTTTCGAAAATAAAATATTCCGTCATAAAATCAATTTGAGGTAAAAATTGTATTTTTATCGTTATATCATTTATATATCTAATTAATTAAAAATAGGTTCAATAACTGATTCAAGCTTTTATGGTTGCTCTAGCTGCATAAATCGATTGATTTGACCTCCATTTCCGGAAAGTAAAAAGAGCAAAAAGTTTTTATTTTCAAAATATTAAGGCATTCAGGTAAGTAGTGCGTTTAGATAAATTACTAAGTAAAATACATATTACAAGTTACTATTCTTACTTATTGTTATTGTAATTATATTTGTTTAATGAATGTTAATATATTATTTTGCCGCGAAAATAAATTATTAGGTATAAAAAATATTGTGGCTGAAACATCAAACATGTGCATAAAAACGATAAAAAAGAATTGATATTTTAAAAAAAGGAACATATTGTTTCCTTTTTAGAAGAATAAAATCTACAAAGATTTCATGAAGGGGTATAAATTCAGTATGAGGTATATATATAACCAGATATGGTTAGTCATTTCATCTCACCTCAAGAAATAATAACAATATAGGCTCTTTAATTGTTCTGTGGGATATTATTTGAAATCCTTGCATAACACAGCCATTACAAAGATTCTAATTGGAATCTTACAGGACTATCAAGTTTATAAAAAAATAGGCAGAATGTTCAAGATTCCCTGCCCTGTTTATATGTTTTTTAATTGATTTAAAAATTGCTATTGTGAAATTTGAATTACCTAATTAATTTTTCTTTCTTGATATGATGAAATTAGTTTTACTTTCATGAAATGTGGAGTTTCATAGCATAGATATATTAGGTAAATAGATTTTGAGTTATTTATTTTTCACTACAAAAGAAAATTTATTGAACTGTGTAGATTTCAATAACAATCATATTGAGTATAAAAAACAAATTGGTTTTAAATGTGAGTATGCTTATAATTGGTATATATTGTTAGAAATCAGGAATCAAACACCGGTATGTCTTGAAATAACTATAATAGGGTATTTGACTCATTTTTTTTTATTGGATTAATCAAAAAGTATCCATATCCGAAATCTAGCAAACAAAGAATTTTCTAAATCCATTCAGAATTAAAAAAGTTAGAAACTTTTAAAATCTAGTAGTGGGGGTAATAGAAAAGGGATGCAAAACAAAGTAAGTGACGTCACTGTGCATTATAGTGCATAATAGCGTGCGGGTGTGAAAGAGACGGTAAGATGTCCCCACTACGTCCCCACTCTTTCATTTAAAATACTAATATTTGCCTCATGTTACAAGCTACTTTATCACTGTTTTCACAAAACTGTTTTGTTTTAATGGCGCTTCTGTTTGTCTGCAAAATAATACAAAAATTCGATTTTAGTCAAATACCCAATTGTTATATTCATATCATAAATTCCAAATACAAAAACATTGAGTGTTTTTTATATTCCCTCTTGAGTGCAAAGTGATGTCTGCATGGCGGGAGTTTTGACATTAAGGTTTTAACATTGAGGTTCTATGCAAACAGGTTTTAGTATTAAGGTTTATTCAAACACACCCATTATATAGTAAGACATCAATTAATTTTTTAGACAATCAATTAAGACACATATAGTCACTATTTGTGTCTTAATGATTATAAATTATTAATTGTTAGCAATATACATTTAATATGAACAATGTATCTCAAAACATAAACATATAATACTATCTTATTTGTTACGCTGTCTATATATCAATAATTTAAATAAATTAATTGATATGTTTTTTTCTGTATATGTTCAGAGAGATATGACATTCACAATTCAGTGACTTTTCAGTCTTACTAAACCGAAGTGGAATATTTAGCATAATATTTAATATATATCTCATTACAGAAGTCTCTCGTTACACAGCTGTTTTTTTTTTATCCACTGACTAGCGAGAAAAGCATGCCGTTCGCCTGATGGTATGCAATACAACTGCTCATAGACAGTAGCAAAACCAAACAACACCATGAATTGCAAATGATGAACTGCTCTGAATTTAACTGCGCTGCAACCTCTGTATAATTACTGTATTGTAAACTTGTTTTGAAATGAGCAACGCTAGAGTTTCTTGGCCGTTCTTCTCTGGTGAAAACAGCCTTGTGAACCGGGTGGTAGTGGGAAAAAGTGACTGAATCTAAATAATGTATGACATTTCATGGGTTCCATCAAATATTTTCATTTAATTTAATTTCAAAACAATTTTTGGCATTCCACTGAGCTCGCTATCCTGAGACATAAGATGTTAAGTCTTATTATGTCTAGTAGTTACTCTGGCTACAAAGTCCTTCAAACCAGAACACAACAGTGCACTTACACTGCTGTTTGGCGGGAGAAATAGACATTGCAGTGGTACCTACCCAGGCATCCTCTTAACTATGAGAGACCTACCATAGCTGATGTCAATTAATGTTTTATTTTTGTTGAACTAGGTAGTTTTAATCAATTTGATTCCATATGCCTATCTATAGAGTTCATTTTTAATTATTTAATTAAATGCTTGTGTAATATAAGAAATATTGTAACAGAACATTCATAGAGGCGTTATATTATAGATTTTACATAGGAAAAAAACCCCATTGTATTGCCTTATCACATATGCGTGTATACATGTGTATTGATAAACAATCTCCACACACTATAACGGTGAAGGAAAACATTGTGAGGAAACCTACATACGATAGCAATTTGTATGGCAGCCGCCGTATCGCAGTTAGTTAGACGCCGCGCCGCCTGTGAATCGAGAGACCGCGGGTTCGATCCCCGCACCGAAACAAATATTTGTGTAATCCACAGGTATTTGTTTCGGGTCCGGGTGTTTGTGAGACGGAAAAGTCTCGCGTAGTTACTGATACCCACGACACAAGACTTGATCTTATTGTAGGGTCAGGACTATGTATGTGACTACTGGGTGTATTTTATTTTTATTATTTTATTTATCATGAATTTCTATTGTAAAGTCTGCCTATCCTTCATCATTATAGTGCGTGGTGATTGACTATCAATACACACATGACTCCGAAAGTCAGAAGTGTGCGTTGGGATTCTAACCCGCGACCACCGTGAAAATGTTGGCAGCTGCGTCCGGTCCGTTTGCCAACAGGCCACAAGCCACATTTTTAGTTTTTAAACAATGCCTATAAATTAATTCGTGCATATCTATTCTTATCAGCTTGTCCTTGGCAATGATGAGTCAGGGAGTGTATTTGTGGTTTTAGTCAGTGTTTTTGCCTATAAATAATACCTACGAGTATATTATGCGCGGCGTTAATGTGCTTTATAATATTTATACGTACATACATACATAAACTCACGCCTTTATCGCAGAAGGGGTAGGCACAGGCGCCACCAGGACACCCACATTTCGCCTTGTATGTTCCGTCCCATGATGTGATAGGGGGCGAGCCTATTTCCATATCGGGCACAAATTCCTGACTCCGGGCTGATAATGAATAGAAAAATCCAATATCACTTTGCCCGACCCGGGATTCGGACCCGTGACCTCAGCTTTGTAGTCCTACCGTAGTACAACTACGCCACCATAAGAATAAGATATATAGACATACCAAAATAAGAATGAAAGTGTTAAATACGCAGAGGTGTCACACATAGTTCGCCAAGCTTATTCTAAAGGAAAGCAAGCTACGACAGTTTTAAAAATTTATTTTAAAACGAGTATGTATGTTTGTACGCTCTAATCTCAGGAACTACTGGTTCGAATTAAAAAATATTTCAGTATTAAAAAGCCCATTTATCAAGTAAGGCTATAGGGTATTTTTTATCCCGGGAAAATGTATATTGTATATGTATACTTTTATCACAGAAAATATTTATAATGTTATTAAATTATCAGTCCATAATTGATCAATAGGCCACAGTTAGCAGTTAGCACTGACTGTGAAGGAGAGGACGCTGCAATCCCCGCATCGAGACAAATGTTTGTGATAATGGTGGTAGGTCTCTCATATGTGAGAGGCCGCCTGGGTAGGTACCCCCGCAATGTATATTTCTCCAACAAACAGCAGTGTAAATGCACTGTTGTGTTCCGGTTTGAAGGACATTGTAGCCAGAGTTACTACTGAATATATTGAGACTCACATCTTATGTCTCAGAATTGCGAGCGCAGTGGAATACCAAGCATTACTTTGTAATTCATGGTGTTTGGTTTTCTACTGTCCGTGAGCGGTCGTATCGCTTACCATCAGGTGAGTGGCAGGCTCGTCTCAACATTAATTGCAATATAAAAACGAGAGGTTTGATCTCTGAAGTTAGAGAAATATTTCTGTGATAGGTGCGTGGTGGCCTGTTGGTAACGGACCAGACGCGGCTGCCTACATGTCCACGGTGGTCGCGGGTTCAAATCCCAGGGCACACCTCTGACTTTTCGGAGTTATGTGTGTATTGATAGTCAATCACCACGCACTTTAACGGCGAAGGAAAACATCGTGAGGAAACCTGCATACCGTAGCGATTTCAAAGAATTTCTACGGTATGTAAGTCCGCCAACCCGCACTAGGCCAGCGTGGTGGACTATATATGGCCTAACCACTCTCAATTGATTCTATCGATTGTAGAGTAGGCCCGTGCCCTGCAGTGGGACGTATATGGGCTGATATAGATAGACAGGTATTTGGTTCGGTCTGTTTTTTTCTGGGTCTGGGTGTTTGGGAGACCGAAGTCTCTCGTAGTTTCTAATACACGACACAAGACTCGATCGTCTGGGGTCAGGACCATGTAATCTGTTGGATTATTTATATTTTATTTATTTAACTAATATTACTTCTCTTTTTAGGAAAAATGGATGAGTTCTTAAAGGAGGAATGGGTAAAATATTTAATGGAAGATTATTGCGTGAACAAAGCGTTTCTTAAACCTACATTCCAATTAAAACCACCCGATAAGATATACAAAATAAACGGGACGGAATTCAAAGAGTATTGTAATACAAGCATAGACAATGAACTTGTAAACTTTGAAGTGAGGGAAGAAGAATTGACTGACAGCGACCGCAGGGCGAGACTAGCGACATCTGTTGGTGAGAACATTGTTTTTCTTACTTTAATTAAACTTTGTGCCATGCTAAAGATTATGTTTTAACGGCCTTATTCATACAGTTTTAAAACGTATTTTAGTTATCGAATGATTTGTCCCTTTCGAACGACTTTTAAGTTCAGTTTGAGTGAAGAAGAAAAAACATGCGATAAAAAAATCGGTTTTAAAAATGAATAAGCCCTTAATTGTTTTGTTATTATCAATTTTTGGATAAGATAAGTCTGGTATGGTTATAAGTAGTTTAAGCATTGCGAAGGTATGAAGCTATTGCTCACTTTGTCATAATTGGTTCTTAACGGAAGGAAAGACTGCAAATGGATAGAAAAATATGACCGCCTCCGTGGCGCAGTTGGTTAGATGCCGCCAGTGAAACTAGAGGCTGCGGGTTCGATCCTCGCACCGAAACAAATATTTGTGTGATCCACAGGTATTTGTATCGGGTCTGGGTGATTGTGTGGGGTCATTACTATGTATGTGTCAGTTGGGTGTATTTATTTATTTATTTAGCGTTACAAACTTATAAAAATAATTATATAATTATTTTTAAATAGTCGTCTCGTGGGCTTAGTGACGCCATGTATGGACTATTAACCTTGAGGTCACACGTTCGATTCCCAGTTCTTATACTAGCATTGCTTGCGGCTTCACCCGACTGAAAAAGGTTTTCTGTGTTAAAAGTATACATAAACATTTTCCCGGGATAAAAAATACCTTATAGCCTATATAAAATATTTTTTAATTAGAACCAGTAGTTCCTGAGATTAGAGCGTACAAACATACATACTCATTTTATATATTATATCTTAAGACTGTCGTAACTTGCTTTCCTTTAGAATAAGCTTGGCGAACTGAGTGTGACACCTCTGCGTATTTAACACTTTCATTTTTATTTTGGTATGTCTATATATCTTATTTTTATGGTGGCGTTGTTGTACTACGGTACGATAACAAAGCTGAGGTCTCGGGTTCGAATCCCGGATCGGGCAACGTGATATTGGATTTATCTATTCATTATCAGCCCGGAGTCAGGAGTTTGTGCCCGATTTGGCGATAGGCTGGCTCCTTATCACATCGCGGGACGAAACATACAAGGCCAAACGTGGGTATCCAGGTAGCACCTCTGCCTACCCCTTCTGGGAAAAATGCGTGAGTTTAAATATGTATTTTTTTTTTCAGACACGTCATCGGATTTAACAATAACAAAAGTAGCGAACGGTGTGGTGGTAAATTCGGACGTTTTCATCGGCGACCACAGCTGGAACACAGTGGTGCCGATAGAAGAGGACTATCAATGCGCTGTTTGTGATACCATAGTGACGCAGCAGGAAATCGAAAGCCATATAACCAACGAACAACATCGAGAGAAACTGAATAGATGTAAACCTCTACCGGAGTACGAATTGAATGTCGTGAGAAAAGTAAGTTTGTTGTACACGTGCTGCCATCTGTTGTAAAGTGTGAGAAGCTTTTATATATGTGCTGCCATCTTTTATAAAGTATGAGAAACTTATATACATGTGCTGCCATCAATAGGAGTGTTGTGGAAGTATGTTTTAGTGTAATTGTAATAGATTTATAGTTCTCAAAATGTAAAGCCTCCTTAGTGACGTAAACAACAATTGATACTGTTAGAAATGTTTAATATTTGTCAGCCTCTGTGGCGCAGTTGGTTAGATGCCGCGTTTTCAATCTCTATACTACGACAAAACTAAAGGAGAATGTCCATTTTACTATAAAACTTGGTATCGGAGCGAAGATTTTCGTCCCTCAATGAAGTCTACTTATTTGTATAGGGAAAAAAATATATTTAAATAAAAATAAATATCATTGCGATTCAGGCCCGGAGTTCCTGGAGAAATCCAATCACTCTGGTAGCCCCATTTGTAGTAATGGCTGACGTATCGTAAAATGTGACGATAATTACTGTATTTCATAAATATCTGTCGCCCGGTATAAAACAGAAAAACGTTTAAGGACAAACCATAAAAATGTTATAATAAATTTTAAGCAGTATCGGTATCGGGGTCAACGATAGTTTTTACCGGTACCATGAATGGGCATTCTCCTTTTCTCGAATGCGTTTTGAGAGCGAAGTCTCTCTTAGTTTCTTTCGACACAAGACTCCATTTTAATGTGGAGTCGGGACTATGTATGTGACTATGTATTTCTAATCTTCAGAATTCATTCATTCAATTCAGCTTATTTTAAATAATTCATTAGTTTCATATGATTTGCTATTTTTTTAATTATCTTTTGAGTTATGCTTGTTTCCGTTGACTAAATATCAGCCTTATTCAGACAGATTAAAAACCTATTTTAGTTATCGAATGTTTTGTCTTCTTCGCTCAAACTGAATTCAAAATTTGTAGGGGACTAAACATTCCATAACTAAAGTACATTTTAAATCTGTCTATGAGGCTGTTAATGATTGCCCAATGTAATAAAATATTCAGGGCTACACTGTAATTACAATCACCATTTTAGTATTAACACATTGGTGTATAGATTGGCTTATAGTAATAACTATCTAGTAACTCGGTATCCAGACAAAGTTGTAAAAGGTTTTTGCGATACTTTAATATTCGTACTAATAGTTTAACTTATAATGAATGAATAAAATAAATAAGAAAAGTTCTCGTGGCAGTATATAAAACAATTCGACAGCCTCCGTGGCGCAGTTGGTTAGACGCCGGCTGTGAAACGGAGGCCGTTACGATCCAACACATACGTATAAAGGGTGTATCAAGACTGCGACCGAAAACGAAGCCAGGTGGTATTAGAGACTTCAGACACAATGCAACTAAAAATTTCGGAAAAAACAATTGTAATTTTTTTTACATACATACATACATAAACTCACGCCGTTATCCCAGAAGGGGTAGGCAGAGGTGCCACCAGGACACCCACATTTCGCCTTGTATGTTCCGTCCCATGATGTGATAGGGGGCGAGCATATCGCCATATCGGGCACAAATTCCTGATTCCGGGCTGATAATGAATAGAAAAATCCAATATCACTTTGCCCGACCCGGGACTCGAACCCCAGACTTCAGCTTTGTAACCGCACCGTAATACAACTACAGTCAATTTTTTTATGTAATTTTTTTCTGGGTATATGGTTGGTAAATACATAGTTTCCTATAATAATAATTAACACCTTTTTATGTTAAAAGACGCAATGGTACGCAATGGTTTAAATTACAATTTTCGCAAAGACTTGGTATATACCACCCAAACACGATGATATTTTTAAAAAAATCTGGCGTTTACGATACGATATTTTTGGTTTTATTGTGTCTGAAGTGACAAACTATCACCTGGCATCGTTTTCGGTCGCAGTATGGATGTACCCTGTATATTCGTGTGATCTATTATTTCCCGATAACCGAAAAGTCTTTCTGACACACGTTATAAGTCTTATCTTAATTGAGGTCACTGTATGGGACTGTTGTAATAATAATGTATTTTTTATTGCAATAACTTAAGTTTATACTCCAAAGTTTAAAATGTCCTTTAAAGCAAACATTGCTTTTGTTACCAAATTTCGCTTCCATGACCAAAGCTTACAATTCTATGCTTATATTTGACAAATCCTTGCGAAGTTATTTGTATTTATTTTAATCCATTTCATTGCAAAATACCATGCTTTTTTCCAGATCAAAACCCATAATCACTGTGGAATATGCAACGTTATTGTAGTATTAGAAGTAGAAAAACACCTTCACACGACAAACCACAATCGAAACTACAACCACGCACTTAATAAAGCCTCAGCACTGCGTGTCAGTGATAACGATAATGAAACTGCACCTAACACTGCACCTACACCCCCTGTCTATAATGGTCCAGTCCATATCCAAAACCCTGTCAATAATTCATTTAACATTAGACCCAATTTCATTAATCCCCATCAGTTCTACGGTAACGCACTGTTCTATAATGGACCACACCATTATAACCAAATGGTCCATAACCATAATGTTCCTGGTAATAACCAAATTAGACAGACCATAACCAATTATGAGATTCTTTATGGAGCGATGCTTCGTGCGTGTGGCCCTCAGAATATGCGGCCTGCTATAAACATTCCGAGGCCTGTCCATAATGGACCGATTAGTAATTTTACGATTGGACCAACTACTGGTACGGTTCCTATGTGGCCTGCCCCAAACATTCCTGGTTTCGCTAATAATATACCCACAAATAAGAATATGCCGCTCAGTAATAATGGCCCTGTTAGTAATAATGGACCTGCTGGTAATAATAGTCCTTTAAATCCAAAGATGTGGCCTTCTTTAATTCGTGGACAACCAAATAATGAAATGGTCAGTAATATTCCGCCTAGTAATAATGGTCCTGAAAATAAAATTAGCTGGCCTTGTTTGAATATTCCTGGACAATCCAATAATGGAACGATTAGTAATATACAGCCTAGCAGTGGTCCTATAAGTAATAATGGAATTGTGGCTCAAAATAAATGCCCTGCTCTGGCTGGACCGGCAGATAATAAAAAAGCAATTAACAACAATGGAAGAATCAAAAAAATCGCACGGTCTAAGAAATTGAAAGTGATCACTGTAAATGTCCCGAATAGTGATAATGAAAACAGTAATAGTGCGTCTACCGATGGAACTAATAATACACCGGAGATTGGACCCGTTTATACGGAAGTTGGACCCGTTAATACGGATATTGGACCCGTGAATACGGAAGTTGGACCCGTTAATACGGAAGTTGGACCCACAAGTGCAATGTCGTACGCATCGGCGGCAAAAAAGATTGTGGTAGCGCCACCAGAGTTTCTGCTCAAAGAATACGACAAAAAGGTTGTAAAAGTCAGATTTGATTCGTGGAATATGATCATAAATATAAAGAATAGAGCCTATTATTGCATGGCATGTAAAATGGATGTAGTTGACAGGGTGGAGCATTGTAATACTGAGACGCATTTTCTGAATGTCCAAAGATGCCACATAGTAGATGCGTTCGAAGACTATTTTATAAGAAAGGTATGTTTTTTTGTTTTCTTTTTCTTTTTTATTGACTTTGTGTTTTTTTTTATTTAGGTTGTGTTTGGTTTATTTCGGAAAACAAAACTAGTGACGTCACTAGTCTTAATATGCATTACAGTGTGCGCGTGTGAAAGAGACGGTGAGATTTCCACACTACGCTCCCACTCTTTATAAAATACTAATATTTGCATCATTTTAAAAGCTATTTTAATATTGTTTTGATGTTTTATTTTAATGGTATTCTTGTTGTTACGCAAACAAAATCGATTATAATCTTATACCCTATTTTTGCATTCCGCGAGAAATAGCTAATATGAACCTTTTTTGTTACTTTTTTTATTTGTATTATGTATGTAAATATGACTGCCTCGGTGGCGTAGTTGTACTACGGTACGATTACCAAACTGAGGTCTCGGGTTCGAATCCCGGGTCAGGCAAAGTGAAATTGGGATATTATAAACTAATATTAAATTTATTTGTTTTTCGGTAAACTTCTTGTTTATTAAGTTTATAATTTTTTTATGGTAAGAAATAAAAAGTAAAAAACCCCCAATAACCAATGAAAAATAATGATGTATAAAGAGAACCCTAAAGAATGTAATGCTTTACAAGAAGCACTGAATACTGAGATTAATGGAAACTATAGAAAACCCAGGGAAAACATGAACGAAGAAAATTAAACGAAAAACGATATCGATATTTTAACAATTTGATCTACAAGTATTAGAAGCGCTGGCTTTATGTCGTCAAGGAAGATATGAGAGTCAATGGCCTTAATATTGAGGATGCCGAAGACCGGGCGAAATGGAGGAGACTCAGCCGGAAGGCGGACCCTGGCACCGGCCGGGATAACGCCTAAGCAGAAGAAGAAGAAGAAGATCTACAAATATTCATTTCGGGTCTGGGTGACAGTCTATACAGGGTATATCAAGACTGCGATCGAAAACGAAGCCAGGTGGTAGTATTAGTGACTTCCGAAACAATGAAAGTAAAAATTTCGCAAAAAAAATCGACAACTATTTAGTTTGAAATTTTTTACTTATCGTCGTATTTGGGTGATAAATACATAGTTTTCCTAAAATAATGATGTAGACCTCTTTATTTTTAAACACTCAATGGTACGTAAGGGTTTAAATTATTATTTTCGCAAAAACTAGGTATTTACCACCCAAACAAGACGATTTTTAAAAAATTCTACAAAAATTATCCGTCTAAAACGAGTTTGAGTGGATTTTTATAGACCAAACAATTTTTTTGCTTTTATCAAATAATTCGTGCATGTTGGACAACCTGTCAATCAGCCAATAGGAGGGCAGAAAAAGGTGGTCTAGCACCACCTTTTATATCTACGTTTTTGAAATACCAACGCTCCGTTTATATTATAAATACTACGTACTGGTGTTGCATGAATCAAAATAGTGTCCAAAGCTTGGTTTACTTAAACGGTGTTTCATTTAGTCGCCCTCGTTTTTGACACCTTTTAATTGCGTTTGCGCAAAGCGAGTTTGCACCAGTCTCGAAAATTGGAATGTAGGTTGCGCAATTATTTGCCCACACACGTTCTAGTATACTGGTGCAAACTCAGACTTGCACAGGTATTGTTACGTGTGTGGCGGCATTATGTATTTTAACATCCTCCAAATTCGAGGTGTCAAATGCATTCCAGAGCGTACTATTTGAAATATCGTGTGGTGCTAGTCGATTGAAATATACTAGAGCTGACACCGCGAATAAAAAACAAAAAAACACCCACTGCGGTACTGCTACTACTATCTCTGTCACTCCTACACAATTTACTATCTTGCCTTTCGCTTCACGGATACCTGGCCTAATAGGCACACAGATTTTATTCGCGATGTCTGTTCCAGTATGTTCATATTTTGTTGCAGGATAAATGCAGATATCATTGACAATAGATTTTTTTAAATTTTGTATTTTTAGTAATATATTTTCTTTTGTTTTCAGGTGGACGACAAGTTTTACCATTGTGGACATTGCAACAATCTAGAATTTTCTCCTGACATGGCTCGACATATAGCTATGTACCATCCGCAAGCGAAGAAAAACAATATAAGTAATATAGAGGGAAATATTAGAAGCGGAAACAATTCAGGAAGACAAACTCCCACAAACTTCAGTGTGAATGTTAGCGATAATGCTGCGAAAGCAAGCGGCAATGCTGTCAAAATTAGTGAAAACACTGACATTCGGGATAATGTTGTAGCTAAATCATTACAAGAAGCGATTAAGGGTAAAGAAACAATTCAATCTAATGATTACCCTGGCGCTGTCAAACCTAGTGGCACTGTCAAAGCTAACGCACCTAATAAAGAAGCTTCTGTCAAAGTAAATGCATCAGATCCTGAAAGGGCTACAGACAGTCCATCCAGTAAAACCAGCGATGGGAAATCTACGAGAGAATCAGAAAACCCAGAAGTAGTCAAAGTCGCAACAGAACCAGCAAAATTCAGCTATTTTAGGAAATCAAACGTATTTGCTAGTGATATAAAAATATGCCCTTTCGATATGGAGTTAAGGATCAATTTGCTATCTTATAATACGGTGTTTCTACACGCTGATAATCTTGTATGTGGCCTCTGTGATGCTTTGGTGCCTAAAGATGACCCGGTGCATCATATATGTGGCACGGTTCATACGGAAATATTAAGATGCACCCCTTTTATATGCAATTTCAACAATAACTTGATACGAGAGGTAAGTTTTTAGTATCTAATGTTATGTAAATCAATGGTTGTAGATCGACAGAAGATATATGTAAAAAACAAAAGATTAATAACAGAATTGGTAATTTTTCGTGAATTTCTATGCCCTTTCATGTACTTCTAACAGCGTGTTTATAAAATTTGATGAAGTAGGCGAGGCATAAAAACGTAACAAATAAAACAAGAAACTCCCTTTCGGATTTATAATCCAAAGAACTAAATTTTCTTACTGTTTTATTACTTTTTATTTCTTTTCAGATAAAGGACCGTCTTCACTGCGCCATTTGCAATGTCTTCATGAATCACGACAATATATTCAACCACATAATGAACCCGCCACATACTACGCTATTTACTAAAGCTTCTGCTGGCGACAAGCCTGGCACACAGGCATCGAGTGCCAGTCCAAGTCCATTCAGACCTCCCACTCCGGCTACATCTATGCCTGGGCCAAACATGCCAGCACCTATGGTTGGCCCCATGCCAGGGGGTAATATATCAGTGCCAACTAGCATGCCTGGACCGATGCCCAACCCAATGTTCGGATGGTGGCCGCCGTTACCTCAATGTGGCATGCCAATGCCAAATCCGATAATGCCAGTGGCACAGTTCGCGCCGCCAGTCTCCTATCCCGTCTGGCCGTATGTTTTCCCACGCTGTCCGGCTCCTCCCCTTATGGTCCCGGTGCAAACTCCTCCAGTACAGACTGTTATAGGACAGCAACAGCCAGCGCCTACAAAAACCCCGGATACTACAGAAGATGGAACGAAACCGAAAAAAAAAGCTGAAAGTCCCGGAACTAATGTCCACGCGATGGTTTTCACTATGGGCGGGTCTTACAAAGCGGAAACAGAGACGGCAGAAGAAGAAGTGAAGTTAAATGAGAAGAAAATAGACTCTAATGTTATAAAGGAAATAGCTAAGGTAAAAGAAAAAGCGGCTAAAAGTAGTGACGTCAAAACAGACCCCAGTCTACTCGTGGACAAAGAGACGATAGCCAAAATAAAAGAAACGATAAAGAAATTTGAAATTGACGAGCTTAGTAAGGAACCAAGTGATAGTAAGACTGAGAAAGAAACTAAGGTAAATGTAAATAAATCGGACGAAAGTAAAGTTATAGAAGGTAAAAAGATAGCTAAAGAAGACGCTGTAAATGCATCTATAAATAAAGAACCTAAACAGGATATAGTAAATAAAACGCCGGATTTAAATGAAATTAATGAGACAAATGCTGTTTCCAGTGATGTCGCGTCTAGGATTAAAGCTGATATTCTTGCGCTGCTAAATGATAACATAATACCAATTGTTAAAGATACGATAGCCCTAAATGATCCCGATTGGGAAGACAGAATTACGTCACATAAAACATTTGCTAACGAACCGACTAAAACTGAAAGCTCTGGAATAAAAGATTTTAGTCTAGAAAACAAAAGCCCTTGGAATTTCAACGAAAAATTCAGCATTTCAAATTTCGCCAAAGAATTCAAAAGTGACAGAAGTAAAGAACATTGTGAAAAGGATGAGTCACCTACTTTAACTCCTAATAATGGTATTGTTGCAAATATACCTAAATCGGATCCTTTGGACTATGGGAATGATCCTTTAAAAACGATAACTGTTAAATCAGAAAACGGTTTAATAGGAAAAACAAATTTTGACGCAAATAAACTTACTCTGGATTACGATCCAACCGCTTTTGTCAAAGCTATATGGGCGGAGACTCAAGAAGAAATTATTACAGAAAACAAATCGTTGGAAGACAGGACATATTGGGACGCAAGTGAAAAAACAATAAATAAAGATACATCTACTAAATATGAACATAACGGCGTGATTAAAAAACTTAATTTAGATAAAAGGAAACTGACTTTTGAAAATGATGTTAAGACACCCACATCAGATGACTCTATAGCTCTTTCAAATACAGATCAAAAGAAAATAGCCGACAAAGCGGCTAATATTCCTACAAGTTTAGATGAAATAAAATTAGAAAAGAAAAAAATATCCTGGCAAGAAGATAAGAAACACAAGGAAGTATCCAAAGACAGTCTTAAAAATAGATCTACGGTTGACAGTAAAAAAGGTGTAAATAAGTCTTCTACAGATTTAGAAGATGCTCCAAAAACGCAGGAAAATACAAAAAACAAAAAGTCTCATAAAGTACCCGCAATCGAAGAAAAGTTAAAAGTAAATGAACCAACTACAGATCTTAATGAACCTATAACACCTAAGGAACTCGAAACCACTGTACTTGACACAGAAGACTACACCCTCGACGACGGATCGTCTATAAATGAATCCACGTCAGACATAAATGAAATAACGTTAGATTTAAATGAACCGTACGATTTGGAGGAATACATCTATCTGAAACTTAGAGATATAATGTTCAAGATATCTTTTAGTGCTTATAACAGTCTAGTACCTTCTGGAGATGGGAATAGGTCCTGTTTTGTATGCTGGGAGCAAGTTATGTGCCAGGATTTGAAACATCATGTCGCGAGTGCCAAACACGACGATAATTTGAAGAGCTGCAAATTTATGTACCATTATAAATTGAATTTAATTCGATGGGTGAGTAATCTATTAATTTATTTGTAAATTTATTTTGACTTGTAGGTCATTATTTGACAGCTTCCGAGGCGGGTCAGACGCAGGTTGTGAAACTGCTGCGGGTTCGATCCCCCTCCTAGTCAAGTGTTTCTGTGGCCCGCAAGCTTCTGTATGGGTTTTGGGTATTTGTGCAACAGAAAAGTTTCTGATACACACGATAATTCCAAGTAAAATGATTAGCAAAGACAATCAATTTATTGTAACCATCATTTTTATGTTTTGGTGAGCCCTCTTAGAAAAGTCCTTATTTTTTGATTTGTTGATGTATGTCAGGTGTTATTTTTTTGCGTTTTATCATTATGCTAAAATAATTCACGAAGCAAGAAGTTTAGCCTATTTAAAACAAAATTTCATTAACAAAAAAAAGTGTTTGAGAGGCCGAAGACTCTCGTAGTTTCTGATACCCACGACACAAGACTCAGCGTGGAGTCAGGACTATGTATGTGACTGTTGGGTGTATTTATTTACAACAAAACTTCATTTTCAGAAAAATTCAGCCTACCACTGCGGCGTATGCAACGTCGTCATCACAACAGGCATTCAAAAGCATTTATCCTGGCAATACCACACATTCCAACTTGAAGAGATCAAGAGGAGCCCCCGCCAACTCGCCCGGGACCTGAAGAAGGGGGAAGTAAAGCAAATACGACCTTTTATGACCAAGAAAGTGTATACATGCACTAACCCGCCTAAATTGGTTAAATTGAATTGTGAAAACATTTTTTAAGAAAAGGGTTGCCAGTTTTTTAAGTTTTTGGTGGAGACATGGTAATTTTTAAATTGAGTCAAAAGTTCTTGCAAAAAATATATTCTACGTTTTTATTAAATAGATAAGTCATTAAAGTATTATTTTCTTATTACTTGATTTTAAAATATTTTATTTTTTATTTTGATAGGAAACCTACATTTATAAAATTTATTGTCATAACTATTTTATTTTATTTAAGAATAATTTTGCATTTTACTTCTAAAAATATTGATTAAAAAATAATTTTAACCATGTAGCTATAGGATATATTTTTTATTTAAGAGATTACAAATTGTCTCATTTCATTTAAAATTATTTTTCAAGTTTTACTTTGACATCTAATTAATTAATTTTAAAGTGTTTTTGATTGACTTATTGTAATTGTGTTTTATTTAATGTCATGTCTCCATCTATATATAAAATCTATTGCCTATAATATTTATTAACCATATCAGAATGTTAATTAAAAATGGCAATTAGAAGAAAAGTAAAAAGGATTTGCACAAAGCGACTAAGTGGCCATACTAAAACCATAAGCTTGAAATATTAATAACAAGAATGAAATACCAAAATAGTATAAGAAAAAAATATTTTTAAAATCTGTTGAAAAATAAATAATAATTAATATGTACTTTTTAAAATTCGATAAATACGTTTCTATACAGATAATTACACACGTGGATCTAACGACCGCACTAAGAGACGTTAAATGTCAATTAAATTGTTCCTAAGTATAGATTTTCTTCGTAAAATCCACACTAAGTAATGATTTAAATGACATTAAATGTCTATAAGTATGGCAGTTACACCGGTAAAAAAAATATCTGAAAATATTACAAATAATAAACGATAAATTATCATGCTCAAAATCGAATATACACAAGTTGAACCCGAAACGCGACGGTTCACTGTGAGGGGTCTTGCACTATCGCGTAAAGGTCTAATGACCTTTACGCGATAGTGCGCGTAAAGGTCACTATCTAATCACATTAGGCGATAGTCTAATGACCTATCTAATGACGCGTGGCGAAATTTGGAACTACAAATAAAAATTAAAAATTTACCGGGTATATCAAGACTGCGACCGAAAACGAAGCCAGGTGGTAGTTTCAGCGGGTACAGACACAATGCAACAAAAACATTTTGCAAAAACAGCGACGGATTTATTTTTAAAAATTTTTAAAAATCGTCGTGTTTGGGGGTAAATACCTAGTTATTGCAAAAATAATAATTTAAACCCTTACCTACCATTGCCTGTTTAAAAATAAAGCGGTGTACGTCATAATTTTAGAAAATCTATGTATTTATCACTCAAATCCGACGATAAGTAAAAAATTACAAAAAAAAAATTGACGATTTTTTTGTGAAAGTTTTACTTGCATTGTGTTTGATATCACTGATACTACCACCTGGCTTCGTTTTCGGTCGCGGTCTTAATATACCCTATATACAAAGTGTTGATGTCATATTGACTTTAAATCACAAGGTCATTATAAAAAGTAAATAAAAACAAATTAAAATGATTAGATTTTATATCACATTAAAATTGATAAAATGAAATTTTCAAACAAACTAAATAATAAAATAATTTGATTTAAATAAAACACGCTTTATAAGGTATTTACTGACCTCATTTGACCCGAGGATAAGAGCGGCAACAGCGCTTTTTTTCGTCGGCGCGGTGATTCCTTTGTAGTTTTTAAGCGTAGTTTTATTCGTAGAATAAGAAATTCAATAAAGCACTCTCAGCCGAGTCACAATTTACACAAATAAACTAGGTCAACATTTTTTCATTAAATTGAGAGCTATGATGCATACACAAACTCAGAAACTATTAATTTTGCGCCGGTGGATAAAAATAGCACGTCGCGCGAAATATTACTACCACCAAACATAACTTAAAACTCAATTAAACAAAATTTTCAATTGTTCAAACGGTCCTCCATTAACCCTAATGAACATGCTGTCTTCGAATTTGCGGGACATCTGCGTGAGGCAGCATATCTTTCTCGATACGGTCGTAAAGCTCGCGCTGAATTTTGTTGGCATTCGCCATAAATTAAAATCATATCTGTGTATTCCAAAGCTGTAAATCACGACATCGTGAACATAAAATGCTATCGTAATTCCTAATGAGTTGTGAGCAGCGCATACAGATTCACTTAAAACATGTACGCCTCACTGACGAGTGACGAGTGGCGCACGCGCCGACTCCCGACTCGCCACCCCCGCCCCTGCCCCTCACGCCCGATCGTCGACCCCCGACCCCCGAACCTTGACCGTCGATCGCCGAGCGCAGTGTTGCTATGTTAGATTTTCAAAACTACAGTGGAAGTTTCGTAAAAATACAGTAGATGGATGTAAAATACAGTAGATTAGACCGTTTACTGGGCTTTTTTCATAGTAAACGAAAATAAACATCCTTTTTTAAAAAAACACAAATATTTCGTAAAATGATAGTTAATCGCTGTGTGTGTCACTTTTATTAAATTATCGGTCACAAAGTACTGTAAATATCGTTCCATGGTGTGGTTAAAAACTACGGATGGCTCGGTGAATAATAACCCTATAAAATTATTTTGAAGCAATAAACGGGTGGTAAGTGTTAAAAATGTCTCCTTAGTCATATTGCAGTATGTTCGATACTAACTGCATACTATCGTTTGATACATATTGGAGTAAATGTAGTACAAATACAGTTTTAGTTTAATTACGGAACGAAATGTAATTACCTTGCAACACCGCCCAAACGTCGCGGGGGAATCCCCGAGCCGGCATGGCGGGGATGGATACACGTTTAGGGATGCAACATAAAAATATCGTCAATAAATATCGATAAATTGAAATATGATAATCTGAAAATATTAATATTTAAATACTTTTAGGACAGTAAATGTGTAAATCATATTAATTAACACAGTTATCAAAACATTATTCTATGCGTGCTAAAAAGACCTCGGTACAAATCAATACACCAAAAGAAAGATACAGGAATAGTCATTTTAATTTTTTTTCTAAGCAGCAGGTTAAAGAATGCCTCTCAATATTCCTCATACTGAATGAATTTGCGAATGTTGCTACATGACCCATTTGCAATTATAAGTAGGTTTGGAATGTAGATGCGAGCTTTGTGTATCTCCTGTTATGTATCCAAAACAATTTTTATTAATGTTGTGGATAAATTTGGGATTTGAATGTGAAATTTCAATAATAAAGTTTGAATTATATCGATAATATCGATATTGTAAGCTGCCACCCTAGCCTCATTCTGATGTTGAATTGGCAACGTCGCACTGCGTTTCGAAAGACATTTATTTCATAAATCATAATATGAGTTTTAATGTCTTAGATATTAGGTCTAAATTCAATTATTGGTATAATTTTTGTAATAATAACACCCGAGTTGTATTTTTTTCGCACTTGCCGTTTATTACCCGTTTGTGTCAATGACCTAGACAAATCGCTACAGCAGGTGGTTAAATATGTAAAAATAAAAAAATATCCCGTGGCTAAACGGTTGATGATAAATTAATAATATTTGGTGTACGCACTATTATTGCAATACCCTATATATGGTCCCAAAAAAAGTGAATATGTCACCGACACTTTGTATAAATAATGTATTAATCTAAATCGTGGTAGAATATTGATATCGTGTTTTAATAAAGAATCTTGATCATTGAAGTATAGCGAGGGCATCGCGAACAATCTGTGCGGCGTATGACCAAACACAACACGAGCGAGACAGAACATAGAGCAGCTTACGAGTGACAAAGATAGATAGATACTTGTACCGCTCTTCTTTTCGCGGTGTCCCCTCATATCTCAATATTGACATTCTTCAGTATTTCTTCTTGTGATTGTAAATATACGTAGGTGTATCTATGGCATATCATTCTTCCTTCATTTCTTTCATATTATTTTCATTTAACTGCGCATTGTTTCACGAAACTGACTACCGTATTCATTTTTTTCTGTTTAGTTTTCTTTATTGTATTAACTTTGTGGTGTTTTAAATAAAGGATCATTTTTTATGGTTGTTGAAACTCGTGAAAACAATCATTTTTCTCTTTAAATATAAATGTTTAATTTTCGACAAATATTAGCAAAAAAACAAAGTCAAAGCCCGGTCATAATTTTTTTACTTTTTTTTTTCAAAGTGATATCAGAGTTGGGAACCTATGACCTACTTAAGCAACTAAAATTTTAAAAAAATATTTCATATATAAATATTATTTATGCCAAATAGTTAATACTTCCTATCTTGTCATGAGATTTCTACCGCCGTTCAAAAAGCTTTTAACGTTCTCAAAAGAACGTCCTCGCCCGTTTCTTTAAAAAAGGAGACAATTTTGTGAAACTTGTGTAGTATTCATATCTTCATTCCTTTCAAATCTGTCTTCTATAATTTCTTTTTTACCTATAGTGTAACCAACAAAGAGAAAAATCTTTTCTAATGTGTATATTATAAACTGTCTTTCCGTCTGTGATTTATAAAGAAAAACAAAAAAAATCGATGTTCAATAGTTATTAGTAAGTGTTAGAAATGTATACATTTTTCTTTTTTTATATATTTTTTAAACGGTGCGCAAGACTTGGTGCAACGTAAATTTCTTTGTCAAATATTCTATTTTTAAATAAGTTATGAGATTTTTTTAGAGATTTTAAAGCTATGGTAACGAGTCCTTGTGTCCAATATACGAAGAAGAATGTATTAATTGATAGGGCTTTTAAGCAGTGTAAGATAACCCATTATTATTCTCAATACCGTGTGGATGTTACCGTAATTTTTTTGTACAATTAGTTTAGTTTATCCATTATATTTAAACATTTTGGAAGTGAAAATAATTGTATTACATGAAATCGTGTGACATTGTTACTTTTATACTCGTATATTTGAAGTACAAGCTCAAATAAGCTTTAATTTTTGAATTTATAAGTGTACCATTTAAGAAGTTACATCGGCAATAACGAGCACAGTACCAACTAAGAACCACCATAACAGCCAATTAAATATAGGCTTTAAATCATTACATTTAGGTTGAAAATGCAACAAGAAATTCATGCTATTTCCGCTGTCAAATTGACAAGCAGCGTTCGCCATGTGATACGGAACAACCAATAGCAGAGGTTCGCGCGTTACTGACGCGTTGTGATTGGTTGAAAGATATTCCGGAGTATTTAAAAAACGGTATGTCTTTCTTTTTAAATGGTACAAGAATTTCGTTTTATTAAAATTACAATTTAAATATCCGGCTTGCTTTTAACAGTCGATTTAATAATGATTATAAGAAAGCTTTGGTGCTATTGAATGTTTCAGTAGCGCACTTTAATTAAATCGATTGTTAAAAGTAGAACAGCTGAAGATGATTGATTATGTTTCGGACATCTCGAGCAAGATCTGTACCGACAAGCAACACGAGCGAGACGGAAAATAATGTAGCATACGAGTGACAAGGACAAACAGCAGTACGGTACCTATGTCGTGTTGTTTGTTCGCGGTCATGAGCGAGATGGAGCATAGTGTCATTGCTTAAGAGTGACAAGGATAGACATAGTACATGTACCGCTCTTTTGCTACATTTCGTGGTGTCCCTTCTAGTATAGCACTGCTGAAAATACTAGAAAACTTTATATTATGTTGTATTTTATGGAGCTAAAATGTGGATTATTTGTGATAATCCGGTTTTATGCCAAAGCGTAGGCTGTGTTCTGATGTTTATTTTTATGGCTTTTATACATAGCCAATATTTGTGCTGGTGGTGTGGTTATCATATTGATGCGGAGGCTATGGTTCCATCTACAGTCAAGATTGTTTACTGAACTGTACTTTACTGTATCAGCCCATACACGTCCCACTGCAGGGCACGAGCCTCCTCTACAATCGAGAGTACGATTGGGAGGGGTTATTTGATTAGTTTTTATTTATCTATGATATACAAGTAATAGAAAGATGAAATATTTTTTGTTAAATGCTCTATGATCAGTATCATTAAAATCAACGGAGCTCAAATTTATGTTCAATATATAAAATATCTTATTGACTTCTAAGCAGCTTAAGATAAATTTAAAAATAAGATTTCAATAATATAAACTAAATTAAAAATATGCTTGAAAATCCGATCATGCGATTACTTAAAACATTCAAATTTGCAAACTTACTTCAAACCTCAATTTTTGCGATGACCACCCATAAGCACATTTATTGGTGTCATAGGAGCCATGTTGCGGAAACATTGAGGTATTTTAACTAAAGAAAATAAAAGACAAACCAAATATACAAATAAAACAGAATTGATATTTTTTGTGAATTATGAAGCGTGTGATGTGATTTTGAGTGAAATAAGCGCGCTCTTTGGTTTCTTGTAACACATTTACGTCCCATTTTACGAAGAGCCTACTAAAAATATCTGGTAACCGAGAGGAAATACATCAAAAAATGTTTAACGTTCCTTAATTTAAGTCCGCTAACCCGCACTAAGCCAGCGTGGTGGACTATATGGCCTAACCCCTCCCAATCGTACTCTCGATTGTAGATGAGACCCGTGTCCTGCAATGAGACGTATACGGGCTGATACAGACAGAACTTATTTTCACGGTCTCCTACAGTTTTTTAAATAAACGTAATCTTATAGAAAAATACCTCAATGTGAAGATATCTTTGAAATCACAAAATTTTATAAGGGAATGTAATAAAATTACTCTAATCTATGATAAAATTAAAACCTTGTAAAGGATCCAATGAAATTGGGAGTATACAATTTTGTGATTTTGGTGTCCGCCATTTTAAACTTAAGTTCGATTCAAAGTTAGGTTAGGTTTGAAATGGGACCTTTATGGTCTAAAAACGTGTGGATTTTATTCAGAACATCCAATTCCTTGCATTTAAGTATGATATTATTTATTACTTTAGGCCTGGCTATATACAAACCGTGCGAATCCATAATGGAACAATAAAGGGTTATATTTGGAGGGAAAATTTGAGAATACAGATTTCATTTAATTTTATTACAAGTGACATTATAAAGGTGCATAAAGATTAATGTACATATTTAATTTGATTTTGTATTGATTTTATTGTAAGTGATTTTTTTACGTTTTGAGAAATATAATTTCGAAAATGATTATCGTGTTTTATTTTGGCAATGCCATTGTAATTTTATCGTATTGTAATTAATTTTTTTTTTGTATTTTTAAGCGGTTAGTAATTATTGCGTGGTGGCCACGAAACGGAAAAGACGCGAGTGCTGACATGTTCATGGTGGTCGCGGGTTCAAAGCCAGGGCACACCCCTGGCTTTTCAGGAGTCATGTGTATAGTCAACGTAGTATAATGGTGAAGGAAACATCGTGAGGAAATCTAAATACCATAGTAGTATTAAAAAGAAAGAAAGTCCACCAACCCGCACTAGGCCAGCTTGGTGGACGAAACTCTTTGTTTTCATTTCAATGGTAGATAATAATTTTTAAAGAAAGTTTAATTACAAATTGGCGCAACGAAACTGTAAATACATAAGACAGGCCAGGTGGCAGTTTCAGTGATAACAGACACGACGCAAATGAAAATTTCGCATAAAGACAGTTGTTTTGCATTTTTTTAAATATCTTGTTTGGGTGGCAAATACCTAGCTTTTGCTAAAATTATAATTTACACACTTGCGTATCATGGAGTATTTAAAAAGAAGGTGTATAATATTTTAGGAAAACTATGTGGCAAAGTTATAAAAAGAAATGTCGCTTTTTTTGCGAAATTTTTAGATGCATTGTATATGAAGTCACTATTACTACCACCTGGCTTCGTTTTCGGTCGCCGTCTGGATATACCCGGTATATTTCTGTGCTTATTTGTTTTTACCATTCCGTTTATCACACACGTCGCGAATCGAAATGTGCAGGGGGGCCATCGAAAACGAACAAACGATAGTCCAGCCCAAAGGTATAATAGGTCAATTGAAATAAAACTATTTTATACGGATTTTATCGCGATTTGGTTTAATTTTTACATTTTTTAACTTCCCGACGTTTCGATTGCTTTCAGCTTTCGTGGTCACGGTAAAATCGCGATAAAATCCGTATAAAATAGTTTTATTTCAATGTGTAACATTCGCGTAAATCTAAGAAACCATTATAATAGGTCAAGACAACTCACCAGACCCATTCTCGAAGCTGGATGGCGCCGACGACGATTGCTATAGATCCACCAAACACTAAGCGCCAGATAGTCCACGACACACGAATAACGCGAATATCCAGGTCGAAGGTGGAGCACGCGCCATGCGTCGCGAAGCGCACTCCACTCCATACATGACAATCGAGAGGCAAGCGAAAAACTACCCTCCACTCGATTATACAGGGTATATCAAGACTGCGACCGAAAACGAAGCCAGGTGGTAGTATTAGTGACTTCAGACACAATGCAAGTAAAAATTTCGCAAAAAATATCGTCAACTTTTTTTTGGTAATTTTTTACTTATCGTCGTATTTGGGTGATAAATACATAGTTTTCGTAAAATAATGATGTACATCTATTTATTTTTTAAGACGCAATGGTACGTTAGGGTTTAAATTACTATTTTCGCAATAACTAGGTGGTTACTACCCAAAACAAACGATTTTTAAAAAAATCAAAAAAATTACCTGTCGCTTATTTTGCGAAATTTTTATTTGCATTGTGTCTGTAACCACTAAAACTACCACCCGGCTTCGTTTTCGGTCGCAGTCTTGATATACCCGGTATTTACGATAAAATAAATGATTTCTATAACTACGAAAACTTATGGTGATACTGTAGCTATAAGAATAAATTACTATTAATATGATTTTGAACTTTTTCCGGCTGCAACAATTTGAATTAAGTATGTCTCTTTTGATATAATCTTTGTTGCTTTATCTTCTTTTAGCTTGACCTTACTAGTGATAGGTCTCTAACAGTATAAATGCACTGCTATGTTCTGGTTTGAAGAACATTGTGACCAGAGTAACTACTGGACATAATAGGACTTAACATCTTATGTCTCAGGATGGCGAGCGCATGATGTGATAGGGGGCCAACCTATCGCCATATCGGGTACGAATTCCTGACACCGGGTTCATAATGAATAGAAAAATCCAATTTCACTTTGCCCTTTGTAATCGCACCGCAGTACAACTACGCCACCGAGGCAGTCAAAGATTTTTTAGCAAAAACAAACTAATTTATAAGTAAGTATTATAATCTCTGTTCCTAATTTTGTCTCTAAATTTAGATTTTAAGAAGACATTATTTTTTCAACTCGTTTTTATTTTACTTGCTATACAATTTTAGTTACCGGACACAGGTATTACAACTGCGCAGACTTACTGAGCTTCAATGCTCTGTGTCATTACAATGCTGTTAATCCTGCGAAACACGAGTTGTAGTGGCTGGGGCTGTCCACGTTAAGAGTTTACAAAACTATTTCCCCTCTCCCTCTTAGTGGAAGTAAAAGACAAGGATAGCGTATAATCATTTATTAATTATCTTGCTCCATTTCTTCTTTAATAGCTCGGTATACCACAGCTGCTTGTTTGGCGAATTTCTCCATGTACGTAAGGAAAGTGTCTGAAGCTAACACATTCCTTATAGTCTTTATAACCGCGTTGGAATCTATCTCAAATACTACGGATGGTTTGTCGCTTCTGAAGTTAATTATCTTTGGCTCTGAAAAAATATGCTATTTAAATAAATGTGCTATACTGTTTCGGACATCACGAACTAACTCTCTGCGGTGAATGTACCATTACACGCAACGAGAGAGACGGAGCATAGAATGCGTTCGAGTGATAAGGACAGCAATAGTACATGTACCGATCTTTTTGATAATTTTCTTTGCAGTGTCACCTCTGGTCTTAGAATAGTTATAATTTAGAGGGGGCGCGGCTGGTACTTCAAAAACTTAGATAAAAATTGTGCCGGACCACAATCCTGCCCTCCTATTGGCTGACATTTGACAGGATGACGGATGTCCAACATGTAAAAATTAATTGAAAAAGAAAAAAAAAATTGTTAAGGGCTATTGAAATCCACTTAAACTCGTTTACGAATTTAGACGGATGGTAACTTAATAAGACTTTCGGTTAGCAACGTAATTTAAAGCAATTTGTTGTTAACTAAATACTTCAATTTATTACTGCCATAAATGGCGAGACGAGCATGCAATACGCCTGATGGTAAGCGATACGACCGTTCATTGACAATAGCAAAACCAAACACCACGAATTGCAAAGCAATGCTTGGCATTCCACTGCGCTCGCCATCCTGAGACATAAGACGTTAAGTCTATTATGTCCAGTAGTTACTCTGGCTACAATGTCCTTCAAACCGGAACACAACAGTGCATTTACACTGCTGTTTGGCGGGAGAAATAGACATTGCGGTGGTACCTACCCAGACGGCCTCTCACTTATGAGAGACCTACCACCAGTATGACAGCGCTCCCTTTATACTATAAGCCTCTGGTATATCAATGTTTCTTATAAAACACTTACTGCCTTCACGATGTGATCTAAACACAGGCTGGGCTTGCTTAGCATATTCAAGAATATTATTGGCTATGTCTTCAAAATTACTTTCATCCTCATTTTTGTTATCTTTATCTGCGTTCCTAGCTCTCTTGTCATTAAAGTCCTTCTTTGCCAACCTGTTAGCAATTTTCTCGAATTTTTCAGAAGGTATTACTTTGTGTATCAATGCGTCGATGTTGGAGTGGTTATTGTCTTGTTTTCTAACTTGAAGGAGGACGTAGCATTCTGCCTCTATTAATAAGAAACCTGGAATAAAATAAAAATAAATAAATAAAATACACCCAACAGTCACATACATAGTTCTGACCCCACACTAAGATTGAGTCTTGTGTCGTGTATCAGAAACTACGAGAGACTTTTCGGTCTCACAAACACCCAGACCCGAAACAAATACCTGTGGATCACACAAACATTTGTTTCGGTTCGGGGATCGAACCCGCGGTCTCTCGTTTCACAGCCGGCGTCTAACCAACTGCGCCACGGAATGCATACATATTTAAACTCACGCTTTTTTTCAGAGGTGCTACCAGGACACCCACATTTTCGCATTGTATGTTCCGTCCCACGATGTGATAGGGGGTGAGCTTATCGCCATATCGGGCACAAATTCCAGACTCCGGGCCGATAATGAATAGAAAAATCCAATATCACTTTTCTCAACCCGAGATTCGAAACTGAGACCTCAGCTTTGAAATCGTACCGTAGTTCAACTATTATCGAGGCACCTAGACAGGCAAACTTGGAATTATTTTACGAAATTCAAGTTGTTTGGACAACGTGGCTGGCTGGTTGGTCACCGGCTGTGAAACAAGAAGCTGCTACGATCCCACACCGAGACAAATGTCTGTGTGATCCACAGGTATTTATTTCATTTTTAAGAGCAAAAAGTCTTTCGTATTAAGCAATATACGACACAACACTTTTAAATGTAAATGTGTGGGCAGAACTATATGTCAAATGTATTTGTTTAGAGAAATAAATTGCATTTAATCAAAAGAAAAACATTTCCTTACCTAGTAATATAATAATGAACATATTCCGCACAAATTCGCAATATTAATGGCCTTGAATTATATTGCTGGTTATAACAAAGTAATTATCAAAACCTTAATACATGATTAAAAGCAATTACATTTTTAATTGATTTGGTTTAAATTAAACACACATTTCAACCCTGGCTATTATATATTTCTTAAAATTTTACCGTAAGTTTCCCGACTTGGCAGTCGAACCCAAGATTTTACGGTTCGCAATTCTCGCATTCTCTCTCTCTCTCTTTAGACACAGGAAGCACACTCCTGAACATAGAAGCAAGGCTTTCTATATAGACCTGTTAGAATTGGCCAAAATAAAATAAATAAATACACCCAACAGTCACAAACATAGTCCTGACCCCACATTAAGATCAATTAAGTCTTGTGTCGCAGGTATCAGAACTACGAGAGACTTTTCGGTCTCACAAACACCCAGACCCGAAAGAAATATTTGTGGGCCGCACAAACATTTCTCTTGGTGCGGGGATCGAACCCTCGGCCTCTCGTTTCACAGCCGGCGTCTAACCAACTGCGCCACGGAGGCTGCCTACAAGTGATTTTACATTCTTACTCCTCATGCTATTAGATTATTAAGGCAACCTGTTCGTCAATATATGTATAAATAAAATAAAATAAAATAAAAAAAATTTAAAAAAGATTTGCAAGAATTTCTATGGTATCTAAAGGCTGCCAACTAGGCCAGCGTGGTGGACTATATGGCCTAACCCCTCTCAATCGTACTCTCGATTGTAGAAGAAGCTCGCGCCCTGCAGTGGGACGTATATGAGCTGATACAGGACAGTACATGTTCATCAAATATATGCTAAATATATAAAACAACATGTCAGGGTATAATAAAAGAAAGCAATCAATTTACAAAATATATATTTTAAATATAAATCAGTACAATACTTACAACGATGATTTAGGTCAATGCAGAGACGAAGCGAAACGTCAATCTAAACGATGATAAAGCAAACCCACCCTTATCTCCATAAATTAAAGCACAATTTCCTATCGAGATAAATAATTCGAATTCGCGCGCATTCTGCGGTATACGCGTGTCAACGAGCGCAAAGCGTTTTATTGCCTTAGAAATATGTATTTTACACTATAGAGATAAGGTTGAATTTGCTGTGTCAGCTTTTAGATTAAGGCTTTGTCGCGTTTCTGCGCTAAGACCCTTAGGTGTATTGGGTACATTTTGTTGCAAAAATATTATGTTTGGGCATATGTCGTAAATCATCTCGTCTTTTTATTAATTTCATTGGGGTTAACATTAATAACAAAAGAAAATTGCGACGAAATCATGCATAATTACCATGATATGCAAAAATCGTATTTTGGCAAAAATTAAAACATTTAACTAAAACCATAAAAGTGATTTGCATCTGTGATTATGATTATTTTTTAACTACTAAAAATTAATGTTCAACCTTGAATAGACTTAACAAAATCATGACAAAATAGAAGAAAATAATAAAATTGTTTAATACAGACATGTTATATAAAACCACAAAAGTGTCTGCCGTAAGTATAAAAAATACATACATACATAAACTCACGCCTTTTTCCCAGAAGGGGTAGGCAGAGGTGCTACCAGGACACCCTCAATTCGCGTTGTATGATCCCTCCCACGATGTGATAGGGGACGAGCCTATCGCCATATCGGGTACAAATTCCTGGCTCCGGGCAGATAATGAATAAAAAAATCCAATATTACCTTGCCCGACCTGGGATTCGAATCAGAGACCTCAGTTTTGTAATCGTACCGTAGAACAACGCCACCGAGGCAGTATAAAAAATAAAACGTTATATTTAGCTGTATGGCTATTGGATTTTTTCTCTTTGTGATATTTCCTATATTTTTTGTATGATTTATTATTATTTCTGTGTTCTTTTCATGTGGTAGTGAATTGAAAGTATTTTAAATAACTCCTAGCGATAATCATACTGTTTAATATAATTATGTATCCAGCATTAGTATTCACAAACCATATCTTCCGTTAACTGTTTTTATAAGAAATAAAACTGTATACAATAAATCGAAATTATTTTTATAACTAACAAAATATAAATTTACTTATTTAATCTATGAATAAATTAAGACATTGTTGGATAAAATATAATAAAAATATAAATAATTCCTTATTTTATGATACCTTACTTATAAAGATAAGATCCGTATTAATAAAATAGTTTGTAAAATATAACTCGCATTATCACATAATCTGCGTTAAAAAGTTTATTTTTAATTTAACTGTTTAAAAGGACGAAGGAATCTACGACCATACAGCCTTATTATAAAATTTTAAACTCTTTAAATAAATTGCACAGATAAAACAAAACATTTTTGCAACAATTGCTAATGCGAATAAAATAAAATAAAATAAAATATAACGTAGGAATGAAAAATAAATCACAATTAAAGCACCGAAATTGGATACACTTAAGTACTAATATTTACAGTTCGGGTGTGCGACGAGTTGCTTTTTTTGAAAACGCTCGTCTGCTTTCCCTTGGTATTAATGTTAATGCGCAAAGATTGTTCTACGCATTTACGGACACATATACATAATTGACTTTGCAGCTCGGTTGGTTAAGAAGTTGTCAGATATCTCTGCATCGAACATTTTGAGTGTATTTTCTCTTTATTTATTATACAATTATTTTACATTTTTATATATATAATACAAAATCAAAATACATATAAAAATATAAAAAAAAGAGATTTACCCAACAATGGCGAGGCTCGAGACCCAAGCCACCGGTGGTTAGGACCCCAAAGTGAGGAACTTCCTCACAATACGTGCCGTGTCCAGTAATACTGCCTTCTGTATCTGACTCTTGGCCCAACAGCCAATTGAGAGCCTCTGTAGATGTTGGTCGAGGCTCTTCGGTATCAACCCATGAGCAGAAACGACAATCGGGACAATAATTGTTGAGTCGACATTCCACATGTCAGTAACCTCGTGTGCCAAATCTAAATATTTGGACATTTTGTCCTTTTCAGCTTTTACAAGGTTATCGTCATGCGGAATGGTAACGTCAACAAGTATAGCCCGGCGCGCCAATCGATCTATTATCACAATATCAGGCTTATTGGCAACAATAGTCCTGTCTGTGATAACAGATCGATCCCAGTACAGCGTTGCATGACCATTTTCAAGAACTGGTTGGGGAACATACTGGTAATATGGAACTTCAGGAGTCACAAGTCCATATCGAAGAGCAATTTGCTGATGTATGATCTTGGCTACTAGGTTATGTCTATGCAAATACTCGCCGTTAGCAAGATACGAACAACCGGAGATAACATGCCTGATGGATTCGCCAGGACGGTGGCATGCCCGACAGATGTCGACCGTACCGTCCTTCAGGATGTATTTCCTATAGTTGTTCGTCTTAATTGTTCGTCGTCGTCGTCGTCGTCGTCGTTCGTCGAGTGTATTTATTATTAATTATACGCAGATTTTGAAAATCACCCTTTATAGGGTTTATATCAAGTGCTTCATAGTTTAATAGTTCATTGCTATTTATACTCCTAAAGTCACCTCTTAGTGCTATTGTAAAATTAAAACTTCATCATGAATCGTAGAGCAATCTTCACACAAATCATAGTCACAAAAATAAATTACATTATGGCATACCAGAGCACACGTAGTGGAAAAAAAAAGTTTGACATTGACAGCACTCTTACAATAGGACGAACGCCATACACCTTACGATATAACTGTGCAAGTCTGAATTTGCGCAAGTATACTGGAACGTGTGGGTAAATAATTGCGCAAAGTTTGTTTCAATTTTCGATTCGAGACTGTTGCAAACTCGCGTTCGCGCAAACGCTTGAACGTCTGTGGCTGGCTTAAGACAGAAAATCTTATTTAGGTTACAAAATTAGTTTCATTTATTATGAAAACTGAATTACTGTATCAGCCCATACGTCCCACAGCAGGGCACGGGCCTCTTCTACAATAGTCCACTAGGCATATTCTGGGTTGGCGGTTAAATAACGAGTAGCAAAACATCGTGCGGGAGCCTTCATATTTGTGAGTTTATAGAGAATTTCTAACATGAAGTCGACCCACAATAGGGCGGCAGTGGGATGAATATGGATTAATATTAGTACAAGAGAAATGGTGAAGATTTTTCACGTCGAATTTTTGTAGAATGTACCTCGTAGCGAAAGTCTTAATGCGAAGTTATTTACCTCTTTAGTTCATTGTTTTGCCACCCGCTTTATTACAGAGGTAAGTGGACAATAATTTATTTCCAACTCCTATTAATTTAACTTTGTGATTGATTTCGTTGCGGGTTAAAGACATTCCATAAGACATTCCCGGAGACTCGCTGAGCTTCAATGCTCAGTGTCATTAAAATGCGTGCCACTGTTGATCCTGGCTTACAGGAGTTGCAGTGGCGGGCGTGAGGGCAAGACAGTCTCCATGTACCTCGTAGCGTATTGTAGTCCAAGCGAATTGAACTGTCAAAAGTGACAGATGTCAATGTCAAACATAATTCATCCGGAGACATAGAAATTAGACTCGTCAATTCTTTTTAAAGAGGCAATGTTTGAGAGGATGAAAAATGAACCTTTACGTGCAGAAGTAGAAATCTGTCTCTTTCACACGCGCACACAGTAATGCATATTAAGACTAGTGACGTCACTAGTTTTGTTTTGCATGTCTTTTACTCCCACTACAAGATTTAAAACGTTTCTAACTTGTTTAATTCTGAATGGATTTACAAAAGTCATTGCTTGCTAGATTTTGGATATGGATACCTTTTGATAAATATTTATTTATTTATTTGACGGATTGTTAAGTCCAATTTCTATGTCCACGAGTTAAGCTTAGAGTTAAAACTTAAAGAATATTTACAAGTTGGTCCAGTGTTGTTTCTGGCTAAGAATTTGAGTGCTTGGTGGGCAGAAGGCCGTTTTTTTAAACGCTCATGTTTTCACAGCCTGTGCAACGACGGAATGTTTTAAAATCATAAAATAAATGCTTTATAAAAGCATAGTGACGAATTGAGAGACTATGTCACTTAAAATCATTAAAAAATTTAAACACGCTGTTTTCTCTAAGCGTTTGAAAAACCGCCCGTCTACGCCACCAATAACAATTCACGGTAGAAAATACCTTACGTACTAATTAAAAAGCTCTGGACGTTTTCCATTATAACTTGGAGTACGGAATATTGTTGTTACATATGACAGAAACCTACTTCTCCCTGGGGAACTGTCTGTTTATCCTGGATGAAAACTATATTAGATTCTTCTCTATACTTTAAACTATATTTTGACTAAGTTTCATCTAAATCGGTTAAGTAGTTTATCTGTGATGACGTAACAAACAGTCACTGATTAAATTATTTTATTATTCGATAATCGCATATGATTCTCGCCGCGAGAAACTCTCCGTGTAGATAAATTGGGTTTTAATATTATTTTGTAAAGGCGTCTATATGATATTAATTATACCAAGGTAAAGCCTACCTTAACGGTTAATGAATAGTGATTAAAATTGAATAACAAACTTCAAAAAAATATTCGTATACATAACAACATTATTCCAATTTCTCAAGCCTTAGGTACGTTTTAAGAGACGAAGTAGCTTTTTAAGTCGGACCGATTGGGTCAGTTTAAACCTTTTCTATCACCCATAGACTAAAGACAAACTAGCGTATTAGAGGTGGATAGAAACGTAAGGGAGAATAGAAACGATACTGGTCAAGTGTATAATGAAAATCTGAGGTGTATTTTTCCACATGCTAAAAATACTAAGTGTGTTTTTGATAAATAAAATTTAATCATATTAATTCATAAAATAAGAAGATTACATTGAAATAAAACTAATTCTTACGGAGTTTATCGCGATTTGTCGCGCCGACCGCGAAACGTCGGGAAGTTAAAAAAATGTAAAAATTTAACCAAATCGCGATAAAATCCGTAAAAATTAGTTTTATTTCAATGTGTAACATTCGCGTAAATCTAAGAAACCATTATAAGAAGACTAGTTTATTTCTATTTCCTATTAAGTTTCGATCCACCTCATGTTTTTTGTAGACAGTTTTCGTGGCGAAGTTGGTTACACGCCGGCTGTGAAACGAGAGGCCGTTACTATCCCCGCACCCAGACAAATGTTTGTGTGATCCACAAGTATTTGTTTCGGGTCTGGGTGTTTGTGAGACCGAAAAGTCTCTCGTAGTTACGAAACAAGACTTGATCTTAGTGTGGGGTCAGGACTTTGACTGTTGGGTGTATTTACGTCTGAATGACTATTCTTAATTTTTATGCTTGGGGCACTGCGTTAAATAGAAAAGGTTTCCTTGTTTGGTACCACACCATTTTCCATTAATATTATTAACGGCAAAAATGATTATTACAAACATCCCATAAATATCAAATTAGAATATTAATTTACATTTCTGTCGTACTTTCGACACTAGAATTAAAAATTGGGATTAAAAACCTCAAATAGGTATTTAATTTAACAGATTATTTTGTTCTACTAATCATTTTTACCGTTAATTTAAAACACTTCACACACAACTTTCGTAAAACATTAAGTTAAAACACTTATCAAGATGGCGACGAATGTCAAAACAGCTGTTGAGGTCAGTGACCCGACGCCGCATTTTAAAATATCGTTCGGATACAAATTCGGTGGTAACGGTTCTTCTCCCGGCTTGCAGTATTCTTTTCTTGCCTGAAATAAAGTTTACTTTTTAAATTATTTGACAGCTTTGTCGCGCAGTTGGTTAGACGCCGGCTGTGAAACGAGATGCCGCTACTATCCCAACACAAATGTTTATAATAACCGAACGAACTAGCTCAGTGTAAATGCACTGTTGTGTTCCGGTTTGAAGGATATTGTAGCCAGAGTAACTACTGGACATAGTGAGACTTAACTTATGTCTCAGGATGGCGAGCGCAGCAATACTCAGCATGGCTTTGTAATTCATGATGTTGATTGATTTTGTACTGTCCATGAGCGGTATCGCTTACCATCAGGCGAATGGCATGATCGTCTCGCCATTCATCGCGATGAAAAATATCTCTAGTTAATTGTGTTAATACAGAAGAATTGAATGTTAGTTCTCTGTCAGGACTATGTGTGTGTTGGGTGTATGTATTCTATTCATTGCATTAAAAACTAAGGATAGGCCCTTTAGTAAATGGAGTATAAATAAAATGGCCGTGCACATCGCGCCATCTATTAGACTTTTTCGTTATTACGTGAAAATAAAAATGCTAAATTACATATCAAATTAACTTCAATATATTATTTCTTAAGAATTATTATCCTTTTTACCAAATATTCTGTCTTACTACAAATAGGCTTTATCAAAATCGTTACGAGCGATGACTGCGAACAAAAACGAAACCAGGTGGTAGTTTTAGTGATTACAGACACAATGCAATTAAAAGAAGTCTCAAAAATGTGACAGTTTTTTTTTGCTATATTTTAAAAATATCGTGTTTGGGTGGTAAATACCTAGTTTTTGCTGAAATAATTGTTTAAACCCTCGCGTTCCATTGCGTTTTTAAAAAAAAGGTAGAAATCATAATTTTAGGAAAACTACTTATAAAAAAAAAGACGCTTTTTGTTGAGAAAATTTCAGTTGCATTGCGTCTGAAGTCACTAATACTACCACCTGGCTTCGTTTTCGCTCGCAGTCTGGACATACCGTATATATTTATTTATTTAGACATAGACATAGACACAATTTTATTTGGCATCAACATATACAATAAGATATACAAAAACAAATATTTAGTAAGCAACAAATAATAATGTGAGAACTTTAAGGAAAAAAAAAATTTACGCTTCATACATACATTGCCTTAATGCCTGAGGCATTCTCTAACAGTCGAACCTAAGGTGATGCAGAGATGAGAAGACAACACAAGACAGAAGATATACTTACACTAAACTCCTCAGCGCACATTTCTCTACAAGGTGGGCAGACCACGCCTCCCTTGTGTAGCCAGCCGTTCTTGATGATCTTCACTTGAAGCACTTGCCCAGCGTGGAAACACGTATATGTATAATTGCCCACCTGTGGGATATAGCTTGCTTTATTATTTACTCTTTATTTTAGCGAGAAATCGATATTGCGCCTAAAAAAGAAAGAAAAAGAAAGAAAGAAAGGTTTATTGTTGGTACAAAATACAAAAGCAAAACAAAGAAATAAAACTAATAATAATAAAAACATTCTAACACAAGAAAAGGTATTTACATATAAACCAAAAAATATTTAAATATAATATATAGAAAACAATAATATTATCTCTTATTACTTGTGCCAACAACAGGAACTCTCATTCAGCTTATTACTGCAGTACAGCATAAGCAGATACATGTAGATATGGATTTTTTGCGGTAAATAGCGATACGAGCATACCATTCGCCTGATGGTCAGCGATACGACCGCTCATGGACAGTAGCAAACCAAATAACACCACGAATTACAAAGCATTTCTTGGCATTCCACTACGTTTGCCATTTTGAGACATAAGATGTTAACTCATTATGTCCAGTAGTTACTCTGGCTGCAATGTCCTTCAAACCGGAACACAACAGTGCATTTACACTGCTGTTTCGAAAAATAGACATTGCCTTGGTACCTACCCAGGCGGCCTCTCACATATTATGTGAGCAGTGAGACCTACCACCAGTATATCGAAATAAAGTAACGTTTATTTCAAAATTTTTAATCGGGTAGTGAGTACCCTTAGAGTATTTAAAATATAGAGGGAGCACTGTCTTACATTTGCGTCTTCAAAAACGTAGATATTTTTTTGTTCGTAATGTTGCTAGCACTGCTATATTTGTGAAAATTGAAATAACTATTTAACAGCTCCCTCTATATTATCAATACTCTAAGATTTCATATAAAGCAGTTGGAAGGAAACTCACCACAATATGCAGTCTCCCGCTTTCACATTTATACTTGTAACAACCGGAGCCCCAGTGCTGCCATTCCCGTATCTAAAACAATAATAAATACACCCAACAGTCACATACATAGTCCTGGCCCCACACTGAGACAGAGTCTTGTGTCGTGGGTATCAGTTAAATTGTAAGAATTAAACCAAATCGCGATAAAATCCGTAAAAATTAGTTTTCAATGTGTGACATTCGCGTAAATCTAAGAAAGTTATACCTGTCTACACGATTTCTGTTCCCACACTTTGTCACTGTGGTCGAAGCATTTTGAATGCTCTCCGTAGTTCTCTAAGGCGAAATTTACATCCACTTCTGTAACAAAAATATATTTATGTAGGATTTGAATATTATGATGAAAGATGAGTAAAATGAAATGTTAGACGAATGACTGATATGTAACGTAGTTTATGTGAAAGAGATGACGAATGGAAGTACTAAAGAGTAAAAGAATTAGAGGATGAATGATTAAGATGTTGAAGTATGAAAGGACGAAATAAGAGAGAACAGTTTGGTAGACGATGGAAGACGTGAACGACGTGCGACGTAATAACTTATCAAAAGTGTTAGTAATTATACTGAAGTACATATATCTAAACAATCTTTGTTTTGATTTTCTTCCTGACGAAACAATCCCACATTTATTAATAAAATAAATTAAGGATATACAGAGCTTTTTAAAGTTCGTAGCGAATACCAAAAGAATCCCCAAGCAATCACGAGCCCGATTTTGGTGAAAATTAATAACGCAATGTTGGATTTTAAAAATTAATACAGCTTGTGAGAAATTTATTTATTTTGATTTGTAGAAAAAGGTGCAGCACACACGCCATTGGTAGAAATAGGATCAGCACGCTCGCAATTGGTGGAAACACACATGACCCGGCGTAGACGCTCCACCAATTACACCAATGGGGTATTCTACCCATTTTCAAAAAGTCTTTTAAGTTGTTCCTAAGATTAAGACAAACTATTTAAAAACTTTCAAATTTTTATTCGCTCGGCAAGTCCAATAAAAATCCATCTAAAATTTAAATTTTATATTTATGCGCGCAAATATGTGAAAACGCTAGGCGCCATGTTCCTTTAAAATGATACGTCACTCTACCAGTAAACAACCTGTGTTAGTATGAGCTCTTGGACACCGGAGGGGGTATTCTACTCGCGGAATGACGTAGAATCGTTATCCATCATGGCGGCAGCCGTTTCACATCTTTTTAGGACAGATAAAAAAATTGAAATTTTCAAAACGAATTATAAAATTTATTCCTTGGAAATAAAAACTGAAATTAAGATATACTTATTGCTTAATGCTCTACTATATACATTTATAGATTTTAGATTTTTTCTTTCTTATAGTAAAATACCCCATTACAGACATGAACACAATGCTAGTACAGTAAACAAGAACTCACTTGGCGTATTCTCCTCATAAGAGCATCGGCTGCCTCGCACCAGCACGCTTTTGTGTCTCCACGTGAACTCCTGGAGGTAGGGGCAGTAGTCGGCTAATGATACCGAGCCTCCGTAGTATGGTAAATCCTTGCCTTTAACATCGGGGAGGGAGTCGAAATGCTGCGGACAAATACAGTTTTATACATACATACATAAACTCACGCCTTTATCCCCGAAGGGGTAGGCAGAGGCGCCACTAAGTCACCCACATTTCGCCTTGTATGTTCCGTCCCACGATGTGATAGGGGGCGAGCCTATCGCCATATCGGGCACAAATTCCTGACTCCGGGCTGATAATGAATAGAAAAATCCAATATCACTTTGCCCGACCCGGGACTCGAACCCGAGACCTCAGCTTTGTAACCGTACCGTAATACAACTACGCCACCGAGGCAGTTTTATACAACCATAAATATTATACAATCTGTAACATTATACAGGTTGTATCAAGATTGCGACCGAAAACGAAGCCAGGTGTTAGTATTAGTGACTTCAGACACAATGCAACTAAAAATTTCGCAAAAAATTATCGTCAATGATTTTTGTAATTTTTTTTACTTATCGTCGTATTTGGGTAATAAATACATATTTTTCCTAAAATAATGTTGTACACCTTTTTATTTTTAAAGACCCAATGGTACGTAAGGGTTAAAATTACAATTCTCTGACTATAACTAAGGATTTACTACCTAAAGATAATGATTTTTAAAAAATGCAAAAAATAATTTGTCGCTTTTTTTGCGAAATTTTTAGTTGCAATGTGTCTATAACAACTAAAACTACCGCCTGGCTTCGTTTTCGGTCGCAGTCTTGATATACCCGGTATGTACACCGATGACAATACGGACAGGAAAAGCCTTTATCATCAATAAAAAGTCCATAATTTTTATTTCATTCGCAACGAATTCGAAAGGAGAATGCCCATTTCACTATGAAATTTGGTATCGTTGCGAAGATTTTTGTCCCTCAATGAAACCTACTTTTTGTGTAGGGAAAAAGAAATATCTATACATATAATAAATTTGATCGAAGATAAATGAGAGAAACTAATATGGGGGGGGGGATCTTTATTAACGTAATATAACCCAAAACAAAGATTTTTAGAATTTTTGTAATCGTAAAAAAATGTGATGATAATTACTTTGTACAAAAATCTGTCGTCCGGGATAAAACAGTAAAACAATTAAGGACAAACCATAAAAAATGCTCAAATGAATTTTAAGCAGTATCGTTATCGGAGTCCACGATATTTTTTACCGATACCATGAATGGGCATTCTTCTTTGATACAGTGATAGATTACACCTCGGGAAAAGACATAAGGCTATGCTAAAGTATGTAGGTATATTCTTGCAAAATATCCTTACCTGATAAGCCTTCGGTAGCATGTTATCATGGCGTACTAAATTACACAGTACAACGGCAGTTCTTCTCGGTGAACATTCGGTTCTCAAAGGATTTCCTTTGATCCTTTCGCAAAATGGCGCAGGGTTTTTCCTCCTGTTAGAACAATACACTTAAATTAACACACAGTTTGGCATCCTACGCGGCGCAGTTGGTGAGACGCCGGCTGTGAAACGCGAAGCCACGGGTTCGATCCTCGCTGAGATAAATGTGTGTGATCCACAGGCATTTGTTTCGGGTCTGGGTGTTTGTGAGACCGAAATGTCTCTCGTAGTTTCGGATACCCACGACACAAGACTTAATTGATTTTAATGTCAGGACTATGTATGTGACTGTTGGGTGTATTTATTTATTTATATTACTATATATAAATATTATATACTCTATCTGGACTGAATTTAGCATCACTTTTAACTTAGCATATCTTTTTACAATATATTATAATAGAAACTTACTCAAATTCCGTCCCATTGGTATTGCTTAGAAATAAACAATAATATATTAAGTATGTATTACAAAAAATATTAATAATCTACATATTAAAACCCACTACAAAATGGAAAAAGTAAATAATTATAACATTCCGTTGACCATAAAATAATTATTTATAAATAACCCAGAACTAATTAAAAATCTATATTTATTGATTACTTACTCCAATGTCGAATTTTCCGTAACGTTGCTTGTAATAAAACATTTAAAAATAAATATACAATTAAGAAAATTGCTTGACTTTATATAATGAGCATTAATCTCAATTTCACATTAATATTGCTCACATTAAAATTGAAAATAGTGAAATCATGTTATGTATTGATTTATTGTATTTATCAAAATTAAATTAAATTGAGATAAATGCTCACATGCTAATTTAAAGACACATATAATATTACACACGAACCATATTAGTTTGCACCCAAACATTTATTAAATTTCAAGCATCAGAATCCCTCATATTAAGTTATTTTATTTTCCATACGCAATAAGCATTTCACCCATCACATTAAAAACGAGCACAAATCTCACTTCATAAGCAGTTTATATTTGCCATGCAAGCATTATGCTCACACCGCAAGCACAGCACATGCCCATATAAAAGTTAATACCTGAACCTTTGAGTATTCAGCCACTCCTTGCACGATGCCATGGCGAACTTGCACCCTAGGCCTTTGCCCCAGTCTAGGGGAGTTGCGTGGGTGTAGTCGGCGCGGTACCAACCAGTGTCCTCCATCATAGCGAAAGTTATTCTGCTGAACACCGAGTTCTGTGTGTGTGTGCCCGTCATTGCTTCGTTCTGAGGAGCAGATTTCTCAGTTAAATTGCTTGTGTTGGAATGTGACATAAATTATTTTTGCATAATATACGGATTACGATTTGTCTCGGTGGCGTAGTTGTATTACGGTACGGTTACAAAGCTGAGGTCTCGAGTTCGAGTCCCGGGTCGGGCAAAATGATATTGGATTTTTCTATTCATTATCAGCCCAGAGTCAGGAATTTAACCCGATATGGCGATAGGCTCGCCCCCTATCACATCATGGGACGGAACATACAAGGCGAAATGTGGGTGTCCTGGTGGCACCTCTGCCTACCCCTTCGGGGATAAAGGCGTGAGTTTATGTATGTATGTACGATTCTCTGTATGTTGCCGGCCTTTAAGGTGGTAAATGGTCAAAAACTGTAATTACTGGCCATCATGAGCCATTTGTTGTCTAAATCACAGTAACGTAATTACTAATATATTCTTGCTGATATTTTCTAGATTTACCTCAAAAACTCTTTTCTCCCAGTGCGTCATAGCCGTGCCATCCCCTCCTTGGTCTTCTAACTCAGCACCCTCTAGCTTTGAGCAGTTGAAATGATCCCGTACCTAGAAAAAAGTTACATTGAGAGGGGTTAGTACAGTCCACCACGCTGGCCTAGTGCGGGTTGGCGGACTTACTCACCGTCATTGACTTATATTCTACCGATAGACGAGACACGTCAAAGATATAAAGTGCCCCCGTATTTTAAAAGCACACTGCAATATTACATCACTTACCTGGTATTTTATTAAAATATTGTAACTTCAGACGATTTGCTTTCGGTTTGACGAAACATTCATTTATTACTTTTAAACGTATGCGATAAGGCGTACTGCACTGTCACTGTCACGAAGCAAACTGATTCATGTGCGGTGCATGCACCGCAAGTAGGTGGGACACATTTTTTGTACTGAATGTCTTATCTAGTGTAACATTGATATCGATGCTCACCGTAGAAATTCTTTTTAAAATCCCTACGGTATGCACTTTCTCACGATGTTTTCTTTTACTGTTATAGTGCGTGGTGATTGACTATCAATACACACATAACTCCGAAAAGTCAGAGGTGTGCCCTGGGATTTGAACCCGCGAACACCATGAACATGTAGGCCGCGTCTGGTCCCAAACGCGTTACCAACAGGCCACAACGCACTTATTATGCAGATTTAATATAAATTATGCACCAAATTTCTGTATCAACCCATATACGTCCCACTGCAGGGCACGAGCCTCCTCTACAATCGAGAGTACGATTGAGAGGGGTTAGTACACTCCACCACGCTGGCCTAGTGCGAGCGGACTTTATATACTATAGAAATTCTCAGGCAATTAAAACACTTACCTCTCTGACTACCCTCGGAGTGACGATCATGTTGAAAGTCCTGTCCATATACCCCCCTCGTACCATCCAGTTTCGTCTGGTTACGGGCCTCACCACTCGTTTCGACCATTTGTGAATCTGCAGCCTGAAATTATATTTATTTATTAAATAGCTGATGAAATAGGGTATTTGACTTGGAATGTTTGTATTGTTTTGTAGACAAACACAAGTGCCATTAAAACCAAACATTTTTGTGAAAACAGTATTAAAGTAGCTTGTATTAGTATTTTAAATGAAAGAGTGGGGACATCTTACCGTCTCTTTCACACCCCCACACTATAGTGCACTATAATGCACAGTGACGTCACTAATTTTGTTTTGCATCCCTTTTCTATTACCCCCACTACAAGATTCAAAACGTTTCTAACTTGAAATAAAACTATATTTTACGGATTTTATCGCGATTTTGTTTAATTTTCACATTGTTTAATTCTGAACGGATTTACAATATTCTTTGTTTGTATAGATTTTGGATATGGATACTTTTTGATTAATAGAATAAAAAAATGAGTCAAATACCCTATTCAAATACACTAACAATTATATACAACACATACAAATTTAAATAAAAATTATAGTTTTTATTAAAATTTGTGAGAAAAAAATTAAATTTCATAAATTTAAATTCTTTTTGAATTTTAAATAAAAATAATCACGAATAAATCAGCTTTTGAAAAAAAAGAACTTGATCAAAATCGGTTGAGTAGTAGTATAAGAGCTATGATGTAACATACAAAACACAGCTGACCAATAATATCACCTTTTTTGAGGTGGTTGGTTAAAAGAATCAGTAACCACATTTAAATCATACAATTAAATACAATACATTTATTTTAAAAACTGCGACGTTTACTACTACATTTGACTGCTGAGGTCTCGGGTTCGAATCCTGGGTCGGGGAAAGTGACATTGTATTTTTCTATTCATTTTCAGCCTGGAGTCACGAATTTGTCCCCTTAATGGCGATAGTTTCACCCCCTATCACATCGTGGGATGGAACATACAAGGCGAAATGTGTCCTGGTAGCACCTCTGCCTACCCCTTCTGGCAAAAGGCGTGAGTTTATATGTATGTTAATATTATGACAAACTTACTCTTCATCTAAAGGCGGGTTCCCAGTGTCCGGACGTCTTTCTGTCAATGGTTCGCCATTATCATCCCTGTAAGGGATACAAAATAATAAAATAGCTTTCGAATATATCGACGTTACTGAAAAAGAGTCCCTATTCATCTTGATTTTAAAGCTACATTTGTATAACCAATATTTTTTCAATTTCTCAAAATAGAAGTATATACATTTATAATGTGTGATTATGACATAATATAACCATCATGACATACTATGCTAAGAGCAATACTGAGCTTTAGAACAATCATAATAGAGATCATAGTCATATATCAATTTTATTTGACACTCTTAATAGATACATTACATTCTTCAAGCAGGAATTTGAAATTATTGGACTTTAAAATGATAAAATCAGTTGTTAGAATCACACTAAAATCGAAGAAAATTATTCCTGAATTCCTGAAGATTGGTATCGTGGGTTGTTTCTACCACATGCCGGGTTCGATTTCCGTTTAACACATGCGATTATTCAAAAATCTTAGAATACTGTTTAAATTGTTTTCAAAATTAAAATGAAATCTTCTTTCAGTAAAATTGTCTATCAACAATATTTACGATACTTCCCCTCCATTTGGCATCGCCCTAGGACACCCTGTAAATAGTCTATAATTAAATAAAGATTATAGTGCGTGGTGGCCTGTTGGTAACGGACCAGACGCGACTGCCTACATGTTCACGATGGTCGCGAGTTCAAATCCCAGGGCACACCTCTGACTTTTCGGAGTTACTTATGTGTGTATTGATAGTAATCACCACGCACTTTAACGGTGAAGGAAAACATCGTGAGGAAACCTGCATACCGTAGCGATTTTAAAGAATTTCCACGGTAAGTCCGCCAACCCGCACTAGGCCAGCGTGGTGGACTATATGGCCTAACCACTCTCAATCGATTCTCTCGATTGTAGAGTAGGCCCGTGCCCTGCAGTGGGACGTATATGGGCTGATACAGATATTTCTTACCTGTAAAATGCGAACAGCGAGACGCTGAAACCCAGTGCGTGTAGCATCTCATGTTTGACAGTGGATAGCACTGAAGGTAGGTCTCTGTATTTCGTCGACAGTTCACCCGGGCAGAAATTGGCGTGTCCCGCCACTGGCCTGGAAGACAAAAAGATTGATAGGGTATTTGACTATCATCGAATGATTGTATTATTTTGCAGACAAACACAAGTGCTTTTAATCAAAACATTTTTGTGAAAACAGTATTAAAGTAGCTTGTAACACGAGGCAAATATTAGTATTTTAAATGAAAGAGTGGGGACGTAGTGGGGACATCTTACCGTCTCTTTCACACCCGCACACTATAACGCATATTAAGTTTAGTGACGTCACTAATTTTGTTTCGCATCCCTTTTCTTTTACCCCCACTACAAGATTTAAAATGTTTCTAACTTGTTTAATTCTGAATGGAATTACAAAATTTTTTGTTCGCTAGGTGTTGGATATGGATACTTTTTATGAATATAATAAAAAATTTGTCAAATACCCTATTATCACGATAATATATAGGGCATAGAGCTTATACACAAAACTGCGATGCGACTCGTGATGCATCGTAAAAATCTACGAACACCTACGACGCATCGCAATAATTGCGAATTGATTCGTATTGCGCATTCCTGTTTATTAGTTTTTTCTGAATCTCCTTTGCAATACAGACAGCCTCCGTGGCGCAGTTGGTTAGACGCCGGCTGTGAAACGAGTGGCCGCGGGTTCGATCCCCGCACCAAGGGAAATGTTTGTGCGGCTCACAAATATTTCTTTCGGGTCTGGGTGTTTGTGAGACCGAAAAGTCTCTCGTAGTTCCTAATACCCACGACACAAGACTCGATCTTAGTGTGGTATGAGGAGTATGTATGTGACTGTTGGAGGTATTTATTTATTTATATACTCAGCCTACTGACAAGAGAAAACAACTTAATGACATTATCACAGTCTTAAACTTAAACAAAAATCGAGGATATAAAACACCAGTCTACCTGTCCAAAGCAGACTCCTGCTGGCAATGCGACGCGTACGCCACGGTCAAGCCTCGTCGACACCGCTCCGTCTCCACCGCGCTCACGTACAGGACGAAATCCGTGTCTTCCACCCCTACAGGCTCCTCGTCTTCATCTGAAGATATTGGACGGTCTGGAGATAAAATAATATTATATTGACATACGGCATTTAATTTAAACCACATGTTCCTAACCACCCCGGGTAACATTGTGCCAAGGTTGAAAAAAAAACTGACTGGAAGTTTTGTTAAAAATCGTGATTAAATTCAAGGCTTTCTATCAACCCGTATAGGTACGAGACTTTTTAGTCAGCCCGGAGTCAGGAATTTGTGCCCGAAATGGCGATAGGCTCGCCCCCTATCACATAATGGGACGGAACATACAAGGCGGAATGTGGGTGTCCTGGTGGCGCCTCCGCTTACTCCTTCTTGGACAAAAGCATGAGTTTATGTATCATATGTATATAAACTTTCAATATAAATAATAATAAATATTGAGTCAAGTGCGTGGTGGCCTGTTGGTAACGGACCAGACGCGGCTGCCTACATGTTCACGGTGGTCGCGGGTTCAAATCCCAGGGCACACCTCTGACTTTTCGGAGTTATGTGTGTATTGATAGCCAATCACCACGCACTTTAACGGTGAAGGAAAACATCGTGAGGAAACCTGCATACCGTAGCGATTTTAAAGAATTTCTACGGTATGTAAGTCTGCCAACCCGCACTAGGCCAGCGTGGTGGACTATATGGCCTAACCACTCTCAATCGATTCTCTCGATTGTAGAGTAGGCCCGTGCCCTGCAGTGGGACGTATATGGGCTGATATAGATGTATAGATATAGATTGAGTCAAGTACTGCTGGTGTCCTATTACCTGTTGTCTCAACACTATCTGGCGCTTTATTAGTAGAATTATCCGGTATCTCAGTGGTATCACTGACAGCCTCTGTAGTAACCTCTTCTATCTTGATCTTCGGACGAGGAAGAATTCTGCAGTTGTGTCCAGTACTGTTGCAGACGTAGCAGGGCTGGAAATGAAGAGAATCATTAGGAATCTGCAAAACAAATGAGCGTTGCTTCATCATCATCAGCCCGTTGCAGTTCACTGCTGGACATAGGCCTCTCTCAAGGTACGCCACAGAGCCCGGTCTGCTGCTTTACGCATAGCGTTATTTGTAAGACAAAATTAATAATTGTGTCGAATGGCATATGACCACTAATATCATGCTCTGTCTGGACGGCATTGCGGTTACCATCAGATGCAATGCAGTCACTGCCACGCCAGAATAAAAATATACTATTTATTTGTCGCAAACCGGATAAAATGTAGGCGAAGACCACCAATGGGTCCCAAAGGACCGTCGACCACGTGGAAAGCTTAGAAAGGAAAGCGCAGGTGGCGATGCGACCGCTCATAGACAGTAGCAAAACCAAATTAACCTATGAATTGCAAAGCAAAAGTTGGTATTCCACTGCGCTCGCCATCCTGAGACATAAGATGTAAAGTCTCATTATGTTCAGTTGTTACTCTGTCTACAATGTCTTTCAAACCTTCTTTTTCTTTATCTCCGTCTATCTGCTCCTAAATAATCAAGTACGCCAACAGACAAACACGTTACACAGATGTCGTATACATATCTTGTGTGTGGGTATCAGAAAGTAGACTTTTCAGTCTCACAAACCCTTAGAGCTTCGGGTCTTCGGTTTCGACGAATCTGATCCGATCCATGGATCCAATGCGATTTTTTAAGAAACATGTTTTCAAAAACATCACAATGGATCAAGCTCGTGACTTGTCACCTGTCTAACCATTCTATCTAAGCAATTCAATAAAATAAATTCTCAACAGAATCGACAAAGTAAATCAAAACTCTCAATATCAATAAATATTTGAGTGGCAGTAAAACATTTCATTCGTTCGTCGAAAATGAAGAGCATATGTGTTATTGGTAAATAAATTTATTATAGTACAATATTTTTCAAACAAGATGGTTATGCTTTCTGTGAAATAAAACTAGGTTTTATCCGCTGCATCTCTTGCTTTAATCTAGATTTAGCCCATCATTACACTATTGTGTCATGTATCAGAAACTACGAGAGACCTTCCGGACTAACAACACCCAGACTCATAACAAATATTTGTGAATCACACAAACATTTGTCTCAGTGCGATTATTGCTTCTCGTTGCACAGCCAACCTCTAATAAACCAGCCACGGAGACTCTGTGTCTTACTTTATAAGACCCATGATTAGAGACTTTAAGAATCTCGGTGTTCCCTAACAAAGCCATTCTCTTTTCCAGGTCTCCATCTTCTATTGCTGAACCATATAGCCCAAAGCTTTGTCCTCCTAACAGCGAACATTGACGACATAAAGAAACTAGCAAAGAAATTCGTCTCAGAATCTTTAGCAGAGAAAATAGCCGACTTCATAGCTCGTGCTACAGAACAGATGATCACAAACGTGTCTGATGAGAACGAAAAAGGACGATACGAAGATATTTCTCAGGAAAACAGGGATTCATACAACATAGCCAGACAAGGACACCCCAAAGACACAAAATCAAGACCAAGAAGACCTACATTGACTACTAGAACACCAAGGACTACTAGAAAAGCTACTTTAAGACAGTTTAGACCTAAGAAATTCGGAGCTGTTAATCTTAAATCTGCCAATGTAACGCAACCAAAGAGGCAGGAAAATTTTAATGGTGAGAAAGTAAAAATGATTGATCAATATTCGTATACTATTAAAGAACGAAGTAGGCCAAAAAATGATTTTTATCCACAATCTACTGAAATTCCGCATCTAGATTCAACAATAGGGGTAGCAGAAAAAATGCTACGAGGAGAACCAAACTTAGAGTCCAAATTCCTAAGTCCTAACCGATTTCGACTGACATCAAATTCTAAAGAGAATGGAACGATAGAGCCTTTTGATTTTGAAAATATCCAAAAGAGCTTAAGCACCAGAAAGGAGAGAAACGAATTTGACCAATATGATAATCCTAAGTACCCCAAATCCGTGTTGATTGCGACCAGCGGGCCGGTTGTATTGCCGAAAATACCTTCGGATGAATGGTGGGGTAAGGACAACGAAAATAATTTGAATGAGAATAAAAATTGGGAATAAATTTGTTTTTTATCATCGTTACGTCAATTTTCAAGTTTTGGGCTAGTTGTGCTGCAGTTTTTACTGCATAAAATCATATTGTATCCCAAAAACAATATTTTCATATGTTAATTTTCCCTAAACTTAGGCCCGACTATTAAAATTGGTCATTACCCTTTGAGTATGAAAACATCGCATGTTTGCGAATGACGCCCAAATGACTACATTTTCCTAATAATTAATTCCCTGATGTGACATTATATACATTATGTTGTTCCTTAATAAACATTTTAATTGTAAATTAGCAATAAATTATTTTAAATAGACATTAATACACCCAATACTAGGAAATAATATTGTGGTGGTTGCTTCGATTGTCAGACAAATACTGTGTATTTCCCGTGTGTGTTTCTATACGTGTGTTTACTCTATGTTTCCTCCACCTGACTATCAGAAGGTTGTTAAAATAAAAGTCCACCAAATCCCTACTAATATTATAAATGTGAATGTAAGTTTGTTTGTTACGCTTTCACGCAAAAACTACACAACCGATCATCATGAAACTTTGTACACATATTCTTGGAGGTATTAGAAGTAACATAGGCTACTTTTTATCCTGAAAAGTTCAGTATTCCCGTGGGATGAAGAAGGAATTCCGATATATTTGCTACTTTTTTATACTCAAAAGGAGGGGATAGGACTGTATTACGTTCCATTAGTGAGAATGAGACGGGACAGGCGGGTTATAACGGGACGGGACGGGATGGAAGATTTCAAATAAAGTTAACCACGCAGATGAAGTTTGCGGGCAGAGGCTAGTAATTAATAAAGACTATATTTATACTGCCTCGGTGGCGTAGTTGTATTACGGTACGGTTACAAAGCTGAGGTCTCGGGTTCGAGTCTCGGGTCAGGCAAAGTGATATTGGATTTTTATATTCATTATCAGTCCGGAGTCAGGAATTTGTGCCCGATATGGCGATAGGCTCGCCCCCTATCACATCGTGGGACGGAACATACAAGGCGAAATGTGGGGTGTCCTGTTGGCGCCTCTGTCTACCCCTTCGGGGATAAAGGCGTGAGTTTATGTATGTATATTATTCACCAATTTTACATTAATCACTTACTACTGTGTACGGCACCTAGCAATCTAGAATGGCTAAACGTGGCGAGTGACGGGGAACGAATGACGATGGCTGTCGGGCTCCCTCGCAGCAAATGAATGTTCAGCAAAATATATATTCTACGTAGTGTGTCCTTACAATATATTTTGTTTATACCATGGGTTTTTTTTTATTGCAATCAATGGCGAGACGAGCATGCCATTCGCCTGATGGTAAGCGATACGACCGTTCATGGACAGTAGCAAAACCAATCAACACCATGAATTACAAGCCAATGCTTGGAATTCCACTGTGCTCGCCATCCTGAGACATAAGATGTTAAGTCTCAATATGTCCAGTAGTTACTCTGGCCACAATGTCCTTCAAACCGGAACACAACAGCGCATTTACACTGCTGTGTGTTGGAGAAATAGACATTGCGGTGGTACCTACCCAGGCCGCCTCTCACATATGAGAGACCTACCACCAGTAAATGGGTTACGGCAAACAGTTCTCCTGATGGTAAGTAATCAGAGAAGCTGAACATCCAGAACGCTTGGATCATAGATGGGTTGCTCATCAAAGCGAGAGGAGAAGGAAGGAAAAAGGATGGCAGAGAATCGGAAATTCTTAGACAGGTTTAAAACTTATTTTAGCTATTATTGTTTTGTCTTCTTCCCTCAAACGGAATTTAAAAGTCGTTCGAAAAGGACAAAACATTCGATAGCTAAACTTGATTTTAAAACTGACTATGAATAATGAAAGAGTATTGGGTATACGTAAAATGGAAGACTTCGGGTTATTTACTTTTTAATTTTTATGTACTGAATTAGTATTATACTACTATTTATTATGTACCGGGTATATCAAGACTGCGACTGAAAACTAAGCCAGGTGATCGATTTAATGGTTACTAACACAATGCAACTAAAAATTTCGCAAAAAAAAATGTGACAGATTTTATGTGCAACTTTTTAAAAATTGTCCTGTTTGGTTGCTTACCTAGTTTTTGCGAAGAAAGTAATTTAAACCCTTACGTACCATTGCTTGTTTAAAAACATAAAGGTGTACATCATTATTTTAGGAAAACTAAGTATTTTTTACCTAAATACGACAAGTATTAAAAAAATTCACGTTTATTTTTGCGAAATCTTTAGTTGCATTGTGTCTGAAGTCACTAATACTACCTGCATCGTTTTCGGTCGCAGTTCTGATATACCTTGTATAATTGTATGTACCTCTGACTTTTCGAAATCATTTGTGTATAGTTGTATGTAAGAAGTCTACAGCGGTAACTAAAGATTGAACCACATGAAAATTTAAACCTACATCGCAACCCCCCCGAGTATCTCTACATCGACCTGAAGGCGGCTTATATGTACTTTATCCGAAAGCTATAGGTAACACTCAGTGTAAATAAATACACCCAACAGTCACATACATAGTCCTGACCCCACATTACTAATTAAGTCTTGTGTCTCGGGTATCAGAAGCTACGAGACTTTTCGTTCTCACAAACACAACCCGAGACAAATGCTTAAGAGCCTCACAAATAGTTGTCTCGGTGCGAGGATCGAATCGACCTCTCGTTTCATAGCCGGCGAAAGTATATTACTTACATTTAGATGCTTCTCCGGCACCCTGACTTCTCCACACATCGTTTCAGCATTGCACTGGTCAATACAATGAGACCTTCCGCCCCTCACGAAGACTTGTCTTGTCGGACATTTTCTGAAACAAAACATAATATTGAATCTTTATCATCATTATCATCAGCCTTTTGCAGTCCTGTCACTGGTGGTAGGTCTCTCATATGTGAGAGGCCGCCTGGGTAGGTACCACCGGAATGTCTATTTCTCCAACAAACAGCAGTGTAAATGCGCTGTTGTGTTCCGGTTTGAAGGACATTGTAGCCAGAGTAACTACTGGACATAATGAGACTTAACATCTTATGTCTCAGGATGGCGAGCGCAGTGGAATTCCAAGCATTGCCTTGTATTCATGGTGTTGATTGGTTTTGCTACTGTCCATGAGCGGTCGTATCGCTTACCATCAGGCGAATGGCATGCTCGTCTCGCCATTCATTGCAATAAAAATAAAAAAAGTCCACTGCTGGACATAGGCCTCTCCCAAAGTACGTCACAGAGCCCGGTCTGCTGCTTTACGCATCCAGTCGCTGCTTCCTCTTGTGCAAGTCGTCCCGCCATCTTTAGTTAGTTAGCCATCGTCGTCAGTTTTAGTTTATCGAAATCGTCCTCGTGACTCCTTCGGTCATTTTCTGCTATACTTCATAGTTTCGGATCCGAATCCACGTCCATTTGATAAAGTCACTCTGTATAGTCTAAACTCCTCTCAATTTCTGGATTGTAGAGGAGGCTCATGCCCTGCAGTGGGACGTATATGGGCTGATAAAGGCCTTAAAGTATAGCAAAGGTTCGTGCCCCTCAGTGGAACGTGTATGAGCCGTATTATTTCTCATCTAACTCCTCCAATGCTTCCAAATATTTTCTGGGCGCCATCGGTAGTTCAGTTGGTTTGGAGCCAAATTAATCCTCAACATTCTGCCTTTAACGTTTTTTGTCAATTATCTAAAACTTCGCGCATTCAATCATACGGAACCGCCGATTTACAAGTCTATCTCGCATTCTCTGTTTTTGAAGTCAGTAAAAATATGACCACCTCGGTGGCGTAGATGTACTACGGTACGGGTACAACGCTAAAGTCTCGGGTTCGAATCCCGTATCGGGCAAAGTGATATTGGATTTTTCTAGACATTATCAGCCCGGAGTCAGGAATTTATGCCCGATATGGCGATAGGCTCGCCCCCTATCACATCGAGGGACAGAAAGCAAGGCGAAACGTGGGTGTCCTGGTAGCACCTCTTCCTACCCCTAAAAAGGCGTGAGCTTATGTATTTATGTAAAAATATGTCCTGTATTTTGGAAATAAACTGCTTATAACCACGTAAATTACGCCAAGTGCGTGTGACATCATCAAACATTCTCGGAGGACAGTTATGTAATGACATTTTAAGTGGCCAATGAATTCATTTAATCGCAACTACGTGGGTATACGAATAATTTGCATTCCTTAAATATCTCTTGGTAACCAATGAAGGAAATACACCCAACAGTCTCAAACATAGACCTGACCCCACACTAATCAAATCTTATATTAAAATAAGCAAAGAATTAAAAACAAAAAATACGTTCCTAAATTTTTGAATTTAGAATGTCAAACTCATCCGTGGAATAAAAATCTTACGTTCCGGACATTGACTTATATTCTACCGATAGACGAGACACGTCAAAGAAATAAAGTGCCCCCGTATTTTAAAAGCACACTGCAATATTACATCACTTACCTGGTGTTTTATTAAAGTATTGCAACTTCAGACGATTTGCTCTCGGTTTGATGAAACATTCATTTATTACTTTTAAACGTATGCGATAAGGCGTACTGCACTGTCACTGTCACGAAGCGAACTGATTCATGTGCGGTGCATGCACCGCAAGTACGTGGGACACATTTTTGTACTGAATGTCTTATCTAGTGTAACATTGATATCGATGGTTGCGGACGTTTTTTCCCGGTTAGGGTACCCTTCCGCATCGTCCCATAAGGAAATTCATTCCAAAAGCAGCCACACTATTCAGTCATAACTCATGAATGGGCAGGCTCGTCCAGGGCGGTACTACTGTCTCACACGAGATAAATAAATACACCCAACAGTCACATACATAGTCCTGACCCCACACTAAAATCCAGTCTTGTGTCGTGTATCAGAAACTACGGAGAGACTTTACGGTCTCACAACCACCCAGACCCGAAACAAATACCTGTGGATCACACATATTTGTTTCGGTGCGGGGATCGAACCCGCGGCCTCTCGTTTCACAGCCGGCGTCTAACTGCGCCATGTCAAAGATCGACGTGAAGGAACAGCTTTTCTGTCGCGTTTCGTTCGGTGAATGAGTTTCCCGGGTGCCCGATACCGCTTTTTCCTCCCCGCTCCCCTCCCCGCCCCCCTCCCGATTTGATGGTCCGGCAACACATATGATCCAAGGGTTTTGGATGTTCATGTGCAGTGACCACTTGCCATCAGCTGACCTGTCTGCTCGTTTGCCAGACTTTTGTAAAATTTGAAATAAAACCATGTGTTAATTACATTGAACCAGACCAGTGATAACGGCACTGGTCTATATTCGTTTATTATTAATTATTTATTAATTATTGTTATCACGAGACGTTTTAATTAACGGCACAGAGTACATTCTATATATGGAGATAGAGTCAACAGTTAGATTAATGGCATTAGCGCCCTCTGTCGGTATACGAGGCGCGTTCGAATAGGAAACAGGTCTTATCATATCTAATTAATTTGTATAAATACCCCAGTAATTTCCAAAGCCCGGAATTTTGACTGAGTAGGCTTTTAGAAATTACTTTAGGGAAAATAGAACTAGAGTTAGCGTAGGTTTTTACTTTCTAAGTAAATAAAATATCAGTTTATCGGTTGTATTGTTTTTTATTATATTGCTCTCAATTTTCGTACCTTTAGACGCATTATGCAATAAACAATCAAATATCAGTTTATTGTATGAATTTTTCGTATCTAAATGTTCATTAAATATGCTAATAATTATTATTTTATAAATAATTATTTAGCTCTTCATATTTTTTCATAACAACAACAATTACGCGATGTTGAGAAAAGCGCCATCTACTGCAAATGGAGGAACCATTCTAGCCCAAAGAAGAAACAATGTATGAACTATGAACTGTTAAGCCACTGATTAACGGATAAACGACTTATCCGAATAACTTCAACAACTTGGTACTTTTTAAAGGCAACGCGCGGACGCCAGTGTTTCTCTGGCGAATACTGAATGTTGAATGCCTCGTCCTCGGTTCCGAGGCGGTTTATATTGCAAACTGTCATGCTCCCACCACTACTCTAACTGTGGTATGGAAATAGAACCACAAGGGTCTACTGCAACAATATTACTTCTACAACTACCCGTAGATTGCTTAGGGCTTATTTATAATTGTTTTAACAATATTTTAGTGAAACATTTCAACTTTATATCAAACCGCCCCGACATATAAAAATAATATACTCATTAGTTACACATAATCCTAGGGCTATTAACAACAATATATAAATTATCGTGCGATTCCGAATGTTAAAACTTTCTAGACTGCCGGTGGCGTAGTTGTACTACGGTACGGCTACAAAGCTGAGGTCTCGGGTTCGATTCCCGGGTCAGGCGAAGTGATATTGGGTTTTTCTATTCATTATCAGCCCGGAGTCAGGAATTTGTGCCCGATATGGCGATAGACTCGCCCCCTATCACATCATGGGACGGAACATACAAGGCGAAATGTGGGTGTCCTGGTGGCGATTCTGCCTACCCCTTCTGGGAAAAGGCATGAGTTTATGTATGTATGTCCGCTGTATGTATTATTAAATTATTTAAATTACATGAAGCATTATATCATTATAAATGACTTAAAACAAAGAAAAAGAAACAAAACACGAAGACAGTTCGTGATGCTGAAGGAGTTTCTTGCGTTTTTTGTTCACAGCTACAACACGTTCCGAAGCGGTGGTAGCAGTAATTAACGATTCAAAAGATCTTGTAAAAGACTATTTGAATAAAGGATATTTCGATTTTTACAAAAAATTGCACGATATATCCAATATCGTGTTTCCTAGCCCCTCTAAGGCTCTAACCCCACAGTAAGAAGTGTTTTGTTGAACAAACTACGAGACTTTTCGGACTTCACCCAGACCCGAAACACGGAAATATTAATTGTTGATCTTGCTTGCTGGTGATAGGTCTCTCATATGTGAGAGGCCGTCTAGGTACCACCGCAATGTCTATTTCTCCAAACAGCAGTGTAAATGCACTGTTGTGTTCCGGTTTGAAGGACATTGTAGCCAGAGTAACTACAGTACATAATGAGATACATCTTATGTCTCAATAGCGAGCGCAGTGGAATGCCAAGCATTGTCGTTGTTTGGTTTTGCTACTGTCCATGAGCGGTCGTATCGCTTACCATCAGGCGAATGGCAGGCTCGTCTCGATTTTCATAGCAGCCTCATCTTTCACAGCCGGCAGCCAACGGCGCTACAAAGAACAAGCTGTCAAACACCTATTTAGCAATGACGGCCTCGACCACTGTCACCGCGCAATGGGCTTTATCAAAACATTCACATTTGTCCATATCTTATCAACTGATAACAGATATCAGGACGAATTTCAACCGAGGCGATGTAGTAATTTTTACTTTAACTTATAATAAACAATGGTGATCGTGTGATTTGTGAAATGGTACGCTCGGATTGCCCTTAAACTTTCAGGTAAACATATTTTTGTATTTAACCCCTTAGTTTTGGTAGGTGCATATTGTGATACGAAAAATCCGGGAGTTGAAATATAGATCGCCCAAGATTAACTGTCCCCCGAAAGCGATGTTGTAGAAATTAAAAAGGAATAGTTTCTCTCTCTTCAAATTGTATTACATTGGACATATTAACTATTATGACGAGTATAAATGCTCGTTGTTTATATCACAAAAGCATATAACAAACAAGGCGTTAAACAGATATTTTGTATTCTATTTGTAGTTCCTGATTTTTCCACACTCCAAACTATTGTAGATGCGCTGTAGTTTGTCTTTGGAATGACGTCTTCGAGTGTTTAAATAAAGAATTTTTAGCTAATCAAATGAGATAACCTAGAAATTATATATTTATTCTCGCCTGATTGACATTTTTATGGTATATTAAGTCCGTCTGGCACTAGGCCAGCGTAGTGGAGTGTACTAACCCCTCTCAATCGTACTCTCGATTGTAGAGGAGGCCCGTGCCTGCAGTGGGACGTCTATGGGCTGATACAAATACATACAGGGTATATCAAAACTGTGACCGAAAACGAAGCCAGGTGGTAGTTTTAGTAATTACAGACAATGCAAATAATTTTTTTGCGAAATAGTGACGGTTTATTTTTTGCAATTTTTGAAATATCATCTAGTTTGGATGGTAAATACCTAGTTTTTGCTTATAATTCAAACGCTTGACGAACGAAACTAACCTAAACACTATGATTAGAAAAAAATAATAAAAAAAATTGTCGAATTTTTTTCGAAAATTTCACTTGCTTTGCACCTGTTTTCGTTTTCAGTCGCAGTCTTGATATACCCTGTATAGATGATGAACGTCATCTGCCCATATACAACACTCAAGTTTAAGCATTGCATGCCACTGTGCTGCTCTCGTCTTCCCGAGACATTATCTTAAAGACCAGTTATGTCTAGCTATAATATCCTTCAAAAAAGAACACTACTGCGTTTTCTAAAGGTACAAGTGTATTGAATACAGCTTAGTTTAACGGTGAAGGAAAACATCGTGAAGAATACGTATACGTAATTTAAAACAAGGATTTTGAAGAAAACGAACAAGGCTTAGGCCAGCGTGGTCGATTAAAAGTTCTATTCTAAAAAGAGTTTGATGTCAGTTATTACATACATACATAAACTCACGCCTTTATCCCAGAAGGGGTAGGCAGCGGCGCCACTAAGACACTCACATTTCGCCTTGTATGTTCCGTCGAACGATGTGATAGGAGGCAAGCCTGTCGCCATATCGGGCACAAATTTCTGACTCCGGGCTGATAATAAATAAATAAATACATAAATACACCCAACAGTCACATACATAGTCCTGACCCCACATTAAGATCAATTAAGTCTTGTGTCGCAGGTATCAGAACTACGAGAGACTTTTCGGTCTCACAAACACTTAGACCCGAGGCAAATACTTGTGGGCCTCACAAATATTTGTCTCGGTGCGGGGATCGAACCCGCGGCCACTTGTTTTACTGTCGGCGTTTAACCAACTGCGCCACGGAGGCTGTCAAGTCAATAGAACAGAAATATCCAATATCACTTTGCCCGACCCGGGATTAAAACCCGAGACCTCAGCTTTGTAACCGTACCGTAATACAACTACGCCACCGAGGCAGTCTTACCCACACTTTTAACTAAGTGTGTCTTTTTTTATTGCTATTAATGGCGAGACGAGCATGCCATTCGTCTGATGGTAACCGATACGACCGCTCATGGACAATAGCAAAACAAAACACCATGAACTACAAAGCCACGCTTGGCATTCCACTGCGCTCGCCATCCTGAGACATAAGATGTTAAGTCTCAACATGACTAGTAGTTATTCTGGCTACAATGTCCCTCAAACCGGAACACAACAGTGCATTTACACTGCTGTTTGGAGAAATAGACATTGCGGTGGTACCTACCCAAGCGGCCTCTCACATATGAGAGACCTACCACCAGTAAAGTATCTGGTATCAGGATATCTGGCTGTTAGCTTCATTCAGCTGTATTTCTAAAAATGAGATTATGTAAATGGTATTCAAATAAATACACATATTTTGATACGACGTGTGCGATTAGCGCGTACGTTTTATCAGATATTGTATACGTATAGATACGATCGGCTTTTATACTCAAAGTATTTATTTGTGTAATCCATTTCGATTTTAGTTCACACGGGTGCACATTCAGCCCTATTGCACTTGGATAAAGGGCAGTTTCCAGTTTAAATGTATCAAAACTAAGCGCATAATTTAATATAACTTGTCGGAAATATCTGTGAACCTAGCTGGAATGCGGTTCACATTTCATATTTGTGTTCCCCTATCTACTATGTTATTTTACATTAAAAACGTTTTGAGATGGATGCGAATTCTATATTTTATTCTTTTTTCTATTTTAATTCAATTTGTTTAAACTATATTTTGAATTTGCTGAACTTTTGTTCCAATTACGTCAATAGGCGAGACGAATGATTTTCAAATTATATTCTAAAATATGGGCACACATTTATTATATACGAAAAAATATATATTTCAAGAATTAACAAAGGCTTAACACAGTTTTAAGCCATTTTTCTAATAATTTTTCAATAGTGCACCAAAAACGCTAGTAGGTGTCATGGCGTCCGCTTTGATGTCACTACTAGGTAAACATGTCATTGTGTACTACTTAGTCTGTGGTCTATGCGCAGCGAATGCGTCATGTTTACATAGGCGTGACATCATGCGTTGTGAAGAGCGTTTTTGTCAAAATGGCCGATTGCTATATTTTGTACTTTGATTTTATTTAAAATCTTATTAATCTCCAAGTATAGATTAAAACTGAATTATCATTTGAAATCCTTGTAATACGTATTTTCCCTTAAAACATAAAATCTTTAATTTTTTGATACTGTCGTCTCGCCTATTATTCAAGTCCACAGATATTTCCGACGCGTAATACAATGTATGTTTATTCCAGCAATGCAGGCCTCATCGAGCACCTACCAGGGGTATCCCTACGTGAACCCTCATTCCTTCGACGCTCCTACTGTGGACCAAGCCACTGCCTCACGCTGGTCCAACCTTCCCAGAAAACAGATCCATGTTACCAGTGGCGGGCCTTATGTTGTCTACTCGCCTGAAAATGGAACGAATAATTACCAGGTAGGCAAGGTTCCTTAATACATAAATACATACATACATACATAAACTCACGCCTTTATCCCCGAAGGGGTAGGCAGAGGCGCCACCAGGACACCCACATTTCGCCTTGTATGTTCCGTCCCATGATGTGATAGGGGGCGAGCCTATCGCCATATCGGGCACAAATTCCTGACTCCGGGCTGATAATGAATAGAAAAATCCAATATCACTTTGCCCGACCCGGGACTCGAACCCGAAACCTCAGCTTTGTAACCGTACCGTAATACAACTACGCCACCGAGGCAGTCTAATACAGTCAGTCATAATACATAAATATCACCCCATTTTCCCAGAAAGAGTAGGCAGAGGTGCTAAGGACACCCACATTTCGCCTTGTGTGTTGCCTAGATGTGATAGGCGAGTCTATCGCCATATCGGGCACTAATTCCTGACTCCGGGCTGATAATAAATAAATACACCCAACAGTCACATACATAGTCCTGACCCCACACTAAGATCGAGTCTTGTGTGGGTATCAGAAGCTACGAGAGACTTTTCGGTCTCACAAACACCTAGACCCGAGACTTGTGGGCTTCACAAACATTTGTCTGGGTGCGGGGATCGAACCCGCGGCCTCTCGCTTCACAGCCGGCGTCTAACCAACTGCGCCACGGAGGCTTACATCCACTGTGACAGGTTTTACTATATGTACCTGTTGGTTACAATTGCTGTAGTCTAATGACTTCAATACTACCATTTTCACTGTAGTCTATTTTCAGGGGAGAGCAGAACCATCTTCCAGTACATCACGTATGGCACTTCCTCTAAAACCAGAACCAGATGAAGCGCCAGTCGTGTATATAGACCTGCCGGAAAACGACGGCGGGAGTGACGTCACACAGCGTGACGTCACTCCAAGAGAGGAGAGGGGGGAACAGAGTGTCCTTGCGCAGGTAATCTTCAAATATGTTTGTTAGAGTGTGTACTTAGCTCAGTCGGCCACTGCTGGGTTATAGCCTCTACCATTGAGACCATTGAGAGGAGTAAGTCCACCACGCTGGCCTGGTACGGGTTGACTTACTTAACATTTTTTTATTGCAATAAATGGCGAGACGAGCATGCCATTCGTTTGAAAGTAAGCGATACAACCCCTCATGGACAGTAGCAAAACCAAACAACACCATAACAAAGCAATGCGTGGCATTCCACTGCGCCATTCTGAGACATAAGATGTTAAGTCTCAGTATGTCCAGTAGTTACTCAGGCTAGAATGCCTTCAAACCGGAACACAACAGTGCATTTACACTGCTGTTTGGAGAAATAGACATTGCGGTGGTACCTACCCAGGCGGCCTCTCACATATTATTATAATGATAGACCACCAGTAAAAATGTATTAAAAATAGAGCATAAATTACGATCTGTTCTTTACTTTCATGAAGCGCTATTAATGGTCTTTTGAGTAATTAACAAACATTTGACAACATTTCAAACATCCTCCGTGGCGCAGTTGGTTAGACGCCGGCTGTGAAACGAGAGGCCGCGGGTTCGATCCCCGCACCAAGAGAAAGGTTTGGGAGGCCCACAAATATTTCTTTCGGGTCTGGGTGTTTGTGAGACCGAAAAGTCTCTCGTAGGTCTGATACCTGCGACACAAGACTTAATTGATCTTAATGTAGGGTCAGGACTATGTATGTGACTGTTGGGTGTATTTATTTATATTTATTTCATTTTTAGAGAGAAGCACCATCATCAAGTTCAGTGAGACAGCAGCTGCCCTTCAAACCTGAGCCAGACGCGAATCCGGTGGTGTATATAGATCTTCCAGATGAAGGGGGGAGCGACGTCTCACAGAACAGGGAGGAGAGGGGGAGTGAACCGGAATTCGTGCAGGTTAGTCAAGTTAAATGTATAAATAAAAGCCACACATTACCCACACTAAGTTAAGAGTTGGCTCATGTATCAAAATAAATAGATAAATACACCCAACAGTCACATACATAGTCCTGACCCCACACTAAGATCGAGTCTTGTGCCGTGTTTCTGACATGTATATAATAACTAGCATTTGCCCGCAACTTCGTCTGCGTGTTTAAGATAATGTAGACGTTATATCGCTAAAACTATGCCATTATAACCTTTACGTAAACTTTGAACAAAAATCAACGTGCAGCATTTTTATTTCCAATTCTGACTCTAAGTTTAGATTATCGGATCAATGGGTCCGTCAGTTGTCGATTCAGTGACCAATCGGATCAATAAATAAAAAGTTCAACATGACGGCCAACATTTTCAATTCTGAATACAAATTTAGATTATCGGAACTCAGATCGATTTTGAGACCAATCAGATCAATACATTAACGGCCTTATTCATATACAGTTTTAAAACCTATATTAGGTATCGATCGAATGTTGTTTTCTCGCTCAAACTGAATTGAAAAGTTGTTCGAAAGGAACAAAAGTTAAATATTCATAAGAATAACTTCAGCAGTTTTATTTTCTATACAAATTTTTCAACCCCTATTTTTACTCCTTTAGGGTTAAATTTAAGTAAACAGAGTACGCACTTATTTTTGATTTTAGATATATAATTATAGTATCAAGTTTGAAATCTGCAACTTCAACGGTTGCGGTTTTTCCATACAAATTTATTTTACCCTTTTCACCCCCTTACGGGTTGAATTTCCAAAAATCCTTCCTTAGTGCTACCCTACGTTATAAAAGAAATCCCTGTGTAAAATTTCAAGTTCCTAGCTTCAGTAGTTTCGGCTGTGCGTTGATCCGGCAGTTTGGTTCTACAAAACTTCAACCCTTATTTTCGTCCCTTTAGGGTTAATTTTAGATAAACAATATATGCAATTATTTTTGTCTTAGAATGAATAACTTAAGTGCTAAGTTTAACAATTGTACCTTTAACGGTTTAAATTTTCCCTATATCAGTTTTTAACCCTTTACACCCCTTTAGGGGATGAATGTCCAAAAATCCATCCTTAGTGCTACCCTACGTCACAATCGGAAACCCTGTGTAAAATTTCAAGTCCTTAGCTTCAGTAGTTTCGGCTGTGCGTTGATCCAGCAATTCGGTTTTACAATACTTCAACCCTTATTTTCACCCCCTTAGGGATAATTATAAGAAAAGAGAGTATGCACTTCTTTTTGTTTCTAGATGAGTAACTTAAAAGTCAAGTTCGATATCTGCAACTTCATGGGTTTCGGTTTTCCATACAACAGTATTTTACCCTTTTCACCCCCTTAGGGTTCGAATTTCCAAAAATCCTTCCTTAGTGCTACCCTACGTCACAATAGGAACCCCTATGTAAAATTTCACGTTTCTAGCTCCAGTAGATTCGGCTGTGCGTTGATCGGGTAGGAAGGAAATCACCCAGTTTCTAAACATTTCAACCCCTATTTTAACCCCTTTAATGTTAATTTTTAGATAAATAAAGTATGCAATTATTTTTGTTATTAAATGAGTTATTAAACTACTAAGTTTGAGAATTGTAACTTCAATGGTTTAGATTTTCCATACAACAGTTTTTAACCCTTTTCACCCCCTTAGGGGTAGAATTTCCCAAAATCCGTTCTTAGTGCTACCCTACGTCATAATAGGAATCCCTGTGTAAAATTTCAAGTTCCTAGCTCCAGTAGTTTCGGCTGTGCGTTGATAGGTCAGTCAATCAGGTTCCTCTTTTATATATATAGATTACAGCAATCAGATCAGTTACTAAAAGTGCTAATTTAAAATGTACTACCTATTTAACATTTTCGGCTTTATTAATTTATATTAAACTACTATCAGAAACTACGAAAGACTTTTCGGTCTCAAAAACACCCAGACCCGAAACAAATACCTGTGGATCACACAAACATTTGTTTCGGTGCGGGGATCGAACCCGCGGCCTCTTGTTTCACAGCCGGCGTCTAACCAACTGCACCACGGAGGCTGTCAAGGGGTGTATTAATTTTTAATTCTTATTAACCAACAAATTGGAACTCCGTTATCTCACTCAAATGAAACACAAAACATCATACAGCTAATTTCTTTCTTTCAGGAGACAATATTCTACGACCCGTTCGAGAACAGACGCATCGACGTGGAGAAGACCCCCAGTACTATCAGATCCAACGGGTCTGTGAACTCCGAGTCAGATCTGGATAGCACGGACACTCCTCCCAGAATCCCGACTTCACGGCCTGCGAGGCCACGGATCTTGGACTTGCCTAGTGGTTCAGGTGAGGGTTTTGGTTATTTTTATTTATCCAAAGGCACACCACCCATAAGGTAGTCGGACGACCTGATTAAAGTCGCAGGAAGTCACTTATACTACCACCTGGCTACGTTTTCTGTCGTAGTCTAGATATACCCTGTACCTTTTTAAAAAATACCACAGACTATAGAAGGTTCGGATTTTTAAACATTACAACAGTTATTTTTGCATGTTTAGTCAGACGAGCGAGCAATTCGCCTGATGGTAATCGTTTACACTTCTACAATGTCAGAGACACAGCCAAGTTGCTGCCTACCGTGTTAACTATCCACTGTATCTTGAAAAAAAAATGCACTCACTTTCATCATGCATGCAACCAGTATCGTAAAATTTTTGCAACGAATGGCGAGACGAGCATGCTATTCGCCTGATGATAAGCGATAAGACTGCTGATGGACAGTAGCAAAACCAAACACCATGAATAACAAACCAATGCTTGGCATTCCACTGCGCTCGCCATTCTGAGGCATAATATGCAAGTCTCAATATGTCCAGTAGTTACTCTAGCTACAATTCAAACCGGAACACAACATTTACACTGCTGTTTGGCGGTAGAAATTAAAATATCGGTGGTACCCACCCAGGCAGCCTCATATGAGCGACCACCAGTAATGTTTTGTTTTCTTTCCAGGGTCATCAACAACACCCCCAATTCCCTCCATATCCTCAACCACAACGATGTACCCCATAAGTTCTGAATCCTACACGCGTCCCCTCCCAGAGACGAATTTACCAGACTCCCTGCCTATCACGGGGTTTCCTGAGCCTCCCCCAGCGTATACTGAGTTCGATATAAGCTCTCCCGTGGTGGAACAGCCCAGGGTTCAGCCGCAGCCCCTGCCGCCGCCGAGGACACAGGTTATTGTACCAGGTGTGTTCGATCTTCTTGCATTACTGGCCAGTGGTGAAGGCTCCATATATGCCGATTATTTCCGGCTTCCTTTTTGCAATATTTGTCTCTGATAAAAATACCTTATAGTAACTACACAACGAGATCAGTGCAATGCCTTGCAAATTTGTAGCAAGTGTGGGAGAAAATATAGAGTAAAATGTGGAGTAAAACTAGTTACCACAAATATCGGCTTCCACATTTGAAATAAGCCACCCTTCGCCACTGTTACCGGCCAAACCCGATTTTACGATGAACTAGTTTCGCCTAGGCCTAGTTCCCGTACCGTTTCCTTTATACATACATACATAAACTCACGCGATTTCCCAGAATGGGTAGACAGAAGTGCTACCAGGACACCCACATTTCGCCCTGTATGTTCCGTCCCACGATGTGATAAGGGACGAGTCTATTGCCATATCGGGCACAAATTCATGACTCCGGGCTGATAATGAATGTCCCTTGCGAACAACTTTTGAATTCAGTTAGAGCGATGAAGACAAAACATTCGATTGCTAATATAGGTTTTAAAACTGTCTTTAAATAAAGCTGTTAATGTTTGGCGGGAATATGTGCAAGTATTATAATAAATAATAAATAACGAATCGGATTTTACGGCCGCCACACACATTCAAGTGCGGTTGCACAAATGCGAGGTTGCACAAGTCTCGATTCGAAAATTGAAACGAAAAGTTTGCGCAGTTTTTTTCCCACACTATTTACATTATACTAGCGCAAACTCAGACTTGCGCAGTTATATCGTTAAGTGTGGTTTCTATAAGACGGTAGCTAAACAGACTGAAGCGTAAGGGCCGGCGCAGACCGGCATGGCAAAGATTTAATTTTTTACCAAAGGATATTCAAACTTATCTGGTGGGAATACGACTGAAAATACAATGATTTAAATTTATGCCATAACGTGACATTTACATGAGTCATTATGACAGGTTTCTCAACTTTTTCCAGGACCCGTAGGCTTACCCAACACAGACCGGAAGTACCTGAAATGTCACCACTGTGGCATGCATGTCCACACCCTGGTCGTCCGGGAAGTGGGGCTCGTCACCCATATATCGGCTCTAATCTGCTTTCTTATATGGTAAGGATATAAAACTTGATTTTATAGTTACGTCTTTTAGAGTACCCAGTACCTATATACCGGGTATCTCAAGACTGCGACCGAAAACGAAGCCAGGTGGTAGTATTAGTGACTTCAAACACAATGCGTATAAAAATTTCGCAAAAAAAAAACGTTAACTTTTTTGGTATTTTTTTACTTATCGTCGTATTTGGGTGATAAATACATATTTTTTCCAAAATAATGATCTACACCTTTTTATTTTGAAAGACGCAATGATATGTAAGGGTTTAAATTACTATTTTCGCAATAACTAAGGATTTACCACCTAAAAACTATGACTTAAAAAAAAATTAAAATAATAATCTATCGCTTAATTTGCGAAATTTTTAGTTGCATTGTGTCTATAGTCTATAGCCACTAAAACTACCACCCGGCTTCGTTTTCGCTCGCGGTCTTGATATACCCTGTATATACATTTTTTATTGCAATGAATGGCGAGACGAGCACGCCATTCGCCTGATGGTAAGCAATACGACCGCTCATGGACAGTGGCAAAACCAAACAACACTATGAACAAAGCAATTGTTGGCATTCCACTGCGCTCGCCATCCTGAGACATAAGATGTTAAGCTTCATTATGTCCAGTAGTTACTCTGGCTACAATGTCCTTCAAACTGGAACACAACAGTGCATTTACACTGCTGTTTGTTGGAGAAATAGACATTGCAGTGGTACCTACCCAGGCGGCCTCTCACATATGAGAGACCTAGACTAGTAAAGTGTGAGGTCAGGACTATGTATGTGACTGTTGGGTGTATTTATTTATTGTTTGTTTTTTCCAGCATGTTCCCCATAATAATAACGATTTACTGCATGGATTGTCTGAAGAATAAGAGCCATTTCTGTCCAAACTGCAACAAGATGATTGGCTACGAAACACCCCTGAGTACTGACAAAACTGTTCATATTACCTAGTAATTATTATTTAGTTTTATGCACAAAGTAGGTTAAAATCACATAACAGAACCTTTCAAGGAAAAACATCGTAAGTGACCAAATTGATTGGAAAGTCAGATCCAACAGTTTTCGATGTTACACGCGCTTCTTAAAAGCATTATTTAATTATTTTTTCCAGAAAGGTGTAAATGCCTTTCAAATGAAAGAGAAAGATGATTCTGAATGAATGAATGATTCTGAAAATTCTGAAACGTCGCGAGGCACGTTGCTTGTTACTAACGCGGTTGTTAGCAGTGTAATGTGAATTTCCCTATTTCTTTGTATTAAAGATATTTTTTATTTTCTACAGTACACATTAATTATGTATAACAAACTCCAAATAATACGCCGATTGTGTAATGATAATTCCTGTATTCTTTTCCAACATCATGTTCATCAATACAAGGGCTTTCTACAAAATACAACTCGCATATTGAAATGCCTACGTTTCTTCTAGAACATTCACAGCGTAATTCCCGACTCGGCCATCCTTCACATCAGCCGTTGACAACTCCGTTCTATATTCAAATCCTTATTCCATTCTTCTTAATACAACGGCCAGCACCATCGCCATACTAAAGTTAGGTTGGTTTACTCATTGCTTATAAAAATCATCCGTAACATATGTGTGATAACACCTTTATCCATCAGACAGATATTTTCGATAAAGATAATTGTATAAATGTATATTTTATTATTTTAATGTTTCCGTACGTGCAAGTTGTTTTCATATTTTATATTTATTTAGAGTTAAATGATAAATAAACGTTATCTATATATATGTTGTTTATTTTTCATTTCGACAAAGGCTTAAGGCTTAGTTGCACAAAGTAACTTTGCGCAAACTTTGACTTTAACAATGTAAAATAAAATATATAAAAGCTTACCTATTTAACTTGATTGGTCCACCAGTCTTGCGTACTTTGAGTGCTTGCTCCCAAAATTTGACTGCCTCGGGGAGTATTGTATTCTGTAAACAATTTAATAGGGTAGTTATCAGCAATTATACATTTGTTTTTACGAAAAATACAAAATAGAATATGAGTATCTAAGATTTTTTTACAAACATACATACATAAACTCACGCCTTTATCCCCGAAGGGGTAGGCAGAGGCGCCACCAGGACACCCACATTTCGCCTTGTACGTTCCGTCCCACGATGTAATAGGGGGGCACGCCTATCGCCATATCGGGCACAAATTCCTGACTCCGAGCTGATAATGAATAGAAAAATCCAATATCATTTTGCCCGACCCGGGACTCGAACCCGAGACCTCAGCTTTGTAACCGCACCGTAATACAACTACGCCACCAAGGCAGTTTTTTTATAAATACATTTAGACTTACATAAAATGCCGTTTAAAATATAGATTTGAACCACCACCTGGCTTCGTTTTCGGTCGCACTCTGAATATACTCGGTATACTTACTGTAAGGTTGCATTTTAGTACTAAGCATTTTAATCGTTGTTTCTCCAAATTAGTATACCGGGTATATAAAGACCGCGACCGAAAATGAAGCCAGGTGGTAGTATTAGTGACTTCAGACACAACGCAAGTAAAATTTTTTATATATTTTTTACTTATCGTCGTATTTGGGTGATAAATACATCATTTTCCTAAAATAAAGATGTACACCTCTTTATTTTTAAACACGCAATGGTACGTAAGGGTTTAAATTAGTATTTTCGCAAAAACTAAGTATATACCACCGAAACACGATGATTTTTAAGAAATTCTAAAAAAATATCTGTCACTGTTTTGGCGAAATTTTTATTTGCGTCGTGTTTGGAACCACTAAAACTACCAACTGGCTCCGTTTTCGGTTGCAGCCTTGATATACCCGGTATAAGCAAGAATATTAAATGCTCTTTTAAAATTAAGGTTGTCTTGTTTTAAAAGGTAAGGTAACTATAGGCTTAAAAATGTGAAAAGTATAATGAGGTAATTAGAAATGTAAAACACTGGTCTTTTGATTGATGGCTGGGTGTGACGTCGGATTGTGTTTGTAGTATAAATTCACGTAAAACAATTGGAAATAATAAATACTTTGACGAGACGGAGTTTCATTCTTAGCGATAACCCTTCCTAGAAGCATAACTATCCAGATACAGAGAGAACCGTAACATGAGAACCTAAAGGCCATTCATACTACACTACATACATTTATTGAAATAAAAACACATACAAATTGCAATAGAGAAGCTGGCTTAAAGCTTGCACCATCGCGGGATCCAATTCTACATTTAATTAAATCGGAACCCAAAAGACCAGCTGCCAGACCTCAAGACACAGTGAGCTCCTTCTGCGTAGATCGGATCGCAAAAACTAGTTAACTTTTTAAATTAACTTTTTAATTTAATAATTGTAAATTAAGGGTAGTTTAATTGTAACAGTCACAGAGCAGATGACTAATACCTCAGTCCGCCCCGTGACCACGAAAGCTGTAAAGTAAACGAAACGTCGGGAAGTTAAAAAGTGTAAAAATTAAACCAAATCGCGATAAAATCCGTAATAAATAGTTTTATTTCAATGTGTAACATTCGCATAAATCTCAGAAACCATTATACATACATATAACCGAATTTACTTACATTTATCATGAAGAATTTTTCTTGTTCTAACCTGCAAGAAAACACAGAAAAGGTTAATACATACATTAAAAATAAGTGTCAACATTATACAAGTGATTTCTTCAAATGGGCGTGGACGACCAAGTCCGACACTATGAGGCATTACGAACACTGAAAAGAGTCACGAATCCAATTTTTATAAAAACTGCATAATTGCATTTTTGCAAAATATTCGTGGCGAGGAATCGAAACAAATGATTTTGAAAAAAAAAACACGTTGTATTATTAGGCAATTTGATAATGTTGCTAATTAAGATCAAATTCTAGGAAGTATTGGCAGCCTCCGTGGCGCAGTTGGTTAGACGCCGGCTGTGACATGAGGCTGTTACGATCCCCGCACCGAGACAAATGTTTGTGATCCACAGGTATTTATTTCGGGTCTTGGTGTTTGTGAGACCGAAACGTCTCTCGTAGTTCCTGATACCCACGTCACCAGATTCGATCTCAGTTGCGTCAGGACTATGACATACATAGACTGTTGGGTGTATTTACGTATTTCATGGCATGTTAAGTGCGTGGTGGCCTGTTGTTAACGGACCAGACGCGGCTGCCTACATGTTCACGGTGGTCGCGGGTTCAAATCCTAGGGCACACCTCTGACTTTTCGGAGTCATGTGTGTATTGATAGTCAATCACCACGCACTTTAACGGTGAAGGAAAACATCGTGAGGAAACCTGCATACCGTAGCGATTTAAAAAACAAGCATTTCTACGGTATGTGAGTCCGCCAACCCGCACTAGGCCAGCGTGGTGGACTATATGGCCTAACCACTCTCAATCGATTCTCTCGATTGTTGAGTAGGCCCGTGCCCTGCAGTGGGACGTATATGGGCTGATAAAGATAAAGAGGGCATCTTTCATCGGTTACTCTATCTGCACTGCGCTTACCATCAGGTGTAAAGAAAAGACCACCGAATCAGGTGCATGGTAGAATTCTAAAGAACCATTTACACGGAGAGAGTTTCTCGCCTCCAAGATACGATTACATACATACATAAACTCACGCCTTTATCCCAGAAGGGGTAGGCAGAGGCGCCACCAGGCCACCCACATTTCGCCTTGTATGTTCCGTCCCATGATGTGATAGGGGGCGAGCCTATCGCCATATCTGGCACAAATTCCTGACTCCGGACTGATAATGAATAGAAAAGTCCAATATCACTTTGCCCGACCCGGTACTCGAACCCGAGACCTCAGCTTTGTAACCGTACCGTAATACAACTACGTCACCGAGGCAGTCAATATAGAAAGATAGGATTATCGTAAGGATATAAAAAGTTGCATCGTGTAAACATTTGTCAGAACACGATAATCTATGGCGGTTATGTCATGCGATAATCGCATACGATTCTCGCCGCGAGAAACTCTCCATGTAAATTGGGCTTCAATAGTAATATAACTTGGTCATTGTTTCATTAAAGATATTTAATACTTTATGCTGTAAACCAAAACTGACCGCAATCTGTCACTATTTAGTACAATTTGCGGTCTTTTAGTAATATTTCATCAGTATACTGGAAAACCGAATTGAGGTTTGAAACTATCAATTTCTTTGTGTGCGAATTATAAATATATTACTGTTTCAGCCCATACACGCCCACTGCTGGGCACGGGACTCCTCGAAAACCAAATTCCATTGACAAGGTTGACTTAAAAAAATACTTTGTTTTTATTGCGATGAATGGCGAGACGAGTGAGCGATACGACCGCTCATGGACAGTCACAAAACCAAACACCATGAATCAATGTAATGCTTGGCACTCCACTGCGCTCGCCTTCCTGAGACATAAGATGTTAAGTCTCATTATGTCCAGTTACTCTGGCTACAATGTGCTTCAAACCGGAACACAACAGTGCATTTACACTGCTGTTTGTTGGAGAAATAGACATTGCGGTGGTACCTACCCAGGCGGCCTCTCACATATGAGAAACCTACCACGGGTAAAAGGTGTTCCTATTCACTGGTTTTAAACAGAATTAAATAAATAAATCTATTTATTCAACATTTGTATTTCCATGAATAAATGGTTACATTATCTGATACGTATAAAGAATAATTAAGTTATTTTATGTTTGAAGATTACATCATAAATAAAATAAATAAATACACCCAACAGTCACATACATAGTCCTGACCCCACACTAAGATCGAGTCTTGTGTCGTGGGTATCAGGAACTACGAGAGGCTTTTCGGTCTCACAAACACCCAGACCCGAAGCAAATACCAATGGTACATACAAATATTTGTTCCGGTGCGGGGATCGAACCCGCGGCCTCTCGTTTCACAGCCGGCGTTTAACCAACTGCGCCACGGAGGCTGTCATATTCACCAAGATTTTTATTTAGTTTGCATGTGAAATCGATCTTTGCAAAGATGTTAATGATAAATACACCCAACAGTCACATACATAGTCCTGTCCACACTAAGATCGAGTCTTGTATGTATCATAAACTATAGGCGACTTTTCGGGTTCACAGCACATCCGAAACAAATGCTAGTGTATCACAAACATTTGTGTTAGAATCGTAGCGGCCTCTCACAGCCGGCGTCTATCTAACCAACCACGAGGACTTTCAAAAACATTGAAATGAAATGAAAAAAATATTTAATCCATTATAATTTTCAACATTATTTAGATTCAGTCAATTTTGACTGCCTCGGTGGCGTAGTTGTACTACGGTACGACTACAAAGCTGAGGTCTCGGGCTCGAGTCCCGGGTCGGGCAGTGATATTGGATTTTTCTACTCATTATCAGCCCGGAGTCAGGAATTTGTGCATGATATGACGATAGGCTCGCCCCTTTCACATCGTGGAACGGAAAATACAAGGCGGAACGTGGGTGTCCTGGTTGCACCTCTGCCTACCCCTTCTGGGATAAAGGCGTGAGTTTACGTATGTAATTTTGATCTACCACCCGGTTTGGAAAGCAGTTTTCGCTAGAGCAGAACGGACAAGAAATGAAGGAGATTTATGCTTATGTCAATAAAGCGGTTGATAGGGGTTGCTAATAATGCCATTTACAATACACCGAGCTTATTTTCGTGACATATTATAGCGAGATATTAAAAAAAAATTGACAGCCTCCGTGGCGCAGTTGGTTAGACGCCGGCTGTGAAACAAGAGGCGGTGAAACAGAAATACCTGTCACACAAATGTCTGTGTGAAAGGTATTTGTTTCGGGTCTGCGTGTTTGTGAGACCGAAAAGTCTCTCGTAGTTGGTACGACACAAGACTCGATCTCGTAATTTAGACAACCGCTGTCAGATACGCTCGCGTCAAGTTCGCGTCACACGAGCGCTTTAGCGTATTCTACGGCTGCGCTTTTTGTACATGCGTGATTCAGATCGCAACCTGATTGGTATTTATTTATTTATTTATTTATTTATATCCTTTATTGTACACTATATTTAAGCTTAACAAATAAAACATTACATTCGATAATAGTACAAAAGGCGGTCGTATCGCTCGAGGCAATCTCTTACCGACTACCTTGGGATGGAAATAAGAGAAGGATAAAAGAGAGGGCAGTCAATAGTGCACCAATAGCTTATTAAAAACATATTAATAATAACTATAAAATAAAAATAATATTTAATAGATGCTCCGTATACACATATATATACGAATAAACAAGTGACACAGTATCAGACATATAAAATATGCAACATACTAATATAATAAATAAATAAACATATATATTACATAATATATAATACATAAATAAATACATACGTTTATATATACACATAAGTGCACACAATTATAGCATATTATATAATAAAAATATGAACAATCACTCACTCGATGAATTGGGCTGTTAAAGGGACAAGTAGTGCTCTTTAACCATTTTTTTAAAGGACAACAGTGTTCGTGCCCGTCTTACTGCATCAGGAAGTGCGTTCCATAATCGGACAGCTTGCACAGTGAAAGACTTGTCCATAAACGTCGTAGAGTGCACGGGCATTCTCAACCTCAGGTTCTCTGACGATCTCAGGGACTTTTGGTGTGAATCATGCAGGAATATGAAACGATCTTTGAGATATGAAGGAGTTAACGGATTGAACAAGATATTGTAAAGAAGAGTAAGAATATGAGCATTCCGACGAAGTCGTATGGGTAACCACTTGAGCTTAACACGAAACTCGGAAACATGATCATATTTGCGAAGGCCAAATATGAAGCGTATGCAAAAATTTTGGAGACGCTCAAGTTTATTAAGCTGGTTCTCGGTAAGATCGAGATAGCTGACATCTGCATAATCAAGGATGGGGAGAAGAAGTGTTTGCGCAAGTGAAATCTTCGTGGTAACAGGTAGGAAATTGTGTAACCTTCGCAAAGACCGTGCTGAAGCAAACAACTTTCTACTTAGCTCACAAAGCTGCGGGCCCCAGGTGAGGGATTTATCTAGATACAAACCAAGGTTTTTGACAGTATCACTGTAAGGAATAATGATACCATCACAGTATATAGAGGGTATCAGATCCCAATCTATTTTAGAAATCATCCTGGGGCTGCCGACAACAATGACCTGAGTTTTAGATGGGTTAACCTTCAACCCATTGGCTTTGCTCCAATCGCAGATGCTTTGGATGTCAACGTTAATTGCCGCAATTGCATCAGCTAGCCTGTCCAGGGGTGCTCGAGTGTAGATTTGGAGATCATCTGCATAAAGGTGGTAGGAGGAGCAAAGATGATTAGTAATTGAATTGATAAAAACAGCGAAGAGTAAAGGAGATAGCACGCCGCCCTGAGGGACGCCAGCATTCACAGTGCACCAGGAGGAAAGACTCTCCTCAACACGGATGCGTTGCCGACGTCCATACAGGTAACTTCGAAACCAATCAATCGCCATTGGAGATATGTTAAGAGAACTCAGAATGCCAAGTAATACATCGAAATCAACAGTGTTGAAGGCGTTACTGAAGTCTAGCAACGCCAGAACTGTCAGCTTGCCCTCTTCCATACCTGACCTAATGCCATCCGTAATATGAGTCAGAGTAGTAGTAGTGCTATGTCCGGGACGAAATCCAGATTGGAGAGGATTAAGGATGCTATTTTTGGAAAGGAAACCATTAAATTGGCTATGGATTAGGCGTTCAAGGACTTTGGACAGAAATGGAAGTATGGAAATAGGACGAAATTCGGAAAGTAGAGAGGCATTTGGTTTTTTCGGTATAGTAATGATGTGGGCTTCTTTCCAAGCGATCGGAAAGATCCCTGAGGAGATGGAATGGTTTAGGTCCTTAGGATATGGGTAATAATAGGAAGGATTTCGTCCAGGATAGGAAGAATCATATTACGGCTGACATGGTCACTTCCCATTGCATTCGATGTAATGAGCGAAATGGTTCTCCTAACATCACACATAGCAAATTGTTTGAAAACGAAACAAGAATAATCGGGAGTCTTACAGGTAGAAAGATGCTTTAAAGTGTTATCTTTGATCGTCCTGGGGAAATAGGACGGAGAGGAGAAATGATGGTTCAAAGAATTTAAATCTATAGATTTGGGAATTGAATCTTGTTGAGATTTACCCACTCCCAATGACTTAAGAAATTTCCAGACTTTAGCTGGGTCTCCGTTTTCGACAGAGTTGTGGATATGTCGGCGTTGAGCGTTCCTACATACCTTAGTGCAGTGATTCCGTATAGCTACATATTTTAGCCAGTTTGTTTCATTAGGGCGTCGGTTGTACCTGGACTTAGCTGCCGCTTTTTTGGCAAGTAAGTCTTTAATTTCGGCTGTGAGCCAAGGCGTTGGTAGGTGTTTCACCTTGATGGCTTTGACTGGTGCATGTCTATCGAACAGTGTGGTTAATTGGCTGTTAAATAACTCAACTTTAGCGTCAATGCTATCTGTAAGGAACAGTGGACTCCAGTCAATGCTGTCGGCATCTTTACGAAGGCTATCAATATCCATACCCCGAAAATTTCTCTGCAGGAGGATTTTAGGTATGGATTTAGGAGGACGGACACGGTAGGACAAAAATAAGAGATCGTGAGAGGAAAAAGCGTCGGCGGAACATTGTCCATGTTTCGCGACGTGGTTTAGGGAAGAGACAAGGATAAGGTCAAGAAGGGAAGGAGTACAGTTTGGAGAATGGTGAGTGGCTGAAAGCGGAAGAATGGAAAGGTTACAGGATTGGATAACATTCAAGAGGGAAGAAGAGCGACGATCGGCCTACCTATTCATTACCTATACCTATTACCTATTCATTTGACGTCTCCAATGACAGTTTAGTCCGATCAACGTGCAGCACATGCACAGTTTATGCATATCTTACGCGCAGCTAAACAATTACAAGAATACCATTTTGACGTACGTACCATTAAGACGTAAACCTAATCGCAACTGCATCGTAACTTGATCGGCGCGTCAAGAAATTACGTGAATTAGCCTACAGGTCTATGTATGAGACTGTTGGGTATTTATTAGAATTATTTCGCATTTGTAATATATAATAGTACGTATATCTTACCTATATACAGAGTGGTCGTAGTATATACTTATTCTTAAGGGTTGGTCTATGCTACGTTTCTTCACTATATGAGCAGGCTCTATGTGAACCCCTCGGACTACCTGTAAAGAGAAATACAATTAATTATACTTAATATTATAGCTTATAGGTCGACTACGATCATCTGTCAGCGAAATAGTTGTCCAAATATTAAGAATAGTTTATATCTCTTCACATTTTATTATTTTGGGCATGTTAATACTATAAATGCTTGTTTATATTGGAGACTGTCCCGCCGTCACACCCGCCACTGCAAGTCCTGTATCCAGGATCAACAGCACGCATTTTAATGACACTGAGCATTGAAGCTCAGCGCGTCTCCGGGAATGTCTTGTCTACCCGCAACGAAATCAATCACAAAGTTAAATTAATAGTTGGAAATAAATTATTGTCCACTTCCCTAATAAAGCGGGTTAAAATTGTTGTTTAAATTGTTGTTCAATAGCTATTTCTTTATTTGTAGTTCCAAATTTCGCCACTGGCCAATAGATGATGGAGGACTAAGACCCAGTTGCATAAACTTTGACCATAACTTCAATGCTGACAATGTGATAAATACATAGTTTTCCTAAAGTAATAAAATACGCTTTTTTACTTTTAAAGACGCAACGGTACGCAAGAGTTAAAAATACTATTTTCGCAAAAACTAGCTATTTACCACCCAAACACGATAATATTTTAAAAAATGCAAAAAGACTCGCTTTTTAGCGAAATTTTTACTTGCATTGTGTCTGTAACCACTAATACTACCACCTGGCTTCGTTTTCGGTCGCAGTCTTGATATACCCGGTATACAGTATTATATCAGCCCATATACGTCCCACTGCAGGACACAGGCCTACTCTACAATCGAGAGTACGATTGAGAGTGGTTAGGCCATATAGTCCACCACGCTGGCCTAGTGCAGGAAGGCGGACTTACATACCGTAGAAATTCTTTAAAATCGCTACGGTATGCAGGTTTCCTCACGATGTTTTCCTTCACCGTTAAAGTGAGTGGTGATTGACTATCAATACACACATAACTCCGAAAAGTCAGAGGTGAGATTTGAACCCGCGACCAGCGTGAACATGTAGGCAGTATACAGTATCTATACCAAAATGCGACACTTCATTGTTTCTTTACCACTACGCAAGGTGGCTATCCGGCGGATACGATTACTAATATCCTCAATGTACATGGATAATTTCGTCAAATATTAAGGCCGTATGAATCATGTGTATTTATTAGCAAACTTCGTCGGCGTGATTAACTTTATTTGAAACGAACTATTTTTGGAATGGAATCTGCCTCGGTGGCGTAGTTGTATTACGGTACGGTTACAAAGCTGAGGTCCCGGGTTCGGATCCCGGGTCGGGCAAAGTGATATTGGATTTTTATATAAATTATCAGCATGGAGTCAGGAATTTGTGCCCGATATGGCGATAGGCTCGCCCCCTATTACATCGTGGGACGGAACATACAAGGCGAAATGTGGGTGTCTTGGTGACGCCTCTGCCTACCCTTTCTGCGGAAAAGGCGGGAGTTTATGATTAATGCTTATGATGGGATGGCTAAATTAAAATGTTTGCTATAAGCTCACGTTGCAGTAATAATCCTTGACATTATAAAATTGTATCAAAACAATCTTCTAAAACAGTCGCGTTAATTTGTATTCTATAAGTGGCATAGACATTGATTCCTATTTAAAACCGAATTAAAATGTGCTATTTTATCCGTTTCCTTATATATTATATGTTTTGCACGTACATAACGTCCTTATGTGATTGTGTAACATGTATTTGCAAATAGAAATAGTAAAGAATCCTTATCTTCCATTTTAAGTATTTTTCTGCTGCATCTCCGTAGTGTAATGTATTTTTTTTATATTGTATCAGCCCATATACGTCCCACTGCAGGGCACGAGCCTCCTCCACAATCGAGAGTGAGTACGATTGAGAGTGGTTAGGCCATATAGTCCACCAGGTTGGCCTAGTGCGGGTTGGCTGACTTACATACCATAGAAATTCTTACAGATCGCTATGTACTGTATTGTACTGTATTGTATTGTATTGTATTGTATTGTATCAGCCCATATACGTCCTACTGCAGGACACGAGCCTCCTCCACAATCGAGAGCACGATTGGGAGGGGTTAGGCCATATAGTCCACCACGCTGGCCTAGTGCGGGTTGGCGGACTTACATACCATAGAAATTATTACAAATCGCTATGGTATGCAGGTTTTCACACGATGTTTTCCATTATTAAAGTACGTGGTGATTGACTATCAATACACACATGACCGAAAAGTCAGGATTTGAACTCGCGACCACCGTGAACATGTAGGCAGTCGCGTCTGGTCCGTTTACCAACAGACCACCAAACACTGCAGTACTATAGTTAAAGAATTCTATCACTAAATTGATCATTTGTTACGTATAATAATAAAGAATACAGTCGTGTAGAGAATAGTTTATAATAGTCATATTTTAGTCACATCTAAAACATACATACATACAACTCACGCCATATCCCAGGAGGGGTAGACAGAGGTGCTACAATACACCCACATTTCGCCTTATGTGTCCCACGATGTGATAAGGGGCGAGCGTATAGCACTGGTGGTAGGTCTCTCATATGTGAGAGGCCGCTTGGGTACCACCGCAATGTCTATTTCTCAAACAAACACCAGTGTAAATGCACTGTTGTGTTCCGGTTTGAAGGACATTGTAGCCAGAGTAACTACTGGACATAATGAGACATAACCACCTTATGTGTCAAGATGGCGAACGCAGTCGAATGCCAAGCATGGTGTTGATTGGTTTTTGATCCATGAGCGGTCGTATCGCTTACCATCAGGCGAATGGTAAGCTCGTCTCGCCATACATAGCAATAAAAAAAGGTTAAAATTTCGAAAAGAATACACACACACATACATAAACTCACGCCTTTATCCCAGAAGTGGTAGGCAGAGGCGCCACCAGGACATCCACATTTCACCTTGTGCGAGCCAATCGCCATATCAGGCACAAATTCCTGACTCCGAGCTTAATATAAAAACCCAATATCACTTTGCCCGACCCGGGATTCGAACCCGAGACCTCAAGCTTTGTAGTCGTACCGTACTTTCCGTACCGTCAACTTTGCCACCGAGGCAGTCGAGGCGGAAAAGTATATTGTGCAGGATTCTAAATAAAGCCGAAATTATGAATTTAAATCATGGTTGATTACTCACATACGCAAACTTAGTCACTGCTAAGTTTTCCACCAAATATAAAAAGGGTAAAAAGGGGAGACTTTTATGAATAATGCATTAACGGTTCCTACAAGTTAGGGTAAATTGAAAGTCAAAACCCATACTTGATAACGTGTATTAAAAAGGGCCGGAGTTTTAATATCATTTAGTGTATTTTATTACGTGGGTAGCTTGTAATATCTTTTTTACTACCACTTTTCAAAACAAGTTTACAATACAGTGATTATACAGAGGTTAAGTACTAGCGGCCCCACCCAGCTTCACCCAGCTTCAGAAGCCGATCTAAAAAGATAAATATGTGCTATTACGGCCATTTTTATATCTTTTTAAGGGGTACAATTCCGCCATACGTGATTCGTACGCAGCACACGCAACAGAAGCTCTTAAAAGGAATTAATATTCCCCGTCTTTGCAACATTTTTCACTACTACTCAGCTCCTATTCTTCATAGCGTGATGTTATATAACTTATAGCCTTTCTCGATAAATGGGCTATCTAATACTAATACAATTATTCAATTCGAACCAGTAGTTCCTTAGATTATCGGAAACAAACACACAATCTCTTAAGCTTTATATTAAGTAAGCATGGAGTATAAATTGACTGTATTTTATTAGGCTTAGGTTAGGTTGTAATTTTCTTGTTGACTGAAATTTGATAAACAATTTTATCGTTTACAGGGCTCTTATGTCTGTGTTTAGAAACGTGATTGTGTTGTGACGTCTGTATGTTCAAAATGGTTTCTAAGATTTACGCGAATGTTACACATTGAAATACTTAAAACTAATTTTTACTGGCCTGTGCGCTCCGTGACCACGAAAGATGCAAGGCAATCGTTTCGGGAAGTTAAAAAATTTAAAAATTCAACCAAATCTCGATAAAATCCGTAAAAAATAGTTTTATTTCAATAAAAACTAATATTTTGTGTACACGACAGTACATTATTATTAGCCATAAAGATTACTTGAACTCTACCCTCTTAAACAACGCTATCTGATACCGCGACAATTATTAATAACTTATTGGTAACATAAAACTAGTCTTCCATCTTAATAAAAATGTTGACTGCCTCGGTGGCGTAGTTGTATCACGGTACGGTTACAAAGCTGAGGTCTCGGGTTCGAATCCCGGGCAAAGTCATATTGGATTTCGTATTCATTATCAGTCCGGAGTCAGGAATTTGTGTCTAATATAACGATAGGCTCGCCTATCACATCGTGGGACGGAACATACAAGGCGAAATTTGGGTGTCCTGGTGGTCCAATTTGATTAAGCTTTTCTCCGATGGAACCACAAAACGGCAACATTACTAAAATAAATGAATACATTAGTGAGTTCAAAGACTTGCTTAAAAAAAATTCATATTAGCATATTTGATTATTCGAAAGTGAGATTGTGCAACGCAAACCCATAAATCTCTTGAATTTATTGAAAAATGTTTTATGCATACAATCAAATGTTAATTTTATTTATATGTGAGGTTTATTCGAATTTGTGAATTATTTTCTTCGTATTCTATTGCTTTATACGGTGGAAAAATGTTATTAAACTAAATTCGGCAATGAAAATAAGTAAAACGGGGTGGCTAGAAACTCTGGATGAATAGAAATAAACTGATCATATTTTTTATGAATTAGGGTAACTTGCATTTTATTTATGCACCACATTATTGGTTTTTGGAATATGGAAGTGTGATTTTCTCACAAATGTCATAATTTACAGTTATAAACTTGATCGGTTTGTATCTATTCACCGTTCTGTCTCGATCCACTCCGTTTTATGATAATAAATATATACTATAGTGATTTATTATTTCAGGTGTCTATGGTAAAGCTACCATTTTAAGAAACATCGACAATACACATTTTAAATTAAACCCTTACGCATCCACACATATAAACAATAATATTATGAAGAAAAAGCTAGATCAATTTACTATGGTCAGGAAGAAAACTAATTTTAAAATACCAGGTACTCATGAAACTACAAGAATTGAACGAAATATGAATAGAGATTTACATTCGGTTTTAGCTAACGATAGAAGGAAAGATATAAGAAAGATAAAACATATGAGATTTCATACCACGAGTATAGACGAAAGATCAAGAGAGAGACTTAAAGGTACAGTGAATTTCTATTATGTATTAAATGAAATGAAATGAAATGAAAAATATTTATTGAACCCATGAAATTTCATACATTATTTAGATTCAGTCACTTTTTTCCACTACCACCCGGTTCACAAGGCTGTTTTCGCCAGAGAAGAACGGGCAAGAAACTTTAGCGTTGCTCTTTTCAAAACAAGTTTACAATGCAGAAATTATACAGAGGTTGCAGCGCAGTTAAATTCAGAGCAGCTCATAAATAATTTAGAATAATAATTATTAATTAGAGAAGACACTGGGAAACATGTAACAATAACGGTACATGTACCGCTATGTCTATCCCAGTCACTCGTACGCTGAACTATGTTCCGTCTCGCTTGTGTACACGCGCCGCACAGATTTTGTTCGAGATGACCGCTCTTTATAAATTACCCACTCTAACGAACCACCTGCTATAGTGGTTTGTCAATGTAATGTCAACATAATGTCAGTTTAAATAGGGTATATTTTAACTGTCAATGTCAATGTAATGACAGTGTTAATGTAAGTATATATAGAGTATATTTTAAAAAACTTGACTTCACATTGACAAACCATTATAATAGTCGGGGAGTACTTAAGGAATTTAGGTTACTTGTCTAGCATCGATAAAAAAACAAAGCCCCAAGTTCCAGGTATCAAAAAAGATTTCAACAAACACAGCATTGCTAACTTAAGATCAGCTGAAATTAGCAACGACCGCCAAGACGAACAATTGTACAAAGCTTTGACAAAACAAGCAGAATTATTAGAAAAACTAGCAAAGGTGATTGACCACGACGAGTACTTACGAAAGCCCAAAAACGATTTCGAAAATCTCCTCGAAAGCTTGGAGAAGAAGAAAGGGTATTCAGTGTTAGAGAAGGACAAGACGACTGTTACCACTAATGTGAAGGAGACAACAACAGTTAAAATGCCAACTATAATGGCGATGGTCGATGAAACAGCTGTCAGATTTGCGTTGAAAAACGATCCGCATATCAAAAGAATTCTCAAAATGGCGGCTAGGAAAAAGGAAGCTTATGAAAAGGCAGCGAAGAAGTATTATAATGTGAAATAATATGTATTTTTTTTGGAATAATGATATTTCCGATGGTATTATAATATATAAATAAATACACCCAACAATAGAGATAGTCCTGGCCCCTCACTATGTAAGTCTTGTTTGGTATTACAAATTACGAGACTTTTCGGTCTCAAAACTAGATTCGAAACCAATGTTTTAGGGCCATACAAACATACAGGGTATATCCAGACTGCGACTGAAAACGAAGCCAGGTGGTAGTTTCAGTGGTTACAGACACAATGAAACTAAACATTTCGAAAAAAAACAGCGAACGTTTTTTACAATTTTTTAAGTGTCATCGTATTTGGGTGGTAATACATTATTATTTTAGGTAAAACTACGTATTAATCAAACAAACACGACGATAACTAAAAAAATACAAAAAAAATCGCAAAAAAAATTAATTGCGTTGTGTCTCAAGTCACTAAAACTACCACCTAGCTTCGTTTTCGGCCGCAGTCTGGATAAACTGTATGTCTCGGTGCGGGGATCGAACCCGCGGCCTCTCGTTTCACAGGTTGTCTCAAATACATCATGATATCTGTTTGAATTAAATTATTTCGGAATTACAATTTTATCCATACAAAGTGAAGAATAGTCATTATGACCTACCAATGATATACATATAGACCTTATTACAAAGAAATAAGGGTGATAATAGCCACATGACCTTAAAGCTCGCATTAAAATTCTTAGTACATCTTGTAGCGATAGGCAAAATACTTAATGAACAAAATACAGTCGATTTGAAAAACCTTGACGAGCGCAGATTGTCTTAAACTTCCCAGAAACTAGTAATAAATTAATTTGTATAAATAAATTGAAGATTCATGTTTATTACACAATAACAACTGAATGTATTTAAATCACAGGCACTTATAAAGTTATTTCTTATGTATTATAGTAGAACGGACATATAAATATATCTATACATATAATAAATTTGTAGCCGATAGATGTCTGTACATGGAAGATAAACGAGAAAACAAACTTGGAGGGTCTTTTTAACGTGATATAACCCAAAACAATGATTTTTAGAATTTTTGTCTGTTCGCGATGTACTCAGAAACGGCTAAACGGATTTCGATGAAATTTGGTATGGAGGTAGCTGACAACCTGGATTAACACTTAGGCTACTTTTTATCCCGAAAAATTTATTGTTCCATTGGGATGAGTGTAACGACCATACGCAAAACGGGCAAGACGGAACACAGTGGCAGCGTACGAGAGAGAGAGACAGATATAGCGGTACATGTACATGTCAAGACACATCCATCTCACGTCGGTGGGCACTCCATCTGCACTGCATTTAGACTTTGTCATCTGTATCTGTATCAGACCATATACGTTACTGCAGGGCACGAGCCTCCTCTACAATCGAGAGTACGATTGAGAGGGGTTAGTACAGTCCACCACGCTGGCCTAGTGCAAGGCGAACTTTTCATACCGTAAAGATTCTTTTTTTTATCGCAATGAATGGCGAGACGAGCATGCCATTCGGATTCAGCAACTCCATGAATTACAAAGCAATGCTTCGCAATACTGAGACATAAGGTCTAAGTGTTAAGTCTCATTATGTCCAGTCGTTACTCTGGCTACAATATCCTTCAAACCGGAACACAACAGTGCATTACACTGCTGTTTGAAGAAAAAGACATTGCGGTGGCACCTACCCAGGCGGCCTCTCACATATGAGAGACCTGCCACCAAATTCTTATTCTTTCGTGCTGTATTATTATTGTAGGTGGAACTAAATAATATTTTAGTTACATAAGTTTCTGGGTAAGACCGAAAACTCTCGTAGTTTCTGATGCCCACAAGACTTAGTGTGGAGTCAGGACTATGTATGACTGTTGGAAGTATTTATTTTTAACATATTGTGTGTCCGTTTTCAAAAGGATAATACGGACAGACAAATGCTCTTTGTATTTATTTCAACAAAGCTCTCTGTAGCCTAGTGTGTTGAACTTCTAAAGGTCAGTAAAGGTTGTTATTTCATCATCGCAGATTATATACAACTGCATTTAAGTACTACTTTATCAATATAGTTTTTGAGGCATCATTTTAAAAATGAGCGAGGCTTAATATAAAGGATTAGCTAAAGATCATCATCATCATCATCAGCCTATACTAGTCCACTGCTGGACATAGGCCTCCACAAAAATGCGCCATTTCACCCTGTCTTCGGCTTGTCACATCCAACATCTGCCAGCGACCTTTCGCAAATCGTCACTCCACCTAGCTGGAGGGCGTCCTACACTACGCTTGCCAAGCGCGGTCTCCACTCAAGAACACGTTTACTCCAGCGGTAGTCGGTTCTTCGACAGATGTGGCCAGCCCACTGCCACTTCAGCTTGCTAATCTTATGTGCTATGTGTATGACTTTGGTGCTCAGTAAAAGATGTAATGTTCTATTTAAAAAATGATGTTCACTTTTGATTACTACGAGATAAAATTCTGTAAAGTGAATGTTTTGGCGTATACATAAATGTATAGTGACATGTTAGTAACAGACCAGACGCGGCTGCCAACATGTTCACGGCGTTCGCGGGTTCAAATCCCAGAGCACACCTCTGACTTTTCATACTCATGTGTATATTGATATTCAATCACCGCGCACTATAACGGTGAAGGAAAACATCGTGAGGAAGCCTGCATACCATAAAAATCCTGTATATGGAGTTCGCCAACCCGTACTAGGCCAGCGTGGTGGCCTAACCCCTCTCAATGAAACTGTCGTGTGTAGAGGAGGTCCGTGCCCAGCAGTGGGAGATTATTGCCTGATACGCTACAGTATTGTAGTAATAATTATTTAATAAATATGACTGCGTAGTTGTCGCAGTCGTTCTACGGTACCATTACGACGGTGTCACCGGTTCGAATCACGGGTCAGGCAGTGATGCTGGATTTTTCTATTCATTATCAGCCCGGAGTCAGTTGTGTCCAATATGGCGATAGGCTCGCCCCTATCACATCATGGCACGAACACAATGCGAAATGTGGGTGTCCTGGTAGCACCTCCCCCCCCCCCTTTAGGAAAACTCCGCGAGTTTACTATATAAGCAATTGGACATACATACATAAACTCACGCCTTTATCCCAGAAGTGGTAGGCAGAGGCGTCACCAGGACACTCACATTTCGCCTTGTTCCGTCGCATGATGTGATAAGAGGCGAGCCTATCAAATCGGGCACAAAATGACAATTGACAGATGTGCAAGAAACAAAATTATCTTCACGTTACGTCAAAACTATCAATAAAAACCGATGTCTCGTTGCAAACCGGTTTTTGTGATCGCAGTGGTGACGTAAAGTTAAATATTTAATAGCTAGTGCACTTCATTGATTATCACGGAAGCTTGTGTATCGTTAATAGTTACTAAATACTTTGGCAATAAAACTCTGTATATGTTTAATTGTTTTTTCATTCATTTTTATATTGGTCCTATAAAGTGACTTCAAAGCATTACAGTCATCTTAAAATTGGTATGTGGCGAAATTTGGAACTACAAATGAAATTTCAAAATTATCTATTTAACGCATTGTTTAAGATATACATACATACATAAACTCATGCCTTTTTCCCAGCAGGGGTAGGCATAGGTGGCCACCAGGACACCCAAATATCGCCTTGTATGTTCCGCCCCATGATGTGATAGGAGGCGAGCCTATCGCCATATCGGGCACAAATTCCTGACTCCGGGCTGATAATGAATAGAAAAATCTAATATAACTTTGCCCGACCCGGGATTCGAACCCGTCTCGGGTTCAGCTCAGCTTTGTAGTCGTACCGTAGTACAACTACGCCACATAGACTGATATAAGTCGACTATTCAAAGGTTACTGCCCCCAAACAAAATCTAGTTACTACATCAGCAATATCAATAAAAATATTTGATTCATACAGCTGGAAAGCAATTTAAATCGATTTAAATGGAAGTAAATTCTTATGTTTATTACATAAAGATTATTTCAAAATTGATTCATCAAAAACCTAAAACGAAATCGTATTTGAAATATTACGAGCTATTATTACCATTCTTGGCGCAACAGAACTGGACAAAAGATCATATACAGGGTATATCAAGACCGCGACCGAAAACGAAGCCAGGTGGTAATATTAGTGACTTCACAATGTATGTGCCTCTTTATTTTTAAACACGCAATGATTCGGAAAGGTTTAAATTAGTATTTTCGCAAAAACTAGGTATCTATTTACCAAAACATGATGATTTTTAAAAATATTCTAATAAAATATCTGTCACTGTTTTGGCGAAATTTTTATTTGCATCGTGATTGTAACCGCTAAAACTACCACCTGGCTTTGTTTTCGGTCGCAGTCTTGATATACCCGGTATAAAATACCGATAAAATAATAAATAAATACACCCAACAGTCACATACATAGTCCTGACACCACACTAAGATCAATTACCTAAGTCTTGTGTCGTGTATCAGAGACTACGAGAGAGTTTTCGGCCTCACAAACCATGAAACAAATACCTGTGGCTCACACAAACATTTGTCTCGGTGCATATTACTGGCCTCTTGTTTCACAGCCGGCGTCTAACCAACTGCGCCACGGAGGCTGTCAAATTATGAATTAATTCTTAACTTTCTATAACTAACGCAATCTTTAGAATCACTATATTGTAACTGGTTTTGAAAAGAGCAACACTGGAGTTACTTACCCATTCTTCTTTTTTTTCTTTTTTTTTTAATCAATTTTTATTTAGGGGATTTTAGACAATGTTAGTCTATGCCAGCCCCATCGTAACCTAATTATCACAATGCAAATAATTTACACTAGGCCTTAACTGCTAATTTATACCGGGTATATCAAGACTGCGACCGAAAACGAAGCCTGGTGGTAGTTTTAGTGGTTACACACACAATGCAAATAAAAATTTCGCAAAATAAGCGACGGTTTTTTTTTACAATTTTTTAAAAATCGTTTTGTTTGCGTAGTAAGTACCTAGTTATTGCGAAAATAGTAATTTAAACCCTAACGTACCATTGCGTCTTAAAAAATAAAATTGTGTACATCGTTATTTTAGGAAAACTATGTATTTATCAACCAAATACGACGATAAGTAAAAAATTACCAAAAAAAAGTTGTCGATTTCTTTTTCGAAATTGTTGGTTGAATTGTGTCTGAAGTAACTAATACTACCACCTGGCTTCGTTTTCGTTCGCAGTCTTGATATACCCTGTATAATAGAATAGCTGCGTCAGAAAGAGGTTTCGACAAAATACTTTGTACAATACCAACATCCATAAGGTTTATATCTAGAGACCTTAAGAGACCACCCATTCTTCTCTAGTAAAAATTGCCTTCAGAACCGGATGGTAAAGAAAAAATAAAAAATAAATACACCCAACCATTACCCATGAATTAAAATGATTTAGAATAAGAAAGAAAAGCATGACTAATTAAAATTAAAATAATACATTATACACTCAACAGTCACATACATAGTCCTGACCCCACACTAAGATTTCCATACTTCCTTTCCTCTCCAAAGTCCTTGAACGTTTAATCCATACCCAACTTAATGATTTTCTTTCTAAGAATAACCTTCTAAATCCTCTCCAATCTGGGTTTCGTCCTGGGCATAGTACGACTTCCACTCTGACCCATATCACAGACGGCATAAGATCTGGCATGGAGGAAGGCAAGCTGACTGTCTTAGCTTTGCTGGACTTCAGCAATGCCTTTAATACCGTCGACTATGATGTTTTACTTTCCATGCTACGTTCTCTTAACATATCTCCAATGGCTGTTGATTGGTTTCGTAGTTACCTGTATGGACGCCGGCAACGCATCCGTGTGGAGGAAAGTTTTTCCTCCTGGTGCCCTGTATCTGCTGGCGTACCTCAGGGCGGCGTGCTGTCTCCTCTTCTCTTCGCTGTATTTATTAACTCAATTACCAATCTCCTACACTCCTCCTACCACCTCTACGCTGATGATCTCCAGGTATATACTCAAGCTCCTTTAGACAGGTTGACTGATGCGATATTTAGAATTAATTCAGACATACAACACATCTGTGATTGGAGTAAAGCTCATGGTTTGAAGATTAATCCATCAAAAACCCAAGTCATTGTTGTCGGCAGTCCCAGGATGATCTCGAAGCTTGATTGGACCCAGCTTCCTAGTGTGTATTGTGATGGTATTACCATCCCGTACAGTGACACCGTCCGTAATCTGGGTCTAATTATAGACAAATCATTTACCTGGGGTCCTCAGCTTCGTGAAATAAGCCGTAAGCTGTTCATATCAGCTAGGTCCTTGCGAAGGTTACGCAATTTTCTGCCCATCGCCACGAAGATTTCGCTTGCGCAAACCCTCCTTCTCCCCATTCTCGATTATGCCGATGTCAGCTATCTAGATCTCACCGAAGACCAACTTAACAAACTTGAGCGTCTTCAAAATTTCTGCATAAGATTCATATTTGGACTCCGCAAATATGATCATGTTTCTGAGTTTCGTGCTAAGCTCAAGTGGTTACCTATTCGGCTTCGTCGGAATACTCACACTCTTTCTCTTCTCTACAATATTTTGTTCAATCCTCTCACCCCTTCTTATCTTAAAGATAGATTTATCTTTCTTCATGACTCACATTCGAGGTCCCTGAGGTCGTCTGAGAACCTAAAGCTGAGAATGCCCGCACACACCACAATGTTTACGGACAACTCATTCACTATCAAAGCAGTTCGATTGTGGAATGCGCTTCCAGTTGTGGTGAGACAATCACAAACACTGTCATCATTTAAAAGGCTGGTTAAAGAACACTACCTTTCTCCTTAAACAGATATTAGTGTTATTTCCTCCGTCTGAATCAATTGGTATTATATTATAGTATAAGTATTTATATATGTACTTGTATATTTATTTATTTATATTTTTATTTATGTATTTATGAGTCATAATATGTATATTATGTTTGTGTATTTATATGTTAAACTAGTATTATTTAACTTTATATCTACACTGCCCTCTCTTTCTCCTTCTCTTAAATCCATCCTATGGTTGTCTGTAAGACATTGCCTAGAGCGATAAGACCGCCACTTGTACTTTTAATTTTTTTTTTGTTATTTCCGTATATTGTGTTTCATTGTTGTGTACAATAAAGACTAAATAAATAAATAAATAAAATAAGATCGAGTCTTGTGTCGTGTATCAGAAACTACGAGAGAATTTTCTGGATCACACAACTTGGGTTCCGGTTTGAAGGACATTGTAGCCAGAGCCACTACTGGTCATATTGAGGCTTAACATCTTATGACTCAGGATGGCGAGCGCCGTGGAATGCCGCGCATTGCTTTGTAATTCATGGTGTTTGGTTTTGCTACTGTCCATGAGCGGTCGTATCGCTTACCATCAGGCAAATGGCATGCTCGTCTCACCGTTTAGGCATTAAAATATAATAATTAAAAAATATATTGTATTGTAAAATGGTTTCGACGAGTTTCTGTGTTCTTCTATTTAAAAGTTCTGCTTTTCGAACCGCGAAGTAAAAAAAGTGACTGAATATAAATGATGTTTCTTTTTATGAATTCTATGAATTATTTTATTTTTATTTCATAATCAATCGTCCATATTTCTCGTATGCAGTCGACATAACTTTTTAATATCATGGCAAAGGTCAATGCAGCGCTTTCACTAATATAGAAAGCAAAGAATTACGTAAAATTGAATAACATTAAATAACATGCATAATCGATGTGATTTATCTATACATATAATATATTTGTAACCGATCGATGTCTGTACATGGAAGATAAATGAGAAAAACTAATAGGGGGGTCTGTATCAACGTAATAGAACCCAAAACAATGATTTTTAGAATTTTTGTCAGTTTTTCTGTTTGTCTGTAATAAATTCTCTCTTTTTCCGATTTAACGTAAAGTAACCTTTCGATGTAAATAATAAAAATTGAGTCATCATCCCTATTATCGACTGCCTCGGTTGCGTAGTTGTATTACGGTACGACTACAAAGCTGAGGTCTCGGGTTCGAATCCCGGGTCGGGCAAAGTGATATTGGGTTTTTCTAGTCATTATCAGCCCGGAGTCAGGAATTTGTTCCTGATATGGCGATGGGCGCGCCCCCTATCACATCATGGGACGGAACATACAAGGCGAAATGTGGGTGTCCTAGTGGCGCCTCTGCCTACCCCTTCTGGGATAAAGGCGTGAGTTTATGTATGTATGTATGTAACATCCATATTGACGTTACAAGATGGCGATCGTATAGAAACAAGGTTTAACATAACTCATTTTAAATTCATACTCAAATAACAATAAAAGTTAAATCATTAGCCGTGTCTGTAACAAATCTATTGTTTACTACCATTTGTTTTCAAAATAACCCGGTATTTTCTTAAAAATATTACTTCGTCATTTTTATATTCAATAGCGTATTTGACTCCATTATTTTATTTATCTAAAGGTATCCATACCCAAAATTTTGCAAACAATGAATTTTGTAAATCCATTCAGAATTGAACAAGTTAGAAACGTTTTAAATCTTACAGTTTGAGTAAAAAACGGATACAAAACAAAACTAGTGACGTCACTAGTCTTAATATGCATTACTGTGTGCGCGTGTGAAAGAGACGGTATTATGTCCCAACTACACGACCACTCTTTTTGTAATATTTGCCTCATTTTACAAGCTACTTTAATACTGTTTTCAAAGAAATGTTTTATTATAATGGTATATGTGTTTAAACGCAAAATAAAAAAAAACGATCATAGTCAATATACCCTATCTATACTAATATTATAAAGAGGAAAGATTTGATTATTTCTTTGCACTGAATAGGCTCCGAAATTACTGAACCGATTTGAAAAATTCTTTCACTGTTGAAAAGCTACACTATCCCCGGGTGACATAGGCTAGATTATATTGTCAAAAAATTAGGGATCCTTACTAAAACTCCAATAATGTTACCCGAGGTATAAAAAAATACTAATATAGACTAGACTCAAAAACTATCTGCACCGGGCCGAGCCGCTAAATTAAGATAAACATATAAGATTCGACAGCCTCCGTGGCGCAGTTGGTTAGACGCCACCTGTGAAACGAGAGGCCGCGGGTTCGATCCCCGCATCGCAACAAATATTTGTGTGATCCACAGGTATTTGTTCCGGGTCTGGGTGTTTGTGAGACCGAACGTCTCTCGTAGTTTCTGATACCCACAAGACTCGATCTTAGTGTGGGGTCAGGACTATGTATGACTGTACTAAAAAAAAAAAAAAATGATCTTAAAATCTATATCCAAATATTGTTTATTTTGACAGCCCCGGGGTTGGTTAGACGCCGGCTGTGAAATAAGAGGGCACTACAATCCAAAAACAGACGAATGTTTGCGTACAAGTATTTGTCTCGGATGTGATGTGGGACGGAAAGCCCTCTCATACTTTCCTTTAGACTTAATTGAACTTTTTATTGCAATGAATGGCGAGACGAGCATGCCATACGCCTGATGGTAAGCGATACCGCTCATGAACAGTAGAAAACCAAACACCATGAATTACAAAGCAATGCATTCCACTGCGCTCGCCATCCTGACATACGTTGTATCTCAATATGTCCAGTACTCTGGCTACAATGTCCTTCAAACCGGAGCACAAGTGCATTGAAGAAAGAAAGAAAGAAAATTGATTTATTTGTCACAGACACGAAAAATATAACATACAAAGAAACATAAATTTAAAAAAATAAATAATTCCGTACCTACTACAAAAACAAAAAATTACAATGGTAGAAATTAAAAATAAACAACAGTAATAACCGACATATAAAATTTAAATTAAAAAATAAATAAAAAGGTTTACATGCTGTTTGTTGGAGAAATAGACATTGCGGTGGTACCTACCCAGGCGGCCTCTCACATATGAAATCTATCAGTGTATTATAAGTCAGCCTCCAATTTAGGCCTCCACATATGAGAAACCTACCAGTGACAAGTCAGCCTCCAATTTAGTCCAAATTATCTAGTTGATTGACAAAATTTCACCGAATTCAACTTCATTATAAAGATTTACGACGTTATATAAAACAGTGAAATCTGTAGCGGTATTTGGCCGACATAATGAGTAGAAAACAGTCTGTCAATGTCAATGCCGCGGTAATTAATGTTTCGTCGCGGTCCACGGTTTCGGGTTGTAATCTGGCGTATACAATGCATCTGATCGTACAGTTCATTAAAAATTTATTGGCGTGCGGCGAAAATTGGAACTAAAAATGCAATTTAAATAATATCCTTTCTGAGTGCGTAGTGGCCTGTTGGTAACGGACCAGAGGCGGCTGCTTACATGTTCACGGTGGTCGCGGGTTCAAATCCCAGGGCACACCTCTGACTTGAGTCATGTGTGTATTGATAGTCAATCACTACGCACTTTAATAAGGAAAACATCGCGAGGAAACCTGCATACCATAGCGATTTGTAAGAATTTCAATGGTATGTAAAGTCCGCCAACCGGCACTAGGCCAGCGTGGTATATATGGCCTAACCACTCTCAATCATACCCTCGATTGTAGAGTACGCCCGTGCCCTGCAGATCTTGAACATCAATGACGTGAAGTAATATTCAAGCAGTCACGCTTCAAAACGTGTTCTTCGATGCAAAGAATTCACTATCAAGAATTTCATTCAGAAAAAATATTGTTTCTATTTCTTAAGTAAAGTGCATTACTAATATTGTACACTGCCTAGATGGCGCTGTTGTACTACGGTATCACAACGCTGAGGTCTCGGGTTCGAATCCCGGGTCGGGCAAAGTGATATTGTGTTTTTCATTATCCGGAGTCAGGAATTTGTATGATATGGCGATAGGCTCGCCCCCTATCACATCGTGGGACGGAACACACAAGGCAGATCGTGGGTGTACTGGTAACACCTCTGCCTACCTCTTCTAGAGAAAAGGCGTGTGTTTAAGTATGTTAAACTAAGCGGTAATTAAAATATACATGAGTAAACATGTGACTTCAAGCCAGAGATGTGTTTTGAAACCGTTAACGGTTACCGCCTTATTCAAAAACTGTTTTAAAACCTATTTTAGCCATCGAATGTTTGTCTTCTTCGTTCAAACTGAATTCTAGTCGTTGGAAAGAGACAAAACATTCGATATCTAAAATACGATTTAAAACTGTCTATGAATGAGATTTGTAACAATTTATACGGTATGTAAAGTCTGCGAACACGCACTAGGCCAGCGTGGACTATATGGCCTAACCTCTCTCAATCGCACTCTCGATTGTAGAGGAGTCCCGTGCCCAGCAGTGGGACGTACATGGGCTGATATAGTACATGAATAATACCAGTAAAGTTAAGGAGATGAATTCAAATGAAAACAATTCATTGTAGATTCATCTAGCGTTCGCAGTGAAATTTCATTAGGGTCGATGACCGCAGGCGTAAACACTAGAAAATTAATTAACAGTCGATTTTCTATTTGTCTTTCCACGGTTACTTACTTGCAATTTTAGAGTACAATACTTGAGAATGAAAACATCGTTAGGATACTGAATACTCTTGATATTTTACATACATACATAAACACAATAGTTAAGAAGGAAAACGTTGGGATGCATTCTGAATACTCCTGAGATTTTACATACATACATAAACTCACGCCTTTATCTCATAAGGGGTAGGTAGAGGCGCCACCAGGACACCCACATTTCGCCTTGTATGTTCCGTCCCACGATGTGATAGGGGGCGAGCCTATCGCCATATCGGGCACAAATTCCTGACTCCGGGCTGATAATGAATAGAAAAATCCAATATCACAATGATTTCTTAGATTTACGCGAATGTTACACATTGAAATAAAACTATTTTTTACGGATTTTATCACGATTTGGTTTAATTTTTACATTTTTAACTTCCCGACGTTTCGATTGCTTTACAGCTTTCGTGGTCACGGGGCGGACAGTAAAATTAAAATCCGTCATAATTTGTTTTATCTAATATCACTTTGAGATTTGACAAGAATTTATATGGTATGCGAAGTCCGCCAACTCGCACTGGGCCAGCGTAGTTGAATATGTGCCCGCTCAATCGTCGTAAAGGAGACTGTCCCGCCCTCACACCCGCCACTGCAACTCCTGTGTCGCAGGATCAACAGCACGCATTGTAATGACACTGAGCATTGAAGCTCAGCGCGTCTCCGGGAATGTCTTGTCTACCCGCAACGAAATCAATCACAAAGTTTAATAGGAGTTGGAAATAAATTAATAGCAATCGTCGTAAAGTAATAGCTCTGCTATCGCGGTTTGTTTAGTGAGTGAGATTTTCGGATGCCCTTTATCTCTTTCCCTTTCCGAACCTTGTTCCTCCCCGCTCCCCTCCCCGCTCCCCTCCCAACTCGATAGGCCAGCAACAGATCCAAAAACTTATAATTAATTCTTAGATTTATGAATTTACTAGCTTCTGCCCGCAAACTACGTCTGCGTGATTAACTTTATTTGAAATCTCCCATCCCGTCCGTTATATCTCGCCCACCCCGTCTCATTCTCACTAATGGAATGTAATCCAGTCCCATCCCATCCTTTTGAGTATAAAAACGTAGCAAATATATCGGAATTCCTTCTTAATCCCACGGGAACACTAAACTTTTCGGGATAAAAAATAGCCTATGTTACTTCTAATACCTCCAAGAATATGTGTACAAAGTTTCATGATGATCGGTTGAGTAGTTTTCGCGTGAAAGCGTAACAAACAAACTTACATTCACATTTATAATATTAGTAGGGATTCGTAGACAGTTTAAAAACCTATTTTAGTTACCGAATTTTTTGTCTTCTTCGCTCAAACTGAATTCTAAAGTCGTTCGAAAGGGACAAAACATTCGATAAGTAAAATAGGTTTTAAATTTGTTTATGACTAAGGCCGTTAAAGTTTCGTCAGAGGATTAAAATGCTGTAAAACAGTTGCTTGACACAGCAAATTCACCCTAATCTCTACCAGATAATGCTCTTATTCCTATGGCAGTAACAATTCGCAAAAATTAGTGTTTGAATGAATATTAAAACAAAATGGCGTGTTAAAACATGTGACTTAAATATGGTAATATCATCAGTTTTTAGTATATTTAAATGTAAATTACAATTAACACATTAAAAATTAATATATTTATACCGGGTATATCAAGACAGCGACCGAAAACGAAGCCGGGTGGTAGTTTTAGTGATTATAGACACAATCCAAATAAAAATTTCGCAAAATAAGCGACAGATTTTTATTCTGCAATTTTTAAAATTCATAGTTTTTGGGTAGTAAATACATAGTTATTGCGAAAGTAGTAATTTAAACCCTAACGTACCATTGCCTCTTAAAAAATAAATAGGTGTACATCATTATTTTAGGAAAACTATGTATTTATCACCCAAATACGAAGGTATGTAAAAAATTACCAAAAAAAAGTATGAGGTTTTTTTTTACGAAATTTTTAGTTGCATTGTGTCTGAACTCACTAATACTACCACCTGGCTTCGTTTTCGGTCGCAGTCTTGATATACCCTGTATATGTAAATTACGTGAGTAGTCGATTAAAAATGATCTCACGTCATCTCCGAAGGTCTTGGAAGAATAATAATTAACAAATTTAAACCATATATAAACTCACGCCTTTTCCCCAGAAGGGGAGACAGAGGTGCTACCAGGACACCCACGTTTCGCCTTGTGTTGCGTCCGGCAGATAAAGATATTTCCATTTTTGCCTTTTGTACGTTTTTTTCTATTTTGATCTTTCCCTATTCATATTGTCACAGGTGTTTAATAAAGCTTTTAAATAAACACATACATACATACATAAACTCACGCCTTTATCCCCGAAGGGGTAGGCAGAGGCGCCACTAGGACACCCACATTTCGCCTTGTATGTTCAGTCCCACGATGTGATAGGTGGCGAGCCTATCGCCATATCGGGCACAAATTCCTGACCCCGGGCTGATGATGAATAGTAAACTCATCACAAACCCGACCCGGGTTTCGAACCCGAGTCCCCAGCATTATGTACCGTAGTACAACTACGCCACCGAGGCAGAATTTTTAGAAATGACGACATATATAAAACATGTGACTTAAATATGCTAATATCAAATTGAATTAAAACAATAATAAGTAGTACAATGAAAATGCTCTCACGACATCTCCGAAGGTCTTGGGAAGAGAAAAATGTACAAATTATTTTGTTTTTGCGTTTAATTGCGAGACGAGCATGCCATTCGCCTGATGGTAAGCGATACGACCGCTCATGGACAGTAGCAAAACCCAACACCATGAATTAAAAAGCATTGCTTGGCACTCCACTGCGCTCGCCATCCTGAGGCATAAGATGTTAAGCCTCATTAAGTCATGTAGTAACTCTGGCTACAATGTCCTTCAAACCGGAACACAACAGTGCATTTACACTGCTGTTTGGCGGAAGGAATAGACATTGCGGTGGTACGAATTTTAAACTTCATTCATATGGAAACGTTTTTTGAAGGACTATAAGGGATCATGGTAAATATCAAGTATATTTATGTTATTAGCAAGCTGTCATACCGTGTATAATCGTATTTCACAGTAAATTAGTTAAACTGCGATATTACGTATTATATCTTAAACATTTCCATGTATTCTTAGAATTGTGATATTTTCCACGGTAAAGCAAAAACATATTAATTGTTGGACTAAAGCGGATAAGTAGACTTTTGTATCCATTTAAATCGAGCGGGCCTCCTCTACAATCGAGAGTACGATTGAGAGGGGTTAGTACAGTCCACCACGCTGACCTAGAGCTGGCGGAATTAAGATACCATAGAAATTCTTCAAATTCGCTATGGTATTCAGTTTTCCTCATGTATTCCTTCACCGTTATAGTGCGTGGTGGTTGATCAATACAGACATGACTCCGATAAGGCGAAGCTTCTGGGTTTTGAACCCGCGACCACCGTGAACATGTTGGTAGCCGCGTCTGGTTTGTTTAACAGGCCACGTATTTATGTACTTTAAAGGCAACATTAAACCTGAGGTCCTGTTAATATAACTGTTAATATAAATATCGAGCACGTTACTGAATACTGCGAGGCAAGGACATAACCGGTCCTCGCGACTTATTTCTCGTACTGTCGAATACAAAAACTTTAAGGATATTTTTTTATTTTTATACATGTATATTAAAAGTATCAAAGTATTTGCAGTAATTTAAATATTGTTCTCTTTCTTTTAAATTAGCATGGTGGACTCACGTTGAAAAATCTTAATCGTAAACGGGGTCCTGACATCGCAAAATAGTTTTATGTACTAAACTATAACAGCTCATACGCGTCCCAATGCTGGGCACGTGTTACTGCAGGACTCTACAATCGACAGTACGATTGAGAGGGGTTAGGCCATATAGTCCACCACGCTGGCCAACTGCGGGTTAGAAATATAAATTATAAGAAATCGCATGCAGGTTTCCTCGCGATGTTTTCCTTCACCGTTATAGTTCTGACTTTTCGGAGTCATGTGTGTATTGACATTTGAACTCACCTCTGAGTGTGACCTGGAATTTGAACCCGTGACCATCGTCAATATGTTGGTACTTGGCAGTCGAGTCCGTTTACCAACAGACCACCACGCAATTATTATTATGTATTAGTTAATTGAAATAAAACTATTTTTTACGGATACTATGACGATAAGGTTTAATTTTTTTTGGTTTAAGTAAAAAAATGTAAAAATTAAACCAAATCGCGATAAAATTCGTAAAAAATTGTTTTATTTCAATGAGTAACATTCGCGTAAATCTAAGAAACCATTAGTAGTTAATTGTTATTATGTAAAGTTGAAAGTACATTGTCTTTAACTGTACGTTGTGATCTCGGAAAAGCAAACAGTTTTAGAGGTCACTGACATCGGTAACGTTAGTATGCACAACACATTCTCGAAATTGCATCAATTTGATACAATTCTTCTTTAATTCCTTTATACCGGGAATATCAAGACTGCGACCGAAAACGAAGCCAGGTGGTAGTATTAGTGACTTCAGACACAATGCAACTAAAAATTTCGCAAAAAAAATCGTCTATGATTTTTTTTTTTATTTTGTATTTATCGTCGTATTTGGCGGTGAATACATAATTTTACTAAAAAAATAATGTACACCTTTTAATTTTTAAAGTCGCAATGGTACGCAAGGTTTTAAATTTCAATTTTCCCAAAAACTAGGTATTTACCATCCAAATATGTATTATTTAAAAATTGCCAAAAAAAATCTGTCGCTTTTTTTTTGCAAAATTTTAAGTTGCATTGTGTCTGTAATCACTAAATCTACCATCTGGCTTCGTTTTCGGTCGCAGTCTTGATATACCCTGTATATTTCACTGGTAGGTCTCATATGTGAGGCCGCCTGGGTAGGTACCACCGCAATGTCTATTTCTCCAAACAGCAGTGTAAATGCACTGTTGTGTTCCGGTTTGAAGGACATTGAAGCCAGAGTTTGGTGGACATAATGAGACTTAACATCTTATGTCTCAGTATGGAATAGAATAGCGAATATGGAATAGAAATGTAGAATAGCGCAGTGGAATGCCAAGCATTGTTTTGTAATTCATGGTGTTTGGTTTTGTACTGTTCATGAGCGATCGTATCGCTTACCATCAGGCGAATGGCTTGCTCGTCTCGCCATTCATCGCAGTATAAGAAGACTCCATCTTTCACAGCGTCTAAATAACATCATGTAATCCATCACATCTCTTCCTGGGATTCGAATCTGCTATATTCTCGCCAGTAATCATGTTATTATTATATTCAGAAAACATTCTTGAGATATCCTTGAGACTGCCTAGGTGGTGCAGTTGTGCTAAGGTACGATTTCAAAGTAGAGGTCTCGGGTTCGAATCCCGGGTCGGGCAAAGTGATATTGGATTTTTCTATTCTGTATCAAATCGGAGTCAGGAATCTGCTCGCCCCCTATCATATCGTGGGACGAAACACACAATGCGATGGGTGTCCTGGTAGCACCTCTGCCTACCTTCCGGGAAAAAGGCGTGAGTTTATGTATGTCTATTGATACAAAACAAATACACAAGTATTATTCAATAGATGTGTTCCCTTGACACAAAACGCATCGTTATAGGACATAGTTCACTGATGTTCTACAATGCATTGTCTTTGATCGGTATCTTGCCTATGGTTATTAGGAGTTAATAGATATAGAACTGAATGTGGGTGGATTTGTATTAAAATAACGATGAAGCTTGATTAATGTTATTCATAATTGTTATCTTTTCTTAATTATTCTTAGAATAATATATGTATCTGTATCGGCCCATATACGTCCCACTGCAGGGCACGGGCCTCCTCTACAATCGAGAGTACGATTGAGAGGGGTTAGGCCATATAGTCCACCACGCAGGCCTAGTGCGGGTTGACGGACTTTACATACCGTAGAAATTCTTTAAAATCGCCACGGTATGCAGGTTTCCTCACGATGTTTTCCTTCACCGTTATAGTTATTAATATGCATCCTCTATTTTTCATTTTCTTAGATTCCATGGTTTAACCGCTGGAGTAAGCGTGTTCTGGAGTGGAGACCGCGTCTTGGTAAACGTAGCGTGGGACGTGCTCTGGCCAGATGGCGGGACGACTTGCACAAGAGGGCCGGCAGCGACTGGATGCGTAAAGCAGCAGACCGGGCTCTGTGGCGTACCGCGGGAGAGGCCTATGTCCAGCAGTGGACTGCAACGGGCTGATGATGATGAACTCATTGGTTTCTTACGTGTTCATGATGTGATAAGGGTCGAGACTTTCACCATATCGGGTACAAATTCCTGAGCTGATAATGAATAGGAAAATCGAGATTCTGGACTCGAACCCGAGACCACAGCTTTGCAATCAAACCGTAGTACAACTGCGCCACCGAGGCAGTCATTAATTGTTAGCACATGCAATATTTCAATGACATGCCTCAGTCTGATTGCTTGAGTAACGACTGCACGCTCCAATGGAATATTTGCAATTGTTTGTAATTATGAAGCTTCTTCATATTTCCATACATATTTTTATTTATCTATTCATATTTCTTCATATTCCATTCTTCCTTCGTTAGAGGTAATTGACTATCATGTGACACCGATTTAAATGTGTGTGCATTCGAACTTTTAACGGTGGTAGGTCTCTCATATTATGTGAGAGGCCGCCTAGGTAGGTGCCACCGCAATGTCTATTTCTCCAACAAACAGCAGTGTAAATGCACTGTTGTGTTCCGGTTTGAAGGACATTGTAGCCAGAGTAACTACTGGATATATTGAGACTTAATATCTCGATGTCTCAGGACGGCGAGGGCAGTGAAATAGCATTGCTTATGTTCATGAGCGGTCGTATCGCTTACCATCAGGCGTATGGCATGCTCGTCTCGCCATCCATTGCAAAAAAAAAAGATTTCACGACCAGCAGCAAGTCACCATTCTGTCGTGTATAATTGTGACTTGCAAAGAATCTTGTTTGTGAATCTCGCTTTTCCCATTCATAATAGAAATAGCTGGCGATCGCCGAAGCGTACTCGTCTCGATTCGTTAAACGTACCGTTTGATACGATATCTCACGAAACGGCGGCGCTTTGATCAAAATATACAGCGTGATATTGACACCCCCTACATTAAATTAAACCATGTGCATCGCGTAGTAAGGGATATTATTTGCACGCATAGGAATTGTCGTAGAAGGAAAAACAAAAAAGTTGATTTTTCAAACAAATTATAAGTCAGAATAATGACATTAAAGTTAAACATCCCATATTTAGACTTACCTGATATACAGCGTCCGCACGGAGCGGAGCGGCAACATCGCAATATTCCCGCGTTTATGAAAACAGCCTGACCCGCTAGCACGGGCGGCGCTGCGATCGCGGGAATTATCTTCCCATGTTACATATTTTTCATAGTAATCACACAACACATAAATACATAAAATTAACTTATTCAAATTGTTATGTTTTCTGCACCAAATCTCTCACGATATGTTCTGAGGGCCATGACGGCGTTTTGATTACACTCACCATACAACAACACCATATCTGTGTATTCCACAGTACTATAAGTATTCGTCATTGTATTATGAATAGAAAATACAATAATACTGAACAATTTAAGTCTACAAAAACTAAAAAGTACTTATAAACACTAATACGAACACTTAAATAATAAAAAGAACACTTAAACTAACAACTAATAAAAAGTACTTAATTGCAATATGTGTCTCTATCTCTTAAACACTTATTCACTCACTTGAACACAAAATACAAATACAACATAATTTATAATACTATCAAAATGGCGATTTCTGCGCGCGCGCGTTTTTGTTTACATTACTAATTGAACGCAGTAAACCGAACACTGAGCGTGCCGCCGCGCCGCGCCGGTCGCGCCGCCATACATTAGGATTTGCTAAAAAGTTGAAGATCCCTAAGGATTGATTGGATGGATTGGTTGATGCAGTAATTACGTAACTGGATTGAACAATAGTATTTAAAATGAGATACTCTGATTGGCGTAGAAAAATACTTTATGTGATTGGTAGTTTAAAATAAGAGCCGTGACTACAATATCTTGAAATCGATATCGATTATTTGTAGTTTATTCAAATGTGTCAACTTTACTTTTCTAAGCAATTTTACCCGTAAGTAGTTCATTAATAAAATAAAACAATCTACAGCAGCGAATGCATACGTGTATTTTGTATAAAATTACGATTTCTTAAGGTGGTTTACTTTGGAAACATTAAATATTGTCAAGTTATTGTCATTTTCAGGAAATGTAGTCAGATAACTTTGTAAAGTTTTTTTTTTTTGTTAAGAGGAAAAGCTTTTTGCTCCCCTTTCGATACCCCGGGGAAGCCGAGAAAGGTAAATCAGTGTCTCTGGCCTTCTAGCCCTGTACAAACGCGTATATTGTGGTCGAGCTGGGTCCCTAGCAACACCTACGCCAGCATATCATTATGCTAAAAACCCTCGATGACCGGTTGAGTTTTAATTATTGAAGATGTTCTAAATTATTAAAACCAACCGTAAGAAATAAAAACGAAATACCATGATATTTCTGACATAGTATTAAGTTTCCAGTCAACTCAAATTAAATAATATGAGAGATAAAAAATATCGATTAAGTGTCCTCGGATAATTTCACAACACTACTTCAAAAATGTTTCGTATGCTGTCACTTTCTTATAATTATACTTCCTCCAAGGGCGAAAAAGGGACAGCATATTATGTTTTAAAATATGTACAATTTGGCAACAAGTGATTATAGTAAATGCAATGTACAGAAGGGACATGGCGCGTTATGATAAGTTTACGTAAAATTGTTTTGAAAATGTTAAATTGAAATATTGCGTGTTGGATTTAAACATTACTTGAAATTGAATGCATATTGTTTAAAAATAAAGCTGAAATAAATTTTATTCTTGTTGCATAGTTTTATTCACGTATTTTTATTTGGACCGATTGTCACGTGCCGAAGAATAGTTTTTTTTTGTTGGTCGATAATTACGATTACAATTAAAGTTTTTGTATTGTGCAATTAAAATGCCTTGTATGTTTTTCCGATATTCAAGAAACCTGTTAATCATTAATGTGTATATTGGAATTTGAGAGTGCCTAGTAATTAGTGAATGTATTTGATTAAATGCTTACTAAAAGGTGAACTATTAAACCCCAGTTAATCATTAGTACTTACTTATAAAATAACGATCATTCATTATGTTCTAGACTACATTAATAATAATTATTGTAGTGTAGAACATATTGAGTGATCTGTATTTCGCCAAGTTTTATGTTTGCGAGGTCAAAGTCCTTTGTCAGCTGAGCGGCAAAACTACTCGTGCATGTACAGAGTGATCGAAAATTGCGAAATACAAAATCGTGATTTTTGTCAAAACTACCAGGTGGATTTTGATGTAACTTGGTACAATGTTTCCTGGGGTGGTCACGAACATGTGGACAAAATTAAGTAACAGATGTCAATATCACGCGGTATACATGTATAATATACAGGGTATATCAAGACTGCGACCGAAAACGAAGCCAGGTGGTAGTATTAGTGACTTCAGACACAATTAGACTTTAAATTACTATTTTCGTAAAAACTAAGAATTTACCACCAAAAATCGATGATTTTTAAAAAATTGCAAAAAATAATCTATCGCTTTTTTTGCGAAATTTTTAGTTGCTTTGTGTCTATAACCACTAAAACTACCACCCAGCTTCGTTTTCGGTCGCGGTCTTGATATACCCGGTATATAAAAGTGCGTGGTGGCCTGTTGGTAAATGGACCAGACGCGGCTGCTATAACGTTCACGATGGTCGTAAGTTCAATTCCCAGGGCACACCTCTAACATTTCGGAGTGATGAAGGAAAACATCGTGAGGAAACCTGCATACCATAGCGATTTGCAAGAATTTCTATGGTATGTAAAGTTCATCAACCCGCACTAGGCCAGCGTGGTGGACTGTACTAACCCCTCTCAATCGCACTCTCGATTGTAGAGGAGGCCCGTGCCCTGCAGTGGGACGTATATGGGCTGATACTTATAAAGATACCTGGGCGACGCTGGGCCGGGCCGCTAGTAACAAATATGCGTGGAAACCTAAAGATTGCAATAACAAATTGTCTCATACACGAAGGACGATTACCAAACCGAAACAATGGATGGAAGTTCCGAAATAGTTCTTTCGCCACAGCATCGGAAACTGTGCGAATTTTTTTATCGCATTCCTGTTATTGTATGCCTATTGAATGCGTAAAAACTAGTTAACTTAGAATTAATATCAATTGCCTGGGTGGTGTAGTTGTACGGTACGGTTACAAAGCTGAGGTCTCGGGTTCGAATCCCGGGTTGGTAATATTGGAATTTTTATTCATTATCAGCCCGGAGCCAGAAATTTGTGCCCGATATGGCGATAGGCTCGCCCCCTATAACATCGTGGATGTGGGTGTCCTGATGGCGCCTCTGCCTTCCCCTTCTGGGATAAAGGCGTGAGTCAGCGGCGTGCACAGGATTATGACACTGGGTATGCGGCGGAGCACTAGGTCACAAAAAAAAATCTTTTAAATAGATTTTTAGCATAGCCACAGCCACGCGACGGATCCCTAAGTCGGAAACCATTCCAACAGAACAAGTCTTAGATGTACTCCTATTCATGTACATCTTCTACGGCAACGCAGACAAAACAACGATCGATCGTCGCGGCGGAAGAAATTCTAATAAATAAAATAATAAGCTAAAATAATAGTTATACGTTTCATAACTTTATCATGAAACTTTCGAGTTACATTCCCTTTTTGCTGGTATAATTGTTGTAACTCGGGCACACACCTACCTTTAGACACAATTTGAATCTTTTCACTGAATCACAACTGTGAGAACTTGTTATTTTTAATAAACAAACATTTTCAACACAAACCTCACAATCAAATAACATTTTAAAAAAATCAACAAACGCACTAGTAAAACCAAATCACTACAATTATTATAGAAACTCAGTAATAAACTGTTAAATGTGCACACTTTAAATGTTAAAATAAAGAATCTTATAATTATGAAAACTATAAATAAACTGGCGCAAACAAAATAGTAAACAATGCTTATCACATGAAAAAACCAAAATCAAAAATGGCCCCCGCGAAACACAAAACATTTCTGCTATTTAAACAAATAAAACCTTACTAAACAAAAATGCATAATGTGCATACGTGATGTATTAGATTTCCGTCTATTATTTTTACTCGGGTTATAGGCAACGAACATTTCCGATTACTCCCGACAACTGCCGAACTTCCGTAGCCTGCGGCTGGAGTTGGTTTCATTATGGCCAATGCGGCTTTCGATATTCATGGGTGTGTGCGTTTGCGAACCGTGCACGGACACCAAAATTACTACACACATACGAACAAATCTCCTGCGGGACGCGGCGGCATGAGTTGGTTGATTAGGTACATTATTTTGCAGCGCTATTGCTATTTATAAAATATTAGGCGTTTTTAATTTATTATATTTTGTTTATTCATTTATTTACTATTAATTAAAGTCATCTAAAACGTAAGAACGTTTTATTAAAATATCTGTGAATGGCAAGTAAAGCACTGCATTTCTGCCTACAAGGAGCGCACGCCCCTGGCGTGAGTATATGTAATATGTATGTATGCATGTATGTATGGATATCAAATGCAGCGGTTATATGGGTGAAATTATTATTTTAATATGGCATAGACAAAACATGGAACCATGTATTATGTTTATCGAACTTAATACATGGTTCCAAAATTCCACGATTATTCCACAATAAAAACATACATATTAGTTCGAAAAGACGTGTCTTAGGCCTTAATGAATTGTAAACATTGAAGTACCTACTACAAATGACGAGGCTGTATGGGCAAGAACCCATTGCCTTCGCAACAAATGGGAAAAGGAATTTTAAAAAAAAGTAGCATGCTCATGTCAACTTACGATTATACAGGGTATATCAAGACCGCGACCGAAAACAAAGCCAGGTGGTAGTATTAGTGACTTCAGACACAATGCAAGTAAAAATTTCACAAAACAAATCGACAACTTTTATTTGTAATTTTTTACTTATCGTCATATTTGGCTGATTTATAAATAGTTTTCCTAAAATAAAGATGTACCTACACCTCTATAATTTTAAACACGCAATGGTACGTAAGGGTTTAAATTAGTGTTTTCGCAAAAACTAGGTATTTACCACCCAAACACGATGATTTTCAAAAAAATCTAAAAAAATATCTGTCACTGTTTTGGCGACATTTTTATTTGCATCGTGTTTGTAACCACTAAAACTACCACCTGGCTTCGTTTTCGGTCGCGGTCTTGATATAACCGGTATAACAATTTAAAAAAGTAAAAAGCATTTGAAAATGGAATACACTGGTGGCAACGCGACAAAAGGCGGTATCTCACGTTGCGTAATGGCCGTCGCGTTATGCGCCTAGTTACTACGTCATTTGACAGTGAAAGTGATTCGTGTTGTGAATCTTTACTATTATTGTGCTCTCGTAACTGGCTGATGGCTCATGTAACTAGATATGTAATGACAGCAGTGAACTGTGAGATATACGGTCTTGGGTTCGATTCTAGGTCGGACAATTTTTTATATTGGCGCAATATATTGACTGCGTGGTGGCTTGTTGGTAATGAACCAGGTGCGGCTGCCATGGTTACGTTGGTCGCGTGTTCAAATTCCAGGGCACACCTCTGACTTTTCGGATATGTGTATTGATAGTCAATCACCACGCACTATAACGGTGAAGAAAAACATCGTAAAGAAACCTACGTACCATAGCAATTCGTAAGAATTTCTATGGTATGTAAAGTCCGCCCGCACTAGGCCAGCGTGGTGGACTGTACTAACCCCTCTCAATCGTACTCTCGATTGTAGAGGAGGCTCGTGCCCTGCAGTGGGACGTATATGGGCCGATACAGATACAGAGATCAGGCAAACGACATTATAATTATCAATTCATAAACTATAAAGTAATATTACTTGTATCATTTAATACGGAAACAAACTATTTCCTCATACATTGCGATATGTAATGTTGTTTATCGCATATATCCGGCAAATAAATAAATAAATACACCCAACAGTCACATACATAGTTCTGACCCCACACTAAGACCGAGTCTTGTGTCGTGTATGAAACTGCGAGAGACTTTTCGGTCTCACAAACACCGAGACCCGAAACAAATACCTGTGGTTCACACAAATATTTGTTTCGGTGCGGGGATCGAACCCGCGGCCTCTCGTTTCACAGCCGGCGTCTAGCCAACTGCGCCACGGAGGCTGCGGTATTATAGACTATTTACAGGGTGTCCTACGGCGATGCCAAAAGGATGGGAAGTATCTTAAATCCGAGCCTATAGCCATATCGGGCACAAATTCCTGACTCCGAACTGATAAACAGAGAAATTCAATATCACTTTTCCCGACCCGCGATTCGAACCCGAGACCTCAGCTTTGCAATCATACTGGAGTACAACTGCGCCACCGATGCAGGCAGTGTAATCAATAAATACAATATTTCTATTCACACCAAGTCCCCATCTCAGTTATCTATACATTGTATGTATTATTGTTACATAATATAGTATATGTATCGTGGGAAATGATGCAAGAAATCAATAGTTGTTTCACTGGTGGTAGGTCTCATATGTGAGAGGCCGCCTGGGTAGGTACCACCGCAATGTCTATTCCTTTAAACAGCAGTGTAAATGCACTGTTGTATTCCGGTTTGAAAGACATTGTAGCCTGAGTAACTGGACATAATGAGACTTAACATCTTATGTCGCAGGATGGCGAGCGCAGTAGAACGCCAAGCATTGCCTTGTAATTCATGGTGTTGTTTGGTTTTGCTACTGTCCATGAGCGGTCGTATCTTACCATCAGGCGAATGGCATGCTCGTCTCGCCATTCATGGTAATAAAAAAATATCTGGCGCAGTTGGTTAGACGCCGGCTGTGAAACGAGAGGATCCTACGATCCAAACACGTTTGTGATACACAATTCGTTTCGAATGTGTTTGTGAAACTTTCTAGTTTCTAATACGAGACAAGACTTGGGATCACTCAAGGGCGGATCCAGCTTTCAAGTCAGGGGGGTCATGACCCCCATGACCTCCCCCTGGATCCGCCTTTGTCAGGACTATGAACCCGCGATGAACATGTAGGCAGCCGAGTCTGGTCCGTTACCAACAGGCCACCACGCACTTTTAAAAGTGTAATAGTATTTTATTCTGAAGTTTTTTTACTGTACTGTAACAACCCATAATGGGCCTCTGAATCCTGACTTCCACTACAACCAATTCCATTGAGAGTGACTATCACGCTGGCCAAGTGCGAGGCGGTCAACACACCACAAAAATTCTTCTAAAGAACACTATTACATAACCCAAAGCATGGCGTGAGAGAATTCATATAATTAAAGTTTAAACACACGTTCTCAATGGTACTTTCTTTCTTTGTTATATTTAGACTACGGATTATTAAGCCCATCTTAATATATTAGCTTCTGCCCGCAAACTTCGTCTGCGTGATTCACTTTATTTGAAATTAACTTTATTTGGAATATCCCATCCCACTGCAGGGCACGGGCCTCCTCTACAATCGAGAGAACGATTGAGAGGGGTTAGGCCATATTGTCCACTACGCTCGGGCCAGTGAATATTATAAATTCTAAAATAAGTATGTTTGTTACAATTAACGCTCTCTCCAACCAATTATAATGAAATTTAGCATAGACGTTGTTAAGGTTATTGAAAAGGACGTAGCACCTTCATTCAAAAGAAACAAGTGCTGTATCCAAAGAATAATAAAATAATTATAAGACAGTCATCCAAAAAATTACATGGGATGCTCTATCTGAACAGCATTGCGCTCAAGAACAATGCTGTCAATTTTTCGAGTGAGATAAAAAAACAAAAGAAAATGGTGGGCTGTATACTTGTCACAGACGGAACCGCGCAATATTCCTAGTATACTATATTATCTAACAAAACATTGCCTTACTTACAGTGACTTAATTGTGCCTATTATGTTACGTCAAACCTAAGACGTTGAATAATGGATAGTAACATAATAGAACTGAATTGTATGAACTATGTACTAACTCGGCAGTGAACCAATTAGTTTAAAGTTAGAAAGTTCAAAATGGCGCCAGTATATTCGATTTACGAATATAAATTAACAAGGTGTGAAAAACCATGTATTGATTTTGATAGTAATTTAATTAACAATAATTAAGTTTAAGTTCAAAATGGCGGCAACCATTTTGGATATTAATTTAGTTAATTATCAGTGAAAAGGCATCAAAAAAATCAATTGTATAAATATAAAAAAAGTTCAAAATGGCAGACATAATTATCGAACATGAATACGAATTTATATCAGATATAAGGGACACAAAGATATCTACTTTAAGAGCAATCGCATGAATAACTAAATACAGGACATCATATTGATGTCAATGTATACTTCATCTTGTATTGTATTTGTCCAGAGACGCCCCACTGGTGGGCACGAGCCTGCTCTATAATCTAGAGTACGATTGAGAGTGGTCAGGCCATATAGTCCACCACGCTGGCCTAGTGCGGGTTGGCGGACTTTACAAACCATAGAAATTCTTAAAAATCACTATGGTATGGAATGCAGTGCATGGTGGTATGTTGGTGACGGACCAGACGCGGCTGCCTACATGATCACGGTGGTCGCAGGTTCAAATCCCAGGGCACAGCTCTGAATTTTCGGAGTTATGTGTGTATTGATAGTCAATCACCACGCACTTTAACGGTGAAGGAAAACATCGTGAGGAAACCTGCATACCGTAGCGATTTTAAAGAATTTCTACGTTATGTAAGTCCGCCAACCCGCACCAGGCCAGCATGGTGGACTATATGGCCTAACTACTCTCAATCGATTCTCTCGATTGTAGAGTAGGCCCGTGTCCAGCAGTGGGACGTATATGGGCTGATATAGATAGATAGATAGATATAATATAGGTAGATGCAGGTTTTCTCACGATGTTTTCTTCCACCGTTATAATGCGTGGTGATTAACTATCAATACACACATAACTCCGAAAATTCAGAGGAGATTTGAACGCGACCGCCATGAACATGTTGGCAGCCGCGTCTGGTCCGTGAGATCAAAAACGTCCATTACCGATTACAATGAACTCCAATAAATACAATTCCGAATAATAAATACTTTACGTGACTCTTTCAACTTTTTGAGCGTAAGAGGATTCATGCGTGAAAATATACAAAAATAAACCCATTATTTCCTTTTAGAAGTTAAAAGATCTTTTATATTCACATAAAAATGGAGTTTGCGGGTGGCATACCATTAAGCATAAGGTGGTTTATTGGTTGGACCCAACGCAACTGTCGAGATGGTGGTCGCGGGTTCAAATCCCAGGTGACACATCTGAGATTTCTGAGTCATGTGTTTAATAGTCAATCACCACGCACTATAACAGTAAAGGAAAACACCGCGATAAAACCAGTAACCATAGCGATTTGCAAGAATTCCTATGGTATGTAAAGTCCGTCAACCCGCACAAGGCCAGCGTGGTGGACTGTACTAACCCCTCTCAATTGTAGAGGAGGCCTTGACATGGGATGTATATTATTGGACTGTAATAATAAAGTAATGTCTTTATGACGTCATAAGGTTATGTGAAGATAAATCACGCCGGTTACCCGTGGAAGCATCAGCTAGGAAGTGACAAAGGAAAGCGTATAATGCTTGCAGATTACCTTCCGTTATACACAAGTAGCAGTGAAAAAAATATGTGAAAAATCTGCTACGTTCAATCACATACATACATAAACTCACGTCTTTATCCCCGGAGGGGTAGGCAGAGGCACCACCAGGACACCCACATTTCGCCTTGGATGTTCCGTCCCACGAAGTGATAGGGGGCGAGCCTATCGCCATATCGCGCACAAATTACTGACACCGGGCTGATAATGAATAGAAAAATCCAATATCACTTTGCCCGACCCGGGACTCAAACGCGACACCTCAGCTTTGTAACCGTACCGTGATACAACTACGCCACCGAGGCAGTCAAAAATCACTGTTTACAATAATCATTTTTTGACAATCACTCTGGCGCAGTTGGTTAGACGCCGGCTGTGAAACGAAAGGTCGCTACGATCCGAGACAAATGTTTGTGTGATCCACAGGTATTTGTTTCTGGGTGTTTGTGAGACCGAAAAGTCTCTCTTAGTTCCTGATACCCACGACACAAGACTCGATGTTAGTGTGGGGTCAGGACTATGTACGTGACTGTTGGGTGTATTTATTAGTTATTACTATCGTTAACATTCGTACTATATTCCTTGCTGCAGCGTGGCTACCACTTTTAAAGCAACAATTTAATGTGTAAATATTGTTGCTCGCCACTTAGTGTGAAAAAGTTTTCCGGGATAAAAGTCCCGCTATATATTTTCCCGGGATAAAAAGTACCCTAAAACCTTTCTCGATAAATGGCCTATCCAACACTAAAAGAATTTTTCAATTCGGACCAGTAGTTCCTGAGATTATCGCGTACAAACAAACTCAACAAACTCTTCAGCTTAATATAGTGTAAATAAATAACATTGACCTTTAGGAAATAATTTATCGCTTCATTGTTTTACCAATCGTGACGTGATAGGTTCTTTCCCAGGCGGGGGAAACCAATTTGTAATGGGTTCTTAATTGGGAAAATATTATAAGTTACTTGGGGTTAGAATTTTGGTCACATGTGAGGGAAATACTTTGGGCTATTATATGTAGACTCATAAATTAATCAATTGCCTTAGTGTGATAACATCGTCATGTGTGCTTTGTTTTATTGTCTCTCTATACCTTTTGTTATATTTATTGTGTACAATAAATAATAAAAGTTAATAAATAGTAACTCCACAGACATAGAAAACTGTGTAAATATTTATTTATAAAATTGATACACCATCGGTACGCCACCGATAAAATTACACATACATATATTTTATATGAGAATTGTACAAGGTGACAAGCCCTTACAGGTGTACACAGCTATTACAATATGTTAAAAACAAAAGCACAACGCTATCTATAACAGCATGTACTACAATATAAAAATGAATAATAATGAAATAAAGATTAGTTTAATATTAATGTTATACTCGTATATTTAATATAAGAGGCATAAATATAGAGTTGCCTCCTCTCACACCAACGCCATATCATACGAGCTATTTCATTTAAGTGACTATACTGAATACCTCCCATTCTGTTAATGTATGAAATAGAACAATTACGGCCTTATTCATAAACAGATTTAACACCTATTTTAGTTATCGAATGTTTTGTCCCTTTCGAACGACTTTAGAATTCAGTTTGAGCGAAGAAGTCAAAACATTCGATAGCTAAACTAGGTTTTGAATCTGTCTATGAATAAGGTCGTTAGTCTAAATATTTAAAGTTGATTTAGAATACAAGCGTGAATGTTATATTCTGCAAAAAAATTAAATATTTTTTACTGGTGGTAGGTATCTCATATGTGAGAGGCCGCCTGGGTAGGTACCACCGCGATGTCCATTTCTCCAACAAACAGCAGTGTAAATGCACTGTTGTGTTCCGGTTTGAAGGACATTGGAGCCAGAGTAACTACTGGACGTAATGAGACTTAACATCTTATGTCTCCGGATGACGAGCGCAATGGAATGCCAAGCATTGCTTTGTAATTCATGGTGTTTGGTTTTGCTTCTGTCCGTGAGTGTTCGTATCGCTTACCATCAGGCGAATGGCAAGCTCATCTCGCCATTCATAGCAATAAAAAAATTGGAACTGCAGAGAAAATATAACTTCCGTATTCTCCCGTCATAAATACATTTCTGCTAGCTCAACGCTTTACATATTAAATTCTCAGCGAATGGCTTTTTTATACTCTTTACTAGTATTATTAAATTCCCAACTTTCATTGCTTTATTACAATACCATGAAAGCTACATACTTAAACTCAAGCCTTTATCCCAGAAGGGGTAGCCACCAGGACACCCACATTTCGCCTTGTATGCTCCGTCTCATGATGTGATGGAGGGCGAGCCTATCACCATTTCGGGCACGAATTCCTTACTCCGGGCTGATAATGAATATAAAAACCCAATATCACTTTGCCCGACCCGGGATTCGAACCCGAGACCTCAGCTTAAGCTTAAGCTTAAGTTTCATTTTATACAGTAATTACTCTGGCTACAATCTCCTTCGAACCTTACCTTTTGTAATTTATCTATCCTTTTCCTAAAACACTTGGCATAAAGTTTTTTTTATCCAATTGCACATCTCAAAATTAGTTTTGTATTTTTTATAACATAAGTAAACTTTCAAGCGTTCTTTTACTTTTTTGCCATACGAAATATAAAAATACGGTTTTTACATTGATCGGTTGACCTGCCTAAAACACATGAAGGTATTTTATACTTAAGTACCTCAAAAGAGGTCCCGATTTAAATGTTTATGTATGTTTGATCGCGAACTTTTCAAAGAATATTATTTGTTTTCCGGTGTAGTTTTGAATACCATAGTTATTTCACGGCAGGGTTTTAAGCAAAAAATAAGGTTAGTTATAATACCTATCTAGTATTTACCGAAATAATAATTACTTTTCAAAGTGTGATCAAATCTATATTTGATAGATAGTATCGCGAGGATTTTTAGTAATTTCTTATATTAAAATGCAAATAGGTAAGACATTTTTCACGCATTACTTAGATCACATTTTTATAATATAATCAACCAAACAACTGAATAATTTCAGTCGCCATCTTTGATGCTCTTGAATCACAAAATGCGGCCATTATTTAAACCCAATCATAACACAATTTGCCGAGCAAAGCCATCAATTTTGCCCGTCATTCATCTCTGTCTACATAATGTAAATTTATTCTAGGCTTTTTATTAGAATATAGTTATCCCGTATTTGAATCTATGTATGATCTATGCATTTTTGTACGGTATGTTGTGTGGTAGATGGTAGGTCTCTCATATGTGAGAGGCTGCCTGAGTAGGTACCACCGCAATGTCTATTTCTCCAACAAACAGCAGTATAAATGCACTGTTGTGTTCCGGTTTGAAGGACATTGTGGCCAGAGTAACTACTAGACATAATGAGGCTCAACATCTTATGTCTCAGGATGGCGAGCGCAGTGGAATGCCAAGCATTACTTTGTAATTCATGGTGTTGCTACTGTCCATGAGCGGACGTATCGCTTACTATCAGGCGAAGGCAAGCTCGTCTCGCCATTCATTGCGATAAAAATAAGCATTTGTTTATTTTTTTACGACTGTCTTAATGTATTTTTTATCGCTTTTAAACATGTTAATGATGCAATAAGTTCGCAAAAAATCGCGGATGAGGCTTTTGTAATGATAAGTAACTATCAATCTTTTTATAATGATGTAAATCATAAATTACAGACATTTAAAACTAATGGATCTGGTTTTTTATTTCGTATTTGAACGATCACTTAAGTTTACCCAAACAAAATATAAAAACTGTGAAGTTTTATATCAATGCATCTGTTTTTTTAACAATGACTCGTGAAAATGAGCGATAATTTAGAAAATAAAAGCAAAACACCAATGTCAAAGATATAAATAAATACACCCAACAGTCACATACATAGTCCTGACCCCACACTAAGATCGAGTCTTGCGTCGTGAATATTAGAAACTACGAGAGACTTTTCGGTCTCACAATGTCTCGGTGCGGGGATCGAACCCGCGGCCTCTCGCTTCACAGTCGACATATATATATATATATATATATTTTAAGACATTGACCTCTACGGATATTGCGTATCTTTTTCAGCACATATACATTTTAATATTAGTAGCCTAGGCCAGCGTGGTGGAGTGTACTAACCCCTCTCAATCGTACTCTCGATTGTAGAGGAGGCCCGTGCTCTGCAGTGGACGTATATGAACGAATTCATACATATGAATACAATTTATATTGCTCTCGACATTCAAACATAATATACCGGTTTTGAAATACACATTTACGGAATAAACCAGTTTGCGAGCAACCGTAATAAGGAAAGATATTCTCGCTCGCATTTTAATGCCGTATTAGGGGTCTTTACATAATATTACAACTTAACATACCTTCTGAACTTCTGTATCAGCTCATATACACGTCCCACTGCAGGGCACGAGCCTCCTCTACAATCGAGAGTACGATTGAGAGGGGTTAGTACAGTCCACCAAGCTGGCCTAGTGCGGGGCGGACTTTACATACCATAGAAATTCTTGCAAATCGCTACGGTATGCGTGTTTCCTCACGGTGTTTTCCTTCACCGTTAAAGTGCGTGGTGATTGACTATCAATACACACATAACTCCGAAAAGTCAGAGGTGTGCCCTGGGATTTGAACCCGCGACCACCGTGAATATGTTGGCAGTCGCATCTGGTCCGTTTACCAACAGGCCACCACACACTATGAACTTATGGGACAAAAAATAAATACACGTAACTAGCGAACCGCCCCGGTTTCCCCCGGGTGCAGACACTTTTTGACGAGTAAACAATTATTGCAACATTTCTCATTAATTCTCCGCTCCTATTGATCGTAACGTTATGTTATGTAGCCGAAATATATTTTTAATTGGCGCACTGAAACTAACTCTTCAATTTTATACATTCATTCAATTCCAATTTCAACACTTATTTCAACCCCTTGAGATAAAAATATACGCTGTGTTCATCTAGGAAAATGTAGGATTCTAATGGGGAAAGAATTTTTAAAATTGGTCCAGTAGTGAAAAACTCGGCTTCGAGTCCCGGGTCGGGGAGTGATATTGGATTTTTCTATTCATTATCAGCCCGGAGTCAGTTTGTGCCCGATATGGCGATAGGCTCGCCTCCTGTCACATCGTGTCACACAAGGCGAAACGTGGGTGTCCTGGTAGCACTTCTGCCTACCGCTTCTGGGAAAAAGGCGTGAGTTTATGTATGTAAGTCCTTGTTAGGTACAGAATCATACCACTTACCACAATAGACTCAGTACGAATATCTTTTCCTTAACTGTAAAGTCATTTGTTTATTATTTTCCTTAAAAGGGTTTAGACGCATAAAATTAAATAGCAGATGCGTTCAACGCAATTTATTTATGTCAGGCTACGAACGAATTTATTGTCTATGGTCTGTCTTGCAAGTACTTACGGGTAATCAGGGTGAATCGAAACTCAAGGATGAATAGAGACAAAACTGGTCAAGTGTACAGCCATCGATATCAATGTTACACTAGATAAGACATTCAGTACAAAAAATGTGTCCCACCTACTTGCGGTGCATGCACCGCACATGAATCAGTTTGCTTCGTGACAGTGACAGTGCAGTACGCCTTATCGCATACGTTTAAAAGTAATAAATGAATGTTTGGCCGTCAAACCGAAAGCAAATCGTCTGAAGTTACAATATTTTAATAAAATACCAGGAAAGTGATGTAATATTGCAGTGTGCTTCTAAAATACGGGGGCACTTTATTTCTTTGACGTGTCTCATCTATTGGTAGAATATACCTAAGTCAATGTATACAGCTGTGAAATAACGTCATATGCATTTGTATTCGAAATCATAATAAGTATGTGTATATTTTTTTATTTTATTATTTATTTATTTTTTGATTTGATATTCCAAAATCTCTAATTGTGTGTTGGATTACATACATAAACTCAAGCCTTTTTCCCAAAAGGGATAGGCAGAGGTGCTACCACGGCACCCAAATTTCGCATTGCACCATATCGGGCACAAATTCCTAACTCCGGGTTGATAATGAATAGAAAAATCTAACATCACCTTGCCCGACCCGGGATTTGAACTCGGCACCTCAGCGTTCTAATCTTACCGCACAACTACGCAACAGAGGCAGTCGATGACTAATCAAGTTGTTGTTATTTTAATTGAACCAATAAAATATATTTTTAAATATTATAATTGGATGAAGGAAATATACCCGCATTACAGACATAACACAGATAATATATTATAGGAAATCCTGCGGTTAATTAATAAATTATTGTCTTCACATGACTTGAAAAATATATTTTATTAATTACCTACTTACTATATTTTATTAATTACTTATTTTAACAGACCAGACGCAACTACCATCGTGGTCAAGGTTATCGCGGGTTCAAATCCCAAGGCACACCTCTGACTATTCGGAGTCATGTGTGTATTGATAGTCAATCACCACGCACTTTAACGGTGAAGGAAAACATCGTGAGGAAACCTGCATACCCTAGCGATTTTAAAGAAATTCTACGGTATGTAAGTCCGCCAACCCGCACTAGGCCAGCGTGGTGGAGTGTACTAACCCCTCTCAATCGTACTCTCGATTGTGGAGGAGGCCCGTGCCCTGCAGTGGGACGTGTATGGGCTGATACAGATACTATGAAACAGGAATATATTATATTACTTTAATATTTGTAGGACAAAAACAACGTACCTAAGGAATGAAGGAAAACCCAAGGATAATAATAATAAATAATAATAAAAACACCCAACAGTCACACACATAGTCCTGACCCCACATTAAGATCAATTAAGTCTTGCGTCGTAGGTATTAGAACTACGAGAGACTTTTTTGTCTCACAAACACCCAGACCCGAGAGAAATATTTGTGGGTTACACAAACATTTCTCTTGGTGCGGGGATCGAACCCGCGGCTTCGTTTCACAGGAATAATATCGTCATTATTCCGGCTTTCCCGCCATTACGTGTTAATTTAACGTGTTTTCCACTATGTACAAAGGTCGCCATTCTCTCTCTCCGTCTCCCTCTCTCTCTTCATAGGAAGTCCACTGCTGAACATAGGGCTCCCCCAGGACATCCACATCGACCTATAGGAATCATGCATCTAATACCCAACCCACCTTTTAAGGACTTCGAAAATATGGAATGAAACACATCAGCAAAGTCGTTACTTCGCTATGGTTTTGAGTAATTTTGCCTCAGTCAAACACACTTTTACTGCAACTCTATCTGTAAATTACTGTATCTGTATAAGCCCATATACGTCCCACTGGGCACGGGCCTCCTCTACAATCGAGAGTACGATTGAGAGGGGTTATAGTCTATCTAAACTAAGAAGTTCCATTTGACATTGGGAAATAGGGATGCTGTCAAATAAATCGGTTCTTACAATATCCGATTATTTAGAGATATCGATAATATTTGTTTGTATTTCTTAATCGATTACAGTTTATATTTTCAGTTTACATCATTTCGTTTATTTTTTCATGAACATTTTTATTCTAATGAGACATCAACAATTGCATGTCACTTTACTATTTAGGAGCAAAAGGAGTGATTTATCTATTACTAGCGGCCCGTCCCGGCTTCACCCGGGTGCAGACACTTTTTCGAGTCCAGTCCACATCACGCACATGCTTATGAACACATGATACATACATACAATACAATACATATACTCCAAAGTGAGGAACCTCCTCACTATGTGTGGCGTATCCTACAATACTGCCTTCATTTCCATTGTAATATCCAAATCTATTAATTAATGATAAATTAATTCATATTCATATTATTATTTCACTATTTATTGATGTATGTTCGTTGACAGCATACCTATTATTAGCTGAAAGTTCAGTATTTTTAAAAATTAAAGAACAACTGTTTTATATCTGCTCGATTATTTAAATATTTTTACCGATTATGCGTATACAATTAATGCATTTGAATAGTCTCGACTCTACCGGTAAAAGACCTAACGAGGTGACTTTGTCATGACGTCTAGAAAAAAAATATGTTGTTTAAAATGGTTATTTTGCTTTATTTAAGGAATTCTAGTTTAAATTTAGTGATTATGGTTTGTATATCTAGTGATAAAATAAGAATAGCTTCATAATTCCATGGATTTACGGAAAGTGTTATTGAAATTGTGTGGGTTACGTCTGCACAAAGTTATTTACGTTAAAAGTATGAAACGTCAAATGGAACCTGTTAGTTTAGATGGACTATAGTACCACCACGCCTAGTGCGGGTCGAAGGACTTACACCCATATTCTAAGACGTTTTCTCGACTCCACTTGACGTTACTAGAGGAAATCCGTATTCTTAGTAGAAAAAAATCTCCTCCACTCAACGTCACTCAAAAATTTTCCTGTCTCGAGGAAAGGAATCAACTGTCAAACTCAAGGTACGTCGCGACCTACCTTAAGGAAGAAATAAAAGAAATAATCCTACTTTAATATTGTAATTAAAAGAGAGAAATAAAGTTTACCTTTTAAAATTCTTAAATACCTAAATATGCCAACAATTTTTTGAGGTGGGTGCCTCTACACGATTTACACGTTTTCCTAGTGAATGATACAAACATTACTCTTTATTTCATTTAATAAAAGATTTGTGGTTTGGAAACAGTGTTTATTATTTTAAACAAGTTATTAAAGGTTTCCAACAGTTCCTGTAATACTTGTACGATACTCCGTACGAATATCCCGAACGACGATTCATCCATAAGAATATCCTTCGAAATTTCCGGGTTGGATGGTATGACCCTCCTCCTGTCTGCATGCGTTTTTTTCTCCGACTCACTAAATATTTGTCTTCCAGTCACAATCCCGAAGATTTTGAGTTCAATAATTATATATTATTCTATGTAAACACTCTGACATGACATTTGACTGTCACTTTTCAAGTGATCATAGACTATTTTCAAAGGTTTTTTGTTAAATCTCTACTTTATCTATACATCAATGACGTAATTAATGACGTTTTTCCTTGACTCAACCTCACTCGAGGAACCTTTAGTAAAGGTATATTTTTAACTAAGCATACCATTTTCGAGGGTCCCTCCAATTCATTTGTAAAGTCACCTCGACTAAAATAAGGTTGAGGAAGATTGGAGGACACGTCTTAGAATACGGGTGTTACATACCGTAGAAATTCTTTAAAATCGCTGTGGTATGCAGGTTTCCTCACGAAGTTTTCCTTCACCGTTATAGTGCGAGGTAATCTATCAATACACACTTGACTCCGAAAAGTCAGAGGTATGTCCTGGGATTTGAAACCGCGATTACCTTGAACACAATGGCAGTCGTGTCTGGTCTGTTACCAACAGATCGCCACGCACTTAAACACTTACACCCGTATTCTAAGACGTGTCCTCCAATCTTCCTCAACCTTTTTTTAGTCGAGGTGACTTTACAAATGAATTGGAGGGACCCTCGAAAATGGTATGCTTAGTTAAAAATATACCTTTACTAAAGGTTCCTCGAGTGAGGTTGAGTCAAGGAAAAACGTCATTAATTACGTCATTGATGTATAGATAAAGTAGAGATTTAACAAAAAACCTTTGAAAATAGTCTATGATCACTTGAAAAGTGACAGTCAAATGTCATGTCAGAGTGTTTACATAGAATAATATATAATTATTGAACTCAAAATCTTCGGGATTGTGACTGGAAGACAAATATTTAGTGAGTCGGAGAAAAAAACGCATGCAGACAGGAGGAGGGTCATACCATCCAATATTCTTATGGATGAATCGTCGTTCGGGATATTCGTACGGAGTATCGTACAAGTATTACAGGAACTGTTGGAAATCTTTAATAACTTGTTTAAAATAATAAACACTGTTTCCAAACCAAAAATCTTTTATTAAATGAAATAAAGAGTAATGTTTGTTTCAATCACTAGGAAAACGTGTAAATCGTGTAGAGGCACCCACCTCAAAAATTGTTGGCATATTTAGGTATTTTTAGGAATTTTAAAAGGTAAACTTTATTTCTCTCTTTTAAATTACAATTTTAAAGTAGGATTATTTCTTTTATTTCTTCCTTAAGGTAGGTCGCGACGTACCTTGAGTTTGACAGTTGATTCCTTTCCTCGAGACAGGAAAATTTTTGAGTGACGTTGAGTGGAGGAGATTCTTTTCTACTAAGAATACGGATTTCCTCTAGTAACGTCAAGTGGAGTCGAGAAATTTTCGAGGAACGTCTTAGAATATGGGTGTTAGCTATGCCATTAAAAAATCTAATATAAAGTGGTTTTGTATAAAATAGTCGTAAAACTATGCAATAAACATTAACGTTGTCATTTGATGAATCATAATTTTAAAACAAATAGTTCAAAGTCATTGAAGTACTGTTTCGGACGTCGCGAAAATCTGCGCGGCGCAGATACCGACCAATCACCAAACGCAACACGAGCGAGACGGAACATAGCAGCGTACGAGTGACAGACAGAGATAGCGGCGCATGTACCGACCAAACGCAACACGAGCGAGACGGAACATAGTGCTGAGTACGAGCGACAGGGACAGATATAGTACATGTACCGGTCCTCGTTACACACATTTTGTTCGCAGTGTCCACACACGCGAGCGAAAGAGAAGATATTATGACTACGTAGGAATAATAGAGACAGTAATACATGTACCGCTCTTTCTGTGACGATTTTGTTTTCGGTGTCCCTTTTAGTGGCGTAGTCATTCTATGCTACGATTACAAAAGCTGAAGTCTCGAGTTCGAATCCCGGATCGGGCAAAGTGATAATATTGGACTTTTCTATTATTTATCAGCCCGGAGTCAGGAATTTGTGCTCGATATGGCGACAGGCTTGCCTCCTATCACATCGTGAGAACATACAAGCCGAAATACGGGTGTCCTGAGTGCGCCTCTGCCTACCAGGTCTGAAATAAAGGCGTGAGTTTATGTATATGAAGAATCATGGTTTAAAATAAATAGTTTAGACAGTTTTCATTACTAGGTAAATCGAGTTTATTGTTCCACTTAGCTAAGATTGTGTCAAGTAGATTATTAAGATTGACACACGTAATAAAATTATGTAAGGATTATAAACAATGGCCTTATTCACGGAAAGTATTAAAACTTATTTTAGCTATCGAATGTTTTGTCTTCTTCGCTCAAACTGAATTCAAAAGCTGTTCGAAAGGGACAAAACATTCGATAACTAAAATACGTTTTAAAACTGTCTTTGAGATGTAAAAAGAACTTCACTACAAAATTAAAAATCATCAATCATCTATTGAAGTATGAAAAAATTTGGAACTGCAATAATTTATTTAAAAATATCTATTTAACGCATTGTTTGAGATGTGTTTTCATAATATAAACAACAAGCATTTATATTCGTTATCTAACGCCCAAATACTGGAACGCAACTTAAATATAACTTGCGCTTAACTACGTTAATCCCGATTAAATGTACTGGCTAAGTGAGCCGTGCGCTGTTAAGAGCAACTTATTATTTGAATGTCGTTCCAGTATTCGGGCGTTAAAGTATTAACATGTCGAATGTAATAAAATTTGAAGTGAGCAAAACTATTCTTATTATTTTGACAACAGCGCTATCGGCGACAGAAGATCATAGTCAACCTGTAATAGAACGCATATTCTGTTGACTCTGTCACACTTAAGCAAGCACACTATGTTCCGTCTCACTCGCGTGTTGCGTTTCAGTTCATGCGCCGCTCATATACTAATGAAAGACTGGATTGTATTCATTTGAATATTATGCCAATTCATTTCTGCCATAAATTTCACCCGAATTTTAATAATAATGCAATATAATCACAGTATTTGCGATATTATTTGGCCAATTACGTTCGTAAATGAGTAAAATTAATTAATAAATAGTTATTTGTAACAATATTCTCAATAATTGATGGCAATAATGTATATTATTTTACTACCGAACTAACAGACAAATACCTGATTATTTTTTATTCACAATAAACAAAAAAGCTACTGCACGTTATTTAACATTATTTATGTGAATAGTTATCTATAGTTGTATGCTGATTTTGACGTGAACGTCTTAAAACACCCCTTTTTGAATATTGCTTATTTTTTTAAATTAAGATTTTAAATTACGTTTTATTTATTTTTTGACCGACTTCAAAAGAGGAGGTAATCAATTCGACTGAATTTTTTTTTTTTTTTTTTATGTATGTTTGTTACTCGATTATGCTGGTATTAGGGAACCGATTTCGAAAATTTCTTTTTTGTCGAAAAGCATGATATACTAGGTTGGTACCATAAAAAATTGGTGAAGACCTGATGAATATCTTCGGTCCTGAAGAACAGAACTCCTCAAAATAGAACGGTTGAGCAATAATTCTTTTTGCACCTGGTTCAGTATAAGCGTATTACTACAAAGGGGGGCTTAAAAGGGGGAAGGGGTGTAGGGGGGGGGGGGGGAGAAAATAGATACTAATGTAAATACTCAATATCTCTGGCAGTACTTAAACGATTAAAAATAAACTATTTTGTCGACAAGTATGATATGTTAGATTGGTATCATTAAATAATGGTGAAGACCTGATGAATATCATCGGACTTGAAGAGCAGAACTCCTCAAAATTGAACGGTACAGCAATAATTCTTTTTGCACCTGGTTCGCTATAAGTGTGTTACTACAAAGGGGGGGTTAAAAGGAGAAAGGCGTGTAGGGGGGGGGGTAGATAATAGATACAATTAATTTCAGTTTTCAATATAAAAGTTTTACTATAAACAGTAGGTGAAGAAGAGGGAGAGTGAGAGAAATAGATACGTAAATTACCGACGTAAACTAAGAGAATCCGACCTGATCAGTGTCTAACAATAGCGGATATCATGATTATAATGACTTACAATCTTCTCATAATTTCACAGCAATAATATCATGTTTGGTCTGAAGAATTCGTAAATTTTAAAGACATCGTTTTGATTATATCATGATCACCTTTCTCATCATTACGATGCCTATCAAAACTAAAAAGGGGCAAATAAAATAATTTTAAATAAAAAAATAAAAACCGACTTCAAAGTGCCACTACAAAGTAACAAATAATATATATTTCATCGTACTAGTACCCAATGATTAATGTTCTTATTGACTTGACTAGCTAACAAATCTTAAATACGTAATATTTTGAAGGCGGGTCGCTAAATATCAAACACGTATAAATTTAAGCAAATGTTACACCATTTGATATTACATGTAGATCCTGCAATGTTGGCTCAGAAAGGCACATAAGTAAATTAAACACAAATGAATATAATGTGCTAATCCTACGTGTAAATTTATTGAAGTTTTGATAGAATTTCTATGTGTCTTACATGGGTGTGGTAGCCTGTTGATAATTATCTAGATATGATCCACGAGACGGTTGACCACCGTCTCGGTTATAATTCCAGGGTATACACCTCCGGAATTATCGGAGTCACTTGTGTGTTGATGATATTCAATTACCAAACTCTTTAACAGTGATATATTTCAATCATAGTCAGGAAACCTGCATGACATAAAGGCTTTTAAGTACAAGAAAAGGTATGTTGTGTCCCATGCTCAACAGTGGACGATTACGGCCTGATATATTAAGACAAATTAAAATTCCATGTAAATCTTGCGTGTATTACGCTATAATTACTTACACAAATTAATGTTAAGCGTAAGGCGTACATGTTCGGCACTTAGCGACCCGCCTTCAAAATATTACGTATTTAAGATTTGTTAGCTAGTCAAGTCAATAAGAACATTAATCATTGGGTACTAGTACGATGAAATATATATTATTTGTTACTTTGTAGTGGCACTTTGAAGTCGGTTTTTATTTTTTTATTTAAAATTATTTTATATTAATCTACGTTTTAGATTCCTTTGACTCTCCCATCGCTAGAGAAAAAGATCAGACATTTGACTGTCAAAATGAAAAGGCGGGAATCCATTGAACTCCTTTAATACTCTCAATAATGGCAAAGTAAAAACTCGAATGCTTAATTGTAAACTTTTTTTATTATTTAAATAAAAAAGGTCGATCATAATTGTCATTCAACCGTAATGTTACGCTTTCTGAGTCGAATTGTATGAAAATCATGCTTATGTTTTTTTCGAATATGAAAAATGTGTTCTTGACCATATTTTGATAAAAGGTGAAACAAATATTTAGAACTTCGCCCTCAATTGTACTATGAAATTATTCAATACCTTAAACATCATGGACCTGTAATAATTTATTTAATCTCTTTTTTTTATTAGAACGAAGCTGGAATATTCTTAAAACAGGCAAAGGAACCGTATCCACACATGCGACATCCCCTAGGTATAACAATATTTTTTATCACGAACGGGCAAAGAAAAACGACTTGCTTTTGTTTCTGGAATATTCTTAAGTATGAAATGCCCACATCGATGGGATAAAACCAAACGTTAATCGTGTCTACAAATCGCTCATCCAATAGAACAATGACGTAATTACGTCTTAGCTATTTTTCAGGAGAACTTTTTAAAAGTTTGAGATTTAAAATCTAATGTATTTCCAATCATTCTGATGAAATTATTTTAATATTAATGTAAGTAACTGTATTAATCAATGATAATTTACAATAACTTCATGAGAAACTCAAGAAAACTTTTCAATAAGACATTCAAAAGTCATTTTCGACTTTTTGTAATTACGTCGTTGTTCCATTGGATGAGCGAAATGTCTGTGAAGATAAAGAACAACCAATTCAAATGTAATTACGACGTCATTGCGGTAAGCAGGGGATTTTCTTGCCGGGATTTTCTGTGTCTTGGTAATTGTTAAGATAGCGATCATTGACTTATAGTCTACCGATAGACGAGACACGTCAAAGAAATAAAGTGCCCCCGTATTTCAAAACCACACTGCAATATTACATCACTTACCTGGTATTTTATTAAAATACTGTAACTTCAGACAATTTGCTTTTGGTTTGACGGCGAAACATTCATTTATTACTTTTAAACGTATGCGATAAGGCGTACTGCACTGTCACTGTCACGAAGCAAACTGATTCATGTGTGGTGCATGCACCGCAAGTACGTGGGACACATTTTTTGTACTGAATGTCTTATCTAGTGTAATATTGATATTGATGATTGCGAACATTTGCGAATTATGACAACGAAGGAGTGACAACCAATAAGAGTTTGCCGGAAATCGTACTTCATTCTTTTGTCCATAAATGTAATTGAATTATTACGATGAGGACCGCGTAATAATTTTTAAATTTTAGTGGTAGTAAATATTGAAATATGTATAATTGTACGCGTTTATGGAAATACATAGAGCTCATAATATTTATTTAAAATCATTAATGTGCCTATGTTTAACAAATAAATTATTCTTATTCATAAAAAAAAAGTTAGTTCTTTTTGAATATGTCTTTTCAAAAGGTGCTTTGGGCGCTGATCAAAGTCGTGTCCTGAAGACATTTGGGCGAATAATATGAACTCGATTAAGGGTATTTCAAAGGCGGTTGGGCGCTAGGAGGATAATTATGTTTAATTTTAGTGGCTCAAAGATGTTTGTGCAATAATCAACGTTAATGTATTTTGACGCGCAAACACTGTCACCTTGAAATTCGTCACACGTGTTCCATTAACCATACTTGTAAAGAATACTGTTACGTAATTGGGGCTTCCGCTTCGGTGCCTTTGTGTATACGAAATAAAAATAGTTGGGAATTAAACCGTATGGTCTTTGATACCTTTGCCCGTTCGTGATAAAAATGTTATTTCTAGGGGAGGTCGCGTGTGTGGATACCTTGGCCTGTAGTAATAACAAAAATAACTATGATTACGATTTCATAATCATGTGTTTATTCCTAATAAAAAGGGTTTAATCATCTCCGGGTGTGTTTATTCGGTTTCTTTGTCTATTCGTAATATTAAAAAAGTCGGTAATTAAATCGTAGGTGAAAAAATTATGAACTATAAAATGATAATCATAAAGGTATTTTTCCCAATTAGCAAGGAAACTATTATATTAACTTTATGATTGATTTTGTTGAGGGTTAAAGACAAACTAGACTCGCTGAGCTTCAATGCTCGGTGTCATTTAAATGCGTGCCACTGTCGATCCTGCGACTCAGGAGCTGCAGTGGCGGGTGTGAGGGCGGGACAGTCTCCAATTCGCAAACAACCTTGCATTGAATAGAGTATTATGGTCGACTTATTAGATTATTCTGAACATACATTTTTACTGGAGGTAGGTCTCTCATATGTGAGAGGCCACCTGGGTAGGTATCACCGCAAATTTTATTTCAGGCCAAACAGCAGTGTTCATGCACTGTTGTATTCCGGATTGAAAGATATTGTAGCCAGATTAACTACTGGACATAATGAGACTTAACATGTTGTGTCTCAGGATGGCGAGCGCAGTGGAATTCAAACCATTGCTTTGTAATTCATGGTGTTGTTTGGTTTTGCTATTGTCCATGAGCGGTCGCATCGCTTACCAGCAGGCGAATGCCATGCTTGTCTCGCCATTCATTGCAATAAAAAAAAGATAAATAGTAGTGCCATCCCGGTCGCTATGCATTTCGCACTATGCATCGCAAAGTAGCTATAATATGGCTCTACCACTTAAATATTATAAGTCGCATTTTTTTTTAAGTAATAAAGGTGTTGGCAAAGTAATGCCTAAGCAGACTTTGATGACTATATAAAAACACAGTTCAAAGACTCAAGACATTCAAACTCGTATCCTTTTTTTTTTGTAAAAATATTACAGTTTTGTATTTTGTTTATTTCACGCGAGAAACAAATGATTTCATCCATTGTTAAACTGTGGTTAAACGCTGAATGAACAAAAAATAATGATGATGTACAAAAATTTTACACGAATTTAAATAATTAATTATATTTTCCATTGTTTATATGCATTTGTAATATGAAACAAAAAATAAACAAAAAAATTCGGAATTAACCGAATGAGTATTCATTCGGTTAATTCTGATTATATTTTTTTTGTAATGAAATGGTGATCGGCAAGTTAATCTATACATATAATAAAAATGTAAATGGTCGATGTCTGTACATGGAAGATATTTGAGAAATTTTAACGAGGGGTCTTTATAACAGCAACAGAAGCCAAAACAATTTTTTTTAGAATTTTTGTCTGTCTGTCTGTCTGTATGTTTGCTTGCGCATCACGCAAAAACTACTGCACCAAATGAGATGCTGTTTTCACAGTTGTTTTGCTGTAGGTTCAACTTAAAAACTGGTATATGTTGCATTTACATACAGGGTGTTTCTTTTTGTTTGCTTGCACATTACTCAAAAACTACCGCACGAAATGAGATGCAATTTTCAGATTTATATTGGTGCAGGTCCAACTTGGAAACTGGTATATATTTCATTTACATACAGGATGGTTTCTTTTTATTTACCTGCGCATTACACAAAAACTAACACACGCAATGAGATGCAGTTTTCACAGTTATATAGGTGCAAGTCCAACTTATAAACTGGTATATGTTTTATATACATATACCAGTGTTTCTTTGTATTAGCTTGTACATCATGCAAAAACAACGACACGAAATGAGATGCGGTTTTCACAGTTATATTGCTGTAGGTTCAACTTAAAAAACTGGTATATGTTGCATTTACATACAGGTTGTTTCTTTTTGTTTACTTGCGCATAACGTAAATAGTACAAGACGAAATGAGATGCGGTTTCCACATTTATGTATATAGGTGCAAGTCCAACTTAAAAACTGGTATATGTCGTAATTACATACAGGGTGTTTCTTTGTAGTATGGAAGATAAATGAGAAAAACGAATATGGGGGGGGGGGGTCTTTATTAACGTAATAAAAATATGATTATTTAAATTTTTGTCTGTTTGTGCGGTTGTGCGCGATGACCTCAAAAACCGCTTAACGGATTTCGATGAAATTTGGTATGGAAGTAGGTGACACCCTGGATTAACATTTAGGCTACTTTTTAAAATTAAGTGTTTCCGTGGGATAAGGAAGGAATTCCGATATATTTGTTATTTTTTATACTCAAAGGGATGCGATGGGACTGGATTACATGCCTTGAGTGAGAATGAGACGGGACGGGCGGGATTTAACGGTACGGTACGGGACGGGATGAGAAACACCAAATAAAGTGAATCACGCTGACGAAGTTTGCGGGCAGAAGCTAGTCAATGATAATGGTGATTTGTTAAAATTCATTAATTTTGTATTTCTCATTGTCATAAGCTTTTATATTAAATATTAAATAAAAAAACAAAGAACGATAAAGAAGCAAGCTTTAATCAGATTAATGCCAGTTTTTTTTTTTAATGATTATTTTGCGATTGTTTTTTTCTAACTAATATAGAAGTACAATTTTTTTATTACTTATTTCATGACGGCGGGGCGTATCGAATTAAAATGTATATTTTTTATCATTCTTGTGAAAAACAATACAATCATTTTCCTTATAAGACATTCGTAGAATTTGCAGACTATGCAATATTAATCTTAAACAACATAATGACACATAAATCAACCTTGATTAATAATTTATTTCAAAAGTGAAAACCAAAGGGTCCAGAACTCTAGACGCATTTTTAATGTTGTAACAAGCAATGTTGCAAAGTGCAAACAGCCAACAAGTATATTTGCTTTCACTTTCATAATTTTATAATTCGTCTAGTTTTTGCTATTGGAAAGCAATAATTAAACACGTTCGATTGCACTAAAAATAAAGATAGAGTAAGCATTTTTAAACAAACACTAGCTGCATGTAAACGGAGCATAACCTCGAAGGGCGAAAAAAAATAATTATTAGGTCTTTTCTAGTACTTACTTGGTCCGCTTTCGGGTGTTCGTGTGTACAATGTACATGTTGATGCTCTATGATGGATGTGTTGCATAAAACACCCAACAAATTCACAAAAAACACAAACAGAACCAACACATGCAAGCGTCTCACGGCGGTGACCGTCATTATTCCTATTGTAAACATGTTTTCACTCAAACTCTTTGTTTAAAATGTTTGTTTACATTTTACAAATGTTATAATTTTTTGCACATCACGTGTTACGCGTTGGGATAACTCTACGTAACTAAATATAAGTTGAACGGACAAGCGATGCGAAGTTAGAAACGTTTTAACAGCTGACGCTATCGGCCATGATACTATTCACATCTCTTTCACTCTCGTGCAACTTCAGCTAAGCTTGACAGAGACATATACGCTCTAAGATTTATTTAAGATTATACAATTGATTAAACCTAAGGATGCTTCCCACACACTTTCAAATTGATTTAAATTACTAAAATTGTTTAAACAGATGATATTACAGAAGATAATTATAATGTGCTTGTGTTTCAGGCTTCTTTGTACCCCTAAATTATATTTACCGTACAATTATGTTTAGTGTTGTTTTATATTTTACCTACAAAAACTGTATGCTAATTTCATTACTTGAAAATGAGAAATGTAACTATTTCATGACATAATAACTAGGTGTGTCTTTGTTAATTCGAAGCTAGATGTATTCTATTGAGGATTTAGAATTTATAAAGGTCTTTTATTATATATTGTTGTGGTACATAACATTCATGAGTTGTTGAAATACACCTGTTCATAGCGATAGTCAAATAGATTCATACGAAAGAAGAAATTTAACCCTAGTAGGGTCTTTTATATGTATAGTAAAGTATTTAAGTACTAAAATGAATAAATTAATGCAAGGATTTATCGACCAACTTTGTGGGCAATAAATCATAATACCCATGCTTCATTAGTAAGATTAGTAATCAAATTGTGTACCAGCCTAATTGCTTAATTTCATGCACAGAATGAAGCAACCATTTTAGATTTTTCCATCCTCAGTTTTTTTAAAGTAACAGCCATACTGTAGTTACCTCGGACTAATGTAAGAATAGGTTGGCTTTACCGGGATGTTAATATCTTACAGAAAACCGAAATGAAGAGGCGACGCTGTTGTGTTTCTTGTTAGACAAATTGCCGGAGATCCAATACCTTTTTCCTCCCCTTAATTTTTCCTTTGCTTTCTTCTCCAATTAAAATATTATAATATTGATCGCCGATAGCTCAGGTACAGTCGAAACAAACAATGAAAAGCGTTACACTGGTGGTAGGTTTCTCATATCTGAGAGGCCTGGGTAGGTACCACCGCAATGTCTATTTCTCCAACAAACAGCAGTATAAATGCACTGTTGTGTTCCGGTTTGAAGGAGATTGTAGCCAGAGTAACTATTGGACATAATGAGACGTAATATCTTATGTCTCAGGATGGCGAGCGCAGTGGAATGCCAAGCATTACTTTGTAATTCATGGTGTTGCTACTGTCCATGAGCGGTTGTAACGCTTACCATCGCAATAAAAAAAAATGTACATATTTTCATACTATTTCAACCACGGTTTAAAACAAGTAGGCCAATCATTGATTTAAAAAACTACGTCAATGGTGTCAGTACTATAAAATGTTTATAGGTCAATAGCACTTTTAGCAAAATATTGACCTTTAGTTGACCACAAAACACGATTTTCACGGTTTAATATTATTATACAACTTGTCAAGGATTGAAAAATGTAATGTTTATGTTTTATTAATAAATTATTTTAATATCGAGACATATGTAAATAAGTATTACATATGTAAATATTGGGTTCGAATCTCGGGTCGGGCAAAGTGATATTGGGTTTTTCTATTCATTATTAGCCCGGAGCTCAGGAATTTGTGCCCGATATGGCGATAGGCTCGCCCCCTATCACATCGTGGGACGGAACATACAAGGCGAAATGTGGGTGTCCTGGTGGCACCTCTACCTACCCCTTCTGGGAAAAAGGCGTGAGTTTATGTATGTAAGTAAATACGTATGTCGATTAAATATCGCTCAATGGTTTATTGGTCATATTTAAGATGCGATTCGTAAGATTTTAGTTTCGATTGCCAAATCCGGTAATCCATTTTGATTTTTTGTCATCAAATAAATAATTACCGAAATTAATGTTCACTTCTGTGCGTGTTAAATTCAATGAATTTAAAATATGCAATTGATATTATTTGCATTTCTCGTAAAATTTTACCTGTAAAAGCATTTTCAATTCACATTAATTCCCCGAAAAACCAATCCTGGTCGAGCCCGCCCATTCGTGCTGAAGCTTCAAAGACAGGAGACTGTACTAAAGGAAAATCCACAGAAATATATGTAGTATATATCTCTCGATATAATTATGTGGTAAAATCAGTCTCCGTGCGTGGTGTAAGGGCGGATCCAGAGGGGGAGATTGACAGATTTTTTTAAAGATATTGTTGATTGTCGTTTAAAAAAATCGTAAACATATTCACTAATCACAGGCAGTTTAATTGTTATCCAATTCGAGAACGTCCAGAGTTCTGACTAGAACTATCTACAACTATATGACCCCCTCCCCCTGACTTGAAAGCTGGATCCGCCCTTGGCCTGGTGTTTAGACGTCGGATGTGAAACGAGAAGCCGCGGCTTCCGTTCCGGCACCCATGTTTCTGTAATCTACGGGTATTTGTTTCGGGTCTGGTTGTGAGACCGAAACATCTCGTACATAGTTTCTGCTACACTTAACGAGACATAAGACTCGATCTTAGTGTGGGGTGCACTTTACAAGGTATATCCAGACTGCGGCCGACAACGAAGCCAGGTTGCAGTATAAGTGACTTCAGAAACAATGCAACTAAAATTTTCGTTTGTAGTTTTTTACTAATCGTCGTATTTGGATGATAAACACATACTTTTCCTAAAATAATAATGTATACCTGTCTATTTTTAAAGACGCAATAGTACGCAAGTGTTTAAACAATTTTCGCAAAAACTATATATGTATTTACATACATACATAAACTCACGCCTTTACCCCCGAAGGAGTAGGCAGAGGCGCCACTAGGACACCCACATTTCGCCTTGCATGTTCTGTCCCACGATGTGATAGGGGGCGAGCCTATCGCCATATCGGGCACAAATTCCTGACTCCGGGCTGATAATGAATAGAAAAATCCAATATCACTTTGCCTGACCTGGGATGCGAACCCGAGACCTCAGCTTTGTAACCGTACCGTAATACAACTACGCCACCGAGGCAGTCATATATTTAAGTATTTACCACCTAATAACGACGATATTTAATAACTTCCAAAATAAATCTCGCTTTTGTTGCGCAATTTTAGTTGCATTGTGTCTGTAACAACTAAAACTTCCACCTTCGTTTTCGGCCGCAGTCTGGACATACCCTGTATGTAATTGTTACTTACTTATCAAAATCTACCATAGATGGTCCAAGGTTAAATACGTTTAAGGATGTGTTACGCAGTGGTTACGTGTTACTGATTGTATATTTGGCACACGTTAACGCCTTTGCAACCGCGCGTGCCTGTACTCGGCAGGGAAAGCGGATTGCGTGTATGCAAATTGTTCGGTAAAGACTCGTCGATAGTAATAACATTAAACAATCGGGGTAAATAAATAAATATATACCTAGTATTATACAGGGTATAGTGGGTGAAAAGACGCAATTTGGATGAGGCCTGTGTCCAGCAATCGACAATAAAAGACTGATGATGATGATGACGATGATGTTATAGGGTATATTAAGACTGCGCCCGAAAACGAAGCCAGGTGGTAGTTTCAGTAACTTGAGACACAATGCAACTAAACATTTCGCAAAAAAGGCGACGATTTTTTACATAGTTTTTAGGTGGTACCTAAATACGTAGTTTTTTCTAAAATAATAATTTTTACCCTTTTATTTTTAATGACGCAATGGTAGGGAAGGGTTTCAGTTATTATTTCAGCATAAACTAGGTATTTACCAACCAACCACGAATTTTAAAAATTGCAAACAAACTATCATTTTCTTTGCGAAATTTTTAGTTGCATTGTGTTTGTAACCACTAAAACTACCACCTGGCTTCGTTTTAGGTCGCAGTCTGGATATACCCTGTGTAGTTCTGACCAAACAGTATGATATAAGTGTAACACGAACTACGAGATGTTTTAGTTTCACAACACACGAAATGTATTGTGAACTAGAGGCCCGTGCCCCTAGCCGGAATATTTTGAAGTATCGTATAGTAATTCTCGTATAGTAAAGTAAACGTTTCCCGCTGTGAAATTTTAGTTCCAAATACGCTCACAATGGCGCTGTTTAAATTCCCATACAAAATTTTACTATTACTATTCTATTACGATACTGCAAAATGTTCCGGCTAGGGGCACAGGCCCTGCTCCGCCCGCGTTCAGGTATACTTTTTTACTTACCGATGAAATGATAAAAGTCAACTTTATTGATAAATATGTAGAGAACTATAAATAACTATTATCCTAGCTTAAAGGTATTGTAATAAGGGCCCACATTCGATTCTCAGGTCGATTAGTGACTTGGTATTTTTCCTTTAAGAGGAGAAAGGAGAATTAATATGTTAGAATATAATTTACGTTTAGTTTATTTCCACTATTCAACAATAGATAGATAGATAGATAGAAAAATATAAAAAATACATATAACCCTTCAGTGGCGAGGCTGAAGACCCAAGCCACCGGTGGTTAGGGATCCAAAGTGAGGAACCTCCTCACTATGCGAGCCGTGTCTCGTAAAATTATTGTTGTTAACGGTAAAGTTAACTTTAGCAGTGACAATAACAATGACCACGGGATAGAAAATTCTTTTGTTGCACCATTGTCATAATTGTTATAGTTAAAGTTAAAAGTGAAATGATGCGATGCGATTTTACGTCGAAATTTATCAGCGTATTTTTGTAAATTGTTTTAAAGTACAGGTTATAATAATTCAAATCGATACACAAATGACAATTATCAATACAGAGAACACACATAAATAACGAAAGATAACCGTGACTTTAACAATAACCGCCCGAAATTGAACGGTTAATGTTAATGTTATACGTGACGTCATTTTAACAATTGTTAATTTTATGCAACCCGAAAATTGCATAACCGTCGATTTGACGGCTGATTAGCCCTTAGTTAATGTTAAAGTTATTTTCTGCAACCCACCCTAGAATGGAATGTAAAAAATAAGATTTAAAAACTTTAGTTTTTAGTACAGCTACTCACCAATAGATAGCGCAAACAGCAATATTTAAGTTTCCAGCTATTCACCAATAGATGGCATACACACACACACTACTTGATTTTTTACAGCTATCCGCCAACAAGTGGCTAATAACACCAATACACACATCATTTTAAGAAAAATGTATTCTAAAGACATATAGTATTAGTTTCTAACTCTCATAAATTTACTTTATTGTGTACTGAAATCAAATTATTGAGTTAAACTATATTTTAAGGTAATTTTACTTGTTATAAAAATAATTGAAATCGGGTCAATAAAACACATAATTTCCAACATCATATATTATTCACTCCACCGTATATACAACTATAAAGCATGCATAAACGTTCGCCCATTAACCCATTAAAGTACAGAACACATTACTTGTAGTAACTCAGTTATTCTTTCAACTAATATAATAATGAAGACAGTGGCGCCTCTGGTGACGAAATTTGAAATGATAAGTAGGCTTGATTGTCTCAAAAAACAGCTTTGGAAATTTCTTTCAACGACATTATTTTATGAGTTTGGGGTGTATTTCAATATTAATAATTTTTAGCATGTATTTCCTTTCAGTAAGATAAACAATCTATCTAATAATTCCGCTACTCCCCGCTTAATGCGCTACTGTAGTCTACGTTTCCATTTTTCACCACCAGAGGCGCTGTAATCCCCGCTTAAGATTTAATGCTTTCTGCTTCTAAGTCACCACAGAGTTTCTTGAAGAAGTCTTTAGAAGATCTGCACCTCTGACTTACGCAGTGTGGACATCTGAAAATTTTTTTTTAATCAACGAAAATCTATATATGTAATTTTGTAACCAATCGATGTCTGTACATAGAAGATAAGTGAGAAAAACTAATATGGGGGTCTAACATAGGATCGGTAAAATAACTAGTACCTGGTAAGGAACTGCTTGGAGACTTTAGGTCCGCTTTTGAGATGGTTTGCGACCACGTCAGCTAACGCCGCGATGAACGTAGTGTGGTCGTTAGGCGCCGCCGCTCTCTCTATCTGAGTAATACCAGCCTGAAATAAATAAATAAATAAATGAATACACCCAACAGTCACATACATAGTCCTGACCCCACACTAAGATCGAGTCTTGTGTCGTGGGTATCAGGAACTAAGAGACTTTTCGGTCTCACAAACACCCAGACCCGAGACAAATACTTGTGGTTCCCACAAACATTTGTCTCGGTGCGGGGATCGAACCCGCGGCCTCTCGTTTCACAGGCGGCGTCTAACCAACTGCGCCACGGAGGCTGTAATAATAAATAAAAAATAAAAAAGTTTTGTAGTTTCGTTCGATGAGTGAGATTGCCGTATGCCTAATACCCTTTTTCTCTGTCCATCCTTTTTCCTTCCCCTCTCATCCCAATTTGATGGTCCGGCAACACATCCATGATCCAGCGTTGTAGATGGTCATGTTCAGTGTTCACTTACCATCAGGTCACCTGCTTGCTCGTTCCTGGACATATTGTATATAAAAAAAATTGTAACTACATACGAACGAACACTGTCGTCATTTAAAAAAATGATTAAAGACCATTTCCTATCTCTAAATTGTATGTAGCTGAGGAATATCTTATGTCCATTCGTATGTTTGATAAATATTAGGATAGGTATATATGTTTATGTATATTGTATGTATTGTAAGTCTGTGTATTATTATTGTTGTTTTTAAATATATTTTTGTATGTATTTGTATATCATATTTATTTACATATGTATATTATTCTTTTTTATTTATTATATAGATATATATATATACGTATATTTTAATAAACACCTTAGACTGCCCTCTCATTTTCCTTTTTATATATCCATCCAAAGGTTGCCTGTAAGAAATTGCCTAGAATGATAAGGCCGCCTCTTGTACTATTATTATGCCATTTATTTACTGTAAATGTTTCTTTTTGTGCAATAAAGGATTAATAAATAAATAAAATAAAATAACTAAATATTAAATATAAAGTCAGGTAAAAGATTTCTCAGTAGGTTATCAAATCGACTGATTTTTTAAGTTATTTGAATGAGATAAAATGTACTATTATGTATTTTATTATACAAATCTTACTGCTTTTTTTCACTTCCCAAACACTTTGGAAATTAACGTTTAATTTTAATGATAAAATTGGCTCATTTGAGCTCTCCATTTGTACTTCATTCTAATTTTTATACTGTTGTATATTTTATTTAATATATATTTTTTAATTTCAATGAATGGCAAGACGAGCATGCCATTCGCCTGATGGTAAGCGATACGACCGCTCATGAACAGTAACAAAACCAAACAACACCATGAATTACAAAGCAATACTTGGCATTCCACTGCGCTCGCCATCCTGAGACATAACATATTAAGTCAATATATAATATTGTTTGTATATTCTATATATAAATATTTCTTACCTCCTTAGCCACTTCATCGCAGTATTCTATATCCAGTTCATGCAATGTCTCAATATGTTCATTCACAAACGCTATAGGCACCAGAATAAGATGCTTTACTCCTTGCTTCGCGTATGACTGAAAAAAATATAATTATTTATACTTGCTTGCGTAGTTAATAACATAAGCTCACGCCTTCATCCCAGGAGGGTAGACAGAGGTGTTACCACGGCAAGTTTCGCCTTGTGTTACGTCACACAATTTGATAGAGGGCCTATCGCCAAATAAGGCACAAATTCATGACTCCGGGCAGATAGTAATAGAAAAATCCAATGTCACTTTCGGGATTCGAACCCTAGACCTCAGCGTTGTAAACGTAGCGCGTACAACTGCGCCAATGAAGCAGATTGTAAATAAATCATTATTTTCAGACACAGGAAGTCCAATGCGAAACTTGGACTTCCAAGTCGAGGAGGACAGAACACACCTTGAGGTTCTCCACAACAATCTTTTGGAATACTGCATTCAATGATGCACTAAAATGTTAAGATCCTCATACAATACATGCATAATGCACAGCCTCCGTGGCGCAGTTGGTTAGACGCCGCCTGTGAAACGAGGCCGCGGGTTCGATCCCCGCACCGAGACATATATTTGTGTGAACCACAAGTATTTGTTTCGGGTCTGGGTGTTTGTGAGACCGAAAAGTCTCGTAGTTTCTGATACACGACACAAGACTAGATCTTAGTGTGGGGTCAGAACTATGTATGTGACTGTTGGGTGTATTTATTTTTTTATAATGTATTTACCTAAGTGCGTGGTGGCCTGTTGGTAACGGACTAGACGCGGCCTACATGTCCACCGTGGTCGCGGGTTCAAATCCCAGGGCACACCTCTGACTTTTCGGAGTTATGTGTGTATTGATAGTCAATCACCACGCACTTTAACGGTGAAGGAAAACATCGGGAGGAAACCTGCATACCGTAGCGATTTTAAAGAATTTCTACGGTATGTAAGTCCGCCAACCCGCACTAGGCCAGCGTGGTGGACTATATGGCCTAACCACTCTCAATCGATTCCCTCGATTGTAGAGTAGGCCCGTGCCCTGCAGTGGGACGTATATGGGCTGATATAGTTGATATAGGTATTTACCTTGATGGCATCATCGGTGTAAGGTTGTAGCCAGGGTAATGGGCCTACTTTCGACTGCCATACAAGTCTGTGTGGGTTAGGAACGTTCAACTGAGCAACCGTCGCCGCTACAGTGGCGGCAACTTCATGCGGGTATGTGTCGCCTCGAGATACCGCCTGGAAGAAAATAAAAAAAAAAAAAGTAAAAAAAAAAACAAAAAAATGGTTTTCTGTAAATAAAATTCGTTTGGTGAGATTGGAGATGTAAGAACATAAATAACAAGATTTTTTATATTTTGGAGTTTCATATTATATATTTTTTAATGATTATTCTTCTGTTTGTTATAAAAAAATATGTGCATTCATTGCGGATTCCGAAAACTGTTAAATATGAATAATCTAAAGATTTTTTGCTATATCTTTTTTATACTAAGTACCAGCAAAAAAGACATACATACATACATAAACTCACGCCTTTATCCCCGAAGGGGTAGGCAGAGGCGCCACTAGGACACCCACATTTCGCCTTGCATGTTCCGTCCCACGATGTGATAGGTGGCGAACCTATCGCCATATCGGGCACAAATTCCTGACTCCGGACTGATAATGAATAGAAAAATCCAATATCATTGCCCGACCCGGGACTCGAACCCGAGACCTCAGCTTTGTAACCGTACCGTAATACAACTACGCCACCGAAGCAGTCAGCAAAAAAGATACAAAATAAAAAGGTTTTTTGTGAAAAGAACAACAAGAAATAAACAATTATATGTAAGACAATGTTTTTTAAATAAAAATACATACCTTCAACGGTAAACTATGCGCTGTAAACAGTATAACGACTTCATCCCTTATCTTGGGGTCGAATAGCTTCAATTTGTCCTTGATTCTGGAGGCGAATACACTGGCAAGTAGGGGGTGGGATGCCCACCTCTCTATTAAACTGAATTTTATGTTCTCTGGCAGTTGTCTGGGGGTTGAAAGATAAAAATAATAGGTTTTAAATTACTGTGGAGTGGAGAAATACATATGTAGTGTAGAAATTATGATTTGATAAAATTTTAATAAACCTATTTTAAATTAATAATAAATGGTGTTTCATTTTTGGATACTTCTATAATGTAATCAATAAAAGTCCACAGCGAAAACTATTATCGCGTTTTGATTGTCTAATATTTTTGAAAATGTTTTTAGATAAAATCGGATATGTTGATATTTTTATTCTTTTTTAATTAAAAACAATTCACAAACTGTTAATATAAGATAAAAAAATCTTTAATAAAAATGGTAGACTAACTAATCTTATAACAACTGAAATGTACCATATTGATTTTATGACATACTTTCTTTATATTATAATATCTTTAATTCCATAAAAAACACAATACACAAAATTTGCCAGCATAGAAATTAAATAACTGAGAAAGCCAACATGTCTTTAAAGAAATATCTATAGGAATGTTTTTTTTTATTGCAATGAATGACGAGACGAGCCTGCCATTCGCCTGATGGTAAGCGATACGACCGCTCATGGACAGTAGCAACACCAAACAACACCATGAGTTACAAGGCATTGCTTGGCATTCCACTGCGCTCGCCATCCTGAGACATAAGATGTTAAGTCTCGATATGTCCAGTAGTTACTCTGGCTACAATGTCCTTCAAACCGGAACACAAGAGTATAATAATTTCAACCACCTGTTTTTATAGAAGTCAGCAATAGCATTCAAACTTGACCCTGTTGTGGCGCAACTGTATTGAGGGTACTGGGAGAAAATCACCGCTCGTTCTACACCGTCTCTGTAACATTATCATATATAACTTCACACCAATATCACCGAGAAGGTAGGCAGAGGTCGCCGCCCGTTCTACACCGTCTCTGTAACATTATCACATACATAGAACCCACGCCTTTACACCTGAAAGATAGGCAGAAATGTTACCATAGCCACTCCTAGACCATTTATCCTATTTCTCTATCATTCTATAGAGACGAGTCGCATAAATTCCAGCCTTATCTCATATGACATTTCTCAAAATGGAAAACTCGTACAAATTGAATTTCTTGACCTAGGAATAGGCGCTAGGACTCACGGTTAAACCATGCAAGAGGCCATAGGTTCTCATAATACTGTGCTTTTATAATAGTAAAAAAAGACATGAAGTTTAAGGAAAACATAGTATTGTATAAGCCTTTATACGTCCCACTGCAGGGCACGGGCCTACTCTACAATCGAGGGTACGATTGAGAGGGGTTAGGCCACGGAAAACATAGCAAAAAAAACCAGAGACTGCGACTACCGCCATTATTCGCATTTTCTAATTATAAAACTAAATAATGAATATCTCACTTCTCTAACTGCTCAAATGTCTCCTCAGTGAACGGGGGCACGTATCTGAAAGCCACGTAGTGTTTGTGAGGCGCTGATTCAGGCAGCATCTGGTCTAGTGCTTGTGTGAGCAGCGAACCTGGAAGTAATGTTGACGGTTTGGAATAGCGCCATCTCGTGGTGAGTAGCGGTAGTGTGTGATTGAGGTAGTTTTGTGATAAATAAATAAATACACCCAACAGTCACATACATAGTCCTGACCCCACACTAAGATCGAGTCTTGTGTCGTGGGTATCAGAAGCTACGAGAGACTTTTCGGTCTCACAAATACCCAGAACCGAAACAATTACCTGTGGATCACACAAATATTTGTCTCGGTTGGGGGATCGAACCCGCGGTCTACCATTTCGCAGCCGGCGTCTAACCAACTGCGCCACAGAGGCTGTCCCATCATAAATATTATTATTAGTATTATAATATGAACAAGAGTCGGTATATTCTAATTTTAATAAATTACATTTAAAGGTGTTTGAATAATAAATAAGAGACCCTGTTTTTTAACATTTTTAAATTACATTTGGGCTTCCATACCAAATAGGAACCCTTGCAATCCTGCAAGGGCTCCAAATAAACAACTAAGTGAGTCTATTTTATTGTATAAATTAGAATGATAAATGACACAGCATGTGCAATGTATATTGTATACTGTCCTGAATGAATGAACTGTCGAACAGCGAACGACAATATATACTCATTTTTCATAATAAAATTAATTATTAGTAATTGTAGTTGTTAATTATTTTTGCGTTGTTAGATGTATAAATATTTTATGTTACTAATGTGTGAACTATAACTATCTGTGGAAACTTATAATCATCCTTTAATTACCAATTATTTCTAACTTCATAGAAGTGTAAAATAACTTAAAAATATAATATACAATTTATTAAACTAATATTATACACTGTACTGGTATATAAATTATGTTGACATGTACGAACAAATAAGTCTGTAAAATATCTAGCACTACTCATCACTAGATGGCGCTATCACAAATTGTCCCCTACCTTGTGTATTCGTCCATTTCAAAATGGGCGATCCACCTCCAATTTCCATATACTTCTTTTTTACTTCCTCAGTCCTTCGTGTAGCTATCCAGGGACCTAGCCTACTCTGTACGGGTAGTTGTATCATATCCCTGTCTGTCATTATCCTTAGGAGGTAGTCACCAACCTACAAAAAAGGATTATTAAAATAAATATACAGGGTACATCCAGACTGCGACCGAAAACGAAGCCAGGTGGTAGTTTTAGTGACTGCAGAAACAATACAACTAAAAATTTCGAAAAAAGCGACTTTTTTTACAATGTTTTAAGTATCATCGTCTTTGAGCGGTAAATACGTAGTTTGTGCGAAAATAATAATTTAAGCACTTACGTATCATTGCGTCTTTAAAAATAAAAATGGGTGTACATCTTTATTTTAGGAAAACTATGTATTAGTTATCACCCAAATACGACGATAAGTAAAAAATTGGTTCAAAGGTGTGAGTTTATGTACATGTTATATGTACAAAGTATTAACTAATACAAAGTACTTAAACGTGCAACACTTAATGCATGCAATTGATAAGAATACTGCAAAAACAATATTGATAAATAATAATAGATTATATTGAAAAACAATATCTGCTCTTGCTAATTTTACATACTTAAACTCATTCGTGGCTCCCCCCGATATTATAGAGGGGATAACCCGATCAAAATGTTGCAAAAAGAGCAGTACATGTATCGCTATATCTATCCTTGTCACTCGTAAGCACACTATGTTCCGTCTCGCTTGTGTCGTGTTTGGTTGGTACATGCGCTAGATCCGAAAGTCGGGAAATTCCGATAATCACTAAATTGTAAACTAATTACTTTAAAGGAATCTGAGTCAACCGAAGAGGGCGAGCGAAATGGCATGGCGGTTAGATGAATGCTGTTGGAGCAAAATATACTGCTGTATTTGGGAGAATTTAGTTATAATCGAAATTCCTCGATATCCGGATTTAGGTGAATAGGCTTTACAAACATCCTTCACCTATCAATAGATATTTGTCACCTGGTCAGTGGTCTCCGGGCCTCCCATGTTGAGCATCACTATAGCAGTCTTGGGTTTCACTGTGCTCTCAGCGGCTGTGCTGTACGCCGAGAGACGAGGTAGTGCGGAGATTATACGACCTGGAACAAATATATAAATGTTACCGGAAAAGTATGAAAACTAGGAATTTTATATAATTCCTAGGAAATGTATACAAATTCGAGCATGTTAAGAAAATGTGTAAATTTCTGTAATACAAAATATTTATGAGAAATGTATATAACCTAACCTAACCTAAATATTCCTTTGTCTAGACCTCTGTATTGGTTGGCGTTCGTACTCACTGACATCCAGAATGTACCACATTTCCTCGTATTTAGGAAATGTAGACAATGCCGGATTACACACATTTCCGTTAACATAAATAAACAGTTTGACAGTCTCCGTGGCGCGGTTGGTTACACGCCGCTGTCAAACGTGAGCCCGGGGGTTCGATCCCCGCACCAAGACAAATGTTTGTGAGGCCCACAGATATTTGTCTCGGGTCTGGGTGTTTGTGAGAGCGAAAAGTTTCTTGTAATTCCTGATACCCGTGACAGAAGACTTTATCTTAGTGTGGGGTCATGTGTGACTGTTGGGTGTATTTATTTCTATTAATAAATAAATAACTGCGCCACGGAGGCTGTCAATATGGGGACAATCTACTTGATAGTAAGATGATAAGTCGCTGAAGGGGAGATTGTTTCGTAGGCTGTATTTATTATTATCATCTCGAGGTTAATTATACAACATCTAGAATTATAACAACAGAGTATTTAAAAATAAGTGATAAACATTGTTTAGCCATAAATAATACATACTAAAAACAGCAGAACATTATTACATTGTACTGAATTGTATTGAATTAAAGTATAAATGATCTATTTATATTCTTATATATCTAAGTGATCTTATGTAAAGTGGAAATGTAAAAAAAATACTGTTAAAATTGTAAATAAGCACTAAGCAGTCTACGGGTTGTTGTAGAAGTAATTTTACTAAGAAGACCCAGTTTTTGTTCTATTTCTGTACCTACAGTTAAAGTAGGTGTCGATAAGGATGGAAGCATGAAAGTCTGCAATATAAACCGCCTCTGGACCAACAGAGTATTTCACATTCAGTATTTGGCAGTAAAGCATTGGCTTTCGCATGTTTTATTTTGATTTTATTTGTAACAGCAGTTTCCTTTAAAAGTGATATGTTTGAAATGTGTTGTGGAAGCAATAATTAATTAATAAACCATCACAGACCAGTGCCATTGTCACTGGTCGGGTTTAAAATAATAAACACATAGTTTTATTTCCATCATATACATATTATTGTTTCAAACAGGTATTGTCTAAATATATCTTCGGTAACAATACATACATAAGTCTTGCATTTTAATTAATACATAAGTTCTCCTCTACTTCCTTATATAGGGTAGGCAGAGATGCTAAGCTTATTTTAGTCCCAAATTTTATTGATGAGCCGATCTCTATGTTGTTTATATATTTATAAACATTGACTTGGAACAGTGAATGCACTGGTAAGTATAAAGCCATCCAGGTACATCCTGTATTGATCGGCAGCAGATATTTATCTCCATCCATTTAATATAATGTGACTGGCTAAAAAACTTCTCTACTGGCTAAAAAACTTCTTCGCTAATAAGGAAATAAGTAAATTGGTTTTAAATCTTAATTGAATAATGGGATATATATAACTAGTCACAAAAACAATAATTTTGTAACATGCTGGGTATATCAAGACTGCAACCGAAAACGAAGCCAGGTGGTAGTTTAGTGGTTACAGAAATAATGGTGTATTATTACAAAAAAAAATTTGACATTTAATTTGCGTAATTTTTAGTTGCATTGTGTCCGAAGTCACTAATAATACCACCTGGCTTTGTTTTCGTTCGCAGTCTTGATATACCCTGTATAATACAGCTAATTAGGGCAAAATAGTACATAAATGTTGAATACAAATGTTGTAATTTAAACTAAGTTTTTCGTACAAATCCGGCTATTATTACACAATTATCCTTCACGGAAATATGTTATTTTAATTTTTCCAACAATATTGATTATATTATTTGCTTATTAAGAAGTCCACAAACAAATTTATAAATAGAAAAAAATATTAAACCGGCACAACAAGGCAATCTAGTTAACCATTAATTTATGCAAAAATAAATATTTGCATTTGAAGCGACACTCAACCAGTTTTTATTAACAATTTCGTAATCAATATGTATTATGTTGCGTAGCTTATTTTTGTTACACAAATTACACATTGTTGAGTCATATTAATTAAACGGGAAAGGAAATAGTTTAAAGCATTTTTCGAAAGTACATACAGTCTATTTATTTAACGAAAAAATAAATATTTAATTATAACCAAATACTTACATTTTGAAAGAAACATGTTTGTATTTGTGCTGTTTAAGAAAATATATTTGATACGAAATAAACACTATAAATGCTTCAGTTACGTTGATAAATTAGAATTTATTTACAATTAATATTTTTTTATCACTGCTTTCCTAGACTTTTGTGGAATGACTGAAAGAATGAAAGACTTTGGATACCAAAGAACCACAGACTCAAAGAACGAATGGATGTGATTGTGTTACAGATAATATAAGTTGCAAACATAGAGCTACAATTTACATTTTACGGAAGGAATGTTGTCAATTAATTTCTAATATTATCAGTACGGCTTTCAATAGTTTGGAAATATGTAAAAGATTGTGTTACGACAATAATTAGTTTGAAAGTGTAAGTAAAAAAATAATTATTGACTATTTTACTGATGGTCCAGGTGAAAGGGGGCAAAGTGCAAACTTCACACCGCATCTTCATTGTCTATGGTGTATTTACATCTGTCAACGTCAAAGTATTATTTTTGTGATCGAGAAAGTGATTTTTACCTAATTCTAAGAATTCATCTTTGTTTTATAGTTTATATTTCTACAAAATGTCGTGTCGTTGCGCCTCCCACGCCGGTAGTTGGTACACCGAAAATGGTATGTGAATCTTATTGGAATGAAAAAAATGTTTTAGATATCAATAATCGCACTTATAAATCAAGTGTATGGAGATAAATATTATCTCTATGTTAGAATATGCAGATTGTTTATTTGTATAGCGATATAATGGTCGAAAATAATTTAATGACTTGCGAAGTCAAAAGGTTGTTGACCTCTGAAGTCTGAATTTTGTCGGGCATTCCTTTGTCCCTCTTTGTGTGAAGTGGTCTATAACGGTGTATTAATTATAAACACACCTTTACTATTGTTTATTTTTAAAACATAACCTATCATTACATCAAAAATCAATCTCATTTTCCGTACAACGATTATTCGTTTAGGAATGTTGTATATTAGTAATTCAGAAAATAATTTCTTTTATCTAATTATCTTTGTGAATAAAGCCCTTTTTTAAGCCTCTATACTTGTTTACATTGATGAAAAGAATATTCTGTAATTAGACTAAAAGATAATTAATTTTGTTTCAACATAACGTTTCCGAACGAATATAGAACGGTCGCCATGACAGCGATTTAAACAAATGTCAAATTGTTACTCATAACAACGGTGTCGTTACATTCTCGTAAAAATGTCCGATAAAAAGGGATTCCTCGCTCCAACATCGAAGACATTTAAACCAAAAAGGCCGTCAACAGTCACAGGGCCTTCCTCAAGTCGAAACAGAGCGCCAATTTCAAAGGATAAAAGTGGTCAAATGCGCGATAGAAATACAACTATAGCGGAGAGCGACATCTCTATCTTGAAAGCGGAAACTTCATCAGATTTTGAGACGGAGTACCGCCAAATCGCCTATGGTAAATTTTTGCGCGCCATGCTTGAAGAGTGCCTGGTGGATGAAAAAATTGAGAGGGAGGAGACTCAAGTTGACATGCAGATGGCACAGCTGGCCGATAGGTTCCAGAAAACCGTGGATCAATTGGACAAAACTAATCGTAGACTGAAGGATATCAATTTTATTGTTGAGCAGAAAAGGTAAGTTGTTCCAAATTTGAATTTTCTTGTAACTTATAGCTAGTCTATTGATTTGGTAGATGTGATATCAATATGTTCTAAATTAAAATTAACTTGAATTTTTTGCTTATATAAAGTTTAGTGTTTAGTTCCTAGAGGGAGGCATACACTTCTGTATGTCAGACGTCAGTCATATAAATAGATTATTATAATTTTAAGACATTTCTATATCAAAGTTTTTATATGTTAATTGTTACCTGAAAAATACCATTAAAACCTTTTTTGTTCTAGATTACTTGATTTAAAGAACCAGCACTGCACAGAATTCTACGACACAACTCAGAAATCCAATGTTGAAGAATTGGTTAAAAACCTGAACAGTACTGAACAAGCATCCTTGGACAAATTACAAACTAAAAACATAAACTTTGGCTATGACAAAGAGAGTGGGCATAGACAGCTCCTAGACGCGGTAAATGATGCCATAGATGGCTTGGAACAAATAAAAAAGCACTCAAATTTGTCTATGGATAAATTCAAAGAGTACGAGAAGTCACAAAAGAGGCTGCATGAGATTGAAAAGGAAAGATTTGATTTGGAGAGTTTAAAGACGGATTTTGAGACAAAATTCCCAAATTTTACTGAAAAATTGATTGCGGAAGCTTCAGAAAGGATTTCAAAATTGATGGATAATGATGATGAATGATCAATGTTTTTTTGTTTGGTTTATTTAATAAAGTGTATAATATATTTATTGCTAAGCTTAGCCTTTTCTTTGTATTATTTTGACAGAAAAATCTAACTGTATGGAAACACATTTAACTCATGAAGATATTTTCATAATCAATAAACATAATTAAAACATTACTTATTTTGTAAAAAAATTAAAAAATAAATGCTCATAGGATGCCATCCAAGTATACAAAATTTATAAAATTAAATTAAGCAAACTAAACATCAATTTTTATTGAGTAAAACCATAGATGTAGTATAACACTACATATATTATGGTAAAAACATATACAATAATAATTTGCATAAATAATTGCACTTATTGTTATAAATATATTTACTTATATAAAATTGTAATAAAAATATATAACATTATTAATATAAGAAGTTCACACTATTAATACAAGTAAGTCCAATAAAAAAAAGAAGTGATGCTTTAATTCATTTACTAGGAGTATAAAGTATAAAGCACTTCGGATATGTCGCTAGACACGAACCAGACAACCTAGAAAAGCTACTCTTTGTTGGAAAGTTAAAAAAATAAAACGGTTCAGAAGATTTTTATACAGGGTATATCAAGACTGCGACCGAAAACGAACCCAGGTGGCAGTATTAGTGACTTCTGATACAATGCAACTAAAAATTTAGAATAAAACATCATTTTTTTAATTTTTTTTTTCTTATCGTCTTATTTAGGTATATATAAATACTTAGTATTCCTAAAATAATGATGTACACCTTTTTATTTTTAAAGACGCAATGGTACGTAAGCGTTGAAATTACTTTTTCCGCAAAAGCAGAACAAGAGAATTTTTAAAAAATTGCAAAAGAAAATCTGTCGCTTTTTTTTTGCGAAATTTTTAGTTGCATTGTTTTTGTAACCACTAAAACTACCACCTGGCTTCGTTTTCGGTCGCAGTCTTGATATACCCGGTATAGGTACTAAAATCCTATTCTAATCTTTATGTAAAATCAGTCAATTTGTGCCCTGAAACTTCAATTTCTCATAGAATGCCTTTTTCAAAAACTAGTTGAACATAAAATGATAAAACTACAACATGGCCACGACAAGATTATAAATGTTTTGTAAAACCTATTCAAATGATTATAATTTTTGTAAGTATTTCTAATTAAATATTTTATATTTATAATTTGTTTTTTTTTTAATTTCCTGCTAAACATCTAAACCTTAATTCATAGACAGTTTTAAAATCTATTTTAGATATCGAATGTTTTGTCTTTTTTGCTTAAACTGAATATAAAAGTCAATCGAAAGGGACAAAACATTCGATAACTAAATAGGTTTTAAAACTGCTTATGAATAAAGCCGCTATTCGTCATTCGTCTCCTGCAGGTACCTCTTTAGTACCGGAGCCTTAGCCATTAAGATACCTAATGTTTAATTGGCTATTTCTAGCCGGTAGACTCGACTAATAATGTCTGCTGGGGTCTGGTTTGGAGTGGTTGCCACGTACAGGCAAGTGAAGTGTCGGACGCCTTCAAAGCGGACGAATCTGGTTATGGTTGCAGGAAATCGCTGTATGCTTGCAACAGGTTGATGTTGAGATCCTTGGGAAGGCTTATGTTTAGCCGAGGACATCGTGTGACTGAAGAGAGAGTAATTCAAGCCTGATTATATCCGAAAAGATACAGTTAGAACCCAAAACATTTACGTGGTCGCTATCAGGGTGGATACGGTCATCTTTTGGGTCTGAAATGCTAAAATGTTAAATGATGAAGCTATGTTTACATTTTAGGTAGTGAACTATCCCGCCAATTGGATCTGTGGCTGTCGAAAGCTGACCTCACACACGGTCCCGCCAGAGCTATAATCGCACCGTGAGTATTGCAATAACTAGTACCTATTGTTTGCGACTTCGCCTGCGTGAAGATATTTAGAGATAAAAGTTACGAAATATTTTCCCGGGATAAAAAGTAGCCTATAGCCTTCCTCGATAAATGGAATATCCACCACCAAAAGAATATTCAATTGGAACCATTAGTTCCTTAGATTAGCATTTAGCGCGAACAAACATACAAATTCTTCAGATTTATATGTTAGTATAGATTTGATGAAATAAGCGATGGCTTTGTTAAGTATGGAAGAATGAAGACATTGGAGTCTGGTTTAAACCCAGTGCACACCTTGGTAGCCTCAGCCGCCTACACGACAGCCCCCGTGTCGCAGTAAGAAAAAGATATGTATTCGAGATCTTTCAATATAAAAAAACGGTTGTAACAATTTCACATGTCATTCATATTCGACTTATATTCTTCTTATATTCCAGTTCCTTAAATCGTATTTTAATATTATGTTCTACGATGTATATAGTAAGTGTATATACAATTATTTACAAATAGTGTTGATTATTATTGAGTTGACATACACTTACAGATAAATATGTCGCTTTTGTTTCAGCCACGCTGGATATTCTTACTGCGGTGCGTGCGCCGCTTTCGCGTACAGGCAAATTAGTCCTGTTGTTGTGTGAGTAATTTTAATATTTTTACATACATAAACTCACGCCTTTTTCCCAGAAGGGGTAGGCAGAAGTGCTACCAGGACATCCACATTACTCCTTGCATGTTCCGTCCCATGATGTGATAGGGGGCGAGCCTATAGCCTAAGCTAATATGAATCGTCAAAAGGAAGAAAGAAAGCTTTTGTTCACTTTTTACACTTTTGGCGCGTTTGGAAAAAATATAAGAGTACAATTTCTACCGCTGTCTTTTACAAGCAAGAAATTTTACATTTCACTGAAAACTGTATTATATTTTATGTTTTGTTTCAGGAAACGTATTTTCATCCTGGGTCCCTCCCATCATGTACGTTTGGCCGGATGCGCTCTCTCGTCCATGGACAAATACCAAACGCCTCTCTACGACCTCACCATAGACAAACAGAGTGAGTCATGCCATAGACAATACTTGTAAAAATTATAGAGGTAGAGGCAAAAATTGTAGTTTAAGAATAATAAATATACCCAGTCATATACACTGACCCCATATCGAGATATATACTGGACATATCGAGACTTAACATCTTATGTCTCAGGATGGCGAGCGCAGTGGAATGCCTAGCATTGCTTTGTAACTCATGGTGTTGTTTGGTTTTGCTACTGTCCATGAGCGGTCGTATCGCTTACCATCAGGCGAATGGCAGGCTCGTCTCGTCATTCATTGCAATAAAAAAAAAATTAAGATCTAGTCTTGTATCGTGGTTATCAGGAACTACGAGAGACTTTGCGGTCTCACAAGCACCCAGACGCATGCGTAGATCGAACCCGCGGCTTCGCGTTTCACGGCCGCCGTCTAACCAACCACCCGCGGGGGCTGGATAAGCCATATTTTGCTTTTACTCGTTGATCTATTGACAGTCTGTTGGAGCTGTATACCCTGTCCTGGGTTCAAATCCCAATCCGTTCACTCTAATTTGTGTGAGTTTTTCTTATTGAGAAATCTCACAAGAATTATTAAATACAAGAATAATTGTGTCAGCCTATAAACGTCCCACTGCGGCGCACTCCTTTAAAATTGAGACACCGATTGACAGGGCTTAGGCCGTATAGACCACCACGATGGTCTAGTGCGGATTGGTGGACTAAGATACCATAGGTTTTAAGGTGTAATTTCCTTACGAAGTTTTCCGTGTTCGTACTATGAACATATCACGCAAGAAATATTATTATAACTAGCATTTCGCCCCCAGTTTACGCGGAACTGGAGGCGACGCGGCAGTTCGACCGCATGGACATACAGACAGACGAAGAGGAGCATTCTATCGAAATGCACCTGCCATACATAGCCAAGGTCATGGAAGAGTAAGTATTTATTTAAAACTTCATTGTACACCAGTAATATACAAAATTTAAAAAAGAGAAAAAAAAAGTACAAAAGGCGGTCTTATCGCTCAACGCGATCTCTTAGACAACCAACCATAGGATGGATAAGAGGGAATAACAATTTTGGGGTACTATGAGGTGTACGAAAAATGAAATACAACAATATAATACAAATATTGACATTCGATAACTAAAATTTGTTTATAAACTGTCTATGTAGCCTTTAGAATCAATAAATAAAAATTTCCTAAGAAAGGTTCTAATTTTATTATCCGAAAACAATTTTCGATTAATGAAGTAAAGCTAACTTTCAGAGCTATGTCGGTCACCATGGTTCTCTGGCGGATCTCCTCGTTCCGAATTTTGTCTTTCAGAGAAACTCCGAGCATAGCTCTTTCCAACTATGTAAAACTAAACTATGAACTTCAAATATGGTTTCTTAGATTTACGCGAATGTTACACATTGAAATATAACTATTTTTACGGATTTAATCGCGATTTGGTTTAATTTTTACATTTTTAAACTTCCCGACGTTTCGATTGCTTTACAGCTTTCGTGATCACGGGGCGGACACAAAATTAAACCATATCGCGATAAAATCCGTAAAACATAGTTTTATTTCTAATATTAATTTAAGCTATCAGATCAATAACTAAAAAGTTCAAAATTGCGGCAAAAATTTTCGGATTACAAATTAAGAATGCTGTTTAGGAATTACTATAATTTTATTTGTTTTTTTTAGGTATCCCACCGGGTTCACCATTATACCAATTCTGGTGGGATCATTGTCACCCGAAAAGGAAGCGAAGTGAGTAACATTGATTTTTTTTTTTCTGATCTATTTATTGGAGTTCCGTAATTTAATGCCACTTCTAAATATGGTGATATCGAATATTACTTTTCATATTTTGAAAAACATGTTAATATACTTATGTTGATGTATAATCTAATTTACACGGTATGTAACCACTAACCACTCTCAATCGTACTCTCGATTGTAGAGGAGGCTCGTGCCCTGCAGTGGGACGTATATGGGCTGATACAGTACAATACAGTAGATGTATAATGTATAATCTAACGGCCTTATTCATAGACATATTTAAATAAATAAATACACCCAACAGTCACATACATAGTCCTGACCCCACATTAAGATCAATTAATTCTTGTGTCGTGGGCATCAGAAGTTATGAGAGACATTTCGGTCTCACAAACACCCAGACCCGAAACAAATACCTTTGGATCGCACAAATATTTGTCTCGGTGCGGGGATCGGTTTCACAGCCGGCGTCTAACCAACTGCGCCACGGAGGCTGTTAAATTTAAAATCTATTTTAGTTATCGAATGTTTTGTCCCTTTCGGATGACTTTAGAATTCAGTTTTAGCGAAGAAGACAAAACATTCGATAGCTAAAATATGTTTTAAATCTGTCTATGAATAAGGCCGGATGTTATATAAAATTTATGCATCCATATATGTATGCTACAATTACAAAAAGGGTTTTTAATCACGTCTTTGGAGCGTTAATTGTATTTTACAACAAAAAACATAAGTTTTCGTAAAAAATTGTTCAATTAAAGGAATTTGTTAAAATATATGTAAAAATTACATGATTTGTCAGCAAATTATAAATTAGAATGTTTATGTCCACCCCTCACCAGGTACGGCGCGATCCTAGCCCCATACCTGGCCGACCCTCAGAACCTTCTAGTGATCTCCTCGGACTTCTGCCACTGGGGTAGTAGGTTCAGATACACGTGGCGGGACTCGAGCCGCGGGCAGATACACCAAAGCATCGAGTGGTTGGACAAGCAGGTAGTAGCATTGTTAATTAAAAAATATATAATGGTTTCTTAGATTTACGCGAATGTTACACATTGAAATAAAACTATTTTTACGGATTTTATCGCGATTTGGTTTAATTTTTACATTTTTTAACTTCCCGACGTTTCGAATGAATAAATTAAAAATTAATTTTTATTTAATAATTGAAAATTAAGGGTAGTTTAATTGTAACAGTGACTGAGCGGATGACTAATACCTCAGTCCGCCCGTGACCACGAAAGCTGTAAAGCAATCGAAACGTCGGGAAGTTAAAAAATGTAAAAATTAAACCAAATCGCGATAAAATCCGTAAAAATAGTTTTATTTCAATAAAAAATATATTAAAACATAATGTGAATTCAAAATATGTAGGTTTCTCATATGTGAGAGGCCTGGGTAGGTACCACCGCAATGTCTATTTCTCCAACAAACAGCAGTGTAAATGCACTGTTGTGTTCCGGTTTGAAGGACATTGCAGCCAGAGTAACTACTGGACATAATGAGACTTAACATCTTATGTCTCAGGATGGCGAGCGCAGTGGAATGCCATTGCTTTGTAATTCATGGTGTTTGGTTTTGCGTTTTCCATGAGCGGTTGTATCGCTTACCATCAGGCGAATGGCATGCTCGTCTCGCCATTCATTGCAGTTAAAAAAAATATACTTAATACATAATAAAAATTGACTGCCTCGGTGGCGTAGTTGTACTACGGTCCGACTACAAAGCTGAGGTCTCGGGTTCGAATCCCGGGTCGGGCAAAGTGATATTAGGTTTTTATTTTCATTATCAGCCCGGAGTCAGGAATTTGTGCCCGATATGGCGATAGGCTCGCCCCCTATCACATCATGGGACGGAACGTACAAGGCGAAGTGTGGGTGTCCCGGTGGCGCCTCTGCCTACCCCTTCTGGGATAAAGGCGTGAGTTTATGTATGTATGTAAAAATATATAACTTTCCCGTCTTCAGGGTATGGATATAATTGAAAAGATGGATCCGAGAGCTTTCACCGAATACCTCAATAAATATGGCAACACTATATGCGGCAGACACCCCATTGGAGTGCTTTTACAGGTAAGTATATTACTTATATTAAGGGGAGGAGGAAGGGGGGGGGGGTGGAAAATGAGGGGCTTAAAATGACCTTTTATTTATGTTTGCTTTTATTACTTCCCAGAATTTGATCCTTATTAGCAGCAATATCGAATGGGTTAATAATACAGGTGGTATTTTTTTCAAAAATATCGGGTTCGATTCCTCGCTAGGAATATTGAGTTATCAAAAATCGAAGTATGCAGTTTTTGTTGTCAAAATCGGGCTCGTGACTCATTTCAGTATTTTTCGCATTTCCTCATAGTTTCCGATTTGGCCATCCACAATTTCAAAAAATCACCAAATATATGCTATTTCATTATCACTTTATGTAGTTCTTTAAGAATATTTCTAAGTGTATCTATATCAGCTCACATACGTCCCACTGCAGGGCACGGGCCTACTCTACAATCGAGAGAATCGATTGAGAGTGGTTAGGCCATATAGTTCACCACGCTGGCCTAGTGCGGGTTGGCGGACTTACATACCGTAGAAATTCTTTAAAATCGCTACGGTATGCCGGTTTCCTCACGATGTTTTCCTTCACCGTTAAAGTGCGTGGTGATTGACTATCAATACACACATAACTCCGAAAAGTCAGAGGTCTTTCTAAGCGTATAGTGTAAATAAAAAGAAAAAACTTTAAAGTAGTCGAGGCGTATACCAAGACACACTTCTGACCTTTCGGAGTCATGTGTTTTAGTCTCCGTGCCTGGTTGGTGAGACGCCGACTGTGAAATATGAGGCTGTGGGTTCGATCCCCGCACCGAGACAAGAGTTTGTGTAGTCCACAAGTATTTGTCTCGGGTCTGAGTCTTTGTGGGACCGAAATGTCTCGTAGTTTCTGATACGACACAAGACTCGATCTTAGTGGGGTCAGGACTATGTATGTGACTGTATTTATTTATTTTTTGTCCACAGGCAATCTGGAAACTTCAAGGCCAGTCGAACACACCCCGTATGTCTCTCAAATTCCTCAAATACGCTCAATCTTCTCAATGTATGAGTATGCAAGATTCTTCCGTGTCTTACGCCAGCGCTTCTCTTGTGTTTGAGTAGACTCAGGTACAGGACATCGCGAAGAAATATTTAATAACCCTCATACCTTATATATAATAGCATTTCTCGAAGCTTGAATAAGTTTTTTCGGGATAAAAAGTACTCTACATCCATCCTCGATAACTGGACTGTCCTACACTAAAAGAGTTTTTCAATTCGGACCAGTAGTTCCTGAGATTAGTGCGAACAGACAAACTCTTCAGCTTTATATATTAGTAGGTATATTATAATTTTATATATAGCGCCACACCAAAAAATTCCTGAATATAAATTTATGTTGCAATATTTTTCATTGCTGCTCCGCTCCTATTGGTCATAGCGTGATGTTGTATAGCCTATAGCGATCCTCGATAAATGGCCTATCCAACACCAAAAGAATTTTTCAATTCGGACCAGTAGTTCCTGAGATTAACGCGAACAAACAAACAGCGTCACGATTTTTGCTCAGTGGTAGTAAAAAGAGATCAGTAGAGTGGGAAGGAAGATAATATACATAGGAGTGAAAGAGACAGCTATAGCGATACGTGCAATATTTCTTCGCGATGTCCTATTTAGTATATAACTTTTACGCCGTTAAGTCCAATATTCAATGAATCTAATGCAAGAAACATGAATTCTACTCAATTTTGAGTTCTACTCTCCTGGTCCGAAGATATTTCTCAGGTGTTCACCAATTTCTTATGGGACCACGTTTTGAAACAAAAAGATTTTTCCGAATCGGTTCAGGCGTCTTTGAGTAACAAGATACATAAAAAAAAGGAAAAGAGAACATCCTTCTTTTTTGAAGTCGGTTAAAGATACCCTATAGCGACTTAAATGATGTAATCGTTTTGACTGATAATACATTTTACTGAATGACTGCCTCGGTGGCGTAGTTGTACTACGGTACGACTACAAAGCTGAGGTCTCGGGTTCGAATCCCGGGTCGGGCAAAGTGATATTGGTTTTTTTTTTCATTATCAGCCCGGAGTCAGGAGTGCCCGATATGGCGATAGGCTCGCCCCCTATCACATGGGAAACATACGAGGCGAAATGTGGGTGTCCTGGTGGCGCTTCTGCCTACCCCTTCTGGGATAAAGGCGTGCGTTTATGTTATGTATGTATAAATTTCACTGGACTGTCTATCTGAACTAAGTTTACCTAAAATATAATAAAACTGTATTTATCATCAAGCATTGTAGTTGTTTTATCGGTCCATTATAATAAATCCCAAAATACAAGCAACTTTTTTTAAGGTATTACAAAGAAATTTTCAAAAATCTATTAATTTGTATGGACTTGACGGTTTTAATACGCCCTATTGCATACAATGTATTTAAATGTTCGATTATTTAGGGTTCCTTAGGCAATCATAAAATAGTTTAAATTAGCTTAAACCACGTTTCTTATCTGTTTTAATTCAAGTGTATTTTGTGAAAATTTCAAATTTACTTGCGAATTGTCAAGATTCACGTATTCAATACGCAATCACATAATGTACATATTATTTTTCGTTCATTAAAACTATTTTATTATTACAGTCACTTTTATAACTAAGCGTAAAATATCCTACGAATTAGGTTCTTCATACATTTGCATAATGGTTCTTAAATTCCCAAGGAACCCTAAATAAAAATGGCGTCTGTAATCGTGATCAAAACGCATAATTGTAACTATTGAGTATTTTTGTAAAAAAGCTCGTGCAGTTAAAACCATTTGAAATGAAATAATGTATTTTAAATAATATCAGTTTTGTAAAAAAGTTAAATTAAATGAAACAATATTTAAAAAAACAGTTATGGGATTCAGTCGAATCAATGTAGCGGCATTCCCAGGTTCAATTGCCAGGTAAGGTAATACACTTGTGTTTTCGGTTAGAAAATTTTATGTTTGAGAATTTAGGTAACAGTTCTTCAAGCTAGTCTAGTGACAGGCGGACTTTACATACCATAGAAATTCTTACAAATCGCTACGGTATGCAGGTTTCCTCACGATGTTTTCCTTCACCGTTACAGTGCGTGGTGATTGACTATCAATACACACATGATTCCAAAAAGTCATGGGTGTGCCTTGGCATTTGAACCTGCAACCACTGTCTCGAGAGCTTGAACGAATTTTTTATTGGCCATCATGGACTGCAAAAACTATCAAAATCGATCAATATTTTCAAAAAATAATGGTCCTTCGAGCCTTCAAAAGCGTTTCAAATGGTTCTAACTGCGTTTTCCAATGTAGGTTGTAGTAGATTTATATTCTTTAATGAATTGTATTAAGGGTATACATGATACCAAAACACACGCAGTGAGGGGAATATATGCCGACATTATTTGTTAAATCCACAGGTATTTGTTTCTGGTCTGGGTGTTTGTGAGAGCGAAAAGTATCTCGTAGTTTCTGATATGACACAAGACTTGATCTTAGTGTGGGGTCAGGACTATGTATGTGACTGTTGGGTGTATTGTAATATGTAAAAGAATTACTATGTCTTGATATGACATATCTGAGAATCGTTGAGAGTTGTAATCAAGTTAGAAAGAGCAATTTTGTGGTATAAAAATCCTCAATGCTGGAATTTTTTATGTCTCCAAATGTATGCGGTTATTTTCTAGAGACTAGAAGCTAGGCCCGGCTTCGCCCGGGTGCAGTTTTTGAGTCCAGTTTACATCAACATATTATAGTTCTCGCAGCGCACGCGATGTAAATAATATTTTAGGTTTTTTTTTACATCTTGGGTTACATTATTGGAGTTTTAGTAAGGATACTTTTTTTAATATATAATATAGCCTATGTCGCCCGGGGATAGTGTAGCTTCTCAACAGTGAAAGCATTTTTCAAATCGCTTCAGTAGTTTCGGAGCCTATTCAATGCAAACAATCAATTCTTTCTGCTGTATAATTTTAGTATAGATATGGAATTAATTCATGTGTAACATTTTTTAAGTGGGAAAAAAATCTAGACTTTGTAGATTATTTGCCTAGAGTTTGTCAGACAAACCATGGACGAAACTGGGAAAATTGCGAACTCTAAAACTAAATATTTCAATTTTAAACATCGTCATAATAATTTTGTCGGCACGTGTTTCCTGTACCACTGCATCTAATTATAAGCAAAGTAAATCATTTCTGTTGTACTTTATGTAAAAAAATTGTTTTGTAAAGATTAAGGGCGCGATCTAATATTTTTGAAAATTAATTTACAGCGCATGCTATGCTAATTGGCGTGCGGCGAAATTAGGAACTATAAATAAAATTTACAAATATCTGTTTAATGCATTGTTTTACATATGCTTTCATAATATAAACAAGCGTTTATACTCGTAATTTAATAGTAATAACATGTCGAATGTAATAAATGGTGAAGAAAGCAAAAAAAAATGGTATTTTCACAAGTAATACATAACACGAAAAGATTTAAAATAATTGTTTTATGAGTAAAAATGCACAATCGTGTGGCTTTTCTATCGAGCCAGATTGTAAAGTAAAAGATGTATACGGTTTGAAAAATCAGTCCTTAAAATATTAGATTGCGTTCTTTTATACATATATATAAGTATTTTAATATGCCCTAAATTATGGGTCGTTTACAAACTGTTAACATCAAAGAGCTTAAGCCCAATTTACTCGGGGAATCCTCGCGGCGAGAATCGTATGCGATTATCGCATGACATAACCGGCATAGATTATCGTGTTATGACAAATGTTTACACGATGCGACTTTTTTATATCCTTACGATAATCGTATCTTTGAGGTGAGAAACTCCACGTGTCAATGGGACGTTATGTAGGTATTAAAATAGTTTGACATAATCTGTGGCGAAACGAAACGTCAATCGAAGTTGTCTTTGCAAATTTGTCCTTATCTCCACAAAGTAAGGCACATATTACTACAGGGCTTAACTGGTAGGAGGGGCATATTAAAATATATCTGTTATGTAAATTGTTTATTTTTAGATTCGGTCTCAAAAAAGCATTTATTTTGTATCTCTATGAAACTCGTCTCAATAAAATTTATTTGCTAATTTTTCTTGTTTTATTATCTCCCTATCTCAATTGACAGCTTCCGTGGCGCAGTTGGTTAGACGCCGGTAGTAAAACGAGAGGCCGCTGGTTCGATCCCCGCATTGAGACAAATGTTTGATCCCCAGGTTTTTGTGAGACTGAAAATTCTCGTAGTTTCTGATGCACGACACAAGACTCAAGATTAGTGTGGGGTCAGGATTATGTAGTATAATTGCGCCACCGAGGTTTTAGGTCGCCACGAATAAAATTATTAAATCAAAAAAGAGTGTTACAGCTATTCCTATTCTTTTCATTCCTATGTAGTTAAACTATTTTCCCTCTTGCTTTTATTTCCTACGTACGCGCGATTTTGTTAAATGTCCGTTCTAGAATATTAACCTCAATGGCGAAAACGCTATGCAAAAACTTCTTTCACGAATCTGTCAACGGCTGTCACTCAAAATTCCAGTTAAAATGCACCAAGGCAAAATTAAGACATTCGACAAACACAAATCGTGGTACAAACTGGACCTTGAAGGGGCATTTATCACTAAACATCTAGAAGTTCCCAAAAAGAAATTGGCGCCAAAACCTAAGAGAACCGTGAAGTTAGCTGCGAAACCGGTGGACAAGCCAGAATTGAATTCTGCGTATAAGTATGCAGTGAAGTTAGCAGCTAAAGTGTTCAAAGCGTTGTTTTTCGTACTAGTATCTTATTGCGGCTTTGCCTATGTTTTCCCTGTGAAGTTGTACGCAATTGAGAATCATGTGGACAATATTTTCTGAATAAAGGTTTTTTTGATATTTTATTTTCATAGTTTTTATTGCCTCGACAAAGTAAATACTAATGCGTTAGCTGATATCTATTGAGCCCTACTAGTCGTCAATGTGGTTTGTGTAATTGCTTCTACACATAAAATAACGGCCTTATTCACTTTTTTTAATAGCCTATATTGTGTCCCAGTGCTGGGCAGAGGCCTCTCCTTTTTTTCTCCATTGGACCATGTCCTCTGCGAGCTCCTGCCATTTTGGCTCGAATGCATCCAACTCGTCCTTCCACCGCTTCTTCGATCTTCCGCGTTTTCTTCGGCCATTCGCAGGAATCCAGCTTGTTGCCAGCCTGGCCCAACGGATGCATTCGAGTTACATGCCCTGCCCAATAACACTTCAATGCAGCCGCTTTGCGTCCCACATCTGCAAAGCGAGTTTTAGAGCGCAATTCCGTGTTCCGGATGCGATCGGTTAGCCTGACACCGAGGATGCTGCGCTCCAATGCTCGCTGGCAAACCTTGAGTTTAAGCTTCTGAGACGCAGTTAAAGTCAATTTTAAAACCTATTTTACTCGCTTATGTTGTGTAGAGGAGGCCGTGTCCTGAAGGAGAAGTATATGTATGGGTAGGGTTATAACTATAGGTAGAGAAATAAAACAGTGCGATAATAAAGTATAAATTTATAATCACATCAACCAGAATACATAAGTTAAATAAATAATAAATTAAAAATGGAGTCGATATTAGATAATTGTTAAGAATGAACTAAAATATTTTACGTTTCGTTTATACAAAATTATTTTTGCCTCATTATGGTAATGTGAGCTGTGAAGCGTAAAAGCCTGGGTTTCATATCCAGATCATAATATGTTTACATGAGTTTCTATGGTATGTATTCCGCCAACCTAGCGAGATGGCCTAACCCCTCTCAATTGAACTCTGGGTTGTAAATGAGACCTCGGCTCAGCAGTGGCCGATTACATACGGGTTGATACAATAAAAATATACCTACATAAAGATTTACGGCCTTATTCATTTCTTTCATTCTTAAAACCTAATTTAGTTATCGAATGTTTTGTCTTCGCTCAAACTGAATTTTAAACTCGTTCGAAAGGGACAAAACATTCGTTAGCTAAAATAGGTTTTAAATTGGTCTATGAATAAGGCCGTTATTATTATTTTTTCCTTCAAATTGTTTTAATTCCTTCATCTTACACATTACAAGATCAATAACATAATTACAAACATCTTGTTATTTAATATCGACTCCGATTTCGAATTCTACATAAACTCAAATAAATTGGAACGTTTTTGTAATAAAACTATTTGTCACATATTTTCATCAGTATGCCTTCACACAACGCATTTTCCTTTTATGCGTATTGTACGCTATTTTAAAATCGTTTTACAGGCGAAAAAATATTTCAATTATGGTTGAAACTCTAATTTATTTTATACTAAAAATGTTTTTTTTACTATTTGATTTAAAATCTCAATAATAGATATCATTCAATCTATTTTAATTTCGATTCTCAAAGCGCGGTTTTCCATTTCAATCATTGCGTTGTTTAAAGGCACAATTAACAACCTCTAACATATCGAAAAATATAAATACAAAATAATTTAACTAAAATATTTTTTCTTATTTTTTAAATACTTTTATCATTATTGAAAAAACGCAAATCCTTTATACAGTTTAAAGGTATTTTTATTTTATTGTGTTCAGATCAAGTTTATGTTTCGAGAATAAAATAGTTGTTTCAATTTTAGAAATACGAACATAATCTTAGGTACATATAAAAATACATTTAAGTATTTCATTTAACATGCTCGTAATTTTGTTAGTAGAAAGGTTTTAGAAAGAAGGTCGTATTAATTACCGGAGATTTTTATTTTTTTTTACACAACAGATTTGATGGTAAGTTATCACTGCCGCCCATGAATATCCGCACCACTTGGGCCATACTGTGTTGCCGGCCTATCAAATCAGGAGGGGAGCGGAAAGGAAAAAGGTTGGAAAGAGGAAATGTGTATCCGGCAATTGAAAATGTTGTGAACTTATCTTTTTGCCATTTGTAATGAACGGAATTAGGTGTCAATTTTTGAAAGCCTTTTTAATTTATTTATAATCTATTTTGAGATAGAAATAGGTATTTTTGTGTGCAACAGTTAAAAGGAAAAATGACTCATTTTTAATGCTTCTTTCGTCTTTTATTTTGGGTCGAACCTATTTTAGCGGTAACTACAATTTTATGCAGCTCAAAAAAAGGCGTAATAAGTGGCGCCAAAACTCGATCTGAACTCTTAATATTAACTTCCTTCAAATACTAATTAAAAACTATGAGTGCATGTGATAAATCGAAACATTTAGTATTTGTATATGTTTAAAATACAGAAATCAAGAAAAACTATGTTATTCCCTTCTGTGAATGTTTCCTTTGATTGTAATTTAATCTTTAAAGTTACATAAATTCACAGTTTTCATAGTGCAGTTGCTTCGACGCAGTTTAATTCTAAATGTAAATAAGATTTTTCTACAACTGTTTCAAAAAGTTACGTAACTTTAATACATCCTTGGGGGTGGTTTTTATTTAGCAGTGAACTTCCTCTGTTGAATAGAGAGAAAACATTTACAAATACCAAATATTTTTATATCATTCGGAATATAATAATGAAACTTACTTTTTACACTATTGTAATGAGTAAGACGAGTGCATAGTGGCATTTTTCGTAATCATTTGTTGAATTTAAAACGGAGTCATAAATTGTAAAAAATATTGTTTATATTTCTAATCACAATGAGATCAAATCGAATATTAAATATCTGTATTAATAATTCACTTTTTCGCATAAATAAAATTGTTTAATTTTAAACAAAACATCACAAAAAATGCCACTAAAAACTTAATTTATTCTACTATTTATTTAATTTGAAATGTTTAATGTACGATATTTATTTAAAAGATAAGATACCTTGTTACTATTGTAACATGGTATCAAAGATTTTGGGACCAAGTCAATGGTAACAAAGTACCAATTTATGAGCAGTATGGTACTAACGTATCTGGTATCTAACACCCGTATTCTAAGACGTGTCCTCCAATCTTCCTCAACCTTATCTTAGTCGAGGTGACTTTACAAATGAATTGGAGGGACCCTCGAAAATGGTATGCTTAGTTAAAAATATACCTTTACTAAAGGTTCCTCGAGTGAGGTTGAGTCAAGGAAAAACGTCATTAATTACGTCATTGATGTATAGATAAAGTAGAGATTTAACAAAAAACCTTTGAAAATAGTCTATGATCACTTGAAAAGTGACAGTCAAATGTCATGTCAGAGTGTTTACATAGAATAATAAATAATTATTGAACTCAAAATCTTCGGGATTGTGACTGGAAGACAAATATTTAGTGAGTCGGAGAAAAAAACGCATGCAGACAGGAGGAGGGTCATACCATCCAACCCGGAAATTTTGAAGGATATTCTTATGGATGAATCGTGGTTCGGGATATTCGTACGGAGTATCGTACAAGTATTACAGGAACTGCTGGAAATCTTTAATAACTCGTTTAAAATAATAAACACTGTTTCCAAACCAAAAATCTTTTATTAAATGAAATAAAGAGTAATGTTTGTATCATTCACTACGAAAACGTGTAAATCGTGTAGATGCACCCACCTCAAAAAATTGTTGGCATATTTAGGTATTTAAGAATTTTAAAAGGTAAACTTTATTTCTCTCCTTTAAATTACAATTTTAAAGTAGGATTATTTCTTTTATTTCTTCCTTAAGGTAGGTCGCGACGTACCTTGAGTTTGACAGTTGATTCCTTTCCTCGAGACAGGAATTTTTTTGAGTGACGTTGAGTGGAGGAGATTTTTTTCTACTAAGAATACGGATTTCCTCTAGTAACGTCAAGTGGAGTTGAGAAAACGTCTTAGAATATGGGTGTAAGACAGCCAAGGGCGGATCCAGCTTTCAAGTCGGGGGGGGGGGGGGTCATATAGTTCTAGATAGTTCTAATCAGAACACTGGACGTACTCGAATTCGATTACAATTACACATTTAACGCCCAAATACTGGAACGCAACTTAAATATAACTTGCGCTTAACTACGTTAATCCCGATTAAATGTACTGGCTAAGTAAGCCGTGCGCTGTTAAGAGCAACTTATTATTTGAATGTCGTTCCAGTATTCGGGCGTAAAAGTGATTATTTAAAAGTTTGTTACACCCGTGATTAGTAAATATGTTTACGATTTTTTTAAGTGAGGCTTTACGATATATTTAAGAAAACTGTCAATCTGGAGTCAGCCCAGGGGGAGGGGGTCATGACCCGTATGACCTTCCTCCTGGATTCGCCCTTGAAGTCAGCATTGGTACCAATTGGTCCCGTAACATCATAATACGAGTTTAATGGAACCAAATGGTACTACGGTATCAAAGTTAAACGCTTTATTTACCATATTTAAATGAATATTTCTACTCATAGTTACAATGCCTAGTACAGGCAATTTGTAGCGTCGGCAATATAAATTGTTCAACTTATTGGGAAAAAAAATTAAAAAAGTAAAATGATTTTTTGCGATTCTTAGAAATTATGAGAGACATAAGTTGTTAACTCTCATTATGTGAAGTGGTGATTCTAGCTACAATGTCCTTCAAACCAAACCACAATAGTGCAAATGCACTGGTGTTTGGCGGGAGAAATAGAAATTGCGGTGTTTAAGAAATGTCTTGTAGTTATACACAACAGTTGTATGCAGTGTGGGCCAGGACTGTGTTACTTTAGGTGTATTTATTAAATCTCAATAAAAACTTATGTTGCTAACGCTACACAAATATTTTAAGACACCATCGAATATTCAAGTATTTAGAATTCACAAATTCCTAAACGGTGAAAATTTTACATTGTGCGTTACATATTTTATTTTCCGAAAATATCTACTTATTAATAAAAATAAATATTTGGAAAAAACAATTTTGAAGACAGTTTTATAGGTAATAGGTGTCTATTAAATAACTATTCTTATTCAGGGAATAAGATGGAAATTGAGATAGGACGCGACTGCCTAAAATACAAATGTTTGTATGGTCCACAAGTATTCTTTCGTGTGGATTTTTTTTATTGTGATAAATGGCGAGACGAGCATGCCATTCGCCTGATGGTAAGCGATCGCTCATGGACAATAGCGTAGCAAACAAACAAAATTATAAAGCAATGCTTGGCATACCACAAAAAATGGCGGTAATTCATGGCGGATGTTGTAATAAAACCTTTCGTAGTTTCTGATACATGACACAAGACTTGATCTTAGTGTGTGGTCAGGACTATGTATGTGACTGTTGGGTGTATTTATTACTTCTTTATATTTCGTGGTTCACATTTATCAAGAGAATTCTATATAGAATTTTCTAATGTTAAAATAGAACTTATAGCATTCAAATAATTAGATTTAAGTTAGATGCACTATGAAGTCATTCTATCAGAGGATAATACCTTTTAGTTCAATATTTTGTCTTCAACTTTATAGAGGGAAGTGGAAAATAATTTCCAACTCCTATTTAATATCTTTATGATGAATTTCGATGCAGGTCAAAGACGTTAGGGTCGCTAAGAGACTGCTCTTCATTGCTGTCAATTCTTTGTTGATCCTGGCTTACAGGAGATGCAGAGGCGGGTGAATGCTATACTTTTTAGACTGTCAATTTGCTTTTGACATGAATTATATTCAGCCATATAATAACTAAGTTCGATTTATTATTTATTAAATATACTCAAAGCTTGGCTTATCAAGCAACAAATGTTAGTAAATCAGTATTAATTAATAACAGAAGTAAATTAAAACTTGAAAGTTATACGTCGTGTCGTGTTTATTCAAGTTTCTGTTACAATTATTTTCTATATCAAAAGCACGGAACAATAAAATTGCTTAATATCTTCTTCTATCTATACATATAATAAAAATGTAAATGGTCGATGTCTGTACATGGAAGATATTTGAGAAATTTTAACGCGGGGGGTCTTTATAACAGCAACAGAAGCCAAAACAATTTTTTTTAGAATTTTTGTCTGTCTGTCTGTCTGTCTGTCTGTCTGTCTGTCTGTCTGTATGTTTGCTTGCGCATCACGCAAAAACTACTGCACCAAATGAGATGCGGTTTTCACAGTTGTATTGCTGTAGGTTCAACTTAAAAACTGGTATATGTTGCATTTACATACAGGGTGTTTCTTTTTGTTTGCTTGCACATTACTCAAAAACTACTGCATCAAATCAGATGCGGTTTTCACAGTTATATAGGTGAAAGTCCAATTTAAAAACTGGTATATATCTTATTTACATACAGGGTGTTTCTTTGTATTAGCTTGCACATCACTCAAAAACTACCGCACCAAATGAGATGCAGTTTTCACATTTATATTGCTGCAGGTCTAACTTAAAAACTGGTATATATATTTAATTTACATACAGGTTGTTTCTTTTTGTTTGCTTGCACATTACTCAAAAAATCTCGCACGAAATGAGATGCAATTTTCACAGTTATATTGGTGCAGGTCCAACTTAAAACTGGTATATATTTCGTTTACATACAGGTTGCTTCTTTTTGTTTGCTTGCACATAACGCAAAAACTACAAGACTAAATGAGATGCGATTTACACAGTCATATAGGTACAAGTCCAACTTAAATACTTAAATACTGTAGTAATATGTCTTATTTACATACAGGGTGTTTCTTTGTATTATGGAAGATAAGTGAGAAAAACTAATATGGGGGTCTGTATTAACGTAATAAAAAAAAGGATTTTTAGAATATTTGTCTGTTTGTCTGTGCGGTTGTGCGCGATGAACTCAAAAACCGCTTAACAGTTTTCGATGAAATTTGGTATGGTAGTAGCTGACACCCTGGATTAACATTGAGGATACCTTTTATCCCGAAAAACTAAGTATTCCTGTAGGATGAGGAAGGAATTCCGATATATTTGTTACTTTTTATACTCAAAGGGATGGGATGGGACAGGATTACATGGCTTGAGTGAGAATGAGACGGGACGGGCGGGATATAACGGGACGGGACCAAATAAAGTTCATCACGCTGACGAAGTTTGCGGGCAGAAGCTAGTACATATAATAAAAATGTAAATGGTCGATGTCTGTACATGGAAGATATTTGAGAAATTTTAACGCGGGGGGTCTTTATAACAGTAACAGAAGCCAAAACAATTTTTTTTTGAATTTTTGTCTGTCTGTCTGTCTGTCTGTCTGTATGTTTGCTTGCGCATCACGCAAAAACTACTGCACCAAATGAGATGCGGTTTTCACAGTTGTATTGCTGTAGGTTCAACTTAAAAACTGGTATATGTTGCATTTACATACAGGGTGTTTCTTTTTGATTGCCTGCACATTACTCAAAAACTACCGCACGAAATGAGATGCGGTTTTCACAGTTGTATTGCTGCAGGTCCAATTTAAAAACTGGTATATATTTCATTTACATAAAGGGTGTTTCTTTTTATTTACTTGCGCATTACGCAAAAACCACTGCACGAAATGCGAGGCTGTTTTCACATTTATATTGGTGCAGGTTAAACTTAAAAACTGGTATATGTTGCATTTACATACAGGATGTTTCTTTGTATTATGGAAGATAAATGAGAAAAACTAATATGGGGGTCTATATTAATTAACGTAATAAAAACAATGATTTTTAGAATTTTTGTCTGTCTGTTTGTCTGTGCGGTTGTGCGCGATGAACTCAAAAACCGTTTAACAGATTTGTATGAAATTTGGTATGGAAGTAGCTGACACCATGAATTAACACTTAGGCTATCTTTTATCCCGAAAAATTAAGAAATGAGAAGAATGAGACGGGACGGGCGGGATATAACGGGACGGGACGGGATGGGATGAGATTGACCAAATAAAGTTAATCACGCTGACGAAGTTTGCGGGCAGAAGCTAGTGCTAAATAATAGAAAACAATACAAATAAACACTGTACATAATAATTTAGGTCATTTTTACCAAAAGTAATTAACAGTTGGCAAATTCATACATACATAAACTCACGCCTTTTTCCCAGGAGTAGGCAGAGGTGCTATCAGGACACCTAAATTTCGCCTTGTATGTTTCGTCTCACGCTGTGATAGGCGGCGAGCCATATTGGGCACATATTGGCAAATTCAAACGACCATAATGAAATTGAACTTTTTTGCCGTGGACCCAAGGTATAATGGTTAGGTTCCTTTAATATTTCAGTTGGTCCCATAAATAATATACTATTTAGTCCCATTATTAAGCTTGTAGTTTGGGTAAATTGTTATTATTTCTACGTGTTGTGTTATTGTTAAATAAGTCAGTTTGTTTTCTTGATTATTCCATTCTTTGATATTGAGTTAGTCCAATTTAAATGAAGTTCAACTATCTTGTCTATTTATTTTTAATCGACTTCAAGAGAAGGTTATTAGTATATTTAGTGAGGTCAATTAAGTATGTATTAAAGTGAATGTATGAATCTAAAAATATATCATGTTGCAACTAAAGCAAGATTGTTAAATAAAATAATAAATAAACCATACAAATAAAGCACAAAAAGAACATGAATAAGTCAAAGTATTTTATAGAAAATAATTTAACAAAATAATTAATAACAATTTGGAAATATTGGAAGTTGTAACAATTTGAAGTAAAAAAAATCCATTCGAAGTTAATATCAATAATAAAATATGGAATTCCATACTTAACTATGAATTTCATAACTAAACCAGTTAAATAAAAATTGAAAATAACCTAAGATACAAATTTCGGCTACCAAATTATTTTTTATTATCATAAAAATAAATAAGGTACTTTATTAGTACGCATGTCATTAATTTTTTTTGAGTTGGGACCAAATTCTTCAGTTACTTAATCCCATAATAGAAAAACTTATGGGATTTTTGTATGACTTGTATGTTTTTTATTTCATCTACGGATAAACATGTGTTTATTTATTTTTCCTTAAAAATGTCTTCACAATTGATTTTTGTTTTATTATCTATATAAAAATGGAATAGCGTTTTTTCTATCACGTCCCGCCTCGACTTGTTGATGGGTGATCTGAAATGGGAAAGAAATTAAAGCTTTTTGGTAGTTTTTAGGCAAAGTATACATATTAACGTATTATGAAAGTATGATAATTTTACCCACAAATATCTAATCACCTCAGGTAATATTGTACATTTTTTCCCGAACCGAACTAAAGTTCAGCTGAGCGGCAAAAATACCCGAAAATTGAAAAAATAATCTAGTTATCTTAAGCACTCAATTTTGGTACTCACCAATGATGACAGTATCGTCCTGAAAAGAAAAAAAAACATAATTAAACACACAAGACTCTAAAACGCTACAAAACTTGGTATTTTCTCCATAGATTTTCTTTTTATGAAGATTTGGCTGCAAATTACATTATTTATTGAACACGTTTTCATAATAATAATACAACTAACAGTCACATACATAGCCCTGACCCCACACTAAGATCGAGTTTTGTGTCGTGGGTATTAGAAACTACGAGAGACTTTTTGGTCTCACAAACATCCAGACCCGAAACAAATACCTGTAGATCAACAAATATTTGTTTCGGTGCGGGGATCGAACCCGCGGCCTCTCGTTTCACAGGCGGCGTCTAACCAACTGTTTTCTAACTCAAACTTTGTTTTTTTCTGGGATATTGTCATGATAACACTTATATTGACAGCCTCCGTGGCGCAATTGGTTAGACTCACTTATTAAACGAGAGGCCGCGGGTTCGATCCCCGCACCGAAACAAATATTTGTGTTATCCACAGATATTTGCCTCGGATGTGTTGTGAGAGCGAAGAGTCGGTCTGGGTGTATGAGACCAAAAAGTCTCTCATAGTTTCTGATATGATATAAGATTCGATCTTAGTGTGGGGTCAGGAAAATATACCGGGTATATCAAGACTGCGACCGAAAACGAAGCAAGGTGATAGTTTTAGTGGTTACAGACGCAATGTAAGTGGTTTGCCAAAAAAGCGACCGATTTTTATGCAATTTTTTAAATATCTTCTTGGATCTAGTTTGGATGGTAAATACCTAGTTTTTACTAAAATTATAATTTAAACGCTTTCGTACCATTGTGTCTTTTAAATATAAAGCTGCACATGATTATTTTAGGAAACCTGAATATTCACCACCCAAATACGACAAGTAAAAAATTACAAAAAAAAATGGTCGCTTTTTTTTGCGAAAATTTTAGTTGCGTTGTGTCTGAAGTCACTAATACTACCACCTGGCTTCGTTTTCGGTCGCAGTCTTGATACACCCTGTATGTGAGTGTTGGGTGTATTTAACGTATGATTTACGGGTATCTTGGTGCGCTGCACGGTGAGCGAGTGTTGCGGCACGGTGCAGTCCGGCTGCACGTCGAGCGCGGAGTAGATCTCCCGCAGCATCAGCAGCATCGTGTCTTCTGACTCCCTGCCACACACACATCAATGGACATGACTGAAATAAAACTATATTTTACGGATTTTATCGCGATTTGGTTTAATTTTTACATTTTTTAACTTCCGGCTGACTGTCCGCCCCGTGACCACGAAAGCTGAAAAGCAATCGAAACGTCGGGAAGTTAAAAAATGTAAAAATTAAACCAAATCGCGATAAAATCCGTATAAAATAGTTTTATTTCAATGTGTAACATTCGCGTAAATCTAAGAAACCATTATGGACATGACTGTCTCGGTGGCGTAGTTGATTACAACGCTGAGGTCTCTGGTTTGTATCCCGGGTCGGGTTAAGTGATATTGGCATTTGAATACCTCTGCCATTAAGTCGGCCTATGCACAATATGTTTGTATATTTTTTTTTTTTTTATTGCAATGAATGGCGAGACGAGCATGCCATTCGCCTGATGGTAAGCGATACGACAGCTCATGGACAGTAACGAAACCAAACAACACCATGAATTACAAGGCAATGCTTGGAATTCCACTGCGCTCGCCATCCTGAGACATAAGATGTTAAGTCTCAATATGTCCAGTAGTTACTCTGGCTACAATGTCCTTCAAACCGGAACACAACAGCGCATTTACACTGCTGTTTGGCGGGAGAAATAGACATTGCGGTGGTACCTACCCAGGCGGCCTCTCACATATGAGAGACCTACCACCAGTATATGAAGTTAAATTAAAAAAAAAAATGGGGTTTTTTGTTATTTTCAGCCTGGAGTTAGAAATTTGTGCCCTATATGACGATAGGCTCGCCCCTTACCACATCATGGGACGGAACATATAAGGCGAAACTTGAGTGTGCCGGTAGCACCTCAGCCTACCCCTTCTGGGTAAAGGGCGTGAGTTTATGTATGCATGTATTTTTGTATAATTAAGTGGCCTTAGACTAAAAAGTGATCTGTAAAATGTATGAAATATTGATATACAAAAACTTGATCTTCTAACCGAAAATTTTAAAAAGTCACTCATTTATTTGCTCAAAACAAAATATGTATTATGTATAATTAATTTATATTCGTCCTCGTCCAGTGATGTGATATCCATCCAATGATGCGAGCCCATCACCATATCGGGCACAAATCCTGACTCCAGGCTGATAATGAATAGAAAAACCCAATATCACCTTGCCCGACCCGGGATTCGAACCCGTGACCTCAGCTTTGTAGTCGTACCGTAGTACAACTACGCCACTGAGGCAGTCAATGCACAAAAAAAATATGTTATACAATTTAGGGATACTGTATCAGCCCATATACGTCCCACTGCAGGACACGGGCCTACTCTACAATCGAGAGTACGATTGAGAGTGGTTAGGCCATATAGTCCACCACGCGGACCTAGTGCGGGTTGGCGGACTTACACACCGTAGAAATTCTTTAAAATCGCTACGGTATGCAGGTTTCCTCTCGATGTTTTCCTTCACCGTTAAAGTGCGTGATGATTGACTAATCAATACACACATGACTCCGAAAAGTCAGAGGTGTGCCCTGGGATTTGAACCCGAGACTACCGTGAACATGTAGGCAGCCGCGTCTGATCCGTTACCAACAGGTCATCACGACTTTTAGGAATAATTATTATATAATTTTCTTCATACCAGTATCCGACGTGGCTCCTCATTGCGAACAGATATTCATTGATGACTTCCAGCGGCGCTTCTTGTAGTACATAGTCTACTCTCCTACCTCCGTTTAATTTACCCGCTAATCCTGTAGCCTGGTAGAAGAAAAAACATGTTATAATAATATTCCTGGCTAAGGGCCTCGTTCACCTTCCAGTAAACCGTTGATTAGTTACTTTTTGATTAACGTTAATTGCCAAGTAAATGTGCAGAGTAACTTCAGTCGATTTCACAAGTGAAAATAAAGTAACGTGCTGGTTAAGTGACATAAGAAATTGAACGAATCATTCGATCAATATTGCGTAAAATGCAATGATTATAGAATATTATTATTTAATCATTGGTCAAATGTTCCCCGCCCTGCCTCCCGCTGAAGTGTCAATTTTTTTTTTCTTAAAATATAAAAAAGGAAGTTGAGATTTTAACCTTATTTAACGATCAAGTAAATACTCTAATTGGCAGATAATGTAGCCAGTAAAGTACTGATTAGTGTAATCATAGGATTAGAGTTACTAGAACATCGTGAAATCGACACGTGATGTTACGGGTGACTTTAACTGATAACTACCCTAATCAACGGTTTACTTGAAGATGGTGAACGAGGCCCTAAGAGGCATGGGAAAGTTATTTTTTTTTAATTTATTTAACATTGACTAAAAAAAGTACAAAAAATATATCATGAAATACTTGTAATATTATGTGCATACCAATTGCTTCTCAAATTCTTCCTTATTTTCATCACAAAGCTGCTCTTTCTCCATTTCTTCTTCAACCACCTGCGAAAATAATACTTGAATTGGTTTTTTTATAAGGAGTCGTAAAAGCGTCGTTTTGATAATATTTTAAGTATTTTTTACATGAAAGGGGCTTATAGTATATTATGTTATTTTCATACATTTGCTTTTTAAAAAAAATACCATATTTTTTTTCTCAAAAACATTGTTTTTTTTTTCATATAACCTAAACTCGATAATAAATACATCGTGTATTCAAGTGGTAGTATTGACATCAAATAGAAAGAAAGAAATAATTTATTGTTGGACAGTAATAAAAATTATACAAAAAAGGAGCATTGTACATGATACATAAAAAAAAATACAAATGAAAAAAAAAATACCAGCTCTTAAAATAATTATTACTGCGCCAACAATGGATCTCGCATTTAGCGAAATGCTTTAGTACAAATACACTTTTTTTATTTGCATTGTTTCTATAATTATTAAAACTAGCACCTAGCTTCGTTATCGGTCGCAGTCTGAATACACCCTGTATAATTAAATACCTTTTCTAATTGTCCATCTGTAGGCGGCTGCGACATCCATTTGTTCCACGTGGTGCGTAGAGATTCGATCAGTTTCTGTTTCAAATCAGCGCCTACACGGGACATCGTGTCTTTTAATTCTATAACAAAAAAAATACGTTAAAATGTTTTCATCACCTTCATCACCTTTAGGCTTAGAAAGTCCAAAAATGTTTATGACTTTCATCTCTTATTTGGAAATATAAGGTATAACACTACCTGCCTCGGTAGCGTAGTTGTATTACGGTACGGTTACAAAGCTGAGGTCTCGGGTTCGAGTCACGGGTCGGGCAAAGTGATATTGGATTTTTTTATTCATTATCAGCCCGGAGTCAGGAATTTGTGCCCGATATGGCGATAGGCTCGTCCCCTATCATCGTGGGACGGAACATACAAGGCGAAATGTGGGTGTCCTGGTGGCGCCTCTGCCTACCCCTTCTGGTATTAAGGCGTGAGTTTATGTATGTATGTATAGTACTGTAAAGTTTCATCTAAATCTATTCAGTAGTTTTTTAACAAAACGTTCGACATTTATAATATCAGTGAAAGTATACATACCCAAATGCATTCTTTTCCTGCCCTTATGATGTGGTATGAGGGATGGTTTCACCTCCCTCAATCGGGGGTTGATTAGGGGCTCAATCCTGAGAATAAAATAAATAAATAAATACACCCAACAGTCATATACATAGTCCTGACCCCACATTAAGATCGAGTCTTGTGTCGTGTATCAGAAGCTACGAGAGACTTTTCGGTCTCACAAACAGACTCCGAACCCAGACCCGAAACAAATACCTGTGGATTACACAAACATTTGTTTCGGTGCGGGGATCGAACCCGCGGCCCCTCGTTTCACAGCCGGCGTCTAACCAACTGCGCCACGGAGGCTGTCAATTACTATACATACGACTAATTTTTTTATCATATTTTTATATTATTAATAACTAGACATATTATTTTTTATTAATAGACACACATCTTTGGCGCTGTGCATACAGTGCAACTTAAGTTAAAGACAGGTTTCAAATTCTATGTAATTAACAATCGTCGCAACTGAAAATGTTGATGCAAATTCATTCAGATTTTCCAAAATATAAAAATGAAACTAAATCGCGATAAAATCCGTAAAAAATAGTTTCAATTTCGATGCGTATTAATCGCGTAAATCTAAAGACACTATTATTCGAAATATATACAAGGGCGAGGTAATTTTATGCCGGGTATATCAAGACTGCGACCGAAAAGGTGGCAGTTTTAGTGGTTACAGACACAATGCAATGAAAAATGTTGCAAATAAAAGCGAGACTTTTTTTAAAATTTAACTTTCATCGTGTTTGGGTGGTAAATACCTAGGTTTACAAAAATAATAATTCGAACCTGCGCGTACCATAGCATCCTTTAAAATAAAAAGGTGTACATTATTAGAAAAACAAAATATTTATCACCTAAATACGACAAGTAAAAAAAATAAAATATCGACGAATTTTTTGGGAGATTTTTAGTAGCGTTGTGTCTGAAGTCACTAATTCTACCACCTGGCTTCGTTTTCGGTCGCAGTCTTGATATACCCTGTATATTGAAGGGGTGTAAGGGTGGTTACCTGTACGCGATGGGGTCGTAGGGGTGGAATATGTTGAAGAAGCTGTCGCATGTCGGCAGCGCGAACTCCAAGCCTAGGGATTCCACGCCTCGAATGCACTCGAATATTGCTATAACAAAAAATATTTTATATCTTGTCACTACGAATGTTCGATATGAGTTGATGTGTTGAATAAAATGATATTATTTTAATATATCCAAAATATATTAAAGAAAAGAAAAAAAACTTTTACACAAATTAATTTGTTATTTCTTTCTTTTTCTACAATATTTTACATTATAACTCAAAAACGGATGAAAGCTTATAAAACATTGAGTCAAAAAAATTTTTTTTATTTTTCTTTTTATAGGATGTTAAATAAATTATTAATATTTTTTTGTTGCTTTATGTCCTAGAGAAAGACAATTTTATTTATAATATCGATGTTTTTTATTCACTTATTTTTTTCTTATTCCCCACCCATTAAGTCCCCAATGTCGAACACCCCCATAGTTCAGTGCTTACCAATAGGGCTGCCGAGTGCGTACATGGCCGCGGGTTTGAATCCCAGCGTGGGGTAGCGGACGCTGGGCTGCCCCGTGCCAGCGGAGCCGCACACCAGCTTCTTATCGGGGACGTTGCCGTTTGGTGCCTGGGGAGGGACATAACAGTGGATATGTATAATCATATAAAAAACAAGCATATTGATGACCCAACGTAAATAACTACGCCCAACAGTCACATACATAGTCCTGACACCACACTAAAATCGAGTCTTGTGTCGTATCAGAAACTATGAGAGACTTTTCGGTCTTACTAAACACCCAGACCCGAAACAAATACCTGTGGATCACACAAACATTTGTTTCCGTGCGGGGATCGAACCCGCGGCCTCTCGTTTCACAGCCGGCGTCTAACCAACTGCGCCACGGAGGCTGTCAAAGCCTTATGTTAGTGTGACTATGTGTGTGAGTGTTGGTTGTATTTATATTTACCTCCGGCGTCTGATGGCACAGCAGATCATAAAGTATGACGCTGCCTAGTGAATGACCGCCGAGGGAGACCCGCCCCTTGAACGAAGGGTTGCGCGCGACGAACAGACTGTATATGCGGTTGAGCTCGCTACACACTGTATCTAGTATAGTCTGGAAATAAAAATATATACATCAGTATCAGCCCAAATACGTCCCACTGCTGGGCACGGGCCTACTCTACAACCGAGAGTACGATTGAGAGTGGTTAGGCCATATAGTCCACCACGCTGGCCTAGTGCGGATTGGCGGAGTTACATACCGTAGAAATTCTTTAAAATCGCTATGGTGTGCAGGTTTCCACGCGATGTTTTCCTTCACCGTTACAGTGCGTGGTGATTGACTATCAATACACACATGACTCCGAAAAGTCAGAGGTGTGCCCTGGGATTTGAACATATTATAGTACATACATCCTACTTGCAAATCATAAAAAGTTACTAATGAACTGCTCTGATTTAAACCAACTTGTAATGTTTGTAATAATCACTACATTGTAAACTGGTTTTGAAAAGAGCAACACTAGAGTTTCTTGCCCGTTCTTCTCTAGTGAAAACCGCTTTCCGAACCGGGTGGTAGTTCAAAAAATGACTGAATCTAAACAATGTTGAACATTCTAATGGATTCAATAAATTATTTTAATTTCATATCATTTCATATTTTATTTGTACGGAAAACTTACAGCTAACATAATGTAAATTAAAATAATACAGGTATATTTATGTAGGATTTGAATGTTATAATGAAAGATGAGTAAAATGGAATGTAAGACGAATGACTGGTAGGTAATGAACGTAGTGTGTGAAAGAGATGAGAGAGAGAGAGAGAAAGAGAGAGAGAGAATAAATACTTTAGAGGTTCAAGTGCACGACGAACGTTGAAAGGCACGGACCTCCTCTACAACCGAGAGTACGATTGAGAGGGGTTAGGCCACTCAGTACCTGGCAGTAAACAGGGCTGGTGTAGAACAGCACATCCAACACGGTGTCGTTGGTGAAGTTCCTCAGTCGAGGGATGCTGTCGAGGGTGATCTGGGCGAGGCGGCGGTCCACCCCCGTCTCCCCTGAGTGGAGGGTAGAATGCCACGATATCGGGAGCACCTGGTGAGGTAAATGTCGAAATATACATACAGCCGGTTGGTGGTTGGTTAGACGCCGGCTGTGAAACGAGAGGCTGCGGGTTCGATCCCCGCACCGAGACAAATATTTGTGTGATCCAAGGTATTTGTTTCGGGTCTGGGTGTTTGTGAGACCGAAAAGTCTCTCGTAGTTTCTGATACGACACAAGACTCGATCTTAGTGTGTGGTCAGGACTATGTAAGTGACTGTTGGGTGTATTTATTATTTATTTAGTTAGGGATGATCTTTTGATCATCATCATCTGATGATCATCTGATGATGGGGACTTTAACCCACATGTTTCTCATCACTGTAGGAAACAAAATATACAATTTGAAAAAAAAAACCGACTGACGAGAGACTTCTCGGTCTCATAAACACCCAGACCCAAAACCACGTTGCGGTGGGTCGAACCCGCGGCCTCTCGTTTCACAGCCGGCGTCTAACCAACTGCGCCACGGAGGCTGTCGGTTCAAACAATCGGGTATTTCACTCATTTTTTTGTATTAATCAAAAAGTATCCATAACCAAAATCTAGCAAACAAAGAATTTCGTAAATCCATTCAGAATCAAACAAGTCAGAAACGTTTTAAATCTTGTAGTGGGGGTAATAGAAAAGAGATGCAAAACAACAGTGACGTCACTATTCTTAATATACATTATAGTGTGCGGGTGTGAAAGAGACGGAAATATGTCCCCACTACGTCCCCACTCTTTCATTAAAATACTAATATTTGCCTCATGTTACAAGCTACTTTATCACTGTCACAAAAATGTTTTGTTTTAATGGCCCTTGTTTATCTACAAAATAATACAAACATATCAAAAACCCAATTATGCCAGCTTTATTGCATCCGGATATACTCCTTTACCGGATTCCCAGCCTTTCCCTTTCCCATTCTTTTTCCCCCCCCCCCCCCCTCTGATGGGCAACACATCCATGATCCAGGCGTTGTGAATGGTCATGGTGATCATTTACCATCAGATGATCTGTTTGCTCGTTTGCCGGAGATATTGTATAAAAAAATACACAGAATTAAGCTGAAATGAGTCAGGTTTACAAGGCATAGTTTTAAATACAGTGCCGACCATCGATATCAAGTCAGGAATTTGTGCCCGATATGGCGATAGACCCGCCCCCTATCACATCGTGGGACGGAACATACAAGGCGAAATGTGGGTGTCCTGTTGGCGCATCTGCCTACCTCTTCGGGGATAAAGGCGTGAGTTTATGTATGTATGTACAAAAATTGTGTCCCACCTACTTGCGGTGCATGCACCACACATGAATCAGTTCGCTTCGTGACAGTGACAGTGCAGTACGCCTTATCGCATACGTTTAAATGTAATAAATGAATGTTTCGCCGTCAAACCGAAAGCAAATCGTCTGAAGTTACAATATTTTAATAAAATACCAGGTAAGTGATGTAATATTGCAGTGTGCTTTTAAAATACGGGGGCACTTTATTTCTTTGACGTGTCTCGTCTATCGGTAGAATATAAGTCAATGGTACATAATAAGTTCTTACCTCAACTCTGTTGACGACTCCGTTGTCATACGAATTCTTGTAGTGGGATTGAACTAGCTGTAAGCTGGTCGCTCTGAAGTCATCCACTGAAATAGGTAAAGAAAATTGTTAGAATGTTTGGTTTTTCTGTACACCAAATAAACTTTTTATTATTAGCTCTATGGTATATTGTTTGTGGTTGGTCTGTAAAAAAAGATTAAAGTCTGTCTGTCATGAGTTTTCACTAAGTAACGTCGTTTTATTTGTATCTCTAAAAATATTCCCGATCTAATAAAAATTCATCGTCATGAAACGAGAAATGCGGGTTCAATTCCCGCATCGAGATAATTTTTTGTGCATTAAGTATTTGTGTCTTATTTATTTCCGAAAAATTGCATCTGGATACATTTTTATTAATTCGTAACAAATGCAGGTTATAATCATAATGTGTTGTTTAAAGTCACCTACTAATATCATTTAAAAAAAGCGCGATTTAGAACGGTAAGGGGGAGATAGGGGTAGGAGGGGAGGTAGGAAGATTTACAGAAAGCGCGGTTTAGAATGGTCGGGGGGAGGTAGGAAGGTAGGTAGCAACAACAGCAGAAGGGTAGGTAGGAGAAAAATTCAGGTACTAAGGAAAAGGACTGCCTCGATGGCGTAGTTGTACTACGGTACGGTTACAAAGCTGAGGTCTCGGGTTCGAATCCCGGGCCGGGCAAAGTGATATTGGGTTTTTCCATTCATTATAGCTCGGAGTCAGGAATTTGTGCCCGATATGGCGATAGGCTCGCCCCTATCACATCATGGGACGGAACATACAAGGCGAAATGTGGGTGTCCAGGTGGCGCCTTTTCTACCCCCCCTGGGATAAAGGCGTGAGTTTATGAATGTATGTATAAAAAGGAGCTAGGGGAAGACATGGAAGAGTTTATGAGGGGAGGCTCATAAAGATGAGGGGAATATGAGTAACAATTCATCCACCAAGGCAAACCTTATAAAGGGAAAGAAGGAGAAAAGTTATATACTATTCTACAAATGTGAAACTCACCAACTTCCTCAACGGATCTGAACCTCATATCGCACGCTGAGCCCACGCCATGACACAGCAGCAGCAGATGGTCTATGCTGGACGGCTCACAGTCTTCGATCTCGGACTCGTCGTGGCCTCGTCTTACCACTCGTGGCCTGGATGTGGACTGCTGAGGAGAAAAGAGATAAATGAATAGGGGTATGGAAGTGAAGGTAAACAAGAAGACAGTTCGTGTTGCTGAGGGAGTTTCTTGCGCCGTTTCTTCTTCACAGCTACAACACGTTCCGAATATTATAAAGAGTAAAGATTTGTTTGTTTGCGTTGAATAGGCTCCGAAACTACTGAACCGATTTGAAAAAATCTTTCACTGTTAGGAAGCTACACTATCCCCGGGTGACATAGGCAATATTATATTTTCAAAAAAATTAGGGATCCTTACTAAAACTCCAATAATGTAACCCAAGGTGTAAAAATAACTTAAAATATTATCTACATCGCGTGCGCTGCGAAAACTGTAATATGTTGATGTACTGGACTCAAAAACTATCTGCACCCGGGCGAAGCCGGGCCGACCCACTAGTAAATAATAAAAATAATTACTACACTAAAATTACTTATTTTAGACCCAATCAATCAACAAAGAAAAAAGAATGAATGATTTGATTGACTGAACGAACAACTGAATGAACGAATGACTGCACTAACAATCACTAAAATTACTTATTTTCAAATCAACTAAGAAAAAGAATGATTTGATTGACTGAACGAACAACTGAATGAACGAATTACTGCATTAACAATCACTAAAATGCCTTATTTTCAAATCAACTAAGAAAAAAGAATGATTTGATTGACTGATCGAACTGAATGAAGGAATGACTGCACTAACAATCACTAAAATTACTTATTTTCAAATCAACTAAGAAAAAAGAATGATTTGATTGACTGAATGAACAAATGAATGAACGAATGACTGCACTAACAATCACTAAAATTCCTTATTTTCAAATCAACTAAGAAAAAAGAATGATTTGATTGACTGATCGAACTGAATGAATGAACGAATGACTGCACTAACAATCTTCTCCTTCTGGCTACTGTACTCTCCCGCGCCATGGATCAGAAGTATCAGATGGTCGATTTTCGCTGGCTGGTCCCGGGCCACGCGGATCTTTGGCGGGTTGCGGTATACGCGCTTGCCGAAGGTGAACAACTGGGATGGGATGGGATAGGATAGGAATTAAGGAACATAGAACTGGTGACTGTGAAGTTGTATGTTTTGAACTTAGAAAATAATGGTTTCTTAGATTTACGCGAATGTTACACATTGAAATAAACTAGTTAACATTTTAATTTATTAATTGAAAATTAAGGGTAGTTAAATTGTAACAGTCACTGAGCGGATGACTAATACCTCAGTACGCCCCGTGATCACGAAAACTGTAAAGTAATCGAAACGTCGGGAAGTTAAAAAATGTAAAAATTAAACCAAATCGCGATAAAATCCGTAAAAAATAGTTTTATTTCAATGACTTAGAAAATACTTTCTTATTTCTTTTTTCTCTTTATACATAAGATAAATTGATCACGATCTATGTATTGCTTCAGAACTTGGTAAATGTGTTGTACTGTACTGTATTAGCCCATACACGTCCCACTGCAGGGCACGAGCCTCCTCTATAATCGAGAGTACGATTGAGAGGGGTTAGTACAGTCCACCACGCTGGCCTAGTGCGGGCGGACTTTACATACCATAGAAATTATTACAAATCGCTATGGTATGCAAACCTCACGATGTTCTTCACCGTTACAGTGCGTGGTGATTGACTATCAAAACACATGACTCCAAAAACTCAGAGGTGTGCCCTGGGATTTGTTCCCGCGACCCTGAATATGTAGGCAGCCGCGTCTGGTCCGTTACCAACAGGCCACCATGCACTCATTTATACAGGGTATATCAAGACCGCGACGGAAAACGAAGCCAAGTGGTATTTTTTGTGTCTTCAGACACAATGAAACAAAAAAATTCGCATTTTTGTAATTTATACTTATCGTCGTATTTGGGTGATAAATAAATAGTTTACCTGAAATAATAATGTACACCTCTTTATTTTTAAACACGCAATGGTACGTAAGGATTTAAATTAGTATTTTCGCAAAAGCCAGGCATTTACCACCCAAACATGATATAAAAAAATTGCAACAAAAAATCTATCACATTTTTTGCGAATTTTTTTGTTACTTTGTGTCTGTAACCACTGAAACTACCACCTGGCTTCGTTTTCGGTCGCAGTCTTGACATACCCGGTATAATAATGTTATACTCACTGGAGGAGCACTGAATGCATCTGCCGAGCCACCGTGCAGGAAGTGTACCATCACACTGGGCCCGTGCATCACGACCAGCTCACTATTGGGCAGTAACAACCTCCTGTGCCACTCTCCTGTCGTTATTCCATGGTGGTACTCCTCCTGGAGACAAATGTATTATTTTTAAACTGGTGGTCATGTGTGAGAGGCCGCCTGGGTAGGTACCACAATGTCTATTTCTCTGTAAATGTAAATGCACTGTTGTGTTCCGGTTTGAAGGACATCAATACACCTTATATGTATTATGCTTCCACCAACCAAATATTCTATCTACCCGTAAATTAATATTCTTTATCATACCTCCAATTTCTCAGCAACTGCTTCCGAATAGGGTACATATCTAGCATCAGTGGGGCCTTTGTAGAACCAGCTACATCTGTAAAAGAAATAAATACACCCAACAGTCACATACATAGTCCTGACCCCACACTAAGATCGAGTCTTGTGTCGTATCAGAAACTACGAGAGACTTCGGTATCTATAGACAGTAATTCTTCACACACAGATTTTTTTTGTTCGTTTAAACGCGGTCATCTCAGGAACTGCTGTTTTGAATTGAAAAAGAGAATGCCCATTTTACTATGAAACTTGGTATCGGTGCGAAGATTTTTGTCCCTCGATGAAACCTACTATTTTGTGTAGGGAAGAATATATATTTACAATAAAAATGAACATAATTGCGACCCAGGCCCGGAGCTCTTTGAGAAATGAACTTGAAGTCCAGTCACTCTGGTAGCCCCATTTGTAGTAATGGCTGAAGTATCGTAAAATGTGATGATAATTACTTTATTTTATAAAAAACTGTCACCCGGGATAAAACAGGAAAACGTTTAAGAACAAACCATAAAAAAATAGTTAATTATAAGCAGTATCGGTATCGGGGTCAACGATATTTATTACCGATACCATGAATGGGCATTCTACTTTCTTTTGGTGTTGGATAGTCCATTTATCGAGAAAGGCTATAAGGTATACAGGGTATATCAAGACTGCGACCGAAAACGAAGCCAGGTGGTAGTATTAGTGACTTCAGACACAATGCAACTAAAATTTCGCAAAAAAACATTGGTAATTTTTATGTATCGTCGTATTTGGGTGATAAACACATAGTTTTCCTAAAATAATGATAAACACCTTTTTAGTTTTTAAGACGCAATGGTACTTTAGGGTTTAAATTACTATTTTCGCAATAGCTAGGTATTAACTAATCAAACACAACGATTTGTAAAAAATTGCAAAAAATATCTGTCGCTTATTATGCGAAATTTTTATATGCATTGTGTGTCTAACCACTAAAACTATCACCTGGCTTCGTTTTCGGTCACAGTCTTGATATACCCGGTATAACATCACGCTATGACCAAAAGGAGCGAAGCATTAATGATGAACATACAAACTGTTTCACCGTCAAAAATATCTGCACCGTGGGCAAGCCGGGCCGCTTGTCTAAAATAATCACCAGCATCTGACCACTCACCTGCTAACATTGGTGGGTTTCTCGGTCCAGTAGACAGCTGTCCTGGTTCGTTTCACCACGTTGACGTCATATCTACCACCGTCTGTGGCCACCACCGTGTTCTCGTTCAGATCCGCTGGAAGGGAATAATAGCTGTACTGTATTAACGCTTCACTGCCTCGGTGGCGTAGTTGTACGGTGCGATTACAAAGAAAAGAATTATTCAAGGTTTTCCAAAGGAATTTAAAAAGCATCGACGATATCAATTTTGACTTCTAGTTAATGGTAGACAGAATATAGAGAAAACAAAGGCATGTTACATATAATACCAATATAATTATTAATGTTTGTGTATTTATATGTTTAATTACTATGATTTGGTTTTAACTCTTCATTTTTTTTAAATCCATACATCTCTTTCTTTTAAATCCATCCCATGGTTAAGTCTGTAAACCATTACCTCGAGCGATAAGACAGCCATTTGTGCTTTTTTTGTTATTGTTTCTGTATAGTGTTTTTGTGTATATTTGTGTACAATAAATGTTTAAATACATAAATAAGTGGTGTAATAATACTGGTGGTAGGTCTCTCATATGTGAGAGGCCGCCTGGGTAGGTACCACTGCAATGTCTATTTCTCCCGCCAAACAGCAGTGTAAATGCGCTGTTGCGTTCCGGTTTGAAGGACATTGTAGCCAGAGTAACTACTGGACATATTGAGAATTAACATCTTATGTCTCAGGATGGCGAGCGCAGTGGAATTCCAAGCATTGCCTTGTAATTCATGGTGTTGTTTGGTTTCGCTACTGTCCATGAGCGGTCGTATCGCTTACCATCAGGCGAATGGCATGCTCGTCTCGCCATTCATTGCAATAAAAAAAAAATATATAAGAAAATTTGTACTCACGACTGTTGAAGGCGTCTTCCAAAGCCCTAGAGTCGGTGATGGAGAATCCCCTCCATATGGACTTGTCGTCCACATCCACGCTGTAGAACCAGTGGAACTTCACCTGGGCGTACTCTGATGAGGAGCGGTTCTGAAATGTTTGATTTATTTATACATCTATACCAATATACAGGGTATATCAAGACTGCAACCTGTGAAGCCAAGTGGTAGTGTTAGTGACTTCAGACATAATGCAATTAAAAATTACGCATGAAAAAATTACACTTTTTTTGTAATTTCTTACTGATTGTCGTATTGGGGTGAAAAATACATAGTTTTCCTGAAGTAATATGAACACCTTTTTATTATTGGATGATACGAAAGTTTTTAATTTATATTTTCGCAAAAACTAGGTATTTACCACCCAAACACGATATTTAAAAAAGTGCAAATAAAACTGTCAATTTTATTGCAAAATTTTTAGTTGCATTGTGTCTGTAACCACTAAAACTACCACCTGTATTCGTTTTCTTTCGCAGTCTTGATATACCCGGTATAAAACATGGGTGTCTAGTAGCCTAGTAGTCCTCTACCTACCCCTTTTGGAAAAAGGCGTTAAGTATATTTGGTTGCGATCAAGAAAGTCTTAGAAGACCATTGTAAAGAACAACCTTCAAATCCGTCACGTCTTGATTTTGTTTTCAGTTTTGGTTTAATAATTGTCTGAATATGAATGTCAATAGGAAGCGAGCTGTGACGAAATAATACGAGTATGTCCAAACCATAACAAATGTTTGAATGGTAAGAATATATTTACTGCCAGCTTAGTATGTGAAAAATCTATCGTATTTTGTGAAACATGATACAAGACTTTTCTAAGTTTTGTGTTTTAATACGTGCATGATTATACATACATACAAAATATGTATTCATCTTGGCGCGAATCAAAAGGTTCTCTAATTCATTTTTCTGCTGCACAGTCAAGCTGTGGAATGGTTTGCCATCACACATATTCCCACCTTTATAATCCTGGGTCCTTCCGCCGTAGCGTGAACAGGCATCTCAGCGGGCCAGCATGATTGTATCGAATGGTATATGACTACCGTCTGATAACATTCGTTTTATAGTACTAAACATCGTAACTCATAAAAATATACATAGAAAAACTAAACACTAAACAATATTATTTAATATAGTATTACTTGTGAGATAAATTGTGTTTTCATGCGATGGCCAAGTCAATCTATTTTATTTAAAACATATTTTTTTTATTATTGATATGGTCACTATAAGATGTTGTTAGGTTAGCTAATTACGTAACTTTGACAGCCTCCGTGGCGCAGTTGGTTAGACGCCGCCTGTGAAACGAGAGGCCGCGGGTTCGATTCCCGCACCGAAACAAATATTTGTGTGATCCATAGGTATTAGTTTCGGGTCTGGGTGTTTGTGAGACCGAAAAGTCTCTCGTAGTTTCTGATACCCACGACACAAGACTGGATCTTAGTGTGTGGTCAGGACTATGTATGTGACTGTTGGGTGTATTTATTTATTATTTATTTTAACTTAAGACAGAAGGTCTCTTAAGCAGAGATTGAATAAATTAACTAACTTGGTATTACATCTAACAACTATACGGTACAAGAAATGAGTTGCGAGACTTTTTTTTAACAAGTATTGTTTTTGATGGCGTTATTATTATCACGTGTACGATTGATATACATAGTGTATGATAATCACAGTACATCGATAATGTAGAATAAACTTATTTTCTTTAGCTTAAAGCTTATTTTTGATGAGCATAAGCAAGTTTGCTAGGTGTACCAAGAACGTAATAGCTATTGTGAAATTGTGACTTAATAATGTTTTTTTAGCACAATTATCGACAGCTTGTATAAATGAATCCTTAATTTAATCAAATTTTCTTTCTCATAAACGCATACAATACTTAATAGATAATTTAAAACAAAACTTTTTAAATTACTTAAAATCTGTAAAATATATACCTCATGAGTGACAGTGACTCCATCTTTAGTTTCATCTTGAAGTCCATAGTCGTTTAAATCCAAGCTGACAGATCTTCTCGGTTCCTTACTTGAATCCATAGCTTCACAGTCCCTTTTACCCTCAGTATTATCATTCACCAATTGCCTAACTTTATATTTAACATCAACAATATTAACTAAAGTGTTTTTAAAACAAAATTCGCAGTCAATCAAGGAATTAACATCATCGGTTTGGTTAACGTTTTTCTCTTTAAATGGGTTACTTTTATCCTCCGCAATTTTATCGTATTCTACAGTAAAATAGTTTACCGTTCTAACTATTTGCTCTCGTGTTACGACTATGTTTTGAACTGAAGTTAAATCGCGCATAACGTCTAAAGCTGCTAGTCTGTCATCGGGTATGTTTCTATCTATATAATGGTTTTGTCCCTGGCTTAACTCAAAAAAAGACTTGTGTGTTTTTGTGTTATCGATTTCAGTTTTTTGGTTCGAATCAAAGAATGACTTGTTTTCTTTGGGCGATGAGAAATAGCTCGCTAGTCTGTTAAAGCTTTCCGGAGCCTCGATTTCACTAGGTTCGCTAGAGAAGAAGTTTATTGGATCTGGTAATGGTTTAACCGGTTCGTTTGAACTTTTATCAGGAGTGTTATCTTTTTCAGGTTTGATTTCGGGTGAAATAGGTATTGGGCTGTTAGAATCTTCTACTAGACTGACTAAGTTAGATTTTATATCGAAGCCAACTTCTGTGGGTTCTGAAGAGCTGCTAATGTAAGTGGTTGTTACGGAATGAGGTGTCTGTGTAGACGTTTCTGGAACGTAATGTATATCTCTTTGTATAATACGGTCTAGTTCTGCGTTGTCTTGAAGGGATATCCCACTCATTCTTCTACGATATTCTTCTTCAAACCCTGGTGGTATCCTCATAGGAATGTTGGGAGATCCAAATTGAAAACTGCTTGACGGAGAGCTAAGAGAATTTCTGTAATGTGTCTCAGCGGCATAGTTGCCCGTATCGAAGTAAGAGGCTATTGAGATAGCAGGACTGTTCTTAGGTTTCAGATCAAACATGGATTTTTTATCGAAAACATCGTGCATTTGGTCAGTTTCAACATTAATCTCTTCCATTTTCTTGAATCTCTCAACGCGGTTTGTGAACGAATCTATTTCAGAAATAGGATCTTCTGATTTCTCCCTTTCTTTGTATTCAATTTTGTCGTCGTCAGTCTCAGATGGTTCGATAACAAATTCTTCGTAAATCGGAAAATCTTTTTTAGCGTCCTGTTCTATTGAGTGAACGTCCAACCCACCAGTTTCATCTGACTTTGTATCATCTTCGGCCGGCGGTGCAGACGGTATAGAGACTTGCCTTGACAGCATATCTTCATGCGAATTCTTAAACTCAGCTTTTATCTCATCACTTGCATTATTTGGGACATTGTCGAAGAAAAGAGAATTATTTCCAAAAAATCCGATGGAATTTGGATCAAGCTTGAATGTGTAGTCATGCTCAGATAACGCTTTCTCAGGATAGGTTTCTGTATCACACCATCCGTAGTTCCTAGGGTTTACATCTTTCATATCATCTTCCAATAATTCTGTCACTGATTGTACATTAATAGTATCTATAGTTTCTTCGGTAATATGAGTTATTTCAGCGCATTGAGACGTGTCAAAATCATTTCTGATTTCCACAATATCTGATTCAGTTAGAGGGACTTCCACTGGGTTAGATAACTGTATAGGAGATGTTATGTTCTCTATAAGTTGTGTAGTCAAGTCTTCGGAGTCTTTTTCTTCGTGTTTGGTAACTTCACGACAAGTTTCACATATGCTTAGTTCAGTAACAGCTTCCTCTTGTTCTTTTGCTGTTGTAGTATCATCAAAAAAACTCTTAATACCATCTTTTGGCGCATCAAACAAAGACACATTTTGTATGTCCGTCGCCAAATCTGCAATATTTTTATTCATATCTCTATTCGCTTCTAACAAATCTTTATTTAGATTTTCCTTTTCACTTTTTTTCGGAATGTTTTCGTAAAACGTTATGCTTACTCTCCTTTCGGCGAAGTTATCTTTAGGCGCTTCGAAAATCGATGTTTTTGTGTCATTTTTTGAGTCTTTTGCTTTATCTGCTATGATTGTCGAAAGGCCGAATAGTGGGACAGATGAGACAGCTACGATGGGTATCGCATCAGTGATCAAAGATTCTAGGAGATTAGTCTCACGTATTTGAATATCTGGAGTTACTTTTTCGCCCAGACTGCTAAATATTTCGGGTAAACTTGGTTGTGGTGGGATATTTGAGAATGGTATTGGGTTACGCTCAACTGGTTCGGTAAATATTGGTCTAATATCTTCTGGTTTTGGCTTAAACGGGTCTATTGGTTTGACTGTTGCTTTATTTTCAAAGGCAGAATCATCGCCTATTATTGAGTTGAGTACTTCATCGAAAACCCTGTCTTCTCCTCCATCATTTGTTGTGTCTTTAAATGTAAAATCAGAAAACGGTTTATTAATTTCAGCTTTATCCCCAGTAGCGTATTGTAGGTCAATCTTTGAATTAGTATCTTCTTTTTTCGAATTATCAGCCACAAACGCGTTATCAAAAAAGTTTTTAGCAGCCAAATCCGATATACTTGTTATATTTTGATATGATTTCATTATTTCCGCTGGAACATTTGATGTAAATTCTGGAGAATCTTTTCGAATGGGTTCTTTAATTTTCATCGAATCATCTATTATATTTTCAAAGTGAATTTTGTTAATAGTCTTTGCATCTATGTTAATATCTTTTTCTTCAAATAATTTTGTTGTAGCAGGAATCGGTTGTGTATCAGTTTTCGGTGGTTGGATAGCTTCAATCCCAGATTGAACTGTAGTGGAATAATAATTAGGATTATAGACGTTCGAAATGGTATTGGTTTGCGGTTCACTATAGTATGAATGTGGTTGATAATATTGGCTATTCTGTCCGAAATAACTTGTGGTTTGATTATTATAATCGTATTGGCCAAAGCTTCCAGTTTGTTCTACGGTCGGCACGAATATCTCAAAATTGCTTTGACTTGTATATTGATTACTCTGATGCTCAAAAGGCTTAATTTCCTGTGCAGGGTTATCTTCCACTTTAGGCTCATTGTACGTTGGATCGAAAAATGTAGTCACAGTATTCTGAATCTTATTGATGTCAATCGCACTGAGCTTCGATTTGAGCGAACCGATTAGGCCAAACGTTTTTGATTCTTGTTTTTGGGGTACATTTTCATACATTTCTGTGGTGGGTCTGCTGAGATCGAAGGTGGTATTATAATCAGCTTCGGTATACTTCGGCTTACTAATATCAAATGGTGTATCAGCTGTAGCCTCAATTGTTGGCTCAACTATTGGGAATGTTGGTAGAGTATTCGATTGTTCAGAGGCGAATATTGTGCCCTGAAATCCTGTGTCTACTGGAGGCATTACAGGTTTAACATTATTACTTATAGCACCTACTCCTTCTATAGGTCCTGAGTAATATTGAGGTCGCTTTTTAGTCATTCTGTAGTTAGACGCTCCTGTTGCTTTTGGTGGTTCTTGTAAAGGTTTGGGTGGTTCTATAGGTAAATTGCGCTCTGTGTTTTTAACCGTCTGTTTATCATAATCACCTTGAACAGGATAAAAGAATGTGGGCATGAAATCTGATGTCGGTGCAGTTGGTTGGTTTGCTATTGGATCAAACATTGAAGGGACTGTTTCTTGCGCTGTTTTTGTGGAGTACATTGGTATTGCTGGCTCAGCTGATTGTATAGATTCTGTAGAAGTAAGTGTAGATGATGATCCAACATTTGTAGCTGCCGAAATTGAAGTTCCTGATGAAACTTGTGGGACCAGTGGTGGTGGGTTAATTGAATAAGATGATGACGCAAACATTGGTATAAAGTTTGATGATTCTGCTTGTGTAGGCGGTTTGGTTACATCTTGAGATTTGTATGTATTGGAATCCGACGTTGGGGCCAAATTTTCCGACGTACTATATTCTGAAGGTTTCGCTTGAGATGCACTTGAAGATGAAGTTAGATCTAATTCAGAATACTTTGGAACCAACATCGAAAGTGGTGTATTAGACTCCAAAGTTTGAGCTGTATCAGTTTGTGGTAAATTTGAAGCTAACGTCTCCGCTTGTGCGTTGGAATTTGTGTCATCGAAATTAGGTACGAATATGTTTTCCACTACATTTGGGACAGCTTGAGGTCTCATTACAGATTGATTGGCTGATATACGCCGAGCTACTGAGGGTGGTAACACACCCCTTGCTGCAGGTTGCCTATCTCTCCTATTAGAAAACATTGGTGGAGGTGGAATGACTGGCGGACTTGGTTCTCTAGGTGGCAAAAACGGTTCCGGATCGTTTGGCAATACAAAACCTTCCCTAGGGTACATATCATAAGGTCCACATTGCGTGTAAAAATTCGATTGTAGCATCTGCGCTGGTTTATACTCATCCCTAACAGCGAACAAATCTGGTACGTATTCTTTAGATTTCTCTTCAATTAGCTTCGGATTAACTTGAAAGGGGTAGTTATGTACGTTCGGAAAAGGCACACCTTGCTCGAATATATAACGATAATCTTCTGGATTCGCAACATTACCTATAGTTGAATTTTTATTGATAACTATTTCGTTAGCTCTCGCGCCTTGTGGTGTAGGGACTCTGGCTTGTGGTTCATTACTTTGTTGTGGTAAATTATTTTGATTATCTGGATTATTTTGATTGTGGTCATTTTGGTTATCGATTTGAGCGTGGTTTGGCGGGGCGTTGGAGCATGATGGTACAGCGGGGTCGAAAGGTATTGGCGCAGCGTTGCCGCAGCTTAGGCCTGGTATTTGCGCGTATTTCTTTTTAGACGTTATTCGGAAATTTCCTCCACCTGAAACAAAAGAAAAATTATACAGATATTTCAAGAATTTAAACAGTTTATTTCTCATAGTAGGCTATATAAAAAAGTAAGAGATGTTTCTTATTTTAAAGAAATAGTGTGATGTTAAGATATGTAATAACTACTAGTATATTTGAAATTCGACACCTGAAATAGGTTTTAAAACTGTCTATGACTAAGTCTGTAAGCCTTTAATCATATCACGTATTCCCAATCGATCTAGTTACAAAATACAGAACCAAACCCTTCAATCTATACTTATATTATAAAGAGGAAAGATTTGATTGTTTGTTTGCATTGAATAGGCTCCGAAACTACTGAATCGATTTGAAAAATTCTTTCACTGTTGGGAAGCTACACTATCCCCTGATGACATGGGCTATATTGCATTTTCAAAAAAAATTTGGGACCCTTGCTAAAACTCCAATAATGTTACCCAGGGTGAAAAAAATTACCTAAAATATTCTTTACATCACGTGCGCTGCAAAAAGAATAATATGTTGTTGATGTGGACTGGACTCAAAAACTATTTGCACCCGGGCGAAGCCGGGCCGAGCCGCTAGTTTTAAATAATCAGATAAATTGATCAATTTTCTATCCCATTAAAAGCTGCAACCACTTACGTCGGTGCAGCTTTCTAATATTATACGTTAATAGAATAAATATCGCAGGAACTAATTAGAAGAGAAAACTGTAGCAGCCAGTTACAGCCAACTGAGTTACAAGATTACAACTAGTTTGATAACATTCTAACCGTAAGTACTAACTTTTAAAATAGGGTAGGCAGAGGTGCTACGAGAACTCCCATTCGCCTTGTGTGTTCCGTCCCATGTGATAGGGAGCGAGCCTACTGCCATATCGAGCACAAATTCAAAGTATTCGTTTGGGGTCTGGGTGTTTGTGAGAGCGAAAAGTCTTTCTTAGTTTCTGATAAAACACAAGGCTCGATCTTAGTGTGGGGTCAGGACTATGTACTTGACTGCTGGGTGTGTTTCCCTACGCAATCAAAAATTACAAATATTTTCCCGACCTGAACAACAAATACAATACAAGTGCTTGGTGGCCTGTTGGTAAATGGACTAGACGCGACTGCCAACATGTTCACGGCGGTCGCGGGTTCAAATCATGAATAGTCGTGAGTATTGATAGTCAATGACCATGCATTATAACGGTGAAGGAAAACATCGTGAGGAAACCTTCATACCATAGCGATTTAAAATAATTTCTCTGGTATGGACTATATCTAACCCCTCTCAATCGTACTCTCGATTGTAGAGGAGGTTCGTGCCCTGCAGTGGGACGTATATGGGCTGATATAGATAGAACAACAATTCCAAGACCAAAAGACCAACAATCATTAATTAAAATACGATACTCACCACCAATAGGAGGTTCCTTAGGAGGCGGTCCGACGTTCATCTCCTGGGCCACCCAGGGCGCCTCGACCTTGGGCTCCTCAGGCCTCTCCTTGCTCTTCAAACTGAGCATATTTGAGAACGAACTGAAGACAGCACTGGCTACATGAGGCAGTACATTGGGGAGTTGAGAAAAATTCTGCGCTATATCAGCAGTGAGGCTCTGCTGCTCCACTTCTGGGTTTAAATTAACTTCTTCTAGGTCTTCTGGCGGTCCCAGGTTCGAGTTCGGGTCGGGCGTGTGCGTGATTGGGGCGCTGACGTACCGCGTGCCTTGGAGCCGGGCGAAATACTCGTTGACATCGAAATCGTCGTCTTTGGGGGGGTCATTTTTGTTGGGGTCTGGATCGGTAGCCAGCGTGGGGGGTGGTTGTTCTGAAATAGAAGGAAATTTCGTTAATAAAATATAGTGCAGTTCTTAACGATCATTCACAGCTTTAGGGGACCCAATGTTGGATACAAGGCTCTCTCATAATATGCTAATTTTGTCGACGTTTGCGAGTCCCACCCAGGTTCGATTTTTTTTAATGCGATGAATGGCAAGACGATCATGCCATTCGCCTTCACGATACGACCGCTCATGGACAGTAGCAAAATCAAACAACACCATGAACTACCAAGCAATGCTTGGCATTCCACTGCGCTCGCCATCCTGAGATATAAAATGTTAAGTCTCAATATGTCCAGTAGCTACTCTGACTTCAATATCCTTCAAACCGGAACACAACAGTGCATTTACACTGCTGTTTGTTGGAGAAATAGATATTGCGGTGGTACCTACCCAGGCGGCCTCTCTCATATGAAAGACGAGCCATCAGTAAAAAGCAGCATTGTACATTACTTTTCTTATTAAATAATGTATCATATTACTACAAATACAAATACAACTCGATTCAATAAAACTACGCGCTCAATATGGTTTTGAACCTTGAACCTCTCACGCGGGCGCGATAACAACTGAGAAATAATTACCCGGCCTTACGGTAGCGCATGCCCTTTGTGCGGGGTCAAGACCATCCGTAAACCTTCTAATAACTTATACATTGTTGTAAATATGTATATATGTACTAGCTTTTGCCCGCAAACTTCGTCTGCGTGATTAACTATATTTGAACTTAACTTTATTTGTAATTTCCCAACCCGTCCCGTTATATCCCACCCGTCTCGTCTCATTCTCACTAATTGAATGTAATCCAGTCCAATCCCACCATTTTGAGTATTAAAAAGTAACAAATCTATCGGAATTCCTTCCTCATCCCAAGGGAACACAAATTTTTCGGGATAATAATTAGCCTAAGTGTTAATCCAGGGTGTCAGCTACCTCCATACCAAATTTCATTGGAATCCGTTAAGCCGTTTCTGAGTTCATCGCGCACAACCGCACAGACAAACAGACAGAAATACTAAAAATCATACTCCACAAAATAAAAAAATCCCACAGAGTTAGTTCAGAGCAAATGATAAGTTTACCGGTGGTAGGTCTCTCATTTATTTCATAGCCGCCTAACTAGTTCCGCCTGGGTAAGTACCACCAAAATGTGTATTTCCCGCCAAACAGCAGTGTAAATGCATTGTTGTGGTCCGGTTTGAAGGACATTGTAGCCAGAGTAATTACATAATGAGACTTAACATCTTATGTTTTAGGATGGCGAGCGCAGTGGAATGCCAAGCATTGCTTGGGTATTGTTTGGTTTTGCTACTGTCCATGAGCGGTCGTATCGCTTACCATCACGCGAATGGCATGCTCGTCTCGCCATTCATCACTATAAAATAAAATAAAATAAAACGTAGGATAAAAATAGTCTTAATCAATACAGTTTATTTCTTAAAATGTGTTTTACACATTGAGGTATTATACAAAAAAAGGGACATAGCTAATAAAATGCATATTAAAGTGTAGTACATGTACAGCTATATCTGTCTCTGTCACTCGTACCCCGTACTATGTTCCGTCTCGCTCGTGTTGCGTTCGGTACAAACGCCGCACGGATTTTGTTCGCGATGTCGGCTCTGTACCTAAATGGTTTGATGTTTATCATAAGACCATAGTTGACGGTGACCATGCCCCATACCAGGGTCAGGGTTTGATTCTCGTTTACCTCACGCTTATAAATATTGCGTAAATGTAAGCGCGTGTTGGCCTGTTGGCAATGGACAGTGAACGCGGTTGCCGATATTGTGTCCGGTTCGAATCCTACAATTTACCTGACTTTCCGGATTTATGTGTGTAATGTGTATTGATAGTCAATCACCACGCACTTTTACGGTGAAGGAAACACCGTGAGGAAACCTGCATATCATTGAATTTTTGAAGAATTTCTGTGGATCCAACAACCCGAACTAGGCCAGCGTGGTGGACTGTACTAACCCCTCTCAATCGTACTCTCGATTGTAGAGGAGGTATAAAGTTTAATCTGTATCTGTATCAGCCCAAATATTTCCCATTGCAGGGCACGGGCCTCCTCTACAATTGAGAGTACGATTGAGAGTGGTTACGCCACATAGGCCGCTACGCTTGCGGTTATGGTATGCAAGTTTCTTCACGATATTTTCCTTCACCGATATAGTGAGTGGTGATTGACTATCAATACACATTATACACATAATTCCGAAAAGTCAGAGGTGTGCCCTGGGATTTGAACCCGCGACCAATGTGAAGTAAGTTGGTAGTCGCATCTGGTCCGTTACCAACAGGCACTTTAATAAATAAGTAAATAATAATGTCTGTTCTAAATCGTATATACACACGTTGAACCCATAAAAAAATGTCGTGTTTACCATTTTCGTGTAGAATTATCCGGACGTATAAGTAAAGGAGAATGCCCATTCATGGTATCGGTAAAACATATCGTTGACCCCGATACCGATACTGCTTAAATTACATTGTAGCATTTTTTATGGTTTGTCCTTAAACGTTTTCCTGTTTTATCCCGGGCGACAGATTTTTATAAAATAAAGTAATTATCGTCACATTTTAAGATACGTCAGCCATTACTACAAATGGGGCTACCAGAGTGACTGGACTTAAGTTGATTTCTCCACGAACTCCTGGCCTGAGTTGCAATTCTGTTTATTTTTATTGAAAAAATATATTTTTCCCTACACAAAAAGTAGGTTACATCGAGGGACCAAAATCTTCGTAGCGATACCAAGTTTCATAGTAAAACGGGCATTCTCATTTTACAATAAAAATATGCAAATATGTTGTTTTCGTCAATTTCAACAATATAATTATGTATGTACGTTGTTTTGGTTCATTTCCACACCACTTCATGCTTTCAAAACAACCTTATTGTTATTACAATAAAGTTGATTTTTGACCAATTTAAATTTTAAAATATTAATATTTCGAGGTTATATTTTAAATTATTCCGCACGTGAATTTAACTATTATTAAAATGTTATAGCATTAAGGAAATACTCGAACGGTAAAAATACACGAACTCAATGCGATTGTTAATTTTCGTTTTCTCGGAAACGCAATTTTGTTCCTAGTTTTGTTTTTGTAGAGCATATATTAACAACTAGCGGCACGGCCCGGCTTCGCCCGGGTGCAGATAGTTTTTGAGTCCAGTCGACATCAACAACATATTATAGTTTTCGCAGCGCACGCGATGTAAACAATATTTTAGGTAATTCTTTACACCTCGGGTTACATTATTGGAGTTTTAGTAAATATCCCTATTATTTTGAAAATATAATATAGCCTATGTCACTCGGGGATAGTGTAGCTTCCCAACAGTGAAAGGTTTTTTAAAATCGGTTCAGTAGTTACGGAGCCTATTCAATACAGACACAATGCAATTAAAATTAGCGCGTGTTGATTGACTATTGACACACATGACTCCGAAAAGCCAGAGGTGTAGAATTTGAACCCGCGACCACCGTGTACATATTAGCAGTCGCGCCTGGTCCGTTTACCAACAGGCCACCACGCCCTGGCGTGTGTATTTATGATATAATTCACTCGGTATTCATCATCATCAGCCCGTTGCAGTCCACTGCTGGACATAGGCCTCTCCCATGGTACGCCACAGAGCCCGGTCTGCTGCTTTACACATCCAGTCGCTGCTTCCTCTTGTGCAAGTCGTCCGGGCATCTGGCCAGAGGACGTCCCACGCTACGTTTTCCAAGACGCAGTCTCCACTCCAGAACACGCTTACTCCAGCGGTTATCTGTTCTGCGACATATGTATACATATACATGTGTCGACATATACTCGGTATTCGTTACGATTTAATAAGAGACTGTAGTTAACGCTAGTAAAGCTAGTACTGTATGGCACGAAAGTGTAAATAATAATTTAATTATCGATTATTCTGTATAACTGGTGGTAGGTCTCATATGTGAGAGGCCGCCTGGGTAGGCACCACCGCAATGTCTATTACTCCAACAAACAGCAGTGTAAATGCACTGTTGTGTTCCGGTTTGAAGGACATTGTAGAGTAACTACTGGTCATAATGACACTTATAATATTATCTAGGATGGCGAGCGCAGTGGAATGGCAAGCATTGCTTTGTAATTCATGGTGTTGTTTGGTTTTGCTACTGTCCATGAGCGGTCGAATAGCTTACCATCAGGCGAATGACATGGTCCTCATTCATCGCAATAAAAAATGTAGTTTACAAGATATTCTGTCCTCACCATCAACTTGTGTTTCTGATACACAATACAAGACTTTATCTTAGTGTGGGGTCACTATATATATATATATACTATTCACTAAATGTGAATGTTGGGTGTATTTATTTCATCTTATCTTTTTCTAATGTAAGTGCAGTATCTTAGTGTGGGGTCAGGACCATGTATGTGATTATTGCGTGTATTTTTTGAAGTCATACTTCTTGCGTGTTTGGAAAAACATATGAGAGTAAAATTTTTACGATGTCTACGCAAACTGACGGCCAAAAAGCGACATGATGAAGTCATTTATGTTGGTAACAAGAACGGTTGAAGTTGGTCAAGATATTTTTGTTCTGAGCAGGTAACTTTCTTTTGGCAATATAAATATAAATGGCCTTTTTCATAGACAATTTTAAAACCCATTTTAGCTATCAAATGTTTTGTCTTCTTCGTTCAAACTGAATTCAAAAGTTTTCGAAGGGGACAAAACATTCGACTATTAAAGAAGGTTTTAAAACTGTCTATGAATAAGGCCGAAAGTATAGAGAATTTTTCATCAAGTTTGTTGTATTTGACAGCCTCCGTGGCGCAGTTGGTTAGACGCCGCCTGTGAAACGAGAGGCCGCGGGTTCGATCCCCGCGCCGAAACAAATATTTGTGTGATCCACAGGTATTTGTGAGACCTGGTTTCGGGTCTGGGTGTTTGTGAGACCGAAAAGTCTCTCGTAGTTTCTGATACCCACGACACAAGACTCGATCTTAGTGTGGGATCAGGACTATGTATGTGACTGTTGGGTGTATTTATTTATTTATTTATTTTATTTATTTATATTTATTAAATGTATTTCGCTCTCGCCAGTCCTTATGAGTTATCATCCAGTTAGCCTTAGAAAGTGGCGCACGCGCCTACCAGCATATAATGGCGACGTTTCACTCCACGAATAATTTGCTTGGCTGATCTACAAGATCCGCGCGGAACTGGCTTTCCTACGCACCTGGGTAACTTCCTTGTTGAGGTACACTAGAGTCTTATGTCTTATAACAAACAACGAGAAACTTTACTTGCAAACACCCAAATCTGAGATGAATACTTGTGCATCACACTCGTCTGTGTTTGTTTCACAACCGACGTTTAACCAAGCAGCCAGAGAAGCTGTCAAGAGCAATGTAACATCATTATCATCATCATCAGCCCGTTGGAGTCCACTGCTGGACGTACGCCACAGAGCCCGGTCTGCTGCTCTACGCATCCAGTCGCTGCCGGCCCTCTTGTGCAAGTCATCACGCCATCTCGCCAGATGACATCACACGCTATGTTTGCCAGTGTAAAATAAGAAGTAGCAATACTTCTTGTCCTTCAAACCGGGTCGGGCAAATTGATAATGGATTTTTCTATTCATTATCAATTTGCCTTTTGCCATTCAGCCTGGAGTTAGGAATTGGTGTCCGATATGGCGATAGGCTCGCCCCCTATCACATCGTGGGACGGAACACAAGGCGAAATGTGGGCGTCCTGGTGGGGCCTCTGCCTACCATTTCGGGGATAAAGGCGTGAGTTTATGTACGTATATCCTTAGAAAACTATCAAAAGGCTTTTGATGGTTCTTTCAACTTGTCATACACATTGAAGATGATATCTTCTAAATTATCTACGATAGCAACTTCATAATAGCTGATAGAGTGATGCCTATATAAGAGGCATAAGGAGACACACTTTCAGCTTTTATAAAATGATTAAGGTCTGGCACTCACAGACTCTAGGTTTTATAGCGATTTAAAAAGATTTTCTATATGTGAAGTCCAGCAACCCGCACTAGACCGCTTGGTGGCCTAACCGCTCTCAATAGAACTCCTGGTTGTAAAGTCGCAGTCCTAAACGAATATCCGCTGATAAAGTACAGTAACAAATGACTATTAAACTAATATTTACAGCCGAAGTCACGTGCTATAAGTTATAACTAACCAGTAACTGCCTCGGTGGCGTAGTGGTATTACGGTACGGTTACAAAGCTGAGGTCTCGGGTTCGAGTCCCGGGTCGGGCAAAGTGATATTGGATTTTTCTATTCATTATCAGCCCTAGTCAGGAATTTGTGCCCGACATGGCGATAGGCTCGCCCCCTATCACATCATGGGACGGAACATACAAGGCGAAAAGTGGGTGCCCTGGTGGCGCCTCTGCCTACCCTTTCGGGGATAAAGGCGTGAGTTTATGTATGTATGTAAGCATTACTTAATATTGGAAAGTGTGTCAATCAGTGTGTTTGTCGAGTTGCAAGGTAAATATTTTATTTTCTTTGTGTCGCAACAGACCCTGGCTCGAGTACTTCAAAGAGAATTGTAAGATTCAATTTCAATAAAAATTGCTGACATAAACCAAGCTTATTGGTCCGTGAAATTATGAATATAACAATCATAGTCTATAAGCCTTCGTGGCGCAGTTGGTTAGACGCCGGTTGTGAAACAAGAGGCAGTGGGTGCGATCCCCGCAAATATTTGTGTGATCCACAGGTATTTGTTTTGGGTCTGGGTGTTTGTGAGACCGAAAAATCACTCGTAGTTTCTGATACCCACGACACAATATTCGATCTTAGTGTGGGGTCAGGACTATGTATGTGACTGTTGGGTGTGTTTATTTATTTATAGTTCATATTTAAATACTTCTGCCCGCAAAATTCGTCTACCGCAAGCTTTATTTGAAATTAACTTTATTTGGAATTTTTCATCTCGCCCGTCCCGTCTCATTCTCACTCAAGTCATGTAATCAAGTCCCATCCCATCCCATTGAATATAAAAAAGTAAAAAATATATCGGAATTCCTTCCTCATTCAACTAAAACACAAAAAAATTCGAGATAAAAAGTAGCCTAATTATTAATCCAGGCTGTCAGCTACCTTCATACCAAATTTCATCAAAATCCATAAAGCCGTTTCTGAGTTCATCGCGCACAACCGCACAAACAAGTAAACAAAAATTCCAAAAATCATTCTTTTGGGTTCTATTACGTTAATACAGACCCACCATATTAGTTTTTCTCATTTATCTTCCATGTACAGACATCGATCGGTTACAAATTTATTATTATAAATTAGATTCTGTGACCCATTGACACGAAATATGACATAATGACAGCTTCTGTGGCGCAGTAAGTTAGACGCCGGCTGTGGAAAGTGAGGCCGCGGGTTCGATCTTCGTGCCGAGACAAATGTTTGTGTGGTCCACAAGTATTCGTTTCGAATGTTTGTGAGACCGAAAAGTCTCTCGTAGTTTTCGATACCCACGACACAAGATTTGATCTTGGAGTTGCTTCAGGACTCAGGACTATGTGACTGTTGGGTGTATTTCTCGTTATAACAAGAATAGGTAGGTCTCTCATATTATTTGAGAGAGCCTGGGTAGGTTATAACCACCGAAATGTCTATTTCTCCCGCCAAACAGCAGTGTAAATGCACTGTAAATGAACATACAAGGGGAAATATGGGTGTACTAGTTGCACTTCTGCTTACCCCTTCTGGGAAAAAGGTATTTTATGTACATATGTATCTATTTTAGCTCTAAATTAACTGCATTTTGTAGTTATTTTTGATACGTAAGTAAAATATAATTGCCTTTTTTGTGGTTTTGTAACTACACTTTAGGTCAAGCAGAATTTTTCAAGCAATTATTTTTTAACCATTCAAACAACTTTTTCGGTAAAACCTTACACACCGCAACTGTTAAAAACCGCTCAAAAAGGTTCAAAAAAACTCCTTTTGTTATTACGCTAACAATAAAAATAAATCTTTTATATGCAATCGAAAAACCCCAAGTTCAAGTTTATCAAAATACGGTAAAAGGGACTTTCCAAGTTACAACATCTTTTTTTTTATTGGTCCGGCAAACGAGCAAACAGTAGGCCAATTCACGTAATTAAATAAGTTCAGTTGCAGTGCAGTTGCAGTTAAGTTTCGATCAAAACGGCCCTTTTCGTATTCTCGTAATTTAGACAACCGCTGTCAGATACGCTCGCGTCAAGTTCGCGTCACGCGATCGCTTTAGCGTATTCTACGGCTGCGCGTTTTATACATGCGTGATTCAGATCGCAACCTGATTGGTATTTACCTATTTATTTGACGTCTCCAATGACAGTTTAGTCCCACCAACGTGCAGCACATGCGCAGTTTATGCATATCTTACGCGCAACTAAACAATTACAAGAATACCATTTTGACGTTCGTACGATTAAGACGTAAACCTACTCGAAACTGCATCGAAACTTGATCGGCGCGTCAATAAATTACGTGAATTAGCCTACTGGTCACCTGATGGTAATGATCACTGCCGCCCATTAACATGCTTGGATCATAGATGTGTTGCCATCAAATGGGGAGGGGAGCGGGTAGGAAAGAAGTTGGGGGGAGGAAAAGGGACTTTCCAAGTTACGATGTGTGGGATTTTAAGCAATAAACTCTAATGGACTTATTCATACAGGTTTAAAACAAATTTTAGTCATCGAATGTTCTGTTTTCTTCGCTCAAACTAAATTCAAAAGTCGTTCGATAGGGACAAAACGTTCGATAACTAAAATGGGTTTTAAAACTGAATAAATATATACACCCAACAGTCACATACATAGTCCTGACCCCACACTAAGATCGAGTCTTGTGTCGTGTATCAGAAGCTACGAGAGACTTTTCGGTCTCACAAACACCCCGACCCGAAACAAATACCTGTGGATCACACAAATATTTGTTTCCGTGCGGGGATCGAACCCGCGGCCTCTCATTTCACAGCCGGCGTCTAACCAACAGCGCCACGGAGGCTGTCAATGACTAAGGCCGTAATTTTGTAATATTACAATTAACTTATATAACAGCATACAAAGACTCAAAGATGTTATTATTACGAGTATATTGTCACGACATAGTAAAATTTACTATACTAATAGAGCTGAAGAGTTTGTTTGTTCGCGCTAATCTCAGAAACTACAGGTTCGAATTGCAAAATATTTTGGTGTTGGATAGTCTATATATCGAGGAAGGCTATAGGGTAATTTTTATTTTTTTTAAATCGAACCAGTAGTTCCTGAGATGAGCGCGAACAAACAAACAAACTCTTCAGTTTTATATATTAGTACAGCTGGCTAACATTACCTCACGTAAAACAAAGGTGTGAACTTTATCTTATCTTACACAGTTAGTGACTAACCGCTCAGTTATGTGCGTCAAGTTAACCGGATGGGCGGAGCTTTACAACTTGTAAGCATGCGTGTTATATTGAAACAGTTTATAAGTGATATTTTGTTGGTATAGCAATATGTTGTTTAAGTAAATAAATACACCCAACAGTCACATACATAGTCCTGACCCCACACCAAGATCGAGTCCTATCTTATCAGGAACTACGAGAGACGTTTCTGTCTCACAAACACCCACACCCGAAATAAATACTTAGGGTACACAAACATTGGTTTCAGTGCGGGGATCGAACCCGCGGCCTACTGTTTCACAGCCGGCGTCTAACCAACTGCGCCAAGGAGGCTGCCATTATGAAAGTCATACACCCAACAGTCACATACATAGTCCTGACCCCACACTAACTAAATCTTGTTTCGTATCAGACACTGCGAAAGACTTTGCACGCTTTTTCATTTATTTGTATGATGTGACAAAAAGCAAAAAGAACTCAATTTCAAAAATCTTGTCCCTTAATTTGCTCGGCCTTGAAACCAAACCCAGTACTTCACATTGCCAACCCGTATACCACTACATCAATGCAATTGTTAGCGAATCACAACACTCAATAGCAGACGGGTTCAATCATTATTTGCAGAAACCTTCCTACAAAGAAACCAGATCTCATTGTTTTTTTTATTATTTAAGATGCGGCATGTTTTTGTCTTATTCCGGATATACTGTAATATTTTATCAACTGACCTAAATCGTGAAAGTGACAATTAATTATCACTAGTTATTAGACAGTCTCCGTGGCGCAGTTGGTTAGACGCCGACTGTGAAACGAGAGGCCGCGGGTTCGATCCCCGCACCGAGGCAAATTTTTGGGAGGCCCACAAATATTTGTCTCAGGTCTGGGTGTTTGTGAGACCGAAAAGTCTCTCGTAGTTTCTGATACCTGCGATACAAGACTTAATTGATCTTAATGTGGGGTCAGGACTATGTGTGTATGTGACTGTTGGGTGTATTTATTTGTTATTATTTATTTATTATTACTGGTGATGGTGGTAATTAACTAATGGTAGGTATCTCATATGTGAGAGACGAGCATGCCATTCGCCTGATGGTAAGCAATACGACCGCTCATGGGCAGTAACAAAACAAAACAACACCATGAATTACAAAACATTGCATTCCCATTATGAGACATAAGATGTTAAGTCTCATTATGTCCAGTAGTTACTCTGGCCACAATGTCCTTCAAACCGGAACACAACAGTGCATTTACACTGCTGTTTGTTAAAGAAAATGACATTATGGTGGCACCTAGCTTGCGGCCTCTTACATATGAAAGATCTACCACAAGTAAAATTAATCGGAGGAGTTCGTAATACAATTGGTTTTCAATGGTAAATATATGAAGTTCGCCAAACCGCACTAGTCCAGCGTAATTGAACATGGCCTAACCCCTCTCAATCGAACTCTCGGTTGTAAATAAGGCCCGTGCTCTGCACTCGAACGTAGAATATAAGCTGGATTATTTATTTTACTTACATAATGTTAACACAACACCATAATTTATATCGTAATGGCAAGTTTAAAAATAATAAAGCGAAAAGGTGACTTTGTCCTTAATATGTGTCTTTGAAACATGTTTTGAATTCTAATGTTAGATTCCATATCGCTCGAGTTATGTCACCATTATGAGATGAAAAAAATGCTCAAGAGTAAAACAGATTTTGTTGATTCCTAGAAATATAACATATTTCTATCTATGCAAATTTCGAATAACGTATTACGTAGACAAAAATATTTTTAAAAATCCGTTGTGGATAGACATACATACATATGTGCATAAGCTCACGTTCTTTTTCCCAGAAGGGGTAGGAAGTGGCGCCACCAGGACACCCACCTTTCGCCTTGTATGTTCCGTCCCACGATGTGATAGGGGGCGAGCCTATCGCCATATCGGGCACAAATTCCTAACTCCGATAGTAAATAGAAAAATCCAATATCACTTTGCCCAACCCGGGATTCGAACCCGAGACCTTAGCTTTGTAATCGTACCGTAGTACAACTAAGCCAACGGGGCCAGTCGGTATACTCTATACAGGTTTAATAATAATATATTTGATTTCCTTATCATTTGTGTATTATTTAACTTTTTATTATATTTGCCATATTGTTACCACACATTTCTTCCGTGCTTGGAGACTGTCCCGCCCTCACACCCGCCACTGCAACTCCTGTGTCGCAGGATCAGCAGTGGCACGCATTTTAATGACACTGAGCATTGAAGCTCAGCGAGTCTCCGGGAATGTCTAACTTGTCTTTAACCCGCAACGAAATCAATCAAAAAGGTAAATTAATAGGAGGAGTTGGAAATAAATTATTGTCCACTTCCCTCCCTAATATAGCGGGTGACAAAACAATGAACTAAAGAGGTAAATAACCTCACATAAAGACATTTACAGCCAGAGAAGCCAGCTGTAAAGCACCACGGATTAGTCATTATTACATTTAAATGGGACCTATTATGTAAGCTGTTATACTTGATTCGAATAACAGGTATGGCAAAATCGCCGGAAAGCACGGAAATTCTTCCTAGTCTCCACAAGGTCCGTTCTCTTTCTTCCGTGCTTCTATTGAATTCAGTCTGTCTTAGAAATCGTCTACAGCGATAATCCCGCCGATTGTAACACATACAGGGTATATCCAGACTGCGACCGAAAACGAAGACAGGTGGTATTAGTGACCTCAAACACAACGCAACTAAAAATTTCGTAAAATGAAGCGACAATTTTTTTTATTTTTTTAGGTATCATTGTTTGTGGGTGGTAAATACATATTTGTTGCTAAATTTAAGCGTATTTAAGCGCTTTGATAATATTGACGTATACAATAAAGTATTTATAAATAAATAAGTTAGTGAAATTGACATCCCCTTAACATTTGACATTGAACACGTGCTTCGGAACGAACTCTCCTTTGTGTCACAAGTACCACTCGATTAAGATATCGTATACACAATGCATATATAAATAATATATGTGTATGTTTTATATAGAATAGAAAAAATACAACACGTACAAGCATCCAACGTGGCGGACTACATGGCCTAACCCCATTATTGGCATCATTACCTATATACTATAGAGCCTTTTTCAATAATAAAATAATTGCATTATTATTTTCTATTCCAAATTCAGAAATCAGCTTGGGATTCGAACCCAGAACATCAAATTCGCAACCTATATTCGCTACTGCTAAACCAGTAAGGCAACTCAGTCGAAATAACAAAAACACAAAAAAACTACATATTAATATCTTTAAAAAAAACAACAATCGTTGACCTCGGCTTGCTTAAAATTGATTTAATTAAAACGGTTAAAACACATTTTAAACTGGACTAATATGCAACCTAAAAATCTATATTACGACCTAAAATCTAGATTTTCTAACCCCCCTTTGCTAAAACCAAAAGTCTGCGCGCTGATGTATGTACTAGGCGGTCATAAGAAGTCAAGACATTATAGAATGGCATTTGCCAAATGTTTATATCGCGGGTTCGGTAAACACGCGAGAGGGATGGGTGTATGCGTGCGAAAGAGACGGGTGTATACCGGTTGATCGGAACGTAGTACTAGTGGATGGTTTTATGCTAGAGTGAATTACAAAGTACTGATTTTTTTATTGCCATGAATAGTGAGACAAGCGTACTATTCGCCTGATGGTAAGCTTATCCACCGCTCTCACTGCGCTCGCCATCTTGAGTCATAAGATGTTAAGTCTCATTATGTCCAGTAGTTACTATGGCTACAATGTCCTTCAAACCGGAACACAACAGTGCATTTACATTGCTGTTTGGCGGGAGAAATAGACATTGTTGTGGTACCTACCCAGGCGGCCTCTCGAATATGAGAGACCTACCACTATGTTCATTTAATTTAAGACTCTAAGCCTGGTGCTTAATAAAAACTCATTCGGCAACTAATTGCACGTTTGACTGATAATAAAACAGAATCCGAAGATAACATTTATCTCCATACGTGACAGTTTTAACTATTCAATAGTTTCCTAACTATTCACGGAAATTAGGCAATAAAAAATGCTTTCTAATGTCGTATATTTCTTAAGTGACTGCCCCGGTGGCGCAGTTGTACTACGGTGCAATTACAAAGCTGAAGTCTCGGGTTCGAGTCCCGGGTGGAGCAAAGAGATATTTGATTTTTCTATTCATAAAGCCCGGAGTCAGGAATTTGTGCCCGATATGGCGATTGGCTCGCCCCCTATCAAATCGCAGGACGGAACATACAAGGCGAAATGTGGGTGTCCTAGTGGCACCTTTGCCTAACCCTTTCGGGATATAGGCGTGAGTTTATGCATATATGTATATTTCTCAGGAGCGGTAGACATACTATAGAATAGATTTCTATGAGCCAGAGGCCAGACGAGTAAATCGCTCGCCTGATGGTGCGTGACGCCTGCACAGAATCAGCAGCAACACTTACTATTAATTAAAGACTGCATGCCACTGCACTGCGCTCGTCACCACGAGACATACATATACATAGACATACACTCACTCACTTCCCTAGACAGAGGTGCTACCAGGACACCCACATTTCGCCTTGTGTGTTCCGTCCCACAATGTGATAGGGTGCGAGCCTGTCGCCAAATCGGCCACAAATTCCTGACTCTGGGCATCAGACCCGATTCAGGAATTTGTGTCATTATCAAATGAATAGAATAATCCAACACAATAATCTACAATGATATTGATGTGTTACAACGACCACTTATGAAAGCTCATTTACCACACCCATGCCATAAAACACTACCATGAAAAACCTTATCTAACATTATTCACCGACTTTCCCTTTTCCTCGAAGCCTGACCTACGTTTGTCGTAGATAACGCCGACTGGACCGGAAAGGGTGAAGCAACATAGATAAGCGTAGGAAAAGTGTTTTTCTGCGAAATTAGATATTAGGTTTGCCCACGGCTTTGTGCGAAATAAAATTTAATATCAAACAGATGTATCTTTAAGTCCGCCAACCCGCACTTGATAAGCGCGGTGGATTAAATGGCCTAATCCGTCTCTATCGTACTCTCGGTTGTAGAGGAGGCTCGTGCCCTGCAGTGGAACGTATATGGGCTGATACAGTTCAGTATCTTCTTATCTCCTTCCATACTCTTCTTTAAACTTAACCAGCGCTGTGTTGTCATTCTCAAGACAATTCAGCAATAATGCTGAGATGGCAGCACTTTGGCACGTTTACAAAATCATGTACTTAGTATATTATTCAAATGTTATACTCTGCGATTTAATACGTCTTTTCTTGTTTTTAATTGTTATTCTTATTTATTATTGTTTCCTTTATTTGTTTTTCTTTTTATTCTCCTCTTTTAAATTTGCTGTATATGTTGTACCGTGTTAATATATTTATTCTTTCTTCTTCTAAAGCTTACCTTTGACCTTACCTATGAGCCGTTGGATATAGTTAAGGTTTATGACAGGCGATAACCAATTTGCATTTGCTAAGCCATCTATTTCCACTACTACGGTATACATAAAAGCACTATATAGTTTACGTTCCGCAAAGCTGACCACACATGCCATTTATGACTGTCATGCAATATAAATATTTACAAAAACTTATGAGCCATAACCGTCTATTACTCAATCCATAAAAGTCACAAAACAAACACCCGAAAAGCATTAACAAAAAGGAAAAAAGGCCGCACCCGAATTCCCGAACAATCAGATAAGAAACAATTTTCCATCAAAAACAAAATGGCGCGATGACGCATAAACCCGTCCACCATTGATTCGTAAAAGACACCTGCGCGCGCGCCACACACCGCCACCAGTCTACTTGCAAACGCCGTGGTGAACGCACAAGCATCGTGATAAATAATACACATTCGAAATTAAAATCCAAACCGAATTTGAAAAATCCATTCCGCGTTTGTAAAACTCGTTCTATGTTCGAAAATCGATTCTGAATTTGAAAAGTCCATTCCGAATTTGAAAGTTCCAATTTCAAATTAAATTGTGTTTTTAATGTGATTTTTAAGTGTAATTCAGTGCAAAGTGATTTAGTGTTGGAATTATCTCGGAGTACATTCAAAGTGAGTTTTCAAGATCAAAAAGTACATTGGTTTTGTTTTTTTTTTTAATTACGAATGTTGCTTAAGTGCGATGTTTTTCCTCAACAACCTTTAGTAATGAACATTACTAAATACTTATTTTTGGAAAGCTTCAACTGATATCAGTGGACATCCAGTTATATCAAGTTATATCTGCGAAATTATACCAACTGAATATAATCTAGTGTTGATTATTAAAATCTTGCTACACATACCTTAATAAATTAATACACTAAAGTCACACATGAAGTCCTGATCCCACACAAACAAACTTTTTTTTACGAGACACTTTTTTTAAAGAGAAATAGCTGTGAAGCCCTTTCGGTACGGACACCGCGCTCACACAACACCAGAAACAAGTTGTTTACATTTTTACCAGTGCGAGAATCAAACCCACAGCCTCTTTTTACACAGCCGGCGTCTAACCAACTGGCTTAAGGCAGTCAAGTTTCTTTCTTTAGAATCAATTAACGAATAAGTTTAATAAAAACATTACGGAAATCGTTTAAGGATATTTATCAGCAATAAAGTGCTTCAATATATCCCATTCGTGGCTATGCAATATTACATTACAGCTTAATTAATAATGATGAAAAAAGATCGTGGACCCCTGCCCTATCTCAAAAAGTACTGAGCCGATTTCGATGAAACTTACACAGTTCCTAAGTCGGAGTATACCCAATACAACTAAAAAATATTTTTTGAAATCTGACTTATACTTTTTCAGATATGCGTGGACAATCATAGACATGCATACATTTATGAAATTTTGGCATACGTAATCAGACGCATAGGAACACACGGAACACACAAGGCGAAACTTGGGTGTCCTGGTAGCACCTCTGCCTACCCCTTCTGGGAAAAAGGCGTGAGTTTATGTATGTAAAAAACCACGCATTAGATTTTCTAGAATTTACTAAAGAACTGTTTCATTGAAATTAATTGTCCTGAATGCTTCAGTAGTCACGAACGCAAACAAATTCAACATACAATACGACATTATGCCTTCATGCTCAATTCTTCCAAAAACACATGTACCTAGCACAGGACTCGAACCTACGAATACGCGATTTACACCACACTTAAAATTATACTTGACTTAAATGTCAGCATTAAATGTCAGTATTAAAAATCAGCATAAATTGTTGCTGATGTCAAAAACATTGCCGATAATTATCAGCGGCACAGCTGATACTGATGTTCACAAAAACCTTTGTACATACACTGATGCTAGACCAAATCTTTTTTCATATAAATGGATATAATACATAATAATAAGGCACGCGTGTTTCTGTTAAGAAGAGGTCATGTAAATGTATGCATTTGAATATTATTATCATGAATTTACATATTAAACCAATCTACACTGATCATTGCATACATGTATATCTAAAATATTAAAATAAATACACCCAACAGTCACACACATAGTCCTGACCCCACACTAAGATAGAGTCTTGTGTCGTATCGGAAACTACGAGAGACTTTCGGTCTCACAAACACTCACCCAAAACAAATGTGGTTGACAAAAACATTTGTCTCGGTGGATCGTTTCACAGCCGGCGTCTAACCAACTGCGCCACGGAGGCTGTCAAATCAAAATGTCGTATCAGAAACTCCAAGACTTTTCGCTCTCACAAACATCCGAATCAAATACAAGTGTATCAAAAACATTTGTGGTGGATCTCACACAGCCGGCGTCTAACTAACCACCCACAACGTATTTTTTTTTATTATTTTAATTCTTAACAAGACCAACAGCGTTAACAATAATATAGTCACAAAAGTTAAAAAACAAAAAGCCAATAAAGGTCTCCGCTGTTAAGTAACAAACTATTAACTATTGTAAATAAAAAAATAATTAGTAATATAATAGCATCACGCTAATATTTGATTCGGATTATATTTACATTATTTAACAACGGCATTTTTAACAGCGGTATTTCCAGACAAATACGACCTATCTATATCAGCCCATATACTTCCCACTGCAGGGCACGGGCCTACTCTACAATCGAGAGAATCGATTGAGAGTGGTTAGGCCATATAGTTCACCACGCTGGCCTAGTGCGGGTTGGCGGACTTACATACCATAGACATTCTTTAAAATCGCTACGGTATGCAGGTTTCCTCACGATGTTTTCTTTCACCGTTAAAGTGTGTGGTGATTGACTATCAATACACACATAACTCCGAAAAGTCAGAGGTGTGCCCTGGGATTTGAACCCGCGACCACCGTGAACATGTAGGCAGCCGCGTCTGGTCCGTTACCAACAGGCCACCACGCACTTTTCGAAATACGCCCTGGCGACCTTCAAAAACCGAGCGTACTCCCACCTTAAGGGCAACGCATCTCCATGCCCTATGGTGTTGCAGATGTGCATGGGCAGCGGTGTTCACTTACCATCAGGTGAACCGCATGCTCGTTTGCCACATATATTATATAGGGTATATCAAGACCGCGACCGAAAACGAAGCCAGGTGGTAGTATTAGTGACTTCAGACACAATGCAACTAAAAATTTCCCCAAAAAAGTCGACAACCTTTTTTGTATTTTTTTACTTTACCTCCTATATGGGTGATAAATACATAACTTTCATAAAATAATGATGTAGATCTCTTTATTTTTAAACAATCAATGGTACGTGAGGGTTTAAATTATTATTTTCGCAAAATCTAGGTATTTATCACCCAAACAAGATGATTTTTAAAAAATTCTAAAAAAAAATATTTCGCTGTTTTGGTGTAATTTTTATTTGCATCGTGTCTGTAACCACTAAAACTACCACCTGGCTTCGTTTTCGGTCGCAGTCTTGATATACCCTGTATATAAAACATGTAATATAAATAACTCCAACAGATCCGATCTTTAAGACCCTGATAAACTACGTGACACATCATTAGGGTTAAGAAACGTTTAATATCTCGCAAGGATATTTCCTACTGACCTTAATTGTCGAGGTTTTAGAAATACATATACGTGAGCACTGTAGCTTGTTTAAATTATTATAATATAGATTACTTCAGTGGCGTAGTTGTACTATATGATTACAAAGCTGGGGTCTCGGGTTCGAATCCCGGGTCGGGTAACGTGATATTGGATTTTTCTATTCATTATCAGCTCGGAGTCAGGAATTTGTGCCCGATATGCCGATAGGCTGGCTAGACGGAACATACAAGGCGAAAACGTGGGTGTCCTGGTTGCATGCCTACCCCTTCTGGGACAAAGGCTTAAGTTTATGTATGTATGTATATAATATTTTAGGAGCGAGAAGCTCGTTGGTAATAAAAACCAGCAAAAACGGTGGTCGCTTGAATCCCAGGACACATATCTGAATGGCGGGACTACTTGCACAAGAGAGCAGCGACTGGATGCGTAAAGCAGCAGACCGGGCTCTGTGGTGTACCTTGGGAGAGGCCTATGTCCAGCAGTGGACTGCAACGGGCTGATGATGATGATATCTGAATAATCAGTCATGAGTCTATTAATAGTCAATTAAAACGCTTTTTAAATTGAAGGAAAACATCGTGAGGAAGCACAAATTGTCTCGTAATAGGATCTTATCCGCATACCCCGTTTTACAGCGTCTACTATAAACTTGTACTATTGTATTGAAAATTGAAATTTAATATTGATTTTCTCAAAACTGCGGTACCACCATACTAGAGTCGTCTTATATGTGCTATATAATAGCTTTATATTGTCTATTTTGTTTCCTATACCATAAACTATGTATTTATCCATATATTCTTACAAATACCAATATTTCAACGCAAACTTTTAGCGTCATATAAAAGACATCAACGCGCTCCACCATACAAAATTACATCTGATAACTATTAAAAACAATTACATTATTACTATTATGTTACTCAAGTTTCTAGCAAATCAATTACTATCGCTACTATCCCACGTTCTAGTGGATTTCTCTTAATTAATTATACATATATTTTTATTGGTATGTGAAGTCCTTCAACCCTCATTATGGTGGTTTATGGCCTATCTATTCAGCCCAAGAAGTCCACAGCTGAACATAGGCCTCCCCCATGGTTCTTCACATCGACCTGTTGGAAGCGTGCGTCCAGCGACTCCTTGCAACCTTCACCAGGTCCGACCACCTTGAAGGCGGGCGTCCGATAAGGTTATATGTTTTTTTAATCTTAGTATTTATGGCCTAACTCTCTCAATCGAACTCTCGGTTGTATTGGAGTCCCGTGCTCAGCAGTGGGCGAAATCTCGAACCTACTACCCCACACTTCATATCAACAACTATACCAATGCGAATAAATAAATACACCCAACAGTCACATACATATTCCTGACCCCACACTAAGATCGAGTCTTGTGTCGTGGGTATCAAAAACTACGAGAGACTTTTCGGTCTCACAAACACCCAGACCCGAAACAAATACCTGTGGATCACACAAATATTTGTGTCGGTGCGGGGATCGAACCCGCGGCCTCTCGTTTCACAGGCGGCGTCTAACCAACTGCGCCACGGAGGCTGTCAATAAACCACACTTTATTGTTTAAAGTACATAAAATGCAAATGAACGCCTTGTTATTAACCACCATGACGATACACTATAACTTTATGATGTCATTAACTGTTATTTCCTTATGTAGTTATATCAACATTTAAGTATATAAACAATTTATGTATTCTGCTCGTGCCTTCATTCCCTAGAACATAGATTTTCTCATTTTCTGTATTTACTGGTGGTAAATCTCCTATATGTGAGAGGCCGCCTGGGTGGGTAAATAGCAGTGTAAATACACTGTTGTGTTCCGGTATGAAGGACATTGTAGCCAGAGTAACTACTGGACATAATGAGACTTCACATCTTACGTCTCAGGATGGCGAGCGCAGTGGAATGCCAAGCAATGCTTTGTCATTTAACAGAGCCTTTTGTATATTTCTTAAATGTAATAGACACAATCATTAATTTTGATTGATATCATCCATTCAACGCGTAATTCCCGCTTAGAATAACCCATTCACACTAATATTGACAAGGAAAACCGACCAACCCGCACTAGGCCAGCGTGGAGTGTACTAACCTCTCTCAATCGTACTCTCGATTGTAGAGGAGGCCCGTGCAGTGGGATGTATATGGGTTTACACAGTAAGGAAACCTGACCGGGACGAAATAATTATATTAACCGTCAGATACTATAGAGACATCACTCACGCCTTTTTCCCAGAAGGGGTAGGCAGACGTGCTACCAAGACACCCACATTTCGCCTTGTGTTTTCCATACCACAATGTTATAAGAGGCGAGCCTATCGCCATATCGGACACATATTCCTGACTGATATTTATGAATATAAAAATCCAATATCACTGCCCGACCCGGGATTCAAACCCGAGACCTCAGCATTATACCGTAGTAAAACTGCGCCACCGAGGCAGTCAATGTACAACACTTATGTATGGGTTAAAATTTTAACCATTTCATTACATCATACATAACATGACTTCGGCAAATGTGGGGTCAGTGACCCATTCACATAGTTTTTTACTTGTATGATTTTGATCACAATCGCCTCGAGTCTGGCTGTACCTGTTCTCGATATGAGCAAAAACTATCTCTTAGTCACAAAAAAATATTATCGCATTAGGAAAGTAGTGATATATACCGGGTATATCAAGACTGCGACCAAAAACGAAGCCAGCAAGTATTAGTGACTTCCAACAAATCAATTAAAATTGTCGCGAAAAAATATTTAATTTTTTTTTTAGTAAAATTTTACTTACCGTTGTATTTGGGTGATAAATACTAAGTTTTCCTAAAATAATAATGTACACCTTTCTATTTTTGATTACTATTTTCGAAAAAACTAGGTATTTACCAGCCAATCATGATGATTAAAAAAAAAATGCAAAAAAACTGTCGCTTTATTTGCGCAATTTTTAGTTGCATTGTGTCTGTAACCACTAAAACTGCCACCTGGCTTCGTTTTCGATCGCGGTCTTGATATATCCTCTATAATACACCCAACAGTCACATACATAGTCCTGATCCCACACTAAGATCGAGTCTTGTGTCATATCAAAAACTACGAGACTTATCGCTCGCACAAACACTCGCCCGAAACAAATACTTAAATACACAAAGATGTCTCTTGGTGCGGGATTGTCGTGGGTTCTCGTTGCACTGGCGTCTTTCGGGTTGTCGTAACGAGAGCGAGACCTTACCCCTCTATCGGCCATTACACCCCACGCTAACACACACAACACTGTACAGTTGGTTAGACGCCGGCTGTGAAACGAGAGGCCGCGGGTTCGATCCCCGCACCGAAACAAATGTTTGTGTGATCCACAGGTATTTGTTTCGGGTCTGGGTGTTTGTGAGACCGAAAAGTCTCTCGTAGTTTCTGATACCCACGACACAAGACTCGATCTTAGTTTGGGGTCAGGACTATGTATGTGACTGTTGGGTGTATTTATTTATTTATTTATAAATATGCACTTCCCTACAATAAGTACCTACACAGGAGGAAAAAAAAACAAAAAAAAACCACCACCGGCCACGTAGCCTGATACTACATTAAACTACAACACAATTACTTAAAGTTAATAAAAAAATCTACTGGTGGTAGGTTTCTCATATATGTAGGTACCACTGCAATGTCTATTTCTTCAAACAGCAGTGTTAATGCACTGTTGTGTTCCGGTTTGAAGGACATTGTAGCCAGAGTAACTACCGGACATAATTAGACTTCTTATGTCTCATGAAGGCGAGCGCAGTGGAATGCCTAGCTTTGTGATTCATAGTGTTGTTTGGTTTTCTACTGTCCATGAGCGGTCGTATCGCTTACCATCAGGCGAATGGCACGCTCGTCTCGCAATTCAAAGCAATCCAGCCCATATACGTCCCACTGCAGGGCACGGGCCTCCTCTACAATCGAGAGTTCGTGAGAAGTTAGTCCCCAACGCTGGCCTAGTGCGGGTTGGCAGAATCCACATATAGAAATTTAATGAAAAATATCTATGCTAGGTTGACACTAAGATATAAATAGACGACACAAAACAATATTTTTATAATTTTATTGTCCAGTAGAAGCTAATACCTGTTTGTAGCATATATTTATAGCATTATTGTTAATTTCAAAACTAGTTATACCAGAATTATTAGCTTCTTAAAGCTAATATATTAATGCGTCGACTCGACTGAGATACCACCGTTTCATAGAGAAACATAGCGAAGTAACTCTAACTTAACTATCAGTATCAGCCCATATACGTCCCACTGCAGGGCACGAGCCTCCTCTACAATCGAGAGTACGATTGAGAGGGGTTAGTACAGTCCACCACGCTGGCCTAGTGCCAGGCGGACTTTACATACCATAGAAATCCTTACAAATCGCTATGGTATGCAGGTTTCCTCGCGATGTTTTCTTCCACCGTTGTAGTGAGTCATGAGTCCGAAAAATCAGAGGTGTGCCATGGGATTGAACCCCCGACCACCGTGAACATGTCGACAGCCGCGCCTGGTCCATTACCGTAAAAAAAGGTATTTGAAGCGGAGAAAATTCTAAATATCGACTGCCTCGGTGGCGTAGTTGTACTACGATGCGACTACAAAGCTGAGGTCTCGGGTTCGAATCCCGGGTCGGGCAAAGTGATATTGGATTTTTCTATTCATTATCAGCCCGGAGTCAGGAATTTGCGCCCGATATGGCGATAGGCTGGCCACCTATCACATCATGGGACGGAACATACAAGGCGAAATGTGGGTGTCCTGGTGGCGCCTCTGCCTACCCCTTCTCGGATAAAGGCGTGAGATTATGTATGTATGTAAAATTCTAAATATACTTAATGATAATCTTTTCTCAAGCAAGTCCAATCGTTAATTAAATAATTATGAAATGATACAGTATATCTAATAAAACACGAAATGGGTGCAAGTGTGTCAAGGTCAGTGAGTGACGCGTGCCGGCAAGAATATCGTGTTCACTACTTTAGAGGAGATCTGTACCAATAATACAAACATACATAAACTCACGCCTTTATCCCCGAAGGGGTAGGCAGAGGCGCCATTAGGACACCCACATTTCGCCTTGCATGTTCCTGCGGCGGGTCATTCCGTCCCACGATGTGATAGGGGGCGAGCCTATCGCCATATCGGGCACAAATTCCTGACTCCGGGCTGATAATGAATAGAAAAATCCAATATCACTTTGCCCGACCCGGGACTCGAACCCGAGACCTCAGCTTGGTAACCGTACCGTAATACAACTACGCCACTGAGGCAGTCTTGTACATTGTACCAATAATAAATAAATAAATACACCCAACAGTCACATACATAGTCCTGAACCCGCATTAAGCAGTACAGATTGAGTATGACAGAGATGTTTATCTTTTAGTCGATATAATTTTGCCGGCCTGATTGCAACGCCATATTCCCAGAAGGGGTGGTGCTACCACGACAGTCAGTTTCGCCCTGTGTGTTCCGTCCCACGAAGAGATAGACACGTACAAGGTTATCGAGCAAAATACCTGACTCCATGCTGATAATTAATAGAAAATATCAATAGCACTGCACAACCCGAGATTCGAACCCGAGACCGTTGTAATCATAAATAAATAAATTTAAATAAATACACCCAACAGTCACATACATAGTCCTGACCCCATTTAAGATCAATGAGGTCTTGTGTCGAGGGTATCAGAAACTACGAGAGACTTTTCGGTCTCACAAACACCCAGAGCCAAAACAAATACCTGTGGTTCACACAAATATTTGTCTCGGTGCGGGGATCGAACCCGCCCTTCGTTTTACAGCCGGCGTCTAACCAACTGCGCCAAGGAGGTTGTCAATAGAAAAATTCAATACCACTGCACAACGCGAAATTCGAACCCGAGCCCTCAGCGTTGTATTCGTATCGTACAAATGCGCTATCGAAGCAGTGACATATACAGAATAAACCATTTTTTTAAATGCGATGAATGCCGATACGACCAAGCCATTCGCCTGATGGTTAGCGACATGACCGCTCATGGACAGTAGCAGACCAAGTAACACCATGAATTACAAAGCAATGCTAGGCATTACACTGCGCTCGCCATCCTGAGACATGAGATGTTAAGTCTCATTATGTCCAGTAGCTACTCCGGCTACAATGTCCTTCAAACCGGAACACAACAGCGCATTTACACTGCTGTTTGTGTATAAAAATAAATAGTACCATGTTACTTGCATATAAAAGAATTGCTCATAGATCGAATGTATGCATAGACATTACGACTCGCGATTTTCAAGGTGAGCAGAGTACTTAAAATAATACTAATGGCAGCTATATTCCAGTTTTAATTGGTTGTGTGGAAATATTTCCTTATGACATACATTAATACATACAATTTTGTAAATATTTATGTATTTACGCTTCATAAAAATGCATTGCCTCGGCGGCGTAGTTATACTACAGTACGATTACAAAGCTGAGGTCTCAGGTTCGAATTCCGGGTCGGGCAAAGTGATATTGGATTTTTCTATTCACCCGGAGTCCCTAATTTGTGCCAGATATGGCAATAGGCTGGCCCCCTGTCACATCGTGGGAAGGAACATACAAGGCGAAATGTGGGTGTCCTGGTAGCGCCTCTGCCTACACCTTCTGGGAACAAGGCGTGAGTTTATGTATGTATGTACAAATACATTGTATAGATGGACTTAATGCCTGAGGCATTCTCTGACAGTCGAACTTTAGGTGATGCAGAGATAAGAAGAGGCAGGTGCGTAAACAATAAAAGTTAAAATAAGTGAAAAAATTATATGTTATACACGTGTCACTGCAGGGCACGGGCCTCCTCTACAATCGAGAGTACGAATGAGAGGGGTTAGTACAGTCCACCGCGCTGGCCTAAAGCGAATTTGCGGACTTAACCTACCATAGAAATGCTTACAAATCGCTATGGTTTCCTCGCGATATAATTTAATCAAACATTAAAAATATTTTTTTATGGGTCAATCTTTTTTCCTCAAATTCGAACCCAATCCCACAAAAAAAAACCATCGCGTCACCACCAAGCCACAACAATACCCCCGGAAAGTTCACCTTATGAATACATAATACTTAACCTTGATGTCCGCGAAATTACAATGCTGGCCACGTTTATAACAAGCCAAATGACGTAAATTGACCGATAAATCCTGGAGTTGCAGACTAGACTATCCGGGATGGTAGTTTAACATCGATGCGTACTGAAATAAAACTATTTTTACGGATTTTATCGCTTTGGTTTAATTTGACAGCCTCCGTGGCGCAGTTGGTTAGACGCTGCCTGTGGAAAGAGGCCGCGGGTTCGATACCCGCACCAAGAAAAATATTTTTGCTGCCCACAAATATTTCTTTCGAGGCTAGGTGTTTGTGAGACCGAAAATTCTCTCGTAGTTTCTGATACCCACGACACAGGATTCGATCTTAGTGTGGGTTCAGGACTATGTATGTGACTGTTGGGTGTATTTATTTTTATTTCTAGACCTGACTTTAAATCTCGATATCCTATAGGTCCATCACTACATCATTCTAACATTAAACTTTACTTAAAAGGGGGAAATCCTTGTAATAAACATGAACTTGATGTATTCTGTACTCGCTAGATTAACCTACGTTTGCTGATTTTAAATTAACCTTATCCAAGAGAAGGCCGCCGTAAACACATACTGAGTTTACATACATAAGATCGGGGAGTTAGAGGAAACGTATGTATTATAATACTAGCGGCTTGGTCTGGCTTCGCCTGGGTGCAGATAGTTTTTGAATCCAGTCAATAACATAATATAGTTTTCGATGCACGCGATATAAAGAATATTTCAGGTTATTTTTTTACACCTTGTATTATTGGAGTAAGGATTTTATTGAAAATATAATATAGCCTATGTCACCCGGGGATAGTGTAGCTATCCAACAGTGAAAGAATTTTTCAAATCGGTTCAGTTGTTTCGGAGCTTATTCAATGCAAACAAACAAATCTTTCCTCTTTATAATATTAGTATAGTATATGTTAAAGTTCTCGAATGGAGGCCACGTAGCGGAAAGCGCAGCGTAGGACGTCCACCCACAAGATGGTCAGACGACCTGGTAAAGGTGGCGGGACGTCGCTGGATGCAGGCTGCCTCCAGGTCACTGTGGAAATCATCGGGAGAGGCCTATGTTCAGCAGTGGACGTCCTTTGGCTGATGGATGGATGATATGTTTATCAAAATAAAACAGTTTTTTATACAATATGTCCAACACACGAGCAAGCAGGTCATCTGATGGTAAGTGGTCACTGAACATGAACATCACAACGCTGGATCATGGATGTGTTGCTGGACCACATCGGGAATGAAGTGGGAAGGAAAAAGTATGGAAAGAGGACAGATATTGGGCTTCCGACAATCATTCATCATGCATTCAAAACTACTGAAAAGTAAAATATACATACATAAACTCACGCCTTTTTCCCAGAAGGGGTAGGCAGAGGTGCTACCAGAACACCCAAATTTCGCCTTGTATGTTCCGTCCCACGATGTGATAGGGGTCGAGCCTATCGCCATATCGGGCACAAATTCCTAACTCCGGGCTGATAATGAATAGAAAAATCCGATATCACTTTGCCTGTATGTAATATCATTTTGCCCCTGCCGGTTCTTTAAAGGGCAACACGCACTTAAATAACACAAAAAATAACATTCAAAGTATCTATTAAGTCGAGTTCAAAATTACTGAGGTATGTACACTAAGGTTACATAATAAACTTACAACCAGTTTAGACACGCATATTACTGGTAAAAAGTGGTACAAATATCTACCAGTTTTTATACCATAAGGTAAATGTTATAGCGGTTCACATACAAACACCCGACAGTCACATAGTCCTGACCCCATACAGTTCTTGAGTCATGTATTTTATAATAATACATACATAATATATCACATCGCGGGACGGAACATACAAGGCGAAATGTGGGTGTCCTGGTGGCGTCTCCGCCTACCCTTTCGGGGATAAAGGCGTGAGTTTATGTTTGTATGTACATACATAATATTGTTATAATAAATGTAAAAATTGTTCTTTACAAGTACACGTGCCAATACTCGTAAAAGGCGAACACAAAATTAGTATTAACATAAATTATACTCAACAAAAATAAATATTATTCTACAAAATCAAGAAACAGAAAGTATAGGCAATAGCGCGCATAAGCAAAAAATATATAAACTATATTAGTATAACAAAATATTAAGAAACAATAAGACTTAAGATATTTTTGACAGCCTCCGTTGCGCATTGTTCTCCAATTGTTCTCCACGTCAAATTTATCTGTCAACAGATGGACACCTGAAGGGTGACCCCACACTAAGATCGAGTCTTGTGTCGTATCAGAAACTATGAGAGACTCGTTCTCACAAACACTCGCCCGAAACAAATACCTGTGGATCACACAAACATTTGACTGCCTCCGTGGCGCAGTTGGTTAGACGCCGCCTGTGAAACGAGAGGCCGCGGGTTCGATCCCCGCACTGAGACAAATGTTTGTGAGAACCACAAGTATTTGTTTCGGGTCTGGGTGTTTGTGAAACCGAAAAGTCTCTCGTAGTTCCTGATACCCACGACACAAGACTCGATCTTAGTGTGGGGTCAGGACTATGTATGTGACTGTTGGGTGTATTTATTATTTATTTATCTCGGGGATCGAACCCGCGGCCTCTAGTTTCACAGCTGGCGTCTAACCAACTGCGCCACGCAGGTTCTATTACAGCAGGAAAACAGACACTCATTGCGTTTATTTGCGAAATAATACTATTCTTGCGTTAGAAACCATCTGTCATACATACAATATATTTTCCTTGTACACGAATTTGTATACGAAAGGCTTGCATCATATAAATAAGTTTTGAATATTTGTAATTTGATGATAAATATTTATTTATAACTAGCTTCTGCCCGCAAGCTTCGTCTGCGTGATTGACTTCATTTGGAATTTCCCTTGCCGTCCCGTCTCATTCTCACTCAAGACATGTAATCGAGAACCATCCTATTAATTTGAGTATAAAAAAGTAACAAATATAACGGAATTCCTTCCTCCTCCCACGGGAACACTACATTTTTCTGGATAAAAAGGTGCCTAAATGTTAATCCAGGGTGTCAGCTACCTCCATACCAAATTTCATCGAAATCCATTAAGCCGTTTCTGAGGTCATCGCGCACAACCGCACAGACAAACAGACAATAATTCTAAAATTCGTTTGGGTTCTATTACGTTAATACACACACCCCATATTAGTTTTTCTCATTTATCTTCCATGTACAGACATCGATCGGTTACAAATTTATTATATGTATAGATAGAAGATATAGATACCAAACGCGTATGGCGAGACGGTGGTCGCGATTTCAAATCCTGGTCACACACCAATCTTTGGAACCATTTGACAGTCTCCGTGGCGCAGTTGGTTAGACGCCGGCTGTGAGAGACGCCGCTACGATTCTAACACTAATGATTGTGATACTAATATTTGTTCCGGGTCGAAGTGTTTGTGAGACCGAAAAGTCTCTCGTAGTTTCTGATATGACACAAGACTCGATCTTAGTGTGGGGTCAGGACTATGTATGTGACTGTTGGGTGTATGTATTGGAACGAAGTTCCCTATCGCGAGTTGCGAAAGGGGGCTAGACGGAAAAAATTAAGACCAAAAGCTGTACCGACACTTTTATTCCACGTTTGAGTTTGACATTCTAAATTTAAAAATTTAGGAACTTATTTTTTGTTTTTAATTATTTGCTTATTATTTTATATTTTTAACCGACTTCAAAGGAGGTTATCAATTCGTTGGGTTTTTTATTTCTCTAACAGTACACTCAATAATTAATGATAATGCCGTAATACATTTTCACTAGTTAGTTTCGCTGTTTACCAGAGCGTGCCGTTACATAACCTCCCGTCACATTCACTCCTCAAGGTCAAGCAGATTTATAAACTTCAATCTTATGTGCTTGAAGGGTAGGTAGTAAATCCACCCTCTATTGCAACTTACGTGCGAAATGCGTGGTGGCCTGTTGGTAATTGACCAGACGCGGCTGCCTACATGTTCATGGTGATCGCAGGTTCAAATCTCAGGACACACCGCTGACTTTTCGGAGTCATGTGTGTATTGATCAATCACCACGCACTATAACGATGAAGGATAACATCGTGAGGAAACCATACCATAGCGATTTGTAAGAATCTCTATGGTATGTAAAGTCCGCCTGGCACTAGGCCAGCGTGGTGGAGTGTACTAACCCCTCTCAATCGTACTCTCGATTGTAGAGGAGGCTCGTGCCCTGCAGTGGGCCGTGTATGGGCTGATACAACAAACATTGCAATTCCTGTAGGCCAGGAATGATTTTAAACAATTGACTGCATTGAAGCCAGCATTCTGTAGCGAAACTACCTCGCTTATTGTTAAATTAGTAAACCCTGCGTTTAGTTTTCCCATTAAATTATCAATCAGTAAATCATTGACAGCCTCCGTGGCGCAGTTTAGATGCCGGCTGTGAAACGATAGGCCGCGGGTTCGATCCCCGCACCAAGAGAAATGTTTGTGCGGCCCACAAATATTTCTTTCGGGTCTGGGTGTTTGTGAGACCGAAAAGTCTCTCGTAGTTCCTGATACGACACAAGACTAGATCTTAGTGTGGGGTCAGGACTATGTATGTGACTGTTGGGTGTATTTATTATATTGGTTTTTCTATTCATTATCAGCCCGGGGTTCAGAATTTGTACCCGATATGGGACAAGTTTTCAGCTTGCCACAAATACCCATCCAAAAATTGGTGCCAGCTCTTGGACTATACCAAACAACCGATTATAATGAGGGTTCGAGCACGAGAAAATTCTTTACGCAACCGAAACTTGTCTTTCTGGTCATCGTCTTTTTGTTTTTGCGAATCATGCGGTGACGTCACGTTGATTTTTGGGGACGGGAATGCGTATAGAGCTGTTGATGACATTATAACCAATTATAATACTACAACATTGCTTTTAAAACTTAGATAAAATCACACAGGTTTCTCTTTATTATCAATATTTTTTTTTATTATTTCTTTCCGACTGTCTCGGTGGCGTAGTTGTACGGTAGGATTACAACTGAGGTCTCGGTTTCTAGTCCCGGGTTGGGAAAAGTGACATTGGATTTTTCTATTCATTATTAGCCCGGAGTCAGGAATTGGTGTCCGATATGACTATAGGCTCGCCCCCTATCACATCATGGGACGGAACATACAAGGCGAAATGTGGGTGTCCTGGTGGCGCCTCTGCCTACCCCTTCTGGGATAAAGGCGTGAGCTTATGTATGTATGTAAACTAACGCCTTTTTCCCAGAATGGATAAGCAGAGTGGATGGAAAAACCCAATATCACTTTGCCCGACCCGGCATTCGAACCCGAGACCTCAGCTTTTTTGCGTTAGTTTATGTATGTATTTATGTAAATCTGGTATTTAACTGAGGTGAATAACAATTATATTAACGCTTAGTACACACGAGGGTCGTTAGTTTCACTTCCATCACGTGTAACACAAGTGAATATTTACGTAATTATTAATCGCTTATGCGGTTTAATTAAACGATTTCTCAGTATTAACGCTGTGTTTACTAATAAACATACTGTATTGATCTTAAGATAAGGGTCTTGCGTCGTAGATATATAAGTAGATGTACTATATAGGTTCATAATAACTCACTACTGAACACGGAAACCGGACACAACCGAGAGTTCGATTGAGAGGGGTTAGGCCACACACTGGCCTAGTGCGGGTAGGACTTCACATATAGAAATTGCCACCGATATAAACTATAAGGCCTATGTCCAGCAGTGGACTGCAATGGGCTGATGATGATGATGATGATGATGATAAACTATAAAAGTCTTTTGGGTCTTTTGGGAAGTAATTATGATGATGAAACGAAATATGATCATAAAGACATTTGCTGGTGGTAGGTCTCTCATATGTGAGAGTCCGTCTAGGTACCACCGCAATGTCTATTTCTCCCGACAAACAGCAGTGTAAATGCACTGTTGCGTTCCGGTTTGAAGGACATTGTATTGATCAACTACGGTACATAATGAGACTTAACAGTGTTATTGTCAGAATTTAAAACTTTGCTACATTTGAGGGTAATTGATACTAAAATGTGTATCTTACGATAATTATGTTATCCTCTATCATTTTTTTCGTATTTTTTAAAATACTACAACAATTGAGATACCCAAATTTTCATTCATTCATTCATCATCAGCCCCTTGCAGTCCATTGCTGGACATAGGCCTCTCCTAAGGTATGCCACAGAGCCCGGTCTGCTGCTTTACGCAGTCTCTGCCGGCCCTCTTGTGCAAGTCGTCCCGCCATCTGGCCAGAGGACGTCCCAAATGCGCGTCGTAAATCGAACAGGGTTTTTTGTCATACCGTATACAACATCTGTATCCAAACCCTTCTATGAAATAAGGAGAGGTAAAAACAAAGCATACGACAGTTATTAAAATTAACTTCTATTGTCCACAGACAACTTCGCACTAAAAAATGCGTCAGTGATATTCGAAAAACAAAAATGGCTTCCATTAGCCAAAAGACTATTATTATACTATCAATACTAATCTTCAACATTACCACATTTAACTGCGAAGAACCAAACGATATAAACCATGCATCGGAGGAAATTCAAGAAGATAACATAGAAAAAGTTGTCGAAACAGATGATTTCGCTAATTCAACTACAGAAGCTTACACTGAAGATCTTCCAGAAGCACTAGGGCTTAAGAATGAAGAAGAAGACCGAGTCACACCAGCTGATACCACTGAAGGTGTTGAAGAGAACACTTTAAGTGCTGAGAACTTTGATAATGATGAAGGGCTTACTAGCGTTAGTACTACGGATGGCAGGGTAAGTAATTTTATTTTATTTGTAGTTAGAAGTGATTTTAATGAGGAATATAATGAGGAAACTTGGAAAGCTGAGAGTTATGAGGAATTTGAAGAGTTTGTGAAATTGGGTATCCTAAACTAAATTTGTGTTGGACCAAGACTTATACCTACCCTGAATGTAATGGGTCTTAATATGCATAATATATGTATATTCGTGCGACAGAATGATAATAATGCTCTCGATGGTGAGAGCAGTACTGTCAAAATTGAGTATCTACCTGTAGGATAATTATTATTTGCCATTACACAATAATACCAGTCCAGTTCTAGCCGGATTTACACAAGGTGAACTCAAAACACGATAGAAACTATAAAAAGATTTGCATCATCATATTTCAGTCTTAAATGTCAATCACCGAAAGAAACGCAACAAAGATATTATTCGAATTTTAATAATTTATGGTAAGACCCATCTTCATTACCTTCTAAGCATTAGATCACTGTACAATGTTATGTCTAATTTCTAAACTAATCTATTGTGCTAATAGTAATCTAATGATTAGTTTATAAACTTAAATGCTATACATCCTTAGTATGTTATTAACATCAATGTTTAGAAGAGACCTTCCCACCCACACATCCGCCACTGGAACTCCTGTAAGTCAGGATCAACAGCAAACAGTTGTCACCGAGCTCCAGAGCTTGGCGAGCCTCTCAGCCACACTTGGACGTCTTTAACCCGCATCGTAATTAATAAAACAAATAGTTGTGGGGAAACAAATAATTGTCCAGCTCCCTCCGCAACACAGCGGGCGACAAAATATTGAACCAAGAATATACGACTGGAAAAGCCATCAATATTATTTCTTACATGACGAAATCCCTTTACGTATGTCGAATTCACCGTTCTAATACAAATTAGAACGTCCTAACAACTAAAACCGCTATCTCCTTTAAAACAGGGGGCGTGGGATTATATTCCCTAATTGTTTCTTTCCGTGGCGTTTAAGAATGGAAACAGCCACTAACAAATAGTAGGATTTTTTGTTAATACTATGTGTATGAATTTATCTCTTCTTCTTACCTAACGATATCCGGGCCAATGTCACGTCTTTGGCATTCCGAATTTGAGACCATTTCGTTGCAAATCTTTCTTTACGACAACCAGCAAGGGTTTTTAGGTTCACACCATAACTAGATATAACATTACTTATACTTATTAGATAAGCATTCGAGCTAAACTATGACTGAAGTATATACTTAAAAAATAACATTTCAGACAGAGACCACATCGGCTCCAACACAGACAACCAAGGCTATGGATGAGGAGGAAACGTCTGATGAAAGATCAGCGGAGACTGATGAAGAACTGGAGACGACTGGTCAAAGAAGTCCTAAGACTGAAAATTGTATGTATATTAATATTATCTATTGCATAAGTTTGGCAATAGAGCTCGCAGCTTAACAGATTTGACAGCCTCCGTGGCGCAGTTCGATTCCTGGACCAAGACACCAAAGGACCAAGATTAGTGCGACCCACAAATATTTGATACGGGTCTGGGTGTTTGTGAGATCGAAAAGTCTCTCGTAACTTGTGATACCCACGACATAAGAATTAATTGATCTTAGTGTGGGGTCAGGACTATGTATGTGACTGTTGGGTGTATTATTTATTTATTTGATTAAAGGTAAACGCCTATGAACAAACTACAACTCTAGGATCATAGACGTGCTAGCCTCTGAATAAAACCAAGCTGCTATTTAGAAATTAAAAAACAGTAAAACGATTATCCGAATTAATTGGGACCGTGGTCTAGTCGTATAATCGGAAATTCAGATAATCGGACATAGACTGGTAATAAAGAAAAACGAACTGTCATACATAGAATTCTTCACTTTATTAATTTTAACAATCTTCTTTATTAAGCTTCCAATCATAACAGTTGAAATATGTCTATTCTCTAGCGAGTTCCAACTTGCTACATCAAAACAAAACAAAAATTACTTGGTTTTAAATTTTTATATTACGCTTAGGACCGATTCGGATAATTAATTGTCGATTCGGTTAATCAGCGTTCTACTGTAATAGACTTTTTATCGAACCAATATAATTACTCCAATTACTGGCTTTGAAAAGAGCGACATTACAGTTCCTCTGTTCCTGACTTGAAAACTGCCTCCCGAACCGGATCTTAGATAAAAAAGAACTGAATATAAATGATATTACATAATATTTTATGAATTCAATAAATTATTTTCATTTTGATTCCCCTAAAATTGGAAAGCCTCTCACAGAAAAAACGGTAGGAAGCCTCGAAGGAAATGGACGAAGAAAGACAGATAAAACGGAAAATATGACTAACCCCTTTTTTCTTCTTTCTTTTGAAATAATAATCAGTAGCCTAACCTAATCTTCTAAACATCTAAAAGACCACAATTTCCAGCGGAGACCAACGCCCACCCTGACCCACGGCACCACGAGACCCTACTCCCCACCACCAAGAGCTCGACGCTTCGATCCTGGTTGGAAGACTCCTGGCTCCGACCGCCTCCCGCTGTCCTGGTGCCGCTGAGACCCATGGCGCTGAACAGGGCCCTGGCTGTATGGAAGGATCTGATGGTGGAGGGGCTGAACGTGACAGATATTGTTGTGGTGGGGTATGATTCTAATGGTGAGTGTTACTGCCTATTATTTTTCTGATAGAATTCTTTACTGGTTGTCTCTCATACCGGGTATATCAAGACTGCAACCGAAAACGAAGCCGGGTGGTAGTTTTCGGGTTACATACACAATGCAAATAAAAATTTCGCAAAATAAGCGACAGATTTTTTTTGCATTTTTTTAAAAATCATTGTGTTTGTACCAAGTACCTAGTTATTGCGAAAATAGTAATTTAAACCCTAAAGTACCATTGCGTCTTAAAAAATAAAAAGGTGTACATCATTATTTTAGGAAAACTATGTATGTATCACCTAAATACGACGATAAGTAAAAAATTACCAAAAAAAAGTCGACGATATTTTTTGCGAAATTTTGACTTGCGTTGTGTCTGAAGTCACTAATACTACCACCTGGCTTCTTTTTCGGTTGCAGTCTTGATATACCCTGTATAAGGCCGCCTGGATTGGTACAACCGCAATGTCTATTTCTCTCGCAACACAGCGGTGTTGCAGTATCAGCCCAAATATGTCCCACTGCAGGGCACAGGCCTGCTCTACAATCGAGAGTAAGATTGAGGGGTTAGGCCATATAATCCGCCACGCTGGCCTAGTGCGGGTTGGCGGACTTTACATACCGGAGATATTCTACAAAATCGCTACACTGTGCAGGTTTTCTCACAATGTTTTCCTTCGCCGTTATAGTGCGTGGTGATTGACTATAACACACATGACTCCGAAAAGTCAGAGGTGTGCCCTAGGATTTGACCACTACCGTGAAATATATTGGCAGTCACGTCTGCTCCGTTACCAACAGGCCACAACGCACTAACGTTAATCGTGTTCATTTATTTATCAAATCATAATATTTCGGTTTTATCCGCATAGATATCAACACCGACAAACCAGTCCGAACCGAGGTAGCTATACCGCTAAAACACCTCGATCAATCAACAATTTCGCGCCAATATAATGTTGACCGTGAAAAACGGACACCGTATGCAAAAAACAATAGAAAAAAAACGATATGTATGTAAAAAAAATACAGGTTCGTTCACACGCGACGACGTATATTAATTTTACAGATAAGATCAGATATTAAAAATGAGTAAGCAGAGACGACAATAATGTGGGTGACATTATTGTCGTCTCTGCTTACTACAGAGCTAGGCACAATTTTACATACCGTACAAATTATGACATTTGTCTAATTGAAAAGTCAGAAATAATATATTTTCCTACCTGGGAATCGAACCACGACTTTACATATAACAACCTATACTGACTTCCATTAAGCTAACGGGGCGACAAAAGGTACATTATGGCACTTTCAAAAGAGCAACTCGCTCACATTATGACACCAGGGGGGTTATTCTATGATCCGAAACGAAGTTCGAATGTTCTTTCGTTCGACGTCCAAAGTACATACATAAACTCCCCCTTTTTTCCCAGAAGGGCTAGACAGAGGTGCTACCAGGACATCTACATTTCGCCTTGTATGTTCCGGTCCCATGATTTGGTAGGGCGCCTCTGCCTCTGCCTACCCCATCTGGGATGGCGTGAGTTTATGTATGTATGTATGTATGCAACCCTACATACCGTGGCAGTTTTAAAGAATTTCAACGGTAAGTAAAGTCCGCCAACCCGCACTAAGCCAGCGTGGTGGACTGTATGGCCTAACCACTCTCAATCGTACCCTCTATTGTAGAGTAGGCCTATGCCCTGCAGTGGGACGTATATGAGCTGATACAACAACAAAAAGCGTAATTGAACAATCCTTCAATAACAGTCGGTAAAAAATCGTCACGTCCACGTCCCGTGTCCGTATCATACAAACGAACCCTATAAAACATAATTATTACACGCGTGAATCGGTTGCTTTTTACACCTATAAATATAAAATAGTTAATAAATGTCTATTATCCATACATTTTGATAGACGCTTACCACATTTTGGAAATAAACTGCTTTAGCTATAAAAACATGAATAATTGAATTCCGTTTTGTGGTTTTATTGTTGTGTATTTCTAATATCCTAATTTACATCCTATTTGGTATGTTCAAGCTGATGTTTGGGGGTGGATAGGATTATAAAAGTCAAGTATATTATACGTGTATCATCGAATTTGTACGCTTTGATAATAGCGTAAATTGAATTTTTTCTTAAGTATAAACAATAAAAAAACGAATATACAAGACTATGATTTGTAATTGAATGGACAAAAAAGTTTTTTATTTCGTATCACAAAATAAGATGACTGCCTCGGTGATGTAGTTGTACTACGGTACGATTACATAGCTGAGTTCTCGGGTTCGAATCCCGGGTCGGGCAAAGTGATATTGGATTTTTCTATTCACTATCAGCCCGGTGTCTGGAATATGTCCGATATGGCGACAGGCTCGCCCCCTATCACATCGTGGGACGGTATTCACAAGGCGAAAAGTGTCCTGGTAACTACTCTGCTGAGCCCTTCTGGGAAAAAGGCGTGAGTTTATTTATGTATGTATGTATGTATGTATGTCACCGTATAAAATTTATCCAAACCGAGCTTAGAACGCTGGACCTCCCGCACGGAACTCATGTAAGGTGCAACCAAACCAATGATGCAATATAAAGGAGATACCTATATTTTTTTTATTTTATTTCAATCAATACTATATTATATTATTATAACTCACTTACTCCTTGAAATGTACAGAAGTATCAGTCACTTACCTGAAACAAAAAGAGCATAAAATGAATTTATATGTTCAATCCAAAATGAAACTTAACACAAACATTTAAAATACAATTATGCTTAAACTGGTAAAATATAATGCACCTTTCGGCTTCGCAGAGGTCGGGTAAGATGTAATGAATGACACTAGAAACACTACACCCAATACAAAGTGTCCGCGGGTTCAAATCCCAGGACACACTTCTGACTTTTCGAAGTAATGTGTGTATTGATAGTCAATTAAAACTAAAAAAGAAAATATCGTGAGGAAACCAGCATACCATAGCGACTTAACAAGATTTTCTATAGATGAAGTCCGCCTCGCATTAGGCCAGCGTGGTGGCCTAACCCCTCTCAATAGAACTGTCGGTTAAAGAGGAGGCCCGTGCTAAGCACGCATGTGCCTGTACATTGATAATGAAATGAAATGAAATGATAATAATTTATCCATTAAAATCTTCAACATGTTCTTTCAAATGTTCAACATTATTTAGATTCAGTCATTTTTGAACTACCACCCGGTTCGGAAAGCGGTTTTCACTAGAGAAGAACGGGCAAGAAACTCTAGTGTTGCTCTTTTCAAAACCAGTTTACAATATAGTGATTATTACAAAAAATATAAGTTGGTTTAAATCAGAGCAGTTCATTAATAATTTGTTATAATTTGCAAGTTTATATTTTTTATTCTGTCTACCTCTTAAGTGTATAAGATTGAAGTTAATAAGTCAGCTTGACCTTGAGGAGTGAATGTGACGGGAGGTTATGTAACGGCACGCTCTGGTAAACAGCGAAACAAACTAGTGAAAATGTATTACGGCATTATCATTCATTATTGAGTGTACTGTTAGAGAAATAAATACACCCAACAGTCACATACATAGTCCTGACCCCACACTAAGTCTTATCAATCAGAAACTACGAGACTTATCGATCTCACAAACACTAGAAACAAATATCTGTGGATCACAAACATTTATCTTGCGGAGTTCGAACCCGTGGTCTTACGTTTCACAGCCACGGAGGCTACGGAATCATTATTGAATCGCCTGCTAAGCACGGGGCTCTTCTGCACCCAGCAGTTCGAGGGAACATAGTCCAGTTGTAGTTACTGGTGGTAGGTCTCATATGTGAGAGGCCGCCTGGGTAGGTACCACCGCAATGTCTATTTCTTCAAACAGCAGTGTAAATGCACTGTTGTGTTCCGGTTTGTAGGACATTGTAGCCAGAGTAACTACTGGACATAATGAGACTTAACATCTTATGTCTCAGTATGGCGAGCGCAGTGGAATGCCATTGCTTTGTTGGTGTTTGTTTTTGCTACTGTCTATGAGCGGTCGTATCGCTTACCATCAGTGGCCGTAGTGCGAGTTTTTATACCGACTCGATCGCGTTAAAGTAAACTTAGTTTTGTATGGCATTTGATCAGCGCCATCTAGTATTAATATTGTGAATCTTATTTGTGAGTGCGAGATTTGTTTATGTTACATACCAAACGAAGTTTACTTTAACGCGATCGAGTCGGTATAAAAACTCGCACTACGGCCACAGGTGAATGGCATGCTCGTCCCGCCACCATTTATCACCATTACGAAATTTATCACCGACCATGTAATAATATTTTCCATTTCCAAAAACTCACGAAACATTTATCTGAACTAATAAATTTGATAAATGCTAAGTATACATCGCAATTAAACAATTCCGGGCGGGTTTATTAAAAGCGTATTGAATTTATAATTACAATTTTATTCGATCCCAAAATACAGAAATAAAATTTTGTGTTAACTTCTTGGGTTTTTGATAATTTCTACGGGTTTTAACGATGAAGGAAAACATCGTGAGGAACCTGCATACCGCAGCGATTTATACGAATTTATATGAAGTCCACCAACCAATATGAAGAGAAAGAGAGAGGGGGAATTACAACATTGACAAATTAAAAATGAGATTTCCAATTATATTACTTTAATATTGATTTAAGGTAATTTAGTAGTTCTCCGGCCCGGCCTTGCCCGGGTGCACAAATTTTTGACCGTTTTTACAACATTTTTCATTAATGCTCAGCTCCTATTGATCACAGCGTGATATAGCCTATAGCCTTCCTCGATAAATGGGCTATCCAGCACCGAAGGGTTTTTTAACTATAATCACTGGTTTCTGAGATTAGCGCGTTCAAACAAACATATTCTGCGGCTTTATTAGTGTAGATATGACAAGTATCAAACTTTTATCGGAAAAATCAGACCTTTATCATATAGAAATATTAACCTCGTTTAAATCGAAACACGTTAATCTCTTCTAACATAAGTTTCCCAATAATACCGGTTAAACCGGAATAATTCCGGTTCGGGGTCAACGACCGGAACCGGTCGGGAAATTTTCCGGTTATCAAATCAAACAGCTGTGTTTTATTTTCGTGTATTTAGCAAAGTCATATAACAACATCTCAATGGGCTAGGAACACCATGCTCGGTCTGTGAACCGCGAGGTCGCGGGTTCGAAGCACAGGATAGGCACTGTACTTTGTTTGATTGTTTTAATAATTATTTTATGAGAAACTTGGGAATGCAATTCGTGCTCGTCATGGCGATAGGCTAACCTACAATATCTCCGAACGGTCATAAGCTCAGTAAAATGTAGGTGTCACTAGTAACGACTCTGTCTATCCTTCATGAATACGGGCGTAAATATAATGCTCCTGATTGTACGCGTAGTGCAGTCCTCAGAATATCCACCGAATAAACATCGAGCGAACCCGAAACGCAACAATAACAATAAAAGTGGGTCAATATATATTTTTTGCAATGAATGGCGCGACGAGCATGCCACTCGTGTGATGGTAAGCGATACGACCGCTCATAGACAATAGCAAAACCAAACAACACCATGAATTACAAAGCAATGCTAGACATTCCACTGCGCTCGCCATCCTGAGACATAAGATATAAAGTCTCATTATGTACAGTAGTTACTCTGGCTGCAATGTCCTTCAAACCGGAACACAACAGTGCATTAACACTGCTGTTTGAAGAAATAGACATTGCGGAACCTACCCAGGCAGCCTCTCACAAATGAGATCACCAGTAATCATCATACCATTACAATATTAACATATGTTTTTATTCGTAGGAGTGAATTGGAGATCCAGACACAACCTTCAACCATTGAATTCAGCTGCCAAAGACCGGGATGTTTCCGAAGCCTTGTCAAAACTGCTTCTGAAGTATCAAGTAAGTAAAAAATGCTTAGATAGTAGTCTATCCAGCCCATATACGTTCTATATGGCCTAACCCCCAATCGAACTCTCGACTGCAGAGGAGGCCCGTGCCCTGCAGTGGGACGTATATGGGAGGATACAGTTATGTACATACATACACATCCCACTGCAGGGCACTGGTCTCCTCTACAATCGAGATTATGGTCCATAAGGTATTTTGGATATAGTAAAGCTTTGTAATACTGGGTATATCAAGACTGCGACCGAAAACGAAGCCAGTTGGTAGTTTCAGTGGTTACAGACACAATGCAACTAAAAATTTCGCACAAATAGCGACAGACTTTTTTTTTGCAATTTTTTAAAAATCTTTTTTTTTTTGGGTTGTAAATACCTAGTTTTTGGAAAATATTATTTTAAACCCTTACGTACCATTCCGTCCTTAAAAATAAGAAGGTGTGCATCATTATTTTAGGAAAACTATGTATATATCACCCAAATACGACGAAGTGTAAAAATTTACAAATTTTTATTTGTTTTGTGTCGGAAGTCACTAATACTTCCTCCTGGCTTCGTTTTCGGTCGCAGTCTTGATATACCCTGTGTAATAGAGAGGACACGTCGAACAATATGCATGTAACAAAAAGAGTGGTACATCTACCGCTATATCCGTCCCAGTCACTCGTACGCTGCTCTATGCTCCGTCTCGCTCGTGTTGCGGGTCGGTACATGCGCCACACAGATTTCGCTCGCGATGTCCGAAACTGTATCATGCCTTAATATGGTATAGGTTTAAAGACATATGTTTACTAATTTATAGATGCGAATGAGTTATATGAGAACTTTCATAAAAACACAAAAGTTTTCGATTTGAATTTAGGTGTTTCTGAGGCCGAAAAGACTCTCAAATTCTGATACCCACGACACAAGACTCTGTTAGTGTGGGGTCAGGACTGTGTGTGAATGTTGGGTGTATTTATTTGTTAAATAAAAAACATCGTGTGCCAATATCAGAACAGCATCTTTAGTAACGTCTTATTTGAATAACAATACAATTATTCACACATACCGTGTCAAACGCACGAAAAAATATGCAAATCTTTTCTATGTGTCACTAAATAAATATGGCTGTGAATGTTGGGTTTTATTAAAATGTTAATATTATGAGATGTTCCGACCTGATCAAAGAACACAGGACATCATAAACACAAATTAGGCATTCCCGGAGACTCGCCGAGCTTCAATGATCGGTGTCATTCAAATGCGTGCCACTGTTGATCCTGGCTCAAAGCAGTTACAGTGGCGGGTGTGACTCAGGCCAGTCTCCAAAAGTCACAGACTATAAAATGCTCAATCCTCAACATTCTTTCCTACAGGGAGTACACACAGACTCAGCTAGTGATGGTACAATGAGGGCGCTGGCATCAGCAGCTAAGCTGGTGCCGTATGACAGCGCGCTCTTCGTGGTGACCGACAAAGGCGCTGGTGACTTGCAGAGGCTACCACTGGCGCTGAGGACGCTGGTGGAGAAACGACTGAAGGTAAAACTGATTTTTTCAAGTTGCCTCGTACGATAAAGCGCCTTAGAGCAAGCTGTTCGGAAAAGATTTCTTAAATGGAGAAATGTTTAGTAATGGTAAAATTAACATTCGTAACCGACAACAATGTATGAAGATTCCAGAAATAGTTGTATGATGTAGATATGCTTATTTCAATGGAAAATTCAAAATTATATGAACTTTATCTGATGCACAAATCCTCAACAGGTCTATACAATATGGACAGATCCTGATCACCCATCGCTGGAATCAGAAAAAGCTCTCGAAGGTCTGAGGAGCATATCACAGCATACTGAAGGAGATGTTTTGCCTTACTCCATACAAGTTATGGTGAGAATAAAAACTTCGTTATAATCATCATAATATAAGCACAACTAACAGAATGGTGGCCGAGACAAAGGTACGCAGACCACCTGATACATAGACTGTTGCCTTTAAGCTTCAAGGTAAAAAGTAAATACGATTGGCATAGATTGAGGAAAGTGGTGGTAGGTCTCTCATATGTGAGAGGCCGCCTGGGTAGGTACCACCGCAATGTCTATTTCTCCCGCCAAACAGCAGTGTAAATGCGCTGTTGTGTTCCGGTTTGAAGGACATTGTAGCCAGAGTAACTACTGGACATATTGAGACTTAACATCTTATGTCTCAGGATGGCGAGCGCAGTGGAATTCCAAGCATTGCCTTGTAATTCATGGTGTTGTTTGGTTTTGCTACTGTCCATGAGCGGTCGTATCGCTTACCATCAGGCGAATGGCATGCTCGTCTCGCCATTCATTGCAATAAAAAAAAAAATGTGGTGTAATAAAGAAGATGCCTATTGCCTATGTCCAGCAATGGGTAACTATGAGCTGAAATGATAACATTGATGATGATTACTGCTAAAAATAGACCTTCGCCAAGTGTATTCACAATAACCTGTTGTAAACTACTATAAATAAATAAATAATTAAAAAATTTGCGACCATATCAATTACTGGGTTTCTCCTATGTCAGGTGAGATAACAGACGAAGTAATAAACACTGCAAGAAGTCGCCGGATGCTAACTTTCATCAGCTCTCTATGAAGATTTTAAGTTAAGGCCTTTGTTTGACAGCAGACTTTTTGTGGCTAAAGACAATGATACTCTCAGAAGATTAATGATAATCTGCTTTTTAAAGATGATGACAATTTTATCAGTAGGCTAATATGTTTGCTTTTTTGGTATAACAGCACCATATTTGTTTCAAGGACGTGGACGGATCAAGCAACTTCGCTTCGGAAGCTGATGTCCATTGGCAACCTTTGGTGTTGAAGAGTGGGAGACAGGGGAGGCTGAATCAGGACGTGGATATCGACCGGTTTGATGTAAGTTCGATGCTTAAATTATAAGCCGTAGGGTTTACTAGCATAGTAACTGACAACCACCGTGGCGCAGTTGGTTAAAACGCCGACTGTGAAACGAGAGGCCGCGGGTTCGGTCCCCGCGCCGAAACAAATATTTGTGTGAACTGTGAACCACAGGTATTTGTTTCGGGTCTGGGTGTTTGTGAGAGCGAAAAGTCTATCGTAGTTCCTGATATCCACGACACAAGACTCGCTCTTAGTGTGGGGTCCGGACAATGTATGTGACTGTTGTATGTATTTATTTATCCATTTGGGAGCAAATATGCTGTGGTAAGGTCAACGGTACAACTGCTGTCTAAATTTTTATACTGGGACTACAATGTGCTTACGATGCATCTGATAATAGGTTTGTGTTATCTGACTACAAAGTGACCACTATGGATCTAGTGGTAAACGTCAGTGCAGTCTAAAGGAGCATAGACTGGCAATGAGAAGCAAGACTGTGCCTAGCCCCAAACTGAATCACGAAAACTATAAACACGGAATACTAAGCCGGCACTTTACCCCAATGTTTACAATCCTAGGCCGATAAATAAGTTACATTTACTGAAGTGTTGTAAATGTAACTTATTTATCGGCCTAGGATTGTAAAAGGAATTCGGAGACAATTTGTTTTTATAGTTAAATAAAATACCACATAATATAAAAACAACTTTATGGACGAAATCACTGTCTCCCAATTCCTCTTACCCAATGCAGTGTTGTAACATTCAGATCAAGAGCCAGCGAGTTCCGAACTTTCGTCATTACATCGGGTATATCAAGACTGCGACCGAAAAGGAAGCAAGGTGGTAGTTTTAATGGTTACAGACACAATGCAACTTAAAAATTTCGCAAAATAAACGACAGATAATATGTTTTTTCATTTTTTTAAATATCATCGTGTTTAGGTGGTAAATACCTAGTTCTTGCGAAAATAGTAATTTAAACCTTTGCGTCTTTAAAAATGAAAATGTGTACATTATTATTTAGCAAAACTTTGTATTTATCAGCCAAATAAGCCGAAAAGTAAAAAAAATCCAACAAAAATTTTGACGATTTCTTTTGCGAATTTTTTAGTTGCATTGTGTCTAAAGTCACTAAAACTACAACCTGGCTTCGTTTTCGGTCGCAGTCTTAATAAACCTATATTTAAACTAAAACTTTCAGGTTTAGATGATTTGATACCAAAAACTCTCGTAGTTTTCGTTGAGTGAAGACTTATGGTTGTAATTACATATGCTCTTCTCTACCCTCAGACACTACTTGTGAGGCGAGGAGGTGGCGAAGCCATTTCCCTCGGTCTACCAGTGGAGACCGGAGTAACTGCCCTGAGGATCTTCATCGAAGGGGCAGTGGAGCATGCTATCCTCTACCCTCCTAATGAATGTAAGAACCTTGATGTAAATGAGACTAGTAGAACAAGAGAATGTCAGTTGTTTTTTATTCTGGTTGAGAAATGTCTACAATACGCGATGGTAATCGCATTGTTAACAAAATAAGAGTATTTATCAGCGTGAAAAGGGTCCACAAAAGAATAATAGAACTTGGCAGCCTCAGTGGCGCAGTTGGTTTCAATCCCTGCACCGAAACAAATATTAATGTGGGACACAAGTATTTGTCTCTGGTCTGGGTGTTTGTGAGACCGATGAGTTCCATAGTTTCTGATACCCGCGACTCAAGACTTGATTGCTTTTAATAGGTTGTCGGGATTATGTATGTGGAAACTCTCCCTCTTGCTCTCTATTTATAAATGGGGCTATGTCTCTCTCTCTCTGTATCTTCACCTGCGTCACTAATGCTATCTTAAATCACGAACAGAAACCCTCTCTCCCTATCTCTCTCTCCAGTCACAAAAACTCCACTCCAGAATACAGGCCTTCCAACAATTTCCATAACTGTTAGAAGCTACCTGCAACCTTACTAACCTCTTCAAACGGAAGCAAAACCTCACATGTCAAGTCATTTCATTCATAATTGGCAAATAGTACAATGATTGTCGACTCAAAATGATTATCATTATCAATAATGATTTCCGGTTGTTTCAAGTTATTCAACATTATTGTGTTCCTATTTTCCGGTCGCTCGTTAAATCCTAGTGGCTTGGGTAATACTGTACTTATACCTTCATGAATAGAAATACTGTTAGGTAAGCGTTCAAGGAAAACATCGTGAGGAAACCTGCATACCATAGCGATTTGTAAGGATTTTTATGGTATGAGACTATCGTCTGATACCATTCGATACTCGATCTGGACTATGCCGTACCAGATTTTAAAAAAATGCAGTTTGCCTGGCACTAGGCCTGGTGGACTGTACTAACCTCTCTCAATCGTACTCTCGATTGAGTTCCGTGCTCAGTAATTATGGGCCAATACAGTACAGCACTTTCAGTTTTCTATATTACCAAAATATCCTATCCTGTTTTTCCACCAGCTCCTCAAATAGACCTGTACAACGCGTCATCAGTGACTGCGTTCTCACCAGCGTCGAGGACCGAGGGTCTGTCTCCGAGAGACGTGTACCTGGTCTTCCCTGGAAGCACCCTGGACTCTGACACGTAAGCAAAGTAAACTTTAATAATAACCTTTATTTTAATTTTTTTAAATCCATCCCATGGTTGTCTGTAAGACATTGCTGTAGAGCGATAAGACCGTCATTTGTACTTTTTTTTTGTTGTTGTTTCTGTATTGTGTATTTTCATTTGTAATTGTGTACAAAGAAGATTTAAATAAATAAATAATAAATAACCACTGTAGGTCTTAAAGTAGGATCAAAAGGTAATGATTCATGTACAGCACTAACGAGATTCGTTAGGGATATTAACTTGATTTTAAATCTTAACGAAATTTGTAAACCGAATAAGTTAAAGTTAGGTATAACACGCTAATAAAAGAATGATAAGAAGCGGGTGAGGATTCACCCACAAGAAGTCCAATATTTTGAAATCATTACGATACGCCTTCTACCTGCCTATCGTTATCATTCACAGACGCTATCGCAAAAGATTTTTTTATGTTTTATATTTTATTTTTATCTCGTATCTCGGCTCTAGCATAAACCATTCTTCCACATACTATCTTCAATCTTGCTAAATCCCTCACCTCTTCATATACCATCTACAATCTAGCAAAATTCGCCCCACAAAATGTAACCACTACCTCTTGTTTCAGGCTCTCAGTGATTCCTGCCAAGAAGCTATCTGAAGAGACTACCCTGGTTGGGATCTGGCACTTCAGTGTCCGCTGTGACACTTGCGACTACAGAATCTGTGTGACGGCTACCACTCAAGTACATTTGGACGTCGCTACTGATGGTGCAGGTAAACATTAAATACACCCAACAGTCACATAAACAGTCCTGACCCCACATTAAGATCAATTAAGTCTTGTGTCTGCGTGCTCATGTTCAACACCTTATTGCAAATATGAGCAGTCCGCGCATCATGTACTTTGGGAGTGTAGTCTTTGGCAGAATGAGCGTAAAACCATGCTAGATAGTATGCAAATAACATCTGGAGTTGTATACTACATGGACCTTGTGGAGACTAGGAGGAATTTCCGTGCTTTCCGGCGATTTTGCCATACCTATTATTGGAATCAAGTATAACAGCTTACATAATAGGTCTCATTTAAATGTAATAATGAATTATCCGTAGTGTTTTACAGCTGGCTTCTCTGGCTGTAAATGTCTTTATGCGAGGCTATTTACCTCTTTAGTTCATTGTTTTGTCGCCCGCTTTATTAGGGAAGTGGACAATAATTTATTTCCAACTCCTCCTATTAATTCAACTTTTTGATTGATTTCGTTGCGGGTTAAAGACAAGTTATACATTCCCGGAGACTCGCTGAGCTTCAATGCTAAGTGTCAATAAAATGCGTGCCACTGTTGATCCTGGCTTACAGGAGTTGCAGTGGCGGGTGTGAGGGCGGGACAGTCTCCAAATCTTGTGTCGTGGGTATTCGAAAGTACGAGAGACTTTTCAGTCTCAAAAACACCCAGACCCGAGAAAAATACTTGTGGGCTTCACTGACATTTGTCTCGGTGTGGGATCGCAGCTACCTCTCGTTTCACAGCCGGCGTCTAACGAACCAGCCACGGAGGCTGTCACAGTCTTTTTGGTGCGGGAATCATACCAGATAGAATTTTATAACCAAATGCACTTTTAAACGGTTTATTTTAATACCAATAATGGCCAAAGATCCTTTTCGGTGCATGACGCATTTTAAATCTCGTTTTTGTTATCATGCTGTTTTTTTAGCGTTTTTTATTCATGATCACCCTTTTCGATATCGGTTAAATAATTGTTATTGCTACATGTTGTTTTGTTTAACTTAGTTTATTGTTTTGTAATGCTTAAGATCTTTATATCAGCAAAGTGATATCTTTTTTATATTTCATTGCTTCGTTCCAAAAAGATAATGAATACATTATAGCAACACTTTGTCCGTCTGTCTGTTAAGAAAAGCTACAGGTAATTCCCATTGATTGATCACGTTTGGCTAAAAGCAAGATTGAAAAAAATCTTTGGAAATGGTAAACCGAGACAAATATTTACGTGATCCACAATTTGTATTCTCTGTGTCTCCTATTAAGTTAAAAACAACACTTACATCATAACGTGCGGACAGGATTATCACTATAGGGTATATTCACCCAAATAATGTTTACCAAACAAAAACATTGACACTCAAAGAGGACATATCGACGGTATTCAAATAAAACGACATCGTGAAGGTCGAACAAAACGATAGGAGATTTGCCTCCAACACCTGACAGCTACTACAATCTATACATATAATAAATTTGTAACTGATCGATGTCTGTATATGGAAGATTTGTATCTGTATCAGCCCATACACGTCCCACTGCAGGGCACGGGCCTCCTCTACAATCGAGAGTACGATTGAGAGGGGTTAGTACAGTCCACCACGCTGGCCTAGTGCGGGAACTTTACACACCATAGAAAGTTTTACAAATTGCTACGGTATGCAGGTTTCTTCGCGATGTTTTCCTTCGCCGATATAGTGCGTGGTGATTGAGTACACATGACTCCGAAAAGTCCGAGGTTGGAAGACAAATGAGACAGTACATGGAAGATATATGAGAAAAACTATTATAAGGTGACTTTATCAACGTAATAGAACGCAAAACAATAATCGTAAGATTTTTTCTCTGTTTATCTGTTTGTCTGTGCGCGCTAATTTCAGAAACAGCTGAACCAAATTCACTTTATATAAAGGTAATTAGACACCCTAGATTAACAGATACATTTCTTTTAATCTCGAAATATATAGTGTTTTTTTTTTATTATTATTGCGATGAATGGCGAGACGAGCATGCCATTCACCCGATGGTAAGCGATACGACCGCTCATGGACTGTAGCAAAACCAAATCAATACTTGGCATTCCACTGCGCTCGCCATCCTGAGACATAAGATGTTAAGTCTCATTATGTCCAGTAGTGACTCTGGCTACAATGTCCTTCGAACCGGAACACAACAGTGCATTAACACTGCGGATTTACATTTCCTGATTGGCGGTAGAAATAGACATTGCGGTGGTACCTACCCAGGCGGCCTCTCACATGTGAGACCTACCAGTGCCTCTACATCGTCATAATTATGTCAATCAGCAACACCTCCTTCATCGACAGTGGATTCTCCATCTGGACTGAACTTACCAAGTCCATTTCAGTCCCTTCATACCTTTAAAAATCCTTATTATGTATCGCACCGAAAAAAATGCATTAAAACTCAAAATCCGCGAGGCGATGACATCACCTGATTTCCGCAAATATATTTTTAAACCTGATCACTTTCGATGCTACACCGGTTCTGTATTGGATGTTTCTTATTTTGTTTATACATAAAAATAAATATGGCCACGTGTTACACGTGGTCCGATACACGTACAATAAGTAACAACTAACAAGGAGTTCATACCAGAGCTTCACAATTCAGAACCGATAAATGCAGCGGTTGAAGTATCCTAATTAGTTATACAAAACCTAGGCTGAAGCATAATTCTTTTGATACAAAAAAGACACGTTTATGATCAATGAAAAAAAAACAAATGAAGTCCTTAACCATATAAAAACTAGGCTGTATGATCCACACGTCTTTAGTCACAAAAACACTTCAATTACAATTAAAAACAAAAAGGCTGAATACAGTTACCGTAATGTTTACAGTTAAGAATAAAAAACTAAAACACATCTTAATTGCAAATTAAAACTGATAAAAAAGTTAAAAAATACAAAAAATTCGCAAAAACTTTTTAATTACAGAAAAAAGGCTATAAGACAGCTTTCGTGATATTTATAGTGAAAAAAAAAGAAAAAATATCACTAACCTCGCAAAATGGATGCGTTCCAACGCAGTCTCGATAACCAGGTCAAGAGCGCATGATCTAGACTGGTTCCTTAAATGTCGCACCGGCAACCAGTTTCCGAACGCCCCGCCTCAATGCGCTGTTTTGAAACGCAAGTTTTGATGTAATTCGCTTTTGGCGCGCAATCGGCCATGTTTTTTTGGGGAAAATATTTTTGTCATTTTGGTTTTTAAATTTTTGTTTATAAAAGGAATTTAATTGTGCTACCTGTTGCTTTTCACACAATACGTCATGTTTCATTTTTGTGTTTCAAAAAAAGATTTTTGGCATTTTTCATTTCTTCCAAACTCCCCGACTAGCGTGGTTGTTTTGAAATGTAATGCAGTGCGCAATCCACCATGTTTTTTTGGCATAAATAATTTTTGTGTTCAACGAAAATTTTTTTTTTTCATTTTTTACTTTATTCTCATAAATAGAAAATTAACTTCGTATTTTCGTGTAATCCGGCCGCATTTCTGAATGTTGAGAAAAAACATATTTTTGACATTTGAGGTTCCTATACATTTTTTAATAAAATTAATTATGCATAATTATAATTTTTAATTCATTATATGACTGAGAAATGTTTTATTAAGATTTAGACATTTTGCGCAATTTTGGACATTTTGTATAAACCAATACCATGTTTAGGTTTACCAGATTTATTTTTCGTAATCAAAATGGCAGTAATATAGCTTAAATTATTTAAATACTAATAGTTACAAAACACTTTTTTTAGACGCCTTTATTAATTATTATACATATGACATTGAATTAATAATTAGATTCCATATTGGGTTTTGACCACTTTTTTTGCAACACATAAAAATATTATTTTCTTTATATTTTTGTATCATAAGTTTTTTGTATCTAAGGCGGTAATATTTTGTCTCGAATATTTTTCTTTTTATTTGGACTTTGGTCCCAAATAGAAAACAATTCACAAAAATAAAGTTAAGCCAGTTCTTCACCACATTTTTACTACTAATATACCTAAATATAAAAACATTTGAACATAATATTGTATTTATAGCCTTTTTGGCTATGGAATCTTAATATCAAATCTTAATACTAACAAATCATGTTATAACAAAAAAAAAATTGATGAAAGTGGACGAAGCGAAAGTGATATGCCAGGATCAAGCAAAGTGGAGATCCATAGTCTCTGCCTACCTCTATCGGATGCAAGCGTGACGATACGTACGTAATATTAATTTAACTGGATATGTATCATTCTTATTTCCTGTTTTATAAACTAGTTAAGATTATTGCGTTGTATAAAAAGTATGTGAATTAATAGAACAATGAAGAACAAAAAACATAGAAAATAATTCAAAGAAATACATTATTATTACTTTAAGTTGTCACAAACATAATATTAATTGAAACTTTATGCGAAATATCATCAGAACAATTCTAAAAAAACAAACATAAATGATATTCAAATATGCCTGCTGAAACGGTGGTCACGGGTTCAAACCCCAGAACACACCTCTGACTTGCCGAGTCATGTGTTCATAGTCAATTACCACACACTTTAACCGAAGAAAACAATGTTTAGAAAGCTGCATATGCATTTACAAGGTTTTCTATATATGTAGTCCGCCAACCCGCACTAGGCCAGCGTGGTTGACTTGCCCCCCTCAATGTAACGGTCGTTTTTTATTGCGATGAATGGCGAGACGAGCATGTAGACCGCTCATGGACAGTAGCAAAACCAAACAACACTAACAAAGCAATGCTTGACATTCCACTGCGCTCGCCATCCTGAGACATAAGATGTTATTCATTAGTCCAATAGTTACTCTGGCTACAATGTCCTTCAAACCGGAACACAACAGTTCATTTACACTGCTGTTTGTAAAATAAAGGAGTCACGTGCTCAGCGGTGACCGATTTTGTATTATTAATATTATACATTTAAACACAGTATCTGTATCAGCCCATACACGTCCCACTGCAGGGCACGGGCCTCCTCTACAATCGAGAGTACGATTGAGAGGGGTTAGTACACTCCACCACGCTGGCCTAGTTCGGGTTAACGGACATTACATAACATAGTAAAATCTAGGATTAATTATCTAGAATGCTATCTTTATACTGCCTGCCTCGGTGGCGTAGTTGTATTACGGTACGGTTACAAAGCTGAGGTCTCGGGTTCGAATCCCGGGTCGGGCAATGTGATATTGAATTCAATATCAGCCCGGAGTCAGGAATTTGTGCTCGATATGACGAGCTCGCCCCCTATCAAATCGTGGGACGGAACATACATGGCGAAATGTGGGTGTCCTGGTGGCGCCTCGGCCTACCCCTTCGGGGATAAAGGCGTGAGTTTATGTATGTAATATAACAGAATAGGGTCGGTCGGTAGGTTTATTTCTGTACCGGTTTTAGCTTGAAATAAGTCCTTTACCAGTACAATGATGGATCGAACCCGATGTGCGAATGTCAACCGCTTTGTTGGCATTTGTGAGTCGCCGTTTTTATCCTGGCATGGTAATACGTGTAATACACGAGGCCCGTCACACGCGGTGTTTGTTATACGCGCTACTAACTTTTTTTACTACACATCACATTCATAAAATAAACTTTTATCCTACTTGTTTTGGGTGTTTGTGGGTCCGAAAAGTCTCTCGTAGTTTCTGATACACTCGATCTTAGCGTGGGGTCAGGACTATGTATGTGACTGTTAGGTGTATTCATTTATCTGGACGTTTTTCAAACCACCCCAAATTAAAACAACAACAGCAACATATGCTAATATTTTTGTTTTCATTTCCACCTTGAAGGTCGGGCAAGCAGATTAACGACTTTAAATGTTTTCTTATTTCGCATCAAGCTGTTTCCGGCATGTTGCCCTTAAATTATTTAAAAATATACGTGTCCGTCCGGATGGCGACCTTATAAAACACTGCAGCCTTTTACACTCGAGAGAACGATTGAGAAGGGTTAGGCCACAATATAGTCCACCACGCAGTTAACGGACTTTACATACCATAGTAAAATCAAAAATTCAACCTATACAGGGTGACAAAAAATCTGTCCGATCGATAAAAGTGTTATCAGCATCATTAATGTGTTCTATTTAAAAAATCCGTTTCACATAATATGATAAAAAATATCATTAATGAAATAAATTAAAAATAGGGAAACTTATTACACTGCTAACAACCGCGTTCGTAACGAGCAACCTGCGGCGAGACGTTTCAGATTGTCAGAATGTGTGTTGTTGTCAGAATTTGAAAACTGCTAGATTTTAGGCTAATAGTGACACTAAAATATGTATTATAATTTACGATACTTGTGGTATCCTTTAATATATTTTTTGTATTTTTTTTTAATACTATAATTGAGACACCCAAATGCGCGTTGTGGATCGGACAGGGTTTTTTGTCATACTGTATACCGGGTATATCAAGACTGCGACCGAAAACGAAGCCAGGTGGTAGTATTAGTGACTTCAGACACAATGCAACTAAAAAATTCACGAAAAAGTCTCCAATTTTCTTTTTGTAATATTTTACTTATCGTATTTGGGTGATACATACATAGTTTTCCTAAAATAATGATGTACACCTTTTAAGTTTTAAAGACGCAATGTTACGTAAGTATTTCGGCCAGAACTAGGTATTTAGCACCCAGACAAAAGGATATATAAAAAAATTAAAAAAGAAATTTTTTGCTATATTTTTAGTTCTATTGTGTTTGTAACCACTAAAACTACCACCTGTCTTCGTTTTCGGTCGCAGTCTTGATAAAACCCGGTATACAGAAAAGGGCCGGTCAGTAAGTTTTTTCCGTAGTCTGCAACCGATAGGTCCCTTGAGGGGTTAGTCTACCACGCTGGCCTAGTGCGGGTTGACGGACTTTAAATACCAAAATTCGTGTAATCTATAATAAATAAACCTCAAGAATTTCTTTGTTTGACCGCGCTTATCTCTAAGACTACTGGTTCGAATCGAAAATGACTTTTGTTTTTGGTTACCCCATTTATCAAGGAAGACTACAGGCTATATAACATCACACTATGACCAATACGAGCGGGGCAGTAATGAAAAATGTTGCTTAACACGGTCTTTTCGGGCCGCTAGTCTATGACAAGCAGGTTTCTTCACGATGTATTCCTTCGTTAAAGTGCGTGGTAATTTATCAATATACAGCCTTATTCATAGACAGTTTTTAAACGTATTTTAGTAATAGAATATTTTGTCCTTTTCGAACGACTTTTGAATTCAGTTTGAGCGAAGACGACAAAACATTCGTTAAATAAATAGGTTTTAATACTCTGTAAATAAGGTACAGAATACTCATTAGGTATAGTTTGAACTTTAGACTATTACTTCACTTGTCTGTACGCTATATATACTATATGCTTGACATTGGCAGTTACAACATACTTATTTGTATGTATATATGATGTATATTAATAAATATTACTAAATACCTATTGATCTATCTACGCTTCTTTAAATAAACTTTTTCTGTAGCAAATGTCACAGTTAGCCATTTGCGAAATATTTCTCAAAAGGGTTTGGAAATGTACGCTTATTAATGTCAAAAATTATCATGATAGACCCTAAATGGTTCATGAGAGAATCGAACCTGTAGCCTCTCGTTTCACAGCCGGCGTCTAACCAACTGCGCCACGGAGACTGTAAGAAATTAATATATTTCATCGTAAGATTTGTAATTATCAATGTTATGCTTATGTCTTTGATTTACTTTATTTTTTTACTACAGCTTATCACCCAGCTCAGTAAAGTGAGTATATAATAGTTTCCCTATGACAAAACAATTGTTACGAATATGTAAGTAAATAAATTAATAAAGGATTAAAAACTTAAACGAAATAGAAACCACCCCTATAGAACATTTATGTAATAAAACTATTTTTTACGGATTTTATCGCGATTTGGTTTAATTTTTACATTTTTTAACATTGCCTTTACTATAGTCAATTTTGCTTTTCAAATCTGAAATCTTTCATAACAAGTTCCTACACTAGACACCAAAACCACATTTAAATTTTACAAATGAACTATAATTTAACAACAAATATTATATAAAAAACTAAAAGCATTACACTTGACGCTGCAAACACATTTAAAATTAAAAAATTAATTATATATCCTAAACAAAGATACAAGATGCCTAAACGGAACTTGCGGATAAAAGTAACCAATTTAAAGAACTCAACACATTTTAACTGACGGTTTAAAACACTTCACATGACACCGCACGTCTAATCACAGTTGGACCACACACTAAACTAAATAGTTAAAATAACTTGCAGATGACTTCCAGTATCGCGCGGGTATGCTCGTCTCTTTTGTATTATTTTTATTGCGATTAATTGCGAGACGAGCATGCCATTCGCCTGATGGTAAGCGATACGACCGCTCATGGACAGTCGAAAACCAAACAACACCATGAATTAAAAACCATTGACAATCCACTGCGCTCGCCATCCTGAGACATAAGATGTAAGTTTCATTATGTCCAGTAGTTACTCTGGCTACAATGTCCTTCAAACCGGAACACAACAGTGCATTTACACTACTGTGCCCCTAGCCGGAACATTTTGAAGTATCGTATAGTAATTCTCGTATAGTAAAGTAAACGTTTCCCGCTGTGAAATTTTAGTTCCAAATACGCTCACAATGGCGCTGTTTAAATTCCCATACAAATTTTTACTATTACTATTCTATTACGACACTGCAAAATGTTCCGGCTAGGGTCACTGTTTGCTATTTAATTATTACTAAATATGACTATACGTTCGCCCCCTATCACATCGTGGGACGGAACACACAAGGCGAAACGTGGGTGTCCTGGTAGCACCTCTGCCTACCCCTTCTGGGAAAAAGGCGTGAGTTCATGTTTGTATATACAAACATACTATGACGACACACAAACAGTTATATAAAACCACAGTTAAATCGATTCTTGAACCTTTGCGTGTGGAAGCCACAGTAATACTAAGTTGGTAAAAACACAGACGTCCGAAATTTGTTTGGCATGAATTCTAAAGAGATCGATCAAATTGCGTTTATATAACACATAGTACATACATACATAAACTAACTCCTTTTTCAAGGACTCCTAGAACCAGGACACTCGAGTTTCGCCTTAAATTTTAACTAATATTCAAGGGGTAAATTTTAATGTTAGTTGAATGTAAAGCTTCTATACTACTTTACAAAACTGAAGAGTTTGTTTGTTCGCGATAATCTAAGGAACTACTGGTCCGAATTGAAAAATTATTTTAGTATTGAATAGCCCATTTATCGAGGAAGGTTTTAGGGTATTTTTTATTTCGGGAAAATTTATAGTAGGACTTTTATCCTAGAAAAACTTTTTTACGCGAGCAATTTTAGAATAATAAAATTGCTTCCCTCTGTCTCTATGAACGCTTTTAAACTATGCAACGGATTTTAATGCAGTTTTTATCAATAGATGGAATAAAACAAGAGGAAGGTTCATACTATATTGTTAACTGTATCAATCCATAATAGCCCACTGCTGGGCACGGGCCTACTCTACAACCGACAGTTGCATTGAGAGGGGTTAGGCCATATAGTCCACCACGCTGGCCTAGTGCGGGTAGGCAGATTATACATATCACATGAAAAGTTCGCCAAGCTGCAGTAGGCCAGCGTGGTGGACTATATGGCCTAACCCCTCTCAATTGTACTCTCGAGTGTAGAAGCTCGTGCCACACAGTACATATCAGAAACCCTTGTTCAGATCTGTATGGTATGCAGGTTTCTTCACGATGTTTTCCTTCACCGTTAAAGAGAAAATTTAAAAAATATAGACATGCATACAACAAATAATAAACACATATAGATACATAATTGGTACGCTCATTGATTTATTTGATAGTACACTCAGACAGATTAGATTAGAATTAGTTACACGTAAATATTTATCTTTTATTATCGTATAAATACTTTCCCAGTCAAAATGTAAAAGTAGGCAAGTTTTGTATCTGAATATTCCGGTAGGAAAAGCATGACCGCGCGGGTAGCGAACACCGTTCATATACCGCATCATTGTGTATAATCGCCACGCATTGTAACGGTGAAGGAAAACATCGTGAGGAAACCTGCATACCATAGCGATTTGTAACAATTTCTATGGTATGTAAAGTCCACTAACCCGCACTAGATCAGCGTGGTGGACTATATGGTCTCGGACAAAATTAATAAGCGACCCCAATCCCTATCTAAGGATCGATCCGGAAAATAGACCAATCAGAACACATCAAATGTGAGCGTGTCGACAATACCTTGAGCCCATTGGTCTATTTTCACGATCGATCTTTGGATAGAAATGAAGATCGTTTATTAATCCCGGCCATAAGTCTTCTCAATCGTACTTTCGATTGTAGAGGGGGCCCGTGCCCTGCAGTGGTTCGTATATGGCCTGATAGCGATACATGAGAAATTCAATCTTTCAATATGACAAACAAACATACAAACATCCTAACACAAGCATTAGAATCTAAATATCTACAAACAAGGAAGTGTGACGCTTGTCAAAAGATCAATAGTTTATCACGAGAGACGAACAACAACTCGCTCTGATTAGTTAGATAACGCACACGGATTCACTCGCTTTGCTCCACAAATATGGTGGTAGGTTCAAATTCGGTTGGCTACCACCGTACACGAATTCGAAACACGCCAAAATAACCCACGTAAGTACGCACACGTACATTCTGCGAAAAACTTAACCTTGATAAGATGAACTTCTAAACCTATGAGCAATTCTTATTTACTTATAAGCATCAAAATCTATGCGAGAAAGACCTCTGGGTAAGTGCCAATGCTGTGTCTACTTTTGCCTCCATAGCAGCTAAAAGATCTAGTTTTGAAAGGTGGGATCCAAAAGAATATTTGCTAAGTAGTAGATGAAATACACAAACAGAAATACTATACATTACAAATAAACAAAGATAACAAGCGGTGCATCTGTTAATGAATCTAATGAATCAATGACGCTTGTCGCGGATATACTATCTTCGTACTGACTTCAGACACTGATAACTCAAGGACTTCTAAAGTCTCTTCATTAGCGAGAATTTTTTGTGAGACTTTCCCGCCCCCACACCCCACCACTGCAACTCCCGTCAGGATCAACAGCAAAGATTTGGCACCGAGCTCCGGAGCTCGCAAATCTCTTAGGAACACGAGCTTGTCTTCAACCCGCATCGAAATTAATCACAAGAAAATCAAATAGGAGTTCGAAACAAATAATTGTGCATTTCCCAGGGAAGCGGGTGACAAAATATTGAGCTAAGAGGAGCAAAATATTATCCTCCAATATAAAGATATACAACTGAAGAAGCCAGATGCTAAGCATCACAGGGTAAACAATTACAAGGGTCCTATAATGTGAGCTGCTGTCGTTATATCTCGGGTCTTGTTGTGAGAGCAAATCTCGTATTTAGACGCATGACACAAGAATTAACATCTCTTTTTATTGAATCGACAAAAGTTCGTAGACGACCTATACGAATTATTTGGCCAATGGCGTAATCAATAAGCCTCTTATTATTTATTTTACAGGTGCCATCAAACTGAGGGTCACCGGTCCAGTATCAAGCGTGAGAGAGTCGCTATTAGTTGACGAATACGGAGCTGAATTGGCGAAACTCCCATTTAGGTAAAAAAAAATTGCACTGCACTAACTTATAAATTAGCCACTACTGAACACGGGACTGACACAACTGAGAGTTTCATTAAGAGGGCTTAAGGAATCAGCCATAGGAAGTCCACTGCTGAACAAAGGCCACCTCCATGACCTGTTGGGAGGGGCCTGCATCCAGCGACAGGCAAGCGAAGTGTCGGACGCCCGCTTACAAGGTGGGCGGACGATTTGGTTAAAGTTGCAGGAAGTCGCTGTATGCTTACGGAATACACCAAGCTAATTAAATGAGAGTTATCAGACTTTATGACCATTGAAATTGATAAACATTAGCTTTCAAAAGTGAGTTGATCACCACCATCCACCCAGCAACAATTTTATCACTGTTACTGATATTTATGTAGAAAAGTGTGAATACAGATTTTGAGGGTAGATAGGATCTATTAAACCTCTTTTCCATAGACACGCTAATCAGCAGTGTAAATGCACTGTTGTGTTCCGGTTTGAAGGGCATTGTAGCCAGAGCAACTACTGGACACAATGAGGCTTAATATCTTATGTCTCAGGATGGCGAGCGCAGTGGAATGACAAACATTGCTTTTTAATTCATGGTGTTTGGTTTTGATACTGTACATGAGCGGTCGTATCGCTCACCATCAGGCGAATGGCGTGCTCGTCTCATTCAATGCCATAAAAAAAGGCTAATACTAATTCAATAATTTAATGAGAAGTGAACCATCCATGCCTAACTAGGAGCTAAGGATGCATAGAGTTCCGACAATCTATATATAGCGGGTCCGATCCCCGCACCGAGACAAATGTTTGTGAGAACCACAAGTATTAGTTTCGGGTCTGGGTGTTTGTGAGACCGAAAAGTCTCTCGTAGTTCCTGATACCCACGACACAAGACTCGATTTTAGTGTGGGGTCAGGACTATGTATGTGACTGTTGGGTGTATTTATTTATTTATCTATCGCTTCGGTAATATAACTTTGATTCTCTACTAATTTCAACACCATTTACTGCGACTAAACCACCGTTTTCCTAATTCCAGTTACCAGCCAGTGGCTGGAGAAGACCAGATCGATGTAGTGGACCCGTCTACCGAACTGGTGGCCGATGTCAACCTTCCACCAATCAAGGAAACCAAGGTTTATGTCAAGATCTTCGGGAGGGACTATAAAGGTACGTTGCCTGACCAATTTATGCAAACAAGCTACATTATCAGCCCAGAGTCAGGAATTTGTGCCCGATATGACGATAGGCTTGCCACCTATCACATCGTGGGACGAAACATACAAGGCGAAACGTGTCCTGGTAGCGCTTCTGCCTACCCCTTCTGGGAAAAAGGCATGATTTCATGTATGTATGTATGGAAAAGTGGCTAAATTGAAACTGATGGTAATTCCATTATCTACATAGAGCATCGAACAACAGTAAAAATTTACCAACTAAGCTGTTGAATGTAATTTGATTTTTGATGTACCAACTCGTGACGCAATACGTGTTTTTGTTTTAATTCAATGTCGTTATGTCCCCACATCACCATCTCACAGGAGATCGACGTGAAGCGAAAGATTCGTTGTCGCGTTTCGTTCGGTGATTCAGATTGGCGTATGCTCAATCTCAATCACCTGTTCCCATCCTTTTTCCTACCCGCTCTCATCCCAGTTTGATGGGCCAGCAACACGTAATTGTGGACCCAGCGCTGTGGATGTTTATGTTCAGTGACCACTTACCATCAGGAGACCTGTTTGCTTGTTTGCCGGACCAATGCAATAAAAAAACACCGTATAATATTATACAGCGCCTGAGTTCATCATTATTTTTCATTAATTTCGAGAATGAGTGAAGGTATTTTTATAAAAACAAACAAAAATAAAGTGACTACAATTGATGGTAGTTGTATTGCCGTCTAAGGTATAAACCAGGGAGAAATGATTGTCTCATAAGTCAACACAATTATGAAAGCCGTTTATACAAAATGAACCCTAAAGGCAGGCGTCCTCATATTCGGATCGTACGGAACGGACGGATCGCATTAAACGGATTATTTTTACAATGCGTCCACAGTATCAGCCGCGACCGGATTTGCCGACATTATAACTCAATTGTGTGAACAATCCGTTTCATGCGATGCGTCCGATGCGTAAGGTGCGGATGTGTTGACACCTGTCTCAAACTAGTGTGAAGAGAGCCATAATTAGTTTCCTCTCGTTAAAAATAGGGAGGTCTGTGTTCAGGAGTGGAGTTCGTATAGCTTTAAAGAGAGAGAACGCGTGGGTCATTGTGACAGGTCCTAAACCAATGGTACGTTTGTTGGTATCCTGGCAAATACGAAATTCTGCCATCAGATTTTTTTACTGTTGTATTTACTTTTCAGGGGAACCCTTCGTCCGTCTGTCAGGGCCGTTAAACCAGCCCGAGATTCGTCTGAGCAGGTCAGCATCCATAGTAAACCGGGACTCAGTCAACGACTTGGAGAGAATTGAAGAGGAGAACTCCAGGGTGTACCAGGGAAGATACAATGTCAGCGAGGGTCTGAGCAGGAGTAGTGCTCAGGTACGTTCAAGAATTATCGTTAACTTAAGTATCTTTATGTTTTTTTAAATTGAGTTTATCTATAATTGACTTTTTTTGTATGTAATTTACCGTATTTTCGACATCGAAAATTTTATCTTTCGTATCGAAAACAAATACAAGAAAAAAGAAAGAAAAAAACCTTGTTTATTAGTTAAAACAATATTCGATGTTCATATTCAGTACCAATATATCTTAAATCTAGATATAAGGTTGTCTGAAAGATCGCCTTTAGCGATAAGACAGCCGGCAGACACTGCTGGGTATATTGATTTTTTCTACCTTCCAGGTGGTGAACCAACAAGGCACATTAATGACAGCAGTTCAGATCGGGCTGAGCACTAGGCTCTACGGATCACCGGGGGATAATCTTCAGGTATGGTGAAATAGGAGATTTCTTTATTGACAATAGTGCAAATACATGATGTAAGTACTGAACCGTCCAGATAAAGTATTGACTGAAATCAGACTTTTGTGATGCAAATCTAACCAATCATGGCGGCTGGATCACGGCTTTTTTTGATAGGCAGTACAAAATTGACAAAAAGACTCGATTATTTTATCAAAGTCCTTCAAATGCTACCAGATTACATTTTTGAACTATTCAAATAATAACGATGAAACTGTACAGATTAATGTTTGTCACACCAGAATATTTCATCAATCCAGTGTTTTTGTGGCTCACAAATATTTGTTTCGGTTATGGGTGTCGTGAGACCGAAATAAAAACTCTCGCAATTTGTGATACGCAAGATGCATCTTATAAGTCAGGACCATGTATGTGACTGTTGGGTGTATTTAATTATTTACTACTATAAGTAACAAATAATTTTCTATGGTATGTCAAATCCGCCAACCCGCACTAAGCCAGCTTGGTGGACTAACCCCTCTCAATGAAACTCTCGATTGTAGAGGCCCGTGCCCAGCAGTGGTCGACAATGGGCTAATACAGTATTGTAATTAATATTTCTTTACAGCTTCACTTCGAAGTGACCAACTACAGGGAGCAAGCAGTTAGATTCACTTTCGGTGCTGAGGGAGAACTCAGATTTCTCACTGGAATCAGTCCATATTCGTAAGTACAGTTAAACTTTAAGTTAAGTACCTTCTCAATCGTACTCTCGATTGTAGAGGAGGCCCGTGCCCTGCAGTGGGACGCTCTGGTAACGGTTGGAGACGATGGGCTGAAGATTGAGCCTAGTGGCGTGCCATAGGAGAGGCCTATGACCAGCCGTGGATGCGAAGGGCTGATGATGGTGATGAGCTTGATGGTATATACAATGAAATGTAAAGAGTATAACTGCACATGATGGTAATGGTGATAGGGTATCCACCGATGAGATCTATAAATACAATTATAGCAGACTGATTGTGTCCAGATATACACAAGATGGACTCGAAACCGATGGCCCGTGTCCTGCAGTGGGACGTATATGGGCTGATATAGAACTCGAATCGCATCGCACGTGGGTCACTAAGACAGCTCTTTAACCGCTGTGTACCGTCGCTATCCAGTAGAATACGAATTACGAATATCGTTATAGCAAATTATTTTTTGACATCCTCCGTTGCTGTTGTGATTGTCTTTTCTCCTGTGTTCTCTCATGTGGGGGAGTGATTAGAATCGCTGCTTAGTGTTGTGATTGAGTATGTGGGGTGAATTAACCGACAATGGGTAGGGTCTCGCTAATTGATTCGACAACCCGCCCTTGGTCGGGGCTGGTTGATTAGAAAGCTGTGAAACGAGAGGACGGTACGATCCAAACACAGACAAATGTTTGTGATACACTAGTATCTGTTTCGGGTCTGGGTGCAACCGAAAATTCTCTCGAAGTTTCTTACACGACACACAAGGTCTTGGTGTGGGATCAGGATTACGTATGAGACTGTTAGGTGTATTTATATATTAATAAATATTTTGTTTCAGACAAACCATACTATCTGGGCAGACGGTAAACGTGGTGGTTACGGCCACGATAGCGCGGACGACCCAGCCCGGAGTTAGAGATCTGGTGAAATTCACTGCTTATGGTAAGAAATTTAACGAAAACCTTCTCCAAATCATCTCAGTATTTTTCGTGAAAATCGCGGGCATACATACACACCTTCATCGTTATATGTTGTGATTGATTGGCTATCAATACACACATGACTCCTAAAAGTAAAAGGTCTGCCCCGGAATTTAAACCCGCGACCACCGTAAACATGTTGGCAGCCATAGTCCATTACCAACAGTCAACCATATCTTATAATTTCTTCAATGACCACATAATTAAAATAATTTAAAACAAAACCCTTATTCTCCAGGTCTGGACCAAGTATCAATATCAGCCTACATCTACGTGGTGAGTCCTGACAGCATCGTTCGTGACACCTGGCCTCCCGAACTGAGGCATCACTTCCAAGGCAGCTGCTTGGGGAGGATGGGCGAAGACTGCGCCCAGCACGTGTGGTCTGCTAGCGTCATAGCCAGGGATGCTGTTGGAGGTGGGTAATTTACAAATTTGCCACCATATTCTTTTTTTCAAGGATTAAAATTAGGAAGAAAAGGGGTCTTCTGTTCTTCAACATCTATGACAGCCTCCGTGGCGCAGTTGGTTAGACGCCGGCTGCGAAACGCGAGGCCGCGGGTTGGATCTCCGCACCAGGACAAATATTAGTGTGATCCACAGGTATTTGTCTCGGGTCTGGGTGTTTGCTAGACCGAACAGTCTCGTAGTTCCTGATACCCACGACACAAGACTAGATCTTAGTGTGGGGTCATGACTATATATGTGACTGTTGGGTTTATTTATATAGAACGGAGAACTAACATCCTATTGGGTTGGGAAGTTCTCGAGATGGATGATCAAGAATATCTTTGGTTCCAGGTCTGCTCCGCCTATCCTCGTCACCCATAGGACTGACCTACGACAACTCCTTCGTCTCTGGCACCAGGGGAGAGGTGGTAGCGACTTACAGAGCGACCTGCTGCGCCCCCCGAATGCTGGTCAACGCGGTGGACGCTTATGGAAACACTAACAGCTATGTTGTTGATATATCTAGTGAGTTAAATTTTTGTGATCAATTTATACAGGGGATATCAAGACCACGACCGAAAACGAAGCCAGGTGGTAGTATTAGTGACTTCAGACACAATGCAAGTAAAAAAAATCGACAACATTTTTTTGTAATTTTTACTTATCGACGTATTTGGGTGATATATACATAGTTTTCCTAAAACAAAGATGTGCACTTCTTTATTTTTAAACACGCAATGATACGTATGGATTTAAATTAGTATTTTCGCAAAAACTAGGTATTTACCACCCAAACACGATGATTTTTGAAAAAATATCTGTCACTGTTTTGGCGAAATTTTTGTTTGCATCGTGTATGTAACCACTAAAACTACCACCTGGCTTCGTTTTCGGTCGCAGTCTTGATATACCCGGTATTTATTTCTAAAGTATCCTGAACAGACGAGAACGTATGACTGTTGACGAAAGTAGATGAAGCGAAAGTGCTATGTAATGATCGAGGAAAATGGAGATGTATGCAATTTGTATGCGGGTTAAAAACAGGCTAGGATCCTTACGACTCGCCGAGTTGCTGTTGATCCTGGCTAACAGATAATATAGAGAGAGCTCTGGCTTACATTTGCGTCTTCAAAACGTATATATTTTTTGTTCGTAATGTTGGTAGCACTGCTATATTATTGAAAATTGAACTAAATATTTAACAACAAATTTCTATAAACTCCGTTAGTAATCAAAGGTATATTTAGTTATTATCAATTCAATAGCCCTAAAATGTTTATTTCTTTTTCAAATAATTCGTGCATGTGGTACCACCTGTCAATTGTCAGCCAATAGGAGGGCAGAAAAGGTGATAATTTTTATTCTACCATTTTGTCAATATTTTAGAAGTAGCAGCGCTCTCTCTATATTATAAACACTGTAGACTTCATATTCTGTAAGTATTTGTATACATATAAACAAAAGGACAGAGGATCTATGCGGTTGCAGGAAGAAGGATAGGAGGAACGGAAAGCCTATTTTACTAAATCACTGAGGCATTTTCTATGACTAATAAGAATGTTTTTTTCACAGATTACTTCACAGAAGCAGCCATAGCAGCTATAGTATTAGGCGTAATACTATTAATAGCTCTAATAGCTTTAGTGATATTCCTCATATGCCTATGCGTGAGGAGAAGGAAGGAATCGAGAGAACTACCCTCATTCAGCACTTCGCGGAACATTAGTTAGGTAATATTGACATAGCTCCATCTAGCGGTAGATGGCGGTAATAAATTAAAAAAACGTTGGAAAAATATTTTCTCTATTATTAAAAACAAAGGATTATGTTATAACAAATGGAAAGCTGAAATAAAAAATTGTCGTTCACGGCATAAAAAATTCGCGTTATAATATGAAAGAAATTTCGATTAAAATTACATGTGCTGCCATCTATCCGCTAATAAGAGAAACCACGACATTACGTCATATTGAAAACAAATGTGATTTTTTTACGTATTGTTAAGTTACCTTTAGTTTTAAGTAATTATTAAGTTATTGATTAAAACACGAGGCGACATTGAATTAAATATTTTTTATCGATTAATTTAAAAAAATGTTTTGCTTATTTTTAAATTGATAAAATGTGCTATAATAAAGGGGGTCGAACAGATCATGCCCTTTACAAATATGTTGTTTTAAATTGTTCATTTAAATTTCTGAAATTATTCCATATAAAAAGTCTTGGATGTAATTATGAATACAATTATTATTGTACATGTATAAAATCAAACATGAAGATTAGTTTGGTTTTTTTAAAAACGTTGAATATTACCGAATTTTTCGACGTTACCCATTTATTTCTATCAGTCATTTTAGCGAAAAAATTGTAGTAAAAAGGGAAATGAAATTATAATGTAAGTTTTACAGAAAAAATAAGGTGAAAATGTGATGTTATTATAATTAATCGCCATCCTCTTTACGGTTCATAAATTGTAAATTAATGTAATTTAATAAAAAAAAAATACACCCAACAATCACATACATAGTCCTGACCCCACACTAAGTTCGAGTCTTGTGTCGTATCAGAAACTACGAGAGACTTTTCGGTCCCACAAACATCCAGGCCCGAAACAAATACCCGTTGATCACACAAATATTTGTCCGTGTGCGGTCGACCCCGCGACCTCTCGTTTAACAGCCGGCGTCTAACCAACTGCGCCACGGGGGCTGTCAATAGGTTGGAAATAGTGCATAATTAAAGTATAAGGTTCATTAACCAATGCATGAAGTAACTGAATTTTTGATTATATTTTGCCACACCATTCAACTATGTATGTTGTCTTTCATATTACCTTCTTTCTATAAAATACTTTATGCATTGTATTTAATTTAATTTTACGGACTAATCTTTACCATAATATATTGTTTGGTATATGCAGCTCTACTTAAATTAATACAGTTACTGAAACTCAGAACAAAATCAAAGATTTGTTCCAAAATTCCATCCATCGTTTTTTTGTAAAATCAAGCCTGTCACAATTGATGAACCGTAAAAGTAGTTTGTAAATTAGTTAAGTATTTATTAGATTGTAAATTAACAATAAATAATTATGGTAATAACAATTTGAAAAGTTTGGACCTGGGCCCGATTTATAAGTGTTCAAAATTCTGTTTTATAAGTATTGTTAATATCATACAAGGCGAAATGTGGGTGTCCTGGTGGCGCCTTTGCCTACCCCTTTTGGGATAAAGGCGTGCGTTTATGTATGTTAATAACACATAACAGTGACAAAAAATGTGTATACCATAGAAATTTACAAAGATAATATTTAGATTATGAAGTCTGCCTATCTGCAATAGGCAAATGTGGTATAAAGAAATTTCCTTATGTTTCCTCTGACGGTTATACTTAACGAACGCAATGTATACCATGTCATGTTATAGTGAATGTCTTCCACTTACATTAAAGTATATGTATATAAATTGTTATTTGGAACTACAACAAATGCTTGGATCTTTGTCTTAATAAAGAAAAAATATTATTATTAGATGGCCCAAATCCACTCAATTAAACACTCAATTTTGGAAAAGCCCCGTGTTCAAAAGTAGCCGATACAAAACAAGGAGATATTCAAAGTCAGAACCAGGTACAAACTATTCATATTATATAAAAATTAACTAATATACGGGTAGTACAATAAATTAAACGTAATTTAATACGAAATATGTAATACAATGAGCCATATTTTTGTAAAATAATTTTTTGCGAATAAAAATTATTGCATTCTTGTGGATGTTTTATTTATTTTACCTTTTTATTATCTCCAAATTTTGTCACAGCTGGGCAAACACCTTTCTCTTCTTTTCTCTCTACCAGACAACCATTGGATGGATTTATGAGAGGGAGAAAGAAAGGGCAGTGTATAATAAAGGCAATAAAAGCTCAAATAAATAATACTATTTATACATAAATATACAAAAACTACATAATAAATGTAAATAAACATACATATATAAATATATTACCAATATACTTAAACAAAGGAAATAATATTAATCAGTAAATCTGTTTAAGAAGTTATGTTTTTCTATAATTACTTTTTCTCAAGATTTATATGGAAGTTCGTAAAGAAAGGGTTTTTCACATATTGATTATCGTAAAAGCGGCATTCGCAAGAATGAATGTGAGAACTGACAAAAATTATATTGTATAAAAAAGATACTAAACTGTGTTTGAGTGCATGTTTGCCTGTTGGTAACGGACCAGACGCGGCTGGCTAGATGTTTTTTATGGCGGTCCAGGGTTCAAATCCCAGGGCACACCTCTGACTTTTCGGAGTCATGTATGTCTTGATAGTCAATCACCACGCATTATAACGGTGAAGGAAAACATTGTCAGGAAACCTATACACCATAGTGATTTTTAAGAATTTCTATGTAAAGTCCGCCAACCCGCACTAGGCCAGCGGGATTGACTATATGGCCTAATCACACTCAATCATACCCTCCATTGTAGAGTAGGCCCGTGCCCTGCAGTAGGACGTATATGACAATGCAAAATAAAACTGTTGCATTAAGTTTTTTTACTGTACTCATATGTACATATTTATTGTTCCTCTTATTAAGTTTGTAGTAACCACTATTTTAGTTTTGTTTTTTTTGTTTAAATAATAATCCATTTACAAGTATTTTAACTGCCTATGTCAAAAAATTTACATAAATCTAGCAAATTAATAACAAACCAAATTGCCTTGGGTATGTCACCTCCTTCGTTATATGTCAAATTTTTCTAAAAATATATCAGCTTAAAATGCATAATATACAAAAACATTTACTAAACTAACATTATGATTCAAGGTTAATTTATATAATATGGATGATATCATACTAAAGAGTCTTGTGCCGTTTGTGCAAGAGAAATACACACATTATTAAAAGAATAACATGCATTAACCAAAAATAGCTAGGTAATATAGATGTATAATAAAAAAAAGAATAATAAAAAAATGTTGGTTCTAAAAAATCAATTTAATAAAACATTTATGAATTTGTTTCCCAAACCTAATTTAAGAAAAGGTTATGCTGTGGATTTATAGTCGAAGTTTGTAGCCTTAGCTAATACAGGTGATGCTCAAACTATGTGAAATCTGTACTATAAGCACCAATAATAAACTATATGTTTCTGTAAGTATAACAAGGGGTCTTTTACTTTAAATTTAGAAATTATTATGATGAACAATGCAGTGAAAGACATAATGACAATGTTAGAAACATTTTGGATGAATGAAAACATTTTAAAGTTTCAATAAGTAATTGAGCTTCTGGTACACTGTAAACTGACTATTCTAAGTTAAATAAATGATTTAAAACATTTTACCTTTGTTGATAACATTATAAAGATTTGTTCATTTAGAAATTCTAACCAAGTAATTATTGATGTTTAATATGCCCACAGTTTGAATCTATTGTTGTTAATTTTAATGGTTATCTTTAGTGTAGAATTATTTAAATATTCTTGGATAAATTTGCTGTAGACAGTTCAAGAATACCCATAAATTATGATGTAAGCCATAGTAAAAAATAGATGTATAAATATTAGACTAACACAGTTTGATATAAAGAAAATGTTCTGTAAGTTATTATTTACTCACAATAATATTATTATCCAGATATTTTTGAACCTCTTTCATTTTGATACACGGTAAATGAAACTGTGGCGTGAAACCACTTTGAAACGGCGCATTTCTGTACGTTTTATACAAAAATGAGGACATTATTTGCACTTGTGTTTTCTAGTCTCAATTATTACAATTTTAGCACTATAAAAACACTTTTAGAGTCAGGATTAACTGTAAATACACTTTGAAAGAGACACAACAAAAGGATTGTCGCGAAAAATGTACACCCATAGAACACAAATTGACAGTTACCTATTAAATTCCTCCTTCGCTATATTGGCTCAAATTAAACCATTACGTCACAGAAAAAACACTATGTAGGATAAAAATAAACATAAATACTCACCGGATCTCGTGATCAGCCCCTGTGAAGGCGTTACGGGCAGCAGAATAGCTTTATTCGTCAAATCTTCTATGGAAACACCAGTCACGGCACTAGACAGTAGCGGGTTTTTAACAATGTTCCGATTTGCGTGATCACCGAAACTTTTGTCGGACATAATTTAGATATAATAAACACCGGTTACATGTGAAAATTTGTCACAAAATCGCACATTTGGAGGTCGGCTGATGATAAATCTAGTTGAGAAAGTTACGTGTCAACATTATTTGACAATCGAAATTGACGTGTGACATTACTGATTACAATTTACAAGGTGTTTAGGAAGCAAGTTAATTTGTTACGTTTATAAAAATATCCACAATTTTTAATATCCGACAATTTTGTTAACAAACAACACTGTACACAAAGCAGATTTGTAATATACGTTGTTAATATCAGAATCACTGGTGCACACCCGAAAAATCGAAGATATTGATTGCAACTTAATAGATGGCAAGGATGCAACTTGTGTGGTGGTATTCCCTTCAATGACGGTGCAACGTTCGTGAAAAATGCTCACTATTCAAGTCATTTGTAACAATGTAAACTGTAAAAAATGATTTTATTTACACATTAAAACCCATGTCCTTGTGCATTACGTAACGTTTTTATTCATATTAAAAACAGTGTGTGATGGACTATGCAGTAAAAATGAGAGGGGTCAAGGCCTTGTCAAGGCAATATGAGTAGGCAACTGAAGACTTTTTTATAAATACAAACACGATTTTTTTATCACCTGCCTCGGAATGCGTAAAGTTTTTAATGTAAGCACTAAATTGAACAGATTTGTACATTTTTGTACATCTCCAAAGATGTAAAGCTCATTGAAGTGATCGCCGAAAAGCATCGTATTCCGGGTTTACCATTTATGAATATCTGTTTATGAACCGATCAGACCAAATGCAACCAATGCGTTGTTTAATTTTAGTCCAAATGGTGCAAAACGATGGTAAACTTAGAGGGCTTTACTTTTTTTATGTTTAAAGTTGGCGGTGTAACAAATAGTCTGCCCCGTGACAACGAAAGTTGTAAAGTAATCCAATCGTCACGATGTTAAATAAGGGTGGGTTGCAGAAAATCTGACGTTATTGTTAAAGGTAAAGTTAACTTTAGCAGTGACAATAACAATGACCACGGGATAGAAAATTCTTTTGTTGCACCATTGTCATAATTGTTATAGTTAAAGTTAAAAGAGTGACCAGTGAAATGATGCGATGCGATTTTACGTCGGAATTTATCAGCGTATTTTTGTAAATTGTTTTAATGTACAGGTTATAATTCAAATCGATACACAAATGACAATTATCAATACAGAGAACACACACAAATAACGAAAGATAACCGTGACTTTAACAATAACCGCCCGAATTTGAACGGTTAATGTTAATGTTATACGTGACGTCATTTTAACAATTGTTAATTTTATGCAACCCGAAAATTGCATAACCGTCGATTTGACGGCTGATTAGCCCTTAGTTAATGTTAAAGTTATTTTCTGCAACCCACCCTAACAAACCAAATTCGACTTACAATCTATAAAAAGTAGTTTTATATCAATGTGTTAAACATTAGCGTAAATCTAAAGAAACTTTCAAAATTATCTTTATTTCAAGGTCTAAGAAAAAGTTTGAGAACCAATGTAACGTGAATATCAGAATATTCACACAACACACTTCACAATGATACATAGTCCTCGAAGGTCCTGACCACAGGTCCTGACCAACAATTCATTTCTTACGTATAATCACGTAATTCATCTCGGTGTGTATATTGAACTCGTGACATCTCTTTTCACACCCAGCTTATAGCCCAGCGAGTCATAGGTTACAACATAGATAATACACTATATAGGAAAGGTTACAAAAATTTTGATGGCATTTTGCCACGTTCGTAAAAATGATGTGTAATCACAGACTAAGGAGTATGTGTAATTATCATTCCACATCGATAAAAAGAGACTTCGAGTCATCGATATCAATGTTACACCGTCGAGTCTTAAGAAATTACAATAATCAAGCGTAGGTACACATTACTGTCGATTGTTTCATTACAAGAATTAAATAAAAAACAGTTCTATTAAGCGTTGTATAAGGTGATTCATAATGTACATAATGAATATTGCAAGTCACGGCTTATGTACATATATACATTGCTCACATTTTTCGAAGTACGCTGAGCCATGCTATTTGTGGTTCGCTGTTTGTCTATTTGCTAAGATATTTTGTGATCGAGTCAAGTTGCCAAGCCCAATATAAATTCCAGTTCCATTTTTCCAAACCCCAACTGTGTGAATTCGGAATCGAACCAATAACCTAACAGTTTACAGCCCATGTACGCTGCCAGTAGACTAATAAGAAATTTATGTTTCAAACTCACAATTAATAAAGGGTCACTTACTACGTCCTCTTAGCGATTTAATGTCATAATTTATGTTCATTGAGCTCATTCCCAAAACCCTTAAATTGACTGGATCTGTTAACACATGAATTTATTTATCAATTTTGATTTGTCAGACCGTGCGGCCATAATTTCCTTTGCCTAGTAATTGTAACAGCTAAGAACATTAAGCATGTGTTATATTTTTATTCTGTGCTATTTAATGTTGTGAAACTTGTTATTTGTTTTGTACACACAAAATAGATTTTTAAACAAAAATCTTTTAGAAATTTTTGAACTAATAATGTCAGAAAACTCTGAAGAACCGCCGCCGCCCGTAAAACGGTACAGACGTGAGGAAAAGTCTTCAGAATCAGAGGAAGATATAGATAATTACGAACCGTACGTCCCTGTTAAAGAAAGGAAGAAACAACAGCTTCTGAAGCTAGGCAGGCTCAGTCAGCTTACTGCCGAGGCCGCGGCAGAGACCAAGAGCTCCAGCGACAATGATCCTGACGATGAAAGTTGGTATTTTGTATAAAATTCTACTTTTTTAGTTGTTTTGTTACTTTGAGACTAAATATAAGGATATGTAATTTGTTTTAAGCTATTAGGGACTGCTAGACATAGTTTTACTGTATGGTTGAGTTCACCTATTGAATAGAGGACATAAATTACTTACGAAATACATGTGTAGATCTCTTGAATATGCAAGTTTCCTTATATTGTATCCCTTTAGTTTTACAGTGAGTGACAAAAATATATAACTTTAAAAAGTTGGAGATATACTCTATCCTCGATGTTCCAAATTCTTTATATGGTCTTCTGAATATACCAATATATCAGTATTACCCACTAAACAATGTACCAATGTCCACAAAACATATTTGAAGTGTTCATTGTTAATAAATAAATACATAAGAGCCTCCGTGGCGCGGTTGGTTAAACGCCAGCCGTGGAAGGAGAGGCCGCGGGTTTGATTCCCTCACCATGACAAATATTTGTGTGAGCAACAGGTGTTTGTTTTGGGTCTGGGTGTTTGTGAGACAGTTGTCTCTTATAGTTTCTGATACTCACAACACAAGACTAGATCTTAGTGTGGGGTCAGGACTATGTATGTGATTGTTGAGTGTTATTGATTTATTTACATACATAATCCCCATGTCTGTATTCCGTAGGAGACAGCTATGCAGAGATTATGAAAAGCATTGTACATACATGCATACATAAACTCACGCCTTTATCCCAGAAGGGGTAGGCAGAGGTGCCACCAGGACACCCACATTTCGCCTTGTATTTTCCGTCCCATTATGTGATAGGGGGGGCGAGCCTATCGCCATATCAGGCACAAATTCCTGACTCCGAGCTGATAATGAATAGAAAAACCCAATACCACTTTGCTCGACCTGGGACTCGAACCCGAGACCTCAGCTTTGTAGTCGTACCGTAGTACAACTACGCCACCGAGGCAGTCAAGCAGAAAAGCATCGTAATGTAATATAATTTGTTTATTTCCAGCATCGCAAGAAGAATGGGGTAGGCGGTACAACATATCCCTCCTAGATCAGCACAGTGAGCTCAAGAGGCTTGCTGAGGCCAGGGCACTGTCTGCAGCTGAGAAACAAGCACGGGAAGAAGAGCATATACTGGAAAGTGTCGCTCAGAGCAAGGCTTTGATGGGTGTCGCTGAGCTGGCTAAAGGTAATTAATACATATATCTGCCTCATCTGTCCCACTGCAGGGCAAAGGCCTCTCTACCCTCTGTCCATTCGTCCCGGTTCAGAGCTTGATCCTGCCAGTCTTTCTCCCACCGACCAAAAGCTTAGGTGATGATATTGAAATGAAATAAAGTCCTTTATTGGTCATCTAGGAAATTAAATAGTGTTTTGGACAATGTAGAAAGACAATATAATTTATTACTGTTAAAGTGCGTGGTGATTGACTATCAATACACACATAACTCCGAAAAGTCAGAGGTGTGCCCTGGGATTTGGACCCGCGACCACCGCGATCAAGTTGGCAGCCGCGTCTGGTCTGTTACCAACAGGCCACAATACACTTATATTATAAACGATATTATTTTTTCTTACTTCTGTATACACCTCTCGTTTCACAGTAAAGTACTACAGAGGTTTATTATACAGGGTATATCAAGACTGCGACCGAAAACGAAGCCAGGTGGTAGTATTAGTGACTTCAGAAACAATGCAAGTGAAAATTTCGCAAAAAAAAACATGTATTTTTTTACTTATCATATTTGGGTGATATATATACATAGTTTTCCTAAAATAAAAATGTACACCGCTTTATTTTTAAACACGCAATGGTACGTAAGGGTTTAAATTAGTATTTTCGCAAAAACTAGGTATTTACCACCCGAACAAGATGATTTTTAAAAAATTGTAAAAATAAATCTGTCGCTGTTTTGGCGAATTTTTTATTTGCATCGTGTTTGTAACCACTAAAACTACTACCTGGCTTCGTTTTCGGTCGAAGTCTTGATATATCCGGTATTAATTTCACCAATACACTCTGAATATACGTACAAGTAACGAATTAATATTAAATTTCATCAGGTATCCAGTACGAAGACCCTATAAAGACTTCCTGGCGTCCACCGCGGTGCATTCTCAACCAACCTCCGGAGAGACACGAGCGAATCCGAAGGGAATTACGAGTGTTAGTGGAGGGGGATGACGTACCCCCGCCTATCAGGACGTTTCAGCATATGAAGTTTCCTAAAGGTAAATACAGGGTGTATCTAAACTGCGACCGAAAACGAAGCCAGGTGGTTTTGATTTCAGACATAATGCAATCAAAATTTTCACAAAAAATAATAACATTAAATTTTTTTCGCAATCCTGCATCGTGTCTGAATGGATAAATATCGAGAGTTTACTAAAAGAAATATGTATATACCACCCAAACACAATTATAGTTTAAAATAACAAAAAATAACAGTTAAGTAATTACAATTAATCTTATCTTCAACACATGTACAAAAACAACAGAAATATTTATAAATGTTATTTAACAACAAAATGAGAAATAAAAAAGTGCAAAATTGTTTCAGGTATCCTAAGAGGTCTAGAAGCTAAAGGGATAGAGAAACCGACTCCTATCCAGGTGCAAGGTATCCCTGCTGTCCTCAGCGGACGGGATATGATCGGGATAGCGTTTACGGGATCAGGGAAAACCTTGGTGTTCAGTCTGCCTATTATAATGTTCTGTTTAGAACAGGAGATTAAAATGCCATTTATCAGGTGAGGGAATTACATACATAAATTCACGCCTTTTTCCCAGAAGGGGTAGGCAGTGACCCCATTAGGACACTCACATTTCGCCTTGTGTTCCGTCCCAAGATGTGATAGGGGGCGAGCTTATCGCCATATCGGGCACAAATTCCTGACTCCGGGCTGATAATGAATAGAAAAACCCAATACCACTTTGCCCGACCCGGGATTCGAACCCGAGACCTCAGCTTTGTAGTCGTACCGTAGTACAACTGCGCCACCGAGGCAGTCAATATATTTCTAGCTCCCATTAATTTTATTGTATAAGTTCTAGACCACAATTATGAATTAATTGTTCCAGGAACGAAGGTCCATACGGTCTCATAATTTGCCCATCCCGAGAATTGGCGAAACAAACCCACGATATAATAATACACTTCATCAAACACGTAAAGATGGCTGGAAGTCCTGAGATCAGAAGCTGCCTGGCTATAGGAGGTAAGATATTGTGTGTTAATATATTATATTGCTTGGTGGCCTGTTGGTAACGGACCAGACGCGGCTGCCTACATGTTGTCGGTGGTCGCGGGTTCAAATCCCAGGGCACACTTCTGACTTTTCGGAGTTATGTGTGTATTGATAGTCAATCACCACGCACTTTAACGGTGAAGGAAAACATCGTGAACCTGCATACCGTAGCGATTTTAAAGAATTTCTACGGTATGTAAGTCCGCCAACCCGCACTAGGCCAGCGTGGTGGACTATATGGCCTAACCACTCTCAATCGATTCGCTCGATTGTAGAGTAGGCCCGTGACCAGCAGTGGGACGTATAAAGGCTGATACAGATTGCGCTTTGATCGAATATAATATTAATATAGCAACCCCAAACACAACAACGTGAAATGTTTGAATACCTGTTATTTTTATTTATTGTTCTTAATGAGCTTTTTATTCATTTTAAATAACAATCGAGCAACAACCGTAGTAGAATTTACAGAAATCCGTGTTTAAATTTCTAAAATGACACAGCAATGGCGTTTTTAATTGTGTTGTAACAACTTTTTTCTTTAGTTCCTATTTTCACCGCATCGTACTCATTTGACAAGTCATATGCGTCCTACTTTTTAAATAAAATAAATAAATAAATACACCCAACAGTCACATACATAGTCCTGACCCCACACTAAGATCGAGTCTTGTGTCGTGTATCAGAAGCTACGAGAGACTTTTCGGTCTCACAAACACCCAGACCCCGAAGCAAATACCTGTGGATCACACAAATATTTGTTTCACGGAGGCTGTCACTTGTTGCTATGATTACATGTGTATGTTTGTTGATAGGGGTTGCGGTCTCTGAATGTATGGAGGTTGTCCAACGAGGGGTCCATATTATGGTGGCCACGCCAGGAAGACTTATGGACATGCTCGACAAGAAAATGGTATGTAACCAGAAAAAAAACTATATATCATGTATTACTGAATATGTTAACATTCATATTTAAGAAAAAAAAATTAACATCCCGAATTGGGCAAAGTGATATTGGATTTTTATATGCCCGATATGGCGATAGGCTCGCCCCCTATCACATCGTGGGACGGAACATACAAGGCGAAATGTGGGTATCCCGGTGGCGCCTCTGCCTTCCCCTTCTGGGATAAAGGCGTGAATTTATGTATGTATGTGTTTAAGAAATTAATTAGTAAGTACAAAAGTACAACCTGTATAAAATATGGGAAATTTTGAGTGTATATTAGCAATTTAACGTCAGTGTATAAAAAAGTATAATTATTTTAACAAACGTCGACCGTGAATGGGGATCCAGGGGTGAATAGGAACAGGTATATAGACTCTGACGTCACGACCGTTTCAACAGCTTGGATATTCTGTTATTTTTTATCTGTTATTATTTATTTAATATGGTTGGACTTATAAAAAACTTATCATATTCCCTATTATGACTGTAATAACAATTACTTTTTAATTGAATTCTATTGGATTTGAATCCAGGTCCGCCTGAACGTGTGCCGCTACCTTTGCATGGACGAGGCCGACCGCATGATAGACATGGGTTTCGAAGAGGACGTCAGGACTATATTCTCTTATTTTGCCGGCCAAAGGCAGACTTTACTCTTCAGCGCCACCATGCCTAAGAAGATACAGAATTTCGCCAGGTATGTGGTCTTTCCTTCCACCAAATCCTTGAAATCCTTGGAGGTCTTTTTTCATAGGATAAAAAAGACAAATCAATAATAATCTAATAAAAAAAAACAGGTTTAATTTTATATTCTTTAACGTAATTTCGATTACTTTACAGCTTTCGTGGTCACTGGGGTAAATGTTACGAAAATTACATTTGTTTCACATTTTAAAAGTAATTTTAAAAACAGCTATTTTATGTAATAGTAAAAGAGTAACTATTATGTTAACTTTTATTAATCGCGTAAAGGAGAATGCCCATTTTCCACACAGTTTTGGTCTATCAAGAAATGTGATCAAATTCTTAATACATAGAATTTTAAGTTATTTATTGATCAACTGTGATGAATGCAATGAGATGAAAACAGCAGTGTAAATGCGCTGTTGTGTTCCGGTTTGAAGGACATTGTAGCCAGAGTAACTACTGGACATATCGAGACTTAACATCTTATGTCTCAGGATGGCGAGCGCAGTGGAATTCCAAGCATTGCCTTGTAATTCATGGTGTTGTTTGGTTTTGCTACTGTCCATGAGCGGTCGTATCGCTTACCATCAGGCGAATGGCATGCTCGTCTCGCCATTCATTGCAATTAAAAAAAAAAGATGAACGTGCCGCAGGTCCGCGCTGGTGAAGCCGGTGACGGTGAACGTGGGTCGCGCGGGCGCGGCGTCGCTGTCGGTGCGGCAGGAGCTGGAGGCCGTGCAGGCGGAGGCGCGCACGGTGCACTTGCTGCACTGCCTGCAGAAGACGCCGCCGCCCGCGCTCGTGTTCGCCGAGCGCAAGCAGGACGTCGACGCTATCCACGAGTATTTGCTGCTTAAAGGTCAGTTTGTCATTCATTCAGTCATTCATTCACCCGTTCATTCAGTACTACACTCATTCATCTGTTAATGTTTTCATTAATAGAACACCCATTCATTTATGCATTCATTCAGCCATTAATTCCATAGGACTGTTATTCGTTTATTAATATAGCTATTAAATAGTACACTCATTCATTTATGAATATATTCATTCAACCATTCATACAATATGTCACCCATTTATTTAATAATATATTTATTCAGTAATTCATACAATAGGACTCTCATTTATTTATTAATGCATTCATTCAGTCATTCGATCATTCTGTCAGTCAAATAGTCATTCAATCATTCGTTCTGTCGACGCTTTATACAAGTATTTGTTGATGAAAAGTGATTTGTCTATACTTATATACAGGTTGGTGGTTTCAGAGTATTCAAATTTTACCAGGAAGTTTAATATTATTGAAAAAATCAAAATATCCAGTCATTTTTATCCTCACAAAACAAAAAACTTAGACAACACGCACGACCATAATAAACCCATTCTTAAATACATACACACAAGCGCGCGCGCGTCTGTGTATAAAAAATAATAATAAATAAATAAAGACACCCAACAGTCACATACATAGTCCTGACCCCACACTAAGATCGAGTCTTGTATCGTGAGTATCAGAAACTACGAGAGACTTTTCGGTCTCACAAACACCCAGACCCAGAACAAATACCTGTGGATCACACAAACATTTGTTTCGGTGCGGGGATCGAACCCACGGCCTCTCGTTTCACAGGCGGCGTCTAACCAGCTGCGCCATGGAGGCTGCCAAATGACCGGCGACCGAGCTTGATTGGGATATTTTGCAATGGAAAAATATACTTATTGTTTTAGGTGTGGAAGCAGTGGCCATACATGGAGGCAAAGACCAGGAGGAAAGGTCCAGGGCGGTTGAAGCATTCAGGAAGGGAGAGAAAGATGTTCTAGTAGCCACTGACGTTGCTAGCAAAGGTAAGGCTAAAATTGTGCAAAACCCACCAAATACATCGATAAGTAAAGAATTTTAAAAAAACTGTCGCGTTTTTTTTTACGATAACTTTTAGTTTCATTGTGTCACTAAAATACCACAAAGCTTCATTTTCGGCCGCAGTCTGGATACATCCTGTATATATCTCATACTTGATTTGCATCTTACAACTTTATTGAATCTGTACGCTACAAATTATTATTTTGTTATTGAAATAAAACTTTTTAATTTAATAATTGTACATTAAGGGTAGTTAAATTATTACAGTCACTGAGCGGATGACTAATACCTCAGTCCGCCCCGTGACCACGAAAGCTGTAAAGCAATCGAAACGTCGCGTTAAAAAATGTAAAAATTCAACCAAATCGCGACAAAATCCGTATAAATTAGTTATATTTCAATGTGTAACATTTATTAATTCCATCCAGGTCTGGACTTCGCCAACATCCAGCACGTGATCAACTACGACATGCCCGAGGATATAGAGAACTACGTGCACCGCATCGGGCGCACGGGCCGCGCGGGCGGGGGCGGAGTCGCCACCACGCTGCTCGGCCGCGCCGTCGACGAGAGCGTGCTGCGGGACCTCGCGCATCTGCTCACCGAGGCCGGGCAGAAGGTACCGCACACACACATACACACACACACACACATACACAAACCGAACAACGCCAACACAACACTAGCCGAAGAACGGAAAGCTCTTTACCATCGTAAAGTAACGACTACACTCAGTCCTGGGGAACTTGTCAAGGAGGAAAGGCAAAATAGCATACGACGAGGGCAATCGAAATGGGATACCAGTACAAAAGGCAGATGGACCTACCGTCTTATCCTACAAGTTGATGTCTGGTTAAACCGTAATCATGGTGAGGTCAATTACTACCAGACACAAATGATTTCAAGACATGGTTGCTATCGGGCATACCTCTATAAATATAAGCACGATGTATCTCAAATGTGCCCGTCCTGCCCAGGAGTTAGTGAAGATGCAGAGCACGTGTTCTTTACCTGTCCTCGTTTCGACCTGTTGCGCAGCACCTGGTTTGAAGCCCTTACGAAGAAAGTTCAGCCAGAGTCTGATGGAAGCTATAATTTCGTCGGAGGCAGCATGGCAGGCGACAAGCGCTTTTGCGAAGGAAGTTCTTCAGGAACTGCGTCTATTGGAAAGAAAGCGGTCAGAAAACGAAATCCCGTGAGAATAACACGACGGAAGAGCAGTAGCTAGAGTCTCCCTCCATGAAGTAATGCCTAGCGGCGGGTCCGTGGGGGAAGAGGAGGTTGAGAGGAAAAAAAACACACACACACACACACAGATACATACATACACACACACATACATACACACATACATACATACATACATACACACACACATACATACATACATACGTACACAGACAATAGACACATTCATTTTATTGCGGTGAATGGCGAGACGAGCATGCCATACGCCTGATGGTAATCGATACGACCGCTCATGGACAGTAGTCCATGAAGTCCCGATAAACCGCACTAGGTCAGCGTGGTGGACTGTACTAACCCCTCAACCGTACTCTCGATTGTAGAGCAGGCCCGTGCCTGCAGTGGGACGTATATGGGCTGATAGAGATATGATAAAAATTCATATTTTTCCACAGGTCCCACCATTCCTGCTAGACATGATTGGGGCCCCAGAGGTTCCCGTACCGGACGGACAGGGATGTTCTTATTGTGGCGGCTTGGGACATCGTATCACAGGTCAGTACATCATAATTTTATTTTAATGTAATCTGCAATCGGCTTTTTACCCTTAATCAGATGATTTCTTACTCCATTCAGTAATAACGCAATACAGTTCGTGTGTATTATAATTATCACAATAGAATAAATAAATACACCCAACAGTCACATACATAGTCATAACGCCACACTAAGTTTTGTGTCGTGTATCAGAAACTATGACTTTTCGGTGTCAAAAATACCCGAAACAAACACAAATGTATCACAGATATTAATGTGTTTGGGGCGTTTGGAAAAATAAGAGTAAAATTATTACAGCAGCATACCAACAGCCAAAAAGCGACATGATGAAGTTACTGAAGTACCAGGAACGCATAAGTTGGCGGAGTTATTATTTTATTAATGAAACGCTATTTGTCCACAGAATGTCCCAAGTTGGAGGCGGTACAGAACAAACAAGCATCCAACATCGGCAGACGAGACTATTTGGCTAACACTGCGGCGGATTATTAAATGCCTACTACCTTTTCCTCTTCCCTTCTTCCTTCCCGCTCCCCTCCCGATCTAAGGGGCAACACATCCATGATCATTCTTGTGATGTTCATGTTCAGTGATCGCTTACCATCAGGCGACCTGTGCCCCTAGCCGGAACATTTTGCAGTATCGTAATAGAATAGTAATAGTAAAATTTTGTATGGGAATTTAAACAGCGCCATTGTGAGCGTATTTGGAACTAAAATTTCACATCGGGAAACGTTTACTTTACTATATGAGAATTACTATACGATACTTCAAAATGTTCCGGCTTAGGGCACTGTTTGCTCTATTGCCGAACCTATTGTATAAAAAAATATATTTAATTAGTGGCGCGGCTTCGCCCGGGTGTAGATACTTTTTGAACTGAACCAAATTGAATCTAAACCATTTTCAAATTCACTATAACATACAAGTTTCATCAAAATCGGTCCAGCCGTTATGTAGTTATACATGTGTTGTATGTATATAAGTTATGTATAGTATAATTAATAGTAATAAATGCTTAATTTTAATTTGTTGTTTCATTTAAATAATATAAATAATTAGTGATATTAGATTTTTCTATTCATTATCAGCCTGGAGTCAGGAATTTGTGCCCGATATGGTGATAGGCTCGTCCCCTATCACATCGTGGGATGGAACTTACAAGGCGAAATGTGGGTGTACTAAAGTCTAAAAGCATGTAGATATATTGTATTTCTCATAGATGTAGTATAGAACGGTATTTATTTGTTTTAATGAAATTCTTATGGAGAAATAAAGGTCTAAATAAAAGAAACAAAAATTGAATAACTATAAAAAATAGTGCCGAGATCTATACTGGGGGATTACTGTATTCTCCGACACGACGACGAATGTTCAAACGCCGTACGTAAAACTACGAAATTGCCTAAAAACTCTTCAAAACATATGAATCCTCTTATCGTACGTCGTAACCATTAACTAAGTTCGGATTGAATGATAAGTTTCATAGAGAATATTGATTTTTGTAAGTGGAAAACATTAATTGAACTTGTCTGAACGTAACAAAATGAAACACCGATACATAGTCTATAAAACTTTATTCCGTCACTTCGCTGCAGGCTTAGCCACCGGTTTGACTGTTTTTGCAGCTTTCTTGGCGGCTTTTTCTACCGTCTTCTTCTTAGGGGCCGGCGGCGCGGTCTTCTTAGCCACTGGCTTCTTCGGCTTCTTGGACAAAGCCGCGCTGATGGCCTTGCGTCTCTTCTCACGGAGTTTCTCCGCCTTCACTGCCGGGTGGTCTTCGGGCAACTTGATCTGAGAAAGATATTGCTTATTAGCGAAAGTATTAGAAATATTTGAGGGCCAATATGGATGTATTGTCAGTTGCTGTCAACGTGAGTAATCATGGTTTTCATAACCCAATGCTCTGTTAGAGAATCATCATCAAAATGAGACATACATACCGGGTATAATAAGACTGCGACCGAAAACGAAGCCAGGTGGTAGGTAGTTTTAGTGGTTACAGACACAACGCAACAAAAAAATTCGCAAGGAAAATATAATCGTGTTTGGGTGGTAAATACCTAGTTTTTACGAAAATAGTACGTAAAGGCCATTGCGTCTTTGAAAATAAAAAGTTGTACATTATTATTTTAGGTAAAACAATGTATTTATCACCCAAATAAGACGATCAGTAAAATATTACCAAAATATTGGCATTTTTTTTTATGAAGTTTTTAGATGCATTGTTTTTGAAGTCACTAATACTACCTGGCTTCGTTTACGGTCGCAGTATTGATATACCCTGTAAATAAACATTACGCCTTTTTCCAGATGGGGTAGGCAACGGTGCTACCAGCGTATTTTAGATGACAGCCACGTTTCGCCTTATGTTGTGATTGCGAGCCATCACCATATTGTTGATGTAATGAATAGAAAATCCATATCACTGCTCAACCTGAGATTCGAACCCGAGACCTTTGTTATCGTACTATAGTACAACTACGCCACCGAGGCAAATGTGACCTATGTTCCTTAAAATTTTCATTGGTATCTATCCAATTTACATTATTTCTATTCGAGTTTTGTATTTAGTGAAAATGCATATTACCATATTTTCAAGTCTACAGTGTTATTATAAAAATAGTATATTGTTTTGATCAGCAATAAAACTTTTTATGTTGAACGAAAATTTCGAAAACATATCACGCAGGTTCGATCCCACACTGTGACAAATATTAGTGATTCACAAATATAAGTTTCTCTCGCAGTTCCTTATACAACACAACTTGATCTTAGCGTGGGGTCAGGACTATGTATGTGACTGTTGGGTGTATTATTATTACTATACTTACTCCACGTTTCTCAGCCAGAGCCAATGCTCTGACATTCCTCGTCCTGACTTGGTCTAAGATGGCTTTCCTCTTAAGAACGGCCGCGAAGGGATTGAGTTTCAGCATGGCTTGGTTGTTGGTAAGCGGGTTCAGCTTGCGTTTGGCATGGATGACGCGCTTGCTGTGAAAAAAATAATGATTGTTATATATTGTTGTAATCAAGTATTTCTGTGGTGTAATGTAACGGTGGTCAGAATTTGTCAACGTGTTTGAGTAATCATGGTTATCATAACCCAATGCTCTGAAAGAGAATATCATCATATAGACATTTATTTATATTTATGAATTTAATACATAAGTAGTATTGATGTCTATTTATTAGCAAATAAGTATTCAGACAATTTATCTTGTATTTTTATTTTTTTTATTTTATTTTATTAATATTTGGGAAACATACAGAACAATAAAGCATATAAACACAGTACAATTAATAATGCACAATCCAGTGAAGCTTCCACAATTAAAATTTTATTCAGAATAGAAAATTATAGATTGTAAGATAAAATGCCTTTATTTATTTTTCTATTTCCTAAAAGCCTTTACAGTATTATTCATAAGTTACCAATGATCTGAAGCTTTTAAAAAGAACGTGATATTTAAAATATTTCAAAAGCGCAAAAATTTAACTCAGAAAAGTGTATATTTAATCTGCCAAAAATATAATATATTTATACAAAGTGTTCTTCCTCATTTATATCCATACCATAGTATACACATACATCATTCAACAACATCAGACAAAATTTCATTTCAATGAATACATACTTGGGAGCACGGAGCACACTGCGGATCTCATCAGATTTGAGCAGACGGGTGAGGTCAGTGTTGGCCATCTTCGGTTGAGGCAGGTTGAAGTTCTTCTTTAGCTTGGACGGAGTCTTCCATGAGCCGAACAGGGCATCTGTGTATAGACAGCTTATAAATATATTGGTATAAAGACACAAATATCACGCCTTTTCCCAGAAGGGGTAGGTAAAGTTGCTACCAGGACACCCACATTTTGCCTTGGGTGTTATGATGTCATAGAGAGGAAACATTTCGCTATATTACGCACAAATTCCCCACTCCGGGATGATAACATACTCTCACACCCGTGGCGCAGTTGGTTAGAAGCCAGCTGTGAAACGAGAGGGCGCGGGTACAATTCCCGCAACGAAACAAATATTAGTGTGATCCACAGGTTTGTTTCGAGTTTGGGTGTTTGTGAGACCGAAAAGTCTCTCATAGCTCCTGATACCCACGACACAAGACTCAATCATAGTGTGGGGTCAGGGCTATGTATGTGACTGTTGGGTGTATTTATCATTTGTAATAATGAATAGAAAATCAATATCTGCACTAGTATAAATTAATGTTCATATATCTGTGTTATTTATTATTGTGTTCCTCATGTCGACACACCGTCCCACTCGGTGGTATGGCCGATGTTTCCTAAGGGAACTGTTTTACTATACCCCGATTATATGTAACTCCCTGTATATATTATACAGGGAGTAAGGCTTATAGGGGATATTATAAGTGCCTAACATTTACTCTATTGCTCGGACCCAGCTTCACATCATCATTCATACCACAGGGCATCCCTCTGACTTTTCGGATTCATGTGTGTATTGATAACCACGCACTACAACAGTGAAAGAAAACTTTATAAGGAAACCTGCATACCATAGCAATTAGTAAGAATTTCTATGGTATGTAGTCTGCCAACCCGCACAAGGCCAGCGTGGTAGACTGTACTAACACCTTCCAATCATGCTCTCGATTGTAGAGCAGGCTCGTACCCTGCATTGGGACGTATATGGGCTGACAATACAATATAGTGTGACTCACCGAGCCTGTCGAAGGCAGACTGGGTCCAGATAATGAAGCGGCCGAGGTGTCCGCCGGGCGCCAGTTTCAGCAGGTTCAGTTTGTTCACATTCAGCATCTCTACTCCGGGAATGTTACGGAAAGCCTTGCTCAGGCCCTGGAAACAAAAAAAATATAAATGTTTCTTCAGGTGTTCTGATATAGCACCGTCGCTTTGTGTACTTGAAATCGAGAAAAAGTTGCTGTTTCATACAAAAAGACTCGTATTCTTTTTTTAAGAATAAAAAAGACTCCAATTTTTTTAATCTTTTTTTAAGAATAAAAGGAATTTACTTTCGACTGTCAGCAAAGCAATGGCTTGTTGCTCCTAAAAACCATACTTCCCTAAACTGAGCTGATAAACGTTTTGCCACTGATTGCGGTTTAAAAAAAAAAGGACCATCAAACAGAGAATTCAATTAACAAACTAGCATAAATTTACATGAATATAGGTACATTTTCTGTATCTCTTATTAAACAGTCAGAACATGGCTACTACACAGAAGTAGCGAAACTGAAAAAATCATTAAATTACAAACATTCAAACAGAAACCGATAACTTGAAATCTATGGAACAGCTGACGTCACACGACTGACATCACACGATTTGAGGGTTGGTCCCATAGTAAAAGTTGTTTATTTTTAAGAGCACCCCTTCGGCCTTATATACCCTTGCTAATTAACCCTGTATATGCTCACCTTATCCTTGTGGTAGATGATGAGGGGTCCTTTGCGCTGCACGCGACGACGGTTGCGCATCTTACCCTTACCAGCACGCAGGCGTTGGGACTTGTATACCTATAATAACAAATATAGATATAAGTCAAGTATAAAACTAATAAACTTTCCGGTCTCACCGACACCCAGACAAATATCTGTGGACTGCATGAACATTTGTCTTATAGCAGGGCTCGAACCCGCAACCTCTCGTTCCACAGCCGGCGTCTAATGATCTACATACATACATAAACTCACGCCTTTATCCCCGAAGGGGTAGGCAGAGGCGCCACTAGGACACCCACATTTCGCCTTGCATGTTCCGTCCCACGATGTGATAGGGGACGAGCCTATCGCCATATCGGGCACAAATTCCTGACTCCGGGATGATAATGAATAGAAAAACTCAATATCAATTTGCCCGACCCGGGATTCGACCCGAGACCTCAGCTTTGTAACCGTACCGTAATACAACTACGCCACCGAGGCGATCTAATGATCTAAATGTAATAATATTCTGTAATATTCTAAATGTACACCATGTTTTATATCAAAAATGAAATCATCATTTCCAACTGTTGGCTGGTGATTACAATATTGTCCGAAGCAAGTTCTAACAGTTTATAGAAACTGCCAACTTAACTAAGGACATTTTACATTTATTTGACAGCATCCGTGGTGTAGTTGGTTAGACGCCGGCTGTGAAACGAGAGGCAGCGGGTTCGATCCCCGCGCCGAGACAAATGTTTGTGAGGCCCACAAATATTTTTCTCGGGTCCGGGTGTTTGTAAGACCGAAAAGTCTCTCGTACTATCTGATACCCACGACACAAGACTTAATAATTGATCTTAATATGGGGTCAGGACTATGTATGTGACTGTTGGGTGTATTTATTATTATTACATAGCTCAGAACAGTCTCTGTGTGATTTGTTAAACACCGGCTGTGAAACGACAGGCCACAATAATTCCTGCACCAAGACAAATGTTTTAAATCCGGCATTGCCCAATGCACCTTCCCTTCCTATCCTTTATCCTTCCCGCTCACAAACTTGCAAATTTGATAGTCCAGCAACACATCTATAATCCAAGGGTTCTGGATGTTCATGTGCAGTGATCATTTATAAGAAGACCTGTTTGCTTGTTTGCCGGACCTATTGTATAAAAATCCACAGGTATTTGTTTTGGATCTTGAAGACAGAAAACTCTCTCGTAGTTTCTACAACTCAAACACTGGATCTTAGTGTGGGTCAGGACTATGTGACTGTTGGGTGTATTTCTAACTAACATACCTTGAGGACATCAGACCATGCCTTGACGCGTCTCAGGAAGATCACAGCCTGTTTGGTCTTGGTAATCTCCTGGACCTTGTCTGATACAACCAAGGGCAGCTCGGGAACCTTCTCCACGATGTGACCTGAGTAATTCACATTTTATTATTACATATTATATAAACATCACGACTCTTCCCAGAAAGGGCAGGCAGAGGTGCTTCCAGGACACCCAAGTTTCGCCTTGTGTTCCGTCCCACGATGTGATAGCGAGCCTATCGCCATATCAGGCACAAATTCCTGACTGGATAATAAATAGAAGAACCGAATATCACTTTGCCCCCCGGGATTCGAACCCGAGACCTCGGTGTTGTAATCGTACCGTCCACCGCGCCACCGAGGCAGTCAGATGTAACTGCTGTAATGGTGTTTCTATAGACACATTTCATTTTAACTATGTTTCTACTTCAGTGCGGAAATATATGATATCAGAGGAAAGTGATGTAAAATAGCAATACAATACCTAATACCACCCGTATTAGGTTTATTCCTTTTTATGTGTATGTGTAATGTCCTGTGATGTTTTGTCTTTATTCTTATTAAAACGTTTCGAGTCCAACATTCAAGATATGACGTGATATTTTGATTATGATATTTTGACAGCCTCCGTGGCGCAGTTGGTTAGACGCCGCCTGTGAAACAAGAGGCCGCGGGTTCGATCCCCGCACCGAAACAAATATTTGTGTGATCCACAGGTATTTGTTTCGGGTCTGGGTGTTTGTGAGACCGTAAAGTCTCTCGTAGCTTCTGATACCCACGACACAAGGTTCGATCTTAGTGTGGGGTCAGGACTATGTATGTGACTATTGGGTGTATTTATTATCTCATCAGAAAGTATCGGCACGTACCGCGAGCCTGCACGAGGGCGGGGACTCCGGAGGCGGCCAGGGCGGCGGCGACGGCGGCGCGGCGCTGGCGCAGGTTGACGCGGCGGTGCCAGCGCCGCCACGGCTTCGTGGGCGCGAACATGCGGCCCCCGCGACACATGTTGCCGAACGCACCCTGCCCCGACCTGATTACAAATTATACGATTGAAATTAAATGAAATGAAAATATTTATTGAACCCATGAAATGTCATACATTATTTAGATTCAGTCACTTTTTTCCACTACCACCCGGTTCACAAGGCTGTTTTCGCCAGAGAAGAACGGGCAAGAAACTCTAGCGTTGCTCTTTTCAAAATAAGTTCACAATATAATAATCATACAGAGGTTTCAGCGCAGTTAAATTCAGAGCAGTTCATAGGAGACTAGGGATTAACTTGCCTACACAACTTAAGGGGCTATCGAGACCGTCAAGTTATTGCTATAGCTATAATATCACTGGAAATATTACTAAATGCATTTCATGGAAATAAATATAATGTACTCTTATTCGACTCCGTTAAATGGAGTATTAAGCATAAATAAAATTGTATTATTAAAGATTATTACTAATACAACATATCCCCCTTTGCGATGCCGCAGTCGGGTGAAAATGACGTCTATGCTTCTCAAACCATCCGGTTTACCATGCTGAATGATGTCTTTATGTGTCTTTAAATCTTTAATTATCTGCGACATTTAAATTTAACAAAAACTATTTAATAACAAGTACAATACTCTCCAACTTAAGACTATACCGGGTACTTCAAGACTGCAACCGAAAACGAAGCCAAGTAGTTGTAGTGGTTACAAACACGATGCAAATAAAAATTTAGCCAAAACAATGACATATATTTTGTTAGATTTTTTTAAAAATCTTCGTGTTTGGGTGGTAAATACCGAGTTTTTGCGAAAATACTAATTTAAACCCTTAAGTACCATTACGTGTTTAAAAATAAAGAGGTGTACATCATTATTTTAAGAAAATTGTGAATACATCACCCAAATACGACAAGTAACAAATTAAAAAAAAAAGTTGACGATTTTTTTTACGAAATTTTTACTTGCATTGTGTCTGAAGTCACTAATACTACCACCTGGCTTCGTTTTCGGTCGCAGTCTTGATATACCCGGTATAATTAACCACTACCCCTCTAAGGAACTTAGTTTCAAAATGAATTATATTGAAAACTTACAGGCAGACATGCTAAAACATTGCATGTGCATGCATCATTTAATAAGCGAGGCTACTCTTCAAAATCTAAAACTGTTTTCACCATATCGAAACGTGTGTTTATATACACACATGTACGAAATGTGAAAATAATATGCCCTGCCGTAGTGACCTTCGCTGTTTGAAACAGCGAGGTAAGAAAACAGGGACTAAGAATGAAAAAAAAGTACAAAATGGCAGACACAATTTCTAATCTAACTATAAAACTGGTTTTACTAAGTATAGGAACTCTTAACTTAAAGATAGCACTAAACTAAAGATATTGAGAGCAATTGGATTTAAATAACAAAGTTCAAAATGGCGACCACATTGTTTTACTTTAAAAAATTGTAAGATGAATGTTACCGAAATGTAAATTAGCCTATCTATAAACAGATTCCTATCATGTGTCTATTCTCTAACTACTCTGACAGCCTTATTCATGGTCTATTTATAAAACTATTTTAGTTATCAAATGTTTTGTCCCTTTCGAACAACTTTTGAATTCAGTTTGAGCGAAGAAGATAAGACTTTAAATAAGGCTTGGAAAGAACAAAAAGTATAAATTGCGGACTTAGGCAATGTCTTACAGACAACCATGGGATGGATTTAAGAGTACGAAAGAGGGGGCAGTGTAGAGTCAGGACTATGTGACTGTGGGTGTATTTATTTATTTACTAGCTTCTGCCCGCAAACTTCGCCAGCGTGGTTAACTTTATTTGAAATCTCCCATCCCGTCCCGTTATATCCCGCCCGCCCCGTCTCATTCTCACTAATGGAAAGTAATCCAGTCCCATCCCATCCTTTTAGAGTTTAAAAAAGTAGCAAATATATTCCTTCTTCATCCTCGGGATCACTAAACTTTTCGGGATAAAACGTATCCTGTTACTTCTAATACCTCGAATATGTGTACAAAGTTTCATGATGATCGGTTGAGTAGTTTTCGCGTGAAAGCGTGACAAACAAACTTACATTCACATTTATAATATTAAGTAGGGTTTGATCTTACCTGTGGGTACCACCGCCACGCACGCGCGGGATACGCGCTACGGCGCGACCGGTACCCCAGGATTCGGCACTGGTCTGGTGACCTAAGGACAATGAAATAGTGTCACGTTGATATTCAACACAATTGTAACTTATAGTACAACTTGGGGAATATTAAAGACAGTGTTAAAAAGAACAGAGGTGAAAAATGTGTCTCAATAAAGAACAGTTTTATTTCAAAAAAAAATATGTAATATGTTCTAATGAGGAAGCTATTCATTCTCGTATAAATAAATTCGTGTTAGAATTAACACATTCAATTTTTTTTTCTGCTTAGTACTTTATCTTAAAACAGTAAAAAAGATACTCCAAATAGAAACCTATTACTTCCTTATATATTTGAATACAATTTATCCACAATACTCATTTTTACATGAATTTTATAAAGAAACAAATGGTAGTCCTCCCTTCACAATAAGAAAACATTAAACATGTTAAAACCCTAGTATGATAATAAATCAATAGATAACAAATGTAGTGACAGCTATGCACCCGTCTTCGCCAGGGAAGCGAACCCGGAACGCCTTGCCGTCACGTTAATGTCGCACTAATCCGCAGTAACGCGCTGCGCCGAGTGTCGCGCAGTACGTGGACATTTAGTGCAAATTATTACTTAAATCTATCGAACGCTTAATAATAGACTGACCTAAGTCAAAAAAGCTGTTTGTTGGGTAATCGCAAAAAAGTTTTGTTATTTACGACTTGTCTTGACTTTATTACTTATACCTCAATTAAAATAGACTTATATTAATAAAATATCGTAAAATTTCTGGGATTGGTAGATAGCGTTGTAATAAATCTGTTTGTTTGCTCATCTCACTTCGATATTAAACCGTAATTGGTAAGTCTATTATTAAGCGTGCGTTATATGTATACACGCCAAAATAACCACTTCAAACAAATTGGTAATACCGTGAAATTATTTAAATAAATATTTAGATTGAAATAGTTTCATCCGTTGAATCCATGAATAGACACATCAATCTTAATAACACCACTCTTTTATAATGGGGGTTAAAAGTCGTAATCCATAATCAAAGTGATTGACAAAGACATACGTCTGTATGTATTTATTTATTTATAAATACTTTATTGTACACTACAGAAATTTTCAGACATAAAAGAAATTGGAAATTGGAATGAAAAAGAATAATAAAAATAATTGCTAATTACTCTCCCTATAATAGGCATTTAAATTTCTTTTTTTATTTTGATTTTTAATTGTTTAATATAAATATCTTAGACTCACCAGCCTCCTTGCTAACGCAGTAAGGTTGACGGGCATTCTTGGACATAGACACGTGGACATCGTTGACCAGGTCCGGCCTGATGGGAGCCTTGAACACGAATGGAAGAGGGATAGCGGCCCCGGCTACGGGCTCGCTCTTCTCCGAATACACCGACACTAACGGCCGGGCTACTGATAGACTCTGAAACGGAAAGTGTTTATATTAATATCAGCATGGGTTAAATTATTATACCTCAAATATTAATTTGCATGAACTCAATTTGAAGTAAGCAGTGGTTTACACAAAATTGATTGAAACATTTGAAACTGACAGTGTGGTGCAGTTAGTTGAACGCTGGCTGTGAAACGTGAGGCCGCGGATTCGATGCCCGCACCTAGACACATAATTGTGAGATCGACAGGTATTCATTTCAGATGTTTGTGACTGAAGTCTCTCATAGTTCCTGATACCCACGACACAAGACTCAATCTTAGTGTGGGGTCAGGACTATGTATGTGACTGTTGGGTGTATTTATTTAATTAAAAGAGATAAGCCTTAACATATATGGACCTTTGTGCCATAACATTAGACTATAGACGAAAAACAATCTTAAGGTACTCCTGAATTCCCTATACAGGTCCCATTGATGACAACTTTGTTATTATTTGAAGTGAAATCTACTGACATGGTATGTCATACGAAGAATCATAAATTTTATGTCTTCAGTACTTTGTACAGTGTATAGTTGTGTTCCACACGTCGACACACTTTCCCCCAGGGTGGGCAGAAGTGTTTCCTAAGGGAACATGTTAATATTCCCCATATTTGTACCTGAGAGGCCATGGAGCCAATCAGGAAGAGATTGGGGTAATTTCAAATACATGTATCTTACTTATCTACTGGTGGTAGGTCTCTCATATGTGAGAGGCCGCCTGGGTAGGTACCACCGCAATGTCTATTTCTCCCGCCAAACAGCAGTGTAAATGCGCTGTTGTGTTCCGGTTTGAAGGACATTGTAGCCAGAGTAACTACTGGACATATTGAGACTTAACATCTTATGTCTCAGGATGGCGAGCGCAGTGGAATTCCAAGCATTGCCTTGTAATTCATGGTGTTGTTTGGTTTTGCTACTGTCCATGAGCGGTCGTATCGCTTACCATCAGGCGAATGGCATGCTCGTCTCGCCATTCATTGCAATAAAAAAAAAATCTTACATCAATAACTATTTTACTTAATGGTTTCTTAGATTAACACAAATGTTACACATTGAAATAAAACTATTTTAACAGTTTTATTGCACAGAGTCCGCACTGTAACAAAACGAAAGCTGTAAAGTAATTGAAACATCGAGAAGTTAAAATATCTAAATGTTAAACCCCATTTGTGACAAAATCCGTAAAAAATTGGTTTTATTCCAGCTGTTTTACATTGAAGCCAATGCAGACATTTCATAATTAAAGTTATAGCAATAACCAAATTTCATTGACTCAATATTGTGTAATATTTGGGTTCTGGACAACAAGTTTGTAACTGCTCTACAACTTTATTACTTTAAAAAAACATCTATATTGATATGATGAATATAGTCTTATTGGTAGCTGTATTAGATCTTATGACCTTGCACATTGTTTTCTACAATGTAAAAAAAAAATATTTCCAAATAAAAATTCTGTAGAAATCATACATGCCTAATAATTTCTATAAAATACCATTATTGCTTCAAACATTTATGAAATATGGGTACCATCACATTTCAAATTCCTACCTACCTTCCAACTAGTATATATTATTATGTCAAATATATATAAGGTAAAAATATTTCTAAACCATATTAAATTATCAAGATCAAGGAGTTCTCAAAATGATTTCAATAAACAAACCGGAAATTTCGTAAATAACTTTCAAAGCATGGAATTGAACTAAACCTTAATAGATTGTTCGCATAAATTAACCTTTAAATTAATATTAAAAAGATTATCTTCTCATGGAGTCGATAAAAACGAAAATTCTTAAGCATAGTCGGAATTGTCTGGAGTCATAACCTCAAAATCAAAACTGTAACTTTCGCAAAAAAAATCGATATTGCGGTCGTAATATGGTCAGAATTCCACAGAAGCAGCACTAAAGACGAATATTGTTCATATTTCAGCAGGAATTGACTTCACAAACAATGTTTAAAAGCCGTAAACTTCGTGAAACCATGTTGTCGTTGATAACCAAAATATTAAATGCATCGGTAAAACATCCAAGTAACTAGCAGTAAAACAGCCAAATATGTCGATAATGCTTGCGATTATTGTTAAAACTTACTTAGAAAGTCCTCAAGCCGCATTATTTTTACAAAGCCTAGACCAAACACGTGTTGGGAGCCCCGTGCGTAAAATATACAACTAATCACTTGCACTGTTTAAATCATTGCCACTTTATACATTCGCAAACGTTTTAAACACTTAAACGTGAGAAACACTTACCATTTCGCTATATTAGCGAAGCTATTCCTCCGAAAAACACACTATTAGCGGTGGTAAAGACCATCCGCCATGCCACGGAGGAGTGAAAAGACCGGAAATCAGAATTGTCTTTTGACAGCAGTAACCGACAGTTGCCACACTATCGAAAAATACTTTTTACGGTACTTCCTAAACCAAATCTAATTTATTTACCGATTTGTAAATTAAAAATTTAGTGAGAATATTTTTTTTGTTAGTCATAATGAGAAACCTAATCAACCCCGTGATCATTAGCTTTTGAATCAATCGTATTGCAACTTAAAATTACATTTGTATTGATAATGATTTACTCATGCATGTGAACCTTTACAAACATAGACAAGGTTTTTTTTTCTTGAAGTGTAGACGAATGCCAAAGTTTTTGACAGCCTATTTTTATTGAAAACTAATCGTCATTATTTTATTTTATAGATTTAGTTCTATTAATTTATAATTTCCCAATGAGGCATATACTGGTCAAACATTTGCATTTTGTACTTTTAACATCAGTGGTAACCATTTTTTAACAATATTTAGATGTTATTATACACTCTTTTTAAGATTTTTCAAAGTTCATTGGAATATATTTTGTTTACAGCAAACATGGATCAACACGAAACACCTAAATGCAGCCGTGAACCAGATATTACAAATGAACACACTCCACAGGCGACAAATGAGCCAAAATCGAACAGTTCGATAGAAGAATTACAGCTGCCCGTGTTAAATCTCTCATCACCTAAACCACCCGAGTCGTTTAGTTTAACATCAAATTTTTCTTACATAGGAAACGATAATTCCAGGCATAGTAATTTATTGGCTTTATTACGCCCATCGTTTCAAGGTCTCGCATCGACCTCAACGACAATGACAACGCAACCTTTACAAAACATACCCCAGCCGTTGTTTCTCCTAGCATTGTCTAAACTTAACGAGAGCCCTATTAGCTTTGCAATAATAAATCGTATACTGTCCACACAGCCGTCTCTTACAGATAAAATAAATCCAGTAAAGAAATCTATTTTCATATCTCCACCCGACTCTTTGACGAGTGCTCCGCCCTCCTATTCTTTTGTACTGCGACAAATGGCCGCGAGAAGGAGGCCTCGGTTAATGGGGACCTTTATACCGTCTCCGTCTTTCGTTCAACATACTCCACCGCCAACTTACGCAACTGCCTTTGATATTTATGTCGATAATACTATACCCCCACCCCCTCCTAGGACCTATAGCTTAGGTTTCGCACCAATGCCTGTAGTATGCCCTGAATGTGGTTTTACGGGCATGAGTGTAACGACAACTAAAATTACGTTATGCACTCATATGTGCGCGTTTATTTTATGTTTATTTTGTTGTTGGATATGTGTACCGATTCCGTACGTTCTAAGATCATGCAAAGACGTCTACCACTATTGTGCAAATTGTCGCAATTTCTTAGGAATGTATTGCCCTACCAATCCAGATAGTAATTATCGTTAACTTGTGCAATTTTTAATGTATTATTGTTTTTTTTTTAAATATTTGTTAAAGTTTTTAATAAAACTTATTCTGCGTAATCTTATTAGATATTTATTGGGTTTACCGAGCGTAACGACACCATAGACAATTTTATAAAAAACAAATTCCGTAATATTGAGACCAAACACATTAATTTCCATTATCAACAAAATGCTTTGAAGTTGTATGGGAAAGTTTAATTAATTAATCTGTTACGAAAAGTTACACAATGTTTTATTGGTGTTGCCCATTAATGTCATTCGTAAGCATTTCGCAAGATTTGGAAAATGTGATCTTTATTAAAGATGCGATCAAGTATTTGGCTAAAGTTCGTATGGATCAATTGCACAAACTTTTTTATTATGATAAAAAGTATAATACATGAAGAAGTAATAAAAATGTAGCTACTAGTATGTAATTAATATATTTTTTAGATATCACAACAAATTAATAAACGCAAAATCCCTAAAGCTTAAATTGAACACATCACATGTCATCAGTGTTTCAGCGCCCTCTAGCGGCGAAATGTCCACTGTGTAAATTTAGAAGTCATAGCCTTCCGCAAGTTCCGTGTGTGTTGCGGAAAAATCCCTTTTTGGGCGTCCGACCACATGTGTGAATTGTGAACGAAATATGGTTCTGTTGTGATTTTACGTTTTAAAAACACATTTTCACCTAGAACAGTACACGTCATCGGTGGACAGGGTGCGTGCGGTCCATTCAGTGTTGAAAAAAAGTTGGAACGAGCCGACGGAAGTGAATTTTTTCGATGTAAATACGCTTCTGCCAGGGTCAGTGCGGTGTGCTCGCTAATACGCGCATTTACCCACGGGAACGCGTAATTTTGTGTTCTGTTTGTGTTTTTGACCTTCACGGCGACCGATCGGGACGTGTAACGACAGTCGGCGTCGAAACGAATTTGTTGGGTTATCCCAACATGGCCTGTTGAAGCATGGAGGCGCGCTCGTGATCCCCTCACGGCGCGGAGCGCGCGCCCGGCCTTATATAAGTGACGGCGGTGGCGGGATGGCCGCGCGCGTGTCCGCTGAGGGCGCAGGGCCCTCGTACGCGTCCGTGTTGAATTTCAGAGGTGCTGAGTGTAACAAGGAGAACATAGAGATTGAGGGGCCTAGTGAGGAAGTGGCGAACGTGCCGCCGCGGCCGGACGACGAAGAGGAAGAGGAGGGTTTCGTGCCCGTGATATCCCATACGCGCCGGCCGGGCAAGGGGCGCCGCGACCGCGAGCGCAAGGCCCCGCAGCGCCAGCACAAGACACAGCCGCAGCAGAGCTCGGATTCTCAGCCCTCGCAGGATCAACAGCAGTCGAACGAACCGCAGCCCAAGAAGTTCGTCGAAGCACCCATTCCAAAAGTCAATCCTTGGCAGGTAAGAACACACATAAGATTTCTGATTACTTCATTGTAGCATATTATGACTGTACTATGAATACATAAGATTAGAAGTATAATGAAACACTGCCCTAAGCTGTTCCAATATGGTAACACTCCACAATGTTTCATACTAAGTATAGTACGTGATACCTGATAGTACATTATAATAAGCTATGTTGTAGTTAGCAGAGTTTCCAGTATGAAATCAGCTTGACCGCTGCACAATTTATGTACTTTTTTTTCATAGCATTCAATTTGTGGACTTTTACCCGATGAAATGGACTGCGGACTCTGTTATAATTGTTTTTTCAGCTCCTATGTGTGATGACCAAGCATCTTTGCAACATATTTATTGTTTGTTGTGTCATGAAAGTTAAAAACCATATAATATATTTTATCTACAAACTAGTTTTTATGTTTCTAATGCATAATTTGTTCATTATTTTATTGCTGGCGTTATTTTAACATGCTTTTAAACAGTACTAAAATAGTTCAAACATAATTTTCTTATCAATTTATTGCAGTTATACCTAATTAGATCAATATTGTCTCTAGGCATGGATAAGTAAATGTGGGATCTTTTTCCATAAAAAAATTGAGGATTAGCGGTAGTCAATTTGATTTTAAATCATTCCTTCCATTAATTTTTCTCAAATATTTTGAAACCAGTATCTAAAATATAAATAGTTGGTGAGTTCAAGAAGAGTAAGTGAGACTAAAAGTGAAGGAAGATTTGATTCAATTTATTATATAAAACACAGTAGTAATATCTTGTAATGTGTGATATAATTCTAATCATATTTTATCTCGTATAATATCACTGGTTTTGAATGTTCAATGTCTTCCTAGTTATATATCAAGTATATAGATTACATTTATACTTTTTCTATTGTCATAAAACAGTGATTGCAATGAACCTGATGGAAGTAATACGATTGAGTAACAATTTATTTCAGATTGTTATTTGTAAACAGTACACAGTTATCTCAGTGTGATGGTATCCAGATCAGTATTAGCACATATACGTCCCACTGCAGGGCACAGGCCTTCACTACAATCAAGACTATGATTGAGAGGGCTTTGGCTCTATAGTCCACCACGCTGGTCTACTGCGGATATAATCAGGCTGGCAATATTAGACTCAATGTCACAATTAGACTATTTTGGATTGGGTACTCTAACAAAACTGCATTTACAATCAGGCGCATTTTGATTATGTTATGTGTAGAAAAGAAATAACCATATTCAAGATTGGATTTAACTTATTATTAATCATTGCGATACCTTGAGTTTAAGCCTTTTTGGCATATAGAATGATATAAAAATATTACATAATGTTTTATATAAACACTGTTGTGTTCCAAGGAAGGATGTTGTAGCCACTTATTATTGGGCATTAAGAGGCTTACTAATGTCTTTAGATGGTGGGTAGTGAAGTGCTAAGTATCAGCCCAGTGGCCTGCTTTATCTCATCATTTTTGATACAAAGTTTTGATAATAGCTTGGTATTCGTTTTGAGTCCTATAATATGTGTAGTGACAAATGCCAACTTTATATCAATTTTATATTATGACAATAGCATTTTAACATACATAAACTCTAGCCTGTTTCCCAGAAGGGGTAGGCAGAGATGCTATCAGGATACCCACATTTCGCCTTTATGTTCCATCTCACATTGTAATAGGGGGTGAGCCTATTGTCATATTGGGCCATATAGTATTTTAGCTATGCATTATTTCACTCATCTCGTTACTGTAACAACCCACATACAAAATATAAGAATAATATGTTAAATAAAACAGTATAATATTGATGGTAAACTGCACTATTATCTATTTCCATGGTGTTATAAAGCTACCGTTGAGAACATTTTATGTGGTCGCCCTTTACCACCACACATATGACCTTCCCTTTCTCTTCACCCTTCATTTCTACCTTGGGACAATTTCCTGAACGGTCTACTTTCACTTTAATAATTAATACTGAATTCTTGAATCTATATCAGCCCATATACGTCCCACTGCAATGCACAGGCCTCCTCTACAATCGAGAGTACGATTGAGAAAGGTTAGACCATATAGTCCACCACGCTAGCCTAGTGCGGGCTGGCGGACTTTACATACCATAGAAATCATTATAAATCGCAATGATATTTAGGTTTCCTCACGATGTTTTCCTTCATCATTATAATGCGTGGTGATTGACTATCAATACACCCTTGATTCTGAAGAGTCAGGTGTGCCCTGGGATTTGAACCCGCGACTACCACGAACATGTCGGTAGTCCCATCTGGTCCATTACCAACGGCCCACCACACACTTCTCATTCTCATTAGAAATATGTTATTTTTTTTATGTTCAAAATGAAATCAAATTTTCAATCTCAGAGATCATATTATACATTATATTCATATTCATCACTAACTAAATACACTGTTAAGATGCTAGGGTAACTTTTCAAGTGCCTGTGTGTATTTTTTTTTATTGCAATGAATGGCGAGACGAGCTTGCCATTCGCCTGATGGCAAGCGATACGACCGCTCATGGACGCAAAAGCAAATAAAACCATGAATTACAAAGCTATGCTTGGCATTTGACTGTGCTAGCCATACTGTGACATAAGATGTTAAGTCTCATTATGTCCAGTAGTTAGTCTGGCTACGATATCCTTCAAACCGGGACACAACAGTGCATATATGCTGTTTGGCGGAAGAAATAGACATTGCTGTAATATCTACCCAGGCGGCCTCTCTCATATGAGAGACCTACCACCAGAAAGTAATTTTTTTGACATCTTTCATCTCAGCATTTCGTGGAAGAAAATGTGTTACAGAAAACCGATGAAGCTCTCGCTATTTGACTTATAAGCGGAGAAATGTCACATGTTATTGCACTCAAAAACACCACATTTCACTAAAATATGATCAATTTCATGTATTATTTGAATGTCTACTTGCAATAGTCTGGCATGGTCTCTGGCCTAAGGACCTTTCAATCTTGACCCACACTCATGTTCGATAAATTATCTTAAACATACGCTGTAAATATTATCAAAGACTTTAGAATATATTTTACTGGGTTACCAGTTACTATGGTAATCTTGAATTGTTTGTTTAACGTTTAGCGAGTCATTGTGAAAACAATTTTTTGAACGAACATTGTATGAAGTTTATTTAGAATGTTTTGTGAATAAATTAATATTTATTGTGTGTTCTGTGACGTTATATGATGCAATGTTTAATTTGAGAACTGTGGTTTTTATGCCGATGGTTGGGTAAATTCAGACCGTAAAATATATATGGGCATTTTCATGCTAAATGCAATTTAGATTTTTTATAAATGTGTTATAAACGAGTGGCTCATCCCGGCTTCGCCCGGGTGCAAATAGTTTTTGAGTTCAGTACACATCAACAACATATAGTTTCGCAGCGCACGCGATGTAAAGAATATTTTAGGTATTTTTAAAAAATCTTGGGTTACATTATTGGAGTTTTAGTCAGGATCTCAATTTTTTTTGAAAATATGGTATATAGCCTATGTCACCCGGGGATAGTATAGCTTCCGAACAGTGAAAGATTTTTTCAAATTGGTTCAGTAATTTCGGAGCCTATTCAATGCAAACAAACAATCAAAACTTTCCACTTTATAATATTTGTATAGATGAGTAGTCAACTATAATGATGGCTTAACCCCTCTCAATCGTACTCTCGATTGTAGAGGAGGCCCGTGCCCAGCAGTAAGACGTGTATGATACGGTATGACATAGTTTGAATTATACATCATAATGTTCACTCTAAAAATTGTACATTCGTTAATATTGATTTTCAATAATATAATTTATATTTTGCCCTGAATATATATTCTTGATGTGTCAGCTAAACTACATTTTGTCGTTGTTACAAATGCATTAAACACATATTTGTGTTAAATACTCGGTTTTGCTTGCGATTTGCGCTCTTGCTGGTTGAAATTTACGCTAAATACTTTTCTGTATTACTGACAACGTGTAAGGAAAACATTTGACGATTGGTTCAGTACTTGAGGTCTGAAAATTAAACAACACTTTTTTTTTATTGCGTTGCATGGCTAGACGAGCATGCCATTCTCCTGATGGCAACCGATACGACCGCTCATGGACAGTAGCAAAACCAAACAACACCATGAACTACAAAACAATGCTTGGCATTCCACTGCGCTCGCCATTCTAAGACATAAGATGTTAAGTCTCATTATGTGCAGTAGTTACTCAGGCTACAATGTCCTTCAAACCGGAACACAACAGTGCATTTACACTGCTGTTTGGCGTTTGACATTGCGGTGGTACCTACCCAGGCGGCCTCTCACATATGAGAGACCTACCACCAGTATAGACCCAGACTTGCTAATGTCTTAATGATGAGCGCAGTGCAGTGGCATGCAGTGCTTAATAATTAGTGAGCTGCTGTTTATCTGCAGGCGTCACGCACCATCAGGCGAGGATTCTCGTCTCGTTTTTAAAACTAATCTTCATTGATGTGAAATCAAATACAGAAACGTTTCTTCTGTCCCGCCCTCACACCCGCCACTGCAACTCCTGTAAGCCAGGATCAACAGCACGCATTTTAATGACACAGCATTGAAGCACAGTCACCGGGAATGTCCAACTTGTCTTTAACCCGCAACGAAATCAATCATAAAGTTAAATTAATAGGAGGAAACAGAAACATTTGACAGCGTCCGTTATGCATACATAAACATGACGTCTTTTTCCCATAAGGGGTTTAAGAGGTGCAACCAGGACACCCACGTTTCGCCTGATGTGTTCCGTCCCACGATGTGATAGGGGGCGAGCCTATCGTTATACCGGGCACAAATTCCTGACTCCGGGCTGGTAATGAATAGAAAAATCCAATATTACTGCCCTATCCGGGAACGGAACCCGAGACGTCAGCTTTGTTATCGTACCCTAGTACAACTGCGCCACCAAGGCTTGAGTAATTATTTGAACACGAAGTTTTTGGTTTAGTTATCTACCTGAAATTTAATGTGAAGTTGCAGGTTTGATCCATATAAAATATTGTGCGAAAATGGATATAATAATGGCATATTTCCGCAGCTGAAAAGTTAATTTTCGCCTCCGAAGGTTAATAACAAATGTTTAAACAGTTGGCAGATATTTTGTTCCTGGTGTGGGTATTTTTGTATTTGTACATATTTGTAACTAGCTTCTGCCTGCAAACTTCGTCTGCGTGATTAACTTTACTTGAAATTAACTGAAAATGTGCTATTGTTCACTTCCGGACGTGATCTGCCAAAACCGTGGTCGCGGGTTCTAATCCTAGGGCACCCCTCTGACTTGGGAGTCATGTGTGTATTGATTCAGTCACCACGCACTATAACGGTGAAGGAACACGTCGTGAGGAAAATGATTATGTGCAATAACACTTCTTAAGGTTTGACAAGGAGATTAGCTTATAAAAATAGGTTAAAACAACGTCTATGAATGGAGGAAAATACTAAGGGATTTCTAAAGATGGCTCTTAGTAATTATAACTTTATTTTCCTGGAAGGTCTGTCTGGAAAGTCCCTGGGTAATATTTTTTTACGTTTACGTATGTATAAAAACATAGAGGGCCGGCAGCGACTGGATGCGTAAAGCAGCAGACCGGGCTCTGTGGCGTACCGCGGGAGAGGCCTATGTCCAGCAGGGGACTGCAACGAGCTGATGATGATGATGATAAATAACAAGCCATAATAACCCAGTGCTGGGCACGGAGAGGGGTTAGGCCACTGTGCCGGCCTAGTGCGAGTTTACGGACTACAAATAGAAAAAGATGTGTCAAAAGTAGTGGCATAATTTGAACATTTTCGGTGCGAATTTATTTTACGGTTCAACTCATGACAACAGAGTAAATGCACTGTTGTTTATCGGCTTGAAGGACATTGTATATAGAGTAAGTACTGGACATAATGAGACTTAACATCTTATGTCTCAGGATGGCGAGCGCAGTGGAATGCCAAGCATTGCGTTGTAATTCATGATGTTTGGTTTTGCTACTGTCCATGAGCGGTCGTACATCTTACCATCAGGCGAATGGCATACTCCTCTCATTCATCGCAATAAAAAAATACTACCAACATTAATGAACATCCAGGCAAAGCCAAATGATAATATTAGTTTAGAAGTGCGTGTAGCAATTCAATTTGCGCTAATGCGACAATGTACGTACGAAAATAGTACTGCGTGGGGTGCTAATCAAGCTAAAAATATTGCCTATGTCTCTATGGCATTGTCATGTGGGCATCATGACGTCATAGGGGAAGTTTAAGCTATAATTGAATCACGATTTTTAAAGTGAAAATGAATACGAGTTTAAAATCGGGGTAGGCAGAGACAATGGGTCTCCACTTTGCTCGACCTCTATAATTGAATCACGATTTTTGAAGTGAAAATTAATACGAGCATAACGTCTGCATAAAATGGGGGTAGCAGAGACTATGGGTCACCACTCTACTCTGTACACACCACTTTCGCTTCACTTTCATCAACCTCTTAATACTCGGTATAGTCGGAATATAAATTACTTGTCACCACGTGGTTTAAACATGTGATCTTTGAGGTTATGTACGGTATCGCGTCTTATCGCGGACGTTTTTTCGGATTTCGTAATCTCGTGTCGTGTATTTTTCCCAATGATTAGATTGCTCGCGTGCGCTTTTTTAATGAATGTTTGATTCGGTTAGCATTTGCGATCTAAGTTATGTGAAAAATTAAAAATTATCTATACATAAACATCACGCCTTTTTTCAGAAGAGGTGGGTAGAGATGCCACGTTTCGCCTCGTGTGTTCCGTCACTCGAAGTATAGGGCGAGCCTATCGCCATATCAGGCACAAATTCAAAACTCCGGGCTGATAATTAATAGAAAAATCTATAATCACTTTGCCCGACCGGGACTTCGAACCAGAGACTTTAGCATTGTAATCATAGCGTAGTACAACTGCGCCACCGAGGCAGTGGAAAATGAACAAAATACTATGGTTTATACATTTTCAGTAGGGGTAGAATTCCAGCCTATATACGTCCCATTACAGGGCATGGGCCATTGTTTGGAGTAGTTACATACATACATAAACTCACGCCTTTATCCCCGAAGGGGTAGGCAGAGGGGCCACCAGGACACCCACATTTCGCCTTGTATGTTCCGTCCCACGACGTGATAGGTGGCGAGCCTATCGCCATATCGGGCACAAATTCTTGACTCCGGGCTGATAATGAATTGAAAAATCCAATATCACTTTGCCCGACCCGGGACTCGAACTCGAGACCTCAGCTTTGTAACCGTACCGTAATACAACTACGCCACCGAGGCAGTCGAGGCACCGTCATGACATTTTATGGGTTCAATAAATATCTTCATATCATATTCCGACTTTTCTGATATTTACGCCTATAGGCTACTAATGTAGCTTTTAATTGTGTTTTGTTATGGATGAATTGAACATATTGTATTTGTATACTGAGCTGTACCCTTTCTACACGCATATTACGGCAAATATTAATATAGCCCTGTTCTTTGTTCCTATAAAGTATATTGTTATTCAGTTGTATTGTGTGAATGGAATAAATAAATGGTTTGTGACATATTTCTAATGACAAATAGTAAATGAATAAATAAATACACCCAACAGTCACATACATAGTCCTGACCCCACACTAAGATCGAGTCTTGTGTTGTGTATCAGAAATTACGAGAGTCTTTTCGGTCTCACAAACACCCACACCCGAAACAAATACCTGTGGTTCACACAAATATTTGTCTCGGTGCGGGGATCCTAACCAACTGCGCCACGGAGGCTGTTAACAAAAACTATTTTCATAGAACATTTCGGACTACGTAGGTATATATGATTTTTTTTGGATTTAATTAGGGCTTTTAGAGTAAGATAATATATTTTCAGAATCTATGGCGCGGTTGGTTTAGGGTTCGTCTATAAAACGACAGAGTGCGGGTTCGATCCCCGCACCAAGACAGATGTTTGTGTGACAATTTTTACATAATGAGTTATTTTTTTAAATTTATTATGCAGTGAATGGCGAGACGAACATGCCATTCGCCTGATAGTAAGCGATACGGACGCTCATGGACAGTAGAAAAACCATACACCATGAATTACAAAGCAATGACATTTCTCTGCGCTCGCCATCCTGTGATATAAGATGTTAAGTCTCATTATGTCCAGTAGTTACTCAGGCCACAATGTCCTTGAAACAAAAATTGATTGCAGAAATTGTAACGTATTCATGGATATATGACACAAGAATTTATATTTAATTGTTGGTAACGAAACTAGGGTGTAAACTGCCTACCTCTTCTGGGAAAAAGGCGCGAGTTTATGTATGTATGTTAAAACTGAAGGCATGGTTACAATTGGTGGCCTTATACCTGCGGTCTCTTCCAGGCAACCTTTTTACCATTTGATAGTCTCCGCGGCGCAGTTGGTTAGACGCCGGCTGTGAAACTACCATCCCCGCACCGAGATAAATGTTTAATCCAGTTATTGCCTTTGGGTCTAGCTGGTTTCAGCTAGTTTTTTATACACGACACGAGGCTCGATCTTAATGTGGGGTCAGGACTATGTATGTGACTGTTGGGTGTATTTATCTGTACTTAATATTATAAAGAAGTAACATTTGATTGTTTGTCTGCATTGAATAGGCTCCGAAACTACTGAATCGATTTGAAAAAATCTTTCACTGTTGGAAAGCTACACTATCCCCGAGTGACATAGGCTATATTTAGTTTTCAAAAATATTAGGGATCCTTACTAAAACTCCAATAATGTAAACCAAGGTGTAAAAAAATACCTAAAATATTCTTTACGTCGCGTATGACAACTGTATGTTGTTGATGAACTGGACTCAAAAAATATTTGCGCACGGACGAAGCTGGGCCGAGCCGCTAGGATAAGGGCACTGTGTTCAGGAAACTTTATACCGGGTATATCAAGACTGCGACCGAAAACGAAGCCGGGTAGTAGTTTTAGTGGTTACAGACACAAAGCAAATAAAAGTTTCGCAAAATAAGCGACAGACTTTTTTTTGCAATTTTTAAAAATTCATTGCGTTTGGTTTGTACTTTGTAAATACATAGTTATTGCGAAAATAGTAATTGAAACTCTAACGTACCATTCCGTCTTAAAAAATAGAAAGGTGTATATCATTATTTTGGGAAAACTATGTGTTTATCACCCAAATACGACGATAAGTAAAAAATTACGAAAAAAAAGTTGACGATTTTTTTGCGAAATTTTTAGTTGCATTGTGTCTGAAGTCACTAATACTACCACCTGGCTTCGTTTTCGGTCGCAGTCTTCATATACCCTGTATAGGTAAAAAGCACCCCCCACAAGGGTGAAGTGGGTCACACACCGACAGGTGTTCAGACAGTTCCATGGTCAAAGCACGTCAACGGATCACGTGACTTTGATCAGCTGTTTTTAACGTATAACAATGCCTTGGCTCTTTTGTACCCGTCTTTTGTTTTATATTGTCGCCGATAAAAACATATCAAGGTCTCGTATGATCAACATTGCAGTATATTTATTGCTTTTTTTGTAATATGAATTATTTATTTATTTATAAATTCTTTATTGAACACTACATACATAAAAAAAATCAAAATGTATGTGACTGTTGGGTGTATTTATTTATTTATTTATTATTATAAAAAAAATCAAAAAAGAATTAAAAGTAGTTTACATAAAGGTGACAATCGGCGGTCTTATCGCTTACCTACAGCGATTTCTTCCAGACAACCATTAGATGGACTGAATTGAAAAGAAATTAGGAAGAAGAGGATAGTCACAACATAGGCAAAGAATAATTATAAAAGAAAAACAAAAAAATAAGAATTCAAAATATGAGGAATGCAAACACATCATCATCATCATCATCAGCCCGTTGCAGTCCACTGCTGGACATAGGCCTCTCTCAAGGTATGCCACAGAGCCCGGTCTGCTGCTTTACGCATCCAGTCGCTGCCGGCCCTCTTGTGCAAGTCGTCCCGCCATCTGGCCAGAGGAAACACATAATATTTTCATTAATTATACATAGACTCTTCGATCAAAATAGACTACATAAAATTATTGATTTATAAAGTGGTGGAGCCATGTCAGTCATGACTCATATATGGGCAGGCTTGTCCAGGGTGACCACGTCTCACAGACCGATGTGAAGTGGTAGCTTTGCCGTCGCGTTTCATTCTGTGAGTGATATTTCCGGATGCCCAATATACATTTTCTTCCCATCCTTTATCCTTCCACACTATCACATCGAGACGGAACATGCAAGGCGAAATGTGGGTGTCCTAGCGGCGCCTCTGCCTACCCCTTCGGGGATAAAAGGCGTGAGTTTATGTATGTTTGCTTTTTCATTCCTGATTTGATGGGCCGGCAAGTCATCCATGATGCAAGCGTTGTGGATGACGGTCAGTGATCACTTGCCATCAGGTGTTTGCTCGTTTGCCGGATTGTATTAAAAATAGAAATATTTCAGTGAGGGTATCTGTCTCACAAGATTAATTCACTGCTACCTGAATTATTTATAGTATTAACATGCTATTTTGATTAGATATGACGCAATGCGATAGTGGATAATATGCGCCTAAATCACTTGTGGCCTTGACTTTATCATCGAATATAGAGACGGAGACATTTATGAATAGTGAATAAATACATGTAATTGAAGGTATGAAATATATGCCTATCTACGAGTATACTAATATTATAAAGAGGAAAAACTTGATTGTTTGCATTGAATAGTGCCTCGGTGGCGTAGTTGTATTACGGTACGGTTACAAAGCTGAGGTCTCGGGTTCGAGCCCCGGGTCGGGCAGTGATATTGGATTTTTCTATTCAATATCAGCCCGGAATCAGGAATTTGTGCCCGATATGGCGATAAGCTCGCCCCCTATCACATCGTGGGACGGAACATACAAGGCGAAATGTGGGTGTCCTGGTGGCGCCTAACCTACCCCTTCGGGGATAAAAGCGTGAGTTTATATATGTATGTAACAGGTGCAATGCAGTCTCTATATCGTGGCAGTTAACAAAATGTTCGCCGAAATCTCGCGTTGGAAAGTGAACCGGGTCTTTATGCAACAGAGAGTTGCCAGTTGTCACAGAATGGCTGTCTTATGTACTTTCACTAAGATGTTTCGAGTGCTCTGGTTTACGTGTCGTATAATCGAGCAGTGCATTAAAAAATAACTTATAATTATTGGACAGCCCCCGTGGCGCAGTTGGTTGAACGTCGGCCGTGCAACGTGAAGCGGGTTCGATCCCCGGACCGAAATTTGTGTGATACACAGGTATTTCGGGTCTGGGTGTTAGTGAGACCGTAAAGTCTCGTAGTTCCTGATACCCACGACACAAGACTCGATCTTACGATCTTTTGTCTCGGTGCGGGGGTCGAACACGCGGCCTCTCGTTTCACAGCCGGCGTCTAACTAACTGCGCCACGGAAGGCTCCGAGTCCAGTCTAACTCGCTCACTCCGAGTCAAAATGTAGCAACGTTTAGGTATATTAGGTTCATAATTTATCGTCAAAAATAAGCTTCTTTCCGACTCATTGTATCTCGGGATTTTCTACACTGAATCACCCATCAAATAGGATTACTCGGCACAGAACGGTGACGTTGCCAAAACAGTTAAAAACATCCGTGACGTCATCAGCGGATGCCTAATAAAAACTACCTTTTGCTCCCGACCGTTATAATTAAATTTATATTTTATAGCCTATTTTATTTCATATTGGGTCAAGGAAAGTTCTAATTTTTATGTAATATATCGCCTTTTGTGACAATTTCTATGGTATGTAAAGTCCGCCCGCACTAGGCCAGCGTGGTGGACTGTACTAACCCCTCGCAATCGTACTCTCGAATGTAGAGGAGGCCCGTGCTCTGCAGTGCCACAGATATTTATTTCGCGTTTGGGTGGTGAGACCGAAAAGTCTCTCGTAGTTCCTGATACACGAAACAAGACTCGATCTTAGTGCTGGGTCAGGAGTTCAGGACTATGTATGAGAATGGGTGTGTTTATTTATAATTCCTGTCAACTAATGATGTTGTCATGACTCGGTAAATAACGGTTGGGTGTATTTATATACATGAGTGTATGAAATAAACATGGTTGACCATGAAAGACCTTAGAATGGCGTTGACATCCCGTGACGTGTGCTGGACCAGCGCCAGATCTTAATAACCACGAGAAATGTCCACATTCAATCATTTTAATGATTTGAATATTAATGTGATATTTGAACAATTTCCATGTCGTTTAATAGTAGCATAATTATTTAGCTTAATTCTAGCGTGTTGACTACACGGCCTAACCCCTCTCAATCGTCCTCTCGGTTGTAGATGTATTTATTATGTATCGTACTTCGTTTACGTTTGTAAATATATTTGTATTAAAATATATCTTAGTTGCAAATTATAACAAACTATTAATGAACTGCTCTGATGATTTCTTAGATTTACGCGAATGTTACACATTGAAATAAAACTATTTTATACGGATTTTATCGCGATTTGGTTTAATTTTTTCATTTTTAAACTTCCGTAAAAAGTAGTTTTATTTCAATGAACTGCTCTGATTTAAACCAACTTGTAATATTGTAACAATCACTATATTGTATATTGGTTTTGAAAAGAGCAACACTAGAGTTTCTTGCCCGTTCTTCTCGTAAAAACCACTTTCCGAACCGGGTGGTAGATCAAAAAATGACTGACCCTAAATAATGTTGAACATTTTAACGGATTCAATAAATTATTTTCATATTCGTCCCGTGCCTTGCAGTGTGACGTGTTGATACTTGTGCTTAATTTGTTACTCCTCTCAGAGGCCGTGTCCTTTAGAATAAATAAATACAGCCAACTCCAATACATAGTCCGACTCCATATTAAGATCAATTAAGTCTTGTGTCACAGGTATCAGAACTACGAGAGACTTTTCGGTCTCACAAACACCCAGACCAGAAAGAAATATTTATGGTGGTAGGTCTCTCATATGTGAGAGGCCGTCAGGGTATATGCCACCGCAATGTCTATTTCTCCCGCCAAACAGCAGTGTAAATGCACTGTTGTGTTCCGGTTTGAAGGACATTGTAGCCAGAGTAACTAATAGACATGAAGAGACTTAACATCTTAAGTCTCAGGATGGCAAGCGCAGTGGAATGTCAAGCATTGCTTTGTAATTCATTTGTTGCGGTCGTATCGCTTACCATCGGGCTAATGGCATGCTCGTCTCGCTTTAATCGCAATAACAAAAAAATGGGTCGCACAAACATTTCGTGCGGGGATCGAACCCGCGGCCCTTCGTTTCACAGCGTCTAACCAACTGCGCCACGGAGCTTGTCGAAATAATCCAAGCATAGATAACAATGTCGATAACAATCTCAATTAACAAAGCGCTTGTGTTTTTTCAAAGGAGACCGAAACATGACAGCTAATAGATTTGGAGAAAAGCCAAGTGTATTCTTAACTGCTCGGTTACCTCGCGCAGTCCTATCCATCGCTGATCGCTATCGACGTTTCTTATCGGCCTTTCGCAGGCAGACCAGCGATTCCTGATGGTAAGCGGTCACCGTCGCTCATGGACCTTCGGAGATATAGGGATCTAGCACAATCAGGTAGCTGGCTACCGCAAGGAGATTCTCTTTAAGCCTCGCTTAATGAAGGCCAAGTCAGCGCTTAGGAAACACCTTCCTATTTCCTTCTTATTTACCGTCATCACATCTTACCCCGTCCAGTTCTGTCCCTTAGGCATTCAAAGACGCCCAGTTTTTCTCGAATTTAAATTACCAAAACTCTTCCAATTTAATTTCCATATGAAACTGGACCCAGGCCGCTTTCAATTGTTGTATTCCGGTTTGAAGGACACTGTAGCCAGAGTAACTACTAGACATATTGAGACTTAACATGTTATGTCTCAGCATGGCGAGCGCAGTGGAATGCCAAGCATTGCCTTGTAATTCATGGTGTTGTTTGGTTTTGCTACTGTCCATGAGCGGTCGTATCGCTTACCATCAGGCGAATGGCATGCTCGTCTCGCCATTCATTGGAATAAAAAAGAAAAAATATATTATTATTACACTCAACAGTCACATACATAGTGACCCCACAGTAAGATCGAGTCTTGTTTCGTGTCAGAAACTACGAGACTTTTCGGTCTCACAAACACCCAGATCCGAAACAAATACATGTGGATCACATAAACTTGTTTCGGTGCGGGGATCGAACCCGCGGCCTCTCGTTTCACAGCCGGAGGTTAACTAACTGCGTAACGGAGGCTGTCTTATTTATCTCCAATATATCTGTATGAAGATCCTAAGTAAGCCCTATATTCAGCAGTGGAATTCCTTGGGCTGAAGAAAGAGAGAAGTAGGAAGAGCATCTTATTTGGACCATTTGAATACCAGACTAGGCACGGGCCTCCTCTACAATCGAGAGTACGATTGAGAGGAGTTAGTACAGTCCCCACCACGCTGGCCTGTACTGAAATTGATCGTTATTAAAACATTTATGGTATAATGTCTACGTATTACAGTTCAGTTTGTTCGCCGTACGTGGAGCGTTTAAGGTCAAGGTCACGATATAGCGCGATGTCGGGTAACCGGGTCAAGGTCACGACTCGCCCATAAGTGACGGAGTTCTGCTCAAATGACAGAATGGGAGGAAACTGATCTCGCCTGTGTTTTCGAACGGGTAGGTAGAGGCAACTAATAAATAAATAGAATAAATACTAACAACAGTCACATTCATAGTCCTGGCCCAGCATTAAGATCAATTAAGTCTTGGGTATCAGAAACTATGAGACACTTTCGGTCTCACAAACACCCAGACCCGAGACAAATATTTGTGGGCCTCACAAACATTTGTCTCAGCGCAGGGATCGAGCCCGCGGCCTCTCGTTTCGTAGCCGGTGTCTAACTAACTTCACGGATGCTGTCGAACTAATACCTTCATTTGTTTTCGTCCCAGCCTTCGATCCCTGTCATTGAAACGCAAGGTTTTGGACGAATGTCGTGCTCATCACTGAGCGATTATGGGCTAGTATAAGTGAATTACTGTACTGTATCAGCTCATATACGTCCCACTGCAGGGCACGGGCCTACTCTACAATCGAGAGAATCGATTGCGAGTGGTTAGGCCATATAGTCCACCACGCTGGCCTAGTGCGGGTTGGCGGACTTACATACCGTAGAAATTCTTTAAAATCGCTACGGTATGCAGGTTTCCTCACGAAGTTTTCCTTGATCGTTTTAGTGACTTTCAATACAGACATGACTCCGAAAAGTCAAAGGTCTGCCCTGGGATTTGATAATAAAGACACCCAAATGTCACACACATAGTCCTGCCCCAGTAACGTAACGAGGCTTTTATATGCCAGGTGCGAGCTTCTATAACTGCGCCCCTAACCAAATCTTGGTCTGTTGTCATGTCCGCACCCTGTGCCTGGCCACCGCTCGCACAGCCCTCGTTTTGGCACTGCCTGACCCCACACTAAGATCAAATCTAAGGCGTGCATTTGAAAATAAGATACTTTTCTATCGAGACTCTAAGTGAGACGAGTATGTGACTGTTGGGTGTATTTATTTCGGTCTCATAGACACCCAGACTCGAAACATTGAAGTCATGTCATTATAAATGAACATAGGTACATAAACTCACGCCTTTTTCCCAGAAGAGGTAGGTAGAAGAGCTACCAGGACACTCAAATTACGCGTTGTATGTTCCGTCCACGATGTGATATGGGGCGAGCCTATCGCCATAATGGGCACAAATTTCTGACTCCAGGCTGATAACGAATAGAAAAATGCAATATCGCCCGACCCAGGATTCGAACCCGAAATCTCAGCTTTGTAATCATACGTAGTATAACTACGCCACTGAGGTATGAATAAACATTATTATTCAGATTTTTTGTTCCAAATGCGTAGTCGCGTAACCTTGTTAGTTATTTACGTTTCCTCTCATTGTGTGTCGAAAAACGTAGTAAGATTATTTTTATTACGATAATGACGAGACAAGTATGCTCGTTTCTGGAGGCTGTCCCGCCCTCAAACCATCCTTTCCTTCCCGCTCCTCCCATTTTGATGATCAACATCCATGATCCAGCATTGTGGATATTCAAGTTGAGTGATCGTTTACCATCAGGTGACCTGTTTGCTAATTTTCCGGACCTGCGTTTTAAAAAACACCTCCCACTGCAACTCCTGAGTCAGAGGATGAACAATGGCACGCAGTCTAATGACACCGAGCATTCAACCTCACTGAGTCTCCGGGAATGTCTAAGTTGTCTGTCAACGAAATCAATCATAAAGTTAAATTAATAGGAGTTATAAATACTGGTGGTATTATTGGTGGTAGGGTCTCTCATATGTGAGAGGCCGCCTGGGTAGGTGCCACCGCAATGTCTATTTCTCCAACAAACAGCAGTGTAAATGCACTGTTGTGTTCCGGTTTGAAGGACATTGTAGCCAGAGTAACTACTGGACATATCGAGACTTAACATCTTATGTCTCAGGATGGCGAGCGCAGTGGAGTGCCAAGCATTGCCTTGTAACTCATGGTGTTGTTTGGTTTTGCTGCTGTCCATGAGCGATCGTATCGCTTACCATCAGGCGAATGGCAGGCTCGTCTCGTCTTTCATTGCAATAAAAAAAAGCCTACAAGGTAGTCGGACTTGGTTATGGTTGCAGGAAATCGCTGGATGCATTCTACTTCCAACAGATCCATGTGGAGATTGTTGGAGGAGGCCTTTGTTCGGCAGTGGACATCCTATGGCTGAAAGAGAGAAAAGAGAAACACCCAGACCCGAAACAACTATGGATCACACAAATATTGACTGTGCTGGGATCGAACCCGCAGCCTCTCGTTTCACAGCCGGTGTTTAACTAGTCACGAACGCAATAATTGTATTAAATGATTTCAATGGAGGATTGATTTTATTTTAATAAATTTTTGTGTCATAAGGTCTACAGTGCAAGTCTCTCTTAAACTGGTATTTAATTCGAGTGGCTGGGTTTTCGCCCATTATTATGTCAAGTCGGTTGTGAAACTGTAGTTAAGGTTTTCGTGGAATTTATCCAGTTTTGCAAATACGTGTATGAATTGTTGGTAAAGCTCGATGCGATTTGAGGCGGGAGGTCGCGGGTTCGAATCTCAGGGTGTAATCTCCTACAGCTGAGCAAGGGACTCCTACATTTAGCAATTCAATTGAGAAGGGTTAGGCTATAAACCACCATGCTGGCCTAGTGCGGTTTGGCGGACTTATACCATTGAAAATCATGTCAGGATCATTACGGTGCAGGTTTACTCACGATGTTTTAAATTGACTTATTAGATACAGTAAAGAAGTATATTCACATTATTTATGCTCTATCATCGTTTGAAAAAAAGATAATTCTTATAATCAACGCCAGACGGTAATGTTAAAACACGTAGAAAAACTTAGTATTCAAAAACATTTTATAAGTGGTAAATTCCTCGTATGCGAGAGGCTATGTAGGTGCGTAATTTTGTCTATTTGCCGATACATTTTAAATATACTTACATACATTATATACATACTCACGCCTTTATCTCAGAAGAGACGCCGCCGGGACAACAACATTTCGCCTTGTTCCGTCCCACGATGTGATAGGGGGCGAGCATATCGCCATATCGGGTACAAATTACTGTATCCAGACTGATAATGAATAGGAAAACCAAATATCACTTTCTTCGACCCGGGACTTAAACCCGAGACCTCAGCTTTGTAATCGTACCGTAGTACAACTGCGCCACCGAGGCAGTCAAGGTTTGTTTGTGTAAAATAAAGAATAAAATAAGACTGTACTTTACTTTCCTATGTTTTATCAGCCCATATACGTCCCACTGCTGGGCACGGGCCTACTCTACAATCGAGAGTATTGATTGAGAGTGGTTAGGCCATATAGTCCACCACGCTGGCCTAGTGCGGGTTGGCGGACTTGCATACCATAGAAACTCTGTAAAATCACTACGGTATGCAGGTTTCCTCACGATGTTTTCCTTCGCCGTTAAAGTGCGTGGTAATTGACTCTACTGTATCAGACCATAATGGCCCACTGCTGGGCACGGGCCTCTACAAACGACAGTTCCATTAAGAGGGGTTAGTCCACCACGCCTACCCACCACCATACTGGTGGTAGGTCTGTCATATGTGAGAGGCCGCCTGGGTAGGTACCACCGCAATGTCTATTTCTCCCGCCAAACAGCAGTGTAAATGCACTGTTGTGTTCCGGTTTGAAGGACATTGTAGCCAGAGTAACTACTGGACATATTGAGACTTAACATCTTATGTCTCAGGATGGCGAGCGCAGTGGAATTCCAAGCATTGCCTTGTAATTCATGGTGTTGTTTGGTTTTGCTACTGTCCATGAGCGGTCGTATCGCTTACCATCAGGCGAATGGCATGCTTGTCTCGCCATTCATTGCAATAAAAAAAAAACGCCTAGTGGGGGTTGTCTGAGACAAATTAATTGTATTTGTATACAAATAAGACAGTGTAGATGTGAAATGAACTGTAACAATAATCTACTGGTTTATAACGAGAGTTTAAACGTCTATTGATACGGTCTTGTGGTCCAAGGTATAAGAATAAGCGTGGCAGAATATTCGAATAGCGATCAATAAATAAATACACCCAACAGTCACATACATAGTCCTGACCCCACGATAAGATTAAGTCTTGTGTCGTATCAGAAACTACGAGAGACGTTTCTGTCTCACAGACATCCAGACCCGAGACAAATACTTGTAGGCCTCACAAATATTTGTCTCAGTGCGGATGCGTGGATCGACCCCACGGCTTCTCGTTTCACAGCTAGCGTCTAACCAACTGCGCCACGGAGGCTGTCAATTTATTTTCAATATCGAGTAGTATCGGTAATAACTTCCTCCTTCTTTTGTCTTATTCCTCAGTATTGTTGCATCGTTTTCTTTTGAACCTTTTGAAAGCTTTCTCCATCTGATTCTGTCTCCGGTGGTGTGAAGGGCGCTGTAAATTGTAAAGTGGAGAGCTATGCAGATCTAATCAGACCAACTTATTGCATTGCTTTGGTTTATCGTGTGCAATCTTGGGTAGCGAGAAGTAAACAAGGAAAATCGAAGTGTTAAAGTTATAAATAATCATTATCTTGAACCACTGTTTGTGTTTATCGAGATAAGTATTTTTTTTTCTTATTGACCGATTATGTTGGGTGTTGAGAAACAATTATCATGAATCGTTTGTACCTGATGCGTTTTTATTTTTGTACCGGGGATTTTTATTTCAACAAATTTAGGTGGACTGTGGGCTGGGCACATAACGAAAAAAACTGATGGCCGTTGGGGTCCAAAGGTTCTGGAGTGGAGGCCACGTACAGGCAAGTGCAGTGTCGGACGCCCGCTACAAGGTGGTCGGACGACCTGGTTTAGGTCGCAGGAAGTCGCTGAATGCAGGCCTCTTCCATCAAGTCAATGTGGAGATTCTTGGGGGAGGCCTATGTTCAGTGGAATTCCTATGGATGAAAAGACAGAGAAAGAGAGGTATAATTCTGAAACTGATATTGTGAAGAAAATTCTAACGCACTTATTGGTGCAAGTATGACATTTCTAGAGTGTAAGGATCAATTGCTTAACTAACTTTGTTCATAACTTTGAATGTGTCAATCCCATACATTAGCAATACATCACAAATTTATGGCGATGATAATGTCAAAATTAAGTTGTATCAGCCCATATACGTCCCACTGCAGGGCACGGGCCTACTCTACAATCGAGGGTGCGATTGAGAGTGGTTAGGCCATATAGTCCAACACGCTGGATTATTGCGGGTTGGCGGACTTTACATTGTATACCATAGAAATTATTACAAGTCGTTTTATTATGCAGGTCATCAAAATTAAATTTATGGTCAAAGTTTATGCAACTGGGCCTTAGCGTGTTGTTTGACGACGCGATAGCATAAATGGGTCGGCTCGTTCGGAGCGGCACCACTGCCTCACAGGAGACCGGAGTCAAGCCCAAGGACCCCTCCCTTCCTCCACCAATCCATTCTACCGTTTCTCCTATGGTAGACAGCGACTTGTCTGTACTCCTGGTATTGTAGAGCCTCTGAGCTGCGGCAGCCGCTTACCATCAGGCGGGCCGATAGCTCGTCTGCCTTCTTCTTCTTCGTCGTTACACTCTTGACAGAGCGGTCGTGGTCACGATGATTTATGTCCTAGCGATGATGTTGCTCGCCGCACGATCTCTCTCCATCTGACTCTGTTAGACGACAATCGGGTGCATTGGTTTACAGGGCTTCCCACTGCTGCAATAAAAAAAACTGAATGCGGAAACGAGAGAGAACATAGTTGGATTGCGCATTAGGAGTGTAAGAGACATAAATAGAATTTACTCATGGTACAGGATTTTTCGTTACATTTTGGTTGAAGTATATAGTTTAATGCTTAATAGTGAAAGAATACAAAAACTAATAAAAACTACATTGCTGAGGTATTCGTTGATCGCGTTAATTATGTCGGCCTTGCTGCCATAAGGTTGTTTTCAATGATAAATAAAACAATCGATATTTTTAAAATTACACCGTATAAATAACATTTATAGGTTGGCATACAAATTCGAGTAGATGTAGTTTAGTTTTGATATTTTTGACAACTTACTTATGGTGCATTCGTACCGTAGTTACCTTTTGTGGAGCTCCATTGTGCAACTATGATATCGATTGTTACGTGGTGGCCTGTTGGTAACGAATCAGACGCGACTGTCAACATGTACACATTGGTCGCCGGTTAAAATCCTAGGGCACACCTCTGACTTTTCGGAGTCATGTGTGTATTGATAGTCAATCACGCTCTATAACGGTAATTGAAAACATCGTGAGGAAACGTCCATACCGTAGCGATTTTAAAAATTTCTACTGTATGTAAAGTCCGCCAACCCGCACTAGGTCAGCGTGGTGGACTGTTCAACCCCTCTCAATCGTACTCTCAATTGTAGGGGAGGCCCGTGCCCTGCAGTGGGACGTGGGTTACACACAATCGCTTCAGCTTATAACTTGAGGCAAAACAATTTTGTCGTAACACAACTGGTTCTCGTATCGAAGCCATGTTAACCGGTTTTCAAATTGTAATTTTTATTGCGGCCGGGTCTCAATTGAGATTATTTGCCGGTTTAAATTGTAACGCTAGTGTTTTAAATTTTTGGGAAAAGTCTGCACTGTATCTGTAAGCGCAGGGCTGTTCATTAAAATATATGAATTACGATCAGTCTGTACGCCCACTGATGGTCAGACTTGTTCTATTCTATAGATCCGGCAAATGAGCAAAGAGATCACTGAACATGACCATCCACAACGCTTGGATCATGGATGTGTTCTCGGACCATCAAATCGGGAGGGGAGTGGGAAAGAAAAAGGAAGGGAAAAGGAAAGGGATATTGGACTTTGTAATAGTATAGTATTTAATTCGATCTTAGGTTTCTTTTATGAAAACCATACATAATAAGTGCACCCAAAAATTACAGAGAACAGAAACCACGAGAGAGTTTTTTAGATTCACTAACACTCAAACCCGAAACAATTAGTAGTGCATCTGAAACATTCGTGTTTGAATCGAAACGGCCTTTTGTTTCACAGCCGTCTAGCCAACCAGCCGCGGAAGCTGTCAAATTATTCGCGAAGATATCGAGGGGAGTACCGCACCCCCTTTAGTTTTTAAGCGATCTCGTGGCTCAGTGTTAGCATAAACACTGTTATCTATGTAGAACATTATTTACATGTATATGGGTGCATTGGTCTTTCCCCTTTAAATGAAAATGAACTGATATTCGATTTTTTCCTCTAATTAATTCTGATGAATAGTTTTCTGTTTGGAAAAGTATTTGGTATGCAGTTTCGTTGATATTTTGTTAAATAAATACTTTATTTTGTATTAGTATCTGCGACAAATGAGTGCATTGCTCCTGATCGTAAGTGTAAGAACAATAAGAGTTTGCATTTTTGTTTTATTTTTATATGTAGAGCCATACCGTGGCGATTTTAAAGAATTTCTACGGTATGTAAGTCCTCCAACCCGCACTAGGCCAGCGTGGTGGACTATATGGCCTAATCACTCTCAATCGATTCTCTCGGTTGTAGAGTAGGCCCGTGCCCTACAGTAGGACGTATATGGGCTGATATAGATATAGATAGATATTTATATGTAGAGCCATGAATGTGCAGGCTCGTCCAGGGCGGTACCGCTGTCTCATAGGAAATCGACGTAAAGCGACAGCTTTGCTGTCATATTTCGTTTGGTGAGATTGGTAGATACCCAAAACCCCTTCCGTTTTCCAATTCTTTATCCTTCCTGCTCTCTTCCTGAGGTGATGGTCCGGCAACACGTCCGTGATCCAAGCGCTGTGGATGTTTATGGGCGGCACTGATCACTTAGCATCACTTGACCTGTTTGCTTGTTTGCTGGAACTATATCAAAAACCCTAAAAACGTCACACTTGTATGTGTTACTATAACGGCAGTTTCATCAACGTGTAAGGTGATTGCTTTTAGCTGAATACTTCGTTCATCCTTCTCGATCTTTGTTGTTTACCCATTTTAAGAGGCCAGCAAAGCGTCAACGAACCAGGGGTTGTAATCATGGGCGGCTGTAATTTACCGGCAGCAGATATCATTGATCCGGCGGACTTTGGACTGAAAAAAATCATAACGCCCCTGAAAATGGCTCGCAATAACTTTACTTTATCAGTCATCATTATCAGCATCAGGCAGTCCACTGCTGGACATGGCCTCTCCCAAGGTACGCCACAGAGCCCGGTCTGCTGCTTTGTGCATCCGCTGCCGGTCCTCTTGTGCAAGTCGTCCCACCATCTGGCCAGAGGGTATCCTACGCTACGTTAGCCATACGCAGGCTCCACTCCAGAACATTGTATCAAAACACCCAATAATGATCATGGGACTTCTTTACAACCGTTTTATCAAGTGTCCGCTACATCTTTTTCTAATTTGTATATGTTTGTCATCAGGTAAGGGGCGGCAGTACTGGCGCTCCGCCCCCAGCTCCGCCAGCTATAGTGGAGCAGGAGAAGAGATCACCCCTCCAACCACAGCAGCAGGGCAGGGCGCAAGTGCATACAGGTAATATACAACCCTTAGCCACCTCAGTACAGTTCTTCACCCGAAGACAATCCGATCTCGTACGGTATGTTTCTAGATATCTGTATAAGCAAATATAGGTCCCACTGCAGGGCACGGGCCTCCTCTACAATTGAGAGTAAGATTAAGAGGGGTTAGGCAGTATAGTTTACCAAGTTGGTCTAGTGCTTAAATGACCTCTAGAAACGCACCATGAAGATTGTCCCGCCCTCACACCCGGCACTCCAACTCCTCAAAAGGATCAACAGCAGCACTCATTTAAATGACATCGAGCATTGAAGCTCAGCGAGTCTCCGGGAATGTCTTTAACCTGCAAAGAAATCAATCAAATAGTTAAATTAATTGGAGTCGGAAATACTTTTGTCTACTTTCCGTAAGAAAAGCGGGTGATAATACAATGACATCTAGAATAGTTGGTTAGAGGCCGGCTGCGAAACGTGATCCCGTGGGTTCGATCCCCGCACCGAGACTAATATTTGTGTGATCCACGGGTATTTGTTTCGAGTCTGGGTGTTTGTGAGACCGAAAAGTCTCGCGAGGCTTCTGATACCCACGACACAAGACTCGGTCTTTGTGTGGGGTCAGAACTATGTATATGATTGTTGTGTGTATTTTGAGATAAAGAGATAAATAACTTCAGATAAGAAACCAGCCGATGTGAAGCGCGACGGATCAAATTATAATATTTTAAACGGAAACCTATTATGTGAGTTATACAGTATACTTGATTGAAAGTAACGGGAGTGGCAGAGGTGGGTGTGAGGGCGGGAGATGTTTTCTAGTAATATTTTGATAATGTCATGTTTTATTACACAGAACCCGTCGCAGTGGCGCCCCCTGTCATCAAACCGGCGGTCGTGAAGGCGCCCAAGAATGCCAAAATTAATCAGAAGGTGAGTCGGATTTAGCTTTGTGTCCATGTATAGACAATAGACTTTAGACAGATGCTACACAATGGAGAACAATTGGAGAGCAATGGAGAACGACACATAAATCTTGACAAGGGGCCCAATATGCGCGTTTTGGACACCGAAGGGTTATAGGGAGTCGCTGGTACTTCTAAAGTCGATGTGGAAATCCTTGGGGGAGGCCTTCGTTCAGCCGTGGACTTCCTGGAGCTCAAGAGAGAGAAAGAAGTCCGATTTCGCACGGCTTTCCACCTCGCCTTAAATGAAATATCTTTCTTTATTTCACTTAATTTGGATTTATCTACAATAGGTAATAAATCAAAGAAGGAGGAAGTTAAAAAATAAACCACAATCGCAATTATTTCCAAAAAAATTATACACTTAGTAATATTCGCGTTATGTTTATAATATGTAATTAACTTAGCAAAGAGTTTTATTAAGTACGCTTTTATTACCTTCCTAGTATGTATCAAATTTGTTTTCGAACATCGTCATGAACATCATGTAAATGTTGTGTTTAGTTCGATGAGTGAGATAGAGGCCAAACGCATGACAGTATTTGATGATTTTTTAAACTATAGGTCTAACTGTAGGTGGTGGTATGTCTCTCGTATATGAGAGGCCGTCTGGGTAGGTACCACCGCAATTTCTATATCTCCCCAAACAGCAGTGTAAATGCACTGTTGTGTTCCGGTTTGAAGGACATTGTAGCCAGAGTAACTACTGGACATAATGAGACTTAACATCTTATGTCTCAGGATGGCGAACGCAGTGGAATGGCACGTCTATTTCATGTGCTTGTTATTTAATATTTTCCCTTAAAAAGTGCCATCCGGTGTATATGCGATGGCGCATGACAACAATTTAACTGTGAAAATGGTGCATAATTTTCCGCCTATTTTCACACTCGTTTATCGTAGATTTTCCGGTCTCATTTTACTTGTATCAAATTATACACACATTGTTTATATTGAGTTCGCGAAATCAGTTTTATATCCCACCTCTTTACCCCCCTCTCCCCCTATGATATGCTGTAATACACATTGTTAGTTAATAAGCGTTACTAGGGCCTCGCTGTCGCTAACTGAATGAATGAAACAGTTACATGAACATATTTATGATAGAAAAGCTGTTCAGCATAAGGAGAACGCCCATTCATGGTATCGGTAAAAAGTATCGTTGATCCCGATACCGACACTGCTTAAAATTCATTATAGCAAACTTTTTTGGTTTGTCGTTAAACGTTTTTCCTGTTTTATCCCGGGCGACAGATTTTTATTAAATAAAGTAATTATCACCACATTTTACGATACGGCAGCCATTACTACAAATGGGGCTACCAGAGTGACCGAACTTCAAGTTAATTTCTGCAAGAACTCCGGGCCTGGGTCAAAATTATTTTTATTTTTATTGAAAATATATATTTTTCCCTACACAAAAAAAGTAGGTTAAACCCTGTATAATCGCTATCTACCTCAACATTATTAAAATACCAACAGGTTAAAATATGCTCACGTTAAGATCCATTTTCGGCTAGCATTAATTATAATTATTGCGACAGACATAATTTGTCAGTGTTAGGTAACATTCGTGTTATGGAATTCTGGTCTTTGCGACTCAAGGTCATCGGTAAAAGGAAAGTGTTTTATTAATACGAATGATAATTTAGAGTAAATAATATGGCTGTTGATAATAAAAAATTGCTTAAACAAAATGCTTATTTTTGGGTAAATTTTAAACTTAGATAATTTTATTTGTGCTGTAAAAAAATTCCATAGCGAATAAACAATAAAAATATATTTATTGAAATAGTAAATTAGTCGTATTTTAAATTAAAAAAAAAAAACAAGTTGACGTGTAAAAAGTGCTTAATGATTCCGTTCAACTTTAGGTCCATATATATCAAGAACGCAGTTGTCAGTTAATTACAAATAAAGCGTAGTTAGAGCTCATATTATTTTAGTAATAAATCTAAGTATCTAACTATGATCGAGTCTTGTGTCATGGGTATCAGGAACTACAAGACTTTTCGGTCTCACAAACACCCAGACCCGAAACAAATACTTGTGGATCACGCAAACATTTGTTTCGGTGCGGGGATCGAACCCGCGGCCTCTCGTTTCACAGGCAGAGTCTAATCAACTGCGCCACGGAGGCTGTCTGTAATATATGTGTTGTTATCGGCCTGGAGTCAAGAATTGGTGCCCGATATGGCGATAAGCTCGCCCCCCATCACATCGTGGGACGGATCACACAAGGCGAAACGTGGTAGCACTTCTGCCTAGCCCTTCTGGGACACAGGCGTAATGTTTATGTATGTATGTCCGTGTAGTGGCAAGTATATTATTTAAGAAGTTAAATATATTACGAATATTACACGAGAACGTAATACGTGGACAAGTGCTACGTGTCGAGGCTTATTGTTGTTTGTCGGCCTAGTGATGTGCCGTTTGTGTTGGTAAAACATCGATATAGTTGCCCGCAATATAGGCTATTAAAAAATAAAGTTTCTGTATAGATTTTAAATACAGCTTCTTATTCAAAACTAACGGCTTCGGCCAGGTGGAGATAGTTTGTGACGGGGAAACAGTTTTTCCAACATGTTTTACATTTTTTTTTTAATATATACTTCAGCCTTTCTCGATAAATGGGCTATACAAGTGCAAAATAAATTTTCAATTAAAACCAGTAGTTCTTAGATTAGCTCGTTCAAGCAAACTTCAGCTTTATTTCAATGAATAGCGAGACGAGCATGCCATTCGCCTGATGGTAAGGTAGGACCGCTAATGAACAGTAGCAAAACCAAACACCATGAATTACAAAGCAAGGCTTGGCATTCCATTGAGTTCGCCATTCTGAGACATAATATTATGTTAAGTCTCATATTAAAACGTTAAGGTTTTCCTCAAAGATAAATGATGAATAGTTGTGTCGGCATAGTTAACAACGCGACAACAGTCCAATAACAAATTGTTTGTCGTTAATAAAGTTATCTTGATTAAATAATTGTGAAATACTCAAGTCCAATGTTTATTAATGTTTTGTTGGTATAGTCGTTAGGAAGCAAATAAATGATAGATAAGTGAAGTTGAAGTTTTTTGTACCTATAAAGGAGACCAGAATGCAGCTGACGGCAAATATATGTATTTTTTATTATCGATACAAAAAAGTCCCGAAACAGGGTCGGCAACGCGCGTGTGTCACCTCTAGTGTTGCAAAAATATAAGGCATTATTAATAGACAGTTTTAAAACGTATTTTAGTTATCGAATGTGTTGTCTTCTTCGCTCAAACTGAATTCAAAAGTCGTTCGAAAGGGACAAACATTCGATAGCTAAAATACGTTTAAAACTGTCTATGAATAAGGACGATATGCTACTGTTTACCATCGGACTGTTAATTGGTGCGCCTTGGTAGTATAAAAAATATATTAAAAATATTTATAGCCTTCACGATCCAAGCTGAAAAGTTATAAGTTAATTTTATGTACACTTAAGGGGGGTTACTCTATGTTCAGAAACAAAGTTAGTACTGGTAAACAAGTACTGGTGGTAGGTTTCTCATATGTGAGAGGCCGCCTGGGTAGGTACCACCGCAATTTCTATTTCTCCCGCCAAACAACAGTGTAAATACACTGTTGTGTTCCGGTTTGAAGGACATTGTAGCCAGAGTTACTGGACATATCGAGACTTAACATCTTATGTCTCAGGATGGCGAGCGCAGTGGAATGCTAAGCATTGCCTTGTAACTCATGGTGTTGTTTGGTTTTGCTACTGTCCATGAGCGGTCGTATCGCTTACCATCAGGCGAATGGCAGGCTCGTCTCGTCATTCAATGCAATAATAAAAAAAAAGTTGGAATTTTCGAAAGTCGTACGTAAAGCTGTACGAATGTGCCTAGTGGACTCATGTTCGAATCCATAGACTCCATAGACTAAGTTCGGAGTGAATGATAAGTGGCTTGAGTGTATTGATCTTTAGTAGTAGAAGACTTGTAACTTCGGACATCGAACAATATAACATTCGAACTTCGTTTCGGATAATAAAGTAACCTCCAAGTGTACACCCGTATTTTCGAGAGGTTGACAGAAGTGCTATTAAATATAAATAATATAAATATAATACACTCAAGAGTCACATACATAGTCCTGACCCGACATTAAGATCAATTAAGTCTTGTGTCGCAAGTATCAGACCTACGAGAGACTTTTCGGTCTCACAAACACCCAGACCCAAAATAAATATTTGTGGGCCGCACAAACATTTCTCTTGGTGCGGGGATCGAGCCCGCGGCCTTTCTTTTCGCTCCCGGCGTCTTACCGACTGCGCCACGGAGGCTTTCGAAGGTAATATTAAGCCAAGTTTATTCCTAATGCCATTGGAGGCAAGCCTATCGCCAAAACCGATGACAAATTACTAATTAGTTATATTATCCACCAGTAGAGGCGCTGACGTCGTATTGTATTTGTGATCAGTGGCGGCGTAAGGTAGGTTGGCACCCTGGGCGGTTTCGTATTGAGCACCCCTACCTAAAATATACCTAAACTATACATGCTTACTCCGGACCGTGCTCGTATAAGATCAGTCTTTATTGTTGTTGTTTTTTTTTTGAAGGAGTAAAAAAAAAGAAAAAAAAAGTACTCCTTCTTTATAGGCAGCGGCAAGCAGAATTGTTTCGCCCACGATCGTGGTCCACGCTCTTCGTTTGTTGGTTTGTTGTCGCTTGTCGGGTTGTCACCCCGTGGTGCTTGGTACCCGGGGCGGACCGCCCCCATCGCCCCCCCTTTACGCCGCCACTGTTTGTGATGCACCATAGTGACCAACAATATATTTTTTTCTAGTCTAGGTGTTGAGACCAATAAGTCTAGTAGTTTTTGATACAACTACTTGGTATTATTGTGTTGGGTATGTTAGATTATATCAAAAACTCCCGTCTCAATACCAAACGACTACACCCTCGATATTAATAAGAGTTAAACAGAATCGATCGACTGTTCCCCTGTTTGTACGTAGCGTCCCCGCACTATGCCAGTCGTCCGCCGACCGGCGCGAAGTACGCACGCGTCTCTACGCTCTATCGCGCGTTCATTTTAATTAAATCAATTTTATTGTGATATACGTGTTAAGTGAAGTGTATTAATGTGTTACGATACCCCATGGTGAATATTGTGATTATAAAAAGATTAATATATCCGTACGCAGTTTTTTCGCTCGGTTTGTAGTATTGAAATATGCGTTGTAACTAATAATAAAATGTATGTATGTTCGCGTTTATCTCGGGTTGTGTGAGGCGTAAATGAGATGTTTTTTTTAAATTAAAAATCCCCGTTGTTGACTAAGGTTTTCAGTGGGCAACATCACGCTACGTTGTATAGGGAAGAGCAGATAATGAAAAGTAGAAATTTATTTTTTTAATGGGATTTTTCACAGTGTGGTTTTTATTAGTGAAGTAGCTGTTTACGTTTTTGAAGGTGACAAGGGTCATAGGTTCGATCCAAACATATTTTTAGGTGTTGATTGTTAATTTTAACTTTTAAGAAAAAGATTGTGAGGAATTTTACGTACCTGAGTTCTGCTTAAGCATATTAATATGTGCAGTCGCCAGTCCTTCAACCCGCATTATGTAAACAACTCTTAATGGAAATGTCGGTTGTGTCGCAGTCCCTTGCCCAGCAGTGAGCGATTTATTACATACATACATAAACTCACGCCTTTATCCCAGAAGGGGAGGCAGAGGCGCCACCAAGACACCCACAATTCGTCTTGTATGTTCCGTTATATGTGATAGGGGGTGAGCCTATCGCCATATCGGGCACGAATTCCCGACTCCGAGCTGATAATGACTAGAAAAAGCCATTATCACTTTGCCCGACCCGGGATTCGAACCCGAGACCTCAGCTTTGTAATATTACCGTAGTACAACTACGCCACCGAGGCAGTCGCAGGCAGGCTGGGCGATTTATTTATTTATTTGAGGACTTCCAACGATGGATACACGACATAATATAATGAAGAAAATGCTGTAGAATTATTATGGTTTACATTGGATATTGGGCTGATACAGTTATTTATTATTTTTTCAGTAAGCGTCAATTAACAAATAAACGTAAGTTTTATGTATTTTATACATGTTAAAATTACCCTATAAATCGTATTCTCGATTGTAGGGGAGGCCTTTGCCCAGCAGTGGGACAAAATATAGGCTACAAAAAAAATCTAGTCAGTAATTGTCGATAGATGTCGCAGAATAGAGACAGCTGGAGAACTCTCATTTCGAAGGCTAAGACCCACTTTGGGTCGCTGAGCCAGCGGAGTTTATTTTTTTATACCTCAGGTTGTATTTTTTTTATGAAAAGTACGTTATGTCCGTCTCTGTACTCTCGGCAACCTTTTTACAGAATTTCACTAATATCTGTTTGTATGTCATTTATAATGACTGCCTCGGTGGCGCAGTTGTAATATTGTACTATTGCAATGCTGAGGTCTCGATCGAATCCCGGGTCGGGCAGTCATAGTGTATTTCTACTCGTTATCAGCCCAGTCAGGAATTTGTGCCCGATATGGCGGTAGGCTCGCCTCCTATCACGTCGTGGGACGCAAGACATGGCAAAACTGGTAAGACCTCTGCCTACCCCTTCCGAGAAAACGTTTATGTATGTATGTACCAATGTGAAAACGTAACAAACTCACATCCGGAGTTTTTATATTACTAAGGAGCTTTTCTCTTACTAGGGTATAGAGGGTCAAATTCTACCCTCTCATTATACCGACCCCGTTCTGTTTGACCGTATTATTTACAACCCTTATTATACGCATCATGCGCCCTTTCCGTTCCGACCGCGTGGCATTTTTAATAACGGTCTCTTACAAACCTGAGGTCTCCGGTTCGAATCCCGGGTCGGGCTAAGTGATATTGGATTTTTCTATTCATTATCAGCCCGGAGGTAGGAATTTGTGCCCGATATGGCGATAGGCTCGCCCCCTATCACATCATGGAACGGAACATATAAGGCGAAATGTGGGTGTCCTGGTGGCGCCTCTGCCTACCCTTCTGGGATAATGACGTGAGTTTATGTAAAAACTAGTGTTCCACAAACATTTGTGTTGAACTCGTAGCGGCCTCTCGTTTCACAAGCATCTAACCTGCTTAAAATATGAGATGTGAAATGATAATGATAAGCGTAAAAATAGCCGAACAATGTACTCGTAATCTTGTATTATCTTTTGATAATATTATGTAAGGACCAGTGACACAATGACACAATATGCAAAGGTGAAATTAAAAGTTATCTACATGTAAACATTGTGACTCAAATGTTGGTCGTATAGGTCGGCCACGATCTTCTGGCGCCGAAAGCGCTGTAAATTAATTAGAAAAGTTTTTTCTCTTCGTATTTTATTATATTTGACGTGTATATCAGCCTGGAGTCAGAAAGTTGTGCCCGATATAGGCTCGCTCCATTTCACATCGTCGGACGGAAAATACAAGGCGAAACGTGGGTGTCCTAGTTGCAACTCTGCCTACCCCTTCTTGGAAAATGGCATGTGTTTATGTATGTATATATGTTATTACTATTATAAATCTAAATGCTCGTTGTTTTTATTATGAAAGCGTATGTCAAACCTTGCATTAAACAATATTTTTCATTTTTATTTTTAGTTCCTAATTTCGACACACACCATTTTATGGTAGAATTACGTTATTATACTGTTTCTAACATCGCGAGTAAAATCTGTGCGGCGCATGTACCGATCAAACGAGACGAGACGGAACATAGTCCAGCGTACGAGTGACAGAGACAGCAATAGCGGTACATGTACCGCTCAATTTGTAACGTTTTGTGGGCAGTGTCCCCTCTAGTTAAACTTGCGAAATGAGTGCAATATTACAAGTGAAATATAAATATGACCAGCTATGACTTACAATGTTGTTCTATGTATATGGAGCTATTCCCAAGAACATTGTCTTAAGTGTAGTTACAATACATGTAGTTCAATAGATTTTCGGATGAGATATGGATTTATACAGAAATCTGACGGAAAGTATAGATTTCTAGTTGTTTCTCAGGTACTGCAGCCTGTCTTGGAAAATTTCATCGTCGACAAATGCTTTTTCTACACAAATAGCGATATCGATTTTAATTATCCTTAGTGTATAAAATTGAGTCTATTTGTATCATTTACATTTGACAGTGAAGTTTATAATATTGACCGCAAACGGCGAAAATATTCCATAAGTTTGATAAGTTTACTAACCGAAAAATATCTTAATTAATTTGTTTTTCTTGAGTAAGTTAGTGATACACAAGATTCGTATGAGTTTGGGAACTATGAGTACGACTGTTAGGTGTATTTATTATTCATAGTATACTAGGTCGGCAACGCATCTCCATGCCCTATGGTGCTGCAAATGTTCATGGGCAGAGATGATCATTTACCAACAGGTGAACCGTTTGCTCATTTGCCCCCTATAATATAAAAGAAACATGCGTCTATTACGTCAAGTTATACAAAGTTAGTTAAAGGGGGGAGGGGGGACTATAAAGTAATGTGTCACATACTAGCTGCCTAACGACAACAGTAATATTTGATAAGTATTATCAATAATAAATTATACAGTCATTAGAAATGCACTCAATGTAGTTTTATAAATTATGTTATCTTAATTGCGTTCACAGTTAAACAATAACGCGTAATGCGTTTATATTATGTTTTAAATTACAGCTTTAGTATTAAAAAAACATCTTTGTATCAGAGTCATGTCTGAATTGATAGTAAATTATCACGCTCTTCAACGGTCAAGGAAAACATCGCGAGGAAACCTGATTACCATTATAGCGATTTGTATGAACTCCTATGGTATGTAAAAGTTCGCCAACCCGCACTAGGCCAGCAGTGTGGACTGTGGCAAAAGCACTCAATGTAATTATCGGTTTTAGAGGAGGCCCGTGCCCTGCAGTAGGAAGTATATGGGCTGATATAGAAGCTAAAAAAAAATTTTAAGCAGTAGGACATAGATTATCTTCAATGTAAAATTAATGTCTTTATATGCATCTTCAAATTCATCTTCATCCATCGTTCTCAACGTCTTCTATCGTCTATCAAACTGTTAATAATTCGTTCTCTCTTTTCATCTTTAGCAATTTCATTCGTCATCTCTTTCACACAACACGTTCTCAGTCATTCGTCTAATGTTCCATTATACTCATCTTTCATAACATACAAATCCTATATTTGATTCCCATCGCTAGGTCATCGCAGCGGCTCTTGATTAATGTTTAAACTATAAATAATATTTGAAAATTTTGTCGTCGGCCTTGGCTTCGCTATCCGGATGTTTAGCTAAATGTCATGCGTTATTATACTCGTCTCTACGAGTGGACACTGGACAGCCTAGTTATTATATTAGCAATACAATGCACCTTATAGAAGCATGGAGTATCCTGTATCAGCTCATACACGTCCTGCATGGCGCTGGCCTCCTCTACAATCGAGACTACGAGTCTTACAGTCAACCACGCTGGCCTAGTGCGGGTTGGCGGACTTTTCATACTATAGAAATCTTACAAATCGCTTTAATGGTTTCCTCGCGATTGACTAGCACACATGACTCCGAAAAGTCAGGTGTGCTCTGCGATGTGTACTAGCTACCACCATGAACACGTTGGCAGCCGCGTCTGGTCTGTTCCACCACGCATTTTCTAACCCCTCAATTATACTCTCGATTGTAGAGGCCAGTGCCTTGCAGTGGGACGTATACGGGCTGATACAGATACAGAGTACAGAAAGATCTTACATCGCCCAGTATAAACAAAATATGTGTAAACTACGCAATAGCTTTTTTCTGTTTACCGTTGTTTTGGTCGCTGGCCAGTTCTATTAAAGTGCCACTGTCTGGCGTTATCGATTTTTCTATTTGCATCCGTGCGTTCTATTATGAAACGGGACCACGTTTCCCTACCACAATATAATAAATGGCTCAACCGAGGCGATAGTGCTGTCTTGAACGATGTGACACGATGCGACGCTGTCAACTGTCGTGCCCGCTAACAGGGGCTACTGTATTCGATATATCGGGCGATACCGCGTGTTAAAACCTACTTTTAGTTCACTGGTCTCTCATCTGTGAGGGCCGCTTTGGAAGGTACCACCGCAATGTCTATTTCTCCCGCCAAACAGCAATGTAAATGCACTGTTGTGTTCCGGTTTAAAGGACATTATAGCCAGAGTAACTACCAGACATAATGAGACCTAACATTTTATGTCTCAGGATGGCGAGCGCAGTGGAATGCCAAGCATTGATTTGTAATTCGTCGTGTTGTTTGGTTTTCTACTGTCCATGAGCGGTTGTAACGCTTATAATTAGGCGAATGGCACACATGTATCACCATTCATCGCAATAAAAGTCCGGGTAGCACACATACGTACTCCTACTAGGTAAAAAGGCGTTAGTTTATGTATGTATGTAATAAAAAAGTAAGATGGTTTTTCGCATTTAATGTCCGAATACAAAGGTCGCAAGTATTGTGAAACTGTCTGGTATTGAACGGAATTACCGTTGAATGCTTGCCCAATGAATTTCGTCACGTATGCTCGTCGCGGGAGTGTATACCTCCCGCTTAGATGATCCTATTATTAATTAAAGAAAAACATGTCGAGTATATTAAACAGAGATAAAAACAAGGTTATATATAAAGGTGATATAAGCTGCTATAACGGTGAAGGAAAACATCGTGAGGATATCTGGACTGAGCCGTAGCGATTTTGAAAAAATTCTACGGTATGTAAAGTCCGCCAACCCGCACTAGGCCAGCGTAGCGGACTATATGTCTTAACCCCTCTCAATCGTACTCGCAATTGTGGGGGAGGCCCGTGTCCTGCAGTAAGAGGTATTTGGGCTGATACAGATATAAAGCTGAAGAATTTGTTTGACTGTGCTGATCTTAGGAACTACTAGTTCGAGTTAAGATGTGCCGGGCGATACTCCCATAGTCAGCATTTATCGACATCACAGTAAAAACGAAGTCAAGTAGATTTCAATTCGAAGAAACGTACAATATATCGTATGTCGCGTTACGTAGTAAACCCCTAAATCTTCTAGTCACTAAGTTAGCTAAAATAAATAAAAAATCTAGACTCCAACATACAAACGTGACGGTAAATAACAACACATAATGTACAGTTTCGCACCTGCAAAGTTAGTTGTATTACATATTTATTATGACTCAATTCGTAACACGCAAGAAAGGAATGAAAAATACAAAAAAATACACGCGAGAAAGAGACAGATAATGGCGAGCCGAAGTTAATAAATAGGGTTGGCAGATGGTAATTTTTATTGCATTATTAGTTTACAGGTTTTGTTTCCCGTTGCTAAGTTATATAATACAGGTTTACGTCTGTATCTTCGAAAGGGCAGGCAGTGGTGCGACATACTGCCAAAAATGTTACATAAGGGACGAACCTCTTTACCACATGTACATATACCAAGATCGGGTAGTTTATGTAAGATATTTCAAATTGTAAAGAACACAAACAACAATCTAGGAATGATGTCCTGGTCCGCAGCAGATATGTGTTTTTTATTTTGCCTAAAATACAGATTTGTTTCAACGGAAAATGTTATTGAAAAGACAAACGTAAACTATCCTATGTCAATAGAATAAAGTTGAAATTTGAATGTTCAGCGATCAATCGATAGCGCTTAATATTGCCACAGGGCGCGTGCAGTCGCGTCATTTCCACTTGTTTTGTCTCTTAAGTTGTTTTCTCTCTTACGTATAAGTGATGGTCAGAATAAATAATTTCAAGACATGGACTATTTTTGTACTGACTTGTAATAACCACTATTTATTTACCCCCATAACAAATGATATTAATGCAAGTCATACTTTTAGACTAGATAGATTAACTGGATAGATTATTCTTTCATTGAGTTTGAAAATATTGTTATTTTACTTGAATATTACATGAAAATTGTTTTAAGTATTCTGATGGACTTATAGTAATCTTTTGTAATTGTGTATCATATTGTCCTTATAGGTGTGTTTTCACAGTTACTGCCAACCCTGTTACGTCCAAGTGCAATTAACATACGAACAAGTAACTACGCGCTGCCAGAACGAATGGCATTAAACCATAGCCGTCTCACTCGCACTCGGTGCATTCCACGAAGATGTTTGATCCAACGCTTGAACCAGTCGATAAGGTTCAAAATATATTTTTTCAGTGAAAACCGTCGTAAAGCGTTAAGTGACGGCTTTGCTGTCGTGTTCCGTTCGGTGAGTGAGATTGCCGGAGGTCGTATCTCCCTTTTCACCTCTATTTACTTCGTATGCCATATAAACTTGATTTTTATATTATTTATTTGAACTAGGCATGGCGTTACTGTTTTGGAATCTACGAAATATCATAATAATTCAGATACGCTTTTGTTCTACGTTCTAAACATCCCCATCAACTATTGTTAGGTTGTCATTACATTGGATCGATTGTCGCAAATATTTGTCCAAAGTTTGGTCCATATTTGCGCCAAACCCAATCTAATTTAGGTGCGCACCGCTCGGTTGCTATACGTCTCGCCGTCCGCCGAAACCGGTTTCAAATCGCTCAGGTGCTGTTTAAAAAGTGAAACGAACTGACATTTCGCGGTTTACATTATTAATTATTATTACGTAGTCAGTCTGGATTGTGAATTATGTTAATTATTAATTAATATTCGAACGTCTATGTAATGTCCAATATTGAAATGTCACTAATTCTTCACTAAAACTTGATAATATATGTATTTTGCCACGCTAGAAAATAATATGACTTCATACGAAGTGAAGTGAATTAGTGTATGCTATCCAAATTGCACGAAAATGTTGTTTTTGTATTTCAAATATACATACATACATACATAAACTCACGCCTTTATCCCCGAAGGGGTAGGCAGAGGCGCCACCAGAACACCCACATTTCGCCTTGTATGTTCCGTCCCACGATGTGATAGGGGGCAAGGCTATCGCCATATCGGGCACAAATTCCTGACTCCGGGCTGATAATGAATAGAAAAATCCACTATCACTTTGCCCGACCCGGGACTCGAACCCGAGTCCTCAGCTTTGTAACCGTACTGTAATACAACTACGCCACCGAGGCAGTCAGTATTTCAAATATAAAAATTACAATAACATCCAAATATGGTAATAGAGAACTTCTAGAGACTTTTTGATTTCACAAAAATCTAGACCCAAACGCAATACTTGTGGATTGAACAAACATTTATCTCGGTGTGGGTGTCGTATCCACTGTCACTCATTTCACCTCCCGCGTCTTAAACAATTGCGCAGGCTCTTAAATACATGGCTTGAAGGCCTCTATATTAATTTTTAAAATCCTTCTTATTCGGTACGTTACTCGTTTCTGCACATACGACAATTTTTGTTGGTAACGGACCAGACGCGGCTGCCTACATGTTCACGGTGGTCGCGGGTTCAAATCCCAGGGGACACCTCTGACTTTTCGGAGTTAAGTATGTGTGTATTGATAGTCAATCACCACGCACTTTAACGGTGAAGGAAAACATCGTGAGGAAACCTGCGTACCGTAGCGATTTTAAAGAATTTCTACGGTATGTAAGTCCCCCAACCCGCACTAGGCCAGCGTGGTGGACTATATGGCCTAACTTCTCTAAATCGTACTCTCGATTGTAGAGTAGGCCTGTGCCCAGCAGTGGGACGTATATGGGCTGATACAGATTTACATTTTGCCATATCAATTTATATATAAAAATTCAGAACGCGAAGTGTGTCCGTACATAGCGATCACTTTTGATTTTAAGTGTTTGACGGCTGGTATCGCGGAAGCGGCGGTCACTGTGCCCTGCGTCGGGAAAGTTTTCGGCGATTTGAATATTGGTACGTGATGCAACGTTGAGTAGTTTGGAATGGTAATCAGCTGAGTTTAAACCTCATTTGGTTACTGTATCTATCCATCATAGGACGAGTTTTCGATATATTATGCTTTAGTATAGAAAGACTTGACATCCAATGGTTGTCTGGTAGATATTGCCTTAGTGCGATAAGACCGCCATTTGTACTTTGTTGTTTTGGTGTTTCTATATACCTGTTGTTACATTTTTGTGTACAATAAAGAATATAAATAAATAAAATATAAATAAAGCCAAGAGAACACAAATGTGACAGATTTTTATTGATCAGAATGACGAGACAACCAAGTTATTCGCCTGACGGGAAACATCATGCCTGTGTATAAACAGACAGACCATTTACGAATTGTTATTACTAAGAACTGCATAACACTGCACTGCGCTCATCACCCCGTTATGTTCTTAAATGCCCTGTAATCAATGACTATATTATTATTTAAGTGTTTTTTCTACGAACCACAATCGTAAACATTAAGACAGCTAAATATTACGAAATATGTGTTACACGCCCCTCGGCGAACTCCAAGCTATTACAAAAATAGCTGAGTCCGGTTGATAATGTCAAGGACGCGCGAATGTATGCAAATATCTCGAGACTAACTGTACACAATACATATGGTTACGAGAATACGTTCGCGTATTGATGACGTGTTTGCGATTAAGGGTCCCGCGAATAGTGTCGTATGTGAAATGTTGTGAGACGTTTTACCCTGAAAGGTCCACAAGAAGTAGTTCTATTATGATTGCGTTGTGTTATACATAATGAGCTTGTCGTACGAGTATAACATATTTTTGTTGTCACAATTAATTTTACTTTCACATTTATTTTAATTATTGGTTATTTTAAAAAGATACTATTGTGAAGTTTTATTGATAGCAAAATGAAAAACATTCCCTCTCTGCCACATTTTAGGACGAAAAATAAGGCCAACCGAATGTTTAACTCTACCTTCAGCTCTTAGACGTATTGATAGACAATATCCACGTCCTTTGAAGCTGAAGGGAAACGGCATACAGGAACCTTCACACTTTCACAATTTCTATGGTATGTGAAGTCCGTCAACCCGCACCACTCGTATACCAGAGTGGTGGACTAACTCAATGGCACTGTCGGTAATAGTAATGTGTTTTAATATAAATGTCCATTGTACATTCCCGGCTGTTGGATACGACAATATTTTCCGTACCGGCTCGATCACAATGATGTATGTGTAACGCGAGGAGTGTTTTATTCTTTTGTTTTCATGTTAATTAATACAAAGATGATGTTTATATTAAGTGTACTCATGGTTAGCTATGCTTATCATATTGACTTCATTTCGCTTTTAAGCCAACGGTGGTTAGGACTTCAAAGTGAGGAACCTAGGTCCTTGCGAAGGTTACGCAATTTTCTGCCCATCGCCACGAAGATTTCGCTTGCGCAAACCCTCCTTCTCCCCATTCTCGATTATGCCGATGTCAGCTATCTAGATCTCACCGAAGACCAACTTAACAAACTTGAGCGTCTTCAAAATTTCTGCATAAGATTCATATTTGGACTCCGCAAATATGATCATGTTTCTGAGTTTCGTGCTAAGCTCAAGTGGTTACCTATTCGGCTTCGTCGGAATACTCACACTCTTTCTCTTCTCTACAATATTTTGTTCAATCCTCTCACCCCTTCTTATCTTAAAGATAGATTTATCTTTCTTCATGACTCACATTCGAGGTCCCTGAGGTCGTCTGAGAACCTAAAGCTGAGAATGCCCGCACACACCACAATGTTTACGGACAACTCATTCACTATCAAAGCAGTTCGATTGTGGAATGCGCTTCCAGTTGTGGTGAGACAATCACAAACACTGTCATCATTTAAAAGGCTGGTTAAAGAACACTACCTTTCTCCTTAAACAGATATTAGTGTTATTTCCTCCGTCTGAATCAATTGGTATTATATTATAGTATAAGTATTTATATATGTACTTGTATATTTATTTATTTATATTTTTATTTATGTATTTATGAGTCATAATATGTATATTATGTTTGTGTATTTATATGTTAAACTAGTATTATTTAACTTTATATCTACACTGCCCTCTCTTTCTCCTTCTCTTAAATCCATCCTATGGTTGTCTGTAAGACATTGCCTAGAGCGATAAGACCGCCACTTGTACTTTTAATTTTTTTGTTATTTCCGTATATTGTGTTTCATTGTTGTGTACAATAAAGACTAAATAAATAAATAAATAACCTCCTCACAATACGCGATCTGTCAAGCAATACTGCCTTTTGAATCTGGCTCCTGACCCAATGGCCCATTAAGAGCCAGAGATATTGGTCGAGCTCTTTGGTATTAACCCATTCATTATAATCGACTCGATAAATTATCCAATTAAAATTGTGTTACGCTAGTGCTGCATAGAAATCGGAAAATAATTCAGCGTTCACGAGAATACCATTGACCCGATAGTGGTTCGTTCACATCGGTTGCAATACCGAGATCGTTTTATCAGATACGTAGAGATATAATTTTTTACATTGGAAAGCAGGAAAGTATAGACTGGGTTTTGGTGGAACTTTCCCGATTTGCAATTCGAAATTCTAATCCCGCTCGAGACACGTTGCGACGATGTTCGGGGAATAATCGACAATCATCATCATCATCATCATCATCATCATCATCATCATCATCAGCCCGTTGCAGTCCACTGCTGGACATCTCCCAAGGTACGCCACATAGTCCGGTCTGCTGCTTTACGCATCCGCTGCCGGCCCTCTTGTGCAAGTCTTCCAACTGGCCAGAGAGCGTCTCACGCTACGTTTGCCAAGACGCGGTCTCCACAATGTCGCCAATCGACAATGGTATTGTGAAAAACATAATAATTCGGAAGCAGTCTATAATATACTGTCCATAATCGCCCGTTGCTAATCACATGACTCTTTTACAGCCGAGAGTACGATTGATAGGGGTTAGATCATATATAGTCCACCACGCTGGCCTAGTGCGGGTTGGCGGACATCGAGTATAGAATTCTTGCAATTCGCTATGGTATGCAAGTTTCATTACGATCCTAGTAAATATTAGGGAATCTGGTTTATAGATAAACTTATAGCGACGGCGTAGTGATGTAGCACGCGAGCTCAAGGTCGCTAGTTGCGTAATAATATAATACGCAATAATACGGCCACAGGCGCAGTTGGTTAGACGCCGGCTGTAAAACGAGAGGCCGCGGGTACGATCCGCTAGAGGCAAATGTGTACAGAAGTGTTGGTGAGACTGAAAAGTCTGTCACTAGGACATCCGACTCGATCTTAGTGTAGGTTCAGGACTATGTATCTGACTGTTGCGTGTATTTTAATACATTAAGCATACTATATACAGGTTACACTTTTTATGCTGGCACAAATTCACTGCAATTTATGGTAAGCGCAATGCAGTTTAAATTATTCAAATGTTCGATGGGCGTCTCTCACCAGTCTATATAATGCCGGCATGACCGATTAATACACAGGCTGGATCCAAAATGTCACTTGAATTAGGTTCCACCGCAATCACAGATACCACAATGTACGGTGGTCACTTTACGCCCAGATCCGAATACCCTATCAACAACTAAACGTGTTGTTTTTCGTCATAGATAACAAATAAATATATAACCCAATCATCACAGTCCTGAACCCACACTAAGATCAAGTCTTGTCGTGTATCAGAAACTAAGAGATAATTTTCGGTCTCACAAACACCCAGGCCCGAAACAAATACCTGTGGATCCCACAAGTATTTGTCACACAACCCGCGCGGCGTTAAACCAACTGTGCCACGGAGGCTGTCGTAACATTGTTTATGAAATATATCAGCTGTCGGACGAGAAAAGTACCACTAACCTATATCTACGAGTATAACAAAATCGTAATACTTAACTATAATTACGTAATGTTCGTAGCGGAGCCGTGACGGGTCAATGCTCGAATCAATTAATTATCCATCTTTCGGACAATTTTTTACTGACATCGAAAAGAATGCTATGTGTTAAGTACAGTGAAGATACACTCGTTGTTAGAAATAATTGTGTTGGACTGATGGGTATAGATAAGGGAATCCGAAACGCGACATACGTGGGATATGACGGGTTCGTAAACACTATTCGTTTAAATTTAAAAAAGTAAAGTATACATACTAGCGGTAAATTGAATTGGAAAGAATGCACGATTGTTTTTAAACGAAATAATATGTACAAAAGTAACCCTCCTTGATAATTTACAATGTTCTTTGTTGAAAACGTCACGTGATAAAGTATCAATAATAATCGCGCGGCCTTGACGCTCCGGTGAACGGGACTGCACGTGCGAGCGAGACGGGAAATACACAACAATAATTAGTCAGAGCGGGACGAACAATGTTGAAAAGAAATGCAGATACCCGATAGCGTGGCGAAAGAGCGAGAATATCGTGTAGAAAGAGGCGGATAAATGTTGTTTGCGAATGTGCGAGGGAGACGCGAGTACCGGTGCGTGCGCAACGTGGTCGAACGTTTTGAGGTTATGTGACATTAAATCGATCGATTTGTCGCCACGCGGGAACACGTTGCATGCGGCGTCGATTATTATTACTTTTTTAAATGACGTGTAAAGGACATTCTACGATTTCGTAATGTGCCCAGTGTGACGTAAAGATTTATTGGTGTTCTATTTTTGAAATTATTGTTTGTTGCCAAGTGAATTGGTAGTTGCTTGGGGTAACATTGTCCTTGAATAAAATATTTACCGAATCAATACTCAGTTTTTGTTTTTTGCTTATTCATATTACGTACTTGGTATTCTGCTTGCAACTCTAAAATAGCATTAATAATTATTTTCGTGAACGATTAAAAAAAAACAAAATAATATATTGCGATATTAATGTAAAAAATAAAAAGTGAATTGATTTTTTCAAGGCTCCTAAAATGTTGTTTACAGTGGTTCGTATAACCGTCTTATATTTCATGCCAATTATAATGTTTTCATGGTTGCTTGTTATTTAAGGTGTAATATATTTTATACTACACTGCAAATGCTTTCCCAGACTCGAAATATTAAAAACCCAACTACAAATCAAATCAAATCAAATCTTTATTGTGTGATTTTTGCTGCAGTACATACATACACTGCCTCGGTGGCGTGGTTGTACTGCAGTACGACTACAAAGCTGAGGTCTCGGGTTCGAATCCCGGGTCGGGCAAAGTGATATTGGATTTTTCTATTCATTATCAGTCCGGAGTCAGGAATTTGTGCCCAATGGGACGGAACATACAAGGCGAAATGTGGGTGTCCGGTTGGCGCCTCTGCCTACCCCTTCTGGGATAAAGGCGTGAGTTTATGTATGTATGTATGTATGTATGTACATACATAAACTCACGCCTTTATCCCAGAAGGGGTAGGCAGAGGCGCCAACCGGACACCCACATTTCGCCTTGTATGTTCCGTCCCACGATGTGATAGGGGGCGAGCCTATCACCATATCGGGCACAAATTCCTGACTCCGGACTGATAATGAATAGAAAAATCCAATATCACTTTGCCCGACCCGGGACTCGAACCCGAGACCTCAGCTTTGTAGACGTACCGTAGTACAACTACGCCATCGATCCAGTCGATAATATGTAGTATTAATTGTAAACTTTTCTACAATCAATGGTTCACGTTTGAGAAGCCTTAGGCCAAAATCTACCACGCCCGCCTTTTACCATTTACTTTTTTGGATTGTAAGATGAATTTGAATAGTTCGTTTTTAGTCGAAGCATCGGCAAAGCGATCCAATTTATTTTTAAGCGTGACTTACATTTTTTACTTAATTTACCGTTAGTTTCAGACGGAATCCAATGGATTTCGGACTTAGATGTTATAGAATATAAATGAAAGATGTAATAGAAAAGAATTGTATTCTCATGAGAAATACATATTTCACTGAAAATGAGAAACAAAGAGAAATATAAACATAATTATATTAAACTTAATTTAGCCTCCGATAATTTTTGAGAGAATATGTAGTTTAAAAAAAGTGCGTGGTGGCCTGTTGGTAACGGACCAGACGCGGCTGCCTACATGTTCACGATGGTTGCGGGTTCAAATCCCAGGGCACACCTCTGACTTTTCGGTGCTATGTGTGAATTGATAGTCAATCACCACGCACTTTAACGGTGAAGGAAAACATCGTGAGGAAACCTGCATACCGTAGCGATTTTAAAGAATTTCTACGGTATGTAAGTCCGCCAACCCGCACTAGGCCAGCGTGGTAGTCTAAGTAGCTACACTCAATCGTACTTTCGATTGTAGAGGAGGCCCGTGACCTGGAGTGGGACGTATATAGGCTGATACACGCTCAGTTGCATAAACTAACATTGACGATACATTTAACTGACAATGTCATCGTAATGCATTTGTGACGTATTTGACATTGCTAATGTATGGGATTGACGTTTTCAAAGTCAAAGTTATGGCCAAAGTTAGTTTGTGCAATTGGCTCTTAAAAAAGTAAAATATAAACCAATGTTTATCAGGGGGCGTGCGCTCCTTGTAGGCAGAAATGCACTGCTTTACTTGCTATTCACAGATATTTTAATAAAACGTTCGTACGTTTTAGATGACTTTATTTAATAGTAAATAAATGAATAAACAAAATATAATAACTTAAAAACGCCTAATATTTTATAAATAGCAATAGCGCTGCAAAATAATGTACCTAATCAACCAAGTCATGCCGCCGCGTCCCGCAGGAGATTTGTTCGTATGTGTGTAGAAATTTTGGTGTCCGTACACAGTTCGCAAACGCACACACCCATGAATATTGAAAGCATCGAAAGCCGCGACTCCTGCGGCAGGCTACGGAAGTTCGGCAGTTGTCGGGAGTAATCGGAAATGTTCGTTGCGTATAATCCGAATAAAAATAATAGACGGACATCTAATAAATCACGTATGCACATTATGCACTTTTGTTTGGTAAGGTTTTATTTGTTTAAATAGCAGAAATGTTTTGTGTTTCGCGGTGGCCATTTTGCTTTCTTCATGTGTTAAGCATTGTTTACTATTTTGTTTGCGCCAGTATATTTATATTTTTCTTAAAAGAATTTTCTACTTAACATTTGAAAGTGTACACATTTAACAGTTTATTACTGAGTTTCTATAATAATTGTGATTTGCTTTTACTAGTGCGTTTGTTGATTTTTTAAAAATGTTATTTGATTTGATTGTGAGGTTTGGGTTGAAACTGTGTGTTTATTAAAAATAACAAGTTCGCACAATTGTCATTCAGTGAAAAGATTCAAATTGTGTCTAAACTCTAAAGGTAGGTGTGTACCCGAGTTACAACAATTATACCAGCAAAAAGGGAATGTAACTCGAAAGTTTCATGTTGAAAGTTATGAAACATATAACTATTATTTTGCTTATTAGAATTTCTTCCGCCGCGACGATCGATTGCTGTTTTGTCTGCGTTGCCCTAGAAGATGTACATGAATACTAGTACATCTAAGACTTGTTCTTTTGGAATAGTTTCCGACTTAGATATCCGTCGCGTGGCTGTGGCTATGCTAAAAATATATAAAAGAAAAAGTTTTTGTGATTGAGTACTCCGCCGCATATCCAGTGTCATAATCCTGTGCACGCCGCTGATGTTTATTATGTTATTATTTTGAATTACAACACTTTCAAGATTTGCCAAAAGATAGGAGTTATAAATGTAAAATGCTGCTTCTTGGCTCTGTTCCAATAGCGGTGTGCATTTTTATTGATCTGTCTGCCCCGGTTACGTACAGTCTTGTACATATACGTAATATATGTAGACAGAGTAGGTATAAATAATTACACCCAACATTCGTATACATAGTCCTGACCCCACACTAAGATAAAATTCTAATGACGTATCAACTACGAGAGACATTTCGGTCTCAAAACACCCAGACACGAATCAAATATTTGTGTTTCATACATTGGGGATCGAACCCGCTGCCTTTCGTTACATAGCCAGCGTCCAACCAACTGACCTCACGCACAAGCGTTAAACGAACTGCTGGACCATTTTCGATGCGTCTCTTGCGAAATTCGTGACATTTTCCTAATAGTGAAAAACATATATTACGTAAAGCGAAATAAAAATCAAATTTGAATAATATTTACATTTAAATGTGATGGATGTAGTAAATGTAGTACGCTAACGATTTCCTTAATAAATCAAAATGACGTTTTTATATTTATGTTCTAACTGTGTATCTGTCAAGATGTTGCAAATCAACATTATTAATGAATTATTATGTCCTATCGAACAACTGAAATACTAATTCTGACAGAAATATCAGCATCAGATGCTGGTCTCAAGCGATTTGATGTAATTACGAGTATACCGGACTTCGAAGATCCTTCACGCTACGGCAGAAGGACCCAGGATTATAGGAAGGAGGGGATACTTGTGACGGCAAACCATTCCACAGCTTAGTGGTGTGACTAGGAAAAGAGTTGACAAGCCTTTAGATTCGGGCCGAGATGGTTTTGCCCATCAAGCTGTGGCTTCGTGAGCCAGAATACGTTCTGTTGAAGAAAGGAGAGGATCGATTTTAATCTTGAGCTAAATCCGTCATGCTAATGGTTATACGTCACACGTGTTCCCTCCTTCCTATAATCCTGGATCCTTTTGCCATAGCGTGCAGAGGATTCTTAGCAGATCGGTATGATTGTAGCGAATGGTATAGGACCGCCGTCTGATGCCAGTAGATACTCGGGTTCAGTGCCGTGGCAGAATTTAAAAAATAGCCCATAAATTGTTATCAGTACTTAAGATATTTTCCCAGTTTCAGCTCATGGTATTAATTGTTATTAATCCTATCTTAATTGTAGCACTAGTGATTAAACGAGCATTGTGGTGTCGTTGTCCATCAACAACAGTTTTAACGAAGCGTGTAGCTATTCGAGTGTCGAGATGTCTACATTTTTGACTCTCGTCCAAACCCTGACCGTACCCAACTGTGCCTGCACTCGTCTCTGTAGTTTCATCTATTACTACAACTAATTGGATGTATATTTATACAATAGGGATATAAATAAATAAATAAATACACCCAACAGTCGCACACATAGTCGTGACCCCACACTACGATAGAGTCTTGTCTACAGATTAGAGTCGAGGGTATCAGAAACTACGAGAGACTTTTCTGTCACACAAACACCTAGACTCGAAACAAATACCTGTGGATCACACAAAAAATTGTCTCGAAGCAGAGATCGTAGCGGCTTCTCATTTCAAGACCGTCAAATGTCTTCTTGGACTCGAACCTTTTACCCCTCTTATTAAACATACTTCTATATATCTTCTAGCACTATCTAAATATCTAAAATGAAATCCATGTGAAGTACTATCATTCTAAGTGCATGATGTGTCTATAAGTGAAGTGAGGAATCAGTGTACAATGACGGCTGGGGTCACGGCGAGGCGGAAAGCCCGGGCTCGACGGAGCTGGGCCAAGGTGGAGAACGAGACTCAGGTATACTGGCCCAGATGGCATATGTTATACAGGGTGATTTTTTGAAGTGGCCTGTGGCCATATCATAAAATATGAGGAATAGGGAAAAATTCTGAAAGGATTCATCAGAATTTTGGTGTAAACTAAAACTGCATACTAGGAATTTCGAAAAATCAATATTCCTAGCGTGGAATCGAACCTTATGATTCTGAAAATATAAACCATGGTGTATTATTACAGCATTCGGCAATGTAAGTTACAGTAACGCCACGCTATGATGGTGGCTTTGACGGCTTACATTAATGAGGTGAAAAATGCCGAGTTGTGTCGTAAAATTATACATTCCTTCATTATATTGCAAGCTATTGGCACAATGTACAAGAGCCTACTTCAAAAAAAATCATCTCACCTTTAACAAAGTAGTCGTGGTCATCTTTTAAGATGACTCGCTTTACAATCTGTCGCCATTCCTTTCTCACTGACCTTTTTCTTGCTCATTTATTCCTTCAACGTAATAATGAATTAATACGAACCTGGACGAACCTACCAATGTCAAAATGGCTATCATAGCCACAACGAGGCAACTACAGTTAACAAAAATAGTACATTGGAGTCACGAGCACAATGCATTGGTACGCAATACATAATAAGTTGAGTATTGTTCCTATGTAGGAGTGATGCTCACCAATTTAGCGAATGTTCTCTCGCATGTAAACAAGGATTTGTATTAACATCGATGTTCCTTTGTCTCCAGGCGTCAGACTTCACAGACATCGGCGACTGGCCGACATTAGGCGCGGCTGTGGCCGCTTCCAGGTGTCATTCCACGCCCCCTCATGAAGCAGACTCGTCGCATCATAACGGGACGGCTGTAAGGATCTTTATCATTTCTAGAATTTCAGACTTGAGGCAAGTCGGAAGAGCAAATGGCGCACGTGGTGGTAATAACTGCTTAGGAATGTTACGACTTCCTCGGTGCAGGTTTACTACAGTACGATTATAATGCTGAGGTCTCGGTTTCGAATTCCGGGTCGGGCAAAAGTATATTGGATTTTCTATTCATGATCAGCCCGGAGTCAGGAATTTGTGCCCAATATGGCGATAGGCTCGCCACTTATCACATCGTGGCTTGGAACACACAAGGCGAATGTGTTGGATGGATGGACACACATGGATGTCCTAGTAGCACCTCTGCTTACCCTTTCTGGGAAAAAGGCATGACTATGTATATATGTATGAATATTACGATTGGAGGGGAAGAACGTTATTGGTTTTTAAACTGAGTCTCCGGTTATGGCTACTGTCTTTAACTCGTAACGACATCAAATAATAATAGGAGTTGATTTTCATATCTACCCTTTCGTAATGTAATTTTGCAATGAGTAACTTCTATACTTTACTGATCTGATTGTTTCTTGTAATCCTGTACCATCTAGTTTGGGTACTTCCTTGCCCCCAATATAAGCTCATGTGTGAATTTATATTACTAATGTGGTGATCGTTCTTCAGGATCAAGAGAGGAAGCCGTTGGAGGAGCAGCCGGTACAGCAGCACAACCAGAAGGTCGAGAGAGTGGAGCCAACGCACAACCATCATCAGCAGAACGACAAACACCACGACAGGGCGAAGAGTTCAGGTTAGTACAGGCTATATCGAAATGCCAAGATTACGAGCGAACAGGTCACCTGATGGTAAATCACTGCCGCCCATGAACATCCAAAACGCTTGGATCATAGAAGTGTTGCTGGACCGTCAAACCGGGAGGGGAGAGGGAAGGAAAAAGGATTGGAAGAGCGAAGGTTTTGGGCATCCGCAAATTTACTCACCGAACGAAAAGCGACAGCAAAGCTATTATTTCACGTCGATCTGTTGTGAGACACTGGTACCGCCTGACGAGCTTGCCCATCCAAGCTGAATATAAGAAAGAAAATACTTTTATATCTATCCGTATATTGTGTAAATGCCTGGTAACGGACCAGACGCGGCTGGCAACATGTTCACAGTCGCGGACTCAAATAGTTGATAAAAAACGCGGATTTTTCGAAGTCATATGTGTATAGATGGTCAATTACAACGAACTATTACGTCGAAGAAAAACGTCGTGACGAAACCTGCATACTATGGCGATTTGTAAGAATTTCTATGGTATGTTAAGTCCGCCAACCCGCACTAGGGTAGCGTGCCTGACTCCTCTCAATCGTACTCTCGATTGTAGATGAGGCCCGTGGCCTGCAGTGGGACGTACATAGGCTGATATAGATACAGATTGTGTAACGATAAAGACACATCAGAGGTTCCGCCCTCGCACCCACCACTGCAATTCCTGGGTCATAATCAACAGCATAGTAATGCTGCCGTGCATTGAAGCTCAGCGAGTCTCCGGGAATGTCTGACTTGTCTTTAACCCGCAATGAAATCAATCATAAATTTAAATTAATAGGAGTTGGAAATGTTTTTGTCCACTTCCCTCCGTAGCAAAGCGGAATGTTTAGTGTATTGGTTGCCGAGCCAATGTTTTGAATATAATATTTCTAACTTCGTAATTATACCCTACATTGTTATGATCGCATAAACCGGTCTCAACGAAGACTCGAACACGCATCAACCTTGAACTTTTGGTTTTTGCCACATTACTCGTAGGTCCATCACGAATATGCTAAGTTAATACATACATACATAAACTCACGCCTTTGTCCCCGAAGGGGTAGGCAGAGGCACCACCAGGAGACCCACATTTCGCCTTGTATGTTCCGCCCCAGGATGTGATTGGGGGCGAGCCTATCGCCATATCGGGCACAAATTCCTGACTCCAGACCGATAATGAATAGAAAAATCCAATATCACTTTGCCCGACCCAGGACTCGAACCCGAGACCTTAGCTTTGTAACCGTACCGTAATACAACTACGCCACCGAGGCAGTCAGTTATTCTAAGTTAATCAATAAAAAATACACCCAACAGTCACATACATAGTCCTGACTCCACACAAAGATCGAGTCTTGTATCAGAAACTACGAGAGACTTTTCGGTCGCACAAACACAGAACCGAAACAAATACTTGAACACACAAATATTAATCTCGGTGCGGGGATCGTAGCGCCCTCTCGTTTCACAGCCGGCGTCTAACTAACCAGCCACGGAGGCAGTTACTGTTTCTTACTCTCTCTCTCCAATCATTCCCTCAATGCTGAGGATCGTGACCCCTGTCACTTGTCGAGTCTTGGACAGCTGATCGCCATGCCTGACGGTCCTCCGCCAGATGCAGCGCCTCCGGGATAGTCATGGCTAGCTTCTTGCTTATTAGATCAGGCCAATGAGCTGGTCTGCGGCCACGTGGTCTGCTCCCTTCAACCTTTTCTAACAAAACAGATCGTTAACTGTTTCTTACACACAAGTTTTTATTTCGGTTCTAGGTGTTCCTGAGACCAAAAAGTCTTGTAGTTTCTGAAACACTACACCAATCTTAAAGATCAGAACTATGTATGTGACTGTTGGGTGTATATATGTGGGAATAGTTCCATGTCTGGTCATATCAAACAAAGATTGGTCTGAAATTCTTCAATATGTAATCGTCTTCTTTAATACGTCTTTAATTGAGTCGTCATCCGTCGTCCTCAACGTCTTCCAAACTGTTCTCTCTTATTCCGTTCTTTCATATTTCAACATCTTAATCATTCATCCTCTCACTCTTTTACTCTTTAGTATTTATATTTGTTATCTCTTTCACATAAAACGTCTAAAATTGAGTCGTCATCCGTCGTCCTCAATGTCTTCCATCCTCTTCCAAACTGTTCTCTCTAATTCCGTCCTTTCATATTTCAAAATCTTAATCATTCATCCTCTAACTCTTTTACTCTTTAGTACTTCCATTCGTTATCTCTTTTACATAAACTGCGTTCCATATCAGTCATTCGTCTAACGTTTCATTCTACTCATCCTTCATCATAACATTCAAATCCTACATATATAATTGTAATATCTTTTTCAGGCGCCGGCAAAGGAGGCAGCAAGTCGGGCAAGCACAAATGGGTTCCCCTGGACATCGATGTGAAGGCGGCGAGGCCGGGCAAGCATGGACCTCCGCATGCAGCCAGACCTGATAATGGTAAGCGTATATCTAATTTATACAACAATTCTGGGAACGGAGCTCGTTTACAATAAGGTTTACTCTATTATTTATTAGTGGTTTCATAGCGTAGATGCAGGCTGCCCAACAATTCTAGGAACGGAGCTCCTTTCCATTAGGGTAGTCACTGTATTATTAGTGGTTTCATAGCGTAGATGCAGGCTGTGGAAATCATTGGGGAGGCCTATGTTCAATAGTGACTTCCTTTGGCTGATGGATGGATGGTTTCAAAGAAGAACTGATGGCCGTTTGAGGCTGGAAGGTTCACGAGTAGAGGCAAGCAAGCGAAGTGTCGAACGCCCATCCAGAAGGTGGAAGGACGACCTGCTTAAGCTTGCAGGAAGTAGCTGGATATATTATGCTCCCAACAGGTTGATGTAGAGATCCTTGGGCGCGGCCTGTGTTCAGCAGTGGACTTTCTAGGGCTCAAGAGAGAGAGAGAGAGAGAGTGAGAGAGCGAGAGAGCGAGAGGATAGAGAGAGTATAAAAAATCCCCGCAATTTAGGCCTAGCTTCTCTCCATAGAGATTCTGGTTACGCAATGCGGGGACAGTAATGTTTTGTAGAGTATACATCCAGCTATCATTTTGATATGTTTGAATGCTCTATAGAACTACATTTAAAGTAGACAGCCTTCGTGGCGCAGTTGGTTAGACGCTGGCTGTGAAACGTGAGGTTTTGGGGTTTTTTCATGAAACCGAGAAATATCTAGTGTATAATGTGTGACAAAAAATTGGGACCCATGTTCAGCAGTGGACATTCTATGGCTGAAGGGAGAGAGAAAGAGAGAGAGTGAGAAAGAAAGCGGGAGTATTCAGCCTCCGTGGCGCAGTTGGTTAGACGCCGCCTGTGAAACGTGAGGCCGCGGGTTCGATCCCCGCACCGAAACAAATATTTGTGTGATCCACAGGTATTTGTTTCGGGTCTGGGTGTTTGTGAGACCGAAAAGTCTCTCGTACTTTCTGATACCCACGACACAAGACTCGATCTTAGTGTGGGGTCAGGACTATGTATGTGACTGTTGGGTGTATTTATTTATTTATTCAAATTTGACCAAGACCCATATTAAGAAAATATGTTCTAGATTGATAGAGATATGTGTATGTGTGTTGCAGACACAGTATCCCTAAACGGCGAGGAGCGCAGTCGCGTGAGCGGACGCGCACGGGGCGGAGGCCGGGGCGCAGCGCGCGGGGGCCGCCGCGCCGGCCGCCCTGCCTCCGCGCTGCCCGCCCTGCCACACCACCACGTCTACCACCATCACGAGTTCGCGCACCACCATGACCTGGCGCAGGTGAATATACCACCAACCCCTAATTCTCCCTTTTTTGACGAGCATGCCATTCGCCTGATGGTAAGCGATACGACCGCTCATGGACAGTAGCAAAACCAAACACCATGAATTACAAAGTAATGCTTGGCATTCCACTGCGCTCGCCATCCTAAGACATAAGATGTTAAGTCTCATTATGTCCAGTAGTTACTCTGGCTATAATGTCCTTCAAACCGGAACACAACAGTGCATTTACACTGCTGTTTGGCGGGAGAAATAGACATTGCAGTGGTACTTACCCAGGACTATCTGGACTGAACAAAACCACAGTAACAGCAACAGAAATGCCCAACACCCTTTTCTTCCCGCTCCCCTCCTGATTTGATGGTCCGGCAACACATCCATGATCCAGCGTTGATGATGTTCATCTTCAGTGATCACTACCATCAGGTCACCTGCTTGCTCGTCTGCCGGAGATATTGCATAATACAATAAGTAATATTGATGAATCTGGATGAATGAATGGCTGCCTCGGTGGCGTAGTTGTATTACGGTTACAAAGCTGAGGTCACAAAGCTGAGGTCTCGGGTTCGAATCCCGGGTCGGGCAAAGTGATTTTTCTATTCATTATCAGCCCGGAGTCAGGAATTTGTGCCCGATATGGCGATAGGCTCGCCTATCACATCGTGGGACGGAACATGGAAGGCGAAATTTGGGTGTCCTAGAGGTGCCTCTGCCTAAACCTTCCGGGATAAGGGCGTGAGCTTATGTATGTATGTAAGATTGATGAAAGCCAATATTCTATTCCTCCCATTTTAAGAGGAAGTGATGCAATTTAAGTGTTGTACATGTTCATGGACGTTAATCCCATTTTAATATTGCCACGGCGAAGTAAATTTACATAATCCAGATGACTTGACGTTTAAGCGCCACATCATTAAAAACACGTGTATTTTTTATCTTACGTTTTATTATACAATATATTAAATTTATGTTACGATTAGATAGTAATATATTAATTTCCGTATGACATTAATCCTTTTTATTAAGTACCTATTTACCTTTACCGTGAACGGAATCATGTAGGATAACATCGTGAGGAAATATGCATACCATATTTACATGAATTTGTATGGATTAAGGCCTAAGTGCGTGGTGGCCTGTTGGTAACGGACCAGACCCGGCTGCCTACATGTTCACGGTGGTCACGGGTTCAAATCCCAGGGCACACATCTGACTTTTCGGAGTTATGTGTGTGATAGTCAATCACCACGCACTTTAACGGTGAAGGAAAACATCGTGAGGAAACCTGCATGCCGTAGCGATTTTAAAGAATTTTGGGACCATTGTCTGCAGTGGGTCGTATATGGGCTGATATAGATATAGATCGGGATTCCTTTCTTATCCTACAGGACTACTAATTTTTTTGGGATAAATAGTAGCCTAAATGTTAATCCAGCTACCCGCATACGAAATTTCATTGAAATCCGTTAAACCGTTTCTGAATTCATCGCTCACAACCACACACACACACCACACAGACAAAAAATCTAAAAATCATTGTTTTGGGTACTACGTTAATACAGACCCCCCGTATTAGATTTTTCTCATTCATCTTCCATGTACAGCCATCGATCGGTTACAAATTTATTATACGTAAAATAACAATGTTCAAACCTAGGAATTAATTACTTGGTCTAATATCAGTATGTATTAACAAATCACTTGGAAATAAATAGATTTTTAACGCATTAAACCCTTTTCCCCGCAGGTGCGTGTTGGCCAGACAGTAGGCGGTGTGGCGCAAGGCCTGGTAGTTCCCTACCCGGGATTGGCATTAGGAGCGGGTCTGGGAGCTGGACTGGCCCAGGCGTACTATTACGGGGCGGCCGCCGCAACCGCCGCGCCATACGGAATAGGTCTCGACCAAGGCACGCTCAAGGATTTGATTAAGAAGCAAATGTGAGTTATTTTTTTTTTTAAGTTTTTGATAGCCAGAGTGCCTAACTTAAAATTTTAGTCTATTTCGGCCATAGATGATGATTTCGCCGAATGTCATATTTTTTGCAAAAGGCCGGAAATTGAATGTGGGTTGAAAATTAAGGTAAAAATATATGAAAAATGTTCAAATTTCCCAAATTATTAAAAGCTTTTTAAAAACAAAGTTCAATATGTGGCACAAAGTTGCCTGTGTGGCACAAAGTTACCCCAATTCACTTTTTCTTGTTTCTCCGCAGTGAATACTACTTTAGCCCGGACAACCTAGCGCGGGACTTCTTCCTGCGTCGCAAGATGTCCGCAGACGGGACCATCCCGGTGACGCTTATAGCTTCGTTCCACCGCGTCCGAGCTTTGACTGGAGATATGCAGCTTATTATAGAAGCTATACGGGACTCTGATAAGCTGCAGCTTATAAACGGATTCAATGTGAGTTAATACTATAATTATTTCTTCATGTGTGTATTTATAGTCAATAACGCACTATAAAGGTAAAGGAAAACATCGTGAGGAAATCGGCATACATTAGCGATTTGTAAAAATTTGTATGGTATGTAAAGTCCGCCTGGCACTAGGCCAGCGTGGTGGACAGTGCTAACCCCTTTCAATCCTCTCGATTGTAGAGGAGGCCCGTGCCCTGCAGTGGGACGTATATAGGCTGATACAGTATATATTTCCATAAAAGTCTTTTAAAATAAAGGGTGCCCATTATTATTTTAGCCAGAACTATTTATTTACTACCCAAACACGATGATACGTAAAATAAATCCAAAAAGATCGACTTTCGATTTCGATTTTTTCGGGAAACCTTTTGTTGCATTGTGTTTAAAGTCCCTAAAAGAACCACCTGGCTTTTTATCGGTCGCAATCCGGATACACCCTGTATATGGCTGACCCAGTGCAATTATACAATTAAATATAAAAATGATTTATTGTCATCAGGTGCGAACCGCGTTCGAGCCGCTCAAATGGCCTATCCTCGACATAACATCATCCACGAACATCGGCGAGAACGACAAAACAAGAGCAACCGAGGCCGACAAAACAAAAGACGACACGCACAAGGAAGCAACCGAAATTGACGACTCAGAGAATAAACTCATAAAGGATTCTAACGAAAGCGAGAAAACGGAGGCGCCCAGCATACAGGATGGAGATGAACGGGCAGAAGTTGCAGTTGAACAGGCAGAAGTTGTAGTTGGACAGGCAGAAGCGAAGCAGGGAGAAGTTGCTAAAGAGAATGACGTGGCCGGGGTCGAGACTGATATTGGTGCTAAATTTGTTGATAATACAGAGGTCGGTATTTTGTTTATTTTTGTTGTCTACATGCCAAGAAAAGCTTTAGTTACTCTATTTTATACTATGTATAGATATATATTTGGTTATAATGAATAATAAATTTAATATTTTAACAGACTCCGCCACCTCAGGATGCGAAAGACACAGAAGAAAAGAATGATAAACAAGAAGTTGTAGAGGATAAGAAAATACCAGATTCAAACGACGACCCGCCGTTACAGTCGGAGAGTGTCGACGAGAAACCGGGGGAGAAACGGTGAGAATATCCTTAATAAGCTAATGCTCCGCTCCTGTTGGTCGTAGCGTGATATTATGTAGCCTATAGCTTTCCACGATAAATAGGCTTTCTAACACTAAAAGAAATGTTAAATTCGTGTCAGTAATTCCTGAGATTAGCGCGTTCAAACAAACAATTTAGCTTTATATTAAATTAGTGTACTATGACAGTCTCCGTGGATGGTTGGTTAGACGCCGGCTGTGAAACGAGAGGTCGCGAGTTTGATCCCGGCACCGAAACAAATATTTGTGTGACACAGGTATTCGTTTCGGGTCTGGGTGTTTGTGAGACCGAAAAGTCTCTCGTGGCTTCTGATACCCACAACACAAGACTCGATCTGATAGTGGGGTCAGGACTATGTATGTGACTGTTGGGTGTATTTATTTATTTATGTGTAGTAAAATTACCGTCTCCCGTAGTTCGCCACGACTTTTTCCTTTATTAAAATGCGTGTTAATTGATTAATACACATCACCAATGTGCCTCCAAAAGTCAGGTGTGTCTTAGGATTTGAACCCGCGACCACAGTCTCGGCAACCGCGTTCGGTCCGTTACTAACAGGCCGCCACACATAAAAAATAACGATCTATTTTTAAACTATGCGTGGGCGCATATAATAGTTTCTAACACCGACTAATAGATGTCGCTTTTTCTAATTTTCATACAAATTCCATCAAATGTATGGAGTTCTGAATCGCGCTATTAACATTTGCATAACATTTGACATACATACCAACCGACTCAATCTATTTTATTGTATGGTTTAATTATATTCATACTTTAGCCTTGATTTGAATATTTGAGGTATTTAATGAGTCTATTAAACATAATTTAGTACCTAATAATTACAATATCTAAATTCAATTCTTGGTATAATATACCCTAGTTCTGTAGTTTTTCAATGATTTAGTTATTGAGGCATACGACTAGGGTTAAATAGGTGCGGCGCAACCGAACCACTGGTGAATATACGCCAAGTGGATCATAAGTGCCGATACATGTTATATTTTGGGGTTATATTGTGTGGCGCAGTATATGTCGGAAAATAAAGAAAATAAAGAATAAAAACATGAGTCCGAAAAGTCAGAGGTGTGCGCTGGGATTGAACCCGCAACCACAGTAAATATGTAGGCAGCCGCGCCCGGTCCGTTACTAACAGGCCGCCACACATAAAAAATAACGATCTATTTTTAAACTATGCGTGGGCGCATATAATAGTTTCTAACACCGACTAATAGATGTCGCTTTTTCTAATCTTCATACAAATTCCATCAAATGTATGGAGTTCTGAATCGCGCTATTAACATTTGCATAACATTTGACATATATACCAACCGACTCGATCTATTTAATTGTATGTTTTAATTATATTCATACTTTAGCTTTGATTTGACTATTTGAGGTTTTTAATGAGTCTATTAAACATAATTTAGTACCTAATAATTACAATATCTAAATTCAATTCTTGGTATAATATACCCTAGTTCTGTAGTTTTTCAATGATTTAGTTATTGAGGCATACGACTAGGGTTAAATAGGTGCGGCGCAACCGAACCACTGGTGAATATACGCCTAGTGGATCATAAGTGCCGATACATGTTATATTTTGGGGTTATATTGTGTGGCGCAATATATGTTTGAAAATAAAGAAAATAAAGAGACTATCAATAAACACATGAGTCCGAAAAGTCAGAGGTGTGCCCTGGGATTGAACCCGCAACCACAGTGAATATGAAGCAGTCGCGTCTGGTCCGTTTACCAACAGACCACCACCCACACACAGGCCTACCCTGATACCCTGTCTGGACATTGCGCTATCATTAGGTGCAATGCTAGAATAAAAATATCTTTATATTTATTAGTGTTCTTTGTCGACAGGCGCAAGAAACAGATGGTGGGCATATTTCCCCTCGCTACAATGGGGGGTCCACTTGTAGCCCCCGTCTCGAGCTTACTGAGGGCGGTGCCCCCACCGCCGCTACCCAGGTACGTACATAATTTATTTATAATCCGAATATAATAGGGGTAAGATGATGAATTTGGTGGTTTAATAGACAGGTGTATGTGGTTTATTGAGTTTACTTGTTATACAGCGTGTTGTCTCAATAGTCTTGTGTTATACAGGAAGTATTCATGTGGTTTATTGTTTGTTTATTGTACAGGATGTTCCGCACGCAACGCGGTGTGGTAGCAGGCGTGGCGGGAGGCCCCCCGGGGGTACACGACCCCCTCAACCCAGACGTGCCTGAGTTCGTCCCACAGTCTACTAGAAGAGGTAATATTGTTGTATCTACTTTCCTACTGTTGTTTGATAATATATTTTCAATACATTATTAATTTTTGCGTCTTCTGGCGGGACGGGACGACGCGACGACGCGACGTCGACGTGGCGTGATTAGTTGGAATGTGACAGCCTCCGCGACGCAGTTGATTAAACGCCGATTTTAAAACGAGAGGCCGCGGGTTCGATCTCCGCACCGAGATAAATATTTGTGTGATCCACAGGTATTTGATTCGGCTTGGGTGTTTGTGAGGCGGAAAGTCTTTTGTAGTTTAATACACGACAGGATTTTCGATGATAGTGTGGGGTCAGGACTATGTGCGTGACTGTTGGGTGTATTTATTATATATTTATTTTCAGATGAACCGAACAGCGATAAATTGGACCATTACGACGGGACTCCCGGCTCGGGAGCGCTGAGTCCCTCGGAACCGAACACTGATGCCTGGACTGAGGTAAACGAGAATGCCCATTTTACTATGAAACTTGGTATCAGCGCGAAGGTTTTTGTCCCTCGATGAAACCTACTTTTTGTGTAGGGAAAATTATATATTTTCAATAAACATAATTGCGACATACTCATAAACTCACGCATTTATCCCAGAAGGGGTAGGCCGAGGCGCCACCAGGACACCCACATTTCGCCTTGTATGTTCCGTCCCATGATGTGATAGGGGCGAGCCTATCGCCATATCATCATAAAAACCTAATTTCACTGCCCACTGATTCTAACTCGAGACCATAACTTTGTAGTCATACCGTAGTACAACTACGCCACAGAGGCAGTCGTATAGGTATTTCAATATGTCTACAATTTGTTCTGTGGTCACTAGACACGGTGGTCGTGAGTTGAAATCCCAGGGCACACCTCTGACTTTTCTGAGTCATGTATGTATTGATAGTCAATCTTCGTGAGGAAAACGAAAAAATGCAAGTTTCTTCACAAAGATCACAAGGATTATGAAGAATTTATATGGTACGTGAAGTCCGCCAACCCGCGCAAGGCCAGCGTTGTGGACTTACGGCCTATCCTCTCTCGATCGGTCTCTGGAATTTGGACGAGGCCTGTGCCCTATATTATAAACATCAGAAACTAATTTCTTAGATTTTCCCGAATGTTACACTTGAAATAAAATTATTTTTTACGGATTTGGTTTACTTATGAAATTTTTGAACTTCCCGACGCGACGTTTCGATTACTTTACAGCTTTCGTGGTCCCGGGGCGGACTGAGAGTCTGCGATAAAATCTGTCAAAAATAGTTTTATTTCACGATAACCGCTGGAGCGATTCTGACGCATTTCTCTCTTCCAGGTGAAGCGTCGCAACAAGGCGGGCTCGCGCGAGCGCTCCGCCCCCGCGCCCGCCGCCGCCGCCCCCGCCGCCGCCGCCCCCGCGCCCGCGCACGACGACGAGCCCCGCGAGGAGCTGCACTTCCAGCTCGACGAGGAACTCGACCTGCCGCCCCCCAGGCACAATACGTTCACCGATGCGTGGTGAGTCTACTATAGTTTATATATATGTATACTATATTGTTGCGATGAATGGTGAAATGAGCGTAACATTCGCCTGATGGTAAGCGATACGACCGCTCATGAACAGTTGCAAAACCGAGCACCAAGTATTGTATATTATATTATATTGTATTTTAAAAAACATAAAATACTAACTTTGCCCTGTGTCTATATATTTGAAATGGCTGTATTTGTGAAGTCCAATCCAGAACGTTTTGAACGCCTAGAAGATGCGGTACCTAGGAACAGACGTGACAAAAGCAGACTACGTCTGCATAATGCTAAGACGAGCCTCATGCGTAATAGTGTCTTCTGTATGGCACCGGTTAATTACAACAAATTGCCTAAAACTATTAAAGATTTAAATATGAAATTATTTAAAAAAAAGTTACGAAATTTTCTAGCAGACAAAGTATACTATAACTTGACAGAGTATTTAACGGAACGACAAAATTAATATGTAAATAACTGATACTAAATTATTTTTCTTTTAAACTTACATGACATCGACATAATGAATAAATAAAATACTATAATATTGAACTTAAACTGTAATGACTGTAATTTCACCAATATTTCTGTCTTAAAAATATTATAATTTTGCATACCATGTAGTTGGTTAAGTATGGCTGATCGAAATAATATTATATGTTTTCACCACATTGTAATACCCGTATTTGCAAAATAAATTTATCTTTATCTTTATCTTTATCAAGATTTGTAAAGCAATGCGTGATATTCCACTGCGCTCGCCATCCTGAGACATAAGATGTTAAGTCTCAATATGTCTAGTTACTCTGGCTACAATGTCCTTCAAACCGGAACACAACAGTGCATTTACAGTGCTGTTTGGAGAAATAGACATTGCGCTGGTACCTAAGGGGGCCTCTCACATATAAGAGACCTACCACCAGTAACTGAGTTACTTTCTCATTTATCTCGTCGTTTTTAAATATGATGATGTGAATCTCCGCCAGGTCGGACGAGGAGTCGGACGCGGAGTTCACGGACGGCGACGTGGGCCGCCTGCTCATCGTCACGCAGACCAGCGCGCGCGCGCTCAAGCACGACGGACACGACCGCCAGGGCGACTGGACCACGCGCACCAAGATCACGCAGGACCTGGAGCAGGTACGCACCATCATGTCACACGCACACACTGTATACTACACATCATGATATATTATGTCAAACTATACACTACACATCTTGATATTATGATATGCAAAACACTACATATCATGTTATATCATACTGTACACTATACATCATAAAATTTTACACTTTACACTACACATCATAATAAGTCACACTGTACACTACACATAATGATATTAAACACGTGGCAGGCAGGCGTAACTATCGATCTGGTTGTTTTAGACTCTTGGCACTGTAGTCCGTGAGCGGCGGTGACCACTTACTATCAGGCGTGCCGCATGCTCGCCAGCCAGCTAAGGCTATAAAAAATACATACTACACATCATGATTTACGCCGCACCGTACACTACACATCATGGTATATATCTTGTAGAACACATGAACACACTATTTATCACATATTAGACATCATACAATATTACATCACGCTACACATAATATTATAAATCACACTATACAAGCTACACATCATACAAAAATGTATGGATTTAAATCCTTTAATCTAAACTGCAATATATAGGGTGACTTTTTAATCATCAGGAAAAATATATATATATCAATTACAATATTATTATTTGTTCTATGTAAAATGATGTAAATTATATATTATATTTATGTTAAAGGCTTTGATTTCTAATTAACAAATAAAATAAAAACTGGTCCTGCTAAGCACTAGCCATTTATTTCCTAAATATAACTGAGTGAAATGTTTTTAATAAATATTTTAATGTCTACAGGTGATCACCGATGGACTGAGACGGTACGAAGAGGACTTATGGAATGACACGGATTATACTTCGGTAAGTAAATACATAGTAACTACATTTACTGAAGAAATCTTATATAGTCTTATAATATAGAGGCGCTGGTACCTGAAAAACGTAGAGAAAATGGTGGTGCCGTGCTACCTTTTTCTCTCCCTCCTATTAGCTGACAGGTTGCCTAATATTAAGTAAAATCTAGTATTAAATATTTGAAAAAGAAAAATAAAAAAAGTAGTTTAGGACCGTTGAATTCCACTCAAACTTGTTTTAGTGGGATAATAACTATATTTACTTTTGGTTACGAAAGGGATTTCTACAATCTCATTTCTCAATTCTCTGCAATCGAGAGTACCATTGAGAGGGGTTAGTACACTCCACCACGCTGGCCTAGTGCGGGTTGGCATGTGTGATGTGACTGTTGGGTGTATTGTCCTATTATATTTGTTTTTGTGTTTGTCAGGCGAGTGGCGGTGCGTCTTACCGCACAGTGTCGCTGATCTCCCGCGAGCAGTTCGAACAGGCCGTGCCCTCCGAGCGCCACCGCAACCCGCCCGACCCGCCGCCGCCGCCACCGCACCGGGTAACCATTCACTCACTCACTCAGTCAGTCATTCATTTAGTAGGACAACCAGTCGGTTAGTCACTTGGTCAATCAATAAAGCTATTTTAACAGGCAACCAGTGGTTGACAATCATACAGTCGCTGCACAGGGTAACTAACCATTCATCCATTTATTCATACATACATACAGTTATTCACTTGCTCAATCAATCAATATATTAAGAAAGGCAAGTTTCATTTATACCGTTGCACATTGTAATGATTAATTGGTTCACTCATTCACTCACTCACTCAGTCATTCATTGATACACATTTAGTGAGTAATCAATCAATAAAACACTGTCACAAACCTCATTCACTAATCATTCATTCATTCACTCATTCACTTTCTTACTCGCTCATTCATTCCTTCTTTGAATAATTTACGCCCTCGCTAACTTATAAGTTACATTAATCTTATGACATTGTCAATCACTCACAAATTTCATTTTAGATTATTCAGTATACATTACCCAATCTTCTATACAAAACAATTAAAAATAATTACTCGCTATATTTACACTCACGCCTTCATCCCAAAGGGTAGGCAGAGGCTATACTACCAAGTTAAAATCCTGACACATCTTTCACATACATAGTTCATACTGCATTGTATTGTTATAATTGATTATGTATCTTTGTAGGTGCAAGAGGCTGCTGAGCAGCAGGCCGGCAAAATGAAGCGGCCGCGGCGCACGGCGCGGTTCTACGCGGCCAGCAAGGACCCACACGCTACAGATGTCATGTCAGTATTGTATCTGCCCATATACTTCCCACTGCAGGGCACGGGCCTCCTCTACAATCGAGAGTACGATTGAGAGGGGTTAGTACACTCCACCACGCTGGCCTAGTGCGGGTTGATGAACTTTACATACCATAGAAATTATTGCAAATCCCTATGGTATGCAGGTCTCCTCATGATAGCTTCATAATAATCCAGCCTATTTTATTGCAATGAATGGCGAGACGAGCATGCCAATCGCCTGATGGCAAGCGATACGACCGCTCATGGACAGCAGCAAAACCAAACACCATGAATTACAAAGTAATGCTTGACATTCTACTGCGCTCGCCATCCTGAGACATAAGATGTTAAACTACATTATGTGCATTTACACTGGTGTTTGGCGGGAGAAATAGACATTGCGGTGGTACTTACCCAGAGACCTGCCACCAGTATTTTTTCTTTATCTTATTTCTATTTTTGTTAATGTACTCTTGTTGCACGTCAAGTCTTATTTTTCCATCCAACATTTCCTGTTTTTTTAAAGGTTGCCAGGAAGAAATCGCTCAATGCGATATGGTCACCGATTGTACTATTTGAATTTTTATTGGTATCACATTCCTATGTAACTTGATATGTACAATAAAGAGTATAAAGAAATAAAAAGCTAATATAATGTATGTTTTGTTTCAACAGAAGCAGCAGGAAGCACAAGACCCGGCACAGTCTGAACCCGCCGGTGGAGCACCACATCGGCTGGATCATGGACGTGCGCGAACACCGACCGCGCACGCACAGCACCGGGTGTGTAGCCACTACACTACACACCTGACTACATCACACTACATTGCACTTGACTACACAACACACTTGACTACACTGCAGTACACTTGACTAGACTACAACAGACTACACTAAATACTTGACTACACTACACACTTCATTACACTACACTACAACAGACTACACTACACATTTGACTTCACTACAACAGACTACACTACACACTTGACTACACTGCAATACACTTGACTACTAGGGTGGGTATAAAAAAATATAGTAACACTGAATAATTGGTAGCTAGGCATCTTTAAAAATATACCAAATATGAGCTCTTAATTTCAATGGGAAAGTCTTCCGCATCACAGTTTTCTATTTTTGTCTTCAGTTCAATAGTCCGTTATCAATTGGTCGTACCGAAAATCGTCTTATACCTATAGTTTTGTAGGAAGTTAACCATTCTACAAAAAAGGTTTTTTTTACCCACCCTATTGACGACTCCAAAATACAGTTGACTACGCTACACTACATACTTTACTACGCTTTACTTAGAAGTGTTATTAAACAAATGTAAAATGTTTTTTGTAGCAAATCACCATATACAAAAATACAAAGGTTTTATTATTCATTCATACATGTATATTACTTCCTTTTTGTTGAAATGTACAATTAACATGACATGTCTGCAGATCTTCCCTGGGCACGTCCCCCACCCTGGGGTCGTCGTGTGGGTCGGTGCCGCAGTCTCTGCCCACCTTCCACCACCCCAGCCACGGTCTGCTCCGGGAGAACCACTTCACGCAGCAGGCTTATCATAAGTACCACTCCAGGTGCCTTAAAGGTGAGCCACATTGTGAAAACATTTTGGGACGAAGTTCCTTATGGGACGATGCGGAGGGGACCCTAACTGGGAAAACGTCCGCAACGTAAGATTTTTATTCCACGGATGATTTTGACATTCTAAATTTAAAAAAAAATCTAGGAATGGCGAGACGAGCATGCCGTTTGCCTGATGGTAAGCGATACGACCGCTCATGAACAGTAGCAAAACCAAACGCCATGAATTACAAAGCAATACTTGGCATTCGACTGTGCTCGCCATCCTGAAACGAGATGTTAGACATATACAAATACTATAGTAACTATTATTGCAAAGCAATCCCAAAATCTGCATACGACCGCGATTTGTGTCGCCATGTTATGCAGGATCACGATGTTTTCCTTCACCGTTATAGTGCGTGGTGATTGACTATCAACACACACATAACTCCCGAAAACTCAAAGATGTACCCTGAGAACAAGCACCGCGTCTGATCCGTTACCAACAGGCCACCACGCTCTTATTTAAAGTTTTTTTAAACTGCTGAACCAATTTTGATGTAATGTTTGCAGAACGGAAGAAGCTCGGCATTGGTCAGTCTCAAGAAATGAACACATTGTTCCGATTCTGGTCTTTCTTCCTGAGGGACCACTTTAACAGGGCCATGTACAATGAATTCAGGTGAGTACATTATATACTACTAGCTTCTGCCCGCAAACTTCATCTGCGTGGTTAACTTTATTTGAAATCTCCCATCCCGTCCCGTTAAATCCCGCCCGCCCCGTCTCATTCTCACTAATGGAATGTAATCCAGTCCCATCCCATCCTTTTGAGTATAAAAAGTAGCAAATATATCGGAATTCCTTCTTCATCCCACGGGAACACTAAACTTATCGGGATAAAAGGTAGCTTATGTTATTTCTAATACGTCCAAGAATATGTGTGCAAAGTTCATGATGATCGGTTGAGTAGTTTTCGCGTGAAAGCGTAACATACAAACTTACATTCACATAATATTAGTAGGGATTAATAGGGATGTATAGTTAGAAAGAGTATACAAAGCGGAAAGGAAGATGCTATACTCATCTCAATGAACAACTTTAGCTATGGTGCCAACTCTGAAATCAGCTGTTACATACAGATTTACAGCCAAAAAAATTTGAATTGAAAAGCTGTTTTTTTTTTCGTGACTTCAGTGTTTGCCTTATAGTAAAAAAAAAATATTATGCTAAGCTAAGCGTCCCCTTTTTTGGTTTTATATATACCTTTCTGACCCTGTATATACCACTTTAAAGATGAAAGAATGTGTGTATTATTGTATGTGTAAATTTCTTAACACAAAATGTAGCAAATAGACATTTCAAATAAAATAAAGTATTTTTTTCTTTTTTGAATTGTAAATAGATATCTATCAACTATTTAGAACGTGATGTAACTGTGAAGAAACCAAGTAAAAACTTCTTTTTTTTTATTTATTCTTTGTTTTTATTTTAAATACATTTATTTCCTTAAGTTATTTTATTTTAAATACTTTATGATTTCTTGTGACTTCTTTTTTTTTTTTATGTAATCCTATTTGATTTTTTCTCAGGACACTAGCTAACGAGGACGCGGCAGAGGGTTTCCGCTACGGCCTAGAGTGTCTGTTCCGGTTCTACTCGTACGGGCTCGAGCGCAAGTTCCGCCCGGAACTGTACCAGCACTTCCAGCAGGAGACCATCGCCGATTATGAAAAAGGTAGGATTTTTTGGGAAGATGTCACCCGATAAGTATGGTAAAAGTGTTTTTTTACCTTCTGTCTTTTTTTTCTTTTTTTAGGGTTTATTTCGTCTGTGGTTTAATGTAAGAAAGATTTGGATGATGTCGCGCGAAAATTATGAAATTAATGGTTTTGGCCTTTTATCTTTGTTTTTTTTTTCTTTTTTATGGATGTCCACGTTCGTCCACGCATGTGAATTTACATTTAATGTAAGACAGGATCGAAAAAATAGGTTTTTCTTTAATTTATGTATTATACACAAATGCTGCTTAACCTCTACACGGTCGTTATCCAGGAGAATACGAATAATATCTTAAGAGCAACAAATATTTCGATGATTTCTATTTCAACTGCCTCGGTGGCGTAGTTGTACAACGGTACGATTACTAAGCCGAGCTCGGGTTCAAATCCCGGGTCGACAAAGTGATATTGGATTTTTCTATTCAATATCAGCGCGGAGTTAGCAATTTTTATTATCACATCGTGAGACGGAACACATAAGGTGTCCTGGTTGCACCTCTGCCTACCCCTTCTGGGAAAAAGGCGTGATGTTCACGTATGTCAGTTTTCTGTGAGACTATTAGAGATTTTCCTGTCCTCAGGTCAATTATACGGGCTGGAGAAGTTCTGGGCGTTCCTCAAGTACTACAAGCACGCGAGCGCTTTGCAGGTGGATCCTAAACTGCACGGATATGTCGACAAGTTCCAGAGTATTGAAGACTTCCGCGTGCTGGAGGTGTGTATCTCACTCTTTTCCTCCCTCTTATTCACTCTCTCTTTCTCTCTCATCAGGCTGTTTTTAAAAACAAATGTGATGCGACAAGCAAACAGTAAAAAATATGTTTTTTTTGGTTGTTAATTATTTGTAGCTTTAAAGCATGGATTTTTTCTTTTTTTTAAGTAATGGCAACGTCATATCTGTGATTTTATTTAATAAAATATAAGATCACTGATATAAATGATTAATGTAAAAAATATCGTTGTGTTTGTCCATACAAAAATAATGAGAAAATTGCTCATTTTTAGGCAAGTTTTTGGTGTTATCGTGTCTGTAGCCACTAGTGTTGCCACCTTGTCCAATTTTACCCACCATTACTGAATTACCCTCTCTCGTCTGTACCATGTCCTTGTTTTTTTCCGGACGTTAAAAAATGCCAGCCGGTAAATGTTTGTTTGTACCCTCATTATCTCAAAAATTACTCATCCGATTTAGATCAGGTTTTCGTCATCATAAAGCATATATATCAGGCCATGTTCTACAGTACAATACAACCGTATAATGTACACGTGTGTCCCGCAGCCGGCACTGAACGAGTTGCTGTCGACGTGCGGCGGCGCGGCGCCGGGGCGGCCGCACGCGCGCCGCTACGAGCGCCACCGCTCCGTGTCCGAGAGCGAGCGCACGCACGCGCAGCGCCACAACTACACGTGCGTACACCACTACTTCCACAGCCGCGGGTTCGATCCCCGCACCGGAACAGATATTTGTGTGAACCACGATTTGTTTCGGGTCTGGGTGTTTGTGAGACCGAAAAGTCTCTCGTAGTTTCAGATACGGCACAAGACTTGATCTCAGTGTGGGGTCAGGACTATGTATGTGACTGTTGGGTGTATTTATTTATTTTTTATTTAATTACATTACCTGCCTCGGTGGCGTAGTTGTACGGTTGCAACGCCGAGGTCTTGGGTTCGAATCTCGGGTTGGATAAGGTGATTTTTCTATTACAATATCAGCTCGGAGTCAGTTTGTGCCTGATATGGCGATAGGCTCAAGGGGATATGGAACAAGGGGAAACGTGGTTGTCCTCGTTGCTACCAGAAGAATATCTGCCTGAAATTAATCAGAAAGAAAATAGTTCAAAACAAATAGATGAGATATGATATTATGGTAAATGCTGGTGTGTTTGCAGTCGCGGCGGCGGCGGCGGCGGCGTGGTGGGCAGCGCGGGCGCGGCGCCCAGCAGCAACCGCGGCCGCGCCGGCTCGTGCGGCGCGCAGAGCGTCGTCGCCGACGCGCGCCCCGCCACGCACCACGCGCGCGGTCAGTACACACACACTACTCCTACACGCACGTGTTACAGTTGTATAACACAAAATACAAATCAAATATAATAATAATAAATATTTATTCTTTATTCCAATATAATTAATTATATATCTTTCATAAACACAAATATATTCAAACACTGCTATACTTTAATTGATATACTTATAATAACAATATAATCATTAATTCACTATATTAACTATTAAAATTAGTAAAACAAATATAATTACTAAAGCAATATAAACCAACAATTATACTTATCTTGTTAATGGTACTCAGAGCCACATTTACACTGACAGGGGGCAGAGTAATGTTCTGCTCCACGACTCGAACAACACTGTGTCACTTCAAGCAATGCTGGTCTATTTATACCAAATCATGAACAACCCCACTCTGCCCCACTTCTGACTACCCACATCAATTTGTATTTTATTGTATTTGTTTTTAAATTAAATTGATATTTACACATTCCATAAAATGTACTTAGATAAATAATTAATCTATATCTTTAAATCATCAACATCTCACACACGCACGTACATGACCACTCTAGTACGTACGTGTATAAACTAGTAGCACGTACATGTACACGCACTAACACGTACACATGACCACATGTACACGCACACGCACGCACTTACATATATACACAAACACACGCACGTATACACGCACACACACATACTTGTACACGTACACCTACGCGCACGTACACGTATACGCATTAACACGTACATGTACACGCAATAGCACGCACGCGTAAACGCACACGCACGTACATATACACACACTCATACGCATTTGCACACGCAATAGCACGCACGCGTTAACGCACCCATATATGCATGTACATATATACGCACGTACATCTATACGCACTAACACGTACATGTATGTGCAGGCACAATTTACGCAAGCTATTTTTGTATTTTTTTTAGTTTGTAGGAATGGGGTATTCTACCCATTTTCAAAAAGTCTTAAGTTGTTCCTAAGATTAAGACAAACTATTTAAAAAAATATCAAAGTTTTATTCGCTCGGCAAGTCCAATAAAAATCCATTTAAAATTTAAATTTTAAATTTATGCGCGCAAATATGTGAAAACGCTAGACGCCATGTTCCTTTAAAATTATACGTCACTCAACCAGTAAACAACCTGTGTTAATATGAGCTCTTGGACACCGGAGGGGGTATTCTACTCGCGGAATGACGTAGAATTTTTGCCGTTTCACATCTTTTTAGGACAGATAAAAAAATTGAAATTTTCAAAACGAATTATAAAATTTATTCTTTGGAAATATAAACTGAAATTAACATATACTTATTGCTTAATGCTCTACTATAATCCGGCCGCTCAGAGAATGCGTTCCTGAAAGGTTGTAATCGAACGGACGACGTAACTTTGAAGTGTCGTTGCAAATGCAACGACAGCAAATGTAAATACATTATCGAACAATTTTATTTATTTACCCTACTTACGAAATAAAACATCATAAAAAATTCAATAAAATGTAAATTTAGGTTAAATTTTATCACTTTGGACTACATTTGACGGTTAATAAAATAAAAATATTATGTTTATAAGTTCATACCACGCCGTTACAAGGTTATGTCAACTGTTCATTTCTGGAGTGATGTGGCCAAAAAATAGCAGATTATTATAACGTTATTTTCCGTTATAATATAAAATAATACATTTGTGTTTTTAATAATGTATAACGTAATAATTAAACGGATCTAACTCTTTATTTCACCTGGCAGCAATATAATATCTTTCACATTTGTGAATTTTATTTAAATTTGGCATTGAAGTTTACGTTTTTATTAAAATATTTTAAATAAGAACATTTAATATTAACTTATATTATTAACTTATAATTGTTTAACATGTTTGTACTATATCACTACTATGTATCACTTTATAGAAAATAGTCAAGTATCCAATTATTCTAACTTGCTACTTTTACTGGGAATAATTCAAAAGTTTAGCAAAATGATAATTATTTCCCATCACTACTCATGATCAACTGACATGTGTCAGGAACGCATTCTCTGAGCGGCCGGATTATATATACATTTATAGTTTTTTGATTTTTTCTTTCTTATAGTAAAATACCCCATTAAATAGCTCCTATGACAAGTCAATAAATAACACTCAAACTGTATTTACAAAACATTAAATACAATATTATATTCAATTTATTTGATTTAAAGTATTCTTGTTTATTATTTATAACAATTTTATAGTAAGAATAAAGATGAGAAAATACATTATTTACGTGAATCAATGTATGATTGTATATTTGTCCACAGCGGCGCAGAAGACAGAGCGCGCGGAGCCCGCGCAGTGAGCCGCGGCCGCACTACACCTGCTACTACAAACACTACAAATACTACAAACACTACACGCACGGACTACAAGTGAAGTGTGCTACTTAAACTGTTAGCTGTTAATGCATTTTATATAAGGTGTGTGTCACTCGCGCGCAGTCGGCATTTCCTCTCGCTCCACATTACGGTACATTTATTCGCTCGCTAAGTTCCTAAACGTATAGTGTAACAATGTGCTTTTTTACTTTTTATTTTTTTGTGTTTTTTAATTTGTATGATTTTTTTTGTTAATTTTCCGAACGTTATTATTTAGGCTTGGCTTGGCTTGCACGGCTGCGAGTGTAGCATATGTGCAGCCGATCGAAGAATACTAGAAGTTTCCACAGCAACTGAGACGCTGTACTAGAAAGTACTCGCTGTCCCTGTCACTCGCACGCGAATGCTATGTGCCGTCTCGCTCGTGTGCGCACAGTACGGCGCCTCGATGTAGCTGTTGTGACGTGATTCTCCGTCGCCTCCGCTCTGACGCGGCTCGTGCGAGAGCGAGAGGGACAGACTACATTGGCTGGCCAAGAAACGCTAGGACTAAAGACAATAATGTATTTTGATAAGTTCTAAAGGTGTCGTCCTTTTCGCTCTCGAGGTGTCAGACGCCGCGGCCGGACTGAGATGTTGACACATCGTAATGGCTAAACGACGCTATACACTCAAAAATACACCGTCGAACCCGCGACCTCTCGTTTCACAGCCGACGTCTAACCGACCACGGAGGCTGTGTTGACTTTATCTTGCAAATTTATTAGTCTAAATGCAAACGGCCTTATTCACTCACAGATTTAAAAGCTATAGTTATAGAATGTTTCGTCCCTCTCGAACGACTTTAGAATTCAGTTTGAGCGAAGAAGACAAAACATTCGATAACTAAAATAGGTTTTGAATCTGTATGAATAAGGTCGAAAATATACAATATAAAAAGTGTATAGTGTCGTTATAAGCTTATTAATATTGTAATGACATAAAGTGCGCGTACAAACGGACGCGGACGCTTGTAACTGCGGTATCGCTGTCCCTGTCACTCGCACGCAGACCATCTCCCCTCTCGCTCTGTCGCGGCACATCCGCAGTACACAACGCGGGGGAGGAGTATGTACTGACGTCAATCGAAAGCAATAAAGTCCAACCACTGCCGTAGTGCCTGCGATTATTTTTTAATTTGTTAAACGATGTAAACAGGCCGTATTGTGTAACAGCTGTACCGTCGCCTGGTTATCGTCGTGTATTTTTGTTCGTATGTGGGTAGTAAGCGTTATTGACGTCACTGTTGCGGACTGATGACGTCATCACGCTCTGTCGCGAGTCCACCGCGCCCCGATACACTCGTATATCTAAAGACTATAAATAATATAATAAATGGAAGTGATGCCGCGGCTTCACTGTCGTGTTTGAGTGAGATTCCTGGAGATAAAATTAATAAATAAATACACCCAACAGTCACATACATAGTCCTGACCCCACACTAAGATCGAGTCTTGTGTCGTGGGTATCAGAAACTACGATTCCCGATTCTTTTCCTCCCCTCTCCCCCCTATTTTGAGAAGATCCAAGTTTTCATGACTACTGTATCACATACGTCCCACTGCAGGGCACGAGCCTCCACTCAATAGTAAAAGTTGTTGTGAGAATAGCATACCCTTTCAGCTTTATATACCCCTTCTAACACTAAAATACACTTTCTGGGTCTTATTTACCGGATTATAAAGGAAATTATTATTTCGATTAAACTAAGTAAATGTGTGACAGCTGAGGGTTTAGAATATATAGTTAATGGGCTCTTGCAAAGACGAAATATCCGTCAATATTGAAATTGCTAAAATAAAGCATCGATTAATATTAGTTATGTAAAATTATAAGGACTTGAAAGGTTGTTAAATGTATGATTTTTATTAATTAATAAATTATTTAATCATTGGCAAGACTGCTAATAAAACGCAAAGGTCATTGACAATGAAATAAGATAGGTCGAACATAAAATATCCACGCGTTACGAGACAGAAAATATATTACATTTTTCTCAATTATTTATCAATGATATGTGTTTCTATTGTCAGTTATATGAATTATCGTGGTTTACAATTCCTTATAACTATACCCTGTATATCAATTACACATGGTTTATGTAATGAAACGAATAAACTGCAGAAGAATGTGTGTCGCCGAAAGCGCTGTTGTCAAAATAATAAGAATAGTTTTCCTCTCTCCACATTTTCTTACATTGGACATGTTAATGCTATTAGATGACGAGTGTAAATGCTTGTTACTAATATTATGAAAATACATCTCAAGCATTGCGTTAAATAGTTATTTTTTAAATTTTATTTCTAGTTCCAAATTTCGCCACAGGCCAATAAATGATATATGACATGTAGTTGACATAGGCACATGTATATCGTCTCGTACCTGATTGTGTCGACCGGCGAGAGAACTGCAATTGCCATCAGGTGCTAAAGGTATACTCGTTGAGATAGTATATCTGTCTCTGTCGCTCGCGCGCGGCGCGTATGTGCCGTCCCGCTCTGGTGTGGTGTATCTATCTCTACCGCTCGCGCACGGCGCGTATGTACCGTCTCGCTCTGGCGCGGTGCAATATGGAGCAGTGTATCTATCCCTCTCGCTCGCGTGCGGCGGGTACATGCCGTCTCGCTCTGGCGCGATGCAATATGGCGCAATGTATCTATCTCTGTCGCTCGCGTGCGGCGGGTACGTGCCGTCTCGCTCTGGCGCAGTGTATCGGCGCGCGTGCTCGTGTCTTGCTCAATGTTTTATTTCCGTTGGTATTCGGGAATGGCGGCGATGGCTTTCATTCCCGCTGTATTGCTACAGCGCGTCGGTGGAGCTGCGTGTACTCGTATGTATTAGTTTAGTAAGTAAGAGTGAGTTTTAATGTTTTTTCCCCTATATTTAGTTCGTGCGCGGTGCGTGTTGCGCGGACAATGCCGCTCGCGGACATGTATAATGTATTATAATTGATACAATATTGACTAATGAGTAATGACGGAATGTATATAGCAGTTGTGGTTCATTTGTGATTTGAATGTTTTATAATGGAAGTTTTGTTTGTTACAAATGAATGGCTGATGTCCGCGCGACACGGCCGACACAATCGGCTTGCGTGATGAGCACGCGATGCCCGTGTAAATAATATTGATCGGTGGTGCTTTACTGTTTCTGATTAATACCGCTGCAGCTAGAGACAATCCCGTACAGCGCCATCTGCCGGCGCGCGTGGTCATCGCGCAACTCGAATCGCGCTATTATGTATAAACGAAAACACAAAAAAATGTATTGTTGTAAGTAGCTTAAGTGATTAGTTAGTGGCGCCGATACAGGGCGGCCGCGAGGGACGGGCGTGGTTGTATAAAGAGAATGCTTAGATAATGTATGTATGGTATAAGTCGGTAACACTTAGCTCTGTGGAGGTACGTCAGGAAGCGCGGGGCCGGCTCTAACTTATATATTATATACATATTATTATATTGATAAATAAATTAATTATAAAAAACCAATGATGCATTTTATTTCAATTTAATTCTTACGCAGGGTACGTGACTTTTTTTGTAGTGAATGGCGAGACGAGCATGACATTCGCCTGGATGGTAAGCGATACGACCGCTCATGAATTACAAAACAATGCTTGGCATTCCACAGCGCTCGCCATCCTGAGACATAAGATGTTAAGTCTCAATATATCCAGTAGTTACTCTGGCTACCACATAGATGTAGTATAACATAGATCGGCAATGTATGATTTTGAGTGAAACCAAAACGAGAATATGATAGTGTGCGTGAAGTTTGCATGTGTTCGTGACAGATAATGCTGCGCCATGCTCTGTCGATACTATCATATCGATATACCTAACGGCCCAACCAATAAAATTAAATTTTATAGATATATATGAGACATTTCATGGTATTTTAACAGAAAAATAATGATTGTGTTTATTTCAACACAGATACGTAAACACAAGATAAATCGTCATATTTGAGAATAATTTTATTTGACAAGTTTTGTAAAGCATTCCTTATAATAATATCTAATGTTCTATTGTTTTATTAGAATGGCAGCCTCCGTGGCACTGTTAATTTGAAACCGGCTCAGAAATGGTAAATTACGCACACGAAATATTAATTAATATTTAGCAAATATCAATAGTGAATAAATAAAGTGAAGTAATAACTGTTATTATAGAATTGATGTTATACTACGAGATTATAAAATGAAGTGAAACCTCTATGGTCATTGACTATTTTTATCGACATAATATTATTGATCGAAACTGTCAATCAATCTCTAGCAAATGTTGGTTGAAATTATTATAAATTCACGTATATGATATCATTTTATATAGGCAATGGATGCTTTCTACGCATTTAAATAATGAATAAGGACATTCTGTTCTACCGATATACATACAAGGTTTGTCTTACAATTCTACAATATTGTCACTAAACAACATTGAATAAAGTGATACGATCTTATGAAAAACTATGATTATTCGGGTTTTTACACTAAAATTAATCATATCCAGGCACTGGACAACTCACCATAATAAATTACATTTAATAAAAGTAGCTCAGTACTGAAATATTAAATAAATCAAGAAAATAAGCGAAATTAGTCGTTCGCTTAAATGACATATTTTCACACAAATCTCTATAGAACGCTCTCCGTGTAAACGCATGGTCGCATCATGCGTCTCGCTTTAATGTATGATTTAAATCATTCTATCTCTTTCACATTGCCGATCTATGTTATACTACATCTATGGGCTACCATGTCCTTCAAACCAGAACACAACAATGCATTTACACTGCTGTTTGTTGAAGAAATAGACATTGAAGTGATGCTTTACCCGGGCGGCTGTTTGGCGGGAGAAATACTCGTAGATATTGCAGTGGTACCTACCCAGGCCTCTCACATATAAGAGACCTACCACCTATGATACCTTCTGTAGAATGAAGAAGGCTTAAGTCATAGTTCACCGGTGGCCTTGTACAGGTTGGCGGACTTTACATACCATCTCGTCCGGGGCGGTACCCCTGTCTCACTAAAGATCGATGTGAAACGACAGCTTTGCTGTCAGTGAGATTGCCGGATGTTCTATACTCTTTGCCTCTTCTTATCCTTTTTCCTGCCCGCTCCCCTCCCGATTTGATGGTCCGGCAAAACATCCATGATCAAGCGATGTGGATGATCATGTTCAGTGATCGCTTACCGGCAGGTGACCTGTTTGCTCGTTTGTCGGTACGGTAGAATCTTTATAAGCCTACAGAGTGCATACGATTGTTAATTACCAACAATTATATCTCGAACCCACGACTGCTGTCTCGGCAGACACATATTTCTGTGTCGGCAAGTGGCAGCCGTCACCAAAAGGCCACTACGAACTTGTGGCGCAGTTGGTTAGACGTCGGCGTTAAAACAAGAGGCCACGCGTTCAATCCCCGCACCGAGGTAAATATTTGCGTGATCCACACGTAATTTTTACGGGTCTGGGTGTTTGTGGGACCGAAAAGTCGCCGTAGTTTTTGATACGACCATAGACGACCATAGAGTAAGTAATCACTACGTTCTTCCCATAGATGTAGTATAACATAGATCGGCAATGTGAAAGAGATAGAATGATTTAAATCATACATTAAAGCGAGACGCATGATGCGACCATGCGTTTACACGGAGAGCGTTCTATAGAGATTTGTGTGAAAATATGTCATTTAAGCGAACGACTAATTTCGCTTATTTTCTTGATTTATTTAATATTTCAGTACTGAGCTACTTTTATTAAATGTAATTTATTATGGTGAGTTGTCCAGTGCCTGGATATGATTAATTTTAGTGTAAAAACCCGAATAATCATAGTTTTTCATAAGATCGTATCACTTTATTCAATGTTGTTTAGTGACAATATTGTAGATTTGTAAGACAAACCTTGTATGTATATCGGTAGAACAGAATGTCCTTATTCATTATTTAAATGCATAGAAAGCATCCATTGCCTATAAAAAATGATATCATATACGTGAATTTATAATAATTTCAACCAACATTTGCTAGAGATTGATTGACAGTTTCGATCAATAATATTATGTCGATAAAAATAGTCAATGACCATAGAGGTTTCACTTCATTTTATAATCTCGTAGTATAACATCAATTCTATAATAACAGTTATTACTTCACTTTATTTATTCACTATTGATATTTGCTAAATATTAATTAATATTTCGTGTGCGTAATTTACCATTTCTGAGCCGGTTTCAAATTAACTGTGCCACGGAGGCTGTCATTTTAATAAAACAATAGAACATTAGATATTATTATAAGGAATGCTTTACAAAACTTGTCAAATAAAATTATTCTCAAATATGACGATTTATCTTTATTTACTTGTGTTTACGTATCTGTGTTGAAATAAACACAATCATTATTTTTCTGTTAAAATACCATGAAATGTCTCATATATATCTATAAAATTTAATTTTATTGGTTGGGCCGTTAGGAATATCGATATGATAGTATCGACAGTGCATGGCGCAGCATTATCTGTCACGCACACATGCAAACTTCACGCACACTATCATATTCTCGTTTTGGTTTCACCTGTGGGTTTCACTCAAAATGATACATTGCCGATCTATGTTATACTACATCTATGGTTCTTCCCACTACATTAGACTCAATCTTACCGTGGGGTTAGAACGATCTATGTAACTATTGGGTTTTATGGATCACCTTTGCTGCATCATTCAACTGTGAAACGTTTTGCCGATTTATATGTTCCCTTCCTTCCAATCCTGGGTCCTTACTCCTTAGAAGGAGGCGTCAAAAAGTTAGGTACAGAAAACTTTAATAGTTTTATAGTATAAATATGCTTTTTGTTTGTTTGTAGCAAACAAAGAGCAATATCAAAGAAATAAAATGTTAATAATTCAATTATAAGGGAAAATGTTTTAAACAAGGACGAAGATATATCACTTATTTTGAATGGAACGAAAGTTTTATTATTTTATATAGTGATTAGTCTGTGTAATCTGTGTAATGTGTTTGACATTTGTCAAGTGTCTGTGCCTGAGGTCTGTGCGTAACATGAAAATAAAAGCTTTTTATAGTGTTAATAACATTTTATTCGTGTCTTATCTAATCATTCGAGTTTCTTAGACTTTATAATCAATTAAAACATCCATTAAAAGCTGCATTTGTGTAGAAACGATTGTTAATTCACGTGTGTTCACCATGGCACGAAGCTCTTTCAACGGATTTATACACGATATTCCGAGTATATCAGTGGATAACTTCGAAAATAAAACGAAAAAGGCTTATTTTCTAAGCCATTGTCACAGTGACCATACCGTTGGCTTGTATGACAGGAATTTTCCGAGATATCTTGAGCAAAGTGGCGGGAAAATTTACATGACACAATCGTCCATGAAGATTGTGGAATTTACGGCTAGCAATCCTGATATTTGCGACTTCATACAGCCTTTGAAACTAGGTGAGTTTATTTTATTTTATTTATAAGGGCCTTATAAGGGTTTTATGCTAAAACATAAAAAAAAAGAGATATTGTGCTAAACAATAAAAATTAACAAACCCACAGCCCACACCATAGTCCACATATTGTCAAATAAGTTAATAAATAAGAGAAAATCATTTAAAACGCGGTTAATTCGCTATTTTAGCTTATGTCACCAAATATAGCAGCAGACCCGAGGCAAATTAAACACTTCAGCCTCCGTGGCGCAGTTGGTTAGACGCTGACTGTGAAACGAGAGGCCGCGGGTTCGATCCCCGCACCAAGACAAATATTTGTGTGAACCACAAGTATTTGTTTTGGTCTGGGTGTTTGTGAGACCGAAAAGTCTCTCATAGTTCCTGATAACCATGACACAAGACACAATCTTGGTGTGGGGTCAGGACTTTGTATGTGATAATTCTTTGTTTGCTAGATTTTGAATGATTAGAATAAAAAAAAATGAGTCAAATACCCTATTAGTTTTGCGACCTGTTCACCGTTGAAACCTACATTCAGCGACATGATGCAATATTTGTTTTCTAAATTTGAATACTTCATAAAGTATATCCTATAAAATGTAGGAGCTTACATCCTACCCCTTATATCCTTGTATTATGGTGGTATCCCAACACACCCTATTTAATAATATAAACTTATTCACTTTGTCAAAGTGAATAAGTTTAAAGTAAGAATTTCAGTTAGGAGTAAATTGTCCTAAAGAAGAGATCATATTTTGCTATACTTAAATCAGATTTAAATGTAACAAACTTATAATTTTACGTTGTACATTTTATATAATGGTTTCTTAGATTTACGCGAATGTTACATATTGAAATAAAACTATTTTTACGGTTGTATATTATGGAAAATAATTCTTATATCAATTCCAAAATAACCATTATATATTATTTATTTTACCATTAATTTATTTTGCAGGCACTACAACCGTCACAATTGATGACGGTTTACACATAGAAGTGACTTTAATACCGGCAGGCCACTGCATCGGATCGGTAATGTTCCTCTTTCGGACCAACGACAAGACAATCCTATACACCGGAGACTTCAGAATGAATTCAAACGACTTGTCAAAGTATGCACAGTTTCACAAGCATGGTGAACCAATCCACATTGACGTTATGTATGTTGATACAACGTTCATGGATTTGGAACACATGGAATTTGCAAAAAGGAGTGACAGTGTTGATGAAATGATACATATGATTGACTCCTGGTTGAAGAAAGACGATGAGAACAGAATAGCTATACACACATCGGCTAATTATACAACGGAATTCAGTTTCCTGGAGATATACAAAAGATTGGGCTTAAAAGTGTGTGTTGATGATGATATTTGGCAACTTTACTCGTGAGTATTTTTAATAACTTTTGACAACTCAAGGACTTGTCGCGTGGCTATAATATATACATACATAAACTCAGGTCTTTATCCCAGAACGGGTAGGCAGAGGCGCCATCAGGAGTCCCACAATTCGCCTTGTTGCAGCCCACAGTTGATAGGGGGCGAGCCTATCGCCATATCGGGCACCATTTACTGACTCTGGGCTGATTAGATGAATAGAAAAATCCGATATCACTTGGACCGTATTATGTATTAAATTTTCAACTGAATATCTATACTACATTTTTTTTTTTATTGCAATGAATGACGAGACGCGCCTGCCATTCGCCTGATGATAAGCGATACGACCGCTCATGGACAGTAGCAATACCAAACAACACCATGAGTTACAAGGCAATGCTTGGCATTCCACTGCGCTCGCCATCCTGAGACATAAGATGTTAAGTCTCGATATGTCCAGTAGTTACTCTGTCTACAATGTCCTTCAAACCGGAACACAACAGTGCATTTACATTTTACACTGCTGTTTGGCGGGAGAAATAGACATTGCGGTGGTACCTACCCAGGCGGCCTCTCACATATGAGAGACCTACCAAAATATAAAATTATAATGGTTTTGCTATGGAATTGTTAAAGAGCACACAGTCCACCTTATGTGCCCATGACCACTCACAACACTAGAGGTAATGCCTTTGAGATGATGGAGGTTACTGATTATTAATTTCTCAATTTCCCAAATATGTGTAATCTAGTCTAGTCTAGTAAGACTGCCTTGGTGGCGTAGTTGTACTACGGTATGACTACAAAGCTGAGGTCTCGGGTTCGAATCCCGGGTCGGGCAAAGTGATATTGGGTTTTTCTATTCATTATCAGCCCGGAGTCAGGAATTTGTGCCCGATATGGCGATAGGCTCGCCCCCTATCACATCATGGGACGGAACATACAAGGCGAAAAGTGGGTGTCCTGGTGGCGCCTCTGCCTACCCCTTCTGGGATAAAGGCTGAGTTTATGTATGTATGTGTAATCTATTAAATTACAAAATTTACGGCTTGTAATCTTACATAGTCAGTCGCTAGACGGCAATCAGAGTGCACGTAGACTCAGTGTTCGCAACTCAAGTTGACCTAGGCTTCTCAAACTTTGTCTCGATCTTTTCTGTTTTTTCCGTTGAACGTTCGACTAAGCCATAAGTACAATGTTCGTGTGCCATCGCTGCAATTCTGAAGTCAGGGACGGTGTGCAATGCACGGCGTGCCGAAACCACTTCGACTATCCATGTGCTGGTATTACTGAAGCCGGATACAGAAAACTAGGTGATAGAAAGGCAACGTGGAAATGCGGAACTTGTAAGGCTGGAGGAGTGAGTCCGCAAATCCCCTCTGAGAAAACCACACAAGACAAATTGGCAACACTGGTGGACCTAGAGAATATACATCAAGAACTTAAAAAGCTCACGAAACAAATGTCATCGCTTCCTCAGCTCATCTCGAATATTAAGACGATCCAAGCAGACCTGTCAGAGCTAAAAGCGATGAAGACTGAGATGTCCGATTTTAAAAACTCTCTAGAACATGTGCATGTTTCAATTGAGGAACTCACCGGCAAAGTTACGGAGTTGGAGCGTGAATCTCAATCTATGCAAAAGACAACAGATGATATCTCACGTATAGAACAACGTCTAGATAGATATGAAGCTACTATGCGTGATACCGAGCAGAGAATGCGGTTAAATAATATCGAGGTCAAGGGAGTTCCATTTACTCCTTCAGAAAATTTATACTCCATTATTTTTAAAATCGGTAGTAAAATAAACTGTGAACTCACAAAAAATCAAATTAATTACATCGCCAGGGTTCCACAGCGAAATAATACCAACAATAAAAATATAATTGTATCCCTACATAACCGATACCTAAGGGATGAATTTATAAGTGCTGCTAAGAAGTGTAAATCCTTAACAACCGGCGACCTGGACCTCAGTGGAAACAGCAAGATCTTTGTGAATGATCATCTAACAGTTGAGAACAAACAATTATTGAACAAAGCCAAGTTACTTGCGAAAGAAAAGGATTTTATGTATACTTGGGTAAAAAATTGCACTATATTTGTAAAAAAAAACACAACATCTCCCACATATGCCATCAAGAACGAAGTGGATTTAAAGAAGATTATATAAAATTAGTTTCGTCACTACAATTTACATATCACCTAGCACCGAGTTTGAGAAACACTGGTATGTTAGCAACTTGTTTGTATTCAACAACTTCGTCAATATGCGATTCTTTTGTTCTCTTATCTTACGGGGCGGAGCCTGCTAATGACTCTACCTATTTTTACTTTAAACTATTTGTTCTTAGGCTTAGGGTCTTTTTTAGTTTAAACAAGTTAGTTCCATTGCCTTTTGCGTTGCTTTTCTATATTCTATTACCGCCACTAGTAAAAAATATATTTGTTATCTTTACTATTCTATATTATTGCGTTCCTCTACTTTTACGGTTTCTGTGCACTGATTTATGTTTATATTTTAAATTATTTTATTTCTATGTTGCATTTATTTTTCCGCTAGTTATTATTTACTATAAAAATGCCGCTTGATTTGTACTATCAAAATGTACGTGGTTTGCGGACAAAAGCGTCTACCTTTCTTAGAAATGTATGTATTAATAATTATGATATTATTTGCTTGACTGAGACCTGGCTTAAAGATGATTTTGATAGTAGTGAACTCTTTGACGACCGTTTTTTGGTTTGGAGGCGTGATAGAAGCTATACCGATACATGTCAGACGTTAGGTGGTGGGGTACTTATTGCTGTTCGTCGTGAACTTGCAGCTGAGGGCCGAAACGATTGGTGCTCCTCTGCAGAAGACATTTGGGTCACATTAAAACTTAAGTGTTCCAAACCAAAAATTTCATATAACTTAAATATTTGCACAGTATATATATGTAAACAAAATTTGGGTAATTCTTTAACTACTCAGCTGGTTTGCTTTCACAACAAGTTGCTAGACATTGTGACTAACAATTTAAAAGACTCTTTCATTATTGTAGGAGATTTTAATATGCCCAATATAACTTGGATCAGCTCTGGTGACGGATCTTCTTCACTGTTACCCGATAATATGAGTATACAAGGTCCGACTCAGTCTGATTTCTGTGATACTCTTAATCTATGCAATCTTTGTCAATATAATAGTCATAAAAATATAAATAATAGAACGCTCGACTTAATTTTGTGCAATGATAACGTTTCCGTAATCATATGTAGCGACCCATTAGTGCCTGAAGACCCTCATCATGTTGCTCTATCCACAACCATTGATTTTGTTCGATACCATGCATTACCAATTCAACCCCACGCAAAATTTCTGTACCGTCAAGGCGACTTTACAAAGTTGTCGAGCGAGCTTGATACTTTTGATTGGTCTCATGACCTTAACGTCGGGACAGTTGAGGATGCAATCTCGGTTTTTTACACTAGGCTCAACAAACTTCGTGACATTTATATACCCTCTATCACAGTCAAGTCCTCCAAAAAATACCCACTTTGGTTTAAAACTCCTCTTATCAAAATTCTAAAGGAAAAGTTCAAATATCATCGTAAGTATAAGAAATACGGTAACTCATCTGATTACGAATCTTTCCTGACGTTACGTAATCGTGCTAAGGCTTTAGAAGTTGAATTGTTTAACAACTACATACGTGATATTGAGTATAATATAAATAAATCTCCAAAAACTTTCTGGACCTTTGTCAAGAGTAAACATCAGTCTACTACCTTTCCGTCTACTATGAAATATGGTCATATCTCATCTAGCCAAGGTGATGTTATTTGTGACATGTTTAGTGATTATTTTTATTGTAATTTTCTGCATAATACTAGTACACACACAGATCCTCATCAGAGCGAATCACAAACGATAGCAGATATAGGGTCGGTGGAAATCTGTACACCGGAACTATTCCGGTTATTAAAGGCCGTTGACTTAAAGAAATCCGCCGGACCGGACGGTATACCTCCTATAATTATCTCCAAATGTGCCAAGAGTCTCACCCTCCCACTCTCTATACTGTATAGGCGTTCTCTTATGGAAGGGGTAGTACCCCGAATTTGGAAGACTGCCTTCATTACACCCATTTTTAAAAAAGGCGACAGAGACCATGTCGAGAATTATAGGCCTATATCCAAACTCTGCTTATTTGCTAAAATTATGGAGAAAATTGTTTACTCTAAAGTTTATTTTGGCATCAAACACTCACTAAATGATTACCAGCATGGTTTTCTAAAGGGTAGGTCTACCGTTTCGAATCTCCTAATATGCTCTGAATATCTATCTGAATTTATGGCTACACCTTCTCAAATCGATATAGTCTATACAGATTATAGCAAGGCCTTCGACCGATTAGACCATTTTACTCTTCTTCGCAAATTGTTGGATGTTGGCATTAGGGGCGACTTATTCAGATGGTTCAAATCATATATTGAGAACCGCTGCCAGACAGTCGTTCTCAGTGGTTATCAATCAGCTACTACACAGATACCCTCCGGAATTCCACAAGGGTCGTTACTTGGCCCATTACTATTCATAATTTTTATTAACGATATTGGATCTTGTTTTATGCATTCTAAAATTATCCTATATGCTGATGACATGAAAATCTTATGTCCCATCTCCCAAATTTCTGACTGTGTCGGCCTCCAACAAGATTTAGAGTCTTTACAAAATTACTGCTTTCTCAATAAATTGGACTTAAATGTGTCCAAGTGTTTTGTTACTTCTTATACTCGGAAGCCTAAACCTATAACTTTTAGTTATACCTTGCAAGGTGTGTTGCTGAGTAAAACCAGCATTGTTAAGGACCTTGGTGTTATCTTTGACTCCAAATTACTTTTCGACGCTCACGTTGATAATATTATAAATAAAGCTAACAGGGCACTTGGTTTTATTTTGAGATTGTCAGCAGAGTTTAGAAGTATTAAAACTTTTAAAATACTTTACTGTGCTTTTGTCCGCAGCCACCTCGAGTACGCCTCACAAGTGTGGAACCCCAGTTACAGAATATATTCTGACAGAATCGAACGCATTCAAAAACGTTTCTTGCGGTTTCTTCAGTTTAAAACAAAATGTTATATAACTGATTATGCTACACGTTGCAAAAAATTCCACATACTGCCGCTGTATGAACGTAGACGCATAGCAGACCTCGTTTACCTCTTTAAAATTGCAAACGGTACAATTGACTGTCCAGAAATGCTAAGCAACCTGGGCTTTGTAACGCGACATATTTCGCTGCGTAAGCCTAGTTTGCTACACATACCCCTCGCCCGTACAAGATATAGGCAGAATTCTTTTATTATCCGTGCGTGTAGAACATTTAACGATCTGTCTCACAAGTTTGATTTGGACTTATTTGTTACCAGTGTTTCTCAACTCAAAAATCGTCTTTCGAACAAGTTTTTTGATGCATGAGTATTGAGTAGTATTTTGTTCTTTTTCATTTGTGATTGTAGTTTATGTGTGCTTCTAGGTAGTTGGTTAGTTTACTATGTTTTCGTTTATTTTAACTGACAGTTTCTGTTTTTAGATATTAATTTATCTGTGAAAACTTTTAATTGGCCTTTATAAGTATACACTATTAATTCTAGTTGTAATATGTTAGCTGTAAGTTTTCCAAATATGTAAAAATAAAATAAAAATAAAATAAAATACATACATAAACACACGCGTTTATCCCAGAAGGGGTTAGCAGAGGTGCTACCAAGACACCCACATTTCACATGTATGTTGCGTCCCACGATATGACAGGGGGCGAGCTTATCGCCATATTAGGCACATGTGCCTAACTCCAGCTGAAAATGAATAGAAAAATATCATTTTATCCGACCTGAGATTCGAACCCGAGACCTTAGCTTTGTAATCGTACCGTAGTACAACGCCAACGAAGCAGTCCTTGTAATCATAGCAGTAAAAAAGCTTACATTTCTTGAAAATGTTACATACATAATGGAAACTGTTTTTGTTACGCTAGAATTATCATTTATACCATATAACACTTTCACTGAAACAAATATTTTAATTTTTTTCAGCGACTTCCCTGAAGTATGCCCCGCAGTGTCCCACAAAGAGCAGGATCCAAAGATACACCTATGTTACAGCATTCGCTGCGTCAGAAAATGCAAATACAATCATTTCGATAACCCTAACTATTTGTCCCTGCATTTATCGGCTTACAAATGGAAAGACTTTGAAACTGAGCAGGGGAGTTTGAGGGACGGCATCGCAGACACAATTGATGTGTGTTTTGCAACACATTGCAGCCGTAGTGAGCTGGTGTACTTCGTCAGTTATCTGGCTCCCACCACTGTTATCGGATTCCCTAATCCATATAACCCTAGAAGTCCTAAGAAAATCCTGAGTGCATTTGTCCCGCTACCTAAGAAAAGGAAAGTGTTGAATGTCGAGCACAGAGAGGGAAAGAAAGTGGATAGTGATTTATTGGAAGAAATGTTTGGATAAATATTAATATGTATAGGGTATATCAAGACTGCGACCGAAAACAAAGCCAGGTGTTAGTGACTTCAGACACAATGCAATAAATATATTTTAGTAATTTTTTACTGATCGTCGTATTTGGGTGATAAATACATAGTTTTCCTAAAATAATGTACATATTTTTATTTTTAAAGACGTAATGGTAGGCAAGGGTTTAAATTACAATTTTCGCAAAAACTTTTTATTTACCACCCAAATAAGGTGATATTTTTATTTATAAATTTGCCAAAAAATATCTGTCGCTTTTTTTGCGAACTTTTTAGTTGCTTTGTGTCTGTAACCACTAAATCTATCACCTGGCTTCGTTTTCGGCCGCAGTCTTGATAGACCTGGTATACGTATAATAATTAATGTACATCCTGTAGTAAGTATAGATTATAAAATAAGCAGGTATAGGATAAAATTAGGAAAAATAGGATGAATAAAATTATAATCACAGTTCTAATTAAATACTCAAAACGAATGAAATTGAAACATTAGGCAAGATAAGGTATTCAAGTAAATGTTGTAATAAAATAATAGATTATATAAACTTTATAATCACAAAGGTATTTTCAAATTCTTTAGCAACCTTACATTAAAAAGTGTTAAGAGTTCAATTCTGTAACTTATTCTGAGCATACTTCTACATGGGTGAGCATTTATCATATTACATGTTGTCAGGACCCACAAATTACTGCATTCAAGAAGAAAAGTGGGATGCTTGGCTTGTAAACGTAGATGAACTAAAGTTGTTCAGAATGGTGGTCTAGAGTGATCAAGAGGAAAGTAAGCAGATTACCTGTTAGATGAAATTACAATAAACATCAGGGAAAAGCATGAATAAGATTGCCCTACAAACAAAAGTGAAGTAGAAGAGGCTTGTGTCCGGTGGATCCATGGACCAAAGTGGTACGATAAAGAAGAGATATATGCAGCAATTGATAAATGTGAATTGAAATATATAACACTGCTGAGCATGGGACTCTGCAACACCGGAGAGTTTAAGAGAATATAATATCTATGAGAGTTCTACTAGTGATCTTACAGTGGTTAAAGATGATGATAATACCTGATATCTACACTGTAATTATAAAATATATGAAATTGATGCAAGACTTAAAGTTAAGTGTGGATGGAAGACATAAAGAATTGACATTACCAAATCTAAAATTGTGAAATTCTAAACGAAGGTCAGGTCAAAAGCACTCTGAATCAATAATGCATGAAGAATTTGATGAAAGAAGATGAAAAGAGAGTGATATTAAGCATGTTAAGTTTGAACAAAGTGAAGATCTCTGACAATGATCTCTGATAACTATTTTGGGATACAAAATTGGTTATGTTGCTGTTGCAGTTTGAGAAGATTATTTTCACACAGGTAACTGTATTTTGTGATCTAAATTTTGAAGTAAAACTAATATTATGGATTTTGTCGCCGATTTTTCATATCTACATTTCTTTTTAACTTTAATATTATTTTTTTAGTTTTTAGTATTATAAAATGAAGAATGCAATTTTAACATTCCTTGTTCGGATGATGTACATCTCAGTTCGCCCCGTGACCACGAAAGCTGTAGTCTTTGAAGAGTCGAGAAGTTGAAAATACTACAAAATCCGTAAAATTAGTATTTTAATGTGTAATATTAACGTAAAATTAGAATGTAAATTTTGATAACTTAAGTAAGACTTAAGGCTAATATTTAGATATTAGATCAAATTTCTTAGTCTGTTGGAATCTAGTTAATGGGACTTTAGTAAGTCGGACTGGTCAAGAAATGTGATAAAATGGTTTGAGAGACTGACAAAATTTATATTTGGTTGTTATGTTGTAGTTACTAATATTGTAGTTAGATATTTTAGTAGTAATAATTAATTAGTATCTTTGAATAATGGCATGGCGTACATTGGGAGTATTTATTTTTAAAATATAAGTTAAAATATGTGCACGTTTTCAGATATTTATAATTTAAAGGGAGCCCTGTCACACATTTCGTCCCTTAGGTTACAACACCGCTAAGTCGAAAATTGGCGATTTTCACATTTTAATGTCATTGGATAGAGCTCCTCATTGCGCCTCTAACCATTTGTCTTAAGATACGGATTTCAGCCAGTCAGATGCCGTAATTTAAAAAGTATGACAGCGCGCAAGTGAATCGTCAAAATAAGTATTAATATACATTTAAAAGAAAGAGTCCTAAGAAATATACAGTTTTTTTCGTCTCCTGAAAAGTTGGTAAAAATGACTTAAGCGGTCTTGTTAGCTAAGGGACGATTTGCGTCTTCAAAAGCGTAGATATTTTTTTATTCGTAATTTTGCTAGTACTCCTATATTAGTCAAAATTTAATTAATTAATTAGCTCAATACGAATACCATCAGCTTATATCTCTGGGAATTACGTCGGTATTTCCAGTTTTTTTATGGAATACTATGGAACGACAGAAATTCATGACATATATGTCAATATACCACGTTCATGTATACTTCAGTTATTGGAATATATTTTATACAAAATGTGTTGTTTTATTGGTATGAGAGTATCCCTTTAAATAACAGCAACCGTCTTGAAACCAGATCCCGCTACCATCTCCGCAATGAGAAGAATGTTCGTGCACACAAATATTTACATACATACACCCAACAGTCACATACATAGTCCTGACCCCACACTAAGATCTTGTGTCGTGTATCAGAAACTACGAGAGACTTTTCGGTCTCACAAACACGCAGACCCGAAACATACCTGTGGATCACACAAATATTTGTCTCGGCGCGGGAATCGAACCCGCGGCCTCATGTCTCGCAGCCGGATTCTTACCAATTACGCCGTGGAGGCTGAAGTGTTTAATTTGCCTCGGGTCTGATGACTGCTATGTTAGGTGATATAAGTGACTCGGAGATACCTACGTATTGCACAACACAATGCTGATATTTTAGTGTAAGGTCAAAGCTATGTGTCACTTAGTTGTAGTTTAAAACTGAGAGGTGAAGGAAGTGACCTGAATTCTGCCATTTATCACTTATAGCCACAGGTTGTTTTTATTGGCGATTTTTATTTTTTTTTTATTTTCGATGGCGAGACGAGCATGCGATTCGCCTGATGGTGAACGATATGACCGCTCATGGACAGTAGCAAAGCAAATAAGACTGAATTACAAAGCTTGGCATTCCACTGCGCTCGCCCTCCTGAGACATGTTAAATCTCAATAAAAATTGAAATATTCGGGATATAAATAAGGGTAGTTGATTGTAACAGTCACTGAGCGGATGACTAATATCTCAGACCGCCCCGTGACCACAAAAGCTGTAAAGCAATCGAAACGTCAGGAAGTTATGAAATGAAAAAATTAAACCAAATCGCGATAAAATCCGTAAAAATAGTTTTATTTCAATGTGTAACATTCACGTAAATCTAAGAAACCATTATCTCAATAACAATGTTCTTCAAAACGGAACACAACAGTGCATTTACAACTGTTTGGCGGGGCTTAGTATTCTGTGACATGGCGGTGGTACCTACCCAGGCGGCCTCTCACATATGAAAGACCTACCAGTATATCACCTAGGTGATAGGAAGTCCACTGGTTTACAGTTGAGAGCTATGAGCTTTGACTACGTTGGCCTATTGTGTGTCAGTAGGCTTTACACACCATTAGTAAACCTGTATGCTAATTAAGGTTCGCAATTTCTCCCTTCAACTACCTAAGTATGTTAAGTCCGCCAACCCGCACTACGCCATCTTGGTTGATTATATGGCCCAAGCCCTCTTTATCGTTTTCTTGGTTGTAGAGAAGGCGCGTTCCCTGCAGTGGGACGTACTTATATATCAAGTGACTATCAATACATAGGACTCCTGAAAATTCCAAGATTTGGTTTGGGATTCGAACCCAGGACTAACGTCCTCGCGGATCGCACTAGATCCGCTACCAACTATTACGTATTCTATTAACTTAATTAATTAATTATTTAATGTACCTATAACCTTGCAGATAACATTTGAAAAGATCTCAATGATTTATTATTTCCTGGTACACAAAGCTGGCTAAATTATTAATAGCGCAATCACTGAATTCAATTAGAAATACAATTTAAGCAGCCCTCATGAAACAAAAGTAACGCGAATCAAATTTTGGTTCTTCTGTTTTTGGCTTCGCACTTGTACATCAGGTTCAAAAATTGGCAGAAGTTTCTTTGAGTGTTTACGTCATTGTCAATTCTGATGACATCAAGTCAAAGTCAAAATTGATCAACACTTTCCCAAAATGACACTTTTTCAAGAAAAAAAGATGTCAACGTGACTGTAAATTACTTCTTTGTAATTTACTTCCTATGTCCTTAATTCACTTTACGTAATCATCATTCACAAAGGACAACAAAATAAATCATTCCTGTGATATTTACCGGAAGTGACTTAGCAGTAAATTACTAAAGGAATTTGTATAATCGGAAATTTAAATTCAGTTGCACTGACGAACGAAGGGACAAAGTAAGTTCAATTTTAACACATTTTATCCGACTACAACAATAAAATTGTATTCTAAAAAAGAATAAAGTTCAAAATGAGGCATTACATAAGACAGCTTCACTCTATGGAAAAAATATATAGTGTCTATGATCATAAGAAACAATTAACGCTAGCAACACTGAATATCGATTAACTAATATAAATATTTAATCGATATATATTAGTATTTATAATAGTATTTACAAATTGTACCTAAATCGAGGATATTATTAAAGACAAATGGATTTTATATGACTTTATAGTTACATTATAATATATTTAGTAAGTTTAATTCGAAAAACTATCATAAATATAATGCACAATGTAGCACAGCTTCTCAATAAAGAATGTAATAAATTATGTATTTCTATCTTTAAAATATATTTTAATCTTCACATCATCTTAGCATATGATCCTTTAGCTTGGTAGCGGTTAGAAGAATAAAATAAAATATAAAGACATTTTATTTTCTAATACATTCCATAAGGAATACCTTTTTTGATGATAATTTTGATGATGTGGCAACAGCAAGCATGTGAAAAGAGGTAAGAGGACGGATGGGTTGTTTGGTTAAGATAAAAAATAGGTATATTCGCACCTGACCAAAGCATGCCGGACCACTGGTTATTTTATATCCGACACTTGTAATATGAGTGTGTGTGTTATAATAACACTGTTACTGTTGCAAGTGGTTATTCATTTCAAGTGGTGTTATCACAATTAAGTTTCTTCGTTTTGATTGTAAAATCGCTGGACGAAAAAGTATGGTTAGTAAAATTGTGGTATACCGTATAATTATATCGCATGTTCTATAATATTAATGAATATCCATTACAAATGAATTGCCACAGAAAATTTGCATTGAACAGTAATGAATAATTTGAATTTAAAACCTAATTTGTTAACGAAATTATCTGAAACCTTGAATAAAATTTTATTCGGTTAGCAAAAATATCGTGTAATATATTTTTCATTACGTTTAAATATTACAAATCGATTACAATCGAAAACCCTAGCGCGATGTTGCCAGCATACTTTACCGCGCAAAATTACATCACCATGTCATGGCAGACATTTGACGGCGTTCGCTAAATTTTTCGACTTTTCGTGACATGTACGTCATTTCGACGTTTGATTGATAAATTTCCAAAGGACCCATCAAAATTAGTTTGTTTGAAAGTTAGTTTACGCGCTAAATGTAATTGTTTCGTTAAACTTTATATCGTATTACAATGTGATAAAGTTCTGCCCATATTAGGTGACGCGTTATCGTTTAAGTCATTATGAGTGCACAAAAGTGCGTTGTTGAAGGCTGCAACTTGGAATATGATGTTGTCTGCAGCTTTTCCTTCTATAAGTAAGTATTTCGTTGGTATAATTGTGTTTTTCGTGTATTTTTTGGTCCACTTAACTATTCTGTAATGGCGATCCCTGTATGGGATGCAATGACCTTACTGAGGCGAAGCAAATTCAATCGTAAACATTCAGTGTGCTATATTTACTTATTAGACGTACATACTAATGTTTATGTTGGGCAGTAATGTTTTGTTCATGGATAAATCGCATTTTTAAAAAAACCACATCTCGCATTTAGGTTAGATTGTGAAAATTACAGGAATAGCCTTATTTGTTGAAGAAAATTAGGTTATACATTCGTATTAGAAAATAAAAAATATTAATTTTTGATTATATGATTACATTAAAATAATGTTGTTTTCATATATAGGTAATTAACTTATATGAAAAGTATCATAAACATACTTATATGTTGGTAAGGGTTGGGGGGCCTCATTCTCTGTTAAAATGGTTTATAGCCTCCTTGCTGGTGCAATGCAGACATCATTATAATCTTTATCAATTCATTATAGAGTAGTAACCATCTTAAACTATGCAACATATGAATATAGTGGTACAAGATTTAACATTTTACATCTCTTAGATAAAATAATCCAGCTCCTACACATTTCACTGTAGGGCACAATCATTCTCTATGAATAAGAGGAGTTAGGAAATAGTCCACCACGCTGACCTAGTGCGGGTTGGCAAAACTCCTTTTATATAATAAAAATATATCAGTGTATATACATATTAATATAGACTATGGGCATAACTATAATATATATTTATCTAACTTTCATTTGTCTATACAATAATACAGATTAAATGACTTTATCAAAATCATTAATAGACTGGAAGCTTATTTAGGTACAATAAAAAATCATTTGTAAACAAAATATATCAAAATGTAATATTTATTGTTCATAGAGTTGATGTTAATTTTTCAATATGATATAGGTCATCAATAAAAGTTGTTTTAGGGTGTGGTCGGACCACTGTTGGAGCTCTCATAGTCCTAGTTTTATAGTTTCTGCTGTTTTTTACATAAGATTGCCCTTGTAAGTTATGTATTTCCTATTTTTAAATTTGTGTATCCTTGAAAAGGATCCCAAAATAAATGTATGACTAGAACCAATCTAATTGTTATTACAGCAATTGCCATGTTTGTTACACCAATCCCCTAAATTGTCAAAGGATTTTTTTTGATACAGTGAAACCCAGCATTAGTCAACAATTTAAGACAGTAAGTTCTAGTAAAAATAAAAATAGCATAATTTCCTACAACACAAATTCGGAATGAATTATTACAGAACAAGATTTTATAGTTAAAATGTAGAAAGATTTAGTATGAAGTAAACATTGTAATAAATTCTGGGGGTTACTTTATGATCCGAAATGAAGATTGAATGTTCAATGTCTGCAGTATGCTATAAGTTTTCCACTCCTAAAATCCAATATTATTCTCTATGCCACTTATCATTCACTCCAAACTAAGTCTATGGTTATAACATACAATAGAGGATTCGAACATTTTGTAGAGTAACTAGTCACATTTGCATATTTTTATGTGCAACGTTCGAATATTCATACTTTAAATAAATAAATACACCCAACATTCACATACATAGTCCTGACCTCACACTAAGATTGAGTCTTGTGTTGTGGGTATCAGAAACGACGAGAATTTTCGGTCTCACAAACCTCCAGACCTGAAACAAATACCTGTGGATCACACAAATATTTGTCTTGAGGATTGAACCAGAAACCTCACGTTTCACTTTAACCAACTGCGCTACGGAGGCTGTCAATACTTTGTTTCGGATCATAGAGTAACCACCCTGAATAGCATTAAGATCTCAACAAGATTTTCTATGGTATGTGAAGTCCACCATCATGTACTAAGCCAGCACAGTGCTTGGCCAAAGCCCACAATGGAACTCTAGGTGTAGAGGAGTACCGTGCTCAGCAGTAACCAATTTTAGGCTAATAAGGTTTAAGTAAGATCTTCTGATCCCATATATGTGGGAATAGTTCCGTATCAAGTAAAATTGAACAATAATTGGTTTGGTTATCTTCGGTATATATTTTATTGCGTCATTTATTACGTCATCTTTATCCATTGTCGTCAAAGTCTTCCATGCATTTCTTTCTTGTTCCATCCTTTCATACTTGACATCTTAATTTTCATCCTCTCTTTTACTCTTCAGTACTTCCATTCGTCATCTCTTTCACATAACTTTGTTCTATATCAGTCATTTGTCTCACCTTTCGTTCTACTCATCTTTGATCATATCATTCAAAATCCTACATAGTTATGGACTTTTATTTCATCCATATTTTCGTATACTGCCATCATAAGGTGTCTAAAATGCACCTAATTCTGGTATCCTGATATTGTATCCACGATCACAAGATAGCTCTTTGGCCTGGGGACTCAAATTGACCCTCAATAGAGTGGTAAATTTAAAAGAAGTCTTTGACCTGCATTTGGTTGAAAGTAGCATTTAAAAGTGTTTTATTACAACCACAGCTTAAATTGACTGCCTCGGTGGCGTAGTTGTACTACGGTATGATTGCAAAGCTGAGGTCTTGGGTTCAAATCCCGGGTCGGGCACAGCAATATTGGGTTTTTCTATTCATTATCAGCCCGGAGTCAGGAATTTATGACCGATATGGTGATAGGCTCGCCCCCTATCACATCATGGGACGAAACATATAAGGCGAAATGTGGGTGGCCTGGTGGCGCCTCTGCCTACCCCTTCTGGGAAAAAGGCGTCAGTTTTACATAGCTTAAATTGATATTTAATACAATACAGGAAAACTTTTTAAATAAATATTTGAAATCACAAGTTTTGTTATCAAATGTATCACATTTATGTGATAATTATAGTTAATAACATTATCAATTATGTGTTGTAGTTAAATTTTAAGCATTCGAATGTTTAGTAGGCGTAATAAAGTGCGTGGTGGCCTGTTGGTAACGGACCAGACGCGGCTCCCAATTTTCCACAGGTATTTGTGAGAGTAAAAAGTCTCGTAGTTTCTGATACGATACAAGACTCGATCTTAGTGTGGGGTCAGGACTATGTATGTGACTGTTGGGTGTATTTATTGATACCCACGACCCAAAAATTAATTGATCATAGTGAGGGGTAAGGACCAAAATGTACACGGTCAGGTTTATTTTGCAATTTTTTAAAAATCATTGTGTTTTGGTGGTAAATACCTAGTTATTGCGAAAATAGTAATTTAAAGCCTATATAACATACCATTGCGTCTCAAAAAATTAAAAGGTGTACATCATTATTTTAGATAACTATGTATTTATCACCCAAATACGACAATAAGTAAACATTTTCCAAAAAAAAGTTGACTATTTATATTGAAATTTTTAGTTGCATTGTATCTGAAGTCACTAACACTACCTGGCTTCGTTTTCGGTCGCGGTCTTGATATACCCTGTATATGTGACTGTTGGGTATAATTAATTATTTGTCCCCAGCACAAACATATCTTCCGACAATGATGGAAAGCGTCAGGAGTGGATTGACGGCGCCATGCACGAACAGAGCGAGTGTCTGTGGAGGCATGTTAGCTTGCAGCTATGCGGGTGAGATCACAATAGCATAATACTTGCCTTACAAGATGTTTTTCCTGTCAAAGAAAGAAAAACTTTATCGAAATTGGTAGACTGCGTCTGTGGCGCAGTTGTACTATGGTATGATTGCAAAGCTAGGGTCTCGGGTTCGAATCCCGTGTTGGGCACAGCAATATTGGATTTTTCTATTCATTATCCGCTCGGAGTCAGGAATTTGTGCCCGATATAGCGATAGGCTCGCTCCCTCACATTGTGGGACAAAATAATAAAAATAGAATGCGAAATATGGGTGTCCTGGTTGCTACCAGGGGAACCTCTGCCTACCCCTTCCGGTACAAACGCGTGAGTTTATGTATGTATGTACATAATCTATACTAGTCTTACATGATGTTTTTTTCTGTTAAAAAAACTATATCAAAATTGGTTTAGGATATATCATGCCACGGACAGACTCATCTGCATGTGTTGGTGGTTACAAAACTAAATTAAGATTTTTTTTGGATTCCATCGAAGAATTGGACATTATACTTCATAATGAATAGTTTTTATATTCCATATGGGCACTTGTTGGTTTGGAAATTAAGTTTGTAACAATGATAGCGGTTGTATTGCATACATATAAAGAATTCATATGAAATAATAATTGACAGACTTCGTCGCTTGTTAGACATCAGCTGTGATACGTGAGGCCGCGGGTTCGATCCCCTGTCCGCACCGAGACAAATGCTTGTGCGATCCACAGGTATTTGTCTCGAGCCTGGGTGTTTGTGAGACCGAAAAGTCTCGTAGTTTATGATACCCACGACACAAGACTCGATGTTAGTGTGGGGTCAGGACTATGTATGTGACTGTTGGGTGTATTTATTTATGTTTGTCCATCAGCTACCACTTCGAGCTGGACAATCAAGGTCTATGGATCGACTCGCCCATGCTGCCGGAGCTGCTCACCGTTCAAGACAAGGCGCCTGCCTTGCTCCAGTCGCCGGCGGATAAGAAGCGTAAGCGTTTGATATTTTATATTTTAGGGGATTTTGAGGTGATAACAGTCATACAATAAAGTAGCCTATGTGTTAATCCAGGGTATCAGCTACCTCCATACCAAATTTCATCAAAATTGGTCCAGCCGTTTGAGCGTGAAGAAGTAACAAACATACAAACTTTCGCCTTTATAATATTAGTAGGATAACAAACAGCATTGTAAATGCACTTTTGTGTTCCGGTTTGAAGGATATTGTAGTCAGAGCAACTACTGGACATAATGAGACTTAACGTTATGTCTCAGGATGGCTAAAGCAGTGCAATGCCAAGCATTGCTTTGTAATTCATGGTGTTTGGTTTTGCTACTGTCCATGAGCGGTCGTATCGCTTACCATCAGGCGAATGGCATGCTCCTCTCGACATTCATCGCAAAAAAAAAACTATTTCATATGATGTATTTCATATATGTCATAGAAACTATTGATTTATCAAACAATCTATTAGCAGTAAAAATGAAAATGAATAATTAAAATAATTTAATGAATCCATTAAAATGTTCAACATTGTTTAAATTCTGTAATTTTTTGAACTACCACCCGGTTCGGAAAGCGGTTTTCACTAGAGAAGAACGGGCAAGAAACTCAAGTGTTGCTCTTTTCAAAACCAATATACAATATAGTGATTGTTACAATATTACAAGTTGGTTTAAATCAGAGCAGTTCATTAATAAATTGTTATGATTGTTTGTCTTCCATTGCAGGAATAAATTAAACGTAATTTATATGTCATACACATTACAACAGCTTTCGTGGCGCTGTTGATTAGCCGCCGCCTGTGAAACGAGAGTCCGCGGGTTGGATCCCTGCACCGATACAAATGGGGCATTTCACGTCAAGCGGACAACCAAAAAAAAAAGAGGTCTTGAATTTTGTTTATACTCTGGTCAGTTCTACTTCTAGGGGACATGAATGAGTACACACAATTTTTTTATCGTATGATGCTTAATTGCTGAGTTATGAGCTTTTAAAAAATCACTAAAATAGAAATCACGAATTTTTGGATATATATTATCTTTATCAATTAATTTGTAAAAAAAACTAAAAAGTATTGTTTCTTATAGTCAAAAAGTTGAAGTTATTAATTTTTTTATAGAATTCTAAATTTGATTTTTTTTTTAATATAGTAAACCGAAAGTGAACATTTCAAATCGATTTTTGAGTAACTTCGACACTTTTTTTTTTAAATATTTTTACCTTGAATTAAAGCTTTAAATGTACTTATTCTTCACAAAGAAAATTAAAACGTGATATCCAATAGTTAAAGAATTAGAGCATATAGAGTACATACACATAGCTATGACAACTTTCTAAGCAATCGGGTTTATGCTCTAACATGCTAAAATACTACGCTATTAGTATTTTATTCCTTCGTTCTAACATGGATAAATATAAAAATAAACGATTTCTTTAATTCTTCACAAAAAAATTGCCAAATGTTTAAGGTTTCCACCAAGACCATCACATGGCCTTTTCCATGAGCGGTGGCATGGAAGTGTAACTGCGTTTCTTTCTTAAAATCTTGCTTGAAGTAAATTAGGATCACAAATTAACCATCCCTAAAGGAGAAATTCTCGTTCAATGTGATTTTGCCGAAAATTATAGTTTTGTCGTACAAGATTCTGCCCAATTATTTCATTGGAATAATGATCAAGCCACGCTTTTGACATCTGTTTATTATTATAAAGATGGAAATGACATTAAACATGGAAGCATCATAATGATTTCAGACGATTTAAAGCATGAAGATTTTAAGAAAGAAGCGCATTTACACCTCCATGCCACCGCTCATAGAAAAGAGCCATGTGATGGTCTTGGGGGAAACCTTAAACGTTTGGCAACCCGTGAAAGTTTACAGTGTACGAATAACGCTATCACTACAGTTATAAGATTATATGAATGGCCCAACTCATCATTTACTGAGACTACTATTTATTGCTGCTTGAAGGAAAGTATTCAACAAAAGCGAGATTTCCTACGAGTCCGTTTTGCTTCCGCTATCACCGTTCCAGGAACTAAACAACTGTATGCTTTTATTCCAACCAACGAGGGCTTATGTGTAAAGAGAATTAGTGCTAGTGCGAATAGTAAAACTGTGAAAATTACAAAATAAATCTCTCGATTTTATTTATACTATTTCAATCTCAATTAGTAAAACCGCTCGAACTCTTAAACTATTGGCGATCATGTTTTAATATTTTTGTGAAGAATTAAAGAAATCGTTTATTTTTATATTTTTCCATGTTAGAATGAAGGAATAAAACACAAATAGCGTAGTATTTTAGCATGTTAGCGCATAAACCCGATTGCTTAGAAAGTTGTCATAGCTATGTGCATGTACTCTATATACTCTAATTCTTAAACTATTGGACATCACGTTTTAATTTTTTTTGTAAAGAATTAGAACATTTAAAGCTTTAATTCAAGGTAAAAATATTTAAAAAAAAAAGTGTCGAAGTTACTCAAAAATCGATTTGAATTGTTCACTTCCGGTTTACTATACTCAAAAAAATTCAAATTTAGAATTCTATAAAAAAATTAAAAACTTCAACTTTTTGACTATAAGAAACAATACTATTTAGTTTTTTTTACAAATTAATTGATAAAGATAATATATATCCAAAAATTCGTGATTTCATTGTTAGTAATTTTTTAAAAGCTCATAACTCAGCAATTAAGCATCATACGATAAAAAAATTGTGTGTACTCATTCACGTCCCCTAGAAGTAGAACTGACCAGAGTATAAACAATATTCACGACCTCATTTTTTTTTTGTTGTCCGCTTGACGTGAAATGCCCCAAATATTTGTTTCGGGTCTGGGTGTTTGTGTGACTGAATAGTCTCTCGTAATTTCTGAATACGACAAAAGACTCGATCTTAGTGTCAGGTTAAGACTATGTATGTGACTGTTGGGTGTATTTATTTATTATTTATTATTATACCGGGTATATCAAGACTGCGACCGAAAACGAAGCCGGGTGGTAGTTTTAGTGGTTACAGACACAATGCATTTTTTTAAAAATCATTGCGTTTGGGTAGTAAATACCTAGTTATTGCGAAAATAGTAATTTAAACCCTATCGTACCATAGCGTCTAAAAAAATAAAAAGGTGTACATCATTATTTTAGGAAAACTATGTATTTATCACCCAAATACGAAGATAAGTAAAAAATTGCCAAAAAAAAGTTGACGATTTTTTTTTCGAAATTTTTAGTTGTGTTGTGTTTGAAGTCACTAATACTACCACCTGACTTCGTTTTCGATCGCAGTCTTGATATACCCTGTATACGTCCCACTGCAGGGCACGAGCCTCCTCTACAATCGCGAGTACGATTGAGAGGGGTTAGTATAGTCCACCACGCTGGCGTAGTGCAGGCGGATTTTACATACCGTAGAAATTCTTATAAATCGCTGTGGTATGCAAGTTGCCTTATTATGTTTTCCTTCAACGTTATAGTGCGTGGTGATTGACTATCAATACACACATGACTCCGAAAAGTCAGAGGTGTGCCCTGAGATTTGAACCCGCGACCTCTGTGATTATATGGGCAGCCGCGTCTGGTCCGTTCCAGGCCACCGCGCACTCTAAAATTCAAAGTATAACATTAATCTTCGCAGAGGATGCAAAAAGTATGATTATAAGAATGAATATGGTGGACCGAAATTAGGGGTCGTCACATCTGTATTATGAAAGTTCTATGTGCTTGAGTGTATTGGAATTTGTTGACTATGGTGCTGGCACTGTTGTGTTCCGGTTTGAAGAAAATTGTAGCCAGAGTAACTACTGGACATAATGAGACTTAACATCTTATGTCTCAAAATGAACGTGAACGTAATCTATTTTATTATTAAACCAAAACATATCCTATAAAATTGGCCAGCGTGGTTATATTGTGGCCTAACCCTTATCAAAAAACTCGATTATAGAGGAGGCTCGTACACGGCAGTAGGTCGGATATGAAAGAGAACTAAGGTTATTATTATTACTATCTATATCAGCCCATATACGTCCCACTGCAGGGCACGGGCCTACTCTACAATCGAGAGAATCGATTGAGAGTGGTTAGGCCATATAGTCCACCACGCTGGCCTAGTGCGGGTTGGCGGACTTACATACCGTAGAAATTCTTTAAAATCGCTACGGTATACAGGTTTCCTCACGATGTTTTCCTTCACCGTTATTACATAACTATAAAATTCCAATCAAGGACAGGGTATTTCTGTGGTGTATTTTTTATATTAACATTAAATGCTGGCTTCTCTGGCTGTAAATGTCTTTATGCGAGGCTATTTACCTCTTTAGTTCATTATTTGTCACCCGCTTTATTAGGGAGGGAAGTGGACAATAATTTATTTCCAACTCCTCCTATTAATTTAACTTTTTGATTGATTTCGTTGCGGGTTAAAGACAAGTTAGACATTCCCGGAGACTCGCTGAGCTTCAATGCTCAGTGTCATTAAATGCGTGCCACTGTTGATCCTGCGACACAGGAGTTGCAGTGGCGGGTGTGAGGGCGGGACAGTATCATTAACATTAAATAAAAACGATTAATGAACCAAATTCGAACTTCTTATTTAATTATCTAGGAAATTGAAGTTTTTTTAAGTGTCTTTATACTATACCATAAAAAGGAATTATTTATTATTTTCTTTATCGCGTTAGTCCCAAGCCGTCTTTATTGGGCCGCTTAAAACTTATAGCTAAGAAACATTCTAAAAAAATACTATAAAAAAAAAATTGATACTTATAGTTCGCTCCCAAACGAATTCGAACCTAGTTCCTTATTACTGAAGGTTTGATTTTGACATTATCTAACGGTTGCAGGGAGCGAACGGCCGTGCGGGACGTATCAAAGCTCATACGAAAAATTCATAGAGGGCTCACCTAAAGGTACTGTCCCATCGTACCTATATTTATTTGTATCGATTGTAGAAATCGATTTTTGACAATCGATTTTATGATAGTAATTTTATCGATTATAAGGTATTAGTGATTATGAATATAGTAAGGTTTGCATAACGGTTTCTTAGATTTACGCGAATGTTACACATAGAATTAAAAAAAAACAAAAAAAATACGGATTTTATTGCGATTTGGTTTAATTTTTTTTAACTTCCCGACGTTCCGGTTTCTTAACAGCTTTCGTGGTTACCTACGTTAAATAAAAACCAAATCGCGATAAAAACCCTAAAAAAATAGTATTATTTCAATATAGTAAGGTTTCGCGTAATCAATTACTTATTTCAAGGACATAGTAATTTGTATCGATTGTAGAAATCGATTTTGACGCAATCGATAATTTATTTTATGGTAATTTTGGACTGGTTGAGGCTATTTACGATAGCGTAATATCAAATATTTGGTAGAATTATTTTATTGTAGGCACATTTGCTGATTTGAAAGAATTTCTATGGTATGTAATGTCCGCCAACCCGCACTAGGCCAGCGTGGTGGACTATATGGCCTAACCCCTCTCAATCGTACTCTCGATTGTAGAGGAGGCTCGTACCCTGCAGTGGGACGAATATGGGCTGATATAGATATAGATAGTTTTGTTCCTTTCGACTTTAGAATTCAGTTTGAGCGAAGAAGACAAAACATTCGATAACTAGCATAGTTTTTAAACTGTCTGTGAATAAGGCCGTTCGAGACTAGTCTCGTTTCTTATCAGAAACTACGAGAGACTTTTCAGTCTCACCAACTCATGTCATGACAGACCCGAAACTTGTGAGAAAAACATTTGTGTTTGGATCGAGGCGGCCTCTCATGTCAGCGTCTAACCAACGTCTAACCTCTTGCTGTCTTTTTGGTTTTCTTTAAGTATTAATTTAGGTTTTACTTGTTTTCGTTCATGAGTGTGATATTTATAAGTGTTGTGTACTCCCATAAGTGGTATATGCATCACAACGAGAACGTAATTAGCAAAGAATTGTATTAAAAGTGATAATGTGTATACCGTGGGGGAACCCTAATTCAATTTATTTGTTGCGTTGGCAAAACAGAGTATACTGATTCTTCGTTATGGGTTACTTCGTTTCGTTTCTCTCAGCCATATTAAATATAAAGTAAAATATATCCTACTTGCAAATCATAACAAGTTATTAATGAGCTCTGATTTAAACCAACTTGTAATTTTTGTAATAATCACTACATTGTAAAATGGTTTTGAAAAAAGCAACACTAGAGTTTCTTGCCCGTTCTTCTCTAGTGAAAACCGCTTTCCGAACCGGGTGGTAGTTCAAAAAATGACTGAATCTAAACAATGTAGAACATTTTAATGGATTCAATAAATTATTTTCAATAAATAAATAAATAAACCAACCAGCCACGTAGGCCTTTTAAAAAAGAAAAACACGGACTCAAAGAAGACAATTTGATGCAAATGACAATTTGATTCGCCTGCGTGCTTATGTTCAACACCTTATTGCGAATATGAGCAGTCCGCGCATCATATACTTTGGAAGTGTAGTCTTTGGCAGAATGAGCGTAAAACCATGCTAGATAGTACGCAAACAACATCTAAAGTTGAATACTACATGGACCTTGTGGAGACCCTAGGATTTTGCCATACCTATTATTGGAATCAAGTATAATAGCTTACATAATAGGTCCCATTTAAATGTAATAATGAATTATCCGTGGTGCTTTACAGCTGGCTTCTCTGGCTGTAAATGTCTTTATGTGAGGTTATTTACCTCTTTAGTTCACTGTTTTGTCACCCGCTTTATTAGGAAGGGAAGTGGACAATAATTTATTTCCAACTCCTCCTATTAATTTAACTTTTTGATTGATTTCGTTGCGGGTTGAAGACAAGTTAGACATTACCGGAGACTCGCTGAGCTTCAATGCTCAGTGTCATTAAAATGCGTGCCACTGTTGATCCTGCGACACAGGAGTTGCAGTGGCGGGTGTGAGGGCGGGACAGTCTCCAATTTGACTCAAATAGAAAATTGACTGCCTCGGTGGCGCAGTTGTACTACGGTACGACTACAAAGCTAAGGTCTCGGGTTCGAATCCCGGGTCGGGTAAAGTGATATGAGTGGGTTTTTCTATTCATTATCAGACCGGAGTCCCGGAATTTGTGCCCGATATGGCGATAGGCTCGCCCCCTATCACATCATGGGACGGAACATACAAGGCGAAATGTGGGTATCCTGGGCGCGCCTTTGCCTACCCTTCTGGGATAAAGGCGTGAGTGTATGTATGTTTGCTGAATATTATTGATAATGTTTGTTTGTTCGCAGTTGCCGAGGTAGTGCGCATGGACCACAACTACAGCTTGGAGCCGCCTGCCAAAGAATCCATGGACAGTGTCTCCCGCCTCAATGTCAGGCAGTTGGTTGACACGCTGGGGTATTTGTAAGTAATTTGTATTTTAATCATCCATCCATCAGCCTAAGGAAGTCCACTGCTGGACATAGGCCTCTCCCAATGATTTCCACAGTGACCTGGAGGCAACCTGCATCCAGCGACGTCCCGCCAGCTTTACCAAGTTGTCAGACGTATTTTAAAAAAATATACAAGGTATATCAAGACTGCGACCGAAAACGAAGCCAAGTGGTAGTATTAGTGACTTCAGATACAACGCAACAAAAAAATTAGCAAAAAAAATTATTTTTTTTGTAATTTTTTTACTTATTGTATTTGGGTGATAAATACATATTTTTCTAAAATAATGATGTACACCTTTTTATTTTTAAAGATGCAATGGTACGTAAAGGTTAAAATTACTATTTTCGCAAAAACTAAGGATTTACCACCTAAAACTGATATTTTTAAAAAATTGCAAAAAGTAATTTGTCGCTACTTTTGCGAAATTTTTAGTTGCAATGTGTCTATAACAACTAAAACTACCACCTGTCTTCGTTTTCGGTCGCGGTCTTGATATACCCGGTATATTTTCTTAAAAGTTTTAGACACTGAGGAATCAATAATACACAAACTGTCTTGTATGGAGACTGTCCCTCCCTCACACCCGCCACTGCAACTCCTGTGTCGCAGGATCAACAGCACGCATTTTAATGACACTGAGCATTGAAGCTCAGCGAGCCTCCGGGAAACTGTCTTGTATACGAGTATCTGTAATTATTTCTCATGTTATTTTGGTTTATATTTGCCGGTGTTTTACTTATTTTTCAAAATAGGAAATCCCTGATTACGAATGTGGTCATTTAAATAAAAAAAACTCGTATAAACTGTATTCCCGCATATAGGGTATTTGACTCCATTTTTTATTGTAATTATCAAAAGTTATCCATATCTAAAATCTAGCAGTAGAATTCCGTAAATCCATTCAGTATTAAACAAGTTAGAAACGTTTTAAATCTTGTACTGGGAGTAAAAGAAAAGGGATGCAAAACAAAACTAGTGACGTCACTAGTCTTTATAAGCATTACAGTGTGCGTGTGTGAAAGAGACGGTAATATAACCCATCAAAGCTCCCACTCTTTTTTAAGAATACAAATATTTGCCTCATTTTACAAGCTTCTACACAGAAAAGTTTTATTTTCATACATACATAATCGTCACGCCTGTATCCCATAGGGGTAGGCAGAGACTATGGATCGCCACTTTGCTCGATCCTGACATATTACTTTCGCTTCATCAACTTTCATCAATCTCTTCATGCATTCTCGTCGGTTCAGGGTACTTTTGACCTGACCCTTGTTGAGGGTATCACCGATTTGGATGGTGTAGGTACGGTGAGGTCGACCCCTACCGACTCTCCCTTCCACACTCGCCTTGTATATTTGCTTGGTTATTCTCCTTTCATCCATCCTCTCGACATGACCAAACCATCGTAACATTCCTTTGTCTATTCTTGTCACTACATCCTCTTTCACTCCACAAGTTTTCATCACCACGCTATTCCGCACTCTGTCACGCAAACTCACACCACACATTCCCCTTAATGACCTCATCTCTACTGCTCTAATTTTACTTTCATGCTTCTTCTGCCATACCCAACTTTCACTACCATACATAAGCGTTGGCACCAACACTCCTTCATGGACAGCCAGTCGAGCCTTTTTTGAGACCTTCCGACTCCCCATAAAGGAGTGTAGCGCACCATTCACTTGATTTCCCGCATTCACACGTCTTTCGATATCACTGTCATGCTTCCCATCACTTGTAAATACACAGCCCAAATATACAAACTCACTCACTTGTTCTACGCGTTCATTACCTATCATAATATCGCACTTTGTCATCTCTTCTTTCCTTTCAAATACCATAACTTTCGTCTTACTCACATTTATTTTCATTCTTTTTCTTTCAAAAGCTTCATGCATAATTGTCACCATTTTTTGTAACTCCTCCTCTGACGATGCAAGAATAACTTGATCGTCAGCGTAGAGGAGACATTTTAGTGACAACTCATTCATTCTAATCCCATATTCACTATCTTTCAGATCTTTTAGGCAACCATCCATGAAAAGGTTGAACAACCACGGAGACGCTACACATCCCTGTCTCACACCCTTATCGATGCGAAACCAATCAGTGTAGGCTCCGTTTATCCTAACACAAGCACTGGAGTTCTTATAAAGAGACTGCAGTGCTCGGATCAGGTTGCTGCTCAACCCAAACTTGGACAGTGCTGCCCACAACTCATTCCTAATCACTCTATCATAGGCCTTTTCCAAATCTACGAAGGCGCAGAAGACTTTTTGTCCTTTAGCTAGGCTCTTCTCAGCAACACTTCGTAGAGAAAATACCTGATCCGTGCATCCCATACCCTTCCATCCTTATTTTCATGGTATTTGTGTTTAAACGCGAAATAATAAAAAAGGTATAATAGTCAAATACCCGGGGTTAGGCCAAATATACCATGAAGCTTATTACTTAATGCTCATAATATGGATTAATACATAAATGTATGTGAGGATTGTTCAGTGTCAAATCAAACAAAGATTGTTAAAATATTCTTCAGTTATTTACATTTATTATTTATTTACATTTATTACGTCTTTACGTCGTTCGTAGTTCACGTCTTCCATCGTCATCCAAACTGTTCTCTCTTATTCCGTCCTTTCATACTTCAACATCTTAATCATTCATCCTCTAACTCTTTTACTCTTTAGTTCTTCCATTCGCCATTTCACATAACACGTTCCATATCAGTCATTCGTCTTACGTTTCATTCTACTCATCTTTTTCACACTTAAATCCTACATGTATTTTATTTTAGGTCGTTAAAGAACCTGCAGCGGAAACAGCTGTGGGTAGTTAAAGTAGAAACGGACAAAGCTGAGGCTTCCATTACCCAATCCGAACAGGTTATCACCAAGATGACAGACCCTAAGCAGATTGAGGTGAGAAACAACATTTACATCCTTATTCATAGTTTTGAAAACTATTTTAGTTATCGATTGTTTTGTCTTCTTCGCTCGAACTGAATTCTAAAGTCGTTCGAAAAGGACAAAACATTCGATAACCAAAATAGTTTTTAAAACTGTATGAATAAGCTGTTATTAAATAAAGAGCAATTTGTTGTGTTAGACTGCCTCGGTGGCGTAGTTGTACTACGATTACAAAGCTGAGGTCTCGGGTTCGAATCCCGGGTCGGGTAAAGTGTTATTGGATTTTTTTGTTCATTATCAGCCTGAAGTCAGAAATTTTTGCCCGATGTGGCGATAGGCTCGTCCCCTATCACATCATGGGACAGAACATACAAGGCGAAATGTGAGTGTCCTGGTGGCGCCTCTGCCTACCCCATCTGGGATAAAGGCGTGAGTTTATGTATGTATGTATTGTATTAAATAAGGTATACTTCGATTCCAGTCCATTTACAATTATTATTATTCGACAGCCTCCGTGGCGCAGTTCGTTAGACGCCGACTGTGACACGAGAGGCCGCGGGTTCGATCCCCGCACTGAGACAAATGTTTGTGAGGCCCACAAGTATTTGTCTCGGGTCTGGGTATGTGAGGCTGAAAAGTCTTCATAGTTTCTGATACACAACACAAGACTCGATCTTAGTGTGGGGTCAGGACTATGTATGTGACTGTTGGGTGAATTTATTTATTATTTTTATAGGTGTGTGTCATTCCATTGCTTCTTGTGGATTTTTTATTACAAAATGTGTAATAATTTTACTTGTTATTTAACGACTTGTGTTGACGACCACCTATCTAAGTCAACAATTTCAGATTTTAACATTCATAATTCTAAAATGACAAAAATGAAACTATAAAATGAAGCAAATTGCCTTCGGCGTAGCTTAGAGGTTAGGGCATATGTTAATTGAATTTGAAATTCATTGAATGAAAACTAAAAACAAGTAGCAATGTGTAGATTAAATCAATACCATAAGAGGAAGCTATTCTGTGCTTTAGAAGGAATCTTGTGACACCCATTTTTGAGAATACAAAACTGCACTTCATTTTGAAAATGTTGGTGTAACACAAATTTTAAAAAAATGGTCTCATTTAATTAAAAAAGATTATTTTAGATTATGTTGATCTCAAAATAGGCGTATCACAAATGCACTAAGTAGCCCAAACTAACATGATTTGTGAAATTCATTTTCTTACTGCTATAAATGGCGGGAAGAGCATGCCATTCGCCTGATGGTAAGCGATACGACCGCTCATGAACAGTAGCAAAACTAAACACCATCAATTACAAAAGCAATATTAAGTCTCATTATGTCCAGTAGTTACTCTGGCTACAATGTCCTTCAAACCGGAACACAACAGTGCATTTACACTGCTGTTTGGAGAAATAGACGCGTTAGTACCTACCCAGGCGGCCCCTCACATATTAAAGACCTACCAGAATAGCGCGCCGCAAAAAAAATCCAATGAACTAAATGTGTCTTTAATATAATTTCCTCAGGTATTGCCTCAAACATCGACATCCGAACAGCCAGCAAACGAAGTCCTGCAAATGATGGAAGACAACACCATCACTGACAATTTTATCTACGAAATAGCGGAAGAACAGGAAATAACCATGGAGGAAGTCAAAGAGATCCCCGTTGACAGCAAAGAATGGATTGTCAACATTTTACCCGAAGAGAATAAACCAAAATATGCTTACATCAAGCACTGCAACACAGGGAAGAAGAAACGCCATTTTACTGCAGAAATGAATGAGATAACACTACAAGGGGATTTTGAAAATTATTACATCCTCCCCGATGTGGACCCTTCAGTTGGAGTGGAAATAACGACCAGTTATGAGCCAGAGAACTATATTGTTGAAGAATACCAACATTTGGTGGTGGACGAACGCCCCAAAAAGCGAAAGGATGATTCCGCCAAAAAGAAGCGTAAACGGTTGCCTTCACCCGATTCACAAGTGAAGACTGAACCCCAGGATTGGGTCATTCAAGCCAGTTACGATGATATTGAGGATTATGAGGATAAAAAAGCCGCGTCCAGGGTAAGGCGGAAAAATAAGAAATATCTTGGTTACGACTTTGTTACCTAACTCGCTGAAATGTTTTTCGAAACTTTGTATGGTGAAAGTTTTCGGTTATAGTTATTGATCTAAATATAGTTTAACCTTGAATTGAGTAAAAAAAATCCATTATCCAAGCTTTTTTTTCAAGATTTTATTTAATAGTAAGAATACGAGGTACACATTGAAATAAAATTAATGTTATGGATTTTTTTCGATGAAATTTTTTTGAAAACTGATACATACCTATTTCGAAACTTCGAAATTTAAAAATTAAGATACCTTCAAAAATCAAGTTAAAATCCGTAATATTAGTTATATTTTACAATTTTGCTTGTATACCTATTCTGAATTACAGCTTTTCGTTAAAATCTTTGTGCTTCCATGCACATAGTTAAAATATAAGGTTAATCCATTGTTGCCTATTATGGAATTCTAAAAATTAAGCTAAATATATACCTTAAAACGTTGGGGTTCCTTTGTGCTTAAGGGGTAACTTTGCAATACATTGTTGGAAATATAATCGGTACTATATTTAAAAAAAAATTAAGTGAATCATAACGGTGAAGTGTTTGTTTGAACGGAGTAATCACAGGAACTACTGGTTTGAATTGAAAATTTATTTCAGTGTTGTATAGCCTATTTATCGCGGAAGGCTATAGGGTATATAACATCACGCTATGACCAATAAGAGCGGAGCATTAATGAAAAATATTGCAAAAATGGTCAAAAAGTATCTGCACCCTGAAATAAGAAATCTAGAAAATTTAATTCAAATTGTTTTCTCAATATTATGTGGTACAAAGTTACCCTAAGGGCACAAAGTAATTCTTTAATTAAATATAAAATAATGAACTTTTACGAATACAAAGTTTTGAAAAATCAATTATCAAAATATATCTGCAATAGTGTTTCTAGGTTTTTTTTGTAAAAATTTTAATAATTTAGTTTTTATGCATTATAAAGTTATATGGTGAAGTTGTTTATGTCTATGGATTTTTTGGTGAGATTCTAACTATTAGGCTTGTCTATAGGGTGTTCCATAATTCAATGTCAAGCCGAACGCGTAATAGTGGTTGACTCCAGAAAAAAATAAAATAAATGTCACGTAGTTTCCATATTATTGCCATTTAAAAAGTAAGAATTTAAGGCATTTTATGCTTAAAAAAATGTGTTATACCACTTTGGAAGGACTTAACGCGCCGTCATATGATTTCACGTGCCAATATTGTATACCATTTTTAACAAATTCATTTACTTGCATTTTTAAGGTTATAAAAATATGCGACGTATTTGTTTTTAATTTTCTGTGGTTTGGTCACTACCTGCCGTATAGCCCGTTGATTAATGGGACACCCTGTATAAATGAGGCTTTGAGGATAAGTCCATATATACAATATTATATGTCAGGATTTTCAAAAATAATTTCCTAGTTCAATAACGTGACAAGATGGTAAGTGAAATTCACTCTATATCGAGCATCAAGATAATGCTGGTCTCAAAACCGACGTTATATTCTTATAACGGTGAAGGAAAACATAGTGAGGAAACTTGCATACCATAGCGATTTGGGGATAAGCTCGCCGCCAATCAAAGGACGGAACACAAGGAGAATCGTGGGTGTCCTGGTAGCACTTCTGCCTACCCCTTCTGGGAAAATGCGCGGGTTTATGTATGTAATATCAGATATATCAAAAACTTAGAATTTCACCAAAATAATACTGAATCGAAATTGGTGTGTTGGAGCCTGTATTAATGTTATATTCAAACATATTTATAAGTTATGAATTTAAACTTTTAACCGACTTCAAGAAAGAAAGTTGTGTTCGATGTTATGTATTTTTCATCAATTATTTTCATTTCTGCACCGATTTAAATAAATCTTATGGCGTTTGGTTTAGTTAAGCTCCAATTTGGTCCCTTTTTAATTTCATTTTCATTAGACTTTGTACTTCTAAGATACCGTAGGAATTTTTCTAATGTAATTTGAATACAATGAAAGATAGGTTAAAACTGTAGTATATTTAATTGTAATCAATTTCTACAAATGAAAAAGAAATCTAAAAGTTATAAAATCCACACTTATTAATTTCAATGATATTTTATTTACTGCAAAACCTTATTTGTAAAATTGTTAGGATGTTTTGAATTTATTTCTTTAGCAAATACTTTAAATCGCATAATATTAGGACAATTGGTATATTGTTTCGGACATCGTGATCTAAATCAGTTCGGCGTATATCGACCAACAGCAACACGAGCGAGACGGAACATAGTCCAGCGTACGAGTGACAAGGACAGCAATAGCGGTACATACGTTTTTTTTGAGTTGTCCCTTCTAATATGTATATGGCAATGAGTTTAAAAACATTTTAAATCATTTAGTAATTAAGTACAAACGGCTGCGTTCTTAGAGAAGGTATGGATATGAGCAAAAATCGTGGTTTTGGGTTCAACACCCAGCTTATTGGTGCAAGAATTATATGAAAAATCATCTTCATTTAAATAATTATGTACGATTTTATTTATAGGAAATATTGGCTCCAACACTGGCCACGCGTTGGGTATAAATTGGCCTTATTTACCACATCGCAAACATATGTGAATTTCTTAATATTGACGGTAGTGAGAAATTCCCGTATGGTAGCGTTTATACTAAGCGTAGTACAGATTGCGTCGGATAGATGGCGCTGACTTGTATTGCGACTATCATGCGAATGACTATTTGTTAATCATTTAGCTACGAATAAAATGTGTTTTATTTTGAATATTGTTGTTTTTATTTGTCATCCTACCTAGTATATATTTATATGTATTACATTTTCGAAAACTAAAAAGTACCAGAAGGAGACTACGAGACTTTGGAGAACCTCTGATATATCGTATAGTTCTTGTAAACTGAACAAGAATATGATAATAAAAGTGAAAGATCACATTTTTACGTAAAAATATCATTTTTAAGGAGGGTAGGAAAAATCAAGCTTAAAATCCTGTAAATATGGACTCAAAAGTACCAGGGCGACAGAAGGTAAAAATTGAAGATAAATAGGGTAGTTGAATAATTGAATTATTTTTATCGAATTCAAAAGCATAATGAAAATTACGAATACAGGTCGTTGAAGTACTAGGGCAGCAGAAAGTAACAGGAGGTAAAAATTAAAGATAAATAAGGTAGTTGAATAATTAAATTAGTTTTATCAAATTTAAAAGCATTGGCAAAGTACGAATACAGGTCGTTGAAGTACTAGGGCAGCAGAAAGTGACAGGAGGAAAAAAAATATATGAATAGGGTAGTTGAATAATTAAATTAGTTTTATCGAATTCAAAAGCATAATCAAAAGTACGAATACAGGTCGTTGAAGTACTAGGGCAGCAGAAAGTAACAGGAGGTAAAAATTAAAGATAAATAGGGTAGTTAAATAATTAAATCATATTTTTATCAAAACATTTACGCTACCCTCAACATGCTTCTAATTTTTAAATTATTTTTACTAAAACCATTTGCTCTACCCGCAATTGTTTAGTACTTTAAATCTGACGTTTTGCTATCTATCAAACAATAAATTTACTGGTCTAGTATTATTTTGATAATCTCTATCTCTTTTTCTCCCATACTTAAAATTGTTACAAATATATTTTGTTCACTTATATCTTATTTTGTAAACATAAATGGCAGTTAAATCAGATACAATCGTAAAAAGCAAAATCTTGAATTAGAGTTGATTTGAAAGTATCTAACCTTATATAAAGATATTTAAAGAATTCACGGCTAAATGGCTGCACATGATAAGCGCAATGTCCAGACTGTCGATTGGCATCAGACGGTCCCATGTCAATCGACACAATTATGTCGGCCTGCTAAAAACCTTTACGGCACCAAGGACCCAGGATAGGAAGGAGGGAACACGTATGTATATAAGGAGTAAAGGCTATGTATATAAGGATAAAAGATAAATAAAACAATGGTTTTACATGGTGTTATATTTCACAGGCATCCCATAACAAAATTTCATTTCATAAACGGTATCACAATAACAATTTTACCTAGCTATTTCATTTCAAATTATTTACAAACTATACTAATATTATATCTAAATATTGAACTAAGTTGTGGTACAACAAAAGTAATTATTAACTTCAAAAACCCTATTTATGATATACAGGGTCTATCAAGACTGCGACCGAAAACGAAGCCAGGTGGTATTATTAGTGATTTCAGATAAAATGAAAAAAAAAATTCGCAAAAAACATTATCCATTTTTTTAGTAATGTTTTACTGATCGTCGTATTTTGGTGATAAATACATAGCTTTCCTAAAATAATAACGTGCACCTTTTTATTTTTACACAACGGTACGCTATGGTTTAAATTACTACTTTTTCAAAAACCTTGTATAAAACTACCACCTGGCTTCGTTTTCGGTCGCAGTCTTTATACACCCGGTATGAATAAAATAAATGCTGTTTTTATTGAAAACATCAACAATAAACTTTAACATTCAGAAAAACGTTCACTTTGCAATACGCAAAAACTTTATACAGTTTTGTAAATCTATTTGGTTATTGCGGTGTGTAACACGGCTTATATTTACCATTTTAAAATAATGTCAGATGAGCCATTCTCGGTATTTTGGGCAATAAACATTCCAGTTTGATAAATTTTAATATTCCCTGACAATATAAACGATACTACACTTTTGGTTCACCACACAATCCTAAATAGCTTGACAGATTTCACACTTTTTTGATTTTTTCTCTGATGAACTCTCAAGCATACACATTTCTGCACAGAATTTAATTTCACCGTTAAAGTACGCTAAAATTGTGAAAACTTGTGTAACTTAAACATTCATGTTTCAAATGAAAATTGCATTGTACCCACATATTCAAACATTAAATGCAGTTATATGCAAACAAATGTTCAGAATCATTGACTTATATTCTACCGATAGACGAGACACGTCAAAGAAATAAAGTGCCCCCGTATTTTAAAAGCACACTGCAATATTACATCACTTACCTGGTATTTTATTAAAATATTGTAACTTCAGACGATTTGCTTTCGGTTTGACGGCGAAACATTCATTTATTACTTTTAAACGTATGCGATAAGGCGTACTGCACTGTCACTGTCACGAAGCAAACTGATTCATGTGTGGTGCATGCACCGCAAGTAGGTGGGACACATTTTTTGTACTGAATGTCTTATCTATTGTAACATTGATATCGATGTTCAGAATATAACAAAATTTAAACCTACATTTTTTACAAAGCAATTATAATTTTATTTTGGTTTATTTTAACATTGGCTAATTTGCCAATGACATGGAATATAGATAATAGATACGAAATTATTGCATATACAAATGTTATTCTATTTGTATGAAAATGTTAACAGAAATAATATGTGAATACACCCAACAGTCACACACATAGGGAGCCCACACTAAGATCGAGTCTATAGAAACTACGAGAAACTTTTCGGTCTCACAACACCCCGACCCGAAACAAATACTTGTATATCGAAAACATTTGAGTTGGGATCGTTGGCTTCTCGTTTCAGCCGGCGTCTAACCAACTGCGCCACGGAGGCCGTAATTTAATTTTAGTTAGATATAATTCATGCATATCTTAAAACCATTTCAATTCGCATGCAAATTAATTTATTACTATTTTTACAATTTTATTTATAGGTTTCCTGAAATAATGTATTTTATTGTCTATCATTTTAACTATTTTCCACTGCACAGGAATAATTATTTTAACCCTAACTTATATAGAAATGTATGTTTTGGACATCGCGAAGTAAATCAGTGCGGAACATGTACCGACCAAACGCAGCACGAGCGAGACGGGACATATTGCAGCGTATGAGTGACAGGGACAGACATATACATATGCACATGTATTTTTTTTGTTACATATTTAGTTCCCAATGTCCGTTCTCGTATAATATTTCAATGGAAGCAATTACGTTTTGTATAAAAATATGCAACGGTTGCGTAGATTTACACATTGAAATAAAAATAATTTTTACGGATTGTATCTCGGATTTGGTTTAATTTTTTACATTTTCAACTTCCCGACGTTTCGATTGCTTTCCAGCTTTCGTGTTCACGGGGCAGACTCGTATAATTTAAATTTAAAAATGTTAATTTACCCAAATCAGCGATAAAATTCGTAAAAATTAGTATTTTTTCAATAAAAATTATACGTCATAGTTTTCAGCTCAAAATATTGCTCACCTGAATTGGGTTTTGTAAAAATGTGTTATTGCCATCAATTACGCTTATATTTTGGAGGTATGTAACAGTCTATAACAATTGTATATGTTTTTTTATCTATGGATTTTATCTTAATCAGTAAATATTTTAAATATAATTATTACCTTAGCTAAGTATATAAGAAATCAAATAATGAATTTATTCAAAAATGTTATCAACTTATTTTACAATCTACTCGATTATTAAAATACTTATTACTCAACCTAATAGCCAACGTGGTAAATGCAACCTTATATCCATTAGATAAAGCATATATTTCTATAAAAATAATCATTCGCTCGCTCCCAGACGCGCGTATAGCGCGGAATACGCGCGATTTTATAAGTCGTTTTATCTTGATAGAAATATGCGCTTTAAGTTGTGGAAACAAGGTTGAATTTACATTGTAGCCTTTACATTAACATTCTGATTGCTTCAGTAAAAATATTTTTTCTATACAACGCATAACCATACTAAAAAACTAAAAATAATGTGATGCTACACTACATTGTGACTATTAAGCCAAAAATAAATATTATACCGTCCCTGTTTCAAGCTTATGTTTTAACAGAAATATTTTATTTAGTATTTGCTATTGTCTTATTCATATTTTTAAAACCTATTTCATTTATCGAATGTTTTGTCCCTTTCCAACGATTTTAGAATTCAGTTTGAGCGAAGAAGACAAAACATTCGATAACTAAAACATGTTTTAAATCTAATGAATAAGGCGGTATGTGTAAAAATGTATTTAAAAGCCTTATGTTTTGAGTGTCCGTTCTGGTTTACAGGAGTTGCATTGGAACAGACATAAATGTAAATACATTACGTAATAATTTTCTAGCGTCCAATATTAGACCAACCGCATGTGTATGACCCCATATAGGTCCCACTGCAGGGCACGGGCCTCCTCTACAATCGAGAGTACGATTGAGAGGGGTTAGTACACTCCACCACGCTGGCCTGTGGATTGTCAGACTTTATACATAGAAATTCTTACAAATCGCTCGCGATGTTTTTCTTCACCGTTATAGTGCGTGGTGATTGACTATCAATACACACATAACTCCGTTAAGAAAGAGGTGTGCCCTGGGATTTGAACCCGCGAGGGCCATGCACATGTTGACAGTTGCATCTGGTCCTTAACCAACCGGAATTAACAGTGTTAATTAATTAACCGGCAGTGGCCTAACCCCTCTCAATCGACAGTCTCGCGCTTATCAGTGGCCTATATGGATACACTATAATAGTTTTCATTCATACACAATCAAAGTCTCAATTTCATTGGTCTCTGCCGTATCAGATATTTCAATTTTCCCAGTTTTATACCTACGTGGATTCACCCCGGGTATCTTTATATCAGAATGTTCGTCTTTTATGTGTGTATTGACATCTCTCATTTTCCTAAAACCCTTTTTACATATAGGACAGTCCGCTTGAAGTTTTCTTTCTTGGTGTACGAGCCATAGGTGATCCCACTTCTCCTTTAAAGTTATGAACCGTTCCCTGCAAATGCAGCATTTGAATTTTGTCATTGACTTCTCGTGGTAGATCCTTTTGTGTTTCTTGTATGCTGATTCTGTGTAGTACACTCTCCCGCATAACTCACATTCGACTGGTTTAGTCACTTTGTGTATCTGTGGAGCAAAGAGCAAACTTTAATTATTTCTAATTATGGATAATCTCGCCCCCTATCACATCGTGGGACGGAACACAAGGCGAAATGTGGGTGGTCTGGTCGCAAGGCCTACCCCTTCTGGGAAAAAGGCGTGAGTTTATTTATTTACAATAAGTTTTCACTAGAGAAGAATGAGCAAGGAACTCTAGTGTCTTTTCAAAACCAGTTTACAATATAGTGATTGTTACAAAAGGTACACGTTGGCTTAAATCATTTGTTCAGTTCAATAATAAATTTGTTATTATTTTCCAAGTAACATACGTATCAAAAACTAAATCTTTTCGATCTCACTATACATATCTATCTCATCGCTTGCTTGGTGTTTAAAAAGGAATCATTCTATAATTTATGCTTGCTAATGAGAATGCCATTCGCCTGATGGTAAGCGATACGACCGCTCACGGACAGTAGCAAACCCAAACACCATGAGTTACAAAGCAAAGCTTGGCATTCCTTGCGCTTGTCATCCTGAGACATAACATTAAGTCTCATTCCGTCCAGCTACTCTGGCTACAATGTCCTTCAAACCGGAACACAACAGTGCATTTACACTGCTGTTTGGATACCTACCTCCATATGCTTGACCAGTGACGACATTGCCTGAAACTTCTTGTTGCAGATATCACATATCAGGACCTGTAGGTTGTGAAGCTTCTTGTGTTTGGTGAAATTACTTGAATCACTGAACGTTCTGTCACATATGTCACATCGGTACACTGGGAGGGAGCCGTGGTCCCTCATGTGAAGTTTGTAGTGATCCGGCTTCTGGTACAGGTCCGGGCATATTTGACATCTGATAAGGAAATTAACAATTAATTCCTAGAATTATAATAGTCCTTTGAGCAGGAGTCGGATTGAAAGGGTTTATATATGGTAACATTAAACCACTACGCAACGTTTTAATAATACTTATGGTCCTTAGACACCGATTAACGTAAATAATGTATTTCCTTAGAAAAAATACCATAAAATACTAATAAATAATATAATACTTAATATAATAAAATTAACATAAATATTACAACAAATATCTTGTAAATAGAAAAAAAGTACTATGTGTATTGATTTGTCATAAGTTATTTAATTGCCTACGTGACCAATATACGAATTTCATTTCATAGGTATAATAATCAAAAATTTTTTTAAACAACTAAGCCGACTTCTATATTGTAATCAGAAGAGAAATAAAATTAATCTTTTAACATTCTAAAGTACCTAAATATGCCAACAATTTTTTGTAAGGTCTGTGCCAGCTGGAGGATTATAAGCTATTTAATACGCTACGAACTACGCGGGTAAACCCGCGGGGCGCAGCTGGTTCCAAATATTAAGGCTGGTACCGATCTCAACCAAATAGTTCGCATATTTAGGTCTTTATACAGGGTATATCAAGACTGCGACCGAAAACGAAGCCAGGTGGTAGTTTTAGTGGTTACAAACACGATGCAAATAAAAATTTCGCCAAAACAGTGACAGATATTTTTTTTGAAATTTTTAAAAATCATCGTGTTTGGGTGGTAAATACCTAGTTTTTGTAAAAATACTAATTTACATCCTTACGTACCATTGCGTGTTTAAATAAAGAGGTGTACATATTTATTTTAGGAAAACTATGTATATATCACCCAAATACGACGATAAGTAAAAAGAAAGTTGGCGATTTTTTTTGCGAAATTTTTAATTGCATTGTGTCTGAAGTCACTAATACTACCACCTGGCTTCGTTTTCGGTCGCGGTCTTGGTATACCCTGTATAGTATAAATATAATAAAAATGGAGCTAATCGTTGTCCGTACATGGATGATTTATGAGAAAATCTATCATTGAGGAATTAATGTAAAAGAACCTAAAACAATGATCGTTAGAATTTTTGTATGTTTGTGCATTTCATTACAACTTTGCCCGACCCGGGATTCGAACCGTAAATAGCGTTGTAGTCGTGCCGTAGTACAACTGCGCCACCGAGGCAGGTTTTTTTAAAGTAATAAGTTACAAATAACATGGGTATAACTTACTTCAATCCTCCATATCGTTGTTTGTTATGATAAGCATCGGTGAGCAAATGTTCTATAAGATGTCGTTTACAATCGTTCTTCCTGTCAAAATGTCTCTCGCAGAGAACACAATCTTTAATCTTTAGTTCTGCTGAATCAGTTTGGAGGTACGCTGAAAGAAATTATAAACAAATTATACATAAACTCACGCCTTTATCCCCGAAGGGGTAGGCAGAGGCGCCACCAGGACACCCACATTTCGCCTTGTATGTTCCGTCCCATGATGTGATAGGTGGCGAGCCTATCGCCATATCGGGCACAAATTCCTGACTCCGGGCTGATAATGAATAGAAAAATCCACTATCACTTTGCCCGACCCGGGATTCGAACCCGAGACCTCAGCTTTGTAACCGTACCGTAATACAACTACGCCACCGAGGCAGTCAGTTATACAATTTTGATAATAAATAAATACACTCAACAGTAGACTCTATGGCCTAACCCCTCCCAATCGTACTCTCGATTGTAGAGGCTCGTGCCCTGCAGTGGGACGTATATGAGCTGATACAGTACACTCAAACACATACATAGTCCTGACCCCACACTAAGATAAAGTCTAATATTAGAAATTACCATACTTTTCGGTCTCACAAACACAGACCCGAAACAAATACCTATGGATCACACAAATATTTGTCTTATACAGGGATTGAACCCGCGCATGTCATTTCACAGCTATCTAACCAACTGCACCACAAAATTCAATTATTAGTTTACTAAAATACTCACTTATAACCAATTTCAACCCCTCCACTTCCAAAGGGACATTTTCCACCCCTTTCTCCATAACTTTCTGGTCCATAATCTCCTTTTTACACCACACCGATGAGTGGGAGACCCAGTGTGCCACAAAGATATCATATTCCACTTTCTCCCTGCAATACCTGCATTGGTACCTTATATCTCTCCGTTTCATTTTTGACTGGCTTCGGTCAATCACAAAGTTTTTAATAAAAGACTGCTTTATATGCATCATTACGTGTGGTTGTAGTTTAGTCATATTCTCAAAAGTTTTGACACAGACCGGACAACTCATGTGCGGATAGCCATGTTTTGAGAAATGTAATATGTATTTATTGAACGATGTTGCATTTTTCCTGCACTTTGGGCACGGATATTTAGTTTTATTATTATCTAGCTTTTTCAATTTACATTTTGTTAATATATGCTTTTTATATTTCCTGTGAACATTCTTGTATCCACACCGACTACAGCAATACAACTTCGGTGGCATTTTGTAATCCATAAGAACTTCTGGCTCAACGGTTAATTCTTGACCAGTATCTGAATCTTCCTTAATTTCTTCTTTAATAACAAATTGATCAATCATATCCGGCTGTGTCTCGTCTTCTATTTCAGTTTTGATAGTAAACTCTAACGGTTCATCTTTGATGGCAACATTTGGTACATTGTCAATGGAGAGACGAATGATATCTGATTCATACTCTTCATCCATTGGTTCTGATTTAATTTGCGTCTGTATGTTGTATGGTTCCTGAAAATTAATAAATATTAAATACACCCAACAGTCACATACATAGTCCTGACCCCACACTAAGATCGAGTCTTGTGTCGTGGGTATCAGGAACTACGAGAGACTTTTCGGTCTCACAAACACCTAGACCCGAAACAAATACCTGTGGATCACACAAATATTTGTTTCGGTGCGGGGATCGAACCCGCGGCCTCTCGTTTCACAGGCGGCGTCTAACCAACTGCGCCACGGAGGCTGTCAAATAGGTTACAAACATTAAAACATTTGTATTGGTTACTACTCTAAGTTTTTGTGGAAAGGAGAATGCCCATTCATGGTATCGGTAAAAAATATTGTTGATACCGATACTGCTTAAAATTCATTATAGCATTTTTTATCGTATGTCTTTAAACGTTTTCCTGTTTTATCCCGGGCGTCAGATTTTTATAATGTAAAGTAATTATCATCACATTTTACAATACGTCAGCCATTACTACAAATGGGGCTACCAGAGTGACTGGACTTCAAGTTCATTTCTCTAATAACCAGGCCTGGGTAGAAATTATATTTATTTTTATTGAAATAATATATTTTCCCTACACAAAAAAGTAGGTTTCATCAAGGGACAAAAATCTTCGCACCGATACCAAGTTTCATAATAAAATGGTCATTCTCCTTTGAGAAACATTAACATATTCATAGACAGATTCAAAACCTATTTTGGTTATCGAATGTTTTGTCCCTTTCGAACGACTTTAGAATTCAGTTTGAGCGAAGAAGACAAAACATTTAAATCTATCTATGAATAAGGATGTTAGAAATCAATAAGAAATCTTCCTAATCTAGTTGGACTGAATATAATACTGAAAGAATAGGCTTCACTGGGATGGTACTACTGTCACAAAACCAATTACTTGAATTTATTGGAGGCCTCATACATGAAATTATTCAAATAGTAATAGGAATTCACTGGTGGTTTCTCATATGTGAGAGGTTCTGGGTAGGTACCACTGCAATGTCTATTTCTCCAACAAACAGCAATGTAAATGCACTGTTGTGTTCCGGTTTGAAGGACATTGTAGCCAGAGTAACTGGACATATTGAGACTTAACATCTTATGTCTCAGGATGGCGAGCGCAGTGGAATGCCAAGCAAGGCTTTGTAATTCATGGTGTTTGGTTAGCTACTGTCCATGAGCGATCGTATCGCTTATCAGGCGAACAGCATGCTTCGTCATTAACAAAAAAGGTTTTTAATTATGTACCTCAATAACTTGCAATAAGTTCTCACCACTCCCGCCCATCAGTGTTTGTGAAATATTCACAATTTGTTGATCCAACATGCTTGTGTCTTGTTTAGTTTGAGTGACAGCTACTTTCAACCCAGAATTAACTTGCTTGCTGGCTTTCTTATACGTTTTTTGAACAGCTGTTTTTTTAACTTGCAGTGGTGTTTCATCTGAAATAATATGCATTTTATTATACAGGGTGTATCTAGACTGCGACTGAAAACGAAGCCAGGTAGTATTAGTGACTTAAGACACAATGCAACTAAAAATTTAGACTACAAAGCTTTTTTAAATAAAGTTATTGGTATAAAATATCCTCAATCAGGAATCGAACATACCTTGGTTAAACGCATTGATCCAATTCTTCGTCCTAGTTCCTGGCATCGCTTCTTCTATCCCGACTTCAGTGCCGCAGTAACTCCTCGGAAGCAGTACCTATGATTATTAAAAATCCAAGATTTATTATTTACCTATTTTTTACTACAAAGAGTATCCACTGAAAGGAATGATAAATAAATAACCCAACAGTCACATACATAGTCCTGACCCCACACTAAGATCGAGTCTTGTGTCGTATCAGAAACTATGACACTTTTCGGTCTCACAAACACCCAGACCCGAAACAAATACCTGTGAATCACACAAATATTTGTCTGTGTGCTGGGATCGAACCCGCAGCCTCTCGTTTCACAGCGTCTAACCAACTTTGCCATGGAGGTTTTCAAATACACAAATAACTAACATTTCTCACTTATGTACTCTAACTAGAGGTTTGTCAATGTGATGTCAACTTTTTAAAAATATACCCTATTCATACTTGCATTTAAACTGACATTACATTGACAAACAATTATAGCGGTCGAGATGTAAGAGTGGATGCAATTACCTTTTCAAAATAATGTCTCCGTTTATCACTCTTTTGCTTGTGAACAACCCATCTGTGGTCCATAGCTGCTTTCAAATCCAAATGGACCTCCTTTGTAGTACAAGTTGAACATTTATACGCAACAATAAAATTATCCGTATGCTTTTTATAATGCGCCAACGCCATGCATTTCTTGGCCAAATGTATATCACAAATTTTGCATTTAACATCATTTTCCGCTGTGATCAAATGTAGATCAACCATCATTTTACTTAAGAAATTTCTAAAGCAAAATGAACAATCGTAATTCAGGGTTTTTCTTGGACAACAATGAAGCGGGTAGACAAAGTATTTTCGGTTGCATTTTGAACATAATCTATACTGAGGTGCTACAGGAATATCGGATCTCACTGAATGCCTAGTCACCATGTGTTTGGCCAATTCGCTTTTGGACACAAACAGACATTTACAAAGATTACACATTACCATCTGATGATCTTTTTCTAACTCTAAATACTTCAAATATTGCCAACAGACTCCTTCGTGGCTTTTCAAATCAGTGCATGTGTGAAACCGTTCCTCACAGCATTTGCAAAAGTAAAAACCATTCTGTTTGTTAGCTGCACTGTGGATTGGGAACGGCTTGTTGCATCTCCAACACTCACCCTCTGGATGAAAATCTTTTGCACTCGGTATGTTTACCGTACCATAAGCCATAACGTTACATTCATAAGGGCTTTCCTCAAACTCTATTCTATATGAATCAACATCATGACATAACAGATGATTTCTAAAAGGCTGCAAGTGCCACCAGGCTTGCTCACAAATATAACATTTATAAAACAGTGGCACGTCTCTGTATTTGGAGTTATTATGCCAGGATTTCCACTTTTGTATTGCTTCCTGTATCTTAACATCTCTGGGGTCATCTTCCAAAGGAACCCTGAGGACCGCTCCCCAATAATTTCTCAGTTCAATCGCTAAGACAGCATCAGCAACATTATCTGAAGTACTTGTTATTTTGTCAACTTCATTATATAGTGTATCAAGGTCTATGGTAAACGATTTGATAGGTTGGGCTAGCGGAAGACCTCCTTGTGTGTCACTGAATGGTTCCGGTAATACTGCATGGTTCTCTGCAGACGCGTTATCGGTAACAGCGTTGTCTGCTTCGTTTTTAACATCTTCATTGTATTCTTCAACTTCAACGTTAATTCTAAAGGCTACCGGAGCAGTGGAGTGGTTCACGTCATCTTCTGTTTTAATGTTAGATATATCAAAATGGCTAGTATGAGGAGATGGCTCTAGGTCAAAAACTTCCTGTTTTATATTCACGGGATTAATTGGAAATTCCTGAAACAAAAAATAAATATACATACACCCAACAGTCACATACATAGTCCTGACCCCACACTATAAGGTTTTTGTTGTATATCACTAAGTACAACTGCCTTCATGACTCAGTTTTGTTCAGGTATGCTTACAACACTGAGGTCTTGAATTCCAATTCCAGGTCAGGCAATGTGATATTGGATTTTACTATTTATATCAGCCCTGAGTAATAAAATTTGTGTTCGATATGGCGATAGGCTCGCCCCCTATCACATAGTGGGAACACTATGTGCATAATCACACTGTAGGAAAACTATGTGTATAATAAACAAAATATTTCAAAAAGATTAGGTGCTAAAATTGTGTCCGAGTTGAATTCAAAATATTAATTTTTTTTAAAAGTAAAAACAAAGTCAAGAAAAACATAATAATCATGAATTAATAAAGTATGGCAGTACCAACTTAGATTTAAGTTTTACATCAATTTGCTAATTATTTGTAATTTTAACTTAATTCAAACATTTATTTATTTAAATCTTTATTGTACATAGAAAAATAACATACATAAACAAAAAAACAGTTGAAATGGAAGTCTTATCGCATAAAACAATGTCTTACAGACAATCATGACATGGATTTAAAAGATGGAGAATGAGATTTATTTTTATTCAAAGAAATTACTTATCATACCTAAAAATTATTTAAGCAAGGATTTTTATGTACAGTATAGTGTTATTGTAGTTAAAAAGGTTCTGTTGTAAACAATTGTTTTCCAATAGTCCCGAACATTCCGGGGCAATGAGACTATATTAGTTACAAGTCTTGGTCAATGGCAATGCTTAGAAACAAATGTATCTATATTGGACAATAGCAAATATGTTTAGGTAAATCCTTATTTTTTGGACAATACTCCAGATGTTTGGGAAGACCCTTATTTTTTGTTGAAAATGTATTTATTAGTAATAGTTTTTAATTTCATAATTAATTATTAGTTACTATTTTACTCCGTCTGTATTTTGTGTTTATTTATAATAATATATGAACAGTTAATTTCCTGAATTTCAGTGCTCATTTTTATACCTACACTTAACCACCAAAAAAGTTTGATGTACAATAAACGAATTTCATATGTAATACATCAGACTTTAATTTAATCCTTATTAAAATGTTTAAATATATTTCGTTTATTTTATCAGTACAACAAATTTAAATGAATTGACACACTTTTTAAGAACAGCTGATTAGATAACCAAAGAAACGAGTTTCAAGTAGTTGGGATATTTCTAATTAATTTAATTCACCTTGTATTTTGTCTATATTGGCCGAAATTCTGAGATCACATACCATAGGACAATGTTTTTAACCTCTCATACAAGCATAAGTCGATAGAATTACAGCGATTTTAGATATTTATAGCCTGAAATTGACGAATGGTAATTACGAAAATAAAACGAAATCAATTCTTAATACTGACATTATAGCCTTTAAAATCCTCTTTTTATTAATTCTTTACAATAAGTTTCACGAAAGCAAAGGTATTTGGAAACATTCAATTTTCGAATGCGTGGATTCATCGCATTAGTATGTCGACCTACCCACTTCGGAACTTCTACCTTCATATTCTGTAGAACAGTTTTCATGTAGAAAGTGGTCATGCGCAGTATAAAATGCATAGAAAACGTTAGCAGATATTTCAGATACTGTTTAGGGCCGGAAAATTATATTAAATACACTAAAACCGTGATATTAGATTGTATGTCATCCAAAATGGTGGACCTACCTGCACATTACGAACTTTTTCATCGTCCAGATCGTCGCATGTACGCTTGACCAGTTGGGCCTTCCTTCCCCTTTTTCTCTTATTATCACTCATTTTTCATATTTAACCGTTTAACATATATTAATATTTGTTAATTACTCAACAATAAGCCGTACACAAAAACATGAACTAGCCAATGAAAATTGTAAAAGAATATAACACCGTAAAATATGAATGAAATCAACAATATACCCTTCATGTTGTATCCCTTTCTAATATATGAATGTTGTTCGAGAACAACGGGTGCAAAAAGACGAATGAGGGGAGTTTTAATTTTGTTGGTTTATACTTTATAGGCGCAGGATGTGGCTCTCCGCTTGTCGGGTAGTCGCGACAATTTGCGGTTCGTTCGAAAACCAATTAATTTTAAAAAGGATAGTAAAAATTCTTACATTAATTATATCAATTAAGTATATATTAATACATGTAAAATCGTGAATGTAATATAAATAATTTATTTAGATTAAATACCTCGATAAAGCTGAAAATGCGAAATTGTCTGATTTGCCCGTGATTTGCCACACGACTGACGATGTTATTTCGTACTGGCACAGGGTAAATAATCAAACGTTTGTGCTAGTGGAGGCTTGCCAAGCGTGTTAATGTTTAATTTACCATAACATTGTACCACATTGTACAAAAGTCTATTTTGTCTGTGGTCCGAGTCCCAGTATAACCTAAAAATGGAGTGCAATTTTTGATTGTATTTATTTTCGTAGAATTTGTAAAAAAAATGAGCATTTTGATCAAACACTGCCGCTCTAGCTGCATTTCTACGACGTACAATACAAGAATATGGCGCCTAAATTCCACCACAACCGACCCAGCGGTCATAAAAGGAGAGGAAGAAGAAGAATTTCGCGTCCTGGATATTTTAAAAAAGAGGGATCGGCAGCAAAGGAAAGTCGCTAGAAGGACTGACATACAGCCTGATAGAGCAGACAGGATGGCCACAGACCAGGTTAAACCATAAACTATTTTATCAATAACATTTTGAGGGAAATTTTATTCAGTAAACTAATACTTATGCTTTCTGTTTATTTTATTTCCCATTATATATTTTTCATAATCATTTTTAGCCATAATTACATCGTATAGACTTCGTCCCAGGATTTCCATTAGTCATCTGTTGGAGACAATCTTTTAGTATTTTGTTCAGTAATTAAAACTATAATTAAATATTTAATAGATATACAATTAAGAATTTACACAATAGCAATAATAGTACAAGTGGCGGCCTTATCGCACTAGGTAATTTCTTACAGGCAACCATGAGATTGATAAATCAATAGGAAAAAGAAAGGCTAGTGAAGTGTTAGTGTAAGGATCAATCAACAAACTTGCAGCCTCTCATTTAACACCCCCTTCCTTAACTAACAAAAGCAATAAAAAGCTACTCTTTCATACTTTAATAATTATTTGTATTTACAAAGAAACTGTATAAATATTAAATTCTTGTCTGTTTGAATTTCAGAATTGGGGCAACGTCTGGCCAGGTCCAAAGTCCTTCCATCCATCGTCGGTACCATTACCTTTAAGGCAAGGTTACGTACCAAAAGGCCAAGCTCCGCCGGGCAAGAAGGCCAACGCAGAACTAATGAAGATACCTAACTTCCTTCATCTAACACCACCGGTCATCAAAAGCCAGTGCGAAGCCCTTAAGCAATTTTGCACCGAATGGCCAAAACTATTGAACTCGGAGGAGAGTATTGAGAAACATTACCCGGTTGAAGTTATTACATCAGATTACTGCCATGCAAGCCCATCTATACGGAATCCCTTAGCCAGGATTGTAACGTTAAGGGTGAAACTTTCATCCCTTGATTTAGACAAGCATGCACGAGACAAGTTTATACGTTTGGTCGGAGATAGGTATGAGAAAGAGACAGATTTGGTAACAATTACCGCTGATCGGTGCCCAGTAAGGGTACAGAATTTGGACTATGTAAATTACCTTTTAACCGCTTGTTATCATGAATCGTGGACATTCGAAGACTGGGAGAAAGAGAAAATGGAAGAAGATATGGAATATTACGATTACAATAAAAATGTATCGAAGAAAAACTTGGTTGATTGGTACCATAGAGTGCAGAACGATCCTAAAGAGTTAAGTAAGGATGAATATATTGTCTATGATGTTAAGAATATACCCAATGGGGAGGAGTATGCGAATGCTGTATCGAATTTGCTGAATGAAGGGGAAAGTCAAGAGATGTGGAAGAGTTATGATGTGGCTGTGAGGAAACTACTCGGGTTGCCACAGAAAGGTGTTTAAGTTTGTAAAAATAAAGTGTAGTTTAATTTAATTTTGTTTTATTGTCCTTAATAAATAATATTGTAAAGGGCTACTTTGATGCACTCAATATACTGCCTCGGTGGCGTAGTTGTGCTACGGTACGATTATAAAACTGAGGTCTGAGGTTCGAATCCCGGGTCGGGCATAAGTGGTATTGGATTTTTATTTATTTATTTACACACTTTATTGTACACCACAATAAAAAAGAATAACACAGTAACAGTAAATCACTTAAAACTAATGTCATGGTTACAATTGGCGGCCTCAAATTTTTCTATTCAATTTTTCTACTTAGTATCAGCCCCAAATCAGGAATTTGTGCCCGATATGGCGATAGGCTTACCCTCTATGACATCATGAGACGGAACATACAAGGCGAAATGGAGGTGTCATTGTAGCACCTCTGCCAACCGGCTACTTCAGAGAAAAAGGCGTAAGTTTATGTATGTATGTATGTTGCGGCCATGATGTGATGTTTAATGGATAGAAAAATCCAATATCACTTGGCCCGACACGGGATTCGAACCCGGGACCACAGCTTTGTAATCGTACAAATACGCCACCGAAGCTTTGTAAACGTAGTTCTCAATTACCACTACGTTGGGGGGTTATAGTGGCCTGACCTCCCCACCCGCTCAAACCATGATTTCACTACTAGACTGCTCGCCCCGTAAGTCTGCGCGCAGAAAAAATCAAAACTAACGTTGACGTCATAGAATGTTGCCCACTTAATGAATTTACCCAAAGTTTTACCATTAAAGACTAATTTGTCAATCTTCAATTCACTGTTGTTGGGAAAATAACATTGTTAAATTGACAGCTTATACAATTCCACATAAGTACTAATTTAAATTGATTGGAATTTAATTAAAACTGGGTAAATACCTTATAATTGTAGCATATTATAATAATCCTACATTAAGACAAAATAATTCCAAGCGTTATAAGTATATAACAGGCTGCTGTCTGCGTAATAAAAGAGTTACCTACTCCAATTGCTATAGGTACCACAATTTCCATTTTTGTGAAGTTTATTATTTTCATATAGCTTGCAACATTAGAAGCGCCCTCCGTTACGCGCACACTTATCTGGCGAGGAGTCTAACAACAAATTATAAATAGCTTAATTAGGTTCCTGTTTAAAACATCTTAGCAATGAAAAACTGTAGAACAGTTTGCGAGTATCAGGAGCTACGAGAGACTTTTCTGTCTCACAACACCCACACCTGAAACAAATATTTGTGGGCCGCACAAACATTTGTCTCAGCGCGAGGATCAAACCCGCGGCCTTTTCTTTCACAGCCGGTGACTAACCAACTGCGCCATGGAGGCTGTTAATAGTTATTTTTGAACATAGGTAGGTATCTTCATTTTGGGGGGTCGCATCACAATATTAACCATCTAAATCCATGCCCAATATCGTAAAAAGTTTATACACGCTTCAATAAATTTAATATTAGATTGAACCATAAAGTTTCACAAATCAAATTCTTTATTTTTTATTTGGCAAAATTGAAGATGAAGGAATATGGAGTGTACATATTTATCTTCAATTTATTTTATGTATTTTGTAACGAACTTGGATTATCATTTAATAATGACAGTAAGTTAATTTTAATATACCGAACATATTCAAAAACTTTACATACGTACAAAGATACATAAACTCACGCCTTTTTCCGAGAAGGGGTAGGCAGAGGTGCTACCAGGAAATCCACATTTCCCCTTGTATGTTACGTCTCACGATGTGCGGGTTGGCGGACTTCATATGCCGTAGAAATTATTTATAAAATCGCTATGTTATGCAGGTTTCCTCACGATGTTTTCCTTCACCGTAGTGCGTGTTGATTGACTATCAGTTTCTTTCCTGATTTTATCCTGATATTAAGGTTTATTTTTGTTTCCAGTAATAACGGCTAAAAGCTATGTGTTCTGGCCGAACGCTACAATACCGTTTTACATACATCCTGAACATTTCGGTAAGCATTTTTAAGCTGTCACCAAAAACGAAACGCAAAAGCAACAATTAGCAATATTTTTCGGTTGGATTATTATGAAATTAATTTCATAAAATATTATGGACTTCTTTTTGTTTAAGATGCTATGTTATATTAAGAAAAATAATCCGTATGTTCGAGCCTTTTTATTGGTTTCGTAAAATGATGGGTGGTTTTTTTTACCAAATGGCGTGTTCGATTCCCGCCTCAGACATGCGATTATTCAAAAATCTTTGAATGCAGTTTAAATTGTTTTGAAAATTAAAATGATGTCTTCTTTCAGTAAAATTCTAGTTAGTTGTCTATCTATAATATTTAAGATACCTCCCCTCTATGTGGCATTGCCTTGGGACATCCTGTATAGGCAGGTATATTATTAGTTATCCTAAATTTCAGACCACGAACAATCCCTCGCTATAATGACAGCTCTTTCGATGTTTGCGTTCAAGACTTGCCTTAAATTCGTTCCCGTGATGGCACCGCCCTCTGGTGATCACCATGCGTTAGTTTTCACCAACCCTGACGGCAAGAGAAGATGTATGCTCTTCACTGAAGGACACTCCGTGTTTGAACCTCATGTAAGTATATTTTAATAAGTAAAAACACCCAACAGTCACATACATAGTCCTGACCCCACACTAAGATCGAGTCTTGTGTCGTATCAGAAACTACGAGAGACTTTTCGATCTAACAAACACCCAGACTCGAAACACCGGTGGGTCACACAAACATTTGTCTCGGTGCGGGCATTATACCCGCGGCCTCTCGTGTCAGCGGGCGTCTGACCAACTGCGCCAAGGAGGCTCTCTATAGATAAGCAGAAAAGCGAGTTCAGTTTCTTTTTCATTGTATATTTACAACTTATATTATCACTGAAAACCCACAATATAGGAAAGATTCTGTGATGTGGATATCAGGAACTACGAAAGACTTTCGATGTCACAAACACTGAATAGTTACGTTGAACGAGTAAATTGGCTCACTTGATGGTAATAGTCAACGATGAACCTAAAACACTTGGATTCTGTCCAAATGAGAGGAGAAAAAGGAGAAAGAATAAAGGAAAGAAGAATACTATTCGGCTTTTCTAAATGGGACGGGAAAGGAAAAGAATAAAGACGTTACGAAAAAGGCTATTGGGCTTTATAAATTCCTTTATTCGAATAAAACGCACTATTTTGCATAATGGTTTCTTAGATGGTACAGCCAAATGGTTTTGAAATAAAACTGCGGACTGCGGCGCTCCTGACCACGAAAGCTGTAAAGCAATCGAAACGTCGGCAAGTTGAAATGTAAAAATAAACCAAATATCGATAAAATCCGTAAAAAATAGTTTTATTTCAATGGTACAGCCAATATTCTCCATACCTCGGAGGTTGGAAATCATCAAGATACGTTTCTCCCGACACTCTTCCACGTTTTACAAACCTGTGGAACCAATTGTCAACAATGGCATTTCAAATACGACCTGGCGACTTTCAAAAAACGAGCGTATTCTCACCTTAAAGGCAACGCATCTCCATGCCCTATGGTGTTGCAGATGTTCATAGGCGGCGGTGATCACTTATCATTACATACATACATACATAAACTCAAGCCTTTATCCCAGAAGGGGTAGGCAGAGGCGCCACTAGGACACCCACATTTCGCCTTGCATGTTCCGTCGCATGATGTGATAGGGGGCGAGCCTATCGCCATATCGGGAACAAATTCCTGACTCCGGGCTGATAATGAACAGAAAAATCCAATATCACTTTGCCCGACCCGGGATTCGAACCCGAGACCTCAGCTATGTAGTCGTACCGCAGTACAACCACGCCACCGAGGCAGATCACTTACCATTAGGTGTACCGTATGCCTATATTGTAAAAAAATGTTTCTCTTTTTCATTTGTACTGTGTTCCGTCTTGTGTTGTTGGTTGGTATGCACCGCACATTGATCGCGATATCCGAAACAGTTTAATACTTTGTTGACAATCTTTCAGACGGTGGTTTTGGGGTATGACTGCCTACAATCTCCGAACATCGACATGATGATTATGAAAGCGTTGGGGTTCTCTTTCGAGCACAACCGCGCGAGTCGGGACTTGTACATCGAAGTGCTGATGGAGAACATTGAGCCAAGTAAGTAGGAACTAATCGCCCTCACATCCGCCATTGTAACTCCTGTTAGCCAGGATCAACAGTGGCACGCATTTAAATGACTGAGCATTGAAGCTCAGCGAGTCTCCGGAATGTCTAAATCATTCAACCGCAACGAAATCATTATTTAATATTAAATTAATAGGTGGAATTGGAAATAGCCAAGTAAGTAGCTATGTCCCAATTGGAATTCGAACCTGAAATCATTAATTATATTATCAGATATTTTGCAATAATGATAATGTGATCCGCCAGTGCGCACGAATAATTTCCGATAACAATATGATTACGGCGTTGGCAAATACGATAAAAGTATTAAATTGTTTGTTTTAGTGTTGTATTGCCATGTATAGATGCCCGAATTCAGGCTTATTTCGGGGTCTATATCTCTTAGACGCAGGGATTCAACTGTAGAACTAATATGCTGATAGTTCCTTTAACAATATATACATTCAGCTTTTATACGATAAAGCTGCCAAAATTATATATAACGATATCTTCAAACTTAATAAAATGTTTTTATGCCAGCGTTTATAGTATAAAAGCTGAATTTTATAATTGTTAAGGCAATTATTAAAAGGTGTTTCCTTGGCAGCCGGACACTTTTGATGGTTCTTTAATCTTGCCAGACACATTAAAGCTGATAACTTCCAAAGCCACCACGATTAGAACATCATAATAGCTGATCGTGTGATGCCTACGTTAGAGGCATGCGCAGACGAACTTTCAGCTTTAATACAATGACGAAAGTCTGGCGGCCACGGGCTCTAGGTCTTTAAGATTTTCCAACAGAAAATCTCACATATTGTCAACTGCCCGTACTGAGAATGAAATTCAGAAGGTTTCTAGACGATTCATGCTGCTAGATCAATTATATTTTTTCACTAAAACTAGTTGCGTACGATATAACGTAATATTCTGTTTTAAAATTCCTTTCTTCCTGCTCCTCCGGTTGATCTAAAAAAATCCTTCCGATGGACGATGTAATAAATAAAGTTATGTTATAACCATTTAATCACGAGCCATTTCTTCGTGCTTTCAGTCACTCAGATCCATCTCCTATTTTTGTTATTTCTTATTTTATTAATACAATAAATAACAATGATAATTCTTATCAATTTATTGATACCGAAACTCGATTTACATACATCACTACAACACCCAACGCTAACAATTAAATTTATCAGTACACTTTCTACTTGCAAGCATGTCGCACAAGGAATTCAAGCTCTACGAAAACGTATTTATTGAGACCAACCTTCTCTCCAATGATTATGATGCTGTGGTCCTTATTTTATACCCTGAAGACTTGAAGGTGCCTCTACCAAGACATATTGGCAGTTTCGTGGACACAATCGCGAAGGTAGACAAGCATATCCAAAAGACGTGTACTGTGTGGAATTGTGACTATGTTTCTGGTGGAAGGTTGATCTTGGCTCCAACTGGAAAGGTTACTCCATACCATGATGCAAGAGTTGTTAAAGAAGCTGCCTTCAAAGGTCTTACTAGAGCAATCGACGCTGGAGCGAAGAAACCATTAGTTGTAGTGCAAAATGTTGTCCACTTTCCAGACGGGCAGTTGGTTTGTGTTCTCGGCGCATTGGAAGCTTTGTACATCCCTCTTCAGTTGAGAGAAAGAGACAACTCACGGCCGTTCATAAGAATAGGCTTCCACGCTGAAGAGAAGCGCACGGAATCGTTTGAAAGGGTCGTCAGAAATGCTATTGCTATGGAAAGATCACGAGTCTTTGCTAGAGACATAGCTGGAGGGGACCCTGAAAGAATGTCTCCTGCCAAAATAGTTGAGTATGTCAAAGCCTCGTTTAGTGACGATAGTAATGTTAAGTTAAACGTAATTGATTCAGAAGACGTCATTGCTAAAGACTATCCGTTATTAGCAGCTGTGTCAAGAGCAGCAAGTCGGATTGACAGGCACAAACCAAGAGTGGTTGAAATCGTGTACTCTCCTTCAGATACGTCCAGGGTTACTGAAACTTTAATGCTGGTTGGCAAGGGAGTTACCTACGACACAGGAGGCACGGATATCAAAATATCCGGCAAAATGGCGGGCATGGCGAGAGATAAGTGCGGTGCGGCAGCTGTAGCTGGCTTTTTAAAAGCCTGTTCAATCCTCAAACCACCGCATTTGAAGGTCATTGGAGTTTTGTGCCTCTGCAGAAATTCTATAGGCGAAGATTCATACGTGGCTGATGAGTTACTGGTATCCAAAAGCGGGAAGACAGTACGAGTGACCAATACAGATGCAGAAGGGAGATTCGCGATGGCAGATGCTTTATATAAATTAGCTGAATCGGCCAGTAATGAGCTGAATCCTCATTTGTACACAATAGCAACTTTGACAGGTCATGCTAGGGCCTGCTATGGTGGTTATGTTGCAGCAATGGACAATCACAGCGCGAAAGCAACTAACCATTCTTCAAAACTGCAATTCAGTGGTACCAGGATATCAGATCCCATAGAAGTTTCTTACGTAAGACCAGAAGACTTAGCTGTCAATGTTGGTAAATGTAGAGGCGATGACTTAGTCCAAGTCGATATGGATACGAAGTCCCGTAACCACCAACTCGCAGCTGGGTTTTTAATCAAAGTCAGTGGATTAGAAGATAAAAATATAAAGTATACTCATTTAGATATCGCGGGAGCTGCTGGATCCCCTCCGTCGGAGCCTACTGCTGTGCCAATTTTATCCTTATGCCATGTACATAAAGTCCTTTTGTGATTAAATGTGTTATCAGATTAGTTAATCGTTTTAAATTTCATCGATAATCGGTTATTTTAATAAATGATGTCGGTGTAAACAATCCGTGTTTTAATTTTAGATATAGAATTGGGAATAACTATTATAGCTGCCACATACGTAACGATATAACTGTGCAAGTCTGAATTTGCATTATTATACTGGAACGTGTGAGGGCAAATAACTGCGCAAAAACTCGTGTTTGCGCAAACGCATTTGTACGTGTGTGGTAGCTATTACTGTTGAAGTGGTGGCCTATTGGTAACGGAATCCAAGCTGCTGCTGGGCCGGTGGTCACGGTTTGAATCCCAAGGCAATCTCTTATTTTTCGGAGTCATGTGTGTATTGACAGTCAATTATCACTATAAGAATCGTGAGGAAATCTTATACCATAGCGATCTTACTAAGAATTTCTTTAAGTGATGGGGCTCTCATATGTGAACACCTGGGTAGGTACCACCGCAATGTCTACTTCTCCCGCCAAACAGCAGTGTATGAACTGTTGTGTTCCGGTTTGAAGGACATTGTAGCCAGAGTAACTGGACATAATGAGACAACGCCTATGTCTCAGGATGGCGAGTGCAGTGGAATGCCAAGCATTGTTTTGTTATTCATGGCGTTGTTTGGTTTTGCTACTGTCCATGAGCGGTCGTATCGCTTACCATCAGGCGGGCATGCTCATCTTGCATTGAAAATAAAAATAAAAGTTATTTACAATGTAAAAGTAATTAATATTTCCTTGCTTTATAAACACAATGTTTGATATCAGTATCATTGAAACAATACGGCACGAATAGATAAAGCATCTGTGGTAAACAAGAAAATAAATCTTACATGTACTATGTATTATATTTATTAATCCTTGTTTCTTCAATTTGTTGATTAAAATTTAAATAACAACTAGCTCGGCCCGGCTTTCCTCGGGTGTAGATGGTTTTTGAGTCCAGTCCACATCAATAACATATTATGTATTATAGTTTTCGCAGAGCACGCTATGTAAATAATATTTTATGTATTTTTTTTACCTTGGGTTAAATTATTGCAGTTTTACAAGATTTTTGCAGGTTACAGGAATTTGTTTCGGGTCTGAGTGTTTGTGAGACCGAAAAGTCTTGTCAGCTGCCTCCATACCAAATTTCATCAAAATTGGTGCAGTCGTTTGAGCGTGAAGAAATAACTAACACAGAAACTTTCGCCTTTATATTATAAGTAGGATATATAGTGAGTGCCAACATGTTTACGATGGTCGCGCGTTCAAATCCCAGGGTACATCTCTGACTTTTCGGAGTCATGTGTATTGATAATCAATTACCACGCACTTTAACGGTGAAGCAAAACATCGTGAGGAAACCTGCAGAAGTAAAATTATTACTCTTAGAATTTAATTTTGCTCTCTTACAACAAATTATTGTTTCTTAACATGCATTATGAATCTTATTTTTATCTGCACATTTTGCGTGCGATTCTCACTAAATGTAAAATTTATTAAATACAATATACTTAAATTATAAACTATTAATTGTAACTAAATGAATAAAAACATTTTCGTACCAGAAAAATACAACGTTACTGTTCCACGTTAGTTCGAAATAAACGCTAACAGATGGCGCCACTTCTGCGCTGAATTTGAGTATTTTGCTCATAATTTCTTTAAATAACAAATTAAAAATTATTTTATAATATTTAAATACGTAAAAGTACTTATTAATTATTTTTGTATTTGATTTTATGCAAATAATAATCATTTTGTGCATTTCTTTTCAATTTATTCCAATAAGAACCTGCATCGCGCTATGGTTTTGTTACCGTTTGTACTATAAGTAGCTCCGCGTTTTCTTTCAACTTTATATAAAATCTATAGTCCGCTGGACATAGGCCTCCTAAAGATTTCTTAATTTTTGACGGCGTCTTACACCTGTGGTGGGTGATGCTGAGTAATTCCGATATTTACTGTTGATTTTCGATAATAGTTCCTGAGTTCATCTCCACATTATAAATGTATATTACTATTTAATAATATGTATTCAAATTTCAACGGTACGCACTATTTGTAATGTAAATTGTAATTGTACTTTGTTGTCTATTGAGTAATGTATAATTTAAATTCGCATCAGTGTTACCTAAACCTCTTGAGAAATGCTTAATAACCGTGTTTTATTATCGAGTATTATGTACATGGTAATTTTATTTATAACCCCCATACTGTCCATCGACCATATTTTGGTCGATGTCAAATAATGACAGATATTTTCATGTATTCAACTCTCCATTGACCGTAATACGGTCGCTCAAGTATTGTTTACTTTAATCAAGCATAGACAACTCATTTTCCCACGGATCACGTTGGGAAGCGCATCAAAATGATCGCGAAGAGTCAATTTGGCTGCTTGCTTTGATGACCTTACATTGTCCCATAGTAAAAAAATAAATTAAACGCACTTTTGTTGATGAAGCGGTCGCAACTTTATTAATAAATAAAATTATTTATCGTGGTGGATTGATGATGGTCAAGACCAGTAAATACCATGGAAAGGTTAGTAATTTATCATATTTCATTGTTTTATCAGGTGTTTAGTGTGTTTTTAAGTTTTAGAATAATTTTATTGCATAGCTTGGTTAAAAACATTACATACATACATAAACTCACGTCTTTATCCTAGAAGGCGTAGGCAGAGGCGCCACCAGGACACCCACATAAAAATTTGTAACGTCTTTACAAACACTTGAACATTTTTGATAGAAATTCACGAGATTACTCTATTTCTTTGCATTTAAATGATGGTATATTTAATGCACTTGTGGCGACTTGTGCCACACTACATAACCGCCACATCAACCGCTTCGCTTATGCGCCTTGGGAGTTGGGACAGCCGGCTTAGCTGTGACCTTGATGCGCCTGCGCAACGGGACGGTGAACCGCCGACGACCGCCGCGTGTGTTTACATATAGCTAGTATTAACTTTCTTCTATCCTAGTGCTTTAATTTCATTCTGTCTTCTTTCATAATATCTTCTATCATACTGTAAAACATCATCTGTCATTAAATCGTCTTCCAAATTCATAATAACATTCTTCATTTTTGCGATCACCTGTTATTCCACACTGTGCTTATTCTTCACTTTTGCTGTGCCCGAGTTAAGTAGAGGGCTCGAGTGCAACAGATAACTGCTGCTACAGCTACACCTCAATTCATTGAATGACATTGGGTCAATTCTAGAAAAAAACTGCATATAGTTTAATAAAACCTAATCAAGGTGTATAATCGATCGAGTTGCCGGGTCATTAGGTGGCCATTTTCTGTGAAAATTTGGTGCGAAATAAGATTGTGGGCATCCATTATGCTTATGGGTGTTTCTTCGAAATATATTATTTTTAACAGATTTTTCATATTTTTTTTAAACGTTAGTGCTTAATGATTTGAGAAAGCTACATTTACTCTACATGTTATAATAATACGTGTGATATAAAGGGCACTAACATATCATCAATAATATTCGAGATTGCCTTAAATTTCGAAATTTACATGTTGAGATGAATGACATTGAGTACTGAGAATGACTGCACCGAAGATTATAATGATATTATGTTACAAAGGATGTCTTGAATGTATAAAATTTAGGCAGGTAGATCTGTCTATAGGCTTTGGGTTCCAGCCCTGGGCTCCGAGGAAGTAAAGGTCCGTCAACAACAGTTAAAATGAACCACGAGTATATTTGAAGATAGTATTGATAAAGAAAACAAATTTTAAGAAATCAATATATTTATATCTTTTACAAAGGAACATAATTTCTTGAGGTTAAGTAACAAAAAAATCTATAACGCTTTGGTAATAAAAAATCACAGATTTGAGATCCAATTGGTCAATTATAGAACTAAAATATATAGGTCGACATTCTGTAACAGAATAGTTTTTCTCAACACAATAAATCACAAATGTATCAACTAAAAAAAACTAAGAACAACAGACTTTAGAAGTAAGCGCCTAGCGTCAAGGGGTTTCTCTGTCTGTACTTCCTGGAGTTTTCTTTCCACCTTTTCCTTTGATCTCTTTGGGAGCGAGGTGTTTTATCTTTAATTTGAACAACTTTACCCTCTTCTTTTCTCTTAAGATATTGAATTCTCCGTTTTTCTTTTTCAACAGCTAGCAGATCCGGATGATTTTTTAATTCGTTATAGCGTCTTCTTTTACACAGACGTTGTTGTGCTAATCGCTGTTCCTTAGTCTGTGGCATTTATGCGGACCCAGCTATCTCAGCTTCTATGAAATAAAATGATAAAATAAAGGTCGTCATAATTTGTGTTGCACAGGCAAGTAAAATTTTACCCATCTATCCCCAAAACATCTCAATTCCTCTATTTATCAAACTTAAAAATCATTATTAGTAACACGTCGTCATTTTAATCAACTTGATAATCATTAATCGAAACGTGTGCCATTTGTCACAACAACGACGTTGGCAAGAATGATGTTACGAAAAGTGACGAACTGAGAATAAAACATGTCTGGACTTGTTTATAACCATGAATTCTTAGCAATTATTCTACAATACGGAATCTTCTCAAGTTCACTATTTACAGAAATAACATAAAACTTTCAATGTGTAACGTTTATGGAAGTAATAATGTTATTACAAATGATATTTTTGACGACAAATTTTGGAGAGCGTTAAAAATTTACTTACCATTGCCAGATGCACGCGCGCACTCTTGCTGTAACGTTATCCTCGACTGAGGGGCCCCGCCGGGAAGCGCGGGGATAGATTTAAGATGCGTGCCGAAATAAATTTGTTAAGAAAATTATAAAAAGTAACGTTGCTGCGATTAATGACGATTTTCTCATGACAAAACTTTGATTGTTACTTATAATTAAAAATATATAAAGTTTTATAGCTTTTTTATTTTAAACGATGTTAAATTTCGTAAACATTTTAAATTCTTGGCTTACACCTTATACGTTAAAAAATAAATATTTTGTGAGCACATGTCGCAACGTAAGTTGAAATCGGCACAAGAGAAGAATGACGTTTGGTTATGTCAAGAAACCAAAATCATATAAAATAAACGTAAGATGCTCTTTTAAATCGTGTCTACTTTTAGAATAGAACAAAACACAATCAAAGACACAATTGCAATCATGGTAGCGATTCAAAATAACAAAATAATTTGCCGGAAACATTTTTTAGCCGCTTTTGAAGAAATACCCTTATTATTTTAAAACATTTGGATATTAGGGATGACTTGTTGAATATACGTATTTAAATATAAAACTAAGATTTTTTTTATTCTGTATTCGGGTCGGTGGTTTTGGTTGCCTTTATTCTAATGAATGATTTTAATTATTTTTCAATAGCCAAAACATCAGTAGGTTACGCACACGGGGCCGCGGTGTACGCACTTTGGGGTCGTACTTTTCCAAAAGGAATGCGTCGTCACTTCCCGGCCGAACATCAGACCACTACTGGAGGCAACGGCGAATTTCTTCGTTCTGGGCGACTTCGTTGCACTCAGCGATATTAAACATAACGTGAACATATTTGTATAATTATAAATATATATTACTTGTAAATTCATAATTAATGAACTGCTCTGATTTAAACCAACTTGTAACTTTTGTAATAAACACTATGTTATAAACTGGTTTTGAAATGAGCAACAATACAGTTTCTTGCCTGTTCTTTTCTAGTGAAAACCGCTTTCCGAACGTGTGGTACTTAGAATAAAAAAATGACTTAATCTAATGATGCAAATTCAATAAATTATTTTCATTTTCATTTAACGAAGTCTTATCCATGTTGGCCTAGACGAGGAGCTCGATTTATTCAAAAAAATGTGTCTTTTTCGATGCCCTGTAATTTATGTTTTCGAGTATATTTTGTAATTCTTAGTTTATCATTTAATTGCACATTTATTCCACTTTCTATTAATATGCATCTTACACGGGGCAGATAAACAAACAAATTATAACATTGTATAGTTTAACTCGTAGTCAACAAAAAAAAAACATAACACTTGATAGTGAGAAACGTTTGATTGAAATACGAGCCGATCCCGAGCCGCGACTCGCGTGTTGTTTACGTTATCGGGCGGCACTCAAGAGCCCAATGTGTGCGGGCCCCTATTCAGATTAGCACTTATGGCTCGAGTAGCATGGACAAAGGAGCGGATATTTAAAAATCTAATTGTTATAGATAATATTTTATGTGAAATATGTCTTAGTTTTTTTTTCCTATTCCATATATAATTGTTTATCAAATCAAAGTATTTTGAAACAAAAATATGTATGTTTTGATAAAGAAAAAAATATACAGCGTGATATTGACACCCCCGACATTAAATTAAACCATTGGCATCGCGCAGTAAGGGATATTATTTGCACGCATAGGAATTGTCGTAGAAGGAAAAACAAAAAAGTTGATTTTTCAAACAAATTATAAGTCAAAATAATGACATTAAAGTTAAACATCCCATATTTAGACTTACCTGATATACAGCGCCCGCACGGAGCGGAGCGGCAACATCGCAATATTCCCGCGTTTATGAAAACAGCCTGACCCGCTAGCACGGGCGGCGCTGCGATCGCGGGAATTATCTTACCATATTACATATTTTTCATAGTAATCACACAACACTTAAATACATAAAATTAACTTATTCAAATTAAATCAAATTGTTATGTTTTATGCACCAAATCTCTCACGATATGTTCTGAGGGCCATGACGGCGTTTTGATTACACTCACCATACAACAACACCATATCTGTGTATTCCACAGTACTATAAGTATTCGTCATTGTATTAAGAATAGAAAATACAATAATACTGAACAACTTAAATCTACAAAAACTAAAAAGTACTTATAAACACTAATACGAACACTTAAATAATAAAAAGAACACTTAAACTAACAACTAATAAAAAGTACTTAATTGCAATATGTGTCTCTATCTCTTAAACACTTATTCACTCACTTGAACACAAAATACAAATAACAACATAATTTATAATACTATCAAAATGGCGATTTCTGCGCGCGCGCGTGTTTTTGTTTACATTACTAATTGAACGCAGTAAACCGAACACTGAGCGTGCCGCCGCGCCGGCCGCGCCGCCATACATTAGGATTTGCTAAAAGTTGAAGATCCCTAAGGATTGATTGGATGGATTGGTTGATGCAGTAATTACGTAACTGGATTGGACAATAGTATTTAAAATGAGATACTCTGATTGGCGTAGAAAAATACTTTATGTGATTGGTAGTTTAAAATAAGAGCCGTGACTACAATATCTTGAAATCGATATCGATTATTTGTAGTTTATTCAAATGTGTCAACTTTACTTTTCGAAGCAATTTTACCCGTAAGTAGTTCATTAATAAAATAAAATAATCTACAGCAGCGAATGCATACGTGTATTTTGTATAAAATTACGATTTCTTAAAGTGGTTTACTTTGGAAACATTAAATATTGTCAAGTTATTGTCATTTTCAGGAAATGTAGTCAGATAACTTTGTAAAGTTTTTTTTTTGTTAAGAGGAAAAGCTTTTTGCTCCCCTTTCGATACCCCGGGGAAGCCGAGAAAGGTAAATCAGTGTCTCTGGCCTTCTAGCCCTGTACAAACGCGTATATTGTGGTCGAGCTGGGTCCCTAGCAACACCTATAACGCGAGCATATCATTATGCTAAAACCCTCGATGACCGGTTGGGTTTTAATTATTGAAGATGTTCTAAATTATTAAAACCAACCGTAAGAAATAAAAACGAAATACCATGATATTTCTGACATAGTATTAAGTTTCCAGTCAACTCAAATTAAATAATATGAGAGATAAAAAATATCGATTAAGTGTCCTCGGATAATTTCACAACACTACTTCAAAAATGTTTCGTGTGCTGTCACTTTCTTATAATTATACTTCCTTCAAGGGCGAAAAAGGGACAGCATATTATGATATAAAAAGATGTACAATCTGGCAACAAGTGATTATAGTAAATGCAAAGTACAGAAGGGACATGGCGCGTTATGATACGTTTACGTAATATTGTTTTGAAAATGTTAAATTGAAATATTGCGTGTTGGATTTAAACATTACTTGAAATTGAATGCATATTGTTTAAAAATAAAGCTGAAATAAATTTTATTCTTGTTGCATAGTTTTATTCACGTATTTTTATTTGGACCGATTGTCACGTGTCACGAAGAATAGTTTTTTTTTGTTGGTCGATAATTACGATTACAATTAAAGTTTTTGTATTGTGCAATTAAAATGCCTTGTATGTTTGACCGATATTCAAGAAACCTGTTTATCATTAATGTGTATATTGGAATTTGAGAGTGCCTAGTAATTAGTGAATGTATTTGATTAAATGCTTACTAAAAGGTGAACTATTAAACCCCAGTTAATCATTAGTACTTACTTATAAAATAACGATCATTCATTATGTTCTAGACTACATTAATAATAATTATTGTAGTGTAGAACATATTGAGTGATCTGTATTTCGCCAAGTTTTATGTTTGCGAGGTCAAAGTCCTTTGTCAGCTGAGCGGCAAAACTACTCGTGCATGTACAGAGTGATCGAAAATTGCGAAATACAAAATCGTGATTTTTGTCAAAACTACCAGGTGGATTTTGATGTAACTTGGTACAATGTTTCCTGGGGTGGTCACGAACATGTGGACAAAATTAAGTAACAGATGTCAATATCACGCGGTATATTGAATAGGAAAGAAAGAAAAATCGCTTTTTTCGAGTTTACCGTCCAATAAAACAAAACTGGTTGTAATGACTGGTGAATAACATGATTCAGAAGTTAGTGAATCTTGTTATAACACCGAAAATAAACAACAATATATGACTTTCATACAAGTATCTCGAGAAATATCGCTTTACGTAATTTAATAATTTTACGTAAAAATATCAATGACATTTCATCGATTTCGCAAATCGCGAAAATTTTCACCTGTCAAGTCCGGACAACATAGGGGTTTATATTTTAAAATATCGTAGAAAATGACACGATAATAGATCATTACTGTAGACTGTGTTTTGGTAAAAAATACCGTACATCTACGGTAATTACTTTAGTGGTAGGTTTCTCATATGTGAGAGCCCGCCTGGGTAGGTACCACCGCAATGTCTATTTCTCCAACAAACAGCAGTGTAAATGCACTGTAGTGTTCCAGTTTGAAGGACATTGTAGCCAGAGTAACTACTGGACATATTGAGACTTAACGTCTTATGTCTCAGGATGGCGAGCGCAGTGGATTGCCAAGCATTGCTCTGTAATTCATGGTGTTAGTTGTGCTACTGTCCATGAGCGGTGGTATCGCTTACCATCAGACGAATAGCATGCTCGTCTCGCCATTAATGGCAATAAAAAAGAAAAAAGTGCACCATCTACCAGACCTATGGGAAAATACTTAAAATAACAGTTTAAAATATTGTTACAGACGCCATAGATCTTTTCACCAAAGACCCAAAGCTTCCTTTAGAGTTGCGCAGCCTACCCTACGATATCAACAGCGTGATGCACTTCGGCTATCGAGACTACAGCAAGAATGGCCACAGGACTATGATATTTAAGGTACCTAGTACTGATTTTCTGAACTGTATCCGCCCATGATCGTACACTTATGATCACATGGGAGTTGCTCTATGATCCGAAACAAAGTTCGATTGTTCAGACGTTCTACGTCCGAAGTTAAAGTTTTCTACTTCTAAAAATCAATATTATTCTCTATGACACTTATCGTTCACTCTGAACTAAGTCTATGGTTATTATATTATTATATCAGCCCATATACGTTCCACTGCAGGGCACGGGCCTACTCTACAATCGAGAGAATCGATTGAGAGTGGTTAGGCCATATAGTCCACCACGCTGGCCTAGTGCGGGTTGGCGGACTTACATACCGTAGAAATTCTTTAAAATCGCTACGGTATGCAGGTTTCCTCACGATGTTTTCCTTCACCGTTAAAGTGCGTGGTGATTGACTATCAATACACACATAACTCCGAAAAGTCAGAGGTGTGCCCTGGGATTTGAACTCGCGACCACCGTGAACATGTAGGCAGCCGCGTCTGATCCGTTACCACCAGGCCACCACGCACTTTATAGATAACATCAGTCTATGGTTATAACGTATGATAGAGGATCCTAACATTTTGTGGAGTACCTAGGCACATTCGTACAGTTTTACGTGCAACGTTCGAAACTTCGAGCTTCGTTTTGGATCATAGAATAAACCCCCAGGACTCCGACACATAAATAAATACATTGCTGTTTGGCGGGAGAAACAGACATTGCGGTTACCCACCCAGGGGGCCTCTCACATATGAGAGACCTAACACCAAATAACTTTGTTATAAGAAAATATTTATATAACAATTTAACCTCTATCAAATAGCCTATACCAATCCTAAGTATTTTTTTACAGGACCACATCGTCACATAATCTGCTCACCTTCATTTACATTTTTTACAGGACCACAATGTACAGCAAAACCGCGTCGGCCTCACACCAACAGATCTGCGAAAAATCGAAATCGTTTACGGGCCAGAATGTCTCAAGCGTGATAGACAGGAGAAAATAGATCTGTGTCAATCCTACCCTGGAGTGGCTAGAAAGAAAAGGAGTTTAGACGAAGAACTTACCTTACGAAGTTTAAGGGTTAATAGGGATATCACACCACCCCCTGAAGTTAATGTTACAGCTGTAGACGAAATACTAAGAGACCTAGGAATTGAAGATAATGCTCAGAATGTAGTCGAAGAAGTTAATAAACTTACAGCTATCGCTTTAAATAACGCTAGGATTAAACACTGCAATAACACAAAACCAGATTTACGTGTTGGTATAGTCAAAACTAACAATTCAGATATTCTAGGAATTCTCGAATTGGTGGCAGAATACGCTAGGAATATGGTCGGTAATGCTCTGGCAAATTTGACTGAATTCTGCGAGGCGTCCAAACCAGTTGAGTTTTATCAAAGAGCATGCCCTTTTTATGATCAAGCTGGCAGATGTGTGTACAACTATTATAAATCAACAAAATCTGGATCAGTTAAATATAGTACTCAACACAGACCAATTTATGTCCAATCTACAAGACATCCATCTCCTTTTAGGCCTCAATACCACAATGTTAGATCCAACAATGACACTGAGGCCGAAATTTTGAAAGACAAAGATGCCCATGATATAGAAGTTAAAAAAGACAGAAAGAAACGCCATATAGAAGATTCGGACGATGATTATTCCACCAAAGGATTAGTCAGAAGGTTCAAGAAAGCAAAAAATGTTAGGAAAAGGGAAATTGCTACTGCAACAGAAGCTCCTACTGTTACGGGTGAAGATAAACAAGATCTTAGAATGGGGACCACTGTACATTCTTACAAAATTGCGTTCAGAGCAGACGGGAAGCCTGTCGAAGCGCGAAAATCCAGGTAAAAATAAAGGATTGCTTAAAATCTGTTTTAATGAGTAAAACAGCCAATAACCCTATCATGATTGTATTATTTCACCTATTAATTTTACTACTTTATTTATTTCGTTGCGGGTTCAAGTTAGACATTCGCGGAGTTTCGGTTCGCTTCAGTGGTCATTATAAAGCTATTTATCCTACGATACATGAGCTGTAGATCTTAAATCATATCAGGATTTTGCTTTAAATAGGGATATTATTATAAACTACGTATATTTTCTTTCTTTCTAAAAGAGGAACTGTGATCCTAATCTATAACAAATAGAGATATGCGAATATAGATCGCAATATGATTAACAAAAAACAGCTGATCTTAGCGGTTAATGACTTACAAACATGATTTTTTAAAGTAATGTGCAAAATAATTAAATATTGGTTTTCTTTCATACAATTGGGTATTTGACTATAATCGAATTTTTGTATTATTTTGCAGACAAACAGAAGCGCCATTAAAACAAAACAGTTTTGTGAAAACAGTGATAAAGTAGCTTGTAACATGAGGCAAATATTAGTATTTTAAATGAAAGAGTGGGGACGTAGTGGGGACATCTTACCGTCTCTTTCACACCCGCACGCTATTATGCACTATAATGCACAGTGACGTCACTTACTTTGTTTTGCATCCCTTTTCTATTACCCCCACTACTAGATTTTAAAAGTTTCTAACTTTTTTAATTCTGAATGGATTTTGAAAATTCTTTGTTTGCTAGATTTCGGATATGGATACTTTTTGATTAATCCAATAAAAAAAAATGAGTCAAATACCCTATTGCCGCATAATTGTATTTTTTATACTAGGAATACAAAGCGACTGTAATGCTATTTGTAGCAGCCCATTTCGACACAAGACTCGATCTTAGTGTGGGGTCAGAACTATGTATGTGACAGTTGGGTGTAATTTTTTTTTTATTAGTTACGTCCCACGGCTGGGCAGGGCCTCCTCTACAATCGAGAGTACGAGTGAGAGGGGTCTCTCCAGATGCATTGCAATATAGCTTTGGAGACTGTCCCGCCCTCACACCCGCCACTGCAACTCCTGTAAGCCAGGATCAACAGTGGCACGCATTTTAATGGCACTGAGCATTGAAGCTCAGCGAGTCTCCGGGAATGTCTAACTTGTCTTTAACCCGCAACGAAATCAATCAAAAAGTATATTATTTCCAAAATAAATTATTGTTCACTTCCCTCCCTAATAAAGCGGGTGACAAAACAATGAACTAAAGAACAAAATAGCTTATATTGTAATGTACCTGGAGAGAGATGACACAATTTTGAGAGCTTCCGTGGCGCAATTGGTGAGACGCTGGCTGTGAAACGAGAGGCCGCTACGATCCCAACAGACAAATATTTGTGAGGACCACAAGAATTTGTTTCGGGTCTGGGTGTTTTTGAGACCGGAAAGTTTTGTAGGGTCTGATACGACACACAGGACCTGTATCTTAATGTAGGCTCAGAATTATGTATGTGACTGTTGGATGTATTTATTAATCTATTGGACATAATGAGACTTAGCATTTTATGTCTGAGGATGGCGAGCGCAGTGGAATACCAAGTATTGCTATGTAATTCATTGTTTGGGTTTGCTACTGTCCATGAGCGGTCGTATCGTTTATCATCAGGCGTGCTCGTCTCGCCATTTATCGCAATAAAACAGAAATATAAAAAGGCTCTCATAGTTTCTGATACACGACACAAGATTTCTATATCAATGTGGAGTCAGGATTATGTATGCGACTGTTAAGTTAATTTATTTTTTAATTAATCTGACGTTTCCATGCGCCCGGGTAAATCATGTTTTTATTTAATAAGTGCTACATCCGGCCCTGAAGTCATGGATATCACGGTAATTATTCATTTCTATAGTACTATGTTTCTATGTCTATTACTTAGTTTTTGTGAAAAGCCTAGTTATAAAACATGATCTACTCCGGCTAGAAATTTTTGAAGAATGTTAGCATATTTTCTTTTAATAGTTTTTTTTAGTTTATTTTTAAGGCATTATTAATGTAACACCATCTTAAATTAGTCTCACGAAAATAAATATTTCGAAAATATTAAGCGTCTTTTGCAATAAGCTTTGAACGAAAATGTACCGACATTCTCCAAGACTTTGCTTTCATTTTCATTTATTTATTACCAAACTCTTTAAAGTTAATTTAAAACTTCTTTAATCTTGACAGCCTCCGTGGCGCAGTAGGTTAGACGCCAGCTGTGAAACGTGGGGCCGCGGATTCGATCCCGCAACGAAACAAATATTTGTGTGATCCACAGGTATTTGTTTCGGGTCAGGGTGTATGTGAGACCGAAAAGTGTCTAGTAGTATCTGATACCTACGACACAAGACTTAATTGATCTTGATGTGGTGTCAGGACTATGTATGTGACTATTGGGTGTATTTTGTAGGGCCAGAAAGCGAAAAACAAGAGCTACCACACCAGAATCTGAGGTGGAAGATACGAATTCTCCGGAAGAAGTTACAACAGAAGTCAAAGTACAGAAGGAGGAAGATATTGAAGAATTGAAGGAGAGCCCAGAGAGGTAAGTGGATTTGAAATTTTGGTGTACTTTTAACAGGCGGAAGGTCTCCCATATGTAAAAGGCTGCCTGGGTAGATACCACCAGTTAAATAACACTGCTGTTTGGCGGGAGAAATAGACATTGCGGTGGTACCCATCCAGGCGGCCTCTCACATATGAGAGACCTACCACCAGCAAAAATGTTGGCTTAAAATCTATTTATAGTGAAAAAAGTGTTCAGTTCATTAGAAACATTTTAGTTCAGGTAGTAGATCTACATAATTGTCAAGCTATAGAAAAATTACTTTGTCACCTCAAGCTACTTTGTCCACACTCGTTCCTTTAATTTTGTTTTTATTGCGATGAATGGCGAGACGAGCGCAGCATTCGCCTGATGGGCGATACGACCGCTTATGGCCGGTAACAAAACCAAACAACACCATTAATTACAGAGCAATGCTTGGCATTCCACTGCACTCCCCTTCCTGAGACATAAGATGTTAAGTCTCATTATGTCCATTAGTTACTCTAGCTATCATGTCCTTCAAACCGGAACACAACAGTGCATTTACACTGCTGTTTGGCGGGAGAATATACATAGATTTCGATGTTACTTCACGTCAGTGTTTTTAATAGTTTGCGCCTTTTGTTTCTAAATGATTCAGAAATATTGCTAAACAATACTCTTCATTGTATTTTCATAAAATGGCAGCTACATGCCAAAATCTTTTATTTTAATTGCGATTCATAGCGAGACGAGCATGCCATTCGCCTGATGGTAAGCGATACGACTGCTCATGGATAGTAGCAAAACCATACAACACCATGCATCTCTAATGGATTAAATACTCCATTTCAGGGTCAAAGCTAAGAAGACCAAGTCAAATACACCAGAATCCGATGTTGATGATACCATTCCTTCAGAGGAAGAACTCACGGAAAAAATTAAAGTTACAAAAGATGTAGAAGATATTGGAAAGCTGAAAGTGGAACAAGAGAAGTAAGTATATACATACAGTGAGCTCCTTCTGGGTGGATCGGATCGCAAAAACAAATTAACTTTTTAAATTTAATAGTTGTAAAATAAGGGTAGTTAATTGTAACAGTCACTGAGCGGATGACTAATACCTACTACTGTCCATGGGCGGTCGTATCGTTACCATCAGGCGGACGGCATGCTCGTCTCACCATTCACAGCAATAAAAAAGAAAAAAACAGGTCACCTGATGGTAGAGATCACTGAACATGAACACCCACACCGCTGGATCATGGATGTGTTGCCAGACCAATTGCGAGAGGAGCGGGAAAGAAAAAGGATGGGGAGAGCAAAGGGTTATTAGGCATCCAGCAATCTCACTCACCAAACGAAACGCGACAGCCAAGCTGGCGCTCCTCGTCGTTGTCCTGTGAGACAGTGATACCGCCCCGACGAGCCCGCCCATTGATGCTGTCATGACTGACATGAGCGTGGCTCTACCGCTTCCAAAAAATCGGATATATAGGAAAATAAATTTATAAATAAATAATTAAATACACCCAACAGTCACATACATAGTCCCGACCCCACACTAAGATCGAGTCTTGTGTCGTGGGTATCAGAAGCTACGAGAGACTTTTCGGTCTCACAAACACCCAGACCCGAAACAAATCCTGTGGATCACACAAATATCTGTTTCGGTGCGGGGATCGAACCCGTGGCCTCTCGTTTCACAGCCGGCGTCTAACCAACTGCGCCACGGAGGCTGTCGAATTTCCGACTTATCTTCAGCATGCAGGCAAAGCCGCGAGGAATCTTAAACATATTATTCTTTAAAGCTTGGTAAATAAAGCAAGATTAGCAGACAAGAAAAGGACTTCAAGATTACCAAAAACGATACCTTTGTCAAAAGCGAATCGAGAGTTTTACGACGAAAGAAAATGGCCGGATGGTGTCGTCCCATTCCTAATAAGCAGAGCGGACGCTAAACAATGTAAGTAACAATAAACTAGTATTATCTACACAAATATATAAAGCTAAAGAGTTTGTTTGTTTGAATGCACTAATATAAGGAATTAATCCGATTTGAAATAAAGAATAGTTCAAAAAACTAAAAAACATAAAATAATTGTTAAAGAAGTCTTTAATAAAGCGTGTTTTTAAACTTTTATTTATTTATTTTACTAAACAATAACGGATATAATAACATCTAAGGAAGGTAGCTTAACGATAATTATAAAATTTTTGATTTTTCAAAAAATGTAGTTCCTGAAGGTCCTGGTAAAGATAAAATCAAAAACTTTATTGTATTGTCTTTTGATTTATGATATTGTCATCGGTCCTTGATAAGAGTGCAAAATTGTAAATGAAATCGATGTTTTGAAGTGCTCTAAAATCGACTTCTAAGATTCTGTATACATATTACACGTCGGAAATAACTGTGGACCTGAATAATTGACGTCACTGGAACATAAGTTCAGGAAATTCAAAATATAGGTTAAACAAATTAAACTAAAATAGAAAAAAGAATAAAAAATAAAATTCGCATCCATCTCAAAATGTTTTAATGTAAAATAACATAGTAGATAGGGGAACACAAAAAAATGAAATGTGAACCGCATTCCAGCTAGGTTCACAGATATTTCCGGCAGGTTATACATACCGGCGAAGCTAATGAAGGCGTGTTAATAAAGCCGAAGAGTTTGTATGAACGCGATAATCTCAGGAACTACTGGTCCGAATGGAAAAAAACTTTTTGTGTTGGATAGTCAATTTATCGGGGCAGGCTATAACGGTACTTTTTGTCCCGAAAAAACTTATTCACGCGGGCAATGTCGCGAGAAATACTAGCATATACTTTGACAAATGACAGCCTTCTTGGCTGGTTGAGACGCCGGCTGTGAAAGAGAAACTGCTACGATCCCCAACCGATATTAATGTCTGTATTATAGGAGTTTTAGAGCAACGCTGGAAAAACTACATTTTATTAAAGTTTGAAGATATCGTAATATACCGGGTATATTAAAACTGCAAACGAAAACGAAGCCAGGTGGTAGTTTTAGTGGTTACTGGTTACAAACACGATGCAAATAAAACTTTCCCAAAAAAGAGACTTTTTTTTACATTTTTGAAGTGAAACTTCTTTATCGGGGTTGGAAAAAATTTTGCGTTACGCGCCATCTTTGTTTCTAAGTCACATTTTTGCGTTACGCGCCATCTAAATAAATAAAGATGGCTTAGTAGTAATCCTGTGTATTGTAACTGTATTTAGTACGAATCCCACACTAGTGTATCATCCCACATTTGGACATAATACAGTGTATAACATTAGAACACATTCTGTACCCACTTCAGTAAGCCACACCCCCAACCGTTTTCAAGCCCCACCCAAAATTTTAAGTCCCACCCACTTTTTTGTAATTTGATCCTTACCCCCCCTCTGGCCTTCCCCCACCCTAAATCCAAAACAGTGCCCAATAGCCTCCCCACGAAACCCCCCCCCCCCCCCCCCCCGCTTACCCCCACCTAAAAATTTTACCTCACCCCCCCTATTCCTATCTCCGCCAATATCCATCGTAGACCCATCGACCCTGGGTTCATTAGAACCGGCTCGGTGAGGCCTACAATCCTGCCCCAACAGAATTCCCGAATTCCCCCTCCACAACTTTCCCCACCCAAAAATATTTTAAGGTGCCCAATAGCCCCCCCACGAAACCTAACCCCCCCCCCCTACCCCCACCTAAAATTTTTACCTCACCCCCCCTAAACCTATCTCGGCCAATAAAGGTCGTGGACCCACCGAGCTTGGTATCCTCGGAACCGTCTCGGTGAGGGCTACAAATTGGCTCCGATAGAAATCCCAAATTCCCTCAAAAATTTCCCCCCTCCTAAACTTAAACTTTATTTAATTTAGCTTTATTTTACCAATTCTGTAAATTTGTAAATAGTAGATCATTTTTCGAAAAATGATGTCATAAAGAAGTTTCACTTCTTACGTGTGTACACTAATACACACACACATTTTTTTTTTAAATATCATCGTTTTTGGGTGCTAAATACGTAGTTTTTAAGAAAATACTAATTTAAACCCTTACGTATGTTGCGTGTTTAAAAATAAAGAGGTGTAGATCTTTATTTTAGGAAAATTATGTATTTTTCACTCAAATACGGCGATAAGCAAAAAAATTACAAAAAAAATGTTGTCGATATTTTTTTGCGAAATTTTTGCTTGCATTGTGTCTGAAGTCACTAATACTACCACCTGGCTTCGTTTTCGGTCGCAGTCTTGATATACCCGGTATAATATTGACAGTTTTAAAGTATAAAAGCTGAATGTTATATGCTAAAGCATCTATAAAAGGACGTTTCCTTGGTTTCCGTACACTTTTGATGGATCTTTCATATTGCCAGATACATCAAAGCTGATAACTTTCAAAGCCACCCCGATCGGAACTTCATAGCTGATCCTATGATCCCTATGTCAGAGGCATGCGCAGACAAACTTTCAGCTTTTTAAAATGACGAAAGTCTGGCGGCCACGAGTTCTTTTTCTATTTCTTTGTGTTTGTTAGAGCTAAATGTCGTGTAGTTTCTGTAACACGACACAAGACATATATCTTTGTGTGGTGGTCCATTCAGGAATTATTGAATGGAGACTGTTCCACCCTCACACCCGCCACTGCAACTCCTGTAAGCCAGAAACAGTGGCACGCATTTTAATGACACCGAGCATTGAAGCTCAGCGAGTCTCCGGGAATGTCTAACTTGTCTAAACTCAACGAAATCAATCACAAATTTAAATTAATAGGAGTTCTTGGAAATAAAGGAGGAGGAGAAATGGAAGGACATTGAATACGAATTCAACCTCAACAAAAATATGCTGCACTATATGTTATTTAATTATTTATTTAATGCAGAACTTGGCATAATAATTTAATTTCGGTGCCAAATTGTAATAATAGATGCGTATATTTAGAACTATTTATGTCACAAAGTCTAAATCTATTTTTAACACATTTATTTATGATTAGTGGGTTCAGGGTTGTATTTCTGTTTTTTTTTTTATTATTTTATTGAACCTTTTAATTTCCAATTTTTAAACTTGGTGTCATCTGAGTACTTCGGACATCATCTGCTTAACTTTTAAAGTCATTGTGGTATAAAGGTGCCAACAGTTAAATGTAATTTAAATAATAATAAATAAATAAATACATCCAACAGTCACATACATAGTCCTGACCCCACACTAAGATCAACTAAGTCTTGCGTTGTGGGTTTCAGAAACTACAGACTTTTCGGTCTCACAAACACCCAGGCCCGAGTCTTATGTCCGTCACAAACATTGGTCTTGGCACGGGGATCGAACCCTTATCGTCTTATTTGGGTGATAAATACATAGTTTTCCTAAAATAATGATGTACACCTTTTTATTTTTAAAGACGCAATGGTACGTAAGGTTTTAAATGACTATTTTCGCAAACACCAGGTATTCATCACACAAACATGATGATTTTTAAAAAATTACCAGAAATAATCTGTCGCTTATTTTGTGAAATTTTTAGTTGCATTGTGTCTGTAACAATTGAAGCTACCACCTGCCTTCATATAATACATCCAAATAATAGGGTATTTGACTCAACTTTTTTATTGCATTTATCAAAAGGTATCCATATCCAAAATCTAAAAAACAAAGAATTTTGTAAATCCATTGGCAATTAAACAAGTTAGACACATTTTAAATCTTGAAGTGGGAGTAAAAGAAAAGGGATGCAAAACAAAACTAGTGACGTCACTAGTTCTAATATGCATTACAGTGTGCGGGTGTGAAAGAGACAGTAAGATGTCCCCACTATGCTCCCACTCTTTCATTTAAAATCCTATATTTTGCCTCATGTTACAAGCTAGGTACTTTAACACTGTTTTGACAGAAATGTTTTATTTTAATGGTATTTGTGTTTGTACGCAAAATAATACATAAAAACGAACATAGTAAAATACCCTATTGTCAACAGATGATACAGAAGCAATGAGAAGTCGTATACAAGAAGTAAACTACATCCTACGAAGGAAGACCTGTGTGAGACTGCAAGAAATACGACGCAAGGACGCCAAGAATTACACAGACTATATCATAATTGATACAAATCCTGATTATGTCACGGGAAGAGTGGGGGGGAGGCAGGTAAGGATTTTTGGGACATGTCATTTCAATGCAGTGTAAATGCTCTGTTGTTATTCGGTGTGAAAGACATTGTAGCCAGAGTAACTACTGGACATAATGAGACTTAACAACTTATGTCTCAGGATGGCGAGCGCAGTGGAATGCCGAGCATGATTGTTGTCATCAATCAATCAATCCCAGGGCACACCTCTGACTTTTCGGAGTTATGTGTGTATTGATAGTCAATCACCACGCACTTTAACGGTGAAGGAAAACATCGTGAGGAAACCTGCATACCGTAGCAATTCTAAAGAATTTCTACGGTACCGGGTACGTAAGTCCGCCAACCTGCACTAGGCCAGCGTGGTGGACTATATGGCCTAACCACTCTCAATCGATTCTCTGGATTGTTGAGTAGGCTCGTGCCCAGCAGTGGAACGTATATGGGCTGAAACAAAACAACATGTGACATTAACATTCGACCGCCTCCGTGGCACAGTTGGTTAGACGTCGGCTGTGAAACGAGAGGCCGCGGGTTCGATCCCCGCACCGAGACAAATGTTTTTGTGAACAACAATTATTTGTTTCGGATCTGGGTGTTTGTGAGACCGAAAAGTCTGGTAGTTCCTGATACCCACGACACAAGACTCGATCTGAGTGTGGGGTCCGGACTATGTATGTGACTATTATATTATGTGGAGCGTTGCTCAAAATTAAATGCGTGTTGCGAGTTGCGACGTGGATGCACTGTTAAATTAACATACATACATAAACTCACGCCTTTATCCCCGAAGGGATAGGCAGAGGCGCCACCAGGACACCCACATTTCGCCTTGTATGTTCCGTCCCACGATGTGATAGGGGGCAAGCCTCGCCTTATCGGGCACAAATTCCTGACTCCGGGCTGAAAATGAATAGTAAAATCCAATATCACTTTGCCCGACCCGGGACTCGAACCCGAGACCTCAGCTTTGTAACCGTACCGTAATACAAATACGCCACCGATGCAGACTGTTAAATTAAAGTGGTTTTTATAGCGTCGTCCACATGTAGTGTTGACGCATTCAAAAAATATGGTTAAAAGTAGGTAAAACTCTTACCTGCGCCCTGCGGGCTGCGATATACTGTGTAAACTGAATGAGATATTTAAGCAACTTATAAAGTGCCCGGTAACGAAACCATATCGCGATGCAATTTCTCACACAGATTATACCCAGAAAACTGCACGAAATATGAAAAATATCACAATAATACAACAACATAATAATTTAACAGTATTTCTGCACATTTTAAAATAATTACATATTTTTTTAATTGCCGTTTGAATGAGTTTAAGGCAAATTATTGAAATAAAGCACGGAAGTGGCGCCATCTCTTGCGGGGAGATTGGAAACTTACGTGGATGATACAAAGGTTTTTTTGTGACCAATATTACTAAACCAGTAATATTGGTCACAAAAAAATGAAATATGGAGTTTAATAAATCAAGATCATTTTTGTACGTGTTTTGTTTTTCGTCTTTGATAACACTGCTCGTTATTTTTATAATTTAGGCATGAACTTTCAATTAATTATTGTCTTTAAGCCGGGTTTTTATGAGGCACTAATGTATTTTTTGCGGGGCGTTTATTTCTAAGTGTTTTTATTTATACAGGGTATATCTAGACTGCGACCGAAAACGTAGCCAGGTGGTAATATTAGTGACTTGAGACAATACAACTAAACATTTCGCAAACAAACTAAAAAAAAATTTGTAACTTTTTACTTATCGTCGTATTTGTGTGATAAATACATATTTTTCCTAAAATTATAATATATACCTTCTAATTTTTAAAGATGCAATGGTACGCAAAGGTTTTAATTACTATTTTTGCAAGAACTGGGTATTAAACACCCAAAGACGATACTTAAAAAATTGCAAAAAAAATCTGTCGCTTTTTTTGCTAAATGTTAAGGTGGGTTGTATCTGCAACCACGGAAACTACCACCCGGCTTCGTTTTCGATCGCAGTCTTGATATACCCGGTATATCAAAAGTATTAGTAGTTTTCTGTATGAAAGATACCCTGTATCTTTTAAACTGGTAAACTGTGTGAAGTTGGTACGATATTCACGTCCAAAAGGCGAGCAAAGTTGTTAAATAAATAATTATTAATAAACACCCAACAGTCACATACATAGTCTTGACCCCACATTAAAATCTAGTCATGTGTCGTGGGTATCGGGAAGTACGAGAGACTTCGTTCTCACAAAAACCCCGACCCGAAACAGATATCTGTGGATCACACAAATATTTGTTTCGGTGGATCGAACCCGCAGTCTCACGTTACACAGCCGGCGTCTAACCAACTGCGCCACGGAGGCATTCAAAACCATTCTTGGCCAATGGGAAATACTCTATAGGTTTCCTTTGCAGACAGAGGGATAATGAATTGCTCCTGGTTTTTTTTTATTTAAGGCACAGAACAATAAACGCAAGCCTTTGCGTTTGTTTACACAACACAATAAGAAAAAAGAAACTATTGTTTATTTTGTATTATTTTAACCGACTAGGCTGTCCAATAAATTATCAGTGCGCGATATTAATAAAACTGATAACTGCCAAAACATTTCCATTGACGCAAAAGAGGTGAATATCCGATGTCATACGTTTGTGAAGAGTGAGATAGATATATTAATAGTAAGGCATTAACAATAAGTGGGAAAAGGACGCAAGATACACGTGCGCGATTATTTAATATTCGAACGTCGACCGGTGTGGTCAGGTTCGAGCAAAATCTGGAAAGTGGGTATATATTTTTATACAAAGATGGTATTTTTACTTTTAATGAAACATTTTTATTTTAATATTCTAGAGTCCTAATAATTGTTTTATGTCTTTGATAGTAAAATATGGTAAGACTTTACAAAACGTTATGATGGATTTCGCTTTAATTATTGATTTACGTAACCAAAATAAACTGAATGCTGAATTATAAATTTATTTTTAACATGTTATTAGTATTTCTCTTTTTCCACAGCCCCAAATTAACTCTTAACTAAAAGAAAAATATTTTCTTTTAATGATATGTCTCAACGCTTTACACACATACGTCTCCCATTTAAATTCCTTATTCAACATTAATATGCAGTAGGATAAAATAATCACATAAATGACGACATGGGTTACATAAATTATGTTAATTTGTTTTGTGGAAATTTCTTGACCGATACCTGACATCCCTATTCCAGAAATGTTACGACTGCGCGCATACCGCTCTCTGATTGGTCGGATCATTCTCGTATTCGAATCTTCTGGAATTTGATTGGGCGAACATATAAATACCACCGGAGCGCGGCCAACCGTCAGTATTCAAATATCCGCGTTCGGATTCACTTCGAATTTCAAAAGTTTTCAAAATGGTCGCGATCGGGATCGATTTGGGTACTACAAGTTCGTGCGCCGCTGTGTGGCGGGACGGGAGTGTTGAAATAATACCAAATGAACTCGGAAACAGAACAACGCCATCTTACGTTGCATTTACGGACAATCAGCGGCTTATAGGTGAGTCTGCTTACAATCAGGCCGCGATAAATCCTAAGAACACGGTTTTTGCTACAAAGCGTCTAATAGGCCGTCGATTTGACGACATCGAGGTCCAAATGCACCTCCGGCACCTCCCATACAGCGTTTCAAACGTCCACGGTAAGCCTACGATAACCGTAGGGTATAAAAATAAGGTAAAAAGGTTTTCACCCGAAGAGATTAGCAGCATCATACTTTTCAGGCTTAAAGAGATGGCTGAGGCTTATTTAGGCGCGAAAGTTGATAAAGCAGTGATAACAGTGCCCGCGTATTTTACCGATTCCCAACGTCAAGCTACTAGGAATGCAGGAGTTATAGCGGGCTTGCAGATATTAAGGATTACTAATGAACCTACTGCAGCGGCTCTCGCATACGGATTGGATAAAAATATCCAAGGCCAAAACGTCATGGTGTACGACCTAGGTGGCGGCACTTTCGACGTTTCGATTCTGAGCATCAAGGACGGTGTTTTCGAAGTAAAGGCGACTGCTGGTAATACTAATTTGGGTGGAGAAGACTTCGATAACAGATTGGTAGCTTATTTCATTGAGGATTTTAGAAAGAAGTTTAATATAGACATAAGCAATCACAAAGCTATCAGGAGACTCAAAAGCGCTGCTGAAAAGACGAAGAAGTTCTTAACTTCAGCAACAGAGGCTTCGGTATTAGTTGATTCAATTTACGATGGCATTGACTATTCTGGAAAGGTTTCTAGATCGCTTTTTGAGGAGTTATGCTCGGATCTTTTCGACGATACACTCAAACCTATTCAACAAGCCTTAGCTGACGCAAGACTAGACAAAAGTGATATAGATAAGGTGATTCTAGTTGGTGGAAGTACTAGGATTCCAAAGATTCAAAGGATGTTATACGATCTCTTTGATGGGAAAGTGACGGCGTCCTTAAACCCTGATGAGGCAGTTGCCCATGGTGCTGCTATCCAAGCCGCGATACTAAGCGGAGAAAGACACGAAAAGATTCAAGATTTGCTCCTAATCGATGTCGTACCTTTATCCCTGGGTGTAGAAACTTCAAGAGGTGTGATGTTCAAAATAGTTGAACGGAATACGTCAATTCCTTGCCGTGTAACCAAAGATTTGACTACTCTTGACGACTACCAAAATTCGATGACCATAGAGGTCTTCGAAGGAGAGCGGAGCTTGACCAAAGACAATAATTTGCTTGGTGTTTTTGACTTAACTGGCATACCTCCGGCCCCGCGAGGTGTGGCGAAAGTTGACGTCACTTTTGATATAGATTCCAACGGGATTTTGAACGTCACTGCTGAAGATAGAAGCACAGGACACACAAATGGCATAACAATTAAAAACGAGCATAGACTGAGCCAACAAGAAATTGGGAAGATGATAGCAGACGCAGAACTATTTAGAGAAGAGGACAGAGAGAATAAAAGAAAACTGGAATCTCAGAACCAACTGGAAACGTACATATACAGCGTCAAAAATTCTGTCAAAGAGAACAAAGCAAAAATAACAGAAGCAGAGCACGATTTTATGGAAACAGAGGTGAAAATGGCTTTGGAATGGTTGGAGGAGAATCCAGATTGCCTCAGAGAGGAATTTGAAAGAAAACTGACTGAGTTGATGCGTCGATGGTCGTCAATAATGATGAAGTTAAGTTGTAGCTTGAAGCATCGCGCTAAACGGCAGAGGAGTGAAAATTATCAAGAGGAAATCAATGAAGCAGCTATTATAGAAGAACTACATAGATGAATGCATCTTGGTTAAGCTAAAATGATGAAAAATCTTTTTGCTAAGGCCTTGAATTGGCCTAGGTTTCTGACTGATAACGTCTAAAAGATTTCATGGTCTTTTTTTAAGAACTCGATTTCTTTTGTTTTTGGTAAGTCCATTTTAGTATTTTTGTGTAGTGTGCGTATAAATGTTTTTGTGCTCTTTGGTCATATCTTTTGTTTGTCAATGAGAAAATAAAATCTCGTATGGATTTATAGTAATTTTAGAAAGCGAGCGCAGTGGAATGCCAAGCATTGCTTTGTACTTCATGGTGTTGTTTGGTTTTGCTACTGTCCAAGAGCGGTCGTATCGCTTACCATCAGGCGAATGCCACGCTTGTCTCGCCATTCATTGAAAAAAATCTAATTAAGTTTGTGACATGTATTTTATTCTCGCTGTATTCTGTAATAAAGATAATAAAATATAAAATATGATATATGGACATGATTTTATAAGTCTACAAATGTCCTTTTGTCCCGTTGATTGAAAAATAGTTGTTCGGTAAGTCTTTAATATCCGGTAAAAAATCTTTTTAAAACATTCCCAAAAATAATTTCAGCACATTTGGTTAAAACTTAAAAAGCTGACTGTAAAACGCGAGTTCGTGGGTTTTATTGTCGCAGCGAGACAAATCTGTGATCCTGTTATTTGTTTCGGGTCTGGGTGCTGTGAGAACACAAAATATCCCGTAGTTTTTGCCACAACACAAGCCGTGTAATTTAGTGTGGGGTCAGGACTATGTGTGTGACATACATACATAATCGTCACGCCTGTATCCCATAGGGGTAGACAGGGACTATGGATCGCCACTTTGCTCGATCCTGACATATTACTTATATTTTGTGTGACTGTTAGGTGTATTTATTTATTAGCTTTCTCGGCAAACAAAAGAATTTAGCGAGAATGAAATATAAATTTAATGGTCGTAACACGTAACGATATAACTGCGCAACTCTGAGTTTGCACTAGTATACTGGAACGTGCGTGGGTAAATAACTGCGCAAACTTTGTTCCAATTTGAAAGTGTGTGGCCATTAATTTGCTTTCGATCAAGCCAGAAAAGAAAAGAATTTAGCGAGAATGGAATACAATTTAAAATAGTTGTAATTTTTCGGTACCTCATTTTTTAGTTAGAATAATTGTATTTAGTATAAGAACATTTCTGTATCTACAATTTTTTTTGCTCTCTGTCATTTAGGACAGATTTTTCGATGGTTCGGTAAAAGTTATCCACCAATGCTACAATTTGACTGAATACAAAAAAGCTATTAGTCAGTTTACGAATACAATTGGCATGTTAAATTTGCTTTAATTTGTACGAATTGACAATCGAAACATCTGCCTTTATCAATATTTCTGCTAGCTACATATTCTTTTAATTATATTCAATTGAAAGACCGCCATTTTCATTTTTGTATAAAACTCTTTTCAGGTTTTCTAGAACATTCCAGAACCTTCTTTTTGTTTCCGGAATGAAGTGGAACATCAGGAAAGGAAAGACAAAGGATCGAATTAATTTAAGATGAAATAAAATGACGTATTTATTAGCTGAGAAGTATTTTCACGATTAATTATGATTGGTCAATATAAATATTTGGAAAACCATCGACCATTTGAAAGCAGCTGCCATCTTTAGAATTTAAGAGTAATTAAATATCTAGCAAAGAATAAGACCTCATTATATGTAATAAATTAATGATTTTAATATTTCTTTCATTTAAGTAGTTTCCCCGTCGTTATTACTATTAATGGAGGTATTAAAAGTGGAAATAAATTGTCTAGTGCATGCTTCAATTCATTTTAATTAATATAAATTGTTGACGTATTATAATATACAGCCTCCATGGCGCAGTTGGTTAGACGCCGGTTGTGAAACGAGAGGCCGCGGTTCTTTCTATGTAGTCTGTGGGCCGCAGGTTCGAATTTCGATCCCCGCAACGAGACAAATGTTTGTGAGGCCCACAAGTATTTATCTCAGGTCGGGGTGTTTGTGAGACTAGTGCTATGCTAGTGTCAACAGCCTTCCAGCCTTCATTATCACACCGCAGCCCTGGATTAGTAATAACTAAAGGCTGACGGGAGAGCGAATAAATAAATACACCCAACAGTCACATACATAGTCCTGACCCAACATTAAGATCAATTAAGTCTTGTGTCGTGGGTATCAGAAACTACGAAACTTTTCGGTCTAAAATATTTGTGGGCCTCACAAACATTTTTCTCGGTGCGGGGATCGAACCCGCGGCCTCTCGTTTCACGGCGTCTTACCAACTGCGCCACGGAGGCTGTCATGTAGAAGAATGCGTGCCAAATATCAAAGATTCTGACGTCCGTTTCTTTATGGGTGCGCGTGACGGACTCGGCAACGCTTGTTCTCTGCGTCGGTTTTACTGACGGCTTATGAAGAGACCTAGTTGAGCACCCAATAGTCTTGTTCGGACGTCCGTTGATTTTTGGGCTTCCGCGCCAAACACTGGTGGCAGGTCTCTCATATGTGAGAGGCCGCCTGGGTAGCTACCACCGCAATGTCTATTCCTCCCGCCAAACAGCGGTGTAAATGCACTGTTGTGTTCCGGTTTGAAGGACATTGTAGCCAGAGTAACTACTGGACATATCGAGATTTAACATCTTATGTCTCAGGATGGCGAGCGCAGTGGAATGCCAAGCATAGCCTTGTAACTCATGGTGTTGTTTGGTATTGCTACTGTCCATGAGCGGTCGTATCGCTTACCATCAGGCGAATGGCAGGCTCGTCTCGTCATTCATTGCAATAAAAAAAAAAAACACTGACGTCCCTTTATGGGTGCTTTTGGTGAAGCCGCACCGCACACACACGCTCTTAAACTTCAGAGTCCCGGTGGTCTTCAAGATCACTGTAACTTCGACCACACCAGTTTAATAAAAACTCCAGTCCCTTACCATCAGGTAAAGTGAATCATTCCCTTGCCAGTAAGGGTGCAATCACCGCAGTTACCTTTTGAGGAGTAACGTTATAAAATGCCACTCGGCTACAACTGATAGCAAAATGGTATAATATTTGTTATTACATGTTGCCATGTTGATACATGTTAAGTAATGTTGCCTAACATGCGGTAACAATCAATAACATTGTTATATTTTAGATAATTCATGGTATTATAATTTTACATTATTCTTTGTTATATGACAGCCTTCGTGGCGCAGTTTGTTAGACGCCGGATGTGAAACGAGAGAACACGAGTTCGATCCCCGCACCGAGACAAATGTTTGTGTGAATCACAAGTATTTGTCTCGGGTCTGGGTGTTTGTTAATACATGATAATAACATCTCGACTGGTAATAATTTTATTATTCTTGGGATTAAAGAGTTTGTAGCCCTTTACATTATTATCATATCCCACTAGAATAAGTTTCTCAGCTTTTTTATCCCACTTTGCAGTTTTTATTTTGGGGACATGGGTCATTGCAGTGCTCCCAAAAACTCGAATGTGGCTGACATCTGGCTTTCTGCCTGTCCAAAGTTCGTATGGTGTCTTTGTCAATCCTGATGCTATGGTCCTGTTTCGCAGATATACAGCAGTGTTTACTGCTTCTGCCCAAAACTTCTTTGGCATATTAGCATCGAACAATAAACACCGAGCTCTTTCCACAACTGTCCGATTCAGTCTTTCACACATCCCATTTTGTTCCGGGGTGTACGGATTTGTTTTTTGATGTGCAATACCTGCTTTTTGCATAAAACACTTCATTTCTGAGGAGCAAAATTCACCCCATTATCTGTTCTCAAAACTTTCATTTTCCTGCCAGTTTGCCTTTCAACAAATGCCTTAAATTCTTTAAAATATTTGTAGACCTCATTTTTGGCTTTAAGGAAATGAACAAATGCCATCCGGCTAAAATCATCAACAAAGAGCAAAAAGTACCGTGATGATCCAATTGAGACTTGCTCCATCGGTCCACAAACATCAGCATGAACCAGCTCAAGCACAGCTTCACTTCTTGTACCCTTGTGAGTAAATGGCAGCCTAGCCTGCTTGCCTTCACAACAAGTTATACATTTTGATTTATCAATCACTGCTCTGTCAGGGTAGCTAATACCTTCTACTACACCATTCTTCATAGTGTTAAGGTCGTGACTATTAATATGTCCCAATCTTCTATGCCACAACTCACTTGTTGCAACTATTGCTGAGCCAACAAATGATGTCTGTGACTTGATACATAACCTATAAACGCCATTCACCAATTCTGCTTTACCAACCAGTATATTCTGTCTATTGCGTATATAGCAAACTTCTTTTTCAAAACTCACACAGTTTCCATTTTGAATAAGCTGACTTACTGAGAGTAAATTGGTAGTCAGGTTGGGTATGCATAACACATTTTTCACGGGAATATTAAATTCTGAGCCGTCAATCACTGTCGTTATTCTCGTATTTCCTGCGCACAGCACGGGTATTGTTTCTCTGTTTGCGACTACTATATTCTTCACTTCGCTGAGTATAACATTCTCCAGGCAATTTTTGTCAACAACCATGTGTGAACTCGCTCCCGAGTCGATGTACCAGTCCGAAACTCGAAACTGATTTTTTTGGTTCAAGAAGATGGCACTAAAAGCATTTTCTGTCCTTTCACGACTGTTCTGGGGGCATTTATTCATATAATGTCCTTGTTGTTTACAACGATAACACCGAATTAATTTTGTCTTTTGATTTGACGTTTGCGCTTTTGACGTATTGATATTGAAGTTTCGCTTTTTGTTACGCTGCTGCCAACTTTTTGACAAAAATGCTCCGTCAGTACTGCCAACTGCACTCGATTCCATGTCGAGTAACTTTGCCTTGATGGCGTCGGTGCTTATCTTCATGCCGGAATGCTCTATAGCCATTATCATTGGCGCAAATTTTTCGCTCAGTCCTGCCAATAATAAAGAGCCAACCCACTCATCCGTGATTTCAAATCCTGTGCCTTTCAGTTTTTGAGCCGTATCAACCATCTGGGTTACATATGCCGTCATAGTATCACTGTCTTCCAATCTTATTGATATAAGTTGACGTAATAATCCAATTCTGCGCGTGAAGCCAGAGTCATCAAACAGCGTTTTCAATCGGTTCCATACTTCCTTCACTGTCCTTTCGTTCTTGATATGAACAAACAAGGAACTATCGATGGTCATGATGAGCTTTGCTTTGGCCTTTTTTTGGTCTGCCGAAGCCGCATCGTCTGCAGATTCTTCATTAATGTCCACACCATCGAGTAACAGGAAATTTTCAGCCGCAAATGCCCACTCGTCGTAGTTTTCCCGGCCTTTTAATTTCGGCACATTCACAATGTAACTGCCGGCCATTATGACTGTTCAAATACGTTGCACAGTTTTATGAAAATACTATTTGTAATCACTGTATAACTATTGAAATTTGAAATATTAAGTGAAATATTAATAGTTTACGATAAATTGTCCAATAATTAAGAATAACTAATAAGAAAACCTGGGCCCATAACCTAATACATGATAATAACATCTCGACTGGTAATAATTTTATTATTCTTGGGATTAAAGAGTCTGTAGCCCTTTACATTATTATCATATCCCACTAGAATAAGTTTCTCAGCTTTTTTATTTGTGAGACCGAAAAGTCTATCGTGGTTTCTGATACCCACGACACAAGACTCGAACTTAGTGTGGGTTCAGGACTATGTATGTGACTGTTGGGTGTATTTATTACTGTTTTATTATTTTCTGTTAATAAATAAATAAATACACCCAACAGTCACATACATAGTCCTGACCCCACACTAAGATTGAGTCTTGTGTCGTGGGTATCAGAAGCTACGAGAGACTTTTCGGTCCCACAAACACCCAGACCCGAAACAAATACCTGTGGATCACACAAATATTTGTTTCCGTGCGGGGATCGAACCCGCAGCCTCTCGTTTCACAGCCGGCGTCTAACAAACTGCGCCACGGTGGCTAATGGTGGTAAGAACACAATTAGGCTCAGTTGCATAAACTAACTTTGCCCATAACTTTGACTTTAAGAATGTCACCGCCATACATTAGTGACGTATTTGATATTGCTAATGTATGGGATTGACATTTTCAAAGTCAAAGTTATGGGTAAAGTTAGTTTGTGCAATTGGCCCTTAGAAACATTCAACTGTAACAAAAGTACAGATTGTTACCTAATGTCACCGTTTGCACAATGTTACTCCACAAAAGATAACAGCGATGTGGATGCACCATAATATTGAAAAGATTATAACCTATTTTTGACCAACCTCTTTCTCCTTCTAGAACTTCGGCAGCATCGAACTGTTTCGTGGAGATCAGCATAGGCAGCACACCGCAATGATGATAATGGCTATGCTGGGCTTCTATTTTGAAGTGGCGAGGCATGACCGAGACAAGTATATAAGGGTACACATGAGGCATATAAGACCAGGTGAGATTAACCTGCATACCGTAGCGATTTTAAAGAATTTCTACGGTATGTAAGTCCGCCAACCCGCACTAGGCCAGCGTGGTGGACTAAAAGGCCTAACCACTCACAATCGATTCCCTCGATTGTAGAGTAGGCCCGTGCCCTGCAGTGGGACGTATATGGGCTGATATAGATAGAGATTTTATTCTATATATTCTTAGAATGTTATTTGGGGAGCCTTACGTTCAGTAGTAAATGAGTAAGACATACGCCATAAACTTACGCCTTTTTCTCAGAACGGGTAGGCAGAGGTGCTACCAGAACACCCACATTTCGCCTTGTACGTTCCGTGACTGCCTCGGTGGCGTAGGTGAACTACGGTACGACTTCAAAGCTGAGGTCTCGGGTACGAATCCCGGGTCGGGCAAAGTGATATTGGGTTTTTCTATTCAATATCAGCCCGGAGTCAGGAATTGGTGCCCGATATGGCGATGGGGTCGCCCCCTATCACATCATGGGACGGAACATATAAGGCGAAACGTAGGTGTACTGGTGGCGCCTCTGCCTACCTCTACCTGCCTCTTCTGGGATAAAGGCGTGATGTTTATGTTACGTTTATGTATGTAGGTTCCGTCCTACGATGTGATAGGTGGCGAGCTTTTCATCATATTAGGCACAAATTCCTGACTTAGTGCCTTATTTTACCGTTTAAGTAAAGAAATCTCGAAAACATTAGCCCTGCAAATTCAGATGGCATATAATATTTTCACAGACAAGCTCCACCACTTCGAGAAGATTCGCGATGATGCCACGTTCGCTCTACCGTACGATTATGAAAGTGCCACGCACCCGGCCTGGCAGTTCTGGAGGAAAATTGGCAAGGTCGGCCTCTCCAGCGTGGCTACTTATAAGGACCAGGTATTAATAAAAATATACTCATATGTGTGAGTATGCGAGTGTGTCGGTAGGGGTCGACCTCACCGTACCTACACCATCCAAATCGGTGATACCCTCAACAAGGGTCTGGTCAAAAGTACCCTGAACCGACGAGAATGCATGAAGAGATTGATGAAAGTTGATGGTGAAAGTAATATGTCAGGATCGTGCAAAGTGGCGACCCATAGTCTTTGCCTACCCCTATGGGATAAAGGCGTGACGATTATGTATGTATGTATTCATACGTGTACAAATGTCCACTCATACGGTTGGTATTCTACTGTCCATGAGCGGTATCGCTTACCATCAGGCGGATGGCACGCTCGTCTCGCCATTCAACGTAATAAAAAAATCTCTTTTTCCCAGGATCCAGACGGTTCGGTAATGAAAGCTTTAGGTCAAAATGAAAAACTTCTGTCAGATATCGACATTATCAAAATAAACAGCGTATACGGGATAGAATGCTTCAGGAAAGCGAAGAAGAGGGAAAGAATTGAAAACGACTCGGAGTGAATAATAAAACATTATAATGAAATGTAGTTTTATTTCATCATAATAAAGACCTCGGTGGCGCAGTTGTGCCAGCACAACGGGCACAAATTCCTGACTCCGGGCTGATAATGAATAGAAAAATCCAATATCACTTTGCCCGACCCGGATTCGAACCCGAGATCTCAGCTTTGTAGTTGCACCGTAGTATAACTACGCCATCGAGGCAGTATATGTGACTGTTGGCTATATTTATTTATTATCTATACTAATATACCGGGTATATCAAGACTGCGACCGAAAACGAAGCCAGGTGGTAGTTTAAGTAGTTACAAACACGATGCAAATAACGCCGAAATAGTGACAGATATTCTTTTAGATTTTTTAAAAAATCATCGTGTTTGTGTGGTAAATACCTAGTTTTTGCGAAAATACTAATTTAAACCCTTACGTACCATTCCGTGTTTAAAAATAAAGAGATGTACATCATTATTTTAAGAAAACTATGTATATATCACCCAAATACGACGATAAGTAAAAAATTACAAAAAAAATGTTGTCGATTTTTTTTGCGAAATTTTTACTTGCTTTGTGTCTGAAGTCACTAATACTACCACCTGGCTCCGTTTTCGGTCGCGGTCTTGTGATACCCTGTATAAAGCTGAAGAGTTTCTTTGTTTGTACGCGGCAATCTCAGAAACTTCTGACTCGAATTGAAAATTTATGTTGATATTGGATAGCCTATTTATTGAGGAAAGCTATAGGCTATATAACATCACGCTACGACCAATAAGAGCGGAGCATTAATTTAAAAAATCCCCGTAAAAAGAATTTACAATGTTCGAAGCCGGGCGGCTTAGTGGTACATACAGGGTATATCAAGACCGCGACCGAAAACGAAGCCAGGTGGTAGTATTCGTGACTTCAGACACAAGCCAACTAAAAATTTCAAAAAATTGATTTTGTAATTTTTTACTTCTCGTCCTATTTGGGTGATTAATACATAGTTTCCCTAAAATAATGATGTACGCCTTTTTATTTTTAAAGAGGCAATGGTACGTAAGGGTTTAAATTCCTTTTTTCGCTAAAACTAGGAATTTAGCACCCAAACACGATGATATTTGAAAAATTGCAAACAAGAAACTGTCGCTTATTTTGCGAAATTTTTAGTTGCATTGTGTGTGTAACCACTAAAACTACCACCTGGCTTCGTTTTCGGTCGCGGTCTTGATATACCCGGTATATTTATGTGAAATAAAAAGCTGAATTTTAAACAATAGTATATCTATTTCTAAATAAGTTGTAGTGACTCAATATTCTTCTTCGTGAGGCTAATGTCGCTCTTCGTAATAATGTCATATACGCTGATGTCGTCGGTGTACTTTCGTCGTTGGATCACACACTTCTCCATGTTTATCATTATGCTGACCGCTGAAATTAAATAGGAATTATTACATACATACATATAAGCGCTTCGTGGTCTCTTGGCAATATCAGGCAATAATGTGGGATCTCTTCAGATGCAATCTGATCGCGCGTTTGAATTAGGCCCTTAGAATTATTAGTCATTTCGTCAGCTTATGAATGAGCAGTCTCCCGGGCGGTACCACTGTCTTACACGAAATGGACATGACGTGACAAGTGACAGCTTTGCCGTCGCGTTTCGCTCCGAGTGTGAGATTTCTGGATGCCTTTTACCATCCTTTTCCCTTCCCGTACCTCTCTCGATGTGATGGTCCGGCAACACATCCATGATCCAAGCGTTGTGGCTGTTCATATGCAATGAAATGAAATGAAATGAAAATATTTATTGAACCCATGAAATGTCATACATTATTTAGATTCAGTCACTTTTTTCCACTACCACCCGGTTCACCAGGCTGTTTTCGCCAGAGCAAGCAAGAAACTCTAGCGTTGCTCTTTTAAAACAAGTTTACAATACAGTATTTATACAGAGGTTGCAGCGTAGTTAAATTCAGAGCAGTTCATAGATAATTTAGAATAGTAATGATGAATAGGGTAATTGGTCAAGTGATTTTGTACGGCTGAGTTAGATAAGTAAAGTCGCCCGGAACGCGGAATCAGTACACTGTTTCACCAAAGCAATGAATAGAAATAAAAGTTTTAAAGTAAGTTTTTTACCATCAGGTGATCTGTTGCGGGCCTATTGTATAAAGAAAACATATGAAGGCCGCTACACATCACAGGTACTTGGTTGAGACGGGTTCCTAATTACAACGTACTATCGTCGCTACCCTGGCAGATACAGATATCCTGCTAGCAGCAAACTAAGAGGATATCATGTAATTCAAGAGCGGATTAAATGTTGAGAGCGCCCTAGGCAAAAGCACCTTAAAGGCGTCTCTCTAGCAGCCATAATAAAAAACTAATTCGAAGCCACGAGGAATCATCTTATTGAATTGTTGGTGATTGTACTATGATATGAATGATTGAAGAACATCACTTCACACTTTGCTATATTAAAGAAGAAACAGTTTCAGTCACTCTAGATGGATTTGCATAGAAACGAAGATATTCGAGATTACGCGCGCCCCTAGTTTGCCTTAGGGATAATCCGCCACTGATGTAATTTGTATATTAGACTCCGTAACGTCCCACTGCAGGGAAAAGGCTATTCTTTCCGCTTTCCATGTGTCTCTGTTGAGCTTTAGAGGACTTATCCCTTAAAATAGACGTCAAATTCGTCTCGCCACCTGCGTTTAGGCTTTCCACGTGATCGATCTCCCTTTCGAACTCAACCATGTTTTGTAGAGTACAAAAATAAATAAAAATATATCCAACCGGGTCTGTCCACAGCGTTCATAATCATTCTCTCGATTTTGTGCTCCTGTGTCCATCGGAAGAACATTCTTTTTATAACCGCCATTACTAGAGCTATCATAAATATACTTAGGCCAAATAATATCGTGTATAGTGCCATTTGCACGGAAAATAATGTTTAATAACATTTTGATACAATTTATAAACACTTTCTTGGCATTTCGTGTCATAATTTGATTGAGTCAGTGTGTTTTTAAGTTTTGTTCCTAGGCAATGAAATAAGCGTATGTATTTGAAATAGTGACTATTATTTTTTTATTTTATTTATTAAGGATTTTTTATTTTATTATAAGGAAAGTAAATAAATAAAATACAGCAATTTAATTTTGTTTCTCTAAAGTATTTTTTCATGAGTAAAAAAGAAAACAAATGTTTTTATAACAATGCATAAGGCTGCACAAACAAAATTCCTTTGACAATTATTTTTTAACTATTAAAAGTTCCTAATTAAATCGTGGCGCGAAACGAATTTGCACTTTATCAAGAATTTTCATCACAAATTAATTAATTGTGTATATAATCAGTATTATGAGGGTATATTTTGGCATTACGTGAAATTATTAAAATGAGTTTTGACGATTACGGTAAGAGTTTTGTAGATTATAAAGTATTAGTTTGGTGCAAGAATATAAATTAGGCACATAAATGATATTTATTAAACACATTTGATAAATATTAATTTTATTGTTTCTGAAAATATTTTGTCTCATCTCTCACTATATCTATTGTAACATGCTCTGGTTGAAAACCGTGAAATACTAGCTTCGATTCCAAGTCCCGCAATCCACTGACACTAACTAATTACTTGATAAAACTTGATAATTAAAAAAAAATGGCGTCTACAGCTCGTGAATGTAAATTATGGACAGTAATTAGAATTACTGCCTCGGTGGCGTAGTTGTACTACTGTACGACTACGAAGCTGAGGTCTAGGGTTCGAATCCCGGGTCGGCCAAAGTGATATTGGGTTTTTCCAGTCATTACCAACCTGTAAGCAGGAATTTGTGCCCAATATGGCGATAGGCTCGTTTCCTATCACATCATGGGACGGAACATACAAGGCGAAATGTGGGTGTCCTCTGCCGACCACGTCTGGGATATAGGCGTAAGATTATGTATGTATGTATGTTATTAGAATTACCCAGCATAGGCATTTTGTCTTTCTCCTCAAACGTATTAAATATAATTTCTCGTATATGTATGTGTATTTTCGTATAGTGTATTATACAGGGTATATCAAGACCGCCACCGAAAACGAAGCCAGGAGATAGTATTAGTGACTTCAAACACAATGCAAGTAAAAATTTCGCAAAAATTATCGACATCTTTTTTTTTGTAATTTTATACTTGTCGTATTTGGGTGATATATACATAGTTTCTCTAAAATAATGATGTACACCACTTCATTTTTAAACACGCAATGTTACGTAAGGGTTTAAATTAGTATTTTCGCAAAAACTAGGTACTTACCACCCAAACACGAGGGTTTTCAAAAAAATCTAAAAGAATATCTGTCACAATTTTGGCGAAATTTTTATTTGCATCGTGTTTGTAACTACTTAAACTACCACCTGGCTTCGTTTTCGGTCGCAGTCTTGATATACCCGGTATACATTCTCTTTTGCCTATTGGTTTTCGGTGTTAGTATAAGTTTTAATTAGGTATGCCATGATACAAGACCGGGATGTTTATGCTAACTTGGGAAGGCCTACGTCCAGCAGTGGACGGCGACAGGCTGAGTATATGCCATGATAGAAAATATACTAATTCATACATTTGGCTGATTAGTAATTTCATTGGCGCAATCACGCTTTTTATCCCAGAAAGGGTAGGCAGACGAGCTACCAGAACACCCACATTTCATCTTGTGTTTACCGTCCTAACGGGCGCCATATCGCCATATATTTAATTATTTGTAATATAAATGTTTTTAATTATTGTTACAGTCAATCACATAACTCAAAAACTAAGAGTAGCCACCGCAATAGGAATAATAAAATCCAAACCAAGCGGCCTATCAATAGAACAATACATAGAAAAATTAAGAAAAGCCATCAAACCTATGGATTATGATAGTGACGTCACAATATGTAGCGATGACTTTGATATTGACGGTGATGACGTCACTGATATTGAAGATAATGACTGTGACATGCGTAATTCTGTTATACATAACGACATTGTTCATGATAAGTCTGTTATAGATAGTCAGATTGTCCATAACGAGATTGATAGATATAATGATAATCCTAATGACGGAAATAACACATACAATGGTGTTTTTACTAGTACTTTTATTGATACTGAAGTACATAATAGTAAAGCCGCTGGAAATAATATAAATAACGGAAGTGATAAATATAATGACACCATTTATAATGTAAATAACACATATAATGGCACTGTTCTAAATAGTAGAGCTACAGATAATGACATACATAATAGTATTAGCGCATATAATGATATCTACAACTCCAAGAGTGAAGTCTTTATTAACAAAGCGTTTGGTAATAGCATTCACAAAGGATGCGATAAGTATAATGATACAATTAATAAAGAAAATACCAAATATAATGATATTGTTCATAATAATACTAATATTGACTTAGTTAATACTAAATATGATAGTAATAGCGAAGTTCGTAGTAGAGTTACTGATAAAAATAATATCAGTCAAGATCAGTTTGAGCTACAAAAATCTACTGAAAATTCACTGAATGTAGTTGCAAATGAAGATCAATTGAAGAAATATAAAATATCTAATATTATACATGATTTGAAGAGTTGTAATGCAATCGTTGAAAATGTAAGTACTTGGTTAAGTTTATACACTCACGCTTTTATTCCAGAAGGGTGGGTGTAACTATAAACTATTGATTTCTAAAACTAAGTTCTTAACACTTCTTTCACATTCGTATATCTTTTGATGATTTTAAAACGGTAAAAAGTACCGCAGCCATCCCTTTTTGTGAAAATCATCAAAAGAAATAAACTATAATATAAATTTATATAAAAAACATTTTTATTCTATTTTCAGCCCACCATACAACAATCCCAAAATTATATAGAATTTTCACAAGAACAATTAATATCTAACGATCATTTAGACTCAGACATTACATTTTGCGAAAGTATCTTTAACACACAGAATCCAGACCCTAAACAAATTAATATTAATGATTTAGAAGAAACACAAATATATTCTCTAAGCGATTACAGTCAATTTAAAAACCATTACAGTGAAAGTCAAGTTGAAAATATAGTTATAGATCCTAAATTCATAAGAAATACACATAAAACTAATTTGGATAATGATGCCAATTTACTTAAATCAGATAATTGGAGAGAATTTACACAATACGCTCAAAATAACGAATATGATGTATCAAATATAAATTCGTTAAATACTAATTTAAATTCGTCAAATATAAATCAGTTAAATACAAATTTAAATACCCCAAATCAAAATATGTTAAATGATCATTCAAAAGATAGTCAAAATTCGAAAGCAATTGGCTGTGACGAAATCTCTCAGAATGTCGTCAATGACGCTCCAATTAACGACAGTGACAAAAATGCTAATTTCGGTGATGACTTTGACAATCTGTCAAATGATTCGGACCTGACTGCTTCTCAAAGAGAAGTGGTGCCTTTCAAAGTTCTAGAAGAATTGAACAAAGTTAAGAATTATTTGAAGAAGAAGAACGATAGAAGGATTAGTTATGACGGATCTGATTCTGGCTATAGAAGTGATAGTCAAGGACGAACATCTAGGAATTGTAAGAATATTAATCCTTTTTTCATACTAGTTTGACGAAATAATCATAATGAAGATGGTGGTAAATGCGACGCAGATAAAGTAACCATTGGAAGATAATGGACTGCCTCGGTGGCGTAGTTGTATTACGATACGGTTACAAAGCTGAGGTCTCGGGTTCGAGTCCCGGGTCGGGCAAAGTGATATTGGATTTTTCTATTCATTATCTGTCCGGAGTCAGGAATTTGTGCCCGATATGGCGATAGGCTCGCCCCCATCACATCGTGGGACGGAACATACAAGGCGAAATGTGGGTGTCCTAGTGGCACTTCTGCCTACCCCTTCGGGGATAAAGGCGTGAGTTTATGTATGTATGTATGGAAGATAATGTCGGTCGAAACAATTTCGCCGGCTTACAACCGGATATTTTTTGATGCCATGACGAAGTGACCCCATTGATACCTGATGGTATTTTTATACAATAGGTCAGACAAACGAGCAAACAGGTCGCCTGATGGTAAGCGATCACTGAACATGAACATCCAGAAACTTTGGATCATGGATGTGTTGCCGGACCAATTGGGAAAGGAGCGGGAAGGAAAAAGGATGGAGAAAAGAAAGGGGAGTATCCATCGTCAAACAATAATTCCAATTATTTAACTTTTGTAGTGTTCAATGTGTGTTAGGATAAATCGTCTTTGAAAATAAAACTAGCACTTACAACACACTTTTAATCTACAAACAAAACGTACATAGGAAACACGATAACGCGCCACGCAGGGCGCACGGCACACGTAGTACACGCGGTGTGGCGGTGGCGGGCCGACTAACTGCGCGAGCGCGTCCGGTCGCGGCGTCCCGTAGGAGCGAGCGGGATGAGCGAGGGGTAGCGGTGGGCGGAGCCACAGTGTGGCGTGATCCGGGCATCACGTGACGCGGGTCACCGTGGCGTGGCGCGAGAGGCGCCCCGTGGCGGACCAACGCGGAACTAATGCTATTCGAATCTGAGCACGCTACATTCTCCCCCTCTAGTCCGAAGGTTTCGCCCTCGCCTCCGGACTAGAAACTACGCCTATAGCTTACGTGGTCGACCGCGTCTGCGTTTTTCTCTGACCGGGGCCTCTACATGGCCAACGAACGGAGTCAGGTGAGACACGTGGTAACGTCCGACTTCTTCTCCCGCAATACTTTCCATAACGAACGTTGTGGGACTTACCAACGCCTTGATCCGGTACGGGCCGTCTCTTCGGGGTATAAATTTCGTGGATTGACCAGGTCCCACGTCGTTCGCCCCCTGCGTCTTAATTAAGACGAGGTCACCTACCTTATAATCTGGAGGAGGGCGCCTGCCCTCGTCCGCATATCTCTTGTTGACCGCTTGCGCCCGTTCATGCGCGTCCCGTGCGTCAAGGAGTACTGTGGACAGCTTCCGCAGATAGGGTGTGATATTTGCGACAAAATTGTCAGCCTCCGCAATCGCCCTCATATCTTTTACGACGTCGGAGGGCGCGCGTATTTCCCTACCAAAAGTGAGAAAGGCTGGCGAGAAACCAGTACTCGCCGTAACAGCGGTGTTCATTGCGAACCTTATGGCCGCAAGGTGAGTATCCCACGACGAGTGGTCCTTACCTACCAGTATCGCCAGCTGTGGTTTAAGGTCGCGGTTTTTCCTTTCGACCGGGTTCGCTTCGGGATGGTATAACGGTGTCAGCGACTGCTTAATGCCCATCACATGGCATGCCTGCTGCATCACAGCAGCAACGAACTGCACTCCATTGTCGCTGATCATCCTGCGTGGGACTCCGAAACGCAGGAACACTTCCGATATAAGAACTTCGGCGCATTCTGTGCTGGTAGCGCTCTTCAGAGCGAAAAGTTCTACCCAATGAGTACATACATCTTCGATGATCAAAATCCATCGGTTGCCCTCAATTGTCTTAGGCAAGGGTCCAAATAAGTCTACTGCCATTACCTCAAAACGCCGAGTAGAGGCAGGGGTTTGCAGCAACCCTGCTGGCTTCCTGTTACTGGCTTTATAACGTTGACAATCAACGCATTGTTTCACGTATTCGGATACAAAAGATCTCATACCTGGCCAAAAATAGCGGGTCCTGATGCGCTGTAGTGTGCGTTCAGCTCCGAGGTGACCCGCAGTCGGAGCGTCGTGAAAGTCTGATAACACTTTCTCTCGTTCATGCTGTGGGACAACTAAACACGCGTTGTCATCGTCTTCGGCTTCAGGCCCATATCGGTATAACACACCATCAGATAATATATATCCACGGTTTGACCATGCTCTCCCTCTGGTGATGAGGTCGTCAGACTCCATATCTTCAATAATCTTTCGGAGCTCAGGATCTTTTAACTGGTTTTCACGTACCTCTTTGGGGTTATCGTGCGGTATATCAACGATCACCTCGCACGCCTCACAGTCATCCGATCCTTCCTCGCAGCACACTGGTCGGCTGAGCGCGTCCGCGATCACATTAGATCGACCAGGCGTATACTGTATTTGCAGGTTATATGCTTGGAGCGTCAACGCCCATCTTGCAAGTCGGCCGCTGGGTGCCTTTAAATTCATAAGCCACCGCAGTGGTTGGTGGTCGCTTTTGACAACGACTTCTGAGCACTCAATATAGCCTCGAAATTTAGTCACTGCCCAAACCACGGCTAATGCTTCCCGCTCGGTGGTAGAATAATTACGCTCGGCCTGTTCCAACAAACGGCTGGCGTATTCGACTGGCCTTTCGTCGGGGCCCTCCCCCTGCATCAAAACTGCTCCGAGACAGTAGCCGCTGCTATCTGTCATCAGGGAGAACGGTTTGGACTCATCAGCCTGGCGAAGTATTGGTGCAGTGATCAAAAGCTCTTTTATACGTTCGAACGCAGCCTGCTGCGCGCTTTCCCATTGCCAGGTGCTGTTCTTCTTCAGCAGGTCAGTCAGAGGCTTGGCGATGGAAGCGTATCCGGGAATAAAGCGACGAAACCAGCTGGAGGTGGCTAAAAAACCTTTCAGCTGTTTCTCGGTTTTTGGAGCGGGTCTGCTAGCAATAGCCGAGGTTTTACCTGGATCTACTTGCAGACCTCCAGGAACAATTATGTGGCCCAGGAACTTTACTGAGTCACATGCGAAGCAGCTTTTCTTTCTGTTCACGCGTAGGTTGAACGCCTCGAGTCTACCGAAGACGGCTCCAAGGTCTTCGATATGTTCTTCGAAGGTCGGTGACAGGATTATCAGGTCGTCTAGATACCCTAAAATTGTAACAGGTCTGCTGTCCTGCAGAGCTGAGGAGACTTCGGCAGACTCACCTCGCGTCGATGCTTGGTGGTGCACGGTCAGGTTCGCCTTGAACCTGTCGATTAAGCGTTGAAACGTGGCACCTGAATTACGAAGACCCATTGGCATCCTTATAAATCTAAAGGTTCCAGATGGTGTAATGAATGCGGTTTTGTCGCGGTCTTCTTCCGCGACACATACCTGAAAGTAGCCGGAGTGGAGGTCTAGCGTAGTCATGTAGCTAGTCGTCTTGGCAGCGTGAAGTACGTCTTCCAGGCGTGGAAGTGGATATCGGTCGGGCTCGGTGACAGCGTTGAGCTTGCGATAATCCACGCACAACCGGACGCCGCCGTCCTTCTTGGAGACTAGAACAACGTTAGCAGCCCATGGCGACTCGCACTCTTCTATTACTTCAGCACGTAAAAGCTTCTCAAGCTCGCCATCCAACAACTTTTTCTTACCTTGAGACATTCGATAAGGTGGTGAAGCGGTGGGTTCCTGCTCCTCACTTACTCGGATGCGATGAGTGGCGTAAGTAGTTGGAGGTCCTTCTGTAGCGAAGCGCTCAGCTCTATTAACTATAAGCTGGTTGAGCTCCATCCTCTGAGGAGGGGATAACTTGGATCCCTCGTCTTCTCTCAGTGCAAGGTCAACGGTATCAGCTTGCATGAGTTCTGCATCACTCGATGTTGCTAGGGTATAATGTTGCATGAAAGGATATTTTTGATCAGACCTATCTAAGAAATACCAACAGCTATGTGGGAGGTCGAGTAATATACCTGCTTGGGTTATGAAGTCTTGGCCTAAAAGTGTACGGTTGTTGGCTTCCGGCATGGCCAAGAGCGTAGTAGCGATATTTCGTCCACGTAAAGTGACGATTGTGTCACATATTAAAACAGTACGTACCTGTCGGGTTCCATCCGCAAGGCCGATCGATCGACGCGATTTCGAAAAGACTGTCCCGCTGTTCACAAGTATTTTGTACAGTCCGGGACTGGCAAGACTTTCAGTGGCGCCGGTATCTAGCACAGCAGCCCCTGTTAGTGACTTGATTTCAATTTTTACGACAGGTCGCACTGCACCCGCGTTACGGGTGGTAACACTATGAAAACTCACCTTGTCAAGGGATGTATTCCTACAGTTCGGGCACTTGGACCGGATCACCCCTTGGCGTCCGCAACCATAACAGGATAGTTTGTGCGCACCTGTCTCACCCTCATCCGTTTTCGATTTAGCTCTTTTACACTCGTCTACTGAATGGCCTATCCTTTTGCAAAAAACGCAACGCGGCCTCACACGTTTGGTAATCGAATTGCCATTATACTTAATATTAGGGTCGAGTGTAGCAGCGCTCGAAATATTCACCTTATTCGGACATTTATTTACGTTTATATCTACGTTACTCTCGCTCACCTCGCTCGATACTACAGGCAAGTACCTTACCTCGGTTAGGGACTCCTCCACGTGCCGGGCGCGCTCGAGCAGGCAATCGAGACCCGCAGATACACTGTCGCGCGTAAGTCTTTTCCTTAATTTCCGATTTAATAGGCCGTACACGATATCAACTTGCATTTCTTTCGGTACACTGTACGGTAATCGCGAAAGATTAGCACGCGCGCGCGAAATGAACGTTTCCGCGCGTTCTTCCCCTTGTTCTTGCGCGAAGATCTCGCGCAGGATGGTGTGCGCCGGTCGAGGCGCGCCGTACATCGCGCGCAGCCGCCGCACCGCCTCGTCCCACGTCGCCGCCGCAGACTTCGTGCCCCGCCACCACACGGCGGCATCGCCGGTCAGCAGCATGGACATGCCGCGAAGCGCGTGCTCGTCGCTCACCGACGCGCACTCCTTATACACCAACACGCCGTCGAGGAAAGCTTCGAACTCGTCGGCGCTCCGGGCGGCGCCATCAAAGCGCGCCGTACACGCCGAGAAATTTCCGTGTGAAGTCGCGGTGGGGTAGCTCGCGACTTGTGTGGGGTGAGTCGACCCCTCTTGCTCGCCAGTAGTCGCAGACGATCCTGTGCGCAGCATGATGCCGGTGATCAGCCTGGTCAGTTGGTCTTCGGTTAATCCTACTAAGTTGTCGCGGGGCGCCGCACTCGGCGCAGCCGCGGAGTCCGAGCGCGTGGGTTGCTCGTCTTCCACACGTCGTTCGTCGTCGGAATCTCTCTCGTCGCTACTTTTCGGTGTTCGTCGCGTCACCGGCGCCATTTTGATGCACGCCGGTCCGGTCGAAAAGTACAGGAACCACGGAGTTTTCGCCACTAGTTGGGTCGCCAATTTGTAGTGTTCAATGTGTGTTAGGATAAATCGTCTTTGAAAATAAAACTAGCACTTACAACACACTTTTAATCTACAAACAAAACGTACATAGGAAACACGATAACGCGCCACGCAGGGCGCACGGCACACGTAGTACACGCGGTGTGGCGGTGGCGGGCCGACTAACTGCGCGAGCGCGTCCGGTCGCGGCGTCCCGTAGGAGCGAGCGGGATGAGCGAGGGGTAGCGGTGGGCGGAGCCACAGTGTGGCGTGATCCGGGCATCACGTGACGCGGGTCACCGTGGCGTGGCGCGAGAGGCGCCCCGTGGCGGACCAACGCGGAACTAATGCTATTCGAATCTGAGCACGCTACACTTTCAATTATGTCAATCAAATTTCCAAAGTTCTTAAAGTCGAATATCGGTTTCAAAATACCGGAATTTGGAATTTGGTATTAAGATTTCCAGCTAGACTATCGAATTGCGATATCGAATAAATACCGTAATTCGTCATTTACCATTATCTTCCTTTTTTTAGCTCTACAGCTATCGGGAACTTCCATCAACCAATCCGCTCACAGCTTACTAACTTTCCTAATATCCTGTCCTCTTATTAATGCTACGAGCGAAATCACTAAAGAAATTTCGCGGGTAAGTCTTTTAAATAAATACACCCAACAGTCACATATCTCCTGACCCCACACTAAGATCGAGTCTTGTGTCGTTTATCAGAAACTACGAGAGACTTTTCGGTCTCACAAACACCCAGACCCGGAACAAATACCTGTGGATCACACAGATATTTGTCTCGGTCCAAGAATCGAACCAGCGGCCTCTCATTTCACAGGCGTCTAGCCAACCAGCCACGAAGGCTGGAGGCGTGGTGACTATTAATACACACATGAATCCAAAAAAAGCTGTGCTTTGGGATTCGAACCCACGACCTACTCGACAGCCAAATATACCATCACAGTGATAATTATTGAATATTTCATATTTTTCTAGGCTTTAGGTTCACTAATAGACAGATTACACGAAGAAGAATCATATCCATCCTTCTTAGAAGTTCTTCTCGAAGCAATAACAGACTTGCTAACAAGTATTTATGAAGACGACTGCACCCTACAGGTAACTGTACATATTGAGACTTACATCTTATGTCTCAGGATGGCGAGCGCAGAGGAATGCCAAGCATTACTTTGTAATTCATGGTGTTTGGTTTTCTACTGTCCATGAGCGGTCGTATCGCTTACCATCAGGCGAGTGGCATGCTCGTCTCACCATTCAAAGCAATAAAAAAAAGTTTGAAGCCGGCAAAATTGTGTCAATCCCTAAAATCGTCTTTATTTTGATCCGAAATATCAACCAATCAAGATACGTTAAATGTAGGCGTGTCGATAAATCTTTATCCTGATTGGTCTATTTTCACGGTTAATCCTTACACAGAGATCAAGATCTTTTAATACATTTGGCCGTATCTAATAAGAGTATTTAGGCTTAATTAGATTCATATTATAACACTTTTGTTCCTTATTCAAATACTAAATTAATCTTATATTTTGTTTCAGTTATTAACAAAAGACGAGAAAGTCCAAAGAGTTTTACTCCTAAACAAATCATCACACGTCCAAAAATACACCATAGACAAAATAACCGCCATTTTACAAACCATAGACACTTCAGAGGCTTACGAAATAAAACATACAGCCAGAATGGAGAATCTATGCTACATATTTCATATACTAGAAATTATTTTATCAAAACATAAAATTGTTGAAAATTCACAGCCATCGCAGGAAAAAATATTAAATAAGAGTTCTATATCAGATATTTGGAGGAAAAAATGGAATTTGACTAAAGAAGTTGCCATGGACAATGTAGAGAAGAAATGTTCCTTGACCAAATGTAGTGAAGTTTTGAATAAAATGATAGTGGAATGTATGGATGGGTATAGCTTGATATCATTTGTCGCTTTGAAATGCTTCAATTTGTTGCAACCTTAATAAATTATTTGTTTGAAATTCTATTTATTTTGATTAAACTGACCTTTTATGATTCATTAAATAATAATAATTTGACAGCAATTGGATCAATCTAAAAGTTCAAAATGGCCGCCACAATTTTAGACTGTGACTTCAATTTTGGATTATGATTTAGAACCATTCTCTTGATGTTTAGACTATGTGTTCTCGCAAATACAAAAAGTTCACAATCGAGGCCGAATAACCATTTTATTGATAAACATATACACTTTTTCAATAAAAATGAAATCAGCTTAGAAGGAGATTGTTGATTGTTGTATTTAAAAATGTTAAGATTAACCAAAATGAATGTCAATGAATTTGCTGTTCAATTGAATAAACCTTTTTCCTTAATTATACAATTTAATAAACAGATCAACCTGTTCTGCTAAAGTGAATTAACATCTAAATAAAAAAGAATGCCTATTTTTAAATATGAAACTTTGTATCAGTGCGAAGATTTTTGTCCCTCGATGAAACATACTTTTTTGTGTAGCAAAATATATAAATTTCTAGAAAAATAAACATTATTGCGAACTAGGCCAGGAGTTCTTCGAGAAATGAACTTGAAGTCCAGTCACTCTGGTAGCCCCATTTGTAGTAATGGCTGATGTATCGTAAAATGTGATAATAATTACTTTATTTTATAAAAACCTGTCGCCGGGATAAAACAGGAAAACATTAAACGACAAACCATAAATATAAATGCTATAATGAATTTTAAGCAGTATCGGTATCGGGGTCAACGATATTTTTTACCGATACCATGAATTTTCATTCACATTCTCCTTTCGCTAAATATCCTGACTTAAAGAATAATTAATAAATACAATAATTTCAAATCGCTTGTTCGTAATAACAAGATAATTCCTCTTCCAACTTGTCCTTTTCGCAAACTTGTTTTAAATGTCGATTCAGCTTACTCCGGCTCTGAAATAGAATAAATTATTATTGTTTTTTATGTTTATTGTATCAGCCCATATACGTCCCACTGCTGGGCACGGGTCTACTCTACAATCGAGAGAATCGATTGAGAGTGGTTAGGCCATATAGTCCACCATACCTTACATACCGTAGAAATTCTTTAAAATCGCTACGGTATGCAGGTTTCCTCACGATGTTTTCATTCACCGTTAAAGAATAAATAATAAATCAATATTAACATCGACATCCTCGCTGGCGTAGTTTTACTACGGTACGGGTACTACGCTGAGGTCTTGGGTTCGAATCTCAGGACAGTTATATTGGAATTTTCTACTCATCGGCTCGGAGTCAGGAATTTGTGCACGATAGACTCGCCCCTATCACATCGTGGGACTCTTCCCACGGGGAAACTGGGGAGATACCCAGCCACCGAGTGGAAAGATGTTACATATAAAAAATACATACATAAACTCACGCCTTTATCCCAGAAGGGGTAGGCGGAGGCGCCACCAGGACACCCACATTTCGCCTTATATGTTCCGGGGCGCAGCTATCGCCATATCGGGCACAAACTCCTGACTCCGTTCTGATAATGACTAGAAAAACCCAATATCACTTCGCCCGACCCGGGACTCGAACTCGAGACCTCAGCTTTATAACCGTACAACTACGCCACCGAGGCAGTTAAAAAATACTTAACAAAATAACAATAATATTACCTTAAAAGTACTAGGGCATCTGTGACACGCGTGAACCTCCTTCGCCACCGCGTTGTGACTGGCTCGATGTCTCACCAGCGACTTGCGGCTGGTGTACCGCGCGCCGCACTCGCACACGTGGTCCTTGGTGGTAGAGTGAACGGTCACCATGTGCGATGTCAGGGCACGCTGGTTCGGACAGACGCGGGAGCATACGGGGCACTCGAAACTGGAAAATTAATCCCTGTGAGGATTGCTAATAGGAAAAGTTTGCGGAAATTGGTGGTGGATGGGTGTGACAATTTGTTATAGCGCCATCTATCCACAAAAATTGAAATTAAAATAAATAAATGAATAAATACACCCAACAGTCACATAAATAGTTCTGACCTCACACTAAGATCGAGTCTTGTGTCGTGTATCAGAAACTACGAGACTTTTCGGTCTCACAAACACCCAGACCTGTGGATACCTGTGGATCACACAAACATTTGACAGCCTCCGTGGCGCAGTTGGTTAGACGCCGCCTGTGAAACGAGAGGTATTTGTGTGATCCACAGGTATTTGTTTCGGGTCTGGGTGTTTGTGAGACCGAAAAGTCTCTCGTAGTTTCTGATACCCACGACACAAGATTCGATCTTAGTGTGGGGTCAGGACTATGTATGTGACTGTTGGGTGTATTTATTTATTTATTTCGGTGCGGGGATCGAACACGGCCTCTCGTTGCACAGGCGGAGTAACCAACTGCGCCACGGAGGCGAATTCATCGAATAGAGCCACGCTGTTGTCATGACTCGGCATGTTAAGGCTCGTCCAGGGCGGTACCACTGCCTCAGAGGAAATCGAAGTGAAGTGACAACTTTGCTATCGAGTTTCGTTCGGTAAGAATGCGGAATGCCCCCTGACATCCTATCCTTTTCCAATCCCCTCCAGATTTGATAGGCAACACATTCATGATCCAAGCGTTATGGATGTTTATCTTCAGTGATCACTACCATCAGGCGATCTGTTTGCTCGTATCGACCTATGCATTAAAAAAGGACCTCAGATATCGATTTTGAAACCCATTGTATTAATAGACTGCCTCGGTGGCGTAGTTGTATTACGGTACGGTTACAAAGCTGAGGTCTCAGGTTCGAGTCGCGGGTCGGGTGAAATGATATTGGAGTTTTCTATTCATTATTTTACTTTATTTATTTTTAAACTTTATATACATTTGTATACAGGCGGACTTAATGCCATAGGCATTCTCTACCAGTCAACCTTTGGAAAGTGCAGAGTTGAGATAAAGTGGGTGTTTGAATAATAATGAACAAAACGGGATATAAATACTTAACATAAACACACATAATATATATACATAAACATATACTATATATATATATATATATATATAATACATATAAGTAAAAATATTTATACAAAGATAAATACATAATCTATATATACCTAATACTATATTATATATCAACTTTTAAATTGACAATTCTGCCGTCTGTTTAAAAAACAACTCACGAACCTTCACCTTAAACGCAAGACGATTCCTGCATGTCCTAACTTCTACAGGGAGCGCATTCCAAAGATGTATTGTTTGGATAACGAAGGAAGAATGGAGGAAGTCAGTGCTATGGGAAGGGTACTGAAGAAGAAGGTTATTTGTTGATCGAAGATTTCTGTCGTGGTTGCAACCAAGGTATTGGAAGAAGGGAAGTAAGTAAGATGGTGGAGAAGGAGAGACAAGAATAGAATGCAAGAGAGTAAGTGCACGCATGCTACGGCGTTGGCGAATGGACAACCACTTTAACTGGGAACGGTAAGACGATACATGATCGTACTTGCGAAGATTAAAAATGAAACGAATGCAGTTATTCAGAAGTCGGTCTAGTTTGTCGAAAAGCTCTGCATTCAGGTCAAAATAGCACACATCACCATAGTCAATAATGGGAAGGATTAAGGCTTGCACAAGCATCGCCTTGGTTTTGAGAGGAAGAAAATTTTTTAGACGATAGAGAACACGAAGAGTATCGGTCACCCGACGACAAACATAGGTAACTTGAGTAAGCCAGTTCATTCCCATGTCAATGTGTAACCCCAAATCTTTAACGCTAGGTGACAATGCGATTACTGATCCCTTATAAACCAGTGGTGGAACACTAGTTATGTCTATCCTGTTTAATAGTCGCTGGCTACCCACTATTATTGCCTGACATTTGGAGGGATTGACTGTCAAGCCAAACCCATCGGACCAGCTGCTAATGTGTGTAAGATCCCTGTTGACTTTGTCTATGGCCGAATGGATAAAGTTGACACTTGCCTGGGCATACAATTGCAGGTCATCAGCATACAGATGATACGCACATTGAAGATCTTGGGTTATAAGATTAATAAAAATTGAAAACAAAAGAGGGGAAAGTATACCGCCTTGAGGGACACCAGAGTGAAGGTCACACCAAATCGACGAAAACTCGCCGACTTTCACCGACTGCTGACGCCCTCGAATATAGCTTGAAAACCATTCCAGTGTTTCCGATGAGATCTTAAGATAAGAGAGGATGGATAACAGGATGTCGTGACTGACGGTATTAAAGGCGTTCGAGAAGTCAACCAGAACCAATATAGTCAGTTTGGTATCCTCCATGCCCGCCCTAATATCTTCAGTCACTTTAAGGAGGGCAGAAACTGTGCTATGTCCAGGTCTGAAGCCAGATTGGAAAGGACTTAACAGATTATTCGTATGCACGAACCTGGTCATTTGCCTGTGTGCACAAGCTTCAAGCACTTTGGAGAGGAAAGGAAGAATAGAAATAGGACGGAAATGAGTGGGGAGGGTTGGGATTTGGATTTTGGGAAGAGGAACAACATGTGCTTTCCGCCATAAAGATGGAAAAGCACAGGAGGAAAATGAAAAATTAACAATGTGGGTAATTGGAGGCAGGAGTTGGTCCAGGATAGGGATAATCATACGGCGACTGACATTGTCACAGCCCACCGCATTAGATTTAATACTTAGGATGATCCTTTTAATCTCATCTGTTGCAACCGGAGAAAAGTAGAAGGGATCGATATCAGGGGAAGGAAGACTAGCCAGATGATCCAGCGTACGACACTTGACTTGATGATCTAATGGAATAGTTTTAGTAAAGTGCCGATTAAAATCATCCAATCCAATAGTTTGCTGAATATCTGGAGGTCTTTGTTTGCCAATACCTAGAGTTCCAAGGAACTTCCAGATATTAGTTGGAGAAGAGGAAGAAATATTATCAGAGATATAACGGCGTTTAGCATTGCGTATCATCTGATTACACCGATTCCTAGCAATTTTGTAAGAGGCCCAATTATCATTGGTGCGATCATGCCTAAACTTGACAAATGCCCGATCCCGACGTCTCATCGCTGTCCGAACAGTCGATGTCAACCAGAGCGCTGGTGAACGCTTTAATTTCGTCTTCCTTATTGGTGCATGAATGTCGAACAAATTAACCAGAGTGCTGTTGAAAAAAGCTTGCTGTTGAAATTATCAGCCCGGAGGAAGGTATTTGTGCCTGATATGGCGATAGGCTCGCCCCCTATCACATCGTGGGACGGAACATACGAGGCGAAATGTGGGTGTCCTGGTGGCGCCTCTGCCTACCCCTTCGGGGATAAAGGCGTGAGTTTATGTATGTATTAATAAATGAATACTCACACAGTCTGCTGATGTACCATAGCGTTCCTTTTATGCGCCAACAAGCTCTTTCTACTATTGTACCCGATCTTGCATACTTCGCAGTAGTGTTGCTCTGGCTGAATGTCGTGTTTCTTCTTGTGCTGATTCAGCGTGTAGGGACTGCTGAATGTCGCTGTACAGCGGTCACAGCTGAACTTTCTGTTTAGGTGCTTTCTGGAATGAATAAACATGGAAAGGTGGTTAAGTGTTTCTTAGTAATAAAAAATTAAATCTTTAAAATGGAAAAGGACATTGTGAGAGCACCTCTTAAGTCAAATATAAATAAGATATTTGTATCGTAACTGGATTAACATTCCTGTATTTTAGGTATGTTTATGTTGTCAGCACTTTACAATACATTCTGAGATCCTTTTTGTCCTTTTTCTTTGAGGAGGAGGAGGAGGAGGAGGAGGAGGAGGAGGAGGACACAATTAATTTTTGCCAAGACTGTAGAAATATAATTTAATTTGTCATGAACATGACTGTCTGTTCTCCAATTTTCTATTTTTATGAGCCCGTTATGTCCCACTGCAGGGCAAAGGCCTTTCTTCGCGCTAACATGCATCTCTGTTAAAGGTTTTATAGGACAAACCCTTTCGTTTAGTCCTCTTTGCCGTGACAGTATAAGATATTTTTTATAAAGGTCTGGCAAACGAGCAAATCAGCTGATGGTAGTGATCACTGAACATGAACATCACAAAGCTTTATCATGGATGTGTTCCGGCCCAGCAAATTGGAAGAGAAAGTAAAAAAGATGGGAAGAGTAGGTATTGGGCAACCGGCAATGTTAAAAAAGTAATTTTTTTGGTCCTTCAAGCCGGATGTATCAACATTTTTACTGCCTGTGGTTTTTAAGGGGAGGGATTCGTTTCTCTGCTGAGTGTCGTGATTGTGCCTGACGGGTGAACAAACCGGCAGATGGCTAAGAGTTTCGATATTATTATATTTTGACAGCCTCTGTGGCGCAGTTGGTTAAACGCCAGCTGTGAAACGAGAGATGATCCCCGCCCCGAAACAAATTTTTGTGATACACAAGTATTTGTTTCGGGTCTGGGTGTTTGTGAGACCGAAAAGTCTCTCGTAGTTCCTGATACGACACAAGACTCGATCTTAGTGTGGGGTCAGGACTATGTGTGTGACTGTTGGGTGTATTTGTTTATTACCAACTTACATCATGTGCGTCCTCACAGCTGCTTGATTGCTATAACTCTTCCCACAAATACTGCAAGGATAGCTTCGGAGACTGTTCTTAGACTGGTGGAATCTTTTGATGTGCTGCTGAAGACCGCTTGCGTCTCTGTAACAAAGTTTCTATAGATTTTTGCCTAAATGTGAATTTGTCAATCATTTAAGTATGGAGTGGATATTGTGATTAAATATCCTCTCTCTCTCTCTCTCTCTCTCTCTCTCTTTCTCTTCAGTCCACGGGAAGTCCACTGCTAAACATAGACCTTTAAAAACCCGTATGAATCAAACAAATTTGAATTACAATAATCAGTGGGTTACCTACTTGAAGACTCTAGCGCAGAGATGGCAAGGCGTGGTGCCCGGGGCGTGGCAGCGCGCGGCGTGCGAGCGCGCGTGGCGAGCGTGCACGAGCGCGGCGCAGCGCGCGCAGCGCACGCGCACGCCGTGCAGCTGCACGTGCGCCCGCAGCACCGCGGGCGACGCGAAGCGCAGCGTGCATGTGGGACATCTGTGCTCGCCGTTGGACTGAATACATACCGGGTATATCAAGACCGCGACCGAAAACGAAGCCAGGTGGTAGTTTTAGTGGTTACAGACACAATGCAAATAAAAATTTCGCAAAATAAGCGACAGATTTTTTTATGCATTTTTTTAAAAAATCATTGTTTTGGGTTGTAAATACCTAGTTATTGCGAAAATAGTAATTTAAACCATAAGGTACCATAGCGTCTTAAAAAATAAAAAGATGCACATCATTGTTTTAAGAAAACTATGTATTCACCCAAATACGACGATACATAAAAATTACCAATGTGTTTTTTGCGAAATTTTTAGTTGCATTGTGTCTGAAGTCACTAATACCACCTGGCTTTGTTTTCGGTCGCAGTCTTGATATACCCTGTATAAATACATACCCCAACACTCACATACAGTTCGACCCCTCGAGATCAAATCTCGTGTCGTGTATCAGAAGCTACAAGAGACTTTTCGGTCTCATAAACACCCAGACCCGAAACAAATACCTGTATCACAAATATTTGTCTCGGCGTCTAAATACCCATCCACGAAACCTGTCAGAAACAACTCTCGAGGTACATGAAGTCCACCAAGTATATCACCTAATATAGATCTGTTGGAACCTACCTGCATTTAGCGACTTCCTACAAACTTAGTTCGGTCGTCAAAAGAAATAAAAAATAAATGTTATAAAAAAGTTTGCTTTAAATTACTCAAAACATCACAACATATCATACACGTGGGATACATTACATTACCCAAACGTTTTATTTTTATTTTGGTGAGCAAATAGTAAATAAAATACTAACCTCTTCATGCCTCATCATGTGTGCCTGATATGTATCTTTAAATAAGAATCCCGAAGCACAATTGTAACATTTAAACTCAGAATCTAAATATTTCTTCTCCTTCCTTTTAGCTTCTAACTCAGCCTTCTGTTCTTCTAAAGACAATATAATCTTCTTAAACCCGCTTTTGAACTTTTTACCCTTCTTTTTTTTCTTCTCCTCCTTTTTATTTTTACCTTTTACATCACTTTCATTATTATAATTAGTATGATCATTATTGGGCGTATCACGGTTGATGTCTTGCGATTTCGTTCCATTTTCAAAATAATCGTCGTAATGGTTAGTGCGATCCATTTTCAAAATAAACGTCATATCATATTCGTCATTATCGTTATATTGATCATGTTCGTTATGGTTATCATCATGAGAGTGATGTCCGTCTGGATGTTGACAAGTTTCGTCAGGGCATATTATGTTTAATTCTGTTGTGATTTGTTTTAAATTTATTGTGTCACTAAAAATATATTAAATATTCAGTTGTTTTTTTCTAGAAAAAATTTCTTATACAATTTAACTAGATTTATCTTACAATTTTTTAAAGCGGCCTGTGACTAACAAAAGTAGTACAGCTAATACTATATGAAGTTCTGAAACTACAGCTACGAAATTAATGTTTTGCTGGTTTATAAAAAGTCAAACTAAAACGACATACAGCTATTAAATAAATAAATATATACTGTACATACCTGGTTATATCCAGCTTTTCTTTAGAAGATAACTGACTATCGTATGTGTCAAGTCGGCTTACATTGCTGATCGGCTAAAAAACATCAATAAATTTTGAATTTGCACTAATAACTATGCGAAGAAGATGAAGGTTTTTTTACAATAAAGTAATCAACTCAGCTGATGATTCGCGTGACACGCGCCCTTATGGCGGGCAATTGATTTGCTCAACAGATTACGCATGAGTGCCAGCAGGTCGACATATTTTATGATGATTTAGGGAAAAAATAGTTATATTAAACTATTTTTAAGTTATAATTTGTAAATTATAGTTAGCGTTTCGGATATACTGTAAGCTGTCTACTATACCATGCTACTATAACAGCCTATATACGTCCCACTGCTGGGCACGGGCCTACTCTACAATCGAGAGTACGATTGAGAGGTGTCAGGCCATGCAGTCCACCCTGGCCTAGTGCGGTTTGCCAGCCTTCACATACCATAGGAATTCTTACAAATCTCATAACCATAACAATTTAAAATCGACATTTTAAGCTTACCTGTAGACCATCCATGTCAGATCCGTCCACATCATTCCTCTGCTCGGATTGTTCCATATCTGAGTTCTCCGTCACTCCTATTTCCTGGTACTCTTTGCTTCCGGAGCCTTCTTGTGACAATTCCGAGTGTGGATCAATTGATAGGAGTTTAATTCGTGTGGTTTGGCAGTATTGGATGTCTTTTTGTGAAACCTGAAATGGTTATTACTATTGGTTTCTTAGATTTACGCGAATGTTACACATTGAAATAAATTGTAACAGTCACTGCGGATGACTAATACCTCAGTCCGCCCCGTGACCACGAAAGCTGTAAAGGAATTGAAACGTCGCGTCGGGAAGTTAAATATTGTAAAATTTAAACCAAATCGCGATAAAATCCGTAAAAATTAGTTTTATTTCAATGGTTATTACTATTTAAGCCTTATAATTTATTTTTCGGTTTCTATCTACATGACTTTTAATTAATACTAGCCTAAGAGACACAAACAGCCGCACTGAGACATTTAATGTCAATTAAATTGATCCTTAGTATAGATTATCTTCGTAAAATACGGTGGCCTCGGTGGGGTAGTTGTATTACGATACGGTTACAAAGCTGAGGTCTCGGGTTCGAGTCCCGGGACGGGCAAAGTGATATTGGATTTTTATATTCATTATCAGTCCGGAGTCAGGAATTTGTGCCCGATATGGCGATAGGCTCGCCCCCTATCACATCGTGGGACGGAACATACAAGGCGAAATGTGGGTGTCCTGGTGGCGCCTCTGCCTACCCCTTCGGGGATAAGGGCGTGAGTTTATGTATGTATGTATGTATGTATCTTCGTGAAATCTACGTAAGTAATGATTCAATTGACATTAAATGTTTCTGAGTACGGAGTAAGCCCCTCCATGGACAGACCTAATTAAATCCGCGACACACACTTCTATAATCTGTCGGAAATATCTGTGAACCTACCTGTCATGCGGTTCACATTTCATATTTGTGTTCCCCTATCTACTATGTTATTTTACATTAAAAACGTTTTGAGATGGATGCGAATTCTATTTTTTATTCTTTTTTCTATTTTTATTCCATTTGTTTAAACTATATTTAGAATTTGCTGAACTTATGTTCAAATAACGTCAATTATTCAGGTCCACAGATATTTCCGACGATAATATCAATGAATGTTTACGCTCTACTAAACATAGAGACAGTGGAGACGCATCGTGAGAACGCCTGCTCAGCAAGCATCGTAAACTTGACCACGAGTGCACGACTATGAAGAAGAACAAGCCTAGAAGATCTCACTGCAGGGCAAAGGCCTCCCCCAAGCACTTCTGTATATCTCTATAAATAAATACACCCAACAGTCACATACATAGTCTTGACGCCACACTAAGATCGAGTCTTGTGTCGTGTATTTGGAACTACGAGAGACTTTTTCGGTTTCACAAACACCCAGACCCGAGACAAATACCTGTGGATCACACAAATATTTGTTTCAGTGCGGGGATCGAACCCGCGGCCTCTCGTTGCGTCTAACCAACTGCGCCACGGAGGCTGTCTATTGAGAGCAAAGTTGTCTAGCCCCTGTTAAATCTATAGAGATCGTCCTGCCATCGCTTTCGGGATCTGCCTCTTCGCCTATACCTATCTTGCAGCATCCATTCGCGGTTGGTTTTGGCCCAACGATCACGGTGCATCCTGCAGACTTTATGACTTATGTCAGTTTAAATAAATACCCCATTGTTACCAACAGAAATAAAGGTATTTATGTCCCCCATTATTGTGAATATTTAGTATTTACAATGTTGTGTACATATATAATAAAATAACAAATAACTTAGATAATGTTGTCTTTTACATGCTTTAAGCATTATAATTATGATAGTGTCATTTATAAACTCACATCTTTCTCCCAGAAGGGGTAGGCAGAGGTGCTACCAGGACACCATCATTTTGCCTTGGATTGTTCATCTTCGTAGCTCCAGAATCAAAATATTAACTAATGATGCTTACCTTTTCATTCATAACATTTAAACTCTTGCTTATTTGCTGCACAAAGAGATCAATCTTTCTCAATAACCCATGACACATATGGCAGATCAAACAGTCTTGGATGTCCATCTAAAAAATAAACGAAATTATCGAACCCTCTGCCTCTCGTTTTACAGCCAGCGTCCAACCAACTGGGCCACGGAAGCTGTCATAAAAAATGCAGTTCGTAAAACTTTATATTTTATAATTAATCTATATACGGTAGAAAAAAAGATAAAAAAGTTTATTTAAAAACAAAATAAACTGATCATAAGAAATAAATAACTATGAACAATAAATAACGAACAAAATAATGACTATGATGCTACTGAAAATATAAGTGCTCCAATTTCAAACATCAACATGTTCTGAAAACTATGTTGTCTGCTTTTTACTTAAATTTATAATTTTATTTTATCTTTATATTGCTCTATGCACAGAATTAGAAACATTTTAGTTTTTTTTTGTCTATCTTATTAATTATTGCTATCATATAACTCAAATTTAAATGCTTGTCTCCTCTTTGTTGCACGGTTGTCTGGAAGAGATCGCTTTTAGCGATAAGACCGCTGCTTTTAGCACTTTAATTTTTATGGTTTTAGTAATTTTCTTTTATTTTGTTTACTGTATGGTGTTTTTAAATAAAGAGTTTATTATTATTATTATTTAAGTTTCTCAAGATACAAGCCTCGCCTAGTTTGGGAACCCCTGTTAATGTTGATGTGTATAACAATTTCTTGTAACCTTATTTAATTTATGTGTAATTTTAATCCTATGTAAGTCTGATATCATAATAAACAATTCATTATAATTATTATACAGATATAAAAACTTAGCTGTAGCCTTGCAATAAGTCTTAATAGCATCAAATTACTGGAAAATACCTCACATTACCTTAAATTTAAAGTATAACTCTAGGAAACTCTTGTGTTTACATGTTACCAAATGGATTAGAGGCACATCCTGCGCCAGACAACAAACGCACAGCATTTCCACTGATAGTACTCGCAAATGCTCCTCCCCGGCATCGTATTCTACTAAGGTTTGTGCCATGTTATCGACTTTGTAACTTATCAATAATAATTGAAACACAACAAAATAATTTGTGAAGATACTGACAGCTAATTCGACATGGATTGACGTATCAGCTTTTTATGTGCAAAAGCGAAGGACAAATCGATAGAGTTTAGTTTTTAAGCTATGACCAGATTTCGTTTGTTTTGAAGATAGTAGTGGGCAAAGGAAATACAAATAATACAGCCATCCTTTTTCTTTTTCAATAATTATTGAATTTTCTCGCATTTAAAAGTGTGTCGACCCGTACATAATCATACACACAATAATTAAACGGCTCAGGATATAGTAAGTGATTATCGCCGCCTATGAACACCTACAACAGGATTTTGGATTGCAGGTCCCTTTATGGCCGTCTGAGAAATAGATGTACCACATTAGTTCAAGGTAATTTACATTGTGGCGCTACGTTCAAATCTCGTAGTTTAATATATAGGAGAGATCCTATCTATTTCACAATGCTTATCCGTGTCTGCCTTGATAGCGCAGTTGTACTGCGGCACGAAAAATGCCTGTGGGTTACACAAATATTTGTCTTGATGCGAGGATTGAATTCGGGACTCGATTCACAGCTTGCGTCTAACCCACTGCGCCACGGAGGCGGTTGGGTTTTTTTTTGGATTTTAATCAATAAATATGGATGAAACTAGTAACATACATAATTTTAATAAGATCAGCCGTTTAATATTTTAAATAACTTTATTACGAACATGGACGTATTATACAAATAGGAATGTGCACTCACGAAATAGTGTTTTCCTGAAATAACACTGAGGCAAAACGAGCCGAGTGAGATAGTCCACGGAGGTCTGTGTCTCTTTTCTTTTGCTACGATGACCGTAATAAAACCCTAACTTAAATCTTTTTTTAACACACTTTTATTAGCTTCGCCTGATAGTCGATTGATTGACTTGAAATTTTGCACACTTGGCAAGGACCGATGACAATACAATAATTTAAAAAGCATATGAGATTATTCTAATCAGAACCTTCAAACATTTAATTTTTCGGCCGCCTCCGCGGCCCAGTTCTTTAGACGTCGGCTGTGAAACAAGAGGCCGCGGGTTCGATCCCCGCATCGAGACAAATGTTTGTGAAGCCCATAACTATTTGTCTTGGGTCTGGGTGTTTCTGAGACCGAAAAGTCTCTCATAGCATCTGATACCCACGACACAAGACACGATCTTAGTGTAGGGGTCCTACAATGTATGTGACTATTAGCGCGGGACACAATCCTTCACTCAACATCTCTCGCTCGTTTTTCGATCAGAGTGCGCAGTTCTGTTTGTATAATACATCCATGATTACAAACAGTTAGCAGTACTTTTTTGTTATTGATGTTCATGATGTTCAAGAAATCACGAGGAATTTTCATGTTTGTCTATGGTACTTTTTCTTTTTGTGCTTCCAGTAAGTTCGTTTAAAGTTCAATTTGATAATTTAGTCGATTATGTAGTATCAAATATCAATGAAAAATATTAAAATTTTGATTTAAAACGAACTTATAAATTAATTGATTATTTCATCCAATTTTATTAAAGTACTTATTTCCTTTAATTCTACCGTATTGTAAATGGTACATATATTGTATAGTACGTTGTTTTGGTAGTTTTCTGTTTCCTTCGATGATCGACTATTTTCTAATAATCAATACACAACTCTACGCATTCACGTCAGAATCGGCAAAAGGGATAATTTTGTGCCTTCACGCATTTGTAAATTTCATTTAGAAATATTGTTTCAACACCGATAAACTCGATGCCGTAATTAGAGCAATAGACTGTGCATCTTTTTCGATAAACAGATACGTCGTGTACGCGTGTGTTGTTGATTTTTTTTCATGTTGAACCCAACTATATTGTGTTCGGAAGACGGAATTGATACTAATTGGATGTTTTTCGCTAAGTGACTTGTGGACGAAAACATCGTATTAAAATGTGCGTCGGCGGGATAGAGGAGAAATTCAGAAAAAAAAGACTTTGACCATCGTCCCCACGTTTTGTGAGTATTTTTTTTAATTACTTAACGTTGTTTACATTTTATGGTTAAACAAATAGGTTTTGAGGACATTTCCCGGCTTCTCTATGGTCTGTTGGGTTTAGCACTGAATTGTTGAATTTATCTCGTTTTGCTAGTCGATAATTTATTCGTGTGGTTTCATTAATGATAAAATTATCATAAAGATATTTAGAGCTATATGAGAACGACGCATATTGGGCGTATTGTTTGAAAATGATGTGTAGACAATATAAAATATTATTTTTTAATCACTGAAAAAAATACCTTATAGAAATATTTACCAAAAAAAACCTTTATCTACCTATTTAAAATATTCGTAAATTAATATGTTTGTTACCATTTGCATGAAAATTCTACCCTGTTTCATTATATTCAGTATATAGTATAAACCACAGTTAAAAAGAGGTACTTGTTTTCGTTTTTGAAAGTAACAGAATAAAAAAAAATGTAATAATTCAAAAAAAGAACATTTTTTTCCCGCACCTAAATTTATGTAACATATTTTAAACTGCACATCCATTTTCTTGCCAATACAACTATTTCATTATTTTATATGAAACAACTTACTATCATATATTGGTAGAAATTACTGCAAATTAGGTTTTTTGACATAAACTTCCCATAAATTTGTATATCATTATTAAATCTATGCATTTTTCACAAAAAGTAGGTTATTACAGTAATAATATAAAAGTTCATAGGAAAACAAATTTCCTACAAATGCACATTAAAATAGCTCACTAACCATCATAATAATTGTATTACAGCTTTATTTTCCATTTGTAAGTTAACAGTGTTCATTTTTTTCAATAAACTGAACCACTTGATATAAACAAGTTGAGATGTTCTATTTCTATTTAGGTATTTTATTTTATTTTATTTGCTTTACATACAGGCAGACTTAATGCCAGAGGCATTCTATTACAGTCTACCTTTGGGTGAAGCAGAAATGGAGTAAAGCAGGTTTATGCTAAATTAAGATAACCAAGAATTTCTCTATTGCTGAAATAATATGTGTAATAAAGTCTTGGTGAATTTATTGACTTATTTATTGACTTAGCAAAGTGATTGCATTATCAGGGGCAGTAGAGACACATAGAGTTATTTTTGGCATCTGATAGTCATATTTTGCCAACACTATTTTGCTGGCCTACATAACAACTTCCCAATATAAAAAGAGAGAGTAACTTATCAAATTGTTCCACAATTAAAAATAATTGGCAAACCTCCTGATTAGGATCAAAAAACAGATACCACCAAGTAATTATTATCTTCTTCTTCTTCCTTCCCTTTACCTTTTATTTGGGGTCAGGGTCTCCTTATCTATATATCTATATCAGCCAATATATGTCCCACTGCAGGGCACGGGCCTACTCTACAATCGAGATAATCAATTGAGAGTGGTTAGGCCATATAGTCCACCACGCTGGCCAGTGTGTGTATTGCAGGTTGGCGAACTTACATACCATAGAAATTCTTTAAAATCGCTATGGTATGCAGGTTTCCTTATGATGTTTTCCTTCACCATTAAAGTGCGTCTCCTTATCACCAAGTAATTTTTATATTTGTATATATATATTATAGTATAATAAACTTCAAAGCCAATGAAAAACACACTTCTGCCACAAGAAGTCCACTGCAAAACATAAGTCTCCCAAAAGGATCTAATGACTAACTAAATTCATGCCTGCACACATACCGTTTTAAATTGTCTTCGTACACAATAAGTGTACACCGAACGACTTGTAACAAGATTCATTTTAATTCAATTATTAAACAGTTTCTGTAGTAGGTGTAAAGAATTGTGTCATTGTTAGCTATTTGCATACGTATGGGACATATTCAGATGTTTAAAGAATGTTCTATTTAGTTTTAATTTATAGGTATGTTTTTTTCTACAAGTTAAAATAAGTTATGCACAGTTCGACACAAGTTCGATTCTGAGGGTTTATTGTATTCAAAACCACACTGACCCTGTAATAAGTTGGTGGACTTGACATATTTATTTTATTTTTCAAAGCATACGGAAATTTAAAAAATCGAGCATATTCTTTAAAGCCTGACAACACATTTGTATAACCTGTGCCCTATGGTGTTGCAACTGTTCACGGGCGGCGTTGATCAATTACCATCAGGTAAACCATATGCCCGTTCGCCCCCTATAACATAAAAAAAGACATGGATTTGTTTTGCACTCAATCGGAACTTCATTATAGTTGATTGTGTTGATTGAATGGGAACTTCATTATTGGCATGCACTGAAAAACTTTCAGCTTTTAGAAAATGACGAAAGTCTGGCGGCCACAAGCTCTTGCTAATGTTTTTAATTCAGAATGAAAAATAAATGTATTTCAAGCTTAATTCTCCATATATTTTTTCATGTTACGCTTTGACTACATAACATTTTGATAAAACAACAATGTTTTGAGCGAAGGGACCTATTGTATTTATTGAAATTTGTCCGATACACTTCGCCAAACAATCGCTATTGTTAAAACACATGATGTAACTGCCAATGAAGTCACTGTATTTAAAAACATTAAGCCTTTCCTATGATATAAGTAATTTATGTGCACTAATTTCTGAGGGAATGACCATTTTTTTTAATTGATATATATACTTCAAATAACTTGATTTATACCAAAATTGAAATGCACAAGAAATAATATCTGATTTGTAACTGCAAATAACTTAGTTTTTAAATGGCAGAAAAGCTTGGATTCCCATTTGACTTCTGAGTTAGTTACCGACAGCCTTCGTGGCGCAGTTGGTTAGACGCCGGCTGTGAAACGAGAGGCCGCGGGTTCGATCCCCGCACCAAGAGAAATATTTGTGCGGCCCACAAATATTTCTTTCGGGTTTGGGTGTTTGTGAGACCGAAAAGTCTCTCGTGGTTCTGATACCTGCGACACAAGACTTAATTGATCTTAATGTGGGGTCAGGACTATGTATGTGACTGTTGGGTGTATTTATTATTTATTACTATTTATCTCGAGAAAGTTCTCTAAAAATTACAATAATTTCGTATTTTTACTAGGTATTTTTAGGCAATCATGTATTTTTTTTACGCAATTTTATACGTCAGAACTCTGTACCTATTAAGGGTATTATTCTAGAGTACTGTACTGGAATAGGAAAGATGGAATCCTTTTGGGATAAATTTGTTGTCCATTTGTCTGTTTTTTAAGAAAACCTATAGGTTACTTTATTATTTATATTGAAAGATTCCGTTATGCAATATCGAAAACAGAAATGTATTTTTTAATCTGTTTACAAATAAACAAGTTATAATTATTTCAAATTTGGTGGTAGGAGGATAAGAAAAGGATGCAACTATCGTGCTTTGACGTCATCTTGCATAAAGCGCGCGGGTGCGAAAGAGATAGCTAGTTTCCCTACTACAATATTAATATCTCAGTCATTTTACGACCAATATTGATGCTGTTTTCAATTAATGTTTGTTATAAAGTATATTCTGCAGTAATTAAATATTGTTTAAAATTAAACACTGGAAATATCGCTATTCAGGAATTTGTGCCCGATATGGCGATAGGCTCGCCCCCTATCACATCGTGTGACGGAACATACAAGGCGAAATGTGGGTGTCCTAGTGGCACCTCTGCCTACCCCTTCGGGGATAAAGGCGTGAGTTTATGTATGTATGTAATATCGCTATTGTATGGTACAGAACTCCAGCTATTTTATGGTAAAGAAAAACAGCGCGAGACAAGCTCGCTTGTATAAAACAAACTTCTTCAGTAGTTTTTAGAAAGCTCTAAGATGTCTTTTGATCCTACATTTTGTTTTATCACGAAGAACAGTTTTATGGCTATTTTATACGATAAACAATTTATTTTCATGCATGCGTGTTTGTAGAACAAAGGTAGTTTGGGAGTATAAATATACATGCTTTAACTACGTTTTAATGTTATTTAACTACATTTATAAACCTAAAAATAAAGAAAGAAAGGAAAGGAAAGAATGAAAGGATGTAAGGACTTTAACAAAACATATTTAATACTTAATGAATATAAGGTGTGAACACAAATAAATTTCTAAAGGAGATGTTTCATTTTGGGCCGTATTGTGTACGTCTAGTACAAATACTAGAAAAAAATGTGGAATTCAAATAAAATACATTTAGATTTCTTGGACAACGGGGGGCTTTATACAAAAATGTGATTGTTTTAGTACAGAAGCAATATTTTCTTCGTTAATCTGTCCTCCATGATGCCTAATTGTCATTTCGTCCAAAAATGCGCATACCCATTATCTTTAACTTGAATATATGTCTTATTTTTAAAAACCCGCTACTAATTATAATTGTTTTCTATATATTTATCGGTTGATACTATAGTCCATAAGTTGTCAAAAGTTGATATACGTTGTTAAAAGCGTCACTTTTAATAATATATTTATATTTCATGATTTCAGATAAAGAACGAAAATGTTTGACATGCTGCAATTCCAAAACAATATGGCCGTTATTGTCGCCATATTGCTTGTAGTGTTGCTGTTCTTGGCTTGATATTTATTTTTGTATAAAGTTAATAAGCAACGCATAACAGTAATTAATACGGAAATCGAAAGCCAATTTCACGAACTATATTTCATGTACTGTACAGCACTATGGCCCAAGGTCCATACATTTCTGGACCATCTCCTTTAATAACATCCTGGTAGCACCTCTGCCTACCCCTTCTGGGAAAACGGCGTGAGTTTATGTATGTATGAATTTATCTGTGCAAAATGGATTCGAAACGCCACACGTTCTTAACCACTCGTTATACGGGCGGATGTGGACGTCCTACTAGCGGAAATATGACAAGAAATTTGCCCATCTTTTTCTTCCCGCTCCCCTCCCGATGTGATGGGTCAGCAACACATCCATGATCCAGCGTGGCTGTTCATGTTCAGTGATCACTTACCATCGGGCGACCTGTCTGCTCGTCTGCCGGATATATTGGATAAAATTATACTCCTCCTATTATTGCAATGAATGACGAGACGAGCCTGCCATTCGCCTGATGGTAAGCGATACGACCGCTCATGGACAGTAGCAATACCAAACAACACCATGAGTTACAAGGCAATGCTTGGCATTTCACTGCGCTCGCCATCCTGAGACATAAGATGTTAAGTCTCGATATGTCCAGTAGTTACTCTGGCTACAATATCCTTCAAACCGGAACACAACAGTGCATTTACACTGCTGTTTGGCGGGATAAATAGACATTGCGGTGGTACCTACCCAGGCGGCCTCTCACATATGAGAGACCTATCACCAGTAAAATTTAACTTTTTGATTGATTTCGTTGCGGGTTAAAGACAAGTTAGACATTCCCGGAGACTCGCTGAGCTTCAATGCTCAGTGTCATTAAAATGCGTGCCACTGTTGATCCTGCGACACAGGAGTTGCAGTGGCGGGTGTGAGGGCGGGACAGTCTCCATATTGGATAAAAACAAACGCACGAAGATGGCTACAGAGGTCTTTTAATTTACCATAGTGATATAGATACCAAGATCGGAATAAACTTATACAGGGTATATCCAGACTGCGACCGACGAAGCCAGGTGGTAGTATTAGTGACTTCAGAGGCAATGAAACTAAAAATTTCGCAAGAATTATCGATTTTTTTTTGGTAGTTTATTTACTTATCGTCGTATTTGGGTGATAAATACATAGTTTTCCTAAAATAATGATGTACACATTTTTATTTTTAAGTTTTAATTACTATTTCCGCCAAAACCAGGTATTTATCACCCAAAACATGATGACGTTTAAAAATTTGCAATAAAAACTGTCGCTTGTTTTGCGAATTTTTTAGATGCATTGTGTGTGTAACCACTAAAACTACCACCTGGCTTCGATTTCGGTCGCAGTCTTGATATACCCGGTATGAAGTTCGTGGTTTGGACCATCTCTAGGGTGGAATGGGAACCATAATCCCTTGCATTCTAAAAAAACAGTTATCAACACCATTTTAAAAAGCGACTGTCTTAAGACAGACAAAAGTGTGTGGTGGCCTGTTAGTAAACGGACCAGACGCGACTGCCAATAATGTTCACGGTGGTGGCGGGTTCAAATCCCAGGGCACACTTCTTCGGAGTCATGTATGTATTGATAGTCATTATATTGATATTGTATATTGATAACTGGTGGTAGGTCTCTCATATGTGAGAGGCCGCCTGGGTAGGTACCACCGCAATGTCTATTTCTCCAACAAACAGCAGTGTAAATGCGCTGTTGTGTTCCGGTTTGAAGGACATTGTAGCCAGAGTAACTACTGGACATATTGAGACTTAACATCTTATGTCTCAGGATGGCGAGCGCAGTGGAATTCCAAGCATTGCCTTGTAATTCATGGTGTTGTTTGGTTTTGCTACTGTCCATGAGCGGTCATATCGCTTACCATCAGGCGAACGAATGGCATGCTCGTCTCGCCATTCATTGCAATAAAAAAAAAATCACCACGCTCTATAACGGTGAAGGAAATCGTGAGGAAACCTGCATACCATAGCGATTTGTGCTATAGTATGTAAAGTCCGCCCGCACTAGGCCAGCGTGGTGGACTGTACTAACCCCTCTCAATCATACTCTCGACTGTAAAGGAGGCTCGTGTCCTGCAGTGGGATGTATATGCTGATACAGTATAGTACACTCTAACACCCATATTCTAAGACGTTTTCTCGACTCCACTTGACGTTACTAGAGGAAATCCGTATTCTTAGTAGAAAAAAATCTCCTCCACTCAACGACACTCAAAAATTTACCTGTCTCGAGGAAAGGAATCAACTGTCAAACTCAAGGTACGTCGCGACCTACCTTAAGGAAGAAATAAAATAAATAATCCTACTTTAAAATTGTAATTAAAAGAGAGAAATAAAGTTTACCCTTTAAAATTCTTAAATACCTAAACATGCCAACAATTTTTTGAGGTGGGTGCCTCTACACGATTTACACGTTTTCCTAGTGAATGATACAAACATTACTCTTTATTTCATTTAATAAAAGATTTGTGGATTGGAAACAGTGTTTATTATTTTAAACAAGTTATTAAAGATTTCCAACAGTTCCTGTAATACTTGTACGATACTCCGTACGAATATCCCGAACGACGATTCATCCATAAGAATATCCTTCGAAATTTCCGGGTTGGATGGTATGACCCTCCTCCTGTCTGCATGCGTTTTTTTCTCCGACTCACTAAATATTTGTCTTCCAGTCACAATCCCGAAGATTTTGAGTTCAATAATTATATATTATTCTATGTAAACACTCTGACATGACATTAGACTGTCACTTTTCAAGTGATCATAGACTATTTTCAAAGGTTTTTTGTTAAATCTCTACTTTATCTATACATCAATGACGTAATTAATGACGTTTTTCCTGGACTCAACCTCACTCGAGGAACCTTTAGTAAAGGTATATTTTTAACTAAGCATACCATTTTCGAGGGTCCCTCCAATTCATTTGTAAAGTCACCTCGACTAAAATAAGGTTGAGGAAGATTGGAGGACACGTCTTAGAATACGGGTGTAAGACAATTCAGACAAGACCAATGAGTTAGAAACGCATGCTTGTGTCCAATTATTTCTACTCTACTAATTCATTATACCAATTATTGCGCGCGAATGTATCCTTGAACTGGAATTAAGACACTGCTTATAATTGTCGGGGTTCAATACCCGAGAATGGGTCATTTTGGCATTTTTTTAATACATATGTTGATATTTTTTCTACTTAAGTGCTTTAGTTACCTACCTTTAGTTTATACTGCCTCGGTGGCGTAGTTGTACTACGGTATGGTTACAAAGCTGAGGTCTCGGGTTCGAATCCCGGTTAAAGTGATATTGGGTTTTTCTATTCATTATCAGCCCGGAGTCAGGAATTTGTGCCCCATATGGCGATAGGCTCGCCCCCTATCGCGTCGTGGGACGGAACATACAAGGCGAAATGTGGGTGTCCTGGTGGCGCCTCTGCCTACCCCTTCTGGGATAAAGGCCTGAGTTTATGAATGTATGTTTAACTAAACTGGCAAGGCAACTGCCTAATGAGTAACTATACTTCATTATACATAGCTTTGTCTGCTTTATTTTGTATCCACCTAACAAGAGATATTTTACAATCAGGAATTTTGGAAAAAAACTATTGTCTTGAATTGTAAAACTAATGCCTAAAGATTTACCTAGCTTGGAAATTGAACCCTGAACCTCAGAATTTGCAGTCCCTAACGCCATTAAACTACTGGTAGTAAGTAGAAAAAAATTCAATTATGCTAATAACAGAAGTTGAAAATCAATTTTAGCTACTAAAGAGTTGAATTAATCTTAAAAGTAAAAAATATTAATATTTGTTCTAGTTTCACCCCACGGAATCCTCACTACATAAGCGCGTACACTCTTGGCCATTTTTATTTCATCACAGACTATACGTCGGTTCATATTTACGCTTCTTTAATTAATCTCATTGACTACACTTTATGATTCATTCATTTCAGTCATGTGTTTAATACAAATAGTTCATTTAACTTACTTCTTTTGTAATGTTTTACTTATCGTCGTATTAGGGTATTAAATAAAGGGTATATCAAGACTGCGACCGAAAACGAAGCCAGGTTGTATTATTAGTGACTTCATACACAATGAAACTAAGAATTTCACAAAAAAAAAAAATCGTCGCATTTGGGTGATAAATACATAGTTTTCCTAAAATAATAATGTACACCTTATTATTTTAGGACGCAATGGTACGTAAGGGTTTAAATTACTATTTTCGCAAAAACCTGGTATTTACCATCCAAACAGGCTGATATTTAAAAAAAATCTAAAAAAAGCTGTTTCTTTTTGGGACATTTTTAATTGGGTCTGTAATCACTAAAAATAACACCTGGCATCGTTTTCAGACGCAGTCTTGATATACCCGGTAGGTACTTCACTGTATATATGCAATACAACGATATATCCTTAGTGACAGCCTCCGTGGCGCAGTTGGTTAGACGCCGGCTGTGAAACGGGAGCCCGCTACGATCCTCGCACCAAGACAAATGTTTGTGAGGCCTAAAGATATTTGTTTCGGGTCTGAGTGTTTGTGAGACCGAGAAATCTCTCGTTCTTTCTGATACACGACACAAGACTTAATTGACTTTAATGTGGGGTCAGGACTATGTATGTGACTGTTGGGTGTATTTATTATTGAATACGTTAGCATCAGGTACGATAAAGTTTTGTGCAAGAAAAACATCCCCAACCTAGATTCGAACCCAGGTCACAAGCGATGACTAACCCATTCCGCTTCAACGGCCGTCCTTCCGACCGTTGTAACAAGATTTAACCAAGCCGGCCCAGTTTCGAAGAGAACTAAAACGCATCCATTATGTAGGAGAAACTGTATAGTTATGTATTAGTATTTATATCAGCGATAAACGTCCCACTGCAGGGCACGAGAGTACGATTGAGAGGGGTTAGTACAGTCCACCACGCTGGCCTAGTGCCAGGCGGACTTTACATACCACAGAAATTATTACAAAACCGCTACGGTATGCAGGTTTCCACACGATGTTTTCCTTCACCGTTATAGTGCATGGTGATTGACTATCTATACACACGTAACTCCGAAAAATCACGTGTGCCCTGGGATTTGTACCCGCGACCACTGTGAACATGTTGGCTGTCGCGTCTGGTCTGTTTACCACAAGCCACCAAGCACTTGTGTTATAAGGGAGGCAAATATTCATTTTAAAAAATACTTTTTAAACATTTCTTTAGTACAGATCGGGAGCCGGAATGCATTGTTGTTAAAAAAATAAGCTACAGATATTTTTTAAAATTTGTATTTGTAGTTCCTTATTTCGCCACAGGCCAATATAGTTTCTAACGCCTATACCGGTGAAGGAAATATATTGAGGAAACCTGTATACCATAGCAATTTATATGAATTTCTATGGTATGTAAAGTCCGCCATCCCGCAGGCCAGCATGGTGGACTGTACTAACCCCTCTCAATCGTACTCTCGATTGTAGAGGAGGCTCGTGCCCAGCAGTGGGACGTATATGAGCTGATACAGTAAAGTACAATCGAATGTAGATGTATTAATTCAGTCTGCCAGCACTAGGCCAGCGTGGTCGATTAGCCTCTCTCAATGGAATAATGGGCGGAATTTTTTTCTATTGTTGAGTTAAAATAAGTTTTTTATCGCTACAGCATCCCAATCGATCATTGTTTCGAGATTGCTCTCCGTTATCTCTTGGCCTTGTTCCTTATCTCTCGTACTTGTACTGTCTTCTAACCTAAATGTGTACTTCAGTTACATATACAACTAGCGGCTCGGCCCGGTTTTGCCCGGATGCAGATAGTTTTTGAGTCCAGTCCACATCAACAACATTATAGTTTTGGCAGCGCACGCGAATTAAAGAAAATTTTAGGTAATTCTTTACACCTTGGGTTACATTATTGGAGTATTAGTAAGGATACCAATTATTTTTGAAAATATAATATAGCCTATGTCATTTGGGGATAGCGTAGCTTCCCAACAGTAAAAGAATTTTACAAATCGATTCAGTAGTTTAAGAGCCTATTCAATGCAAACAAACAATTAAATTTCCTCCTTATAGTGTTAGTTTTGATATTTAACTTGATTAATGGATACCGTAGTAGTATTATAGAATAAGCTACTGGTCCCAACTCAAGCTTTTTTTCAATGCAAGGTTGCTTAGAAATTTAGTAAGCTATGATTATGAATAAAATCTCCATTATTTATATTAATTTGTTTAAGTATTTGTTTAATGTTGTATTAATTTTAAGGCGTTATCGCCTTCATTTAAAGGATAAATTTGGCCTTATTCATAGACAGATTAAAAACCTATTTTAGTTATCGAATGTTTTGTCTTTTTCGCACCACTGAATTCTCAAGTCAGTTCAGGGACAAAAATTCGATAATTGAAATAGGTTTTAAATATGTGTATGAATAAGGCCTTTAGTAGTTACTTTGTATCGTATTAGGAATTTCATCGAAATCCGTTAGCCGTTTTTGAGTTCATCGCGCACAACCGCACAAAGCGACAAAAATTCTATAAAATTATTGTTTCGGGTTCTATTACGTTAATACTGACTCCCCATATTAGTTTTTTTCATTTATCTTCCATGTACAGACATCGTTCGGTTACAAATATATTATAGGTATAGATTAGTTCTTTAATGCTGAATAAAATTATATTTTTATACCAAACTTGTATAATTAATATAAAGGTTACGTGTGTATTGTATCATTCTATAGAACGCTTATCACTTCATAATGGTTTCATGCGGCTATCGACCGCCTGTTTCATAATTTGTGGAGTTATTTTTACAATAATAGATAAGGGAGTTATTTTCTGGATATAAATTGGACTATATTTTGACAGCCTCCGTGGCGCAGTGGGTTAGACGCTGGCTGTGAAACGAGAGGCCGCGGGTTCGATCCCCGCACCGAGTCAAATGTTTGTGTGAACCACAGGTATTTGTTTCGGGTCTGGGTGTTTGTGAGACCGAAAAGTCTCTCGTAGTTCCTGATATCCACGAAACAAGACTCGATCTTAGTGTGGGGTCAGGACTATGTATGTGACTGTTGGGTGTATTTATTATTATTATTTATATTGTCAAAACGATCCGCGAAAGACAAATGTTTGTGTGCTCCAGTATTTGTTTCGGGTCTGGGTGTTTGTGTGACCTAAAGCTCTTGTAGTTTCTGATACCACACAACACTCGATCTTAGTGTGGGGTAGATTCAGTCATTTATGGGACTTTCTAGTGTATTTTTATATCTCCTGCCAAACAGCAGTGTAAATGCGCTGTTGTGTTCCGGTTTGAAGGACATTGTAGTCAGAGTAACTACTGGACATATTGAAACTTAACATCTTATGTCTTAGGATGGCGAGCGCAATGCTTGTAATTCATGGTGTTTGATGTTGCTACTGTCCATGAGCGGTCGTGTCGCTTACCATCCGAAATTTTAAAAAATTAAGGGTAGTTAAATTGTAACAGTCACTGAGCGGATGACTAATACCTCAGTCCGCCCCGTGACCACGAAAGCTGTAAAGCAATCGAAACGTCGGGAAGTTAAAAAATGTAAAAATTAAACCAAATCGCGACAAAATCCGTAAAAATTAGTTTTATTTCAATGTGTAACATTCGCGTAAATCTAAGGACTACTAAATAGATAAATTTTCTAGACTATATGAAGGAAAAAAACATGTCTGTTCTATGGTCTCCGTTTCCCATTTCTACTTCTTGTTATATTTTTGTTATTATTTGCTACATTCATCATCACACACATAAAATAATGCTGGTCATACATACATACATAAACTCCTTTTTCCCAGAAGGGATAGGTAGAGGTGCTACCAGGACACCCACATTTCGCCATATAAATACATATTATGATTCAAAAGTTAAAGCCCCTTGAAGTCCTTACAGATTTAATAATGGCGTAGGCGTAACAATATCTCAAATTGAATAATTTGGCGATTGGAATCTAAAAATAGCCTATTTTGGACATTAACCAATTGATGTGTTCTATAAAAGAGTTAGAATTTATCAGAATATTCCGACACACTACAATTCTTGTTAGCCAGGATCGACAGCAAATAATAGGGTATTTGACTCCATATTTTTTTTGTATTTATCAAAAGTTATCCATATCCAAACTCTAGAAACAAAGAATTTTGTAAATCCATTCAGAATTAAAAAGTTAGAAACGTTTCAAATCTTGCAGTGGGGGCGAAAGAAAAGGATACAAAACAAAACTAGTGACGTCACTAGTCTTAATATGCATTACAGTCTGCGCGTACTAATATTTGCCTCATTTCACAAGCTACTTTAATACTGTTTTCACAGAAATGTTTTATTTTATTGGTATTTGTATTTAACCCGCAACGAAATTATTTATATAAATAGTAGTTGGTATCAAATTATTATCCACTTCTCTCAGCAAAACGGGAGAAAAAATAAAGAGCTAATTATTACCCTTCGATGTAAATACTTACAACTCGAGAAACCTTTTAAATTTCAGTTACAAAGAGGCTACTTGTGGACCGTTTTGCGCAGTTTTTCACATAATTCAAAGGATTTTAGTCGCAATATTATTATATGCTGATAATTGCCTTCACATTTACATAAGTGAATTCAGTAAAAATTAATAATATGTTGTTTGTTACAGGAACACACTTTTTCGACATTCTTCCTTATCCCCACCCTTTCCAGAACATTCCACACGATATCTTCCTGAACCATTCCAATAACTAAATACATTTTTATAACATATAAACACCTCTTCACTTACAAATGTATATTTAAATATGAATTGAATTAATAATAATCCATAATCGTAATCAATTATAAAATAAAATATGGTTTTTAAATAAACTAATTTAAGTTGCATAATTTTAAATATCGAACGAGCGGTGATAAATTAAAATACAATTATAATTTAAGTGTTATGTGAATTGATTATTAATTAATTAAATTATCTGCGTAATTGCCATGAGTCTTGTGGATTAGTGATTACTGGTATGGAATTGTTATTTGTGATGTGCTGACGTCTCCCTCGATATGAGTTCCTCACCGGTAATTGAACCCTCTTCCCCTTCCACGACGCCTTCATCCCCCGCACTAAGGGCCGAATGTGCGCAGTTCCAAACGTCTACACCGAACTACTCGTCATTGGGGAGGGTAAGTAAAATCAACCCTTTTTTAAAACCAATTAGTAGGGTGTAAGGGGAAAAGGAATGTGTTATTTAAGGGGTTTTTAAACAATACTACGAATCGAAGAAAGGGTGAAATGGCACATTGGAGGTAGTCTATGTCCAGAAGTTGGCTGGTAAAGTCTGATAACGATGAATGGGAAAATTTAACGCAATCGATTTAAGAATAAAGAGATCTAATAGATGACTGCCTCGGTGGCGTAGTTTTACTACGGTACGATTACAAAGCTGAGGTCTCGGGTTCGAATCCCGGGTCGGGCAAAGTGATATTGGGGTTTTTTATTCATTATCAGCCTGGAGTCAGGTATTTCGGCCCGATATGGCGATAGGCTCGCCTCCTATCACATCGTGGGACGGAACATGCAAGACGAAACGTCGGTGTCCTAGTAGCACCTCTGCCTACCCCATCTGGGAAAAGGTGTGAGTTTATGTATGTATGCAACGCTAACCTACTTTTTAATTTACTTTACAATACAATGGTATGTTATCAGCAATGATTATAATCGCAAATAATGACGTAAATGAATTGAGATTATGCTAGAAGACACCGCTACCAAAAAGTACCAAAAATATTACAATTTACATATACCGCTATCTCTGTCTGTCACTCGTACGCTGCTATGTTCCGTCTCGCTCGTGTTGCGTTTGGTCGGAACATGTACCGCTATCTCTGTCTCTCACTCGTACGCTGCTATGTTCCGTCTCGCTCGTGTTGCGTTTGGTCGGAACATGTACCGCTATCTCTGTCTCTCACTCGTACGCTGCTATGTTCCGTCTCGCTCGTGTTGCGTTTGGTCGGTACATGTACCGCTATCTCTGTCTGTCACTCGTACGATGCTATGTTCCATCTCGCTCGTGTTGCGTTTGGTCGGTACATGTACCGCTATCTCTGTCTGTCACTCTTACGCTGCTATGTTCCGTCTCGCTCGTGTTGCGTTTGGTCGGTACATGCGCTGCACAGATTTCGAACGCGATGTCCGAAACAGTTTACCTCAATTTATCAATGTTTATTTATAAACGTTATCATCAATGTATCTGTGGATTAAATATGATTTTATAATGCGTCAATAAGGAAGCTATGGGGTTAAATAGATCACGAGATTCGTAATATGGTAAATAAAATCTACAAATCTCTGGAACCAATTGCCAACTGCAGCATTTCCGGGTAAATATGACCTGACCACCTTCAGAAAAACACCGTATTCTTTGCTTTGCCCTATGGAGTTGCAGATGTTCAAGGCCAGCGGTGATCATTTACCATCAGGTGAACCGTATGCTCGTTTGCCCCCTACATTATAAAAAAAAAACTAGTGTTGATTTCGCACGCGTGGAAAAGCTTTTCCGGGATAAAAAGTCTGCTATATATTGTTTTGAGTATAAACATACCCTATTGCCTTCCTCGATAAATGGTCTATCCAACACTAAAAGAAATTTTCTATTCGGACCAGTAGTTCCTGAGATTAGGGCGAACAAACAAACTCTTCAATTCATTAGTACTGATTTTACTGGTAGGTCTGTCATATGTGAGAGGCCGCTTGGGTAGGTTAGGTTAGTTACCACTGCAATGTCTATTTCTCCAACAAACAACAGTGTAAATGCACTGTTGCGTCCCGGTTTGAAGGACATTGTAGCCAGAGTAACTACTGGACATATTGGGACTTGACATCTTATGTCTCAGGATGGCGAGCGCAGTGGAATGCATAGCATTGCTTTTCTTATTGGCGTTTGGTTTTGCTACTGTCCATGAGCGGTCATATCGCTTACGATCAGGCGAATGGCATGCTCGTCTCGCCATTCATCGCAATAAAAAAATCACAACGCATATTTTATAATAGACACGTGTATTATAATACACACAACTCCGAGGAGTCAGAGGTGTGCCCTGGGATTTGAGCCCGTGACCACCGTGAACATGTTGGCTGCCGCGTCTGGTCCGTTACCAACAGGCCACCACGCACTTTGAGTATTCTTTGAGATATGCGGACATCTAAATAATATTATGTCGGTTTAGATACGGTAACGGATAAGAAAATATTTTGAATCAACCGATGTAGTTAATAGTTTTTAGGAATTGTATAAGGAAAATGACAAATACAATACATGTAAACATTATTTTGTGATAACGTATCTCATCGAAATTTCGCTATGTCCTAAACTTATCATTATGGATATGACACCCAAATGTATCTTATAAGATTATAAAACCTATAATTTTTAAAAGAAATTAGAAAAAGAACCGACATCCGCTGGAGTAAACGTGTTCTTGAGAGGAGACTGCGCGTTGCCAAGCGTAGTGTAGGACGCCCTACTGCTAGATGGAGTGACGATTTGCGAAAGGTCGCTGGCAGATGTTGGATGCGACACAAGACAGGATCTTAATGTTAGGTCAGGACTATGTGTGTAACTGTTAGGTGTATTTATTTATAAAAACGAGCGAAAGTAACTATGCGTACTGTGTCTGCAATACTGCTCTCTTTCTTGACTGACATAAGAATGCCCATTCATGGTATCGGTAAAAAAATCGTTGACCCCGATACCGATACTGCTTAAAATTCATTATAGAATTTTTTATGGTTTGTCCTTAAACTTTTTCCTGTTTTATCTCGGGCGAAAATTTTTCATAAAATAAAGTAATTATCATCACATTTTACGATACGTCAGCCATTACTACAAATGGGGCTACCAGAGTGACTAGACTTCAAGTTTATTTCTCCAAGAACTCCAGGCCTTGGTCGCTATTATGTTTATTTTTATCGAAAATATCTATTTTTCCCTACAAAAAAAAATAGGGGTGGGGAGGGGAGGGGAGGGACAAAAATCTTCGCACCGATACCAAGTTTCATAGTAAAATGGGCATTCTCCTTTAAATTGAGAACCTCTGGAGGTGGTGGTAGAAGTTCTTTGGTAATAATTAAAATTCGTATTGTTTGGTTTCAGAAACAACACCACCCGCCGCTAAACGTAGTGTTGCCAGCGACGGCGCCTGCAACGCCTCCCATTTACGGTAAGACAATAGAGAATAAAATATTTAGATAATATACAGGGTATCTCAAGACTGCGACCGAAAACGAAGCCAGGTGGTAGTATTAGTGACTTCAGACACAATGCAAGTAGTAATTTTTTACTTATCGTCGTATTTGGGTGATAAATACATCGTTTTCCTAAAATAATGATGTAGACCTCTTTATTTCTAAACACTCAATGGTACGTAAGAGTTTAAATTATTATTTTCGCAAAAACTAGGTATTTACCACCCAAACAAGACGATTTTTAAAAAATTATAAAAAAATATCTGTCGCTGTTTTGGTGAAATTTTTATTTGCATCGTTTCTGTAACCACTAAATCTACCACCTGGCTTCGTTTTCGGTCGCAGTCTTGATATACCCGGTATAAGGGGGATACGGCAAGTACTAAAGGTTGTAAGTACTGGGTGAAGGCCGCTTCCAACTGGGGAGTTTTCTTATAATTGCACTTAACTACGCAAGGCCCGCTTAAATGTACTGATAAAGTGGGACGTAGTTCAGTGCAACTTAATATTTAAATGACGTTTGAGTATTCGGGCGTAAGTCTTATTATGTCCAGTAGTTTCTCTGGCTACAATGTCCTTCAAACACAACAGTGTATTTACAATGCTGTTTGGCGGTAGAAAGAGATATTGCGGTGGTACCTACCCAGCAGCCCCTCTCATATGAGAGACCTACCACCAGTAACGGCGTCTAACCAACTGCGCCACGGAGACCGTCAATTTGACTGTTGGGTGTATTTAATTCTGGATTTTGTTCCAGGCGAGCCAACATTAACACCACCGCCGAGGTCGCCCGGAGCGCCCGTGATCACTCCTGCATCAGGAGACTCTAGAGCTCATCCGCCAGACGGCACATCTTCAGACAAGGTACGGAATTCATACTCCGTACTTCTAACCTTCACTTAAAAGAAATGAAGTGTGTAGATGAAGTTATTGTACTATATCTGATGTTGCAGTGTGGTCTAAGTCCAGGACCGCGAAAGATGTTCGCTCATAATCCGACTCAATAATGATGGCAAAGTGACTATATCGCACTTAAGCGTAAAGTGTCGGTCGATATTCACTGTGGACGAGGGCTTAAATCCCAGTGCGCATCTCTGAGTTTTCTGTTACTTATTTAATGACTACCAAACGGTGGCTTTGCAAACCAGCACTATAGTTCTGTTAGTGTGCTTTATCAGCCCATAATGGAAAGAAAGAAGAAAGAAAGAAAAACTGTTTATTTGTCACAAGCGAAACAAAACGACGTACATAATATACAGGTGTAAAAAAAAACACAAAAAGTTAAGAACAATAAAGAAGGAGTGTAACAAACAATCATAAAACCAGCGCCACCTTTATTACTCAAGAACTAAAGTTTGAGTGTCGTTAAGAGATGGCGCCACGATCGAATTAGATCGCGCTATAATTTTATGCACACGCATAGTATATAAGGACACCGAGATCACGTCTTCATTAGGGGAACGGTCCACAGTACGGACCCGCCTAAGGACAAGTACTACTACACAGTGTCGCGTGTGCTTTCCACCTGGAGACGCTCGCTTGACTTTGTTGCATTGTCGCGCTTCCGGACAGCTTCCACTGTGTGGGACTGCCTCGGGACACTACATCGAACCCGTGTAGATTTTTGATAAATATAATTATTGTGAAACCTATAGTGTATCAAGTTGTGTGTGAGTAATAAACTGTTTTTACTTGACTTGGTGTTTCAACGTCTACGCCTTGTGACAACCCCAACCACATCCCCGCCACAAACTGGCGATCAGCGTGGGCGAATTCGCACACACCCGTTACAAACTGGCGACCAACGCGGGCGACTCGCAGACACCAGGGATTTACGTCACAAGATCGGGACGAGTATCATCAGCAAGTACAAGACGAGCACCAAACATGGCATTGACGGCGGAGCAATTCCAGAAACTGTTAGACCATAATACCCGTCAACAACAGTCTCTCATTGATGCTTTAACTTGCAATAAAAGTGGGACGATGACGAGATGCAACAGTTTTTTCAACGGCGAAAAGGAGATAGAAAAAGTTGAATCGTTTTTGTCATCTCTGCGCCTGTTCAAAAGTTTGGAAGGAATATCGGACAACGATTTCATCCAGGGTCTACCATTGGTGTTGCACAACGATGCTGCAATTTGGTGGCAGGCAGTAAAACACGAGATTTCTAGTGTAGAAAACTTTGAATCGCGCCTGAGAGACAAGTTTACACCACTAAAGTTACCTCATCTTGTTTACCAGGAACTAACAAGTATCAAGCAAGGTTCCTCTGAAAGCACTGAAGACTTCGTAACCCGGAAGAGGATGTTGTTTTCTTTGCTCCCCGAACCTAAGCATCCGGAAACGCAGCAACTAGACATGATATACCATTTGCTGCGCTTAGACATCAGGGATAAGGCGCCACGCACATCATTCAACACATACAATCAGTTATTGGAATCGGCAAAGGGCATTGAGAACATCCTTCACGAAAAAAAGTCACGTAACAGCGCGGAAACTGTGCCACGGGTTACTAAAGTGAGATGTTCTTTCTGCAAGAATCCCGGCCATACAGCTGAAGAGTGCCGTAAGAAGAAGACAGCCAACATTCACAGGCAGAGCCTTAATTCAGCGGTCAGGCAAGCTCATCCACAGGCAGCAACAACATCACAGCCAAAATTTTCGTGCTATGGCTGTGGCGCTCCAAACGTTGTTCGCACAAACTGCCCCACATGTGCTCGAAAATCTACATCCACCGTGAAAAACGAAGAAGTTGGATTTTGTTCACTGGGTATTCGAGTAGAGACCAGACCACGGCCTGTCATACCGGCTACAATTGGAGGCATTAAAGGTTATCCATACATAGACACCTGCGCTAAAACAAACATCGCTTCATATACTCTGTACTGTCGATTGCGTGAGTTAGGGTATACTTTCAATAAACAGCAAGTGGACCTCACTTTGGCGGATGGCGTTACGAAAAAGCATACCGTTCTGACAGTTAGAGCAGATGTGGAAGTATATGGACGAGTGTTTCCCACATCTTTCATCGTACTACCAGAGTCCAGAAGAAACAAAACATTACTTGGTATCGGATTTCTTACCAGAGCAATGATGGTACTCAACTTACCCCAATTCACATGGCATTTTGTGGACAACCCAAATGATACATATGAGTTGTTCACAGAAGACTTTGTTAAGTTTGAGGAGAACACGACACAGCCAAGCGTCCAACAACTAGGCCTAACGCCAAACACTGCTTATGCTCCTGGCCAAACAACGCTAACGAACATTGAATCCGAACCAGACAGTGTATCAATTCCCGATACGATGTCAGACGCAAGCCTTCCTAACCAGAATGCCACAATAAAAAGAGAGTACCAGCTGAAACCCATAGCTCTCGAGAGTCCTAAGCGAAGTAGGACACTATTCGATGGGTATTCACCTAGGTTTAATTACATGTACCGCGATGCACAATTGAACATTCAAAGACAAGAAGTAAATTTGTCACCTCGATCGATGGCTCTATTTCCCGAGACAACGGATGTTAGGATTGATACAATCGACATTGTATTACCCGTTACAGGGCGGTTTTGGTCCAGGGGGAGGGTGAAGAGGAGCATCCGGTAGAATATGCAAGTCAACTATTGACCACAATGGAAAGAACTACCAGTTCGGTTCCAACCCTTACGCAAAGAGGACGCCCACGCAAGGATAAATAGGAAGACCGATTTTATTCAGTTTCCTCGTCGGGACGCCTTTAGAAACTGAGGGGGAGACTGTAACAAACAATCATAAAACCAGCGCCACCTTTATTACTCAAGAACTAAAGTTTGAGTGTCGTTAAGAGATGGCGCCACGATCGAATTAGATCGCGCTATAATTTTATGCACACGCATAGTATATAAGGACACCGAGATCACGTCTTCATTAGGGGAACGGTCCACAGTACGGACCCGCCTAAGGACAAGTACTACTACACAGTGTCGCGTGTGCTTTCCACCTGGAGACGCTCGCTTGACTTTGTTGCATTGTCGCGCTTCCGGACAGCTTCCACTGTGTGGGACTGCCTCGGGACACTACATCGAACCCGTGTAGATTTTTGATAAATATAATTATTGTGAAACCTATAGTGTATCAAGTTGTGTGTGAGTAATAAACTGTTTTTACTTGACTTGGTGTTTCAACGTCTACGCCTTGTGACAACCCCAACCACATCCCCGCCACAAACTGGCGATCAACGTGGGCGAATTCGAAGATACCCGTTACAGGAGGAATTTTGCACGTCGTGGCTGTGACAGGTAGGTGACTCAGCAAAATGTTGCGCTGCGGTGCGGACCACAGCTGGGGTAATGTTAATGGGCTAATGTTGAGAACGGGTCTCCTCTACAATCGAATTTCATTGAGGGTCTAAGGCTTAAGCCAACGCTAGCCTAGTGCTGGCTGGTGGACTAGTCATTCTTTTTATTGACCGAATTTCATTGAGGGTCTAAGGTTATAGTCTGCCACGCTAGCCTAGTGCTGGCTGGTGGACAAGTCTTTCTTTTTATTGACCGAATTTCATTGAGGGTCTAAGGTTATAGTCTACCACGCTAGCCTAGTGCTGGCTGGTGGACAAGTCTTTCTTTTTATTGACCGAATTTCATTGAGGGTTTAAGGTTATAGTCTACCACGCTAGCCTAGTGCTGGCTGGTGGACAAGTCTTTCTTTTTATTGACCGAATTTCATTGAGGGTCTAAGGTTATGGTCTACCACGCTAGCCTAGTGCTGGCTGGTGGACAAGTCTTTCTTTTTATTGACCGAATTTCATTGAGGGTCTAAGGTTATAGTCTACCACGCTAGCCTAGTGCTGGCTGGTGGACAAGTCATTCTTTTTATTGACCGAATTTCATTGAGGGTCTAAGGTTATAGTCTACCACGCTAGCCTAGTGCTGGCTGGTGGACAAGTCTTTCTTTTTATTGACCGAATTTCATTGAGGGTCTAAGGTTATAGCCTACCACACTGGCCTAGTGCGGCCTGGTGGACTCGTCTTTCTTTTTATTGCATCGGTTTGGCTATCGAACAAACAGGTCGCCCGATGGTAAGTGATCACTGAACATGAACATCCACAACGCTTGGATCATGGATGTGTTGCCGGGCCATCAAATCGGGAAGAGAACGGGAAGAGGAAAAGGTTATTGGGCATCGGGAAATCTCTTTAACCGAACAAAACGCGACATCAAAGTTGTCGCTTCACGTCGATTTCCTGTGAAACTGAAGTACCGCCTCAGGCGAGCCTGCACATCCATGCTGAGTCTTGACCAGTCTACCAATAATATGTTGTTAATTATTTGTAAAACATCGTGAGGAAACCTGCATACCGTAGCGATTTTAAAGAATTTCTACGGTATGTAAGTCCGCCAACCCGCACTAGGCCAGCGTGGTGGACTATATGGCCTAACCACTCTCAATCGATTCTCTCGATTGTAGAGTAGGCCCGTGCCCAGCAGTGGGACGTATATGGACTGATACAGAATTAACCTCATGGTACCCCAAAACTGTTGTTCCCTTTTATCCATCCTTTGGTTGGTTGTCTGTAAGAGATCGCCTTGAGCGATAACACCGCCTTTTGTACGTTTTATTTTCTCTTCCTATCTTGTAATTTTGTATATAACTGGTAGACAATAAAATTTTAAATGAACAATAGAACGTCTTTTATGACTTTCTATCTGGTCTTATAATAGTCCATCTGTTCACAGTCTTCGGAAACAGCAGTAGGCGGCGTATCCCGTACTGCTAGCACGGCCCTCTCGCGCAAGGAGAGCTACAAGGCGCAGCGTCAGCACTACAGGCGGGAGAAGAAGAGGGTCGCGTCCGCGCTGCTGCACTCCATAGAGGACCCCTCGGTCGTGGTGCTCGCAGACTGGCTGAAGGTGAGAATGAGACAAAAAAAAAATTTGAAGATAGTTTAAGCGTGTGTGGGGCGTGGCGGTGGTAGTAAAACACTTAGGAGAATATAGAGTAAGATCCCAGGGCCCCCAGACGTTACTTATTTTCTCATAAAAAATATAAATGGGATAAAGTAGTGTTAGTACGTACTTTGAGTGTGTGCATACCTGCTAGCTTGGGTCGACGGCCAATTCATAGGTACCAGGTGCTAAAGGTAGATAAATACAGTACTGATTTTTCTTAAATTCTCAGTGCTGATTTTTACATATGTTTTAGATAATTTTGTTAAAAATTAATAATAATTATTGCCAGACACTTTCCATCGGCGCTTATCCTTACCAGACGCTTTAAAGCTTCAAAAAAAAAATAACATATTTTTACTTATATTCTCACTCTTGATTTTTATATATGATACTTAGGGAACTATTTGAACACCCCTGGTCAGCAGCCAGACCAATTGGAGGGGTCAAACATCCCCCCAGACACACATAAAGTGTCGCTATGTGTATAAGCGCGAGGTCATTATTTGTCGGTTTCGACGAGCTAATTACATCACTAGTCTCTGGAAGAATGCCCATATGAAGAAAATTAGTATTTTTAGTCCTGACAATAATGGGTGGACGTTGGAAGACAATAAATATTATTTTAACTGGTTCGATAGGGACCAATTGCCGAGCTTTGTCAGTGAATCGCTTCAAGAAGAATCAGGTATTATACTTTAACTTTGAATAATTGATATAACCGTGTAACTCTTTGATTCTTAATTATGTTATTTTTGTTACAGAAAATGAAAGTAATAAGGATGATAATGAAAATAGTCAATGCCAAAATTGGGTTGATGATGACTTATCAAACTTAGACGATGATGACAGTAAAGATCACGCTGAATTGTAAAATGTTCAAACTACAAATAATCCGAAAGAAGAAAGACATGTATAGCTTTGTGTAATTTTAAGATTGATTAAACATAATTTTTTTTAAATAGTAGTATTCAATTTTACTCGATGATAAGATATAAAACATAGGTTAAAGAAACTTATATTTATTATTTATAAAATTTTCTCAATTCAGATCACTTTAAAATACCTTGTAATCTTCAGGTTCGATTCTATTTTGTATGTAACGAATCTTTAATCTCTCTTGATTATATCGAACAGAGCAGAATTTTAGAAGGTATCGTTGTTCCATTGTGTTTACAATATTGATTCTGATAATAGTGCATTACACACCACTGATAATTTTCTTCTTAAATCTCAATCATTTTTATTACTTCTCTAACGGCACATAGATATCTCTCTCACACTCAAGCGTACAAATAATGACCTCGCGCTTATACACATAGCGACACTTTATGTGTGTCTGGGGGGATGTTTGACCCCTCCAATTGGTCTGGCAGCTGACCAGGGGTGTTCAAATAGTTCCCTAAGTATCATATATAAAAATCAAGAGTGAGATTATAAGTAAAAATATGTCATTTTTTTTTTGAAGCTTTAAAGCGTCTGGTAGGCGTAAGCGCCGATGGAAAGTGTCTGGCAATAATTATTATTAATTTTTAACAAAATTATCTAAAACATATGTAAAAATCAGCACTGAGAATTTAAGAAAAATCAGTACTGTATTTATCTACCTTTAGCACCTGGTACCTATGAATTGGCCGTCGACCCAAGCTAGCAGGTATGCACACACTCAAAGTACGTACTAACACTACTTTATCCCATTTATATTTTTTATGAGAAAATTAGTAACGTCTGGGGGCCCTGGGATCTTGAACTAATAGAGACGCTAAATGTATATTCAATTTTTGGGATTGGATATATCGCATCACGATATTTCGGAACCGCTAAGGATGTTTTGTACAAACATTAATTTATTATCGATTAAGGTGTATAAAAGATACTTGATTGATGATAGACCCGAACGATATTATATGTCATCATCATAATTATAATTGGCAATTAACATCTACGTGAGATGATTAAATACCGTTTTTTGGAGGTGTTAGGATTGGAATGTACACCTACGCTAATTAGACCGATATGTATTTACATATTATCATTTGATAAATAAACATAAAATAAAAATTTTGCACTTATATTAATCTTGCTTATTTATAGATTGTTGGTATCGGGCTCGAAGGACCAAAAACACTGCGATCTACCCTCGATTCTTCTAGTCTGTGATAACTTAATAAAATATATAATGCCAATTTGTCGTTGTGGTGATCCTGAGTGGTCCTGTGGAGATGCCTGCTCATGATTTAAACCAACATGTAATTTTTGTAAAAATCACTACATTGTAAACTGGTTTTGAAAAGAGTAACACTAGAGTTTCTTGCCCGTTCTTCTCTAGTGAAAACCGCTTTCCGAACCGGGTGGCAGTTCAAAATATGACTGAATCTAAACAATGTTGAACATTTTAATGGATTCAATAAATTATTTTCATTTATTTTCATTTCATATTGATAAATGTATAATTATTGTTTGGCCCCAGGTCCGAGGTTCTCTCAAGTCATGGACGAAGTTGTGGTGCGTGCTCAAACCTGGTCTGCTGTTACTCTACAAGAGTTCTAAAGCTAAGGTGAGTCCTATAAATAATAGTGTATTTTTTATTGAAGAAGAAAAAGTAGACAGGAAGGAGATAACAAATGTAGAAGAAAAATACGTTTTGTCCACTTATGTAACTCCTGCTAAATAGTTTGAAAAGCTAACAATTCACCTACAACACCGAAAAGAGCAGTTTTTTTAGACACTAGCACTAAACAGATTATCTTTTCAGAAAAGACCATTGGAATAAATAATTTAATCCTGAATCCAATAAGGGTATTGTCATGCTGACTTAGGGCGGGTAGACGAACTTTCCACGCCAAAATTCTTTTAAATATTTTTACGTTAGCAAGTTTCTACAGATTTCGTTTTATTAAAGTGCATGATGCGTATTATCGGACGATGGACGACCTGGTTGAGGTCGCTGGAAGTCGCTGGGTTGCAGACCACTTCCATCAGGTGGATGAGGAGATCGATGTGGGAGGCGTATGTTCAGCTATCGACTTCCTGTGGTTAAAGAGAGAGATAGAAAGTACATGATGATTATCATTACAGCCTCCGTGGCGCAGTTGGTTAGACGCCAGCTATAAAACGAGAGGCCGCGGTTGCGATCCCCGCACCGAGACAAATGTTTGTGTAAACCACAAGTGTTTGTTTCGGGTCTGGGTGTTTGTGAGACCGAAACGTCTCTCGTAGTTCCTGATACCCACGACATAAGACTCGATCTTAGTGTGGGGTCAGGACTATGTATGTGACTGTTGGGTGTATTTATTTATTAAATACGAACATAACTCAAAAACGTAGGTATTTAAATACACCCAACAGTCACATACATAGTCCTGACCCCACACTAAGATCGAGTCTTGTGTCGTGGGTATCAGGAACTACGAGAGACTTTTCGACCTCACAAACACCCAGACCCCAAAGAAATATTTGTGGGCTACACAAACATTTCTCTCGGTGCGGGGATCGAACCCGCGGCCTCTCGTTTCACAGGCGGCGTCTAACCAACTGCGCCACGGAGGCTGTCGAATTTGGGATTTAACCCGTGACTATGAAGTATCAGCAGTCGCATTTGGGACATTTATAATTTTTTTTTATGACATTGGTCCGGCAGACGAGCAGGCAGGTCACCTGATGGTGATCACTGAACATGAACATCCACGCTGGATCATGGATGTGTTGCCGGACCATCGAATTGGGAGAAGAGTGGGAAGGAAAAGGAGGGGAAGAGGTATAGGGGTATTGGGCATCCGGCAAGTTTTTTGTTAACTTGATAAAAGAAGTTTCTTTAATTCCCCCACTATGTATGTATCAGCATATACGTCCCACTGCAGGGCACGGGCCTCTACAATCGAGAGTACGATTGAGAGGGGTTAGTACACTCCACCACGCTGGCCTAATTGGCATGTATGTATGTCCGTAATTATCTCAAAATGTCAAAATGTTGACTGCTTGTTACAGAGCAGCCACTGGGTAGGCACTGTTCTCCTCACCTCGTGCCAGGTCATAGAACGGCCCAGCAAGAAGGACGGCTTCTGCTTCAAGTTGTACCATCCGCTCGAGCAGAGCATCTGGGCGCCGCGGGGACCGCACAACGAGACCATCGGTGAGTCCAGGGTTCAGTTACCGATGCGGACCTTAGGCGCAACACACCAAAGCTGCCGGCCCAGCGACACAACCCTGCGGTCTATAAGAAAAGAATCATGTCGGCAACAAGATCTCGCGCGTGTCGCCCGACGACATGTTGGCAACATGTCGGCGACGCAAGCGCTCAGCTCTGTTACACAGCAACACTCAATAACGTCGTGAATGAAGTCGCCAATTAGGAAGCCGTAAAATGTTGCCAACATAGGTCGGCGGGTCGGTGACTTTGGTGTGTAGTGCGCTTTATATTACTGCCTCCGTGGCTACTTGATTACAATGCGGCTGTAAAACGAGAGGCCATTACGATCCCAACACCAAGTCAAATGTTTGTGATACGCAAGTATTGGCCGAGATGTCTCTCGTATCTCATACCTACGACTTAATAGATATTAACGTGGGGTCAGGACTATGTATGCGACAGTATGCAAGACTGCCTCGGTGACGTAGTTGTACTACGGTACGAGTACAAAGCTGAGGTCTTTGGTTCGAATCCCGAGTCGGGCAAAGTGATATTGGGTTTTTCTATTCATTATCAGCCCGGAGTCAGGAATTTGTGCCCGATATGGCGATAGGCTCGCCCCCTATCACATCATGGGACGGAACATCCATGGCGAAATGCGGGTGTCCTGGTGACGCCTCTGCCTACCTCTTCTGGCATAAAAGCGTGAGTTTATGTATGTATGTAAGTTTTTCTAATATATGTTTGTTTTCAGGCGCAGTGGTACAGCCGTTGCCGACAGCTCACCTGATATTCCGCGCGCCGTCACAAGCCGCTGGACATTGCTGGCTGGACGGACTCGAACTAGCGCTACGATGCAGCAATGCTATGCTCAGGTGATATATACGCTCCTGAAGTTCTAATACTCTTCAAAATCAATTTAACAGGGGGTTAGGTTTAGGGCGTGGATCCCGGAATTCCGAGATTTCGTAACTCCGGAACTTCGAATGTTTTTTTACGATATTACAATTCCGGAACTGAAGTAAATATCGCAATCCGATACTCATATAATTGTTAAGATAAGTTACCACAATAATAAAATTTTCATATTTGTACTCTCTTGCGAAATGTACCGCGATATGGTACCGCGCGCGAAGATATTCAATTCGTCGCCATCGACGCTTGCGTTTCGTTCGTTCGCCATTTCGCCAACCAGTATCAAGTGAGATCAACGATGAAGGTGATGCCGAAGTATGTAATATAGGTGTTACTGAAGCTGAAGTCAATGAATCAACACTGCAAGAACAGCTGGATATAGAACTCAGTAAATGCAAAGAACCTCGCACGAATCAAGAACGATATTTTGATCTTGCTGGATTCGTAAAAGTTGAGAAAGCCATGTACGATAATGGTGGAGAACGTGGTATTTATTTGACACAGGCATACAATTATATTTTAGGTGTTCTTCCTACAAGTGTTGAGTACTTTTGTAATCGCCTACGAAGCTCGCTCTCAGACAAAATGTTAGATGCTCTGATACTCTTGAGAACACAATATCAACAAGAGCGATCTTTTCTGTAAAAGTGATTCTTGGCTTATTTACTTTATATTTCTTTTTAATATAAGTTGATTTAATTGATCTCAATATCCAAAAAATACGACAGTGTAAGTTTAGAGTATTTGAAGTGAAACTTCTTTATTTAATTTAAGTTTAAGTTTTGTACTTTAAACCTATTTTCATGATCTCAGAAGAGGAGAACTTCTTAATTTTGTTCATTGTGTGTTGTTGAATCTTATATTCATCAGTATTTTATTGGATAGTTATTTAATGAGCTAGGTACATTGCAATTGCAAATAGCACACGTTGATTTTGCTATAATTATTATTGGAAAGTTGATTATTTATTGTTATATTTACTAAGAAAAACCTAATAGAAGGCTGTTTAATTGATCTCAGTCAAGAGTTTTGTCGATTTATTTAGTTTTTATACTAAAGATTTGTTTTAACAAAACAATTTAATGCCTATTTATTTATTTATTTTCATTTTTTATACTTTTTTAAAAATTCCGGATCCAGTTCCGGAATTCCGAAATCCAACCAGTAGTATCGTTACTCAGTTCCGGAATCGAAAATCATCCGATATTACAAGCCCTAGTTAGGTTATATAGTCCACCACGCTGGCCTAGTGCGGGTTGGCGGACTTTACATACCATAGAAACTCTTACAAATCGCTGTGGTATGCAGGTTTAGTTGCTCTTATAATTGCGGTGAATGGCGAGACGAGCATGCCGTCCGCCTGATGGTAAACAATACGACCGCTCATGGACAGTAGCAAAACCAAACATCATGATTTACAAAGCAATGCTTGGCATTGCCCTGCGCTCGCCATCCTGAGACATAAGATGTTAAGTCTCGTTATGTCCAGTAGTTACTCTAGCTACAATGTCTTTCAAACCGTAACACAACAGTGCATTTACACTGCTGTTTGTTGGAGAAATAGACATTGCGGTGGTACCTACCCAGGCCGCCTCTCACATATGAGAGACCTACCACCAGTAGTTCGTTATGATAGTTCATCGTTATAATGCGTGGTGATTGATTATCAATACACACATGACTCAGAAAATTCAGATGTATCCTGGGATTTGCACCTGCGACTGGCGTGAACAGCCCCTACGCACTTTTATGCTTCCATGCTGTTTTTATATACTAAACACGCACACATTCACACACACACGCACACATTCTCAATATTTTATTAACTGATTTTATTATTACTATTTTGTTATTGTTATTACTTACTAAGTTTTGCTCAATTTTATTTAACGTTTCGACTGCCTATTATAAGGCCGTTATTGGCCGTAAGATAAGTAAACCAGTTGTATTATAGTAGTATTAAGGGCTGTGGATTTTATGTGAATAAATAAAATAAAAAAAAATAATAATGAGTAATGACCTTCCGCCATGTGCAGATGTTCTCGTTCCCGTCCGGAGCAGACGGTGGCGGCGGAGGCGCCCGCCACGCAGAACATCTCGCACGAGGAGCTCGAGAAGCACTTCAATGAGCACGGTGAGTACTCTAGATTATGTGACCTTGACCTTTGGTGTGACCTTGACCTTTGATGTGACCTTGGCTGACGCATGGCTGAAGTGCCTCTTCAAACTGTTGGTTGATAAGGGACACGGTGATTTTCTCCGGTGACCTTGAATGTGATCTTAAACTTGACCTTGAGTGACCTTAAAGTGTGACTGATGGGAGTACATTTTGTGTAATAAGTTCTAGGTTTTTGTTAGAAATGTGACTTTGATTTTATTAGATGACCTTGACATTCGACATTGCCTTCTGGTAACCTTGGCCTTGGCAAATTATTATTTGAATATCAATGTGAAATACTGTGTTATTTATTTTAACCCGTAATGTTATTACAGACAGAATCGATATTAATTCGTCCTTGATAATTTTAGACCTTGAAGATGTTACAAACTTATAGTTTAGTTTAAAACTGTTATTTTAGACCATAAACCATAAGTTAAGAATGAAAAGGTTTAAATAAATAATATCAAATAATTATCTAATAATTTACAATTACTAATTATTTTCTAAGTCTATAGCCTATTATTACAAGGTAACTAAAATTAATTTTATCTTCATCCTTGCACTGTGTGGTACCGGTAGTGTTGCTAAAACCATCCGACCCGTCTTCATGTAGGTCGCCCTTAATGTCCATCCCTAATTCTCGACACAGCCCTTGCGAAAAACGACGAAAATCCAAAACATTCGCTTCAAAATGGGCCAGTTTTATTGGTTCTGTTGATAGCGTGTCCAAATGTGACGAGTCTAGTGGTTCTCAAACGCCAGATGAGAAAAAGGACGGCAGATTGCTAGATATAATAAGAAGGAAAGAGATGGGTATAAGTCGCTCAACCACGCCGTTGAGTAAGAGTTTAGCGTCGAGCCCAAGAATGGATTTAGTAAGGAAATCTGCCTTAAAATGCTTTGATATGAAATTGGGTGAGAGAAAATTTAAAGGAAAATTGTCTCCGTCGCTAACTGAAGATGGGTTGTTGAAAATGATGACTGCTTTTCCGAAAAGGCGATGTTCCACCCCAACTACCCTCAAGTTTATAACTCAGAGAAATATTTTTCGAGAGTCGGGGGTGAAAAGCGATACTGAAAATGATGAGGTTTTCGCCAAGCCCTGGAGGAAGAATAGGAGGTTTAAAGATTGTGAAGTTTTGTGTGCTACCCCTGAGAATATTATTATTACTAAAACAGCGCCCTCTATGGAGCGGTTTAGAGAATATAGCTCCACGTCGTCGGCCAGCGATTTGGATAGTAGGTAAGCAGATTTTGTTTAAAAAATCGTTTTGTAACATAAATGTAAACAAAAATGCGTTTTCTAAACAGTAAAAAGTCCTGTCCGGCAAAATACGTTTTATTTCGTTTTTTTTGTGACATAAAATATCATGAAACAAAAAAAAATAAAAAATATTTTTTTGACCTAAAAAAAAAAAAATTGGGTCACTAGAAAGTCGGCGTCGCTCTCTCACATGGCGACTCCGGAGAAGTACTCAGTGATAGACTACGACAAGCTACCCTCGATGAGCTACGAGGCGAGTCAATGCCAGAGGAGAGACGAAAGGGCTTGTAGCCAGAGCGTATACGTCGCGGGGAAGATTGTTAGGACCGGTGAGATACCATAGAGTAAGGAGTACCATTGTAAGTACATATCGGGTATATCAAGACTGCGACCGAAAACGAAGCCTGGTGGTAGTTTTAGTGGTTACAGACACAATGCAACTAAAAATTTCGCATTTATTTTCGGATTGATTTTTGCATTTTTTTAAAAATCGTCGTGTTTGAGTGCTAAATACCTAGTTTTTGCGAAAATAGGAATTTAAACCCTTACGTACCATTGCGTCTTTAAAACTAAAAAGGTATAAATCATTATTTTAGGAAAACTATGAATGTATTTATCAACCAATTAAGACAATAAATAAAAATTAAAAAAAAAGTTATTTTTTTTGGAAGTTTTTAGTTCCGTTGTGTCTGAAGTCACTAATACTACGAATTGGCTTCGTTTTCGGTCGCAGTCTTGATACACCCTGTATGTATCAGCCCATATGCATACCACAGCAGGCACGGGCCTTCTCTATAATTAAGAGTACGATTGATATTTAGGGCATATAGTCCAGGGGTACTAGGTAGGATATTCCCAATACAGCCTTTTATACCCCCGCTGCGAGGTTCTATGACATCGCCCCAAATCAACCAAATTTTGGTCTGGTCTAGTAATTTCTTGGCGCAAACCTGAGTAGGGGCACCGCTCACATCCCTCGTTTCGGCAGTGGATATTCCGCATGCACTGGTTAATAGAAACAAAACTGGACGAATGTTTAACTAAAATACATGTCTTCTTCTACCTTCTTTTCTTCTTCTTTCTCTTCTTCTTTTTCTGCCTTCCGGCTAATTCTCTTCCATTTCGCCCAATCTTCGACATCCTCAGTAAGGCCATTGACCCTCATATCTTCCTTGATATCTAGCCAGCGTTTTTTTGATCTACCCCTCGGTCGAGGTCCGAGAATGTAACTATAATAAGATTTTTTTTAGAAATCATACTGTATTTAACCACATATCAGAAACATTTTAAATAGTTTAAAAGTGTCTAAAATTGCGGTTGTGTAAAGTACATATTTTGAATGTAATAATTTTGGAAACTTTATAGTTTTTTTAAGAAGGGTTTTTTAAATATAAATACACCCAACAGTCACATACATAGTCTTGACCCCACACTAAGATCGAGTCTTGTGTCGTGGGTATCACGAACTACGAGAGACTTTTCGGTCTCACAAACACCCAGACCCGAAATTAATACCTGTGGATAACAAATATTTGTTTCGGTGCGGGGATCGAACCCGTGGCCTCTTGTTTTATAGGCGGCGTTTAACCAACTGCGCCACGGAGGCTGTCATTTAAACATTTTAAGAACATTTTCAATAGTTTAAAAACTGTCTAAAATTGCCGTTGTCTAAAGTACACATTTAAAATGTGATAATTTTGAAAACTATAGTTTTTTGAAGTAGTTTAAATTATTTACCATAATGGGGTATATTTTTGAGTCAAGTGGGAAACCTACATTGTCTTAGTTTTAATAATACTCATGGTCCACTTAGACACCGATTAAAGTAAATAATGTATTTCCTTGGAAAAACAGCAATTACCATAAAAAAATAATAAATACTTAATGACTACCGAAAATTTGTAAATTTAATATAATATTTTTTAAAATATCTTGTACATAGAAAAAAGTACTATGTGTATTGACTTGTCATAAGAGCTATTTAATTGCCTACGTGACCAATATCGCCTGTATTGTAAACTTTTTTTGAAAAGAGCAACACTAGAGTTTCTTGTCCGTTCTTCTCTGGCGAAAACAGCCTTGTGAACCGGGTGGTAGTGGAAAAAGTGACTGAATCTAAACAATGTATGACGTTTCATGGGTTCAATAAAATATTTTCATTTCATTTTCAATAAACGAATCTCATTACATAGCAGCCAATGTCAATTCACATTTTTGCATAATGTTCATACAGAAATGGTACTCCTTGTTTCTATTTAACATGGTTTCGTACGAGTTGAAATGCTATAAAACGAAGTAACGCTATGTAGAAAAATAAATTTAGTATGTATCTTTATACCGGGTATATCAAGACTGCGAACGAAAATGAAGTAAGGTGATAGTTTTAGTGATTACAAACACAATGCAACTTAAAATTTCGCAAAAGCGACAGATTTTTTTTGCAATTTTTTAGAAAATCATAGTTTTTGGGTGCTAAATACCTAGTTTTTGCGAAAAAGTAATTAAAAAACTCCGGTGCCATTATGTCTTTAAATATAAAAAGGTGTACATCTTTATTTTAGGAAAACTATGTATTATCACCCAAATACGACTATAGGTAAAAAAAATAACAAAAAAAAATGTTTTTTTTTTGCGAAATTTTTAGTTGCATTGTGTCTGAAGTCAATAATACTACCACCTGGCTTCGTTTTCGGTCGCAGTCTGAATATACCCTGTATACAATTTTAGTAATGCTAGGGGCTCGGTTTCGCTCAGAATTATGTGGTATTCTTTGTAGTAGCTCAGCGGAACGGAAATTTTATGTGTGTTTTTGGTTCGCCGCTAGTACTTTAAATACCAATTACTCAACAATAATAATATTTATTCACTTAAAATTAAATGATTACCCCAATACCTCTTTCCTCTCCCCGTCCTTTTTCCTTTCCGCCCCCCTCCCGATGTGATGACCAACACATCCATGATACAGTGTTGTGGATGGTCATGTTCAGTGACCACTTACCATCAGGTGGCCTGTTTTCTCGTTTGCCGGACATAGTATGAAATAGTATGAAAAAAAAATTGACAATCAACTTCGCTTCGATCAAAACGTCTTTATATCAGGTATCAGGCTAGCAAAATTGCGTCGACCGGAGAGATCTTTCTGATATTCTCTACACTGAACACTTACCATCAGGTGAATTGCAATTTCATCATCATCATCATCATCATCATCATCATCATCATCATCATCATCATCATCATCATCACCACCACCATCATCATCATCATCATCATCATCATCATCATCATCATAATCATCATCATCATCATCATCATCATCATCCCGTTGCAGTCCATTGCTGGACATAGGCCTCTCCCGCGGTACGCCACAGAGCCCGGTCTGCTCACGCATGCAGTCGCTGCCGGCCCTCTTGTGCAAGTCGTGTCGACATCTGGCTAGAGGACGTCCCACGCTTCGTTTTCCAAGATTAATTTAACTCGCCAGTATCAATTCCATTTTTCCCGAATCCGAAATTTTTCCCGATGTTTTTGAGATTTTTTTGCTGTAACAAAGTTTTGCCCGAAAGTTTTTTGCCGAAGGTTACTAAACCGAAGCCGAAGATTCGTACCCAGTTGCATTGTAAATTTTCTTGACAGTATAAGTGCCATGTTCCCCAAAGCCGAAATATTTGCACGGAGGTCGTTTTTTGCCGAAACCGAAGCCGATGTTTCGAACACTGTTAGCTACAGAGTATTATGCGACCTGATTATGATTCATACAAGCATGCGCCTCGTTTCAATAATGATTGATGGCGTCTGTCGATTATTTTTAGTACGGCATACTTGATAAGGTGTTTTTGTAATAAATGTTTTGAGGTATTCATATTATGGATGAGTTCAAGCCCGTGTTTTTGAAGCGTAGGCAGAAGTACAATGTGTAGTTCGTTGGAATATTTTACAGTCAAAATGTGATGAGATTAGTCAGCTAAGATACTTGTAAATAAGATTGTATACAATGGATTGCCTGACCTGGATATGGAACCCAGGACCTTGCGATTTATAGCCCTTACAAGCTGTCTATAGAGTATAGACTGACGAGTCAAACTATGTATCTACACATTATTTATGTGTTAAATAAGTAAAAAATATAACATAAAGTGACTCGGTTGGAAATTGTAGTCAAATAAAAAAAATCTATATGTTTCTATGCCTCTTGTAGGTTCTAAATACGTAACACAGAATTAACATTAAGAATGTATCATTTGCAATTTGCGATCATGAACTAATAGCTATAACAAAAAATGACACCTCATTAGGACTAATAAAAGTCACAATTCTAAGAACGTTTTAAACATTCGCATTTTAAATTGCGATGACGTAACTAAGGCTCTACGGCCGCGTTTCCTTTATTCAAGGAAAAACAAGCTCCGCGCACTCACGCGCAACTGTCAAATATGTAATTGATTATCAGTTGCCCCGCGCCGGGCGTAATGCGCGGACGTCTGTGTAGATATGTACGTGTGTTGATATCGCGAGTTTGTGTAAATACGATGTTTGTTGAGTGATAATTATGACCTTTTTGTGATGTTAACATTAAGTGGTAAAGTTGTTAGTTGGTGCGATGTTTTGGTGAAGCTTACAGAAGGTTTAAATATTGTAGTTGACGTGATTGTGAAAAATTAAGTGTTGGTTTGGAGTGGGAGATTATATAGTTTTTTAAAAGTAAAATTATGAATGAAGATGATAAATAGCAGTTTGATATAAATTATTTGTATGGTGAATGTAAGATAACAAAAACAAAATTATGTTAGGTAATAATTACGTTATGAATAAAAATAAAAACATTTAAACGTCGACAAAACAAATTAATACATATTTTTAAATATTTTTTGTGGTCATAACGTTTATGGTTAATCACCAAGTATATTTTATACTCTTTTAAATTAATATAACGTGAATTAAACAAAAATAATATAGTGAAGAAAAGAAACTTTAATTTTTTCAGTGTTTATGTGATAGTACGGTATAATCAGAAATATTAAAGCTGGATATGTAATATGAGGTAGTTGGTTCGATTCTCAAGACGAATTGTAAATTGTAGTATGTAAAATATTTTCCGGGAAAACCCAACAGCATGTACAATTGTTTACAAGAAAACAATTGTATTTAATTATTAGGACGAACAATGTAATAAAGTTTGTAAGAAGTAGTTTGTTGTAGTTACAGCCTTATAAGAATAATACTGTATCTATTACAGTACGAATGTAACAGAGTAACTACTGGACATATTGAGATTTAACATAAATATCACGACACGAGCATGCCATTCGCCTGAGGGCAAGCGATACCAAACAACGCCATGAATTACAAAGCAATGCTTGGCTTTCCACTGCGCTCGCCATCCTGAGACATAAGATGTTTAGTCTCAATATGTCCAGTAGTTACTCTGGCTACAATGTCCTTCAAACCGGATCACAACAGTGCATTTACACTGTTGTTTGGAGAAATAGACATTGCGGTGGTACCTACCCAGGCCTCTCACATATGAGATACCTTTACTGTATCAGCATATACGTCCCACTGCAGGGCACGGGCCTCCTCTACAATCGAGAGTACAATTGAGAGGGGTTAGTACAGTCCACCACGCTGGCCTAGTGCCAGGCGAACTTAACATACATAAACTCACGCCTTTATCCCCGAAAGGATAGGCAGAGGCGCCACCAGGACACCCATGATGTGATAGGGGGCGAGCCTATCGCCTTATCGGGCACAAATTCCTGACTCCGGGATGATCTGAACTTAAAATACTATAGAATTTTTTACAAATCGCAAGGCTATGTAATTTCCTCACGATGTTTTCTTCACCGTTATAGTGCGTGATGATTGACTATCAATACACACATGACTCCGAAAGTCAGAGGAATTTTATAAAGCCAATAATCTAAAGCCTTGAGTTCGATTTAGGTATTGTAATAATAAGTTTGTAAACAAAGTACACGGGAAATAACTCAATGAAATGTGTGTTGGATTTTAAACGATTTTCCTCAAACGAAACTTGATTTTCAAGCTTTTAATAACATTGTTTTAATCTGCTATTATATTTATGGGTGTAGGATATTGGCGTCCGTTTTCATTTTATTATGTATTCTAGGTTATGTATTGGGTGGGTGTGTGTTTATTGGTGACTCAGGATACATATAAGTGGACAATAATTTATTTCCAACTCCTATCATTTTAACTTTATGATTGATTTCGTTGCGTGTTAAAGACAAGTTAGACATTCCCGGAGACTCGCTGAGCTTCAATGCTCAGTGTCATTAAAATGCGTGCTGTTGATCCTGGCTTACAGGAGTTGCAGTGGCGAGTGTGAGGACAGTCTCCAGATATATATATGGTGACTCAGCCATAGGAAGCCCACTGCTTAGCATAGGTCTCTCCCAAAGATCTCCACATGACTGTTGGACGAAATGATGCATTTAAAAAAAAACTTTGATGTCTGCCACGGTGGTTGTACTACCGACGGTACAATTACAAAGCTGAGGTCTTGGGTTCGAGTCCCCGGTCGGGAAAAAGTGTGTTGGATTTTTCTATTCCTATCACATCATGGGACGGAATACAAGGCGAAATATGCGTGTCCTGGTAGCACCTCTGCCTACCCCTCTGGGAGAGAGGCGAGAGCTTATGTAATATTTTGGTTTTAACCTGCCTGTTTCAGTTATTTTTGGCAAGTCTTGTAACTATTTTTTCTTTAACATTTTCCAGCTCAGACTAACGTACTGAATAATTAATTATGAACACGAAAAGATATCCAAATATTTACTATAAAGTTCGGGTAATATAAGAAATTAAAAACATTATCGACTTTGAAGAGACCTTGCTTTTAAGGAGAACATTAGGTAACGCATAAGACCTATGTATGTACTGATTACTTGTATGTATGTATGTATGTATGTATGTGTGTATGTATGTATGTATGTATGTATGTATGTATGTATGTATGTATGATGTATGTATGTATGTATGTATGTATGTATGATGTATGTATGTACACCTGAGTGTTATAACAAAAAATCGTATACAAAACTCTTATATGAAGTCAGCCATCCCGCACTAGGCCAGCGTGGTGGCCTAACCCCTCTCAATGGAACTCTTGGTTGAAGAGGACGCCCGTGTCCTACACTGATACGTAAATGGGCTGATACAGAATTATAAAAATACTTTCACAGTCTCAAAACGTATGGATATTTTCGTGTTAGCTAATTGTATGACTCCGTGGCGCAGTTGGTTAGACGCTGTGAAACGAGAGGCCGCGGGTTCGATCCGCACCGAAATTGCGTGGTGATTGACTATAAATACACATGACTCAAATACACATGTATGCCCTGGGATTAGAACCCACTGTCTCGGCAACCGCGACTGGTCCGTTACCATACACAAAAAAAGCACTTGAAATATTTTCGTCTGCCTTAACTACTTGTACACATTGAATTTATTTTTACATGTGCCGTAATGCGGGAACCTGAGTGATATTGAATGAATAAACAGGGTATATCAAGACCGCGACCGAAAACGAAGCCAGGTGGTAGTTTTAGCGGTTACAGACACAATGCAACTGAAAATTTTGCAAAAACAGTGACGGATTTTTGTTTTGAATTTTTTAAAAGTCATTGTGTTTGGGTAGTAAATACCTAGTTATTGCGAAAATAGTAATTTAAACCCTAACGTACCATAACGTCTTAAAAAAATAAAAGGTGCACATCATTATTTTAGGAAAACTATGTATTTACACCCAAATACGACAATAAGTAAAAAAATACCAAAAAAAAGATGCATTGTGTCTGAAATCACTAATACTACCACTTGGCTTCGCTTTCGGTCGCGGTCTTAATATACCCTGTATTATATGCATATAATACCTGTCTATGTTTTTTTATTGTGATCAATGGCGAGACGAGCATGCCATTCGCCTGATGGTAAGCGATACGACCGCTCATGAACAGTAGCAAAACTAAACACCATGAATTACTAAGGCTTGGTATTCCACTGCGCTCGCCATCCTGAAACATAACATGTTAAGTCTCAATATATCCAGTAGTTACTCTGGCTACAATGTCCTTCAAACACAACAGTGCATTTACACTGCTGTTTGGCAGAAGAAATAGACATTGCGGTGGTACCTACCCATGCGGTGTTTCACATATGAGAGACCTACCTCCAGTAAAATGTGGGTCTTGATAGTAAATTACCAAAAAATGAATATAGGTAAACATTGTGAGGAAATCTGCCTACCATAGAGATTTAAAAGGTTGTCTATGCGAAGTCCGCCCGCACTAGGCCAGCGTGGTGGACTGTACTAACCCCTCTCAAAGTATTCTTGACTCTGATGGAGGCCCGTTTCCTGCAGTGAGACGAGTATAGTCTGATAATACAGCAGCTATTACCAAGTGTATTGGTGCATTTAATAACTTATCTACTTCACTTAGCGAAGCGAAACATATTAATTAAGTTATAAGGAAAATATAAATGTTAAGCTATTTAGTTCAATATATATAAAATAGACTGCCTCGGTGGCGGAGTTGTATTACGGTACGACTACAAAGCTGAGGTCTCGGGTTCGAATCCCGGGTTGGGCAAAGTGGTATTGGGTTTTTCTATTCATTATCAGCCCGGAGTCAGGAATTTGTGCCCGATATGGCGATAGGCTCGCCCCCTATCACATCATGGGGCGGAACATACAAGGCGACACATGTCGGTGCCCTAGTGGCGCCTCTGCCTACCCCTTCTGGGATAAAGGCGTGAGTTTATGAATGTATGTATATAAAATAAAAGGAAATTACTTGTTACGTTAGCATGGCCCTGTGGCTGGTTGGTTCACAGGCGTCTAACCAACTGCGCCACGGAGGGTGTCATAGGACATTCTGAAGTGCAGGAGTCTACCAAAATGGTTGTGTTATTTTAATATATTTTCCCATCCCAATTCATACATACATAAACTCACGCCTTTATCCCAGAAGGGGCAGGCAGAGGCGCCACCAGGACACCCACATTTCGCCTTGTATGTTCCGTCCCATGATGTGATATGCGAGCCTATCGCCATATCGGGCACAAATTCCTGACTCCGGGCTGGTAATGAATAGAAAAACCCAATATCACTTTGCCCGATCCGGGATTCGAACCCCAGACCTCAGCATTGTAGTCTTACTGTAGTACAACTACGCCACCGAAGCAGTTATTGCGTTCCCATGCCATTTCATTCGTACATTATGTGTTATATTATGTTAAGTGAAGTGTATGTATAGCTAAGACGTGTTATGACGCAATCACGGTCACGTGGTTCCATATCAATTTGTTTGCAAGAGTCGCAGACAGTTAGTGATGTCGGGATTTATGACAAATTTCTATGGAAGTAGCCTAAATATTTTCCATTTTTTATTTAAAAGAAGTGCGTGGTGGCCTGTTGTTAACGGACCAGACGCGGCTGCCTACATGTTCACAGTGGTCACGGGTTCAAATCCTAGGGCAAACCTTTGACTTTTCGGAGTCATATGTGTATTGATAGTCAATCACCACGCACTATAACGGCGAAAGATAACATCGTGAGGAAACCAACATACCATAGCGATTTGTAAGAATTTCTTTGGTATTTAAAGTTCACCAATCCGCACCAGGCTAATGTGGTGGATTATATGGCCTAACCACTCGCAATAGTACCCTCGATTGTAAAGTAGGCCCGTGCAGTGGGACGTTTATGGGCAGATGCAAAAAATATATTAAAAAAGGCTTTAAAAATAAACAAATATATCCAAAAGTCACACTCATAGCCCCCGCATAAACTAGTTATTTGACGTGTATAAAAAACTACGGAACATTTTTCGGTCTCAGAACACGCAGACTCGAAACAAATATTTGTAGAACATACAAACAATTATCTTAATATGGGACTTCACGGTTTCGCATTTTAACATTGGCATCTTAATCAACTGCGCCACGGAAGCTGTCATACTTACAATAAATTAAAAAAGAAGAAAAAACATATATGCCGACTGCCCCGGTGGCGTAGTTGTACTACGGTACGACTACAAAGCTGAGGTCTCGGGTTCGAAACCCGGGTCGGGCAAGGTGATATTGGATTTTTCTATTCATTATCGGCTCGGTGAGAGGAATTTGGGCCCGATTTGGCGATAGGCTCGCCAACCATCAATAATGGGACGGAACATACAAGGCGAAATGTGGGTGTCCTGGTTGCACCTCTGTTTACCCTTTCTGGTAAAAAGGCGTGAGTTTATGTATGTATGTATGTAAAAAAATATAATGCTATTATCGTATTATTAAGACATGCCTTTTATCTATACTTAATTATAAAGTTGATTAGTTTGTTTATACTCGTTAATCTCTATAACAACCAGTGGGATTTGAAACAATCCTTTTATAATGATAAAAGTAAAAATAAATAGTCTAAATTTCTTTATACCCTGTATATAAAAAATATAGATACCATAAACTATGTTTAAAGCTTAAATCAGTTTAAACATAAAACATGTCTGATTATAAGCTCTGGAATTTCGCTAAAATCCTCCTTCAAGGTTCTTTAAACATACTGACGAATTGTTTAAAAACAGTTCAAATATTTTCTAGATGTTTTATAAAATCTTCATACTATAATAGTACTGCTTGCGGCTTCGCCTGCCTGAAAAAAAATTCCGGTATAAAAGTTCTACAATAAATATTTACCCAGGATAAAAAGTACAAGAAGCCACGGAGACTGTCACGCTGAGACATTAACAGGCTAAAATGCAAAATATACCTACCCTCAATTTAAATTCCACGTCTGCGTGGTATCCTGTGTTACCGCACATTATATGCACCTGGAAATAATCAAATCATTTTAATACACAATACTGGCAACATTTATCAATGATGCTGCGCTTCTATTGGTCATAGCGAGATGTTATATACCCTATAGCCTTCCTCGATAAATGAACTATCCAACAGAAAAAAAATATTCAATACGAACCAGTAGTTACTAAAATTAGCACGTTCAAACAAACTCTTTAGCTTACTTTACAGGTGGTAGGTCTCTCATATGTGAGAAGCCTGGGTAGGTACCACCGCAATGTCTATTTCTTCAAACAGCAGTGTAAATGCGCTGCTGTGGTCCGGTTTGAAGGACATTGTAGCTAGAGTAACTACTGGACATAATAATAAAATGTCTCAGGATGCCATCCGGGGCGCTGTGGAATGCCAAGGTTTGCTTTGTACTTAATGGTGTTTGATTATGCTACTGTCTATGAGCGATCGTATCGCTTACCATCAAGCGAATGGCATGCTCGTCTCGCCACTCATTGCAAAAAAGAAAAGCGTTATTTTTCGTTTTAGCCTTTAATAAAAATTTCAATACAATATATTCTATGACATACGCTAATTCGTTTTTTGGTAACTGTTATGTATCTATTTCATTTACGCTAAACCCAAGAATGCACCAAACGATAAACACTTAAAATCTCATAATTTATTGCCTCAGTTTACTGCCTGGGATATTTCTAACAATGCAGAATATTTACGACCTCTTAACACATCGTAAAAGTTAAGCTGTTATATATTTACATTAGACTAACCTTGAGTCTAGTAAAGAATAGTCTTTAGAAGCGACAGGCTTAGGAAATTTCAATGCTTAAAAGTAATAAGTAGCCTTAAAAGCGGATTTAGGGCCTCGTTCACCATCTTCAAGTAAATCGTTGATTAGGCTAATCATCAGTAAAAGTCATCCATAACATCATTTGTCGATTTCACCATGCTCCAGTAATACTAATCCTATGATAACATTAATAAGTAACTTACTGGCTGCATCGTCTGCCGATTAGCGTATTTACTTAATGGTTATAATAAGGTTAAAATCTCAACCTCCTTTTTTATTTTTTAAGAAAAAAACACGTTGACACTTTAGCGGGAGGCAGGGCGAGGAACATTTGACGCAATATTGAACGAATGATTCGTTCAAAATCTTATGAAGTGAACTTTACTTTATTTTCACTTGTGAAATCGACGAAAGATACTCCGCACATTTGCTTGTCAAATAACGTCAATCAAAATAGTAAGTAATCAACGGTTTACTTGAAGATGGTGAACGAGGCCCTTAATCTTAGGTTACAAATACATAAACACGCCTTTTTCCCAGAAGGTGCAGGACACTCAAGTTTTGCCTTGTATGTTCCTTCCCACGATGTGATAGGGAGCGAGCCTATCGCCATACCGGACACAAATTCCTGACACCGGGCTGATAATGAATAGAAAAATCCAATATCACTTTGTCCGACCCGGGATTCGAACCCGAGACCTCAACTTCGTAATCTTACCGTAGTACAACTGCGCCACCGAGGCAGTAAGTTGTAAATGATGGTAAGATATCCGCATCTCATCATCTCATCCGCATTCTCATACTTAGTGATTAAAGACTTCCTAATAATGGGCCACGTAAGTAATTCAAGTTTCGGGTTAACCTGTGTATTCAGGTTTGAAAAATTTAATGTGTGAATAAAGCAAAAAAACCTTGCTACTTATTTTTTAAGAAATAATCTAGAAAAATGGAAAAAAATTACACGCGGGCAATTCTTGTGAAAGCGACTGATGCATGATATAAAAAAATTATTAAAGAAACAAAAAAATAATCGACAGAACGAGTTGCCAATAAATATTACGCCGGATGTTTTGCAAAACTCCTTAATTGTACTGCAGCAGCGACGGCCACATGTCCTTAGACGATGTTTTGAAAGGCCAACCGCCATATGCGAGCAGTTAGCTAACACTAATCCGCATTATATAAATTTTAATTGCCTCCTTGAACAAAAATATTTTTTTGCAAAGCATTTTATTAAGAAATATTTTTTTTAAAAATATCTCTGTGAGACCTACAGTTAAAAATACTAGTACGGTAAAGTGCTCTTTTTCTCTCTCTCTGGCCGTAACAATTATGTCGGTCTGATCGGAACAGGATCAACCTGAGAGAATAATAGTGCGTCACTATGATGCGTGACAGCCTCCGTGGCGCAGTTGGTTAGGTTAGCTGAACTTCAGTTCAATTCGGGAATTTACCTGAACGGTAAAAAGACTCCTTTACGGGTTGATCAAAAGCCTTGATAACTAAAATCGCGTTTCTTACAATACTACCCGCTTTATTAGGGAGGGAAGTGGACAATAATTTATTTCCAACTCCTATTAATTTAACTTTTTGATTGATTTCGTTGCGGGTTAAAGACAAGTTAGACATTCCCGGAGACTCGCTGAGCTTCAATGCTCAGTGTCATTAAAATGCGTGCCACTGTTGATCCTGCGACACAGGAGTTGCAGTGGCGGGTGCGAGGGCGGGACAGTCTCCTAAATACTACCAGGCAGTTTTTTTTTTTTTCAAATTTGGTACAATGTTACCTGGGGTGATTAGAAACATGTGGAAGAAATTAAATTCTACATGTCTACTTCACCCGATATATGTTTTGACTACTACATCAAGCTGAGGAATAGCAATATTCTTGTGTTCTTCACGAGGTAAACACAGCGCTTATCTACTAATGCCTAGTGATTAGATAACGCTTATCAACAGACATTGAAAGTGACTGCAGCGGACCAATAATTACTTCCGCTCCAAATTATTTTGTATATTAGAAAATATTTCTTAAAGATGTCACGCACCAAAAAAAAAGTGCTAATTATATTTGTGATCCTAGGGGTCACCTTTTCATATCGAACAAATTGTAATGTAAGATTGATATCGCAAAAATAAGTATATTTGCCTTTCGAAATTCGACAGTCTTCGGTGCGCAGTTGCTTAGACGCCAACTGTTAAACGAGAGAACGCTACGATCCCACACCGAGACAAATATTTGTGTGATCCACAGGTATTTGTTTCGGGTCTGTGTGTTTGTGAAACCGAAAAGTCTCTCGTAGTTTTTGATACGACACAAGACTCGATGTTAGTGTGGGGTCAGGACTATGTATGTGACCGTTGGGTGTATTTATTTGTATTTATATATGTGGCTGCCTCGATGGCGTAGTTGTACGGTACGATTACAAAGCTAAGGTCTCTGGTTCGAATCCCGGGTCGAGCAAAGTGATATCCGATGTTTATATTCATTATCAGATATGGCGATATGGCGATAGGCTCGCCCCCTATCACATCGTGGGACGGAACATACAAGGCGAAACGTGGGCGTCTTGCACCTTTGCCAACCCCTTCTGGGAAAAAGGCGTGTGTTTATGTATGTATGTATACAGGGTATTTCAAGAATGCGACCGAAAACGAAGCCAGGTGATAGTATTAGTGACTTCAGATACAATGTAACTAGAAATTTCGCAAAAAGATCGTCAATTTTTTTGTATTTTTTTTACTAATCGTCGTATTTGGGCGATAAATACATAATTTTCATAAAATAATGATGTAAACCTTTTTATTTTTAAAGACGCAATGGTACGTAAGGGTTTAATTACTATACTCGAAAAAACTAAGTATTTACCACCGAAAAACGACGATTTTAAAACAAGGCAAAAAAAAATTGTCGCTTTTTTTTTTGCGCAATTTTTAGTTACATTGTGTCTGTAACCACTAAAACTACCACCTGGCTTCGTTTTCGGTTCCGGTCTTGATATACCCGGTATATGTGACTGATAAGTGTATTCGCTTGTCATAAAACACATCAAAACATCTCAGTCAATAATTCACTGCATTACAATTCAAGTTTCCGAACACGTTTCATTAAATTGATAATGCGGACGTCTCGGCCTTGTGACGACACACAATTGTCGAGTTAAATTATTTAACACGAGCAAACATTGTGAAAAATACATCTTTATACATCATTATCTTAAGTAGGTGTTTGACAAAGTCTACGGAATTTAATGTAATGGCTGCTTGACTATTTTCTGAAAATAATAAATAAATACACCCAACAGTCACATACTTAGTCCTGACCCTTCACCAAGATCGAGTCTTGTGTCGTATCAGAAACTACGAGAGACTTTAGCCACAAAACACCCAGAGCCGAAAAAGATAGGATATAAGAAATATCGTCCCGTAAATAACTACCCATCGAGGGCTTTTGTAGGCATGCTGGCGTAGGATTCGATAGGGTCCTGGCTCGGCCGCAATATCCGCAAGCGTGCAGGTCTGGAAAACCAGTAACTCTGACACACCCCTTTCAGCCTCCGCGAGGAATCGAAAGGGGAACTTAACAGCTTTCCTCTCGACGCAAATTAAGTAAATTTCACACGGAATGTAAAAAATAACTTACTTTTTTAAAGTAAACATTCTATATCAGCCCATATACGTCCCACTGCAGGGCACGGGCCTACTGTACAATCGAGAGAATCGATTGAGATTGGTTAGGCCATATAGTCCACCACGCTGGCCTAGTGCGGTTTGGCGGACTTACATACCGTAGAAATTCTTTAAAATCGGTACGGTAACGGTAAAGGAAACCTACATTTCCTCACGATGTGTTCCTTCACCGTTAAAGTGCGTGGTGATTGACTATCAACACACACATAACTCCGAAAAGTCAGAGGTGTGCCCTGGGATTTGAACCCGCGACCACCGTGAACATGTAGGCAGCCGCGTCTGGTCTGTTACCAACAGGCCACCACGCACTTTTTAAAGTAAACATTACGTTAACCAAAATTGGTTAACATTTACGTGAGCGAAGCCGCGGTATAAAGCCAATAAAAATAATAATATAATACGATATTGAATGGCATAATTTTCATTGACAAAAACCACGTCTATAACATTTTGATTATCTCTATAGATTCTGAACCAGCTACCTCGCACTTCCTACTGATTACCTTAAACATCTGCTTATCAATTGTGTAGGGAATTGCATTGTTCGCACAAGGCCGAATCAATATGACTTCACACAATAACAATAAATAACAGAGCATAGACAATAAAAAAGTGAATTTAAAAATCGAAACTTCAACTATAATTTGAAAATGGAACAAAAATAAAACAAGCGAATTTAAAAATCGAAAATGATCGACTAACAACGTTCGAATATTTAAAAATGGAGCTGATTTGAAAATGGAACTTGAAACGGAACGCATGCTGACCGCAAAGATGAAGGACAAGCCTGAACGGCGAAGATCTTCGATCTTCTCTCTTCTGAAAAAGAAGAAGTTGTCGCGACAGTACTCAGAACCGGCGCCGTTTGCAGGACTGAATAATAATAGGAAGTTCTCAGTCGATTCCGCCATCTTGTCCGATTTCACCAAGGTCGAGAATGGAGGGTACAAGATGTTTCTGGACAAGCCCAGGTTGAATGGAGGTTGGTTGGCTTATTGGCTTTATTAGTTGGATCCAAGAACTTTTAAGGGTATACTCGTTATAATTAAGCATACGTACAGTGAGGGATGATGTCGGAATTTTCCACCAAATTTTATCCCTACCGTAATCTCATACTTATGCAGACACTTATACAGATGTAATAGGGTCATGTTAGAACTGTCCAATTGGATATATTTTACGACGACTGTGTATTTTTATCTATATAGACACTTTCGGACTACTCTAGTCGTGTCAATATTTATATTTAAGTAATAATGTAGTTAGAAACTATAGCTATAGTTACGCTAATAGTAGTATTAACATACTTGTATCATACTCGATACTACTTAAAAAACTATAGTAACTGCAGTAGAGTCAATAGTACTGTACAGGATATTAGTCGGGTGCCACATTAGTGCCTTATCAAAGCTAGATACGACAACTATAGTAACTGCAGTAGAGTCAATAGTACAGTACAGGATATTAGTCGGGTGCCACATTAGTGCCTTATCAAAGCTAGATACGACAACTATAGTAACTGCAATTGTCATTTCAGTGACTAGGCTAGATACGACAATTATAGTAACTGCAATTGTCATTTCAGTGACTAAGCTAAATACGAAAACTATAGTAACTGCAGTAGAGTCAATAGTACAGTACAGGATATTACAGGATATTAGTCGGGTGCCACACCGGTACCTTATAAAAGCTAGATACGACAACTACAGTAACTGCAATTGTCATTTCAGTGACTAAGTTAGAAATGACGACTAAAGTAACTGCAATTGTCGTTTCAGTGACTAAGCTAGATACGACAACTATAGTAACTGCAATTGTCATTTCAGTGACTAAGCTAGATACGACAACTATAGTAACTGCAATGTAATTTCAGTGAATAAGCTAGATACGACAACTACAGTCACCTCAGTTAGTAAGCTAGATACGACAACTACAGTAACTGCATAAATATCTATAGTATAGCTATCAGTAACATGCTAGCACCGCACCACAGAACTAGCCGGCGCTGCTTCGGACTCGGACAGCGACGGTTCCCGAGGAGGGATGCCGGAGGGACAGCAAGAAGACGTGGCTGATCGACGCCAGGAGGTCCTCGCCAGGATCGAGAGGTGCTATGTCGAGGATCCTGATAGGGAGATTGGGGCGGTAAGTATCAGACATTTTACTAATATACATTATTCAGCAGTGTAACACGGCTGCGTTAGGTCTTCCTACTCTTTCTTTTTAACCAAAGAAGGATCAAAGCTGAACACTAGCCTCCCCCAAATGTTAATTTTATACAATGTGACAAACGTAGATTGTGTGATAAATTACTTTTTAGTTTATGTAAAACCTGTTATGTCACAATCCCTGACAGTGTTCTAGTCGATTAAATTGCCAGTTGTAAAACGAGAGGCCGCGGGTTCAATCCCCTCATCAAGACGAAAATAAATTGTATAATAAACAGGTATTTGTGTTGGGTCTAGGTGTTAGACCAAAAAGTCCCTCGTAGTTTCTGATACACAACACAAGGCTAGATCTTAGTGTGCGGTCAGGACTATGTATGTGACTGTTGGGTATATTTATTGTTTTTGTCCACAGGCAGGAGAGCTGGTAGAAGAGGTAGCAGAAGAGAACAAGTCGTTACTGTGGTTCCTCTTGAAGCAGGTCAGGCCAGGAATGGACTTGTCTAAAGTGGTGTTGCCCACGTTCATACTGGAACCCAGGTCGTTCCTAGACAAACTGTCTGATAATTATTATCATGCTGATATATTGTCGCAGTAAGTATTTGTTTCCTGTAGTATTTATTGTAGTCTTTAATCAATGTTAGCTCCTTCTCCCCCTCCTCGCTTTTCGTTAACAGAATCACGCGTGCTGGCATGCAAAGCTATAGTTTGATGGTGGAAACCATCTTGGCGCGAACCAAAAGGTTCGCTAATTCTTTCTTGTGCTGTATCATCAAGCTGTGGACCCTCCTTCCTGTAATTCTGGGTCCTTCCGCCGTAGCGTGATGAAGCATCTCAGCAGGCCGGCTCGAATGGTATGGGATCGTCGTCTGATGGCATTCGAAACTGTCTGGACATTGCGCTTACCATCAGGTCTAGTGCAGTCACTTTGCCTTGCCAGTTTTTTTAATAATACCTGATAAAGATTACGTATTTTTGTCCTTCCAGAGCCCAGGTTCTAGAAGACCCGTACCAGCGCTTCAAGTGCGTTCTTCGCTGGTATCTCTCGGGGTTGTACCGAAAGCCCAAGGGTCTGAAGAAGCCGTACAACCCAGTGTTGGGGGAGACCTTCAGATGCTGCTGGAAGCATCGGCAGGGAGATAGTTATACTTATTACGTTGCTGAGCAGGTGGGTCAATTTATATTAATTTTAGAGTTTTGTACCAATTAATTTGTTGTCCTGTTTGTCAAAAAACTTATAAAAGAATAGAGTGTTTGATGCTTATTGTTGACACAGAATCATGAAAATTTAGAAGCAAATTATTAGGATATTTGCAAAGGAATAAAATTACCCAAAATATAGAAAAAAAGGTATTAAGAGTATGTTGGCAAATTGATGGTACGGAACCTTAGGTGCGCGAGTCCAACCCTAAGTTGGTGGTACGACTTTACGATACACAGGGTGTATCCAGACTGCGACCGAAAACGAAGCCAGGTGGTAGTTTAAGTGATTACAGACGAAATTCTCGGGTTCGAATCCCGGGTCGGCAAAGTGATATTGGGTTTATCTATTCATTATCAGCCCGGAGTCAGGAATTTGTGCCCGATATGGCGATAGGCTCGCCCCCTATCACATCGTGGGACGCAACATACAAGGCGAAATGTAGGTGTACTGGTGGCGTCTCTGCCTACCGCTTATGGGATAAAAGCGTGAGTTTTGGTATGTATGTATCTTCTTCGCATAGTTATGTGTACCCAAATTCAATTTATTATTACCTAAAACACGGCGCTAATTTCGTGCTTATCCTAGACCGACAATACGATGCACGATAGGGCCGCTGTAACAAAATCGAATTAGGTTAGTCCTTTTTTTATGGAATACTTAAAAAATCCTTTTTGTTGTAGGTCTCACATCACCCACCGATATCCGCTTTCTACGTGTCGAACAGGAAGGAGGGGTATATCATCGAGGGTAGTTTACTAGCACGCTCCAAATTCTATGGTAAGCCCATCGATATCAATGTTACACTAATATGACATTCAGTACACAAAATGTGTCCCACCTACTTGCGGTGCATGCACCGCACATGAATCAGTTTGCTTCGTGACAGTGACAGTGCAGTACGCCTTATCGCATACGTTTAAAAGTAATTTATTTTGATGTTTCGCCGTCAAACCGAAAGCAAATCGTCTGAAGTTTCAATATTTGAATAAAATACCAGGTAAGTGATGTAATATTGCAGTGTGCTTTTAAAATACGGGGGCACTTTATTTGTATGACGCGTCTCGTCTATCGGTAGAATATAAGTCAATCGGTAAGCCATATTTCATAACCCCAGCAGTGATAAAGGTGAACAATGGAAAACCGGATGACCAATAATTCTTTGTTCTTCCCATTCTTTGTCCTCCCCCCTCCCGATCTGTTCGGCAACACATCCATAATCCATGGATGTTCATAGGTCACTTACCATCAGGCGACCTGTTTGCTCGTTTGCCGGACCTAACTATACCGAGCCATAACTGACAAGTGTGGTTTTACCACTATTAACATCTATGGTATGTAAAGTCCTTGCACTAGGCCAGCGTGGACGGTACTAACCCCTCTCAATCGTACTCTCGATTGTAGAGGAGGCTCGTGCCCTGCAGTGAGACGTGTATGGATGATGCAGATACAGATTGTTTATTTATATTTTTAATAAAGATTATACTATTATCGTCAGAGCGTTGTTTAAAGTTAGCGTTTTTGACGCTATTAAAATTGAGCTGTTTTTTTTGTAAGAATTTTTCTTGTATTAAGAGTTTTTGACGCTAAGTCCGCGTTCTAAGTGGTATTTAATTAATTAAATTAAATTAATACACCTTACAGTCATATACTTAGTCCTGACCCCACACTAAGATCGAGTCTTGTGTTGTGGGTATCAGGAACTACGAGAAACTTTTCGGTCTCACCACCCAGACCCGAAACAAATACCTGTCGATCACACAAATATTTGTTATGGTGTGGGGGTCGATTGACGTCTCTTGAAAGAATATTTTGAGAAGAATATCTATTTTCTATTGCAGGTAACTCGACATCCGCCATCTTGGAGGGATGCGCGAGGGTGCAACTGCTACAATGGGGTGAGACTTACGTCACCACGGCGCCGTACGCGCACTGCAAGGGGATCGTCATTGGTACTCTCAGCATGGAGCTTGGAGGGAAGGTAATACAAGCTATGCTAATATACAGGGTATAACAAGACCGCGACCGAAAACGAAGCCAGGTGGTAGTATTAGTGACTTCAGACAAAATGCAAGTAAAAATTTCGCAAAAAAAATTAACAACTTTTTTTTTGTAATTTTTTGTTTATCGTCGTATTTGCATGAAATGTACATAGTTTTCCTAAAATAAACATGTACACGTCTTTATTTTTAAACACGCCATTATACGTAAGGGTTTAAATTAGTATTTTTATAAAAACTGGGTATTTACCACCCAATCACGATGGTTTTTAAATATTTCTAAAAAAATATCTGTCACTGTTTTGGCGAAATTTTTATTTGCATCGTGTTTGTAACCACTAAAACTACCACCTGGCTTCGTTTTCGGTCGCAGTCTTGATATACCCTGTATAAAAAGGGGAAGTTATGAAGGTACTTGTGTTCGCCCTCGCGAAAAAGTTGTCCGGGTAAAAGTACTCTTTCCTAGATAAATGGCCTATCCAAAACTAAAAGAATTTATCAATTCGGACCAGTAGTTCCTGAGATTAGCGCGAACAAACAAACTCTTCGGCTTCATCGTTATTAGGAGCAATATCGAATGGTGTAATACAGCATGTTATTTTTTTTTTTTTTCAAATTTGTATTTTATTGCTCGCTACGAATTTTGTTTTATTAAAAATCTAAGCATGCAGTTATAGTTTTCATCTAAATTGGGCTCGTGACTCGTTTGAGTATTATTCGCTATTCCTCATAGTTTCGGATTTAAGCATCCACGCCCATTTGAAATATTCACCTGTATATTACAATTGATTATAAAACTGTACTTTGTTTGTTCGTGCTAATCTCAGAAACTACTGGTCAGAATTGAAAAATTCTTTCAGTGTTGGATAACTCTTTTATCGGGGAAGGCTATAGGGTATATAACATCACGCTATGACCAATAGGAGCGCAGCATCATCGATAAATGTTGCCTTGTTGTATTAAAATGATTTGATTATTTCCAGGTGCATATAATGTGTGCTGACACAGGATACCACGCAGACGTGGAATTTAAACTGAGGGTAAGGTTTATTTTTTACTGTTTTTGCCTAAAAATGTCTCAATGTGGCAGTGTCCGTGGCTTGTTGGTTCGACGCCTGTGAAACGAGAGGCCGTCACGATCCGAACACAGATAAATGAGAATGCCCATTTTAGTATGAAACTTGGCGTCGGCGCCACGATTTTTGTCCCTCGATAAAATCTACTTTTTTGTGTAGGGAAAAATATATTATTTCAATAAAAATAAACATAATTGCGATCCAGGCCCGGAGTTCTTGGAGAAATGAACTTGAAGTCCAGTCGCTCTAGCTCCATTTGTAGTAATGGCTGACGTATCGTAAAATTTGATGATAATTACTTTATTTTATAAAAATCTGTCGCCCGGGATAAAACAGGAAAACGTTTAAGGTGAAACCATAAAAAATGCTATAATGAATTTAAAGCAAATTTCTTACCGATATCATGAATGGGCATTCTCCTATTGTGTGATGTATTCGTTTCGGGTTGGGTGTTTGTGAGACTGAAAAGTCTCTCGTAGTTTCTGAAACGACACAAAACAAATTTTCACACAGTTTTGTAGTTAGTAACTTAGCTTTTGTTTTTCTTAACGACTAAGCAAGTAATTTCGTTTTTAACATCATGTCAGCTCTCATATGTGAGAGGCCGCCTGGGTAGGTACCACCGCAATGTCTATTTCTCCAACAAACAGCAGTGTAAATGCACTGTTGTGTTCCGGTTTGAAGGACACATCTTATATCTCAGGATGCCGAGCGTTGCTTTGTAACTCATGGTGGTGTTTGGTTTTGCTACTGTCCATGAGCGGTCGTATTTAATTATAATTTGTTTTCAGTCGTTCCTCGGTAGCTCAGACCAGACTAATGCGATATCCGGCCGGATAAAGAAGGGGAAGGACACGATAGCCACCGTCGACGGATACTGGGACGGAAAGATCGATATCAAGGATAAGAAAACTGGGGTGAGTACATATTTGCACTTTTATATATTTTTCTATATGTTTTATAAAAACTAACAACGGAAACGCGACAGCAAAGCTGTCATTTCATGTCGATTTCGTCTAAGACAGCGGTACCGCCCCGGACGAGCCTGCACATTCATACTGAGTAATGACTGACGACATCATAGCTCTACCACTTCCAAAATATTTGAATGATATTGGCGGATCGGACCAGCTTCACCTGGATGCATTTTAAAAAAATAATGGACCAGATTGTACTAAATCATTCTCGACTCCACTGACGCTGACTCGACGATGGCTGGCACATGCGTCATACTCGTGAACGGGTGCTGCTTATGTTGACTGGTCTGCTCGACTTGCTTATAATAACTTTTAATTACTTTGAAACTTTTATTACTATTTATACGACAGCCTCCGTGGCGCAGTTGGTTAGACGCCGCCTGTGAAACGAGAGGCCGCGGGTTCGATCCCGCACCGAAACAAATATTTGTGTGATCCACAGGTATTTGTTTCGGGTCTGGGTGTTTGTGAGACCGAAAAGTCTCTCGTAGTTTCCGATACCCACGACACAAGACTCGATCTTAGTGTGGGGTCAGGACTATGTATGTGACTGTTGGGTGTATTTATTTATTATTTATTATTCGTTACTCTGGTGGAACAGTGTACCGATTCCGCGTTCTGAGCGACTTCACTTACCTAACTCAGCCGTACAAAATCACTTGACCAATATTACTACTAATTATTATGATAAATTATTTATGAACTGCTCTGAATTTTACTGCGCTGCAACCTGTGTATAATTACTGTACTGTAAACTTGTTTTGAAAAACGCTAGAGTTTCTTGCCCGTTCTCTGGCGAAAACAGCCTTGTGAACCGGGTGGTAGTGGAAAAAAGTGACTGAATCTAAATAATGTATGACATTTCATGGGTTCAATAAATATTTTCATTTCATTTCACTTAAACATGCAATAAAAATAATCAATATATTTTTCTTTATTTTAGGAAGAAACCAGTCTTCTAGACGTGGCGGTTCTCAAAGAGCAGCGCATGCCGCGATATCTGATGAGGATTGAAGACCAAAAGGACTACGAATCACAGAAACTGTGGCTCAAAGTCTCCGAGGCCATACTTAATGATGACCAGGTCTGTATCAGCCATATACGTCCCACTGCAGGGCACGGGCCTCCTCTACAATCGAGAGTACGATTGAGAGGGGTTAGGCCGTATAGTCCACTATGCTGGCCTAGTTGGAGGACTTTATACATAGGAATTCGTCCGAATCGCTACGGTATGCAGGCTTCCTCACGATGTTTTCCTTCACCGTTATAGTGCGTGGTGATTGACTATCAATACACACACATGACTCCGAAAACCGATTACCAGGTAAAGCTCCAAATATGAAAGTGAAACTTATTTAGCACCGTTGGGATTTGAAAATTCGATGAAACGAAAAAGCGACACCAAAATGAGACAAATATATTTATAAATAGGTTTTAGCCTGCGAGAGAATGAGATAGAATACAAGTATAAGCTTCGTATCCTCCTTTTCATGTTTGTCATCACTTATCCTAAGGTGACCTGAACTAAAAAAGTCAAAAGAATTCAGTCTTTAACCTATTAAAGCGTGTATTTTCGTTTTTGAATTATTTTTTGTTTATTTTCCTAAAAACATCTATCCTACGGCTATCTTATTAAAAGAAGGAAGCTGCGCGTGAATAAGCCACTATAAATAAAAAAATAAACGATTTTTCTGGTGAAGATAATGTCACATACTTTTTATAATAATGTATTGTCCTTAAAAAAGTACTCGAAAATCGACTTAAATATTACATACATACATAGATACATACATATGAACATGGATACATGCATACATGCATACATACATACATGTGGGAATAGTTTCGTTAGGGGTCAAATCAAACAATGATCGTTGAGATGTTCTTCAGTTTATTAATTTAGTCTTTTAATTCGTCTTCATCGTCGTTCACGTATTCCACCGTCTTCCGCACTGTTCTCCCTTATTCCGTCCTTTCATACTTGACATCTTAATCATTCATCCTCTAACTCTTTCACTTCTTATTCGTCATCTCTTTCACATAACACGTTCCGTAATAGTAATTCGTCTAACGTTTAATTAACATGAACTTGACTTAATAATATTATTTTAATTTTTAATGATGACAAGACTATGTACCTACTTATTACTTTATTTTTTGTATAATTGTTCCATTGAAATTTAATAAATTCTAGTGTTAATAATAATAATTAAATAAATTGTAATGCATGTACATAATAATGCAATTTTGCACACCATCTTTTGGTTAAATATGGCTGTACTGTATTTCTTTTTTGTATATTCATCTGTATTATTACCCATATTTGCAAAATAAATATATCTTTATCTTTATAATCTTTCATCATAATATTCAAATCCTACATACAGGCGAAGCTAATAAAATGTTAAAACAATGTTTCCAGGTGGCGGCCACGGAGCAGAAGACGATAATAGAAGAGGCGCAGAGGGCAAGAGCTAGGAATTTAGTGGCTCCCTGGGTGCCTAGATACTTCCACAGGGATCTGCATGCCGTCGCGCCCGAAGGTACGTATTATACTGCTACTAGCTTTTGCCCGCGATTTCGTATGCGTGTTGCAAATTTTGATTTTGCATACAACAGTATTTCACCCTTTTTCACTCCCTTGGGGGTTGATTTTGCAAAAATCATTCCTAAGTGCTACCCTACGTCTCAATAAGAATCTCTGTGTAAAATTTCAAGTTCCCAGGTAGGAAGGAAATCACCCAGTTTCTAAACATTTCATCCCTTCTTTTAACCCCTTTAATGTTAATTTTTGTATAAATTAAGTATGGAATGATTTTTGTTTTTGAATGACTTGTTAAACTGCCAAGTTTCACAATTGTAACTTTAATGGTTTAGATTTTACATACAACAGTTTTTAACCCTTTTCACCCCCTTAGGTGTAGAATTTCCCAACATCCCTTCTTAGTGCTACCCTCCGTCACAATAGGAATCCCTGTGTAAAATTCAAGTTCCTAGGTCCAGTAGTTTCGGCTGTGCGTTGATAGGTCAGTCAGTCAATCAGGTTCCTCTTTTATATGTAATATAGATTAGCGACCAGTTTCACTGTTCTTAAAAAGTATCGGTCAAACATCAAAATATTTATTTATAATTGAAATGATTATAATTTGCCTTATTAACTACATCTTAATAAACTGAAATTACTGATTTAAATTATTTATTATAATTAATTGACAAGACGTTAATATTAAAGTATTATAACATGTATAAATAAGATAAATATTAGACAATTTTTGAACAATCAAAAGTAAAAAAATAATTAATTAAAAAATATTATGTTTCAGGTATCGTGGATCAAGGATGGAAATACAATCACATAAATACTGAGTAAGTGTACATACATACATAAACTCACGCCTTTTTCCTAGAAGCGGTAGACAGACATGCCATCAGAACACCCACATTTCGCATTGTATGTTCCGTCCCTCGATGTGATAGCGGGCGAGTCCAGAGTCAGGAATTTGTACCCGATATGACGACAGCGTCATATCGGGCACAAATTCCTGACTCCGGGCAAATGATTAGAAACACCCAATATCACTTTGCCTTATCCGGGATTCGAACCCGAGACCTCAGCTTTGTAATCGTACTGAAGTACAACTACGTTAGACGCCGGCTGAGAATTACGAGGCCGCGGGTTCGATCCCCGCACCGAGACAAATGTTTGTGTGATCCACAGGTATTTGTTTCGAGTCTGGGTGTTTGTGACTAAAGTCTCTCGTAGTTTCTGATACACAAGACTCGATCTTAGTGTGGGGTCAGGACTATGTGACTGTTGGGTGTATTTATTTATTTTTTTAGCTTCACTTGTATGTATGTAACGGAATTTTTGAAGTCGATTTTCAGGACTATTTATTCATTTATTTATATTCTTTATTGTACACAAAATGTAACGACAGGTATATAGAGACAACAAAACAACAAAGTACAAATGGCGGTCTTATCGCACTGAGGCAATCTCCACCAGACAACCATTGGATGGGTTTATGAGAGGGAGAAAGAAACCTACTGGTGGTAGGTCTCTCATGTAAGAGGCCGCCTGGGCAGGTACCACCGCAATGTCTACTTCTCCAACAAACAGCAGTGTAAATGCACTGTAGTGTTCCGGTTTGAAGGACATTGTAGCCAGAGTAACTACTGGTCTCAGGATGGCGAGCGCAGTGGAATGCCAAGCATTGCCTTGTAATTCATGGTGTTGTTTGGTTTTGCTACTGTCCATGAGCGGTCTTATCGCTTACCATCAGGCGAATGGCAGGCTCGTCTCGTCAATGATTGCAATAAAAAAAAAGGGCAGGACTATGTGTGACAGTTGTGTGTATTTATTTGTTGTTTCGCAGTCCCTGGCAGCAGGAGGAGGTGATCGAGCACGAGCAGGACTTCGTGATCCAGTCCCTGCGGCGCGGCGGCTCCCCGCGGCCCGGGCCCGACCTGCGCCGCAGCCAGCGAGACATGCGCAGGCAATCCGACTCCGACAGCAGGGACGAACTCGCGCGGCGCTCCAAGACTTCCACGTATGTACTATTTAGATAAATATGTAGGCACAGGACGGCCAACATCATTTTCTTCCATCTTGGGTGAAGAGGTTATGTTGATCAGGATTGACAGAAAGTAATTGAAATACTGAAATTCATGGAGATCACGATATAATAATTCACTAGTTAACAGTCCAACATAAAATAAATCAAAACTAATCAATGATTGCGCCGGAATATGACGATTCGTCGTTCACGTGGTGCCTCGGTCGCTCGCGCCTTTTAAAGTGCAGCGCCCGCAGCGCCAATGGAGGACGCTCCGTCAGAGTGACCGCTTGTCGCTCTATCCGACAGCAGATGTCAGTGTTGCTTCGGCGGCGCCGACAAATAAATATGTCTTACATGAAAAAGATTCTCAAATTTCTTATTTTTACCATTTTAATATTTAATGGTTTCTTAGATTTACGCGAATGTTACACATTGAAATAAAAGTATTTTTACGGATTATATCGCGATTTGGTTTAAATTTACATTTTTTAACTTCCCGACGTTTCGATTGCTTTTCAGCTTTCGTGGTCACGGGGCGGACTTTTATTTGAATTTTAATATTTGTCCTTTATTTTCCTGTGCTTGCGAAAAATACGTAATATGACAATACCCAATCATAATTATAAGAGAAATATTTTTTCTCACATCCTTTCCATTTGAACATTATGTTTTTTCTGTGCTTCTGACAAAATTACTACTAATTGCTTTAACTAGCCAACCAGTAAATGTATAAAATAAACATTTTCTTGCTATTTACATAACAATATTTATTTTTACAGAAGAACACTAAAACAGAGCTTATATGCAATCGACACGGCCTTACGAGAACAAACGGTTGCCATAGAACGCTTATCGAAAACAGTTGAGGCCATGAGCGAGTCTCAAAGAGCTGCCACGGCTTTTAGGCCTCAAAACGTGGGCCGAGTGCCCCACGCGTCCCACTCGTGGGATCTATTCGGAGGGTTTGTATTGGCGTTGGTGTTGCAAGCCTTGTTGAATTGGATTTTCTACCATAAAGACTGACGTTTCTGCCGAGTGGTTGTTGTCTATGGTTTCTCAGTGGATTGTATCCTACAGGTAAATTTGGGATGGAAGTGATATTAGAATTGCTGTTTTGAGTTTATTTTGATTTTTTATTAAGCCATAAATAAAATACTTGTTAAAAGCACGCTTAATATTCAATTGTATGAAGATTATTTCATATTGCAAAAATAATGTAATGTAATTCTATATGGTGGACGATTAAAGGTAAACAATTTAAAAATGGGCTAATATTAATTAAAATAGGTTTTAAGGAGAACGCTTCCGAATAAAAAAAACAATTGGTTGAGAAACATGAATTGTCATCGACTATTTTTATCGACAACATAATATTATTGATCAAAACTTTCAATAAATCTCTAGCAAATGTTGGTTTATTAATACAAATTGGTAGAGTACAGTTATTATGCCATAAATGCACAAAAATATTATTAATTATTTTCAAATGAATAGTACTACAAACCAAGTTATATTGGTATTTATTAATTTGTTATATATATATTCCTTTTCAGGAGCGTTCCCCTTATACATTTTGTTAGAAATTAACTATATACTATATTGAAGATCAATTACGTGTCACAGCAATATATATAAATATTTTGAAACAAAATAAATGAACAAATAATGTATAATAATATATCTATTAAAAATATATCCAGTGGCTATACTGTTAACTATAAAATTATGATTTTTGTTACAATTATTGTCATATTTCTACCATGTAAATTTTAATTATGCAAAAACTATTTCAATTTTATAAAACTCTTACTAAATTCGTAGCTTGCAATAATAAGTAGGATACAATGAATATTTACAAAAAGAACTTAAATTGTTAGTCCATGTAAAAAGTGACTATTAAGCCATAGACAAAATATGTATGGCATAAAGCCGGGATTGAATTGTGAATTAAATTCTATGATAAAGATTCAAAAAGTTTTGTCATACCATAGACTTTAGACTGTTGAGCGTTAACGGCCGACGAGAATTTAAATTTCGAACGGCGTCAGTGTTGCCAGTTATTTGATTTATACTATTTTGGTACATTAACGTACTTCGACCAAAATTTGTTTTTTTTATTAGTGTGTAAATTATTGGGCTCGTCGATAGATTTGATTTAAATATATTTATTAGATAAGGATTTTGTTGTGTGTCTAATTTGTGAAATTTATAAAATTGTATATTGTTTATAGTTTTATATGATGGTTATTATTGACACTTATGTTTACCTTACAGGTAAAACACATAAGCACTATTATTGAAGTTGGTTAAATTTTAATGTTTCTTACACTCGTAACTCCATTTACAATTTATTATGGAAGACATATATTTATAACATTTCAATCAATTATTTATTTAATTCACAATAATTGGGTCTACCCAAAAATAAAAATATTGTTTATTATTACCCTAAAAAATAATTACAGCACTTCATAATGATAATATGCAGATCGCGTTTTTTAAAATTCTATAACTGTTGACGGGCCCGTCACTATGAAGACATATATTTAAGTTGTATAGAAATCATGTGTTCGATAAGAGATGATTTTGGTCATATTTCCAAAAAAAAACCCAGCGATATGCTTGCTAGATACCTCTATTAAAAAAAAGAATTGTCTCTCTTTCTATACCCTTTTAATTTATGTAACTTTTTTTTATTTTCATGGGGAAAATTCTTTAAGGCGGTGTTTATTTCAAAACCTTTTTCCATACACAGCATGTTAAAAATATTGTTCTACAGGTAACCTTTTCGGCATCTACAATTTGACCAAGGACAGTTTAATTTTTTAACAAAGATAAATATGACCAAAATCATCCTACATCAGTTCTGTAATATAACATTTATTGTAAGCACTCATTATTGATACAACTTGTTTGTCTGTATGTATGTGGTTGTTGAGTGTGCTGTATCAGCCCATATTCGTCCCACTGCAGGTCACGGGCCTCCTCTACAATCGAAAGTACGATTGAGAGGGGTTAGGCCATATAGTCCACCACGCTGGCCTAGTAGGGGTGGGCGGACTTTACATACCGTAAAAATTTTTAAAATTGCTACGGTACAACTTGAAAACAACTACTTATATTGAATCTTATGGAATAATATCCTGAGGCTTTTAAATACTACCATACTCATACTATTTATAAAATCTGACAGCCTCCGTGGCGCTGTTGGTTAGACCCTGAAACCGCGGGTTCGATACCCACAACGAGATAAATGTTTGTGTGATCCACAAGTATTTGTTTCGGGGGTGGGTGGTTGTGAAAACGAAAAGTCTAGTAGTTTCTGTTATGCAAGACTGTTAGCATGACGTCAGGGCTATGTATGTGACTGTTGGGTATATTTATTATAATGTTTTATCTATATTAACATAAATATGAAGTATTATATATCAATCGCTATTGTATCAAAGATGAGTGCTTATATTAACTTGCCTCGGCTATCCATGTTAATGTTTTGTTTATTTATATATTGACAGTTGATTCCAATTACAATTTTATTGTATGTAGGATGCTTGTATCCACCAGACTCGATGCTCATTAATAGGAAAATGGGATTTTCGTGAGGAAAATATAAAGTAAAATTTTCTTAATAAAATGAAGTTATGTAATAATTAAAGCTTCCTTTTTTGAGCTTATGACAACAGAATTTAGAAATTAACAGAATTTAGAGTGGTTATTGCTCCTTTACTATAATGATTTCATTTGAGTTTCATCGAGTTATTCATATAATAAAATTGTAAATGGAATCGAACCGGTCGAATCGTTTGTATATTATTTTTGGTGTTCATAAATATTATTTTTAGAGAGCATAGCCTAAATTGTGCTTCGTAATTATATTCGATATTAGTGTAAAGAGAATCCGTTTTGTATTGTAATCAGATTGGAAGACAATGCAAAATAATTTTGAGGTTATGAAGGAAGTAATCTTCATTGTACTTCTTTATTTTCTCCCTATCAATGTTGGGGATTAAAAGTTATTGTAGTCAATTTTATTAGTTCTTATTTGACTACATTGTAGCCAGTAGAGCATTAAAAGATTTAAATAATGTATCGGGGTGACCAGCGCAGTGGAATTGCTGTAAACTTGTTATTCTAAATAAATATATTATAACTTTAAACCTATACAAAAATGTTGTAACCACCCAATATTGGGATAAGGGAAGGAAAGAAATATCCCAAGCTAAAAATAAAAAAAAATTCAATACATAAAATTAGATATATATCGCAAGAAATATGCCGTATATAAATATTGTATATTGTTATGCCGTATATAAGTCTGATCACAATACAAAATCTAGTATATTTTTAATAGAGCTCGAAATTTTAATAAAATCTCGCTTAACACACTGAAATTGATTGTACCATGGTTATAAAGAAAAATGTATAAATAGTAGAAAAATATTTTTTTGATTTGGCAACACTATTATAACCTCTTTCTATGAGATGATGCCATAGACACATAGACTGCTCAGTCAGCTGTCAATTGAAAAAGCGCGAAAGTGTGAGATGGAACGAAAATGCGACTATTATCGCGTGATTTGACTCTGTTTCAATCGAATAGACATTTTTTTGACACTAATGCGTAGTCTATGGTTGTCTATGGGTCATGGTCGTCACGAAAGTCATAGAAATTGGCGAAGATACAATTTTGTACCTCCAATATTATTATTGTGAATATTATATGCAAATATTGATTATTATTTTTGTTGTAATAGTAATAAATTTAAAATAATTAATTTGTTTTAATTCAGAGTTTTGTAATTGATATATACCCTGAAGGATAAGTGGTGGCTTGTGGAGGAATGTAGGTTGTCTTCACGTATTTTATTGTTCCAAAATACTAATGGAATCTACTTGTTGCTGTGGTATTTTCATATGAATACTACTTTGAAATCCTAAAGATTAGCAGGATAAGGGGAGGGATTTTAAAAATATAATGAATTAAGGTCAAAATTCTGTGGAACCACTACACTATAAAATAAAATACAAACTACATTTTTATTTTTCATAAATTGCCCTAGCATCTCCGTACTTTCCTCTAGGCCCGTCGAACCAATAGTACCCCAATTTTTGAATATCATCTTCCTTCCAATGATACCTCTTTGGTAGGAAGTGTTGCAGCCTCTTTCTGCCATCTAATCCTTTAACATGCCTATTCCTTCCTTGAGAATAAATAAAATTGGGTTCCTTTTTCTTCTGTCGAGTATATTTCTCCTCGGAACTGTCTGAATCCTCGCTTTCACTTTCACTATCAGGCTTACTTTCCACAACTTGAAATCTCTTTTTTTCATCGCTTTCTTCTTCTGAAGATTCGGAATCACTGTCGGAATCAGCTTTGAATTTGGCGTCTGTAGGATTTTTGTTTTGTTTAGTTTCATAGGCGAGGGAGCGTCTAGAGTCTACGTCATCATCTCTGGCTAAGTCCCCTACATCTAGATAATCATTTGAGAACTCGTCAGCATCCATGCTTCGAGCAAAATCTTTGACATCCAAGTAGTCTGAAGAAAAAGTCTTAATGGCAAGGCCTCTGGTTAAATCTAAAAAAGGCTTTCTAACTCTCGATTCCTTTCTCTGTTTCCTTTTTCTTTTGTATATCTCATCTTTTGCAATCTGGTCTTCGTAGTAATTTTCAAGGCATAGTAACTTCTGTGCTTTCGTTCCGAAGATGCTCCCAAAATGCCTGTTGCATATGTTTCTTTCGAAATCCCTGTTTGACTCGTAATCGGATCTTAAGTCGTCTCGAGGGCTGTTCAGATGTAACAGCTGTTTAATATTCTCAGATAGTAATTTTAGTTGCGTATCATCGTTTGTGCTTATTAAGTATACTTTAAGTGTGCTTATTTCGATCACTGAAAGAGAAAGGAATTTTAATAATAATTTCTAAACTGGAAACCACTCGGAAAAGCCACTAAAGTATTTTAACCCGTGATTTTAGTAATTGCGGAGTAAGTCGAGATGGCAGTGGTCAGTATTTAATATTATGTAGGTTTCCATATGCTATCTTTATCATTAAACCAAACGAAGAATATACACGTAACTTTGAGAAATTATCAATAGTCCGATGGCCAAGGTAATGCCCTTAACAAATTAATTGTTGGAACTCACGCAATGAATTGAAGTGTAAATAAAATAAGCTTTGTCAGGACCTAATTTGTGATAGATGCGCTTTCCTTGTTACATTTTAACTATCGTATACGCGTTTTGGTGTAGATACTTGCTCTAGAAATATTTGTGTAATCCATAAGTATTCGTTTCGAGTCTGGTTTTCGAGGATCAAAAAGTCTCTCGCTTCTGATTCTCGACACAAGACTCGATCTTAGTGCGGGGTCGGGAATAAGTTTTATCATGTAATTAGGTAATATTGTCTCATATGCCTGCCTCGGTGGCGTAGTTGTACTACGGTACGACTACCAAGCTGAGGTCTCAGGTACGAATCCCGGGTCGGACAAAGTGATATTGGATTTTTCTACTCATTATCAGCCCGGAATCAGGAATTTGTGCCCGATATGGCGATAGGCTCGACCTTTTCACACCTTGGGACGGAAAATGCAGGGCGAAACATGGGTATCCTGGTTGCTACAAGGTGAACCTACTCCTACCCCTTCCGAGAAAAAGGCGTGAGTTTATGTATGTATAATATGCGTGGTGGCACGACTGATGATACGGTGGACGCGGGTCCAAACCACAGAGCATACGCGAGTTGTGAGTACTGATAGTCAACTACCACGCACTTTAACGGTGAAGGGAAACATCGTGAGGCAGCCTGCATACCATTGGAGTCTTAACAAGCTTTCTACGATATGTGAAGTCCGCTAACCCGCACTAAGTTAGCGTGGCGGACTGAGGCTTGAGGCCTTTCCAATCAAACTCTTGATTGTAGTGGAGACATTCCTTGCAATGGGATTTTTACTTATATTGAACTGTATTATTATCTATATTGTAAAAATTAGTCACACTTACCAATACTCAAAAAACATATACAATGTAAATTAAAATGCATCGTTAATTGTGAGTACATATAAACCGACACGAATCCATTTTAAATTGAAAAGTTTTTTAATGAAATCAGCGTACAATGGAATTACTGAGCAGTAAATTTCAAATTTGTAATGTAAAGTCGACATGGCAGAATTAATAGCTTTCCGTAATTGAAATCTTGATATTGATTTTATGGTAAATATTTTTACTGCAAAATATCCAAGGTATGTGAAGTTATGTAGTTAGGCAAGCGTGGGAACGTGAGATTAAATTGTTCTTCACATAAAACCGACTGCTGAAGACTGGCGCGTTCCAAGGATTTCAATAGATTTATTTATATGGGCTGATATATCTAAATCTATCGATCTTATTCATAGACAGATTCAAAACCTATTTTAGTTATCGAATGTTTTGTCCCTTTCAAACGACTTTAGAATTCAGTTTGAGCGAAGAAGACAAAACATTCGATAACTAAAATAGGTTTTAAGTCTGTCTATGAATAAGGCCGCATATGTAACTGTTTTTGGTAGGTAGATAATCCCATAGTTAGTCAAAATAATATCCTTCCTAAATATGATAGGGAGCGTGCCTATCAAAAAACTCGTACAAAGTGAATTGCGCGATCTGGGATTCGAACCCAGGACCTCACGAACTACAGTCCATATCAACGGCTGACCCTACTTAATACAATTAAGTTACTATTATTAATAGATAGTATGACCATGCAATTGTTTTTCATATTTTATTAATTTCGTGAATTACCTAAGTACATAATAGAGAATCATTTATTTACGAATAGCTTCCTTATTCAATAAAAGGTATTATAATAAAACACCAAATACATCGGAAATATTTAATACAAAAGCCAGATATAAAATCTTTACATTATATTACTTATTTCTAATATACGACCACTCGATCATTCATACAAAAGTTTATTAGACAGACACATTCTTTCATCCCTTAAACGCAGGTTAGGCGAAACTTAATTGATTTGCAAAAATAATTTAGTTCATAAAATATTTTCGGAGGGTACATAGTACTGAAAATGTTACAAATAATTATTCTTAAATAAGTATTCAATTTCATACATTTGATTTACGCAATTGTTTTTAATTATTAGACACAAATCCATAAATATTCGTTCTTATATTTTTGGATACATAAAACACGAAAATTCTACCAGAATGGTAGCATTTTTTTGTTGTGGTCACACCGGACAGTTGTAACGCGCAACTGGTTTTGATACTTTAAATTATAATTTTCTTGATATTCTGTGAATTATAATTAAAAAAATACATAGCGAAGGCAATTATTACTCAAATAAATAATTATCACAAAATTTATGGCTTTTTCTTGCTTACAAAGTAAAGTCTGATATGAAATTTTACAATGATAAAATAATTTAATTTATATAGGTTAAATGAGTTGGATATATGAAGTCTTAATTTACTGTCAGATATGTTCATGCCTTTCGTTTCTCCTTATATCTGAATTGTTTAAACATATCTTAAGATGAATGGTATGTAAACCAAGAAGTACATAGCAAGATAATGTGTGTTGTTTGAATGCGAAATATTATCTCTTTCAGAGTTTATAGAGTAAGAAGTGAACTAGAGGCGACATCCTTCACAAAATATTGGTAACAAAAAGTGTGGTACAGTACCGCTATTATGTTTCTGTCTTTATTACTTAATTACTTACGGAGTTATATTATCTTCCCTCTTGGTTCATTGATTTTTAATGGCAATTTCCGCTCCAGTACTAAACCTCATGGTACAAGAAAAGCACTATGTTTATATTTCGCCACTATTATGTGTTCGAAGGAGTATTTTAATGAGTTTTATGCTATTACTCCATTTGCATCTTATCGTTTCAATATACGATAATATTACAATACGTAGATGGCAAAATCTATCAAGAATTAAAATAATGCAGACGTTGGGGTAGACATGTTCTCAAGTGAAGACCACGCCTCGGCAAACGTAGTGTAGGAAGCTCTCCAACCAGGTGGAGCGATGACATTCGTAGGATGACTATTAGCGATTGAAAACGATGGGCTGAAGATCGAGCCCAGTGGCGTGCTATAGGAGAGGCCTATGTCCAGTAACGGACGCAGAAGGGCTGATGATGATGATGATGATGATGATGATGATGAAGATAATGCAATTCAACATGTTTATAACTCGGGTGGCGGTTATGCAACACATCAAAGGGTTTAATTGTATTAGAAAACATCGCGAAGAAACCTGCATACCATAGAGATTTTAAGTAGATTTTCTATATGTGTAGTCCGCCAACCCGCACTAGGCCAGCGTGGTGGACTAACCCCTCTCAATGGAACCGTCAGTTGAAGAGGAGTCCCTAGCCCAGCATTGGGTACAGGCTGATATAGTATAGTAAAACGTTAGAGAAATGCAGATGGAGCATAGCAAATACATATATTATTAGAATTTCCACAGGCATCCAAGACACACTACGTACAAAATTACGAACGTATTGTATATATTATATAAAACTATACACACTAGAGGCATCGGTTACAAAAGTACTTAGAGATTTGTATATGTTAGAAATTGTGATGTTCTCTATATAATATGAAAATCACATTTAATGCATTTGCCATATGTGATGTCTATTTTTTTCAAAATGGTAATAATATTTCTTAAAATTTAAATATATAATTAATAATTACTATATATTTAAAAAAAAAGAAAAATAATAAGACAATTGTGTTAAAAACCGAGAAATTATTGTCTACAGTCAGATAGTCTAATATAATCCAGAAAAGCATCTGATTAGCATTATGTTAGAAGGGTCAATAAAATATCTTGTTTGTTAAGAGATGAACTATACCAGATGTATCGAACAGATCTTGGAATTTATTATATGTGTTTGTTAATATGACGGATTTTACACTTTGGGATAAAAGCATATTATGTTAAAAAGCAAGATTAATCAATACATTTGGTATGTGGAAACATCTAAGAATACGGAATAATTACAGAAAAAAAATCTTCAATAAAATCAGTTTGAAAACTCACACATCACATTTGGCAAATGTATTGAAAAACGCTTTTTATCAAAAGCTTTTACGTATTTTTACATTTAATAATACTTACATATATTTTTATGTGGTGTTAATAATTTATTGGAAAGTAAAAGCATATTAAATACCATATTTTTATAACACGGAAGTAAAGTATATCATGGACAATTTCTCGATGGTATAGAATGGGTGTATTTAATTTGGTTTTATTATACAAAGCCATTAGTAAAGTTCAAGTAGTAATCTAATACTCATAACTTCGGTCCCACAAGATTTATTATGTGCCAATATTTTGCCAAATATTTGTTACTAGTACTACATTTCATAGTTTATAGCTTGAACTAACTTGAAAATTTATTATTAACATCACATAATATAATTATTATGTATCCTAAAATTTATATTTGTATTGCAAAATAAACCTCTAATCATGCAATAAATATTTTATATCATATTTATACGGAGTGTGAAAAAATCCAATTACTTATGTTCAAAACCGCGATAGCTTATATACTGACTCGATATTTAACTATATCAACACTCAGAAAGATAACTAACTGATAAACAAAAATATAACAGACCAAAAGTTGAAAAAAAAACTGAAAGTCCGCCCCGTGACCACGAAAGCTGTAAAGCAATCGAAACGTCGGGAAGTTAAAAAATGTAATAATTAAACCAAATCGCGAAAAATCCGTGAAAATTAGTTTTATTTCAAAAAACAGATTTCCAAATGCGATGCATCGCATTGTACGCAATGTGCATTGTTAAGGGTTGGTTTTGCTTTACACTTGACACATTTTCGTTGTTGTTGTATAGAATACGCTCAAAATAGACGAAACGATCATTGCAAAATGGTGATGTATAAGAAAAGCTACAAAACGATCAAAAGAAAAGCAAAAAATAGAAGACAGTTCGTGAAGCTGAGAGAGTTTCTTGCGCCGTTTCTTCTTCACAGCTAAAACACGTTCCGAAGCGCTGGTAGCAGAAATTAACGATTCGAAAGATCTTGTAAAAGAGTACCTACTTGAATAAAGAATATTTTGATTTTTTTATTTTGAATCGTAGTCAGTATCTGCTTTTAAAGAAATCTAAATCCAGTAGTAACAGTTATGATAGGTAGTTCTAATTTAAAATTGTTTATTATTTACACTCCGTATAAATACTGTAAACATTAAACTATCCATAGTGCGATACTTAACTGTGAAATACATTTATATTATATAGGCTGGACATTCCCAAGCTGTAACGTGACGTCATAACCTCGAATAAACGTCACAATCGCTGGAGTAGTAATATATTTTGAGAATATCCTTTATAAATCTTTCTATGCAACTAAAGATATTTATATTGTAGGAAGTTACGAGGCGTATGTTAGTAAAAATCAACTCTATTAAAAAATAATAAAAAAAAAAATGCACCCAACAGTCACATACATAGTCCTGACCCCACACTAAGATTGAGTCTTGTATTGTAGGTATCAGAAGCTACGAGAGACTTTTCGGTCTCACAAACACCCAGGCCCGAAACAAATACCTGTAGACAATAGAAATATTAATTGTGTCGGTGCGGGGATCGAACCCACGGCCTCTCGTTTCACAGCCGGCGTCTAACCAACTGCGCCAAGGAAGCTGTCAAAAAAAATTAAGATGTTTGTTACAGAATGATTTGGACTAGGTATTATAAAAATATCCCGACCGTAAAATCAAATCCTGGTTTTAAGGCCTTAAGGTAAAACTTGAAGTATCAAGACTCTTTTACATACACAATTTCATTCTAAAATATTCGAAAACGAGATCGAATACTGATTAGGGTAAAAGAGAATCAATTTTAAGTTGAATGATGTCAGTTGGTAAGCTAACCATCAAATACACATTTGAACTTGAAATGATGATTTAAGTTGATTTTCACTAACATATTTAGGCGAAAAGTAGAACCAGCTATTTCGTTAAGCGTTTATTTAAAGACATTTCTTGTGGAACCTAACATATCTTCGTTATAATAATAATAATCGAATGTATGTTTGTTGGTTTGTCCTATACGTATATATTACGCAGTAAGGACTTGACATTATATTTTTTGGTCAAACGTTTATGCGTTTATTACGAGTAACATAGGCTGCTTTGCAAATGCCTTCAACTTTGTAGTTTATTTCTCAAGAAAAAGTTCTATGAAGTTGAAAAAAGAACTACTCATAGGTACATTATTAAAGTATATGCACTCAAATCAAATTAATTCACACATATTAAAACATAAATGTGTGTAACATAGAATAAGCTACAAGGGTAAAAGCAGACTGACAAACATATATAAGAACAGTTAGGCACCACAAAAACTGGCCATGGATAGTCAAAGAGCTTAAATTATATCTTGAATTATTACAAATTGATATTTTAAAACATTTTCTCCCGACAAATCTATTCAAAATAATACTTTCTTTGGACGTAAAATGACTATAATCGAGAATGTAGCCGAAATAGCGTTAAAGTAATAACTATTTTATAAATTACCCCTAAAATAAATAAAGTTTATTAACTAAATAAAATGATAACGAAACGTAATACTCGATTTAAAAAATACATCAAGTGACAGTTATACAAAATGTTGCCATATACAGACATTTATTTCTACCATACGTTTATATTTTTTATTATTTGTGCTAAGTTAATCATGGGTAGGTCTTTATTACTATAAATAATACTTATATGTACTGACCGTTTAATTGTTCATCAAAATCAATATATTATTTTTTCAGCAACCCTAGAAGACCCAAAGAGTGCACAAACAAGATAAAAATCGAATAAAACTGTTAATCTTTACAGAAATATTTTTAGTGACGGTTTTAATTTCCTTCTCTTCCTTCTCTTCTGAACCTTGTTAAGTGCACTACACAGCAAAGCCGCCGGCCCGGCGACAACCCAGCGGGAAAACAATCATGTCGGCAACAAACCGCACGTGCGGCCCGCCGACATGTTGACGACGCAAGTGCTCTGCTCAGTTGCCCGGCGACACTCAACAACGTCTTATAATGTTCCTTCTACGTACTTATGGCGTCAATTATGTTTTCCAAGTTGCATTGAGTGAAGCTGCCAACTACCTCACCAACAAAAAGTTGCTGACATAGGCCGGGTCGGTGGCTTTGGTGTCTAGTGGGCTTTAGATAGACTATGACTGTTTTATAACCTTTTTAAAATCAATTAAGCTTACACATTATTTTGAATGTTTGTCGCCTTTGGATTGGCATCTTCCTTTTTCCTGCATTTCGCTTGTATTAAAAAAAAATGAAGAGGAGTTTGTTTGTGCAGTGGGACGTACATAGCCTGTATAATGTAAGACCTACCCTCGCCAAGTCTTTACTGGTTGATGGAGTTGAAGTATCTGAGCAGATCTGCGTCTGCTCGCATCACCCAGGCTGCGTTGAGAGCTATTGTGTCTAATGCTGAGGACGCTCCTCGGTACTCGCCGAAGAGGTCTCGGAACTGGAAATAAGAAATAATCATAATTATACCGGGTGTATGCATACTGCAACCGAAGACGAAGGAAAAAATCGGCTGTTCATACATCTTGCAAATTCAAACGATTAATTTTTGTATGCATTGAAATAAAACTAATTTTTACGGATTTTATCGCGATTTGGTTTAATTTTTACATTTTTTAACTTCCCGACGTTTCGATTGCTTTTAAGCTTTCGTGGTCACGGGGCGGACTGAGGTATTAGTCATCCGCTCAGTGACTGTTACAATTTAACAACCCTTAATTTCCAATTATTTAATTAAAAAGTTAATTTAAATCTGAGAAACTACTTTTGTATGGTTTTTTTTCTCGATTTGAGTATTGGTTCCACAGCAAAAGTTGTTCATTAAGATGAGTGATAACCTTTTCGGCTTAATATACCCTTTATGCTTAACCCTGTATCATCATCATCATCATCATCAGCCTGTATTAGTCCACTGCTGGACATAGGCCTCCTCAAAATTGCGCCATTTCACCCTGTCTTCGGCTTGTCGCATCCAACATCTGCCAGCGACCTTTCGCAAATCGTCACTCCTTCTACACTACGCTTCCTACACTACGCTTGCCAAGGCGCGGTCTCCACTCACCAAGGCGCGGTCTCCACTCACCAAGGCGCGGTCTCCACTCAACCCTGTATATCTGCTATTTATCTACATACCCTGTAGTAATCGTAAGGTTGGTGCAGACACCTCGCCGCCGCCTGTAGTGCGGCTGGTGGTAGCGAGGGCTGAGGAGTCAGGATCCTCCATACACCGGCTGCTCCACGCCATCTGAGGATGCGGTATCAGCTGGTGGTAAGTTGTCACCATCAATTGTTCTATAAACTTGGGCATGTGTTATGTTTAATATGAGTTTCGATATTTTTTTAAAGTAGATATATTGTCAATCAATGCCATAAGTTAAAAATGGTGGGAAAAATATTAATTACATAAATAAACTCACGCCTTTATCCCCGAAGGGGTAGGCAGAGGCGCCACCAGGACACCCACATTTCGCCTTGTATGTTCCGTCCCACGATGTGATAAGGGGCGAGCCTATCGCCATATCGGGCACAAATTCCTGACTCCGGGCTGATAATGAATAGAAAAATCCAACATCACTTTGCCCGACCCGGGACTCGAACCCGAGACCTCAGCTTTGTAACCGTACCGTAATACAACTACGCCACCGAGGCAGTCGAGAAAATATTAATTATGAGCCCAAATTTTGATTATAGGATTAGATAGTGATTTTGTAAGCAATCGGATCAATTAAACATACATAATTAAAAACCTTTAAATATTGTTATCTTGAGAGCAATCGTTTAAATATTTAAAAAAATCTACTTTCCGACATTTTTCCATTTTGAAGTATTGTACTGTATCAGCCTATATACGTCTTTTGCAGGGCACGAGCCTCCTCTACAATCGAGACCACGATTGAGAGGGGTTAAGCCATATAGTCCACCACGCTGGCCTAGTGCAGGTTTGCGGACTTACATACCATAGAAATTATTACAAATCGCTATGGAGGTTTCCTCGCGATGTTTTCCTTCGCTTTTATAGCGCGTGGAGATTGACTATCAATACACACATGACTCCGAAAACACAAATGTGAAAATCTCCTTTTGAAAAATAATATTTCATAGAAAAATAAAACAGATACAGCTCAACACAATTACTCAAATAAAATAAAACTAATCAACAAAAAATGTGCAGTCTTGTACTACAAAGTAACAATTTATAAGAAAAAGGATACAATTAAAATACATTTCGTGCAAGAAGTAGGTTCTTCTGTCCATAGTTATTATGAACGGCGTTTGTACCTGCAAGCACTAGAGCATAGCGTGGTGATCCATAACCTCCACTCCCTTCCTCTTTGTGCCTCACTCGACAACGCCGTGAACGCGAACCTAGAAACAACATCACGAAAGCGTCATTCACACGGGGAGAGTTTCTGCGGCGAGAATCGTATTCGATTATCGCATGACATAACCGCCATAGATTATCGTGTTCTGACAAATCGCTCATCCAATGGAACAACGACGTAATTACAAAAAAGTCGAAAATGACTTTTGGATGTCTTATTCAAAAGTTTTATTGTGTTTCTCATGAAGTTATTGTATATTATCATTGATAGTAAGGTAACTCACATAAATATTAAAAGAAGTCATCAGAATGATTGGAAATACATTATATTTTCAACATTAAACTTTTAAATCGTTCTCCTGAAAAATAGCTAAGACGTAATTAAGTCATTGTTCTATTGGATGAGCGAAATGTTTACACGATGCAATTTTGTTATATCCTTACGATAACCGTATCTTCCAGGCGAGAATTTCTCCTCGTGTAAAAGGGGCTTAATAGAATTTATATCTAACAAAGTGACGGGGAGGTCTTACCCCAACGATTATATTAGACTAGCTTCTGCCCGCAAACTTCGTCTGCGTGATTAACTTTATTTGAATTCCGTTATATCCCATCCGTCCCGTCTCATTCTCACTTAAGGTATGTAAACCAGTCCAGGGGCGGATTAAATGTTGAGAGCGCCCTAGGCAAGCACCTCAAAGGCGCCCCTCTAGCAGCCATATTAAAAAATACATACATTACGTGAATGTATAGTTCATTTAGCGAACGAATGCGATTCGTATGTAACATAATTATAATATCATCAAGCGCCCCTGCGTAACCTCGCGCCCCTAGGCACGTGCCTAGTTTGCCTTAGGGTTAATCCGCCACTGAACCAGTCCCATACCATCTCTTTGAGTACAAAATGTAACAAATATATCGGAATAAGATATTAAGTCTCATTATGTCCAGTACTTTAGTAACAACAGTGCATTTACACTGCTGTTTGTTGGAGAAATAGACATTGCGGTGGTACCTACCCAGGCGGCCTCTCACATATGAGAGACCTACCAGTATATTTTGTTATAATAGGGTATTTGACTATCATAAAATATTTGTATTATTTTGCAGGCAAACACAAGTGCCAATAAAACAAAACATTTTTGTATAAACAGTATTAAAGTAGCTTGTAACATGAGGCAAATATTAGTATTTTAAATGAAAGAGTGGGGACGTCGTGGGGACATCTTACCGTCTCTTTCACACCCGCACACTATAATGCATATTCAGATTAGTGACGTCACTAATTTTGTTTTGCATCCTTTTTTTACCCCCACTACAAGATTTAATACGTTTCTAACTTGTTTAATTCTGAATTTACAAAACACTTTGTTTGCTAGATTTTGGATATACTTTTTGATGAATACAATAAAAGAAAATGAGTCAAATACTAAATCAAATCAAATATTTTTATTGTGGACATAGGTTTACATAAGCTGTTACATTTTGTTCATCTGTACAACTATGACCCGCCAAATTGGCATACAATAAATAAATAATAAATACACCCAACAGTCGCATACATAGTCCTGACCCCACACTAAGATCGAGTCTTGTGTCATATCAGAAACTACGAGACTTTTTCGGTCTCACAAACACCCAGACCCGAAACAAATACCTGTGGATCACACAAATATTTGTTTCGGTGCGGGGATCGAATCGCGGCCTCTCGTTTCACAGGCAGCGTCTAACCAACTGCGCCACGGAGGCTGTCAAATAAAATACCCTATTCGTTTTTGTATTACCTGTAAAACAGCCAGTCGTCGGTGGGACTAGATAACGCAGCTAACAAAGCGCGGTGCGAGTACAGCGGGCGCGGCGCCGCGTACGACGCCAGCAGCGCCCGCCAGCACGCGCGCCACGCGCCCGCGCCGCGCACGCGCACGCCCGCCGAGAACGCGCCCTGGAAACATCGCAATCTCTACTGTACGGGGCCTCCGTTAATCACGTGATGTTTTTTTAGCATTTTTAACCCTTGAAATAAAACTATTTTGTACGGATTTTATCGCGATTTGGTTAAATTTTTACATTTTTTAACTTCCCGACGTTTCGATTGCTTTTCAGCTTTCGTGGTCACGGGGCGGACTGAGGTATTAGTCATTAAAAAGTTAGTATTATAGTATTAAAAAGTTAATTTAAAAAGTTAACTAGTTGTTGCGATCCGATCCGAACTAGTTAACTTTTTAAATTAGCTTTTTAATTTAATAATTGAAAATTAAGGGTAGTTTAATTGTAACAGTCACAGAGCGGATGACTAATACCTCAGTCCGCCCCGTGATCACGAAAGCTGAAAAGCAATCGAAACGTCGGGAAGTTAAAAAATGTAAAAATTAAACCAAATCGCGATAAAATCCGTACAAAATAGTTTTATTTCAATGTGTAACATTCGCGTAAATCTAAGAAACCATTTTTAACCCTCTCCCTAAGTGATACGTGGTGAGGTTTAAGACTAATCTCCACCCCCCACCGAAAATCACAGAACACGAAAACGACTCTATCTCCTGTTAGACGATGGTACCACGGAGCACCCTGCTCATTCATGCAAAGACATGACTGAAAACAGCGTGGCTCTACCATTTTTGAAAAAATAAATAGTTATGTTAAGGCCTACAAAGTGAAATTTTTGATCGAAAGAAAAAAATAGTTTAACCTCCCTCTCTTATGCGTTTGATGGGGCCAGAAGGGCTTCCGACTTTTCAAACCATCGCGAAGACGACTGTCTGCATAAATGTTGATCCTGGCTGACAAGAGTGGCAGTGTCAGGTTTGGGTGCGTGCTTAGTTTTATAATAAACTTACGCCCAGTTTCTATAATCTATCTATCTTTAACATGAGATTTCGTTACATATTTAGATGTATTTTATGTTTCAGTAAACAACGATAGAGAGATATAGATATGGTGTATTTATTTGTAGTTAGCTAGGTAAGATGAATATACATATCTATCTTTGTTTATTGAAGTGTATAATTGAATTGCCATAGTAATGGTTGCTTTGTTAAGCTCTAGTTAAAGAGAGAGGATATAGAGACCGGCCGTTAGATAAATATTACCTCTTGATATATCTCCGGTATGCTCTGATTTCTCTTGAACCAGGCGTCAAACAGTTGCACCGCTTGTTTGGTAACCTGCTCGTTATTCCACTCCACTCCAGCTGTTAATAGAGCTCCGCTCAACCACCTGTAAGGAATTACACCCAACAGTCGCATACATAGTCCTGACCCCACATTGAGATCGAATCTTCTGTTGTGGCTATCAGGAACTACAAGAGACTTTGTAGTCTGGCTGCATACCGTAGCGATTTTAAAGAATTTCTACGGTATGTAAGTCCGCCAACCCGCACTAGGCCAGCGTGGTGGACTATATGGCCTAACCACTCTCAATCGATTCCCTCGATTGTAGAGTAGGCCCGTGCCCTGCAGTGGGACGTATATGGGTTGATATAGATAGATAGATAGAATACACCTGACACAAAAGTTTCGAGTCCATAAGCTGTTATCGTTGTACAGCCGGATTTTTAAATTATAGGGCCAGCGACTACTGTGAGATATACTAGAGAAGGACACCACAAACAAAATGTTACAAAAAAGTGCGGTACATGTACTGCTATCTCTGTCTGTCTCGTACGCTGCACTATGTTCCGTCTCGCTCGTGTTGCGTTTGTTTGATACATGCGCTGCACAGATTTTAGGCGATTTCCGCTTTATAATATTAAAGTACAAAATTTCTATGAAAATATTTAAAAAGTGTGAATGTTACTCAATCTATTTTCCAACATCTGTAGTTAAAAACTCACGTCACTTCAGCAGTCTGTACTTATTGACCTTTTTAGTCTTTCCATTCTGTATCCAATACTTACAACTGGTCCTCACTAATCCCTCCATTGTCCAGCTCCTCACGGGTGTAGACGTGCACCTTTGGGTGCAGTTTGCTGAGCAGCCGGTGCAGATTGGGCCCTGATGACGTCAGGTGAAGAAGCTCTCTCCACCAGGATAGATGGTTTAGTACCACGCGCCAGGGAGCCCAGTGCTCTTCGTTGGTTAGACGAGCTGGAGAAAGATAGCAGGATTCGATGTGTTAGAGCCACACTGAAGCACTGCAGTACGATGGACTTTGTAGCCAGAATCATTACTGGACATGAGACTTAACATCTTATGTCTCAGGATGGCGAGCGCAGTGAAATACCTAGCATTGCTTTGTAATTCATGGTGTTTAGTTTTGCTACTGTCCATGAGTGGTCATAACGCTTACCATCAGGCAAATGGCCTGCTCGTCTCGCCATTCATCGCAATAAAGAAAAAACGAAAATGTGGGCTCGACCGGGAAGACGATCTCATGCAATCATAGTGATGCAACGTTTCGTTTGGTGTGTGAGATTGCCGGAGACCCAATTTGCTGGTAATTGGAAATTGGTATCCACTGGGATTCTGACCATACACAGTGGTGTAAGGACCTGTCATAATGATAGTTTGCCCTTCCATTTCAAATCATCAATGTTGGCCATCATCAAAGACTCGAGTATCTCATTCCACACGTTCCCACGTTAGTTCATTCTATTCCATTCATACGTCAGTGTCATGGATTACTGGTTTTTCGGCCTCAAAAAAATATCAAACACGCTCAATAAAAACTTTATAAGTTTGTATTAAATAATGAATATGATGTACTTTCTGCACTATTTACGCTCAATAAGACCTTTATAAATTTTGTACTAAATAATGTACTTTTCTGCGCTAACTAACAGGAGGTGCAGTATGGCTCTTACCAGCGGCAGCTATGGCTCTGCTGGCCGGCAGTCTGCCCGCCCTGCTCAGCACGAAGGCGTCGTCCAGCAGCAGAGCCCGTTCAGACGGCGCTCCGCTGTCGTAAAGCGCTGCGGCGCGCTTCGCTGATAGTTCCGCTGACTGAAACAAATATATTTTACTGCTTCAGTAATATCCACTGCTGAATGGAAATAAATAAATAAATACACCCAACAGTCGTACATAGTCATGACCCTACACTAAGATCGATTCTTGTGTCGCGGGTCAGGAACTACGAGAGACTTTTCGGTCTCACAAACACCCAGACCCGAAACAAATACCTGTGAATCACACAAATATTTGTCTCGGTGCGGGGACCGAACCCGCGGCCTGTCGTTTCACAGCCGGCGTCTAACCAACTGTGCCGCGGAGGCTGTCAAAGAAGTTTATTCTAAAGATTTCTCCAGCAACCTGTTGCAGGCACATAATCAACGCTTCACTTGCCTGTACGTGGCCTTAATTCTAGAAATTTTCTGCACCATCGGCTATCAGTTCTCCGAGCTATGTGCCACTTCAACTTACTAATCCTTCGACTATTTAATTTAAGCACTACAGATCATTTCATATATTTTATTTCCTCAACGACTAACGGCTTCATTCATAGATTTAAAACCTATTTTAGTAATAGAATGTTTTGTCCCTTTCGAACGACTTTTGAATTCAGTTTGAGCGAAGACAAAACATTCGATAACTAAAATAGGTTTTAAATCTGTCTATGAATAATGCCGTAACAGTATTTATAGCGTCTATATGCAAATGTAAGTGGAAATAAGAACTGACCTCTTCATTAGTTCTGTCCTGAGGCGCCACGCGGTAAAGTCCTCTGGCGCCGACATTGTATCTCACCCATTTGTGCTTCCCAAGGTCTGGTATAACCACTGAAAATGCAGATAAAGATATAATAGGGGAGTCCAAAGTGCAAAGGATAAAATTAAATATTATACGCTAAAACCTTACTGGTTTTTCATAGTTATCTATGACGGTTATGTACTTACAATACCGGGTATATCCAGACTGCGACCGAAAACGAAGCCAGGTGGTAGTTTTAGTGATTACAGACACAATGCAACTAAACGTTTCGCAAAAGAAGTGACTTAATCTGGCACGGCATATTGACTGCATAGCACCTGATGGTAAGTGCTAATGCCGTCCAGATAGAGTATCGAATGGTATCAAACAAAGTCATAAGTATAGATAAGACATAAGATATAAGTCAAAAATAACAAAAAACGTCTCTTTTTTTGTGAAATTTTTAGTTCCATTGTATCTGAAGTCACTAATACTACCACCTGGCTTCGTTTTCAGTCGCAGTCTTGATACTCTTGATATACCCTGTATATAATTGTATTTTTTAAAGAATACAAAATAAAGGAAAACCTACTCAGTACTTGCTAAAAGTAATTACTTACTTTCTGTATCATTCATCCATATCAAATTGACTACATTTTCCATCCATTTCGATGTTTTTGCTGTCTTAGTGTCATTCACCAAATCGTACCTGAAATACAAAATATCATCCACAACATGTGCGTGGTGGCCTGTTGGTAACGGACCAGACGCGATTGCCTACATGATCATGCTGGTAGCTTGTTCAAATCCCAGGAATTTCATTTAAAATGCGCCAAATCTCACTAGGCCAGCGTGGACCATATTAAAATACAGTCGGTTTCGTTTCATCAACCGCCATATTTACGATCTTGTATTTTTTATAAAAAATATTATCTAGTGGAGATAATTTATATTTATACACAATTACATGAACATCACGCCGTTTTCCCAGAAGGGTTAGGCAGAGGTGCTACCAGGACACCCACGTTTCGCCTTGTATACGTAACACACACGATATGTACGCGAGCAAAGCTATATCAGGCACAAATTCCTGACTCTGGTCTGATAATAGAAAATCCAATATCACTTTGCTGACCCAGGATGCGGCGAACCCGAGACCTTAGCAATGTTATCGTATCATAATACAACTGCGCCACTGAGATAGACCCATACAGTTTCTTTTTAATTTCAATAAAAACCCCAAAACACTCACCAATTCCCATTCTGCAAATTTTCGGTGACATTTTTCCAACCTCTAGTAATATTTTCCACTTCTTCATCGTTTTCTCCTTCCAAAGGTCCCACGGAAAACGTTACTGGTATTACCCATTTGGGTGGTACTGGTTTCGGTGTTTTGGTGGTGGTGCGACGCGTGGTGGTGGGTGGTATGGGAGTGGTGGTGCTGTTGTAGTCCTCTTCTAAGGCCTCGGTGTAGTTTTCTGTAATTGAAGGTATTAATATGTAAAAAAAACATCTCGAGAGCCTCCGTGGCGCATTTGGTTAGACGCCTCTGTGAAACGAGAGGCCGCGGGTTCGATCCCCGCACCAAGAGAAATGTTTGTGCGGCCCACAAATATTGCTCTCGGGTCTGGGTGTTCGTGAGACCGAAAAGTCTCTCGTAGTTCTGATACCTGCGACACAAGACTTATTTGATCTTAATGTGGGGTCAGGACTATGTATGTGATTGTTGGGTGTATTTATTTATTTAGTAGTATCTTAGCGACACAAAGGTATATCTTTTTGACCCGCAAAGTAATCAGAAACAAAACAATGGAAATAACGGTCGTTTATAAAGTAGTCAAACTGTCGACAGCATCAATTATAACTCCTTAAAGATCACGTCAAAGTATTTTTTTATTTTTTTTCAATGAATGGCGAGACTGGCATGCCTTTCGCCTGATGGTAAGCGATACGACCGCTCATGGACAGTAGCAAAACCAAACAACACCATAAATTACAAGGCAATGCTTGGCATCCCACTACGCTCGCCATCCTGAGACATAAGATGTTAAGTCTCGATATGTCCAGTAGTTACTCTGGCTACAATGTCCTTCAGTATATTTTTGATCTTCATATTTGTATACTTACCAGGTTCGTAAAACAGCTCGTCTAAGTCAGCCCTTAGGTTGAGGGTCAGAAGGTAGTTGACCATCGGCGGTTCTGGTTCAGGCGGGTCTGCCGCCATCACGAATCTACAACATAAATATGATTATTTATGAACAGTACTCCTCTCAATCGTATTCTCGATTGTAGAGTAGGCCCGTGCCCTGCAGTGGGACGTATATGGGCTGATACAGATATAAATTAGTACAGTAGAATCAATTAAATAAGACAGCCTCCGTGGCGCAGTTGGGTAGTCGACGGTTATGAAACGAGAAGCCGTGGGGCCGATCTCCGTACCAAGACAAATATTTGTGCGAAGCGCAGATATTTGTTTCGGGTCTGGGTGTTTGTGAGACCGAAAAGTCTAGCGTAATTCCTGATACCCACGACACAAGACTCGATCTTAGTATGGGGTCAGGACTATGTATGTGACTGTTGGGTGTATTTATTAATTTATTTGTAAAATATATCCAAAAATCATACTTATTTCTGAGTGCAACAATAGAAGTATCAAGTATCACTAACTAGGCACCCCACAATGGAAAGACCAGCAATGGTTTTGCGCCGAGCGGGAACGCGGACGTCAATCGAGGCGCCTCTCGCCTTGGGATGCCCGGTGCCGCCCGTAATGCGTGTGAAGGTTTTTAGTCAGTATGCTGGCGTAGGTTTAGATTAGATACATCTTATATTATGATTACATCTTCTTTTTTTGTCATTAATAATTATTATTATCGTTCAGGTTAATTACTTTTAACTACAAATCGTTTTGGTTTCCCGCGATTCAGGTTCGCCTAGTGCGGGGACCGCTGTAAATGTTTCTTTTTGTACCTGTTTTAAATAAATAATTTGAATTTGAATTTGGTTTTGTTAGGGACCCTGCCCGGCCAAGTATCACTAACTACGAAACTTTTCGCTCAACCAACACCCACATTCGAAAATAGTCGCATTTGTGTTGGGATCATAACCAGCCTCGGAGACTTTTAATTCTATGGTTTCAAGTGGTTAAAGTCAAAGTTAGTTTTACAACTGAACAAAGTTCTTATTTGACTCACCGTTCCTGCTTTACCACGACATCGAACCCCACTACAGTGGCGCTGAGCAGCGGGTACCCGGCGCGCTCGCACCAGCCGTCCCACGCGTGGGCCTGCACGGAACCGTCGTCTGGGCTGTCGCGTTGCAAGGACCGCCAGAGATCTCTGAAATGTGTTTTGACGTGTGTACAGACTGTGGTGAATGGGTTGAGTGACAATAAGTTATAGTTTGTACAGAGTGTTGTGAATGGAGTGAGTAACATTAAGTTAGTTTGTACAGACTTTGGTGAATGGAGTGTGTAACAATAAGTTGCAGTTCTTATAGCCTGTTGTAAATGGGGTGAGTAACAAGAAGTTACAGTTTGTACATACAGTGAGAAATTGAGTGAGTGACATTAAGTTACTTTGTACAGACTGTTGTAAATGGAGTGAGTAACTTTGGTTACAGTTTGTATAGAGTGTTGTGAATGGAGTAAGTAACAATAAGTTATAGTTTGTACAGACTGTTTTGAATGCATTGAGTAACAATAAGTTATAGTTTGTACAGAGTGTTGTGAATGGAGTGAGTAACTATAAGTTACGGTGTGTACAGACTGTTACGAATAGATTGAGGACATGAATCCAAATATATGACGCAGATCCCTTCAAATAAACGAAACTTCAAAGTTTGATTTAAGATTTAACAATGACTGGAGAAACCTAATAATCGCATCGCTAACGAATAAAAAAAATCATAATTTCAATTAAAACATAGTTAAAGTATACGAACCTTGCTTTGGACACATAAAGCGAATACACGGGGCATCTAAATTTAGATTCATGTCTTTGTTTCAGCAGATGTAACATACCTCGCATCAGCACTGGCAAAGCGATGGTCCTTCAGCAGCCTCGCGAGCGCCGCTCTTCCAGCCTCTTCTCCTGCCGCTTCTATAGCCATGCTCACTATAGCAGCTCCCTGGTTGGACAAACATCGAATCATTAAGTGCGTGCTGGCCCGTTGCCAAGTTGCCTGAACTGCCAAGTCGGTTGAATGCGGCTTCCCATCACACCTCTGACTTTTCTGACAAGGTATTTCGACGGTGAAGGAAAATATCGTGAGGAAATCTGCATACTATGGAGAAGTTTAGAAAAACATATGAAAAATCATATTTTTAGCGTTGGCATTATCACAATTAAATCAACAAAGTTGATGATGAAACTTAACCAAAAGCTTTCATTGTACAGGAAGCATATGGTCTGCGGTGGAATAATGATGAAATTGACGTACCTTATGTAGTGACAGTTCATCAGTGGCTGCTTCTATATCAGCTCTTTCAAGCCTCAACGATGCTACAGCACGCACTGAATGACTTGAGTCCAACCTGAACACAATAATGGAAATGTTATTCTTTAGGAATTTTATTCACGGAGGCGCAAAAAGAGAAAAATATATTTTTATTGCGAACTGTGGTATTTGTTCAATGCATTTTGAAGATTTGGCCAAAAAGGTTTCGAATGGAGGCCATGTAGTGGAAAACGCAGCGTCGGACGTCCACCCACAAGGTGGTCAGACGACCTGGTAAAGGTGGCGGGACGTCGCTGGATGCAGGCTGCCTCCAACAGGTCACTGTGGAAATCATTGGGAGAGGCCTATGTTCAGCAGTGGACTTCCTTTGGCTGATGGATGGATGGAGGGATGATTTGTCAGGTCTGGATTTGGTGGTGTGGAGGCCCTGGGGCAACAAAGCTGCAGACGCCCCTAATTATTTTTTGTATATTTTTTTCTGTGTCAAATGACTGAATGTAAAGCTAGTTATTGGGTTACCTCATGCGAGAATCGTGTGCGATTATCGCATGACATAACCGCCGTAGATTATCGTGTTCTGACAAATGTTTACACGATGCAACTTATTTATATCCTTCCGATAACCGTATCTTCGAGGCGAGAAACTCTCTGTAAATGGGGCTTAATAATGGAAACTTGCAATCAGGGCATTCCGATGTAGGTATCAATGACTTACAAATTAAAGTGACTAAATACGGTTATATTGTTTTTAAAATTCAAGATCAATATTATGTTTTTGCAAGTACTGTTGGTAATAATACGTAAAAAAATATATCCGTCACGCTAGCTATACTTTAATCAAATAATCAATTGATTAAGATCTGTGCAACGAAAGGCCGCGGGTTCGATCCTCGCATCAAAACAAATATTTTTGTGATCCACAGGTATTTGTTTCGAGTCTGGGTGTTTGTGAGACCGAAAAGTCTCTCGTAGTTTCTGATACCCACGACACAAGATTCAATCTTAGTGTGGGGTCAGGACTATGTATGTGACTGTTGGGTGTATTTATTATTTATTTATACATACTTTAAAGCAGGCAGCACGTGGTCCAACAGCAAAGCGTCCTGTTGCTTAGTAGCAGACTCGCGCTGTGGGGGGGACTTCTCAGCCAACAGTGACGTCAGAGCTTCCATTAGCCACTGGGACCCCCACCATCGAGGAGACACTAGGCCACCGAACCACTAAGAAATAGATAACCCTTTAGTGACACACATATTTATATCATTTTTAGAGCTAACTTACAGCGTATGCTAACACGCTTACATCAATAAAATTTCATCATTCATGTTGTGTTCCGGTTTGAAGGGCTTTGTAGCCAGAGTAACTGGACATAATGACACTTAATATATTATGTCTGAGGATGGCGAGCGCAGTTGAATGCCAAGTATTGCTTTGTAATTCATGGTGCTTGGTTTGCTACTGTCCATGAGCGGTCGTATATAATATCATCAGTCGAATGACATGCTCGTCTCCATTCATTGCAATAAAATCATAACAGTTTTACACAAATAAATAAAATAATGAACCATGATGAACTGAAATGATTCTTACCTGTTGTGCCAACAGCCTGGCTATAGTCTTGGAGTCCGACAGGGTCGATGGAGACAGGGTGATGAGCCCCCAACCCTCTGAATAAGGGTTGCTTCCCTCCACTACCACTATATCTGTGAACAACATTAATAATACAAATACAAATACCAGACCCGGGACAAATATTTGTGGGCCTCACAAACATTTGTCTCGGTGCGGGGATCGAACCCGCGGCCTCTCGTTTCATAGCCGGCGTCTAACCAGCTACGCCACGGAGGCGTAATAAATTGATGATAATAAATTGGCTAAGCCAAAACTGAGCAGTATCATTTCTTATTTGCGTCTCAAAAGATTTCCTCTTATTTTCTGCGTTCATTACATTCTGGGAAACTTCGGTGTTATGCAAAACCATTGAACTTTTAAAAATATCTTCTTGAAGCCATGATAAAGCGTACTTACCGAATTTAGGCAGTGGGTACGACGTATTCAGCTCGTAAGAAAATTGCTGGATGGTCTTCTGTATCCATTCCAACAGCGGTCTGTGAACAATAAACAGCATTATTGCATGTTTTTGCCAAACGAGAAAACTACTCATTTTCCGTCATAACTCATATAGCATACTATCGGCCCACAATCCCCGATTTCTAAGTAAGACTCTGATACAATAGATAGATCTATCGAGAGAGATTTAGCTATACCGCTGACCGGCTCTGGGTTTGAAAACTATCGTGGATAGCAATTTTTGAAGAGTTCTACCGGATTTTAATTAGCATTGGTATTAGAGAAGGACATCGCTACCAAAACTTTTGTAACAAAAATACCCGGACAGCTATATCTTTCAATCGTGCGCAGACTGTATGCTCAAGCGCAGTACGCTCGGATTTTTTTCAGTGTCGCTTCTAGTTCAATATTTATACAAAAACTCAAATATTGTTCGCTTTGTAACTTTAACTTAGTGGATCTTCGGGTATTTCCGCCGTTCCTTCAGGTGTTTCCGTTATGGATTCGGGTGTTTCCGCCGTAACTTCGGGATCATTCGTAAAGACAATCTATACAACTCACCCCGACTCATCCAATATGACCTGCTGGTCGCTAAACAAGTTAACTTAGTGGATCTTCGGGTATTTCCGCCGTTTCTTCGGGTGTTTCCGTTATGGATTCGGGTGTTTCCGCCGTAACTTCGGGATCATTCGTAAAGACAATCTATACAACTCACCCCGACTCATCCAATATGACTTGCTGGTCGCTATACAAGCTGACTTCAGGCGGGACGTCTTCGGGTGTTTCCGCCGTGCCTTCGGGTATGTTCGTGGTCGCTTCAGTGGCATTATCTTGTATGACGGGTGCGGCGCGGCGTTGCAGTCTACATACAGCGAGAGACATCATGTGGGGAGACATTGGAGGTGAGGTTGCGAACTCGTCTTGAAGCTGGAAAATAAATGAAGCCAACAGTCACACACAATCCTGACCCCACGCTAAGATCGAGTCAGTGTCAGAAACTACGAGAATCTTTTCCCTCTCACAAACACCCAGTACGGTACTGTATCAGCCCGTATTATCCAGGACTCCTCCACAGTCGGGAGTACGATTGAGAGGGGTTAGTACACTCCACCACGCTGGCCTAGTGCGGGCGGACTTTACATACCATAGAAATTCTTACAGATCGCTATGGTATGCATGTTTCCTTACGATGATTTCCTTTATCAAAGAGCGTGATAATTCACTATCAATACATACACGGCTCCGAAAATTTAGAGGTGTGGCCTGGGACTTGAACCAGTGACCTTCATCTCGGCAGCCGCGTCTGGTACCAAGAGACCATCGCTATTGTAAAAAAAGTTATTTATAAATGTATTTTCTTACCAATCTATGCCCCAAATAGAATCCAGCTTCTTCCGTCGCTATTATAGGCATGTTCGTTAACGATACGTGGAATCTGAAAATGAAAATTGTATTCATTGTTTTGGGCCAATTTTAATTATAATAAAAGAAAGTCGCTGTATGAACGCGAAGATAATTTAAAACTACGCGACGGATTTTAATTAAGTTTTCATTAATTTATAGAATGATTCAAGAGAAAGTTTTATAGAAGTAGGATTTGAATGTTATGATGAAAGATGAGTAGAATGAAAGAAACGAAAAATGGATATGGAACGTATTATGTGAAAGAGATGACGAATGAGGAGTAAAAGAGTTAAAGGATGAATGATTAAGATGTCAAATATGATAGGACGGAATAAGAGAGAACAGTTTGAAAGTCGATGGAAGACGCGAACCACGAACGTTGTAAAGACGTATTAAACGTGTAATTAATTATACTGAAGTACATCTTCCTACATAACTATGTTCCATTTTTAAATTGCATAGGTATTCTGGTATGGACTTGAGTAAATTTTATGTAAACCCAGGTAGCAAGGACTGTTATTGGTGAAGATAATTACTTACCTATCCCCAAAGTAAAGACTGCTAGTTATAAACAAATTACTTACCTATCCCTGACTATAGTGAGTTTGAAAGTGGCTCTTAAATTGGGCTCGTCGAGACACGGGAATGTGGAGCGAGCGTGAGTCAACCAGAACCGAGAAACTGCACACCGACTGCGAAAAAACATGCAATTATAATACTTATGGTACATACAATAGGGGATATGTTTCGTCGCTGTGGATATCTTTAGAACTTAGGTTCAGCAGTGGACTCCCTGAAGAGGAAAATGAATTATAAACATTTTCAGTCCGTAATCGACCACTGCTGAGTTCGAAACTATAAATAAATACACCCAACAGACACATACATAGTCCTGACCCCACACTAAATCGAGTCTTGTGTCGTGTATGAGAAACTACGAGAGACTTTTCCGCCTCACAAACACCCAGACGCGAAACAAATGCCTGTGGATCACACAAATGTTCGTCTCGGTGCGGGGATCAAACCCGCGGCCTCACGTTTCACAGCCGGCGTCTTACCAACTGCGCCACGGAGGCTGTCAAATATGAAAAGTACTTACTGTCTATGATTTCCTGTTAAGAAGAATCCTCTCTGCTTGTCACTCCTCTCCAATCGCGTGATGAAACGAAGGCTCAGGGTGTAGTTGTACTTCCTTCGAAGCTTATCCTGGATAGAACATAGAATATTCATTTTACTGGTGGTAGGTCTCCTATATGTGAGAGGCCGCCTGGATAGGTACCACTGCAATGTCTATTTCTCCCGACAAACAGCAGTGTAAATGCACTGTTGTGTTCCGGTTGGAAGGACATTTTTAGTTGCATTGTGTCTGAAGTCGATAAAACTACCACCTGGCTTCGTTTTCGGTCGCAGTCTGGATATACCCTGCATAATACCTTGAATTCAATGTAAGTCTGGTCAGCGGCAGGGTAGTCCAGAGTCTTCGCTATCTTGGGTCCGAGCGAGCCCCCGGACTTGAACAGCGCTCGTTCAGTCACGTTCATGTCTCGCACGTTCAGGACCACGAAGTTCGTGTCTCGGTCCACTTTGAAGTCTATTGACACTTCTCCTGCAAGAGGAAATATTGTTTATTGTACATTTTTTTATGCCTCGTTGCCTCTGTGGCGCAGTTGTACTACGGTGATTGCAAAACTGAGATTTCGAGATCAAATCCCGGGTCGGGCAAAGTGATATTGGATTTTTCTATTCATTATCAGCCCGGAGTCAGGAATTAGGTCTCGATATAGCGATAGGCTAGCCCCCTATCACATCGTGGCACAGAACATACAAGGCGAAATTTGGGTGCCCTGGTGGGACCTCTGCCTACCCCTTTTGGGAAAACGCGTGAGTTTATGTGGGTATGTATTTTAAAATACCTACTATAGGCTAATTCGAATTTGGTACACATCTCATTTAGACAAATAATATGTTATCTCCTCATGGCTCAAATATAGTTACACCCACAATTACCTATTTGTGAGCATGAGATAACTTTAAGTACCTTCGGCCATAGTCTACCACGCATGGCTAGTGAAGGTTGGTGTATTTCAGTTCTCCTACTTTAATATCTACTAAGCACTTAACAACTAATAAGAAACCTAGACCTTACCTCGCAGTTCTCCTGTAGTGAGGTTCGGATGTAGCCATAAGCTGTAGTGTTTAGGGATTACGATTGTAGGTAGCCTCGCGCCCCTCCACGGAAACACCGCGCCGTTGCTCGCTATGCGTTCCCTGGAAATAATACATTTATATTTGGATTGGAATAAAAGATGAGTTTTTAAGGAAGATTAATGACCGATATGGAACGTGAGTGTGTGAAAGCGATGAAAATGAAAGTATTCAAGATGGAAAGAGTTAGAAGACGAATGATTCAGATGTGAAAGTACGAAAGGACGGAATAGCAGAGAACTGCCTGGAAGTAAGACGGATTTGAAGACTTGTTTTGACTTAATTTGTTACTTTTTATACCCAAAGGGATAGGACTGGATTACATGCCTTGAGTGAGAATGAGACGGGACGGAAGGGATATAAGTGGACGGGACGGTACTGGATGAGAAATTCCAAATAATGTTAATCACGCAGACGAAGTTTGCGGGCAGAAGCTAGTTGAATAATAAAAGTAGCTATTTAACTTACTTATTAGCAGCCGCGGCATTGCCTTCTGTATCCGTTGGAGGCTGTTCTGGTAGCAGAGTCACTTCGGCAGCACATGGGCAGTCTACGACAAACACATTTCAATTTATTATTTGACAGATTTGTTCGCTCCCCGCACCGGGACAAATATTTGTGTGATCCGCAGGTATTTGTTTCGGGTCTGGGTGTTTGTGAGATCAAAAAGTCTCTCATAACTTCTGATACCCACGAAACAAGACTCGATCTTAGTGTGGAGTCAGGACTATACCGGGTTTATCAAGACTGCGACCGAAAACGAAGCCAGGTGGTAGTTTTAGTTGTTACAGACACGATGCAAATAAAAATTTCACCAAAACAGCGATAGATATTTTTGTAAATTTTTTTGAAAATCACCTATTTTGGGTGGTCATTTAAACCGTTACGTAGCATTGAGTGTTTAAAAATAAAGAGGCCTGCGTCTTTATTTTAGGAAAACTATGTATTTATCACCCAAATACGACGATAAGTAAAAAATTACAAAAAAAAGCTGACGATTTTTTTTTGCGAAATTTTTACTTGCATTGTGTCTGAAGTCGCTAACACTACCACCTGGCTTCGTTTTTGGTCGCGGTCTTGATACACCCTGTATAAGTGACTGTTTGATGTATTTATTCTTAGTTAAGTTATATATAGATAATTCGTCTAATACCTGGTTGCGGAGTCGCGTAGACCACCAGCAAAGCGACCACGAATATGGTGGCGAAGATGAGCGCTGTGATGCATATCGCTCGTCGTTGAGAACACACTGCTACTGGCGCGTCCCGAAGCTCCCGGGCTTCCCGCGCTTTGTCTGTATCTAAGAGAGAAAAACGGCAATTTAAATTAATACGGCCGTATTCATAGACAATTTTAAAAAGTATTTTAGTTATCGAATGTTTTGAAAAATCCAATATCACTTTGCCCGACCCGGGATTCGATCCCAAGACCTTAGCTTTGTAATCGTACGACTACGCCACCAAGGCACGAGAAATAAATACAACAAATTAAAAAATATTTTTCGTCATAAACATATCTACACTGTAGATACACTATACTGTATCAGCCCATATACGTCCCACTGCAGGGCACGAGCCTCCTCTACAATTGAGAGTACTATGTATTTCCTACTTACCAGCTAAAAAAGCGACGTCATCCAGATCTTGATCAACCATATTCCGCCAGGCAGCCACTGCAGACAAATGTTTTTATTAATTATTTTCCTATTTACATATCCATCCAAAGGTTGTCTGTAAGAAATTGCCTAGTGCGATAAGGTGATCTTGTACTATGATTATGCCATTTATTTACTGTAAATGTTTCTTTTTGTGCAATAAAGATTAATAAATAAAACAAATAATTACTAGCTTCTTTCTGCAAACTTTATTTAGAATTTCCCTTCCCGTCTCGTCCCGTCCCGTTATATTCAGTCCGTTCCATCACATTCTCACTCAAGGCATATAATCCAGTCCCATCACATCCCATTGAGTATAAAAAAGTAACATTTATATCGGAATTCTTTCCTCATCCCACGGTAACACCATTTTTTCGAGATATAATGATTAGGGTTAAACCGGGGTGACAGCTACCTCCATACCACATTTGATGGAAATCCGTTAAGCCTTTTCTGAGTTCATCGCGCACAACCGCGCAGACACACAATCACTTGGCATCAGATGTTACTCAAATCAGTAATTTACATAATATATCAATTTTATTACAGTTCATGAACTCAATTTCTAGATTTTTATTTCCTATTCCTTGTATATTTTGATGCACCAAGTTAAAAGCCTGTTTATTGTTACATTGTATAATAAATTTATTGTCATTAGCAGAGCCAGAGTTTGTCTCTATTGTCCCTGAATCTAATTTAAAAATTGTTGGATGTCAATTGTTTCAGATTACTTAATCTGAGTCAACATTTATTTGCTCAATAGAGCTAAGTCGGTTAGCCAAGTTCTTGGCTGTTATATAAAAATAATATGATAGCGCATCAGCTGTCTGTCTCTTTAACTCATTTGCCGGACCTATGCAATAAAAAAAGGATTAGTTACAGCTTACCTTTAGCAGATCCGTTCCTGTCGGCCTTATACTTGCCGATTGGCTCCATCTGTATGCCGTCCATCTCATGCGGACCACGGCATGCCGACAATTATCTGCGAACAAAAACAGCAATGTATTGCAATGATCAAAATTATCAGATAGTTTTAATGGCAATGCCGTCCATTTCATGGGAACCACGGCATGCCGACGAATATCTGCCAACAAAGTCAGCAATGCATAGCAAAGTAATTAATATACTCAGATTAAATCTCAGTATATTTAATAACCATAGCTGTGGGGAGTTGTTGGTACCCCTGCAACATAACAAATTGACCAGAGCGGCCTCCATACTTAAAAACAGCAATTGACAGACCTATATATTTCATACCCACAACACAAAATTGTCTTAAAAGACTAATATCCATACTGTAATATTAAAAAACAATTAACAGACCCCTCTTATTACTCTGTCCACGTAAATACCTATCACCCCAGTCATTAATTTCCGTAAAGGGCAAAGCTTTCACCCCCAGACAGACGTAAACGGATTAAATACACTCCATGACTCCATAGCTACGAGTATACTTGCAATCTCGTTTGTAGGATAGCAATATCCGCTTGTCAGGTTATCGGATATTACCAATCGTTCGCTGCGGACATGGGTAATTTAGTGTTTGTATTGGTATTGTTAAAAGTGGTACAGTTTAGTTGCCGCGAAACATTTTTAAAGACTAAGGAAAACTTGAGGAAACCTTTTCATCATAGAGGTCTTAACAAGGTTTTCTATAAGTCAAGTCCGCCAACCTGCAATAATGCGTGGTGCGTGGCCTAACCCTTCCCATTCGAACTCTCGGTTGTAGAGAAGTGCATTGTTTAACTATGGACTGACATAATATTTTAGTACAATTCCATTTAGTCTAAAACATCTCATTACATTAATATACTTATTCACATGAACTAAATAAAAACCAGGCCAGTCTCGTTACAAAAGTGAGCCAACCTCTTTGGCTTACTAGTCTATTGTCTATGACATGAGCATAGATAAGTTTGAAAACAACGCGTAATGGGGCAGCGGGGAAGCGTGCTAAAATGGCGGGAAGTGCGTAAGACTTAGTGCTGGGAGACTATCGATGTTCTAAATTTAAACTAAAAAAATTACCCTAAAATGTGACTACATTATTATACATTACACCCGCCCGTCCCGTCTCATTCTCACTAAAGGCAAGTAATCCAGTCTTATCTCATCCCTTTGAGTATAAAAAAGTAACTATATCGCAATTCCTTCCTAATCCCACGGTAACACTAAATTTTTCGGGAACAAAAAGTAGCCTAAGTGTTAATCCAGGGTGTCAGCTACCTCGATATCAGCTACTGTGAAACGATAGGCCGCTGGTTCGATCCCCGTTCGATCACCGAAACAAATGTTTGTGCGATCCGCGGGTATTTGTTTCGGGTCTGGGTGTTTGTGAGGTCGAAAAGTCTCTCGTAGTTTCTGATACACGACACAAGACATGATCTTAGTGTGGGGTCAGGACTGCGTATGTGACTGTTGGGTGTATTTATTTATAAATTTTCATCCGCCTCGAAAGACCATAAAACTTTAGTTTTTAATAAAACAAAACATCGATGCACCAGCCTCCCTTAATGCAGAGGGTTGCAACCCCTGCACGCACCCTCAACCGTCGTTTAATGAAGGGGGATGTGCCCCGTCCTCACAGCACCGGCTTTTCAAAGCGCCATAATTTTGTATACAAACAGTTTTTGAAATGGTTGAATGAGGTTTTCAGAAACGTATTGTGTTTTTGTGAGTTTTTTATTTACTTGAAGTAAAAATTATGTTTTTTATAAACTAGATTAGGTATATATTATGTATGTTTGTGCGGCCCACAAATATTTGTCTCGGGTCTGGGTGTTTGTGAGACCGGAAAGTCTCTCGTAGTTTCTGATACACGATACAAGACTTAATTGATCTTAATGTGGGGTCAGGACTATATAAGTAACCGTTGGGTGTATTTATTTATTTCAAGGTTTTGAATCTATGTTAGACATTAAAATCCATTCAGAGATATATTTTAATGGCAAGGTTCTGAGTGAGTACTGGACATTTTGTGACTTAACATCTTATGTCTCAGGATGGCGAGCGCAGTGGAATGCCAATTACTTTGTGATTCATGGTGTTGTTTGTTATTCTACTGTCCATGAGCGGTCGTATCGCTTACAATCAGGCGAATGACATGCTCGTCTCGTCATTCATCCCAATAAGAAATAAAAACTACAATTACAATCAATTGTATGAATCCAAGCAGTATGCACAATTAGTAACTTGAATGAAAATATTCTAAGCCTTCGTGATAACCATTTAAACAAGAAAACTAGAATCCTATGACACTTGTATTATATTACTAGCTTTTGCCCGCAAACTTTGTCTGCGTGATTAACTTTATTTGGAACGTCCATCCCGTCCCGTTATATCCCGCCCGTTCCATCTCATTCTCACTCAACGCAAGTAACAATTATATAGGAATTTCTTCCTCATCCCACGGGAACACAAAATTTTTCGGGATAAAAAGTAGCCTAAGTGTTAATCCAAGGTGTGAGCTACCTCCATACCAAATTTCATCTAAGTCTGTTAAGCCGTTTCTGAGTTCAACGCGCACAATCGCACAGACAAACAGACAAATATATTTTAAAAATCATTGTTTTGGGTTCTATTACGTTAATACAGCCGCCCTATATTAGTTTTTCTCATTTATCTTCCATGTACAGACATCGATCGGTAAAAAATTTATTATATGTATAGACGTTACAATTAAGGACTCAAAAGTTATCCAGAAACCAGTAACACAACTAAAACAACAGTATTTAGTTGTTATTTATTATGATGGAAACAAAACTGAACAATTAATGTGCCATTACCTCCGTATAAAACAATAACAATATTTAACCGCCAATTTTTTTTCACGCAAATTATAAAAACCATGCAATACAGGCTATGGACAGTCAAATATACAGCCTTATTATTTCTCTGATTTATTTCGTACAATATAAATTATTCTCGAACATTCCATGCAATTAAACATCTAAAAATAAACCGATTCTCACCGGTCTTCCGCTTCCCTTAAGCGCGCTCAAAGACTCCGAAAAACGTTCAAAAATCACTGAATTATAACTTTAAAATATCGTTTAACACTTTTATTTGATATTGCACCAGTATTTTCGCGTTTTTTCGATAGAATAAATACTTTTATCACGTGGTATGCACGTACGGCGCGCGTGGCTCCGAAAACTGTGTGGGCAAATCGATTAGAAGAGAGAGAGGGTCGGGAAATGGGGAAAAGTGATGGAAATAGATTTTCCTTCAGGTGAGAAAGGGATGGAACGCTTTAAGAGGGTGCAGGGAGGTTTGCTACCCTCCGTAACAGAGTTTTTATGAAGCACTACCATTTGTTCTCGGAGACAATTTGCGAGTTTTTTTTGTGTCAATTAGCAATATTGCTTTTTCGTAGGAATTATACGATGAATTAAGATTATTTTAGCCTTCTATTGTGTAGAAGTATTGAGTAAAGTGCAACCATTTTGCTTTCCACTCGCTTCAAAATAGGACATTAAACTAAATCCTTTAAATTTGTTGCTAAATATTATCTTATTTCCACACGATATTTTTCTTTACTCACATTTGAAGCTGAAGAATTATTTTTAATCCACCTCGGAAAATGACTAAATCATAAGTCAATAAATAACCCTCCAAGTTAAACTTTGTTTATTTTAACCCTTCCTTTCCTTTCTTTATCAGAACTGTACGTGCGAACAGTATACAAAAGAACCCGCATTGGTATCGGGTCACTCTGGGTGTGTGTGAGACCGAAAAGTCTCTCGTAGTTGATGCACGACACAAGACTCGATCTTAGTATGGGGTCAGGACTATGTATGTGACTGTTGGGTGTATTTATTTATCAGCTTTCTGAAATGAAATGAAATGAAAATATTTATTGAACCCATGAAATGTCATACATTATTTAGATTCAATCACTTTTTTCCACTACCACCCGGTTCACACGGCTGTTTTCGCCAGAGAAGAACGGGCAAGAAACTTTAGTGTTGCTCTTTTCAAAATAAGTTTACAATACAATAATTATACATAGGTTGCAGCGCAGTTAAATTCAGAGCAGCTCACAAATAATTTAGAATAATAATTAATAGTAATTTCAGTGCGGTCACTCAGCCCGCAGCCTAGCCGAGTCGGTAAAAAAATACTCGTCTCATTTCAAACGACATGCTGTCGAGTGACAGTTGGTAGCTGTAACAATGTAGAGATGCAGTGGATAACTAGTGCAGTAGGGGCTTGGTTCGCGAGTGCAACTCTAAATATATCTAGCTACAATACGTTTACTGGTGGTAGGTATCTCATATGTGAGAGGCCGCCTGGGTAGGTACCACTGCAATGTCTATTTTTCCAACAAACAGCATGTACTGTTGTGTTCCAGTTTGAAGGACATTGTAGCCAGAGTAACTACTTGACATAATGAGACTTAACATCTTACGTCTCAGGATGGCGAGCGCAGTGGAATGCCAAGCATTGCTTTGTAACTCATGGTGTTGTTTAGTTTTGTTACCGTCCATGAGCGTTAGTATCGCTTATTACCATCAGGCGAATGGCATGCTCGTCTCGCTATTCGCAATCGCAATAAAAAATAAGTTTATAATTAATAATTTACTTATTAACTCTGTCAATTTAGTTGATAAATCATTAAAATGCAGTTATTTGTTAAAACCAACTACATATTTTTCGCGCCGCGTCGAATCATCTACGTATTCTACCTAATTAACACGAAGCGTATGGCTCTTGGAATACTCAACATTGACGAGTTTCCAATACGAAATGTAGCTTTGAAATTAGTTCGACGCAGTGAATAGAAGATACTTTGTCAAAAGCGTTAATTAAAGCTAGCTTGTGAGTGTGAGTGAACATCGTGAGGAAACCAGTATATTATCTAAATTCTAAGGGCGCTTTAACTAGACTTTCAAAGGTATGAGAAGTGGACAAACATCAACTACGAGTATATTTATTTATTTAAATCTTAATTGCACACAATTACAAACGAAAAACAAAATACAGAAACAAAACAGAAACAGTACAAATGGCGGTCTTATCGCTATACAGCAATGTCTTACAGACAACCAAGGGATGGATTTAAAAGAAGGAGAGAGAGGGGGCAGCGTAACAAATAAATAATTAAAGCTTAATTAATAATAGTAATTAAACATATTACTTACACATAATATATATTTTATAATCATAAAAACATATATAAATAAATAAATATATTATAATTTATAAATTATTATTTTCCATCATTGACAGTGTCAGCTCAGTTTGTAAAACGCCGGCTGTGACACGAGGGGCTGCGGATTAATCCTTGCAGCAAGACAATTATTTGTGTGTTCACAAGTATTTGTTTCGGGTTTTGCTGTTTGTGAGACCGGAAATATCTCGTAGTTTTCTAATACCCGACACAAAATTCGGGTGTCAGTGTGAAGACAGGATCATTTGACACTGTATACACCATAAATATAACCATATTTATTTATTTATGTTACCTCTATCTGAGTAAACCAAGATAAATATTATCACCATTATTTTTAATGCTCGTAAAAAACACGACTAACAAAATAACAGGTTGCATCTAACAAATTTTTTCAGTGCTGGTTTTGGTTTTTTTTTTACTGGTAGGTTTAGGGTACCGCCTGGGTAGGTACCACTGCAATGTCTATTTCTACAACAAACAGCAGTGTAAATGCACTGTTGTGTTCCAGTTTGATGGACATTGTAGCCAGAGTAACTAGATATAATAAGACTTAACATCTTACGTCTCAGGATAGCGAGCGCAGTAGAATGCCAGGCCTTTGTAATTTATGGTGTTGTTTGGTTTTCTACTGTCCATGAGCGGTCGTATCGCTTACCATCAGACGAACAGCATGCACGTCTCGCTATTCATCGCTATAAAAAACTTGTACCGTAATGTATAGCAATTTCCGGTCCTTGCTTTTTAGTCTCTAGTTAGGTATTTGAAAGAACCGCCCAAGTCCCTTTGACAAGTGACCTCATTAAAGAACCAACGCTTTGAGCCGTCTAATTGGTCTCGTTGCAAATTCTTTTTGTAATCTGCATTTATTAGTTAGACGCCGACTGTGAAACGAGAGGCCGCGGGTTCGATCCCCGAACCTAACAATTCGCACGCTTAATAATAGTCTGACCAATTACGGTTTAAGCCGGAAGTGAGATGAGCAAACAAATAGATTTATTACACCGCTATCTATCTACCAATCCCAGAGCTTTTACGATATTATAATCCATAATTTATTATGCTATTTTAATTGAAGTATAAGTAATAAAGTCGGACAAGTAAATGACAAAACGTTTATGCGATTACCCAACAAACAGCTTTTTTGAGTTAGGTCAGTCTATTATTAAGCGTGCGAATTGTTTGTGTGAACCACAGGTATTTGTTTCGCGTCTGGGTGTTTGTGAGACCGAGACTCGTAGTTCTTAATACCCACGACACAAGACTTGATCGTAGTGTGGGGCAGGACTATGTACGTGACTGTTGGGTGTATTTATTATTATTCATGTTTAAAACTATTTTATAGTACGACGAAGAAAACAATGCATCATTTTAGGTACAGTGCAGTTTTAATGATATCGTCCAGCGAGAGATCTATACCTAAATATCTAGAAGAATAAGGCTAGAAAATAAAAATGACACACATCTCTGACTTTTCGGAGTCATGTGTGTATTGATAGTCAATCACCACGCACTATAACGGTGAAGGAAAACATCGTGAGGAAACCTGCATACCGTGGAGATTTTAAAAGAATGTCTACAGTATGTAAGTCCGCCAACCCGGACTAGGCCAGCGTGGTGGACTGTATGGCCTAACCCATCTCAGTATTACTTTCATTTGTAGAGGAGGCCCGTGCCTTACAGAGGGACGTATATGGGCTGATACAGACAAACAAATAAAAATGAAAGCTACATAATAAAAATCTTACTTTTCATTTAAATTTAAATTTTTACTATATGTATAGATAAGTTGTTTTTTATTAAGAGTCTGATTTCGACCGCCTCGTTGGCGCATTTGTACTACGGTACGATTACAACGCTGAGGTCTCGGGTTCGAATCCCGAGTCGGGCATCATATTGGATTTTTCTATTAATTATCAGTCTGGAGTCAACAATTCGTGCCTGGTATGGCGATAGGCTCGCCCCTTATCACATGGCACGGAACATACAAGGCGAAATGTGGGTGTACTGATGGCGCCTCTGCCTACCCCATCATCTGCATCGGTGTTTCCTGAGCGCTATGACTTGTCCTTCTTCAAACGAGGCTTAAAGAGAGTACTGTCCTTAAGGTAGGCAGCGACTTTGTTGTGCTGGACCCCTGGCAATGCGAAGTTCTCTGGGCAGCGGTAGCCGCTTACCATCAGGCGGACCGCTAGCTCGTCTGCCTATAAAGGCAATAAAAAAAATCTAGGAAAAAGACGTGAGTTTATGCATGTATGTAATTTATTCTTCTACTCGTTTACCAGCCGTAGGGTACCGACTATTGTTTAACTAGTGGTTCCCCATTACTAGGGTACTCTTGCCCTAAGGTGTCTACGGCTGTCAGGGTTGCCCAGGGTTTAAAATAATAACTGCAAACCGGAAGGAAACGAAAGGGTCGGTAGGAACAATCGTATGCAATTAGCAAGTTTTTTCTTTTTTTTTCAGTTTGCTTTCAACCAAACGTTGAGGAAATTCATATGGGAGGCCAAATGAACTTATACCTATTCTAACATATAAGTTCCTCGGGGAGGCAATTAATATTTGTTAAACACTGACCGGGGCGGATTCTCTTAGTTTGTGTCGACAATGTACATATATATTTTCTTCACCTACTGTTTTAGTGAAACTTTTATATTGAAACTCCGAATTTCATACTAAGCTCAAGTGGTTGCCCATACGGCTTCGTCGGAATGCTCACATTCTTTCTCTTCTGTACAACATATTGTTTAATCCTCTCCCCCCTCTTATCTTAAAGATCGATTTGTATTTCTCCATGACTCACATACAAGGTCCCTGAGGTCGTCAGAGAGCCTGGAGTTGAGAATGCCCGTGCACTCCACCACCTTTATGGATAAGTCGTTCACCGTGGAAGCTGTCCGATTGTGGAACGCACTACCAGTTGTGGTGAGACGGGCACGATCAGTAACATCTTTCAAAAAGCTACCTTTCTCCCTGAATTGTCACATTGATGAGGATAACTTTTCCTACTTGTATGTACTTGTACTATATTATATTTATATATATATGTATGTAAATCCATCCCATGGTTGACTGTAAGATATTGCCTTTGAGCGATAAGACCGCCAATTGTACTTTTTATCTATGTGATTTTCTTTTTATTTGTATTTTTTTTGAGTGTGTGCAATAAAGTGTATTTAAAAAAATAAGTTGTCGAATTGATTACCTCCTCTTTTGAAGTCGGTCAATAATGATAACATAACATTAATTTCATAAAAATCCATACGTTTGTTTAATACGTCCATGGATTTATTTCAATTAATTATTTCAATGACATTCAACGCAATTGATTCAATGAATCGATTTTAAAAATAGTCGATTTTTATCAGCACACATAAACTAGAGTAACCACAACATAAGTTGAACTGTCATTGATGAAAAAAATAAACTACTCTACTTCTTCAGACTTTGTCTATGGTTATTGTTTGAAAATTGGAATCGAGCTGCGAGCATCGTTTCGGGGGCTAAGCGGCAAAACATTTCTAATATAGAGTTAGATTGTAATTGTATCAGTGCTATTGTGAATCAATAATCCATCATCATGGCGGTAAGTTATTATTATTATTTTAACATTAATTAAATTTAAGTCGGCGCAATAACATAACCTCAAAAATCAAAACATTTGAAATTGGAATTTATCTAAGCTATAAAAACCACCTTAATCTCTGTTTCTAGTCTCTAGCCGCAGCTCAAGTGCAGGAAGTACGCAACATAACCCGCATAGAGCGTATTGGAGCTCATTCTCACATCCGAGGACTCGGTCTCGATGACTCCTTGGAGCCAAGAGCCGTGTCTCAGGGCATGGTGGGGCAGAAGATGGCGAGAAAAGCCGCTGGGGTGGTATTGCAGATGATACGGGAAGGTAATTGATTTTCCGTTGTCATGGAAATGTGATAATATTTTGTTATTGATTAAACTATGGTTGGTATGGTGACTTGTTGATAGTGTAGGCTGTTATGGGTTGTTTGATAGGTTGATAGTTTGGTGATTACAGAATTGGGTCTATCTATCTATCTATATCAGCCCATATACATCCCACTGCTGGTCACGGGCCTACTCTACAATCGAGAGAATCAATTGAGAGTGGTTAGGCCATATAGTCCACCACGCTGGCCTAGTGCGGGTTGGCGGACTTACATACCATAGAAATTCTTTAATATCGCTACGGTATGCAGGTTTCCTCACGATGTTTTCCTTCACTGTTAAAGTGTGTGGTGATTGACTATTAATACATACATAACTCCGAAAAGTCAGAGGCTGGGATTTGAACCCGTGACCACCGTGAACATGTAGGCAGCCGCGTCTGGTCTGTTACCAACCCACCAAGGCCACCAAGTATAGCGATAGCCAGAAGTGGATAAATTATGAAAATATATTTGGTCATAACTTAGTTAATATAAATGCGGGGAGTGAAAAATCACTCACATTCATAGAAATATACAATTTTAAGCATGCTGAAATAACTCATGAGAATGGTTTCCACATGTAAGCCGCCTAAAAAGAAATCTCCTGTCGATGTATGCGAGTGCTATTGATGAATATACCAATGAGTCTTTAAAACCTTACTTACTTAATATATTATGTACTAGCTTCTGCCCGCAAACTTCGTCAGCGTGATTAACTTTATTTAGTATAACTCATCCGGTCCCGTTATATCCCGCCCGTCCCGTCTCATTCTCGCTCAAGGCATGTAATCCAGTCCCATCGCATCCCTTTGAGTATAAAAATTAACAAATTAAGCGTTAAGCGGTTTCCGAGTTCTTCACGCACAACCGCACAGATAAACATACAAAAATTCTAAAAATCATTATTTTTATTACGTTAATACAGACTTAATTATATTACAGAGTTAATATTAGTATTTCTCGTTTATCTTCCATAGTACAAAGAAACACCCTGTATATAAATAAGACAAATACCAGTTTTTAAGTTGGACTTGTACCTATATAACTGTTAAAACCACATCTCATTTCGTGTCGTAGTTTGTGCGTGATGTGCAAGCAAACAAATGAAACAACCTGTATGTACATGAAATATATACCACTTTTTAAGTTGGACCTGCACCAATATAACTGTGAAAACTGCATCTGATTTCGTGCGGTAGTTTTTGAGTAATGTGCAAGCAAACAAAAAGAAACACCCTGTACGTAAATGCAACATATACCAAATATTAAGTCAAGCCTGCAACAATACAACTGTGAAAACTACATCTCTTTTCGTGCGGTAGTTTTTGAGTAATGTGCAAGCAAACAAAAAGAAACACCCTGTATGTAAATGCAACATATACCAGTTTTTAAGTTGAACCTGCAGCAATACATCTGTGAAAACCACATCTCATTTGGTGCGGTAGTTTTTGCGTGATGCGCAATCAAACATACAGACAGACAGACAGACAGACAGACAAAAATTCTAAAAAAAATTGTTTTGCTTCTGTTGCTGTTATAAAGACCCCTCGCGTTAATATTTCTTAAATATCTTCCATGTACAGACATCGACCATTTACATTTTTATTATATGTATAGATATATTGATCTGATTTGATCTGAAAATCAATGTAATGTCTAAACTACAAACTAGAAATACAATCATTAAAGTAACAACAATGCCAAATACAAACCAATTGTGAATTAATATTTTTCTATTATTTTAAAACAATTGTATTGAAACCAATCCTAAATTATCCATTAATTTATTTATTAAAATTTATACATATCATTGTATAGACGACTTAATGTCATAATTTCCTATGAGTCATCCTTCAAGACATGCAGAGATGAGAAAAAGACACGCATTTACAATTTTTACCATGCATGCTATAGCGATTTGTAATAATTTATATGGTATGTAAAGTACGCCAACACGTACTAGGCCAGCGTGGTGGACTATATGGCCTAATCCCTCTCAATCGTACTCTGGATTGTAGAGGAGGCCCGTACCCTGCAGTGAAACGTATATGGGCTGATACAGTACAAAGTTTACAAACTACAAACCTACATTCGCAGGTAAAATAGCCGGTCGAGCGGTGCTACTGGCTGGACAGCCTGGTACAGGCAAGACTGCCATCGCCATGGGACTCGCTCAAGCTCTCGGTCCCGACACACCATTCACCAGCATGGCAGGTGATTATCAATCTACTTATCTATCTAAATATGTGTCTATCAGACAGCCTCCGTGGCGCAGTTGGTTAGACGCCGGCTGTGAAACGAGGGGCCGCGGGTTCGATCCCCGCACTGAGACAAATATTTGTGTGAACCACAGGTATTTGTTTCGGGTCTGGGTGTTTGTGAGACCGAAAAGGCTTGTAGTTTCTGATACAAATGACACAAGACTTGATCTTAGTGTGGGGTCAGGACTATGTATGTGACTGTTGTGTGTATGTATTTATAAAAAAACGCACTGATTTCGATCGGTCTCGAATATCGTGTCGTTGAACGCTCTCTATGTGTGCGTTGATCTAGCGCGCTTTGTATGGAGCTTGACTTCTGTTAGTATTCTGTTATTATTTTTACAGGTTCCGAAATCTTCTCATTGGAGATGAGCAAGACTGAAGCTCTAACACAAGCCATTAGAAAATCCATTGGCATAAGAATTAAGTGAGTTATTCAATGGTTTCTAATAAATAAAAAATCAAAGTAACATAAAACACACGTAAGGGTGTAAATTACTTTTATTGCAAAAACTACGTATTTACCACCTAAACACGATGATAAAAAAAATGCAAAAAAATATATGTTGCCTTTTTTGCGCTAAAACTACCACCTGGCTTCGTTTTCGGCCGCAATCTTCATATACCCGGTAATTATCTTACAGGGAAGAATCGGAGATAATAGAAGGCGAGGTGGTGGAAGTGGTGGTAGAGCGCGCGGCTGGGGGTGGTGGCGCGAGGGTGGGAAAACTCACCCTTAAAACAACCGATATGGAGACCAACTATGATATGGGAGCTAAGATGATCGACTCGCTGCTTAAAGAGAAGGTAAATGCTGCCCGTCTGTGGAACGAACTGCCACTCTCAATAAGATTAGCCAAATCCCTTCCCATCTTCAAAAAGCTCCTTAGATCACATTACCTGTCACTTTAAATTTATTATTATTTTCACGTTTTCCCCTTAAATAATATTTTATATATCGTATTGTAGTTTATGTAGTGTATTATATTTTTATTTTATGTAGTCTATGTATAATTAAAGTGTTTGCATTCCTCATATTTTGAATTATTTTTTTTGTTTACTTTTATCATTATTATTTGCCAATGTTGTGACCACCCTCTTCTTCCTAATTTCTTTTCAATTTGGTCCATCTAATGGTTGTCTGGAAGAAATCGCTGTAAGCAATAAGACCGCCGATTGTCACCTTTATTTAAATTAGTTTTAATTCAATTTTTATTTTTTTGTATGTATGTGGTGTACAATAAAGAATTTATAAATAAATAAATAAATAATAACTGCTTTGTGAAGTTTTACAACTCGGAAAGTGGTTTAAACTATTATAATGTACTGTATCAGCCCATATACGTCCCACTGCAGGGCACGGGCCTCCTCTACAATCGAGAGTACGATTGAGAGGGGTTAGTACAGTCCACCACGCTGGCCTAGTGGGGTTGACTGACTTCATATACCATATAAATTTACACATTGAAATAAAACTAATTTTACGGATTTTATTGTAGATTTATTTGGTTTTAATTCTTTTTTTCGTTAAAATCTCTATGAATCTTTTCTCACTATATTTTCTTTCACTGTTATAGTGCATGGTGATTGACTATCAATAAACATATGTATCGGAAAAGTTGTTATGGGAGAATAATTTATTCATACAAATATTTTGTAGGTGCAAGCTGGAGATGTCATCACCATAGACAAAGCAACCGGCAAGATCAACAAATTGGGAAGAAGCTTTGCAAGAGCCAGGGATTATGATGCTACCGGTATGTTTAAATCAATTGTTAATACTAGAAAACATGAACGCCCTATAGAGGGGGAAATAAAACTGAGAACTAGGTTTTCCAATCCTTTAATACTTTGACTTATCTGCAATGTTTTTCATGCCCTGTTTTTCTGTTTGATACATATTTTTTTATTTATTTAATTTATTGATTAATATTTTACATTTACTGCTTTGATTGTATTAATATTAAATTTCTGAGCGCACAGAGAGGTTTTACAATTGTTACATGTCTATGTTAGTGTCCGTAGTATGTATGGACGGATTTCTAAAATTTTTGTATTGATTTCATTTTTCTCCGTCAGGTCAGCAAGCCCGTTTCGTCCAATGTCCCGAAGGCGAGCTTCAAAAACGCAAGGAGGTAGTCCACACGGTGACTCTTCACGAGGTGGACGTCATCAACTCTCGCACGCACGGCTTCCTCGCTCTGTTCTCTGGTAAGTAGCGACATCTAGCGGAAACTAATGTGACTAGATACAGAGGGTACTTATTACTATGGAGATCAGTGTAGGACCATTTGGAATATTCATATAGCGACAATGAGATTGCCAGAAGTTGCTGTAAAGGATAGATTGGAAAATACAGTGACATCTAACGGAAAATAGCGGGACTAGGTGTGTAGGGTAGTTCAGAAATAGGTGAGCAGAGTATAGGAACAAAGAAAATTTGCTCTTCCATTTCATTGTGTATCTAATTTATCGATCTGCCTGAATTAATTGACAAAATCTACATTAACGCGGGCGTAGGCGCTAGAAAAACTTAGTTATTTTATAAACCCTTGACATGCTACCCTCATTATATACCCAGTTGTAGAAAGGTATTTCTCGTCTTTTTGTCTAATTCTATAAATAACAACAAAACCTTGCCAAGCTAATATTTGTTAATTTTCCAGGTGACACGGGTGAAATAAAGTCTGAAATCCGCGAGCAGATCAACAGCAAAGTAGCTGAATGGAGGGAGGAGGGCAAAGCCGAGATGATTCCAGGAGTACTGTTCATTGATGAGGTAAAATTACGCTTTATGTTACGATTCGTAATGTGAATCAAAATTCCTAGTTAATTAATAATTATCCATTATTTCATTTAAAGACCAAATATATCTGTGAAAAGAAAATATTATTTTGCGGAAAATTAATTTTGGCTTCTGATGGACTGATATGGATTAACAAACCATATTATACATCTAAAGTTATAGGTCTGGTCTTTAAAATTAACAATATATTTATGTACCTCAGTATTTTTGGTGTGCCTTTCTATTTAATTATTTATATTTTTTCTTGGTAAAATTAGTATAAAACTTGATTCTAAAAGTAGGTTATCCTGTATTGCAGTGTACAATATCCTATTTCTCCCTTTTTTTAAAGTTAATTAATGTTAATTACACTATCTAAGATAAATATCTAACACCTACTAATAATTTAATTGAATCACAATTCTTTCCGCAGGCTCACATGCTAGACATCGAGTGTTTCTCCTTCCTGAACCGCGCTCTGGAATCAGAAACAGCACCCATAGTAATCATGGCTACCAACCGCGGCATCACTCGAATCAGGGGCACCAACTACAGAAGCCCGCATGGTATACCGCTGGACCTGTTGGACCGGATGATAATAGTGCCAACCACACCATACTCGCACCAGGAGTTGCGCGAGATATTGAATATCAGGTGAGTTTTGGCGAGTTTGATGAAGTTGGTGAAGTTGGTGAATGTGCCATAGTGAGTTTGTATGTGATTTTGGGGTAGATGAAGTGTATTTTAAGTTGTTGGATGGATTTTCGCGAGTTTAATGATGTTGATGACATTGCCAAAGTGAGTGGTTATGATTTTGGTGAGTTGAGTAGATTGGGATGGAGTATAATTGAAATGAAAGGCACCAACTACAGAAGCCCGCACGGTATACCGCTGGACCTGTTGGACCGGATGATAATAGTGCCAACCACACCATACTCACACCAGGAGCTGCGCGAGATATTGAATATCAGGTGAGTTTTGGCGAGTTTGGTGAGGTTGGTGAATGTGCCAGAGTGAGTTTGTATTTTATTTTGGGGTAGATGAAGTGTATTTTAAGTTGGATGAATTTTCGCGAGTTTAAAGATGCTGATGATATTGCCAAAGTGAGTGGTTATGATTTTGGTGAGTTGAGTAGATTGGGATGGAGTATAATTCAAATGAAAGGCACCAACTACAGAAGCCCGCATGATATACCGCTGGACCTGTTGGACCGGATAAGTATAGTGCTATCCACACCATACTCGCACCAGGAGCTGCGCGAGTTATTGAATATTAGGTGAGTTTTGGCGAGTTTGGTGAGGTTGGTGAATGTGCCAGAATGAGTTTGTATTTTATTTTGGGGTAGTAGAGTGTATTTTCAAGTTGTTGGATGATGTTTGGTGAGATTGGTGATTACGCCAAAATGAATAATTATGAAGGTATTGGTGTGTGAAGTGAAATTTAAGTTGTTAAATGAATTTTGGTGGGTTTAGTAAGGTTATTGAAGTTCTCAGAATGATTTTTGTGATAGTGAAAGATATGAATTTTAATTTGAGCTATTTGATGACTTTATTGAGATCAATAACAAAGCCAGAGAACTTATTTATAAAATTGATATATTTTAAGTGTATTGTAATTTAAGTCGATTTTGTTGACTATATTTAAGTTGACATACCAAATAAATTTCTCTTGTGTAATTAAAGCATGTTTTTGTATAAGATGTGAAGAAGAGGACTGTCAGATGACAAGCGATGCGTTGACTGTGCTGACTAGAGTGGCCACCGAGACTTCACTGCGCTACGCTATACAACTTATTACTACTGCTTCACTTGTGGCCAGGCGTAGGCGAGCTACTGAGGTAATTTAGATGATTTAACTAACATTTAAGATAAAGTGATATCGATAGGCTCGTCCCCTATCACATCGTGGGACGGAACATACAGAAGAAATGTGGGTGTCCTGGTGGTGCCTCTGCGTACCCCTTCTGGGATAAAGGCGTGAGTTTATGTATGTAAGATGAAGTACAGCCCAGCATGGTGGACTACATGGCCTAACACCTCTCAATCGATTGTAGAGGAGGCCCATATTTGAGTTGATACAGAGATACAGTAGGGTAAAATAAATGCCAAGCATAGCTTTGTAATTCATGGTGTTTGGTTTTCAACTGTTCATGAGCGGTCATATCACTTACTTTCAGGCGAATGGCATGCTCGTCTCGCCATTCATGGCAATAAAAAAAGGCCCAATTCTCCTACATGGAAGAGCTAATTTATTTTGTGCAAGTATTTGAATAATTATTTTTTGTAGGTGAGCATGGAAGATGTGAAGAAAGTGTACTCGTTATTCCTAGACGAGCACAGATCTGAGCAGTTTCTCAAGGAATACCAGGATGAATTTATGTTCAACGATGGATCTGGAGGTATTATCAATAATTTTCTTTTCTAAACCTGGGTTAAAAAGTGTAAGGAAAAAAAACGTAATAAAATTTATTTTTTTTATATGTAAATATAATGTTCTAGTTTACTTCCTTGGTTAAGAAGCACTACAAAGACTGTGATTGATTGTGATTTCTGGGATCCTGAGTTCAATTCCCAAGGTGGTAAATATAAATATTTTGCCTGGCGTGACAATGCCCGTCTCCTAACTTATCCTGTATGTAATTTAGATCGTTGAACCTAGGTGATACTAATTCTGTCAACTATCTTGGGTAAAAATATTAAAATAAATGTTTCTTTACAGATGCACCACAAATGATGGAGGTTTCTCAATAAAATTTAAAACGCGTAGTAGTTTTACTATTTTGCTACTAAAAGGCGTTACATTCCTGTATTAAGAAATAGTGACGAGGAATCTGCAATTTGTATTGTTTGTTCGCACGGGTTTCGTTTATGTTAAGTTGTTAGATTGTAATGTTTATAATAAAATTTTAAAATATTTGGTTTTTTATTATTATTTACAAATGATAAACCATTTCTTATGTGCTCTATTTCTAATAGTTTTTTTAGACACTAATGTAACTGCGATACAAAATTATGCCCTTTAGCTAAATAATATTTTAGTCCATAAAATCAAATTACTTGGATTTGCAAAGATTATACGAAGTAAGTTCCATTGCCTAAAACTTTCAGAAACAAACTGCCTTACTGATGAGAATCGATATTGTCATATCCATTGAAAATCGCCTAAACTATGAAAAGGTAAGCATTTAGTCTTTAGATGACAATCAACCATAGCTTATTCGCATAAAATTCTTTATTAATCGGTACCAGTTACAAATATTATATGATGTTTGGTACGGAAAATATTTTATACGCAAAGTATTTTTTAATGTTTTTTCCACTCAAGATTCATGTTCGATATAAATCGATGAAAAATACACAATCGACTAAAAGTACAACACCATTACCCGCACTTTGACATCTCTCATTGATTTGATTTTTGTCATTGCAGTATTTTGTGAAATCTAGACCGATCACCGAAATTTACTTCTAAAATGCTGGGAATCAGGAGCATCCTCACTAAGGCGAACTCGCAGGTTGTTAAGAATGTAATCCAGCAGAGAAACATGAGTGTTATTGCCACACCCGCGAGAAACAAGGTTTCCAAAGGCGTAAGTATAAAGCTTTTTCTAACATGTTTTTCTTCGTCAATTTTCCCCAATATCTGCGTGTAGGTTGCCTGTGTGCCTTTTCTAGGCCTATATTTAAGTTTAATTAGGCATTTAAGATTGGTCTCATGGGTAAAAATCGGTTTTTAACATTACGTAATTTCTTATCCTAGGTTATCTTTAGATAATAATAAAGATTGAGAATCGATTATAATATAGGTTACCGCTTGTAGAGAAGACGCAATAAACACATTTATTTTTGAAATTTGGAATATACTATTGTTTTAAAACTAAAACCATTCGTTTTAATTGATACTAGTGGCGGTTTCATGAATTGTTTTCCTCCATTGGTCAATTACATAGTATTATTAATGGAGTTCTATACTATGTAGTGTTAATGGAATACCTTCTATTTACCTAGAGTTAATAAAAAGTAATAACACACAATAGTCACACAAATTCCTGACTAAACTAAGATAATATATTTTTTGTCTCGTCAACCATACATCAAAGATTTATGAATCAAACATTCACAACTGGTTACAGACAGGAATAGACATTGCATTGGTACCCACCCAGGCGGCCTCTCACATATGAGAGACCTACAACCAGTTAAGTTATGTGTCTCTATATATCTGGAAACAATAAGGCGTTAATGTGTCACTGACTGAGCAACATTAGTTCTGTATCAGCCCATATATCTACGTCTCACTGCAGAGTACGCCTCCTCTACAATTACGAGTACGATTTAGAGAGGTTCAGCCATATAGTCCACCATGCTGGCCTAGTATGCATTGGACTAAGCAGAGCACCATCACTAACTCAAATATATTAATACTCTATCAGAACACTGCATATATAAGGCGCATTGTAGTCACTTTGTCATAATCGCCCTCTCTTAAGCTATAAATCGGTGGAGGCTTGTAATTAGCTATAGTTATATGTAAGATTAGTTGTAATTGTTATTTGTCTGTAAGCTTCTCTTAAATAAATAAAATAAAATAAACAGGAAGTCCTCTGCTGAATATACGCCCCAAGGATCTCCACTACAATCTGTTGGAAGCCTGCATCCAGCGACTTTATACAACCTTTGTCATGCAAACATAAAAATAATAACTAACATTGGACTGACTCCGTGGCGCAGTTGGTTAGACATCGGCTGTGAAACGAGGCCGCGGGTTCAATCACCGCACCGAGACAAATGTTTGTGTGAACAACAAGAATTTGTTTTGGGTCTGAGTGTTTGTGAGACCGAAAAGTCTCTCGTAGTTTCTGATGCTCACGACACAAGACTCGATCTTAGTGTGGGGTCAGGACTATGTATGTGACTGTTGGGTGTATTTATTTATGTATTGATAACAACTAAATTATTGTTTCCAGGAGGTGATCTTCCTAGCTTCCATGATGGTGCTCGGCTGGACTGCGATCCCTGCCTGGGTGCTGGTCAACATCAAGCACTACCGCTCCAAGGAATAAACGAAAACCATTGCATTGTAGTGTAAATCAGTATGTTTTAAGTAAAGTTATAATTTAATTCGTTGGAGTTTTTATTTTACACACATAAACTCACGCACTTTTCCCAGAAGAAGTAGGCAGTAGTGCTACCAATACACTCACATTTCGCCTTATATCTTCCATTTGACGATGTGATAGGAGGCGTGCCTATCACCACATCGGGTACAAATTCCTGACTCCGGGCTGATAATGAATAGAAATATCCAATATCACTACCCGACCCGGGATTTGAACCCGAGACCTCAGCGTTGCAATCGGACTGTAATACAACTGCGCCACCGAGGCAGCCAATTTTTTATTCTAACACGCTACATGACCTAACCCCTATCAATCGTACTCTCGATTGTAGAGGCGGCCTGTGTCCTGCAGTGGGACGTATATGGGCTGATACAGATACTAAGGTATCTAAACAGATGACCTGAGTTCCTTCAAATGTATGAAGAAAACTAAGTATGGCAGTTTTTCGTTATTTACGTGGCATTTCAACAGTGAATGATTGTGCGAAACAAAAAAATAATGTTTGAAAAGTGATAATAATAAATAAATACTAAATACACCCAACAGTCACATACATAGTCCTGACTAAGATCGAGTCTTGTGTCGTGTATCAGGAACTACGAGAGACTTTTCGGTCTCACAAACACCGAGACCCGAAACAAATTAATAATTGCATCGCATACAAATAAAAGTTGTGTGCGGCACAATTCACAGTTTCACACACGGCAGAAATGAAATTAGTTATAAAACATCAGTGGCAAAGAGTGGCTTTTTACAATTATTAGAATAAAAAAACATTTAAAATATGCGGTGGTGAAAAGGCCAAGGTACAAATTCTTGATAAAACTGACTTATAATGAACTACAATTTCATACTTGCGTACATAAGTACACACACACTTTTAAGGAAAGCGCCTCAAGCTCCCCTTCCGGTACCTCAGGGGAGGTCGAAAGGGGGAAATAAAACACCAAATTAAAATACGTATTTTATTCAAGAAATCCACGTGATAACGACACTGAGAACAGCTAGTAGCGGTGTAGTAGTTAACCAGGCAGCACTGCTACGTTGTATGGGAGCACATTCCCGCTCCAGCCACGCCAGGACATCGGAGTACCCTCGCTGCTGCAGAATAGGACCCAGGGTGGAGAGTACTCGCGCGTGGTACTCGTTTATGTACCTTAACTGTAAGGAAATAGAGTACATTATTAATCTCTAGTGACACAAAGTAGACTCAAGAACTGGCTCAGAGTTAAAAGTACTCATGTGTGGTTCTCGTTTATGTACCTTAACTGCAATGTCATAGAAAACATTATTGATCAAATCAATCCTTGGAGTACCCTTATTACTGATTTTAGCTGATGATTACCTACTGTAGTGTATGCGCGTACGAGGTTGGCGGGCATTCGGCTGCCGACCGTGGCCGAGTGAACAGCTTAACCGTTGAGTGCGGATATACCTACACCTCATGAAGTATAAAGTGTGTTTCATTGATTCCTAAACTACTACAAGTGGCGACGAGGATAAAAGTAACCAAAATTATGCAAAGAAATATAAAAACAACAAATTATAATGGAAATAAATGCGCGACAGATGGTTCCATGCGCATGGCTGACATGTTATCATAATAATTAGTAAGTATTACTTAAATAGTGAATTAGAATTATGAAAACGTATACCACGAGTATTAATGGAAGAAGTTTCCATATGTTTAAGGTAAGACTAACATAGGTATGTTAGATATTTAATAGCTTACCAATGAAATACATACCAAGGTTGCTAAAAATAATAGGAGGGTGATCGTTTTTATGAGACCCTGCCTACGTGACTACTATGATATAGGTGCATGATGAACCACAGCTAAATAAATGACAATTATTTATAGTCATGCCTTTATCCAGAAGATATAACACGAGCATGTTATAAAAGAGCCACGCAAGATTAATGATTGTTGGAAAAGTGATTGTGTCGGTGTTCAGACTGATAGGTCACTAATATTACAATAATAATATAGTTGTGCTATATTGATATGCATCAAGAATACCTATTGCAAGGACTTAGTTGTCTATAATTGTATTAATTACTTTTATAAAGTATAAACTAATATTTGTCATGTAGGTATGTGATTTTAAGTCAATATACTTTAGTCTAATAAGACGAGTTATGAGTATATGAATATAGTATTTTTAAATTACTGGGAAATATTCATAAATAACATTAAGTAATATTACACCTAAAAGTGGTATATTACAAAAATATTCATCATCATCCTGGTTCTCGCCTTTTTTCCGTGAAAGGTTTTAATTGTCGAGCAAAGGCCCATAAACTATACAGCCAACAGCCACGGCTAGGAGGAACGCTGCTCGGTAAGAGGTACATGCGTTAAAAATAAAAATAAAGTTTGTGAACATAATGTTCTTTTATTATTGTATGATTTTTGTTTCTATTGGTGATTCTTACAGTATTGGGCTATAATACCAGTCGTATTTAATTGCAAATTATAATTATTCATTATTGGTAAAAAAAAAAAAAAATGTACTGATCGAATTAATAAAAAAATAAATTGCACAGTTCATGAAATGAAATATTTTGCCCTGGATATCTCTATGAATTTCTGTGCTATCAAGTCCACAGCATTCGAATATTTTAACGAAACTACTGGATGTGCGCAGTTTTAATGATTCTAGCGTATGGGACATTTTCAATAATTTACACATCAAGAACGTCTTCAGAAGATAATTTTTTTTCTAGTGTTTGTTATTTGGTTGAAATTCGATTAGAAATTAGGAAGCAGTTTTGACAAAGCATTGATTATGAATGGGGAATGCTTTGTAATAAAAAATAACTGAACTGAACTGAGTATGGAAAATTTTAAACCTGAATGTTTCATGGCCTTAGAATAGGGTATGGCGATAGATATAAGCTGCTCCAATTAATAATTATGGACAAGATGGAATTCAAGAGACGCGCTAGACGAAGGAAATAATCGTGGCTGCGAAACATCCGGGAGTGGACTGGTATCAGCACCATTCAACAACTATTCCACCTGGCTAAGGACAATGAAAAATACAAGAAGCTGACGTCCAACCTTCAGCACTGAAGAGGCACTCGAGGAAGAAGAAGAAGAAGAAGAAGAAGTAGAAGAAGAAAGAAGAATAGATAAGGTATTTGACTATAAGTGAGAAAAATCTAAAACAACAAATAGTACAGTATTAACCAATCAGAATATGTCAATTTTGATTAACGAATTCAAAAAATACGATTTTTAATTAAATATTTCATTTTTTGCAATATTCCATTTTCATTCATCTGTCATACAAATATAATATGGAATGGTAGCCGCCATGATGGCTAGCGATATGACATAAAACCGCAAGTAAATAGTTATACTAGTATGTTAACAAACAAGTTCGAACACTATTCTTCCTGTACATTATTTTAAATAAAATATTACTAGAGAGTAATTCATGTTTATTGCAAAAATTCACTCTTTACTAACAACAGTGTTGTTGTTTACATAGATTATGTGCTCGCAGAGTGACGTAATCAAACGAAACATTGCGTCAAGTTTTTCTTACATTTACGCGCGGAAGTTTAAAATGCTAATGGATTTTTATAGAAATTACCGATCAAAAAAAAAAACTATAGTTTTTACCTCAGATTTAAGATACTTTTCAAAAATGAGTGGCGGACTCTATTGGGTCTTTAGATTATGATCATAACCCTTACAAAACTTATGATAAATTCCGAAAGTAAAGAGCAGGGAGAAAAATCCTACTAGATTCCAAAAGAGATGAAATAAAGATTTCGGGGTAGATGAGAACTTCACAAGACAGGTTATTACTGCTAGTCTTTCGAAAGAGATTTTTCGAAAAGTATAAAGAAAGAAACTATACCTGAAAAAGAAAGAGAAGAAAAGCTCATAAAAGGGATTTTTTAGAAGTTTAACTTATGTTTGAAATTATTTCTGTTGTTACATTTCTATGTACTTACATTAATTGAAAGTGAATGTTTTGATACAAATTGGTAATCAAGAACGTAATTATTATTAATTAATTCTCATTTTTCCTGTTTTTTTTGTAAAATATGAAGTAGATTTAAAACATCAACTAGAACCAATCTAACTATTCATAGTTTCGTTAATAAAACTATTCATAGGCTTAAAATTATCCTAAACCGATTTAACAACAGGGGCAACTAAACCAATGTTGACCAGTGTTTGAAAATGTGTTCCATTATATTCTCAATGTTTCTCATATGGTATTTTTTGTACCTCTCGAGTTCTGACAAATACTACCTACCTATCGAATGTCTGTAGAGCGACACAATCCAAAATTAAAAGGGCAACGTATTCAGAAATGAATAATAAATGGCCATGCAAATTAAATAAGGATCTCTTTAAAGTACCTCGAAGTACCTACATACTAGAGACATTTAGATCCACGAAATGAATACACTAGTCAGTGCAACTAGTAAAAGGCTATGCAAATGTAATACTATTACTGAGTATCAGTACAAGCCATGCAAATAAAAGACTGCCTCAGTGGCGCAGTTGTCCTAAAGTACGATTACAGCGCTGAGGTCTCAGGTTCGAATCCCGGGTCGGGCAAAGTGGTATTGGAATTTTCTATTCATTATCAGCCCGGAGTCAGGTACCCCATATAGTGTTAGGCTAGGACCTTATCACAATATGGGCGGAAAAAGGCACGAATTTATGTATGTATGTAAATAAACGAGTCTGTATGGAAATGACTCATGCATTATCGAGACTTCCCAATGTAACTTATTTTAATAACAAACTACACCTTCATGTAGTCGGACTAGCTAGCACTACAAAAGTTTTACTAGAATTAAATCGACAAGTGGGAAAAGATCTAGAGGGATTAAGATATTATATTCTACCGATAGATGAGACCCGTCATATAAACTGTTTGTCCCGAATTTACCAACGACAAAAACGATATCCAATTCAATCATTTGATGGTGGTCAAAGAATAACAGAGCATCGCAGATTGATGAGAAGGTTCATAAAAAAAATTCAATGGACGAAATGTTGTTTATGTGTGTAAGAAACTGAGTTTCTTGTTCAATTTATCATGCCTCATAATTAATCATTTGTAAATATGTCCACCCTTAGCAACATTTGTGCACTGCTGGACGTAGGCCTCCCCAAGTGAGCGCCAACCATCCCGGTCTTGAGCGGCCGTCATCCATCTGCTACCCGCCGCTTTCTTAAAGTCGTCGATCCATCGTGCTGCAGGATGTCCTACACTACGTTTACCTAAGCGCAGTCTCCACTCCAATACATGTCTGCTCCAGCGACCATCTGTCCGGCGGCAGACGTGGCACGCCCACTTCCACTTCAGCGTGCTAATTCTACGAGCAATATCTGTGACTTTAGTTCCCTGGCGACTACTATTTAAGCTAGTTTATGCCTATTTGATCAACTGATATGAAGGTTTCATTAATAATTATCTATATTTAATATAAGCCGTCTCTCTTGCTCGAAGGGCAATTTTCTGGACGAAAATGAGACAAGCAATTGTTGGACTCTCCTGGTGCTTTAATGAGCTATAAAAAAAACAAGACATTTGCTATCTAATTGTACTGCAAATTATATCACTTACTTCGTATGCTTTAATAATATTTTCATTTCAGACACTGTCGGTTTGACGGAAAAGCCTTTTAAGTGTATCCAAACGAGGGTACTGCTATGGCGATGTGGACTGAATCGTTTACGGTGCCTGGACCGCACCTATGTATAACACATTAAGGAAGAAGGATGTTTTACCAAATGTAACATTGATATATCAATGTCGGCATCGGCCTAGACGGCAGATATATTGCTTTAAAAAATAGACAATTATTTTGCCCCGTAACAAAGTCGGGTTTATTAAATATACCTTTTCCGCCTCATAAAGCTAGAGGAAAGAGAAAAGCAAAAAAAATTAAGCCGATAAAAATAAACTCAAGCCGATAAATTCAAAATAATATATGTACATAGTAGAGCAAACAATACCAAATCAAATAGCTAAAAAAATAATTGCTGGTTGGAAAATCCAATAGTAAATTATATGTATTTAACTTCCATGAGTAAAATAGTTTACCTAAGTTACGAAACTTAGTTCATACTCCATTTCATGGTACATATTCCAAATACTCCTGGTCGGCATCTAACCAATTGGACCCAAAACGAGCCCACTGAGTCTTATTCGCTGGATATACTCAGAGTTGGGTCGCGCCGCGTAGTTCTAGTGGTAATGTAAGCCCACTGAGTTTGTTTCGCCGGGTCTTCTCAGCAGGGCCGCGTTAGATCCGGTGGTAATATTAAATGGATGCGCGTCGTTTTATTAATACTTATGGTCCACTCAGACATTTACTATCGTAAATAATGTATTTCCATGATTATTATTACCATAAACATAATGACAGTATAATAAACATAATGACAGTAGCATCTGAATTCATATTTACTAATCTTATGTATGTCCATAAAAATATAGATAAATTTAAAAAGTTAAGCGATGTTCATGACAAAAATACTAGAAATAGAAATAATCTAGTCAGTCATAAGACCAGGCTCCACAAAATCAACAAATCTTTTAAGGGTTACTGTATACACTTCTATAATAAAGTTCCCACTCACATAAAAGCCTTAAGTATAAACAAATTTAAATCCACTGTTAAGCGACAGTTGTGTAATAAAGCTTACTATAAAATTTCAGATTACCTAGAGGATAATAAGGCTTGGGAACATAACATAACATAATATAAGTCCCCTAACCGGATGTGCATTGTTTGATATAGATGTGATGTAATAATTAGTTCATTTAATTTCATCGTAGTTGTAAGCAATTTGAGTAAGTCATGCTCGCTAAAACGTCTGTGCTTGCGGCGGCGTCGTGTGCCGGGTCGGTCACTTCCCTGTAACATGGTTGAGGAGGCCGATGGCTGGCACATGCGTCATACTCGTGAACGAGTGCTGTTTGTGTGGACTGGTCTACTCGACTTGCTTATAATGATAACTTTTGATAACTTTTAATTGCTTTAAGACTTTTATTGCTATTCATTGTTTTGGTGAAGCAGTGCACTGTTTCCGCGTTCTGGGTGACTTTACTTACCTAACTCAGCCGTACAAAATCACTTTGCCAATAACACTATCCATCATTATTATTCTAAACTATCTATGAACTGCTCTGAATTTAACAGCGCTGCAACCTCTGTATAATTATTGTATTGTAAACTTATTTTGAAAAGAGCAACGCTAGAGTTTCTTGCCCGTTCTTCTCTGGCGAAAACAGCCTTGTGAACCGGGTGGTAGTGGAAAAAAGTGACTGAATCTAAATAATGTATGACATTTCATGGGTTCAATAAATATTTTCATTTCATTTTCATTTCATTTCATTTTCATTTCATTTTCATTTCATTTCATAAAATATTAAACAATAAGAACTAAAACTGAAAACCAAATATGAAAAATAATCTAAGTAAACAATTAATGTTACTTAAAACGTTATACAAATAGAGAAAAGTATAATAATGAAAAATAAAAAATTTTTTTTGAAGGAAAATAAGATTATAGCCAAGTTTAATACGCACAGTAATTAAATACAAACAATAAATAAATAATGTAAACACAATAAAAGACAAAGTAAAGGCTGATAATATTACTATCCGGAATAATTAAACTCGTAAAGAATATCGCCGAAATATTATAGATTTAAACATAGTAAATAGTTCAGGGTCTATAATTATCAAAGCTAATATTCGTAATAATTCAGTAGACGAAATATAATAAATTTATTAAAAAATTTAAAATAAAGAAGGGATGTAGTGTATGCGCGTACGAGGTTGGCGGGCATTCGGCTGCCGACCGTGGCCGAGTGAACAGCTTAACCGTTGAGTGCGGATATACCTACACCTCATGAAGTATAAAGTGTGTTTCATTGATTCCTAAACTACTACACCTACCTACCGCTCATAAACATTTACTACATTTGAATAGTTAGGGCGCTCCCAATATTAAAAAGGACGTGAAAGAGATATTGAGCCAACAAAATACCACAGCGTTGCGTCAATTCATGCCTTTTTTCTGACAGACAGTGATAGACTAAAGTTTCTACAGCACGCTTCTACCAATTCCCTGTTGGTATGATCTTAATTCTAGAATAAAAAATATTCAAAGAAATACATCCAACAGTCACATACATAGTCCTGACCCCACATTAAGATCAAATAAGTCTTGTGTCGTGTATCAGAAACTACGAGAGACAAACACCCAGACCCGAAACAAATACATGTGGATCACACAAATATTTGTCTCGGTGCGGAGATCGAACCCGCCGCCTCTCGTCACAGCCGGCGTCTAACCAACTGCGCCACGGAGGCTGTCAAATAGATATTTACCTCAAGATCGGTGAGTAGATTGACGTCCAAGCAAGCTGTCTGGTGTGGCGCCAAGGAAATCGTGTAGAAACCCGTTGCTCCGCGCCCGTCGAAGTCGCTCACTACGCCATCAGCCTGGGAAATATATTTAAAACATAATATATTTTCGAATTCCGATGGTAGGTAAAACTGCTATTGATGCCGCAATTTCCTAGGGTTATTTCCATCGCAAAATTTAATAGCCTGAAATGCTGAGCATAAATATCAGTTCTACTACGCATTTTTTTTATTCAAATGTGTATTTCTCGACCTGAGAAGTAAACCTAAGATACAATTTATTCATGCTACCTGCTTACTACTTAGGTATTATTAAAATTACGTTTTTGACAATGTCTGTTGGCTAGAATCACTTGTTCTTAGCACACATTCAATCTAAGTTGCATGATTTTTTGAAAAACAGGGTATCTCAAATATATAAATAAAAAAAACAAACACTGACCCAATTGCTCAAAAATTAACTAAATTATAAGATTTTTTATTTATCTTTTCTTAATTTTTACGTAGATGTTATATTATTTTGATAAGAATTACAGTTTATCTTTAATTTTTTACCACTAATGTATATTACCTTCGCTTTGTGAATGTTGTACACATCTCTAATAGGCATGTGCATCAGAATTTAATTTTGTAAGTGTTACTGTAAATTTTTAATGCATATGTTGTTAATGTCATTATTAAATAAATAAATAAATAAAAGCATCCGGATATTGAGCTGAAAAGTTTAAATTCAGGCAGACGGACAAACATACCTATTATATTAGGTATCTCACAAGAAAGCATTTGGTTTATGTTAATAAGTAAGCATACCAACAAATGATCCGAAGATCTGTTGATTTCTATGGTCTCCACCAGGTCTTCATGTCGGATTCCGTACTCATTCACCTCGTAGTAGCCAGGCTCTGTAACAAGGATTATTTTATCTGTGGTATATGTAAAGGAGATTGATGTCACTAGTTCTGGCATTACAAAGTAAGTTGAATTTAACTGATGTTTTCAGGTAAAGCTAGAGGATAATTATGTTACTCAGCCAACCTCTTCAGACTCTTCAGCCTCCTTCATACAGCCTCTGAGGCGCAGTTGGTTGTCAAACGATAGGCCACGGGTACGATCCCGGCACCGAGACAAATGTTTGTGTGAACCACAAGTTTTTGTTTCAGGGTGTTTGTGAGACCGAAAAGTCTCTCGTAGTTTCTGATACACGACACAAGACTCGATCTTAGTGTGGGGTCAGGACTATGTACGTGACTGTTGAGTGTATTTTTTTATTTACTGGCATGATCTATTGACTACAATATGTTATCAGTGAGATCGCCGGAAACATTATAGGTGCAGCTTTGCTGTCTCTTCTTGTTCGATGAGTGAGCTTGCCGGATGCCCAATTACCCTTTCTTCTTCTCTTCCTTTTGCCTTTCCGCCCCCCTCCCGCTCTGCTGGTCCGGCAACACATCCACGATCCAGCGTTTCTTTTTTTTTCCCTTTATTTTGTCAGGGCTTTGAGTCGTTCTGCGACTATGTCAGCCCTATGATTATATAATTAACTTACAATCAACCTTAAAATTCTAAATAACAAACTGATCCAGCGTTGTGGATATTCATGTGCGTTGATCATTTATAATCAGGTGACCTGTTTGCTCGTTTGCCGGACCTAGACAATAAACAAGGCGGTGGTAAACACTGGTATCCGTAAACACTCCGATAGCCACCAGCGTCCACCGTTTACGATGGTAGAAACTGGAAATAAATAAATAATAAATACACCCAACAGTCACATACATAGTTCCCACATTAAGATCAATTAAGTCTTGTGTCGCAGCTATCAGAACGACGAGAGAATTTCGGTCTCATAAACACCCAGACCCGAGACAAATATTTGTGGGCCTCACAAACATTTGAAATATCGTCATAAGACACGCAAGGGTAAAGCAATGGAAAGACATATCTGCATTAGATTTATCACCAAGTTCATCAAAGTTCCTTTTTCCTATCAGAATATTGTACTTTTTTTTGTTATTGATTCTGTATTGTCTATTTTTGTTCTTAATTGTTTACAATAAATATTTAAATAAATAAATATATTAGCAAACATTTTCACATTTTCCCCTTCACTCACCATTACTATAAATCATCTTCGGCCTGATCCCAGGGTCATTCGCAGATGGTCCGCTGAGGATCCAGGCTGGACCTTCGTGTACATTGAGGAAGTGTCCTACTCCATGCCCAGTGCCATGGCCGTAGTTGAGGCCCACGTCCCATAGGGACTTTCGCGCTAGGACTTCTATAGTGTGACCCTGGAGACATTCATAGGTATAAATTGTCGGAAATATCTGTGAACCTAGCTGGAATGCGGTTCACATTTCATTTTTTTGTGTGCCCCTATCTACTATGTTATTTTACATTAAAAACGTTTTGAGATGGATGCAAATTCTCTTTTTTATTTATTAGTTCTTTTATTTTAATTCAATTTGTTTAACCTATGTTTTGAATTTGCTGAACTTATAATACTAATATGTTCCAATGACGTTAATTATTCAGGTCCACAGATATTTCCGACGGGTAATAATTTATCTAGTTTTTTAATAAAAATAAACCAAATTGACAAATCAGATTGTTAATTTAAGAGCAAAGCACACATCTCTTTTTGACAATTCCCAGTAGGTTATGAACCATTAATAAATAAGAGATCACAGATTTGTGACCAAGACACACAGTCTCACTTTTCAAAGTTACGTGTGTATTTGTAATATTACCATAAATTTATCCTAATCCTATAAATAAAATAATTTATCTTCATAATCACTATAATACATGTTTACCAATGTGCCAGTAGGGAAGACAGCAGTGCCCAGCATGATCTGTCCTTTCAGCACGCGTGTGAAAGCTCGGCGTTGGGCTGGCGTGGGGTTTGAACTCATGTGCCTGGTGCGGGTTATATCTGTTGTACCATCCCTAGAAATACACATTTCGTGTGAACTAAAAATTTTGTGTGAACCACAAATATTTGTTTCGGATCTGGGTGTTTGTGAGACCGAAATGTCTCTCGTAGTTTCTGATACCCACGACACAAGACTCGATCTTACTGTGGGGTCAGGACTATGTTTGTGACTGTTGGGTGTATTTATTTATTTATTATTTATTTAATTCGAGAGCGTCCAGTGTTCTGTCTAGTACTATAATATGACCCCCTGAATTAAAAGCTAGATCCGCCCTTGCACGCAGGCTATCTTTTATTACAAGATACTTACAAGTACTGTCCACCGGAGTCAACCAAGAACATGTCTTCCCTCCTTATAACCCGTTGCGGTCCCTCTCTTGTAGGTTTGTAATGTATTATAGCTCCGTTTTCGCCAGCACCAGCTATGGTAGCAAACGACGGACCCATTGAAAATTCTTCTTCGCTGAAAAAATATAATAATTATGAGTTTACCTTTCCTTAATAATATAAAAATCATAGTTTTGATTTGTTGGCACCCGTTTGTAATGCAACATGCGTCTAGTTCAAAAATTACAACGCGACTCGAAATTATACAATTTATTTCGTAATTAATCATTATTGAAAGCCTCCGTGGCGCAGTTGGTTAGACGCCATCAGTGAAACTAGAGGCCGCGGGTTCGATCCCCGCACCGAGACAAATGTTTGTGTGAATCACAGGTATTTGTTTCGGGTTGTTGTTTGTGAGACAGAAAAGTCTCTCGAAGTTTCCCATGACACAAGACTCGATCTTAGTGTGGGGTCAGGACTATGTATGACTGTTGGGTGTATTTATTATTAATTTCCACATCTAACTATTGCAATGCCTCCCATTGCAATCTTATCGAATTCGTATTGTGTAATGATGATACAACTTACCCTCTGAACTCTTCTAGTTTATCAGACATGTCAACTTCAGTGACGTTAACGCCTTGGTCCACTTGCTGGTGAACCCAGTGAAGAGCCCTTACTACCGCAATACCATCTTTGATGTGGGCTCGACGGAATCCCTGTGGAACGAGACATTATCTATACATATAATAAATTTGTAATCGATCGATGTCTGTACATGGAAGATATATGAGAAAAGGACTTAGGACTGCGGAGAGACTTCGGTTCTCTCTGTGTGTTCTATCGTCTGTTCCATGGGGAGTGCTCCGAGAAATTGTTTGAGATGGTACCAACGTCACCCTTCTACCATCGCACCACCCGTCACCGCAGCAGAGTTCATTCCTACCACCTGGAAGCGTACCGCTCCCGAACGGTACGTTTTCAGCGTTTTTTCTTACCACGTACGTGCAAGCTCTGGAATGAACTCCCTGCATCGGTGTTTCCTGAGCGCTATGACCTGTCCTTCTTCAAACGAGGCTTAAAGAGAGTACTATCCTTAAGGTAGGCAGCGACTTTGTTGTGCTGGACCCCTGGCATTGCGAAGGTCTATGGGCAGCGGTAGCCGCTTACCATCAGGCGGGCCGCTAGCTCGTCTGCCTATACGGCAATAAAAAATAAAAAAAAAATACTAATACAGACCCCCCGGTCTGTATTAACATAATAGAACCAATCCCAACGATTTTTAGAATTTTTGTCGATTTGTCTGTGCAGTTGTGCGCGATGAACTCAAAAACGGCTCAACGGATTTCGATGAAATTTGGTATGGAGGTAGCAACACCCTGGATTAACACTTAGGCTAATTTTATCCCGAAAAAATTAATGTTCCCGTGAGATGAAGAAGAAATTCCGATATATTTGTTACCTTCTATACACAAAGGGATGGTATGGGAATGGATTACATGCCTTGAGTGAGAATAAGACGGGACGGGATGGAAAATTTCAAATAAAGTTAATCACGCAGACGAAGTTTACGGGCAGAAGCTAGTTTTAAATAATCATTAATATTTATCAGTTGCTAATATATTTCTTATACATATTATATCAATACCTAATCAACCACTGCTGAACAAGGGTTCATGCAACCAAGTGTTAAGCAATGTCCTAGTCCTAGTATGTATTTTGTTTATTACCTGCAGTTCCACATCATTTTTCATAACTTTCATTAACGCTACAGGAGATATGGTCAACAGGGTATTGACAGAACCAGACTAAAACAAAAATAACACAATTAATAACGTAAAAAACCATACAGGGAGACGCTATATGCGGGCCGCTTCGGACAGGTCGATGTGTATATTCTTGGGGCATGTGTTTATTAATAAACAACCTGTGGCTAACAAAGATAAAATAATTACCTAGAGATTTTGAACCGAAAAGACAAACGTCGAAATTAGCCACAATGAATTTACTTTAAAATACAGTAAGAATGTGCTTGATGAGAAAGTAACTTATGTTTTACACAAAACCATAGAAAAACAATGACTTAATTGTCATATTTATTCAGTAACTTAAATTGCCGGTGCAATCATGATCATCCAGCAAAGCAAATATTTATAAAATTGAATAAATATCCAAAAATTTAAGACGCAATGTGGGGGCTCTGGTAGCACTTCTGACAACCCCTTCTGGGAAAATGTATGTATATAGGGTATATCAAGACCGCAACCGAAAACGAAGCCAGGTGGTAGTATTAGTGACTTCAGACACAAAGCAAGTAAAAATCGACAACTTTTTTTTGTAATTTTTTACTTATCGTCATATTTGGGTGATAAATACATAGTTTTTCTAAAATAATAATGTAGACCTCTTTATTTTTAAACACTCAATGGTACGTAAAGGCTTAAATTATATTTTTCGCAAAAACTAGATATTTACCACCCAAACAAGATGATTTTTAAAAAATTCTAAAAAAATATCTGTCGCTGTTTTGGTGAAATTTTTATTCGCATCGTGTCTGTAACCACTAAGACTACCACCTGGCTTCGTTTTCGGTCGCAGTCTTGATATACCCTGTATATTCAGATAATTCTTTAGCCTCCCACATTAACACTGTGTAATGAGTATTGCCTAAGAAATATGTTATGAAATATAGTATTACTTACAGACTCCACAGCTAAGGTGACGGCATGACTGGCGTCGTCCGCCAACCAGATTGTACTGCCAATTGGTACTTCGGTCTAAAAAATAAATAAATTGTATAGTTCCACGAGCGTAATCTACAATTGAGAAGGGTGTGGCACACCACGCTGTTCTACTGCTGGTTGGCGGACTTCGAATCGAAATTCTTACAAATTGCTATAGCATGCAGGTTTCCTCACGATGTTTCCTTCACCTTTGAAGTACGTGGTAATCAATTATCAATACATACACGACTCTGAAAAGTCAGAGGTGTACAATGGGATTTGAACCTGTAGTATATGGACATATTTATAGGTACTCTGTGCATCTGACGTCTCGAACTTTACACTACGCAAACCGGGTGTAAAAGAGAACGGAGATACGCAAATGGCGGAAACGGTGCGAAGTGCTTACTGGTGGTAGGTCTCTCATATGTGAGAGGCCGCCTGGGTAGGTACCACCGTAATGTCTATTTCTCCCGCCAAACAGCAGTGTAAATACACTGTTGTGTTCCGGTTTGAAGGACATTGTAGCCAGAGTAACTACTGGACATATCGAGACTTAACATCTTATGTCTCAGGATGGCGAGCGCAGTGGAATGCCAAGCATTGCCTTGTAACTCATAGTGTTGTTTGGTTTTGCTACTGTCCATGAGCGGTCGTATCGCTTACCATCAGGCGAATGGCAGGCTCGTCTCGTCATTCATAGCAATAAAAAAAAAAGAAAAAAAAAAGACTTTGTGTGGAGAAACGAGCCGACATTATAAATAATTGTGTTTTACATAAACATTCCACATATCTTAAATAGTGACCATTACAGAACCCTCAACAACTGTCTCGGCAGCTCTCGTCCGGCTTATTAACATACAAGCACATAATATTAATAAGTAACTTTAAAACTATGGCGTTGGATTTTATCATAACATATTCAAAACAACAAACCTTTTTTTGTTTTCTACACCATGCAAAAGAAGTACGAAAATCTTTAGCGGCTTCATCAAAATCTTTAGACTTAATGTAACTGAAAATATCTACATAATATAATTAACTCACACTAATATTCCTCAGATAGTCGAAGATCTGACTGTACGGCCGTGCTTGGACCTGAACTCCTTCTGAAGACAAGTGCTGCGTTACTTCGAAGGAGAGAGTACCGTTGCCCCAGAACAGAATCACGTTGTTAGGTGCAGGCTAGAAGAGAAAAGAAGATTATACAGGAAATAAAGAAAAAGTTATGTTAGTGTCTGCAGAATTATCAAAGGTTCCGCTTTGATTTTAAACAGATACAACTTTCGGATCTCTCAAAATATGCATGTTCGGTTTAATGGAGGCGATGTTTTCGAAGTCGAAGAGGTTGACGCTATTTCGAAAAGTCCTTATTTTTCATTCGTTGCAACTTGCAATAACTTACAATCATCATCAATATTATCGAGGCACAGTTAAACTGTTGTCTAATATGTGTCTTATTTAGTTTTAATATTTTTAAGTATTCATATTATTTCTTACCACGTCCGCTCTTATGATCAAATATGAGAAGAATACGGGATTGTATGGAATATCGGAGCCACGCAAATTCAGTGTATCTGAAAAATAATTTGTTTATGGAAAAATAATACAATTATTATTTTAGTTATGAAATTTTAGTGAGAATGACGAGCGAGTCGCTCGCCTGATGGTGCGCGTCACGCCTGCATACTCACAGGAGCAACAGGAGCTTGTTATTTTGATTTTCCATTTCCATTTCAACCTCTTGAGGCAAAAATATAGCTTATGTTCATTAGGGATAATGTAGGATTCAAATGGTGAAAGAATTGTTCACATCGGTCTGGTAGTTTGAGAACCTATTCAATGCACACAATCAAATCTTTCCTCATTATAATTTACGTAGAGATTATTAGTAACATACATGCGTATACAAACTCACGCCTTTATCCCAGAAGGGGTAGGCAGAGGCGCCACCAGGATACCCACATTTCGCCTTGTATGTTCCGTCCCATGATGTGATAGGGGACGAGCCTATCGCCATATCGGTCACAAATTCCTAACTCCGGGCTGATAATGAATAGAAAAACCCAATATCACTTTGCCCGACCCGGGATTCGAGCCCGAGACCTCAGCTTTGTAGTCGTACCGTAGTACAACTACGACACCGAGGCAGTATATTATGTTAGAGTTAGATTATTAGTTATCTTCAAATATTAAGATAAGATTTAAGCCACCCATATAATTAAGTTACTATAGTATAAAAGACTTACATGCGATATCGTCAAGAGCTGTTAGCACCAAAGCCACGGCACCCCTTGATGTGATCTGCGGTATAATATCTGCTAATTTGTTGCTTGAGGCTCTGCCTGAAATGAGAAACAATATTACCCATTGACTTATATTCTACCGATAGACGAGACACGTCATAGAAATAAAGTGCCCCCGTATTTTAAAAGCACACTGCAATATTACATCACTTACCTGGTATTTTATTAAAATATTGAAACTTCAGACGATTTACTTTAGGTGTGACGGCGAAGATCAAAACAAATTACTTTTTAACGTATGCGATAAAGCGTACTGCACTGTCAATGTCACGAAGTAAACTGATTCATGTGTGGTGCATGCACCGCAAGTAGGTAGGACACATTTTGTGTACTGAATGTCTTATCTAGTGTAACATTGATATCGATGATATTATCTATATTATGAGAGCTAAATGACTACCCATATGGTTCTATTTATCTATCTATTCAGTCACAGGAAGTCCACCATGTCCATAGGCCTCCCACAAGTATCTCCACATATGGTTCATATGGTTCACCTGATGGTAAATGCTCGGCAGACCATATAAAGTTATAGGATCGAATAATGATTCAGATAAAATTTGACCACGTACTTCAATCTTTGCTTTAGGTTTCTAAAACCCAGTACCGTCTCAAAGAACCTAAGGCCATAATAATATTTATGCCATATTTCTGTTCAATGAGAAACTTTACCACGATCTTAAGATCAAAACAGTGAGACGATAAGCTTAACTTTTTATGATGTCCTATCAAAAGCGTATACCAAATCACCCCTAACATACTGGCACAAAACCTTATGAATCAACCAGATCTAAGACGACTTAAACGTAGAAAGCCTGAAGACCTGCTTTGAAGCAGTTAATCCCCTGAAGGCAAGTCACTGGACTTGCACCTCCTGCGCCTACATACATTTCCATACATGCATAAACTCACGCCTTTATCCCAGAAGCGGTAGGCAGAGGTGCTACCAGGACACCCACATTTCGCCTTGTATGTTCCTATCGCCATATCGGGCACAAATTCCTGACTCCGGGCTGATAATTAATAGAAAAATCCAATATCACCTTGCCCGACCCGGTATTCGAACTCTAGACCTCAGTTTTGTATTCTTACCGTAGTACAACTACGCCACCGAGGCAGCCGAGCAGTTATTTTAAAAATCTTACCAGTAAAGTTCACAGTAAGTGCTATCAAAGGGTTGTTAGGTCTTTCCGGAGGTCCATCGCCTAAGTTCCGCCTCGCGACGTCGACCAGGTTCTCTGATACAGCTCGCAGAGTAATGTTGGCTCTGTTGAGAGTATTCTGAAAATATTCATTTGTTTTAGTCTTGAGAGATGCGGCAGTGTTGGGCTGTAGATTTTGAAATCATTGGTTTGGTTTATTGTTATTTGTTTATGTTGATTTGAAAATATCCCATTTAATAAGTTATTAAATAGTAAAATACATACAAACTTAAGCAAGCGACTGCATTTAAGGTATACAGTGCCTTTAGTGCCGTTCACATGTCGCAAAAAATATTTCCGATCCAACATGTGATAGGCAGTGTACTGTCAGACACAACTTCCAGTACTGGTCACGTGATTTTTTTAAAACCATAAATTCTTTATAAAATAAATTGCCTGATCTGGAATTCGAACCCGGATCCACAACGTATACAAGCTGCGATTACACCATTCAACAACCAGACAATATACCAGAAGTAAAACCCCATATCTAAGAGTTGATGGAGATTCAAATTCTTCGTGGCGTTATGCTGGCTTCCTATCACATCTTGAAACAGAAATAAAATAGTAGGTAGCATTGGTTTTATCTCTGCCTACCCCTTCAAGGTTATAAAACCCAGTGTATGTATGTAAATAATCATTTATTGGCATAAGTTATCAGACCTCTAACGTAGTCCAGGCACTTCTGGTGTAAGTGGTAGGATCGACCCCGACTACGGAGTTGGTTGTCATGTTGGTCGCCAACCAGTCTTGAATGGATAAATCTGTGCCTGTTGACAAACATTTGTTTTATTATACGGGGAATATACTAGCTGAAATACCGGTTAAATAAATACAGCGACCGAAAACGAAGCCAGGTGGTAGTTTTAGTGATTACAGACACCATGCAACTGAAATTTCGCAAAATAGCGATAATTTTTTTTTACAATTTTAAAATAGCATCTTGTTTGTGTGGTATATACCTAGTTTTTGAGAAAATAGTAATTTATTTTTAAACTCTTGTGTACTATTGCGTCTTTAAAAATAAAAAGGTATACATTATTAGGTACTTTAGGTATCACCCAAACACGACAATCAGTAAAAAACGATTTTTTTTTTGTTGCATTGTGTATGATGTCACTAATTATACCACCTGGCTTCGTTTTCGGTCGCAGTCTTGATATACCCAGTATATGTTTGTATAATTCGCATTAGAAATATTTACAGCTCATAACGCTTTAGTTAACGTAGTGGTCTAAGTACCTACTATTCCCCCGGTCTATCTTTGTATTTATTTATAACATTACGTGATAAAAATATGTTTACATGAATGTTACACATTACGTGTCATTCAGTGCTGCCCGAAATGCGCGCGACAGCCAACGAGGGGATTTTAGTCAGTATAACAGCCTCCGTGGCGCAGTTGGTTAGACGCCGGCTGTTAAACGAGAGGTCGTGGGTTCGATCCTTGAACCGAGACAAATATTTGTAAGGCCCAGAAGTATTTGTCCCGAGTCCGGGTGTTTGTGAGACCGAAAAGCCTCTCGTAGTTTCTGATACACGACACAAGACTTAATTGATCTTAATGTGGGGTCAGGACTATGTATGTGACTGTTGGGTGTATTTATTATTATTTATGCTGGCGTAGGATTTTGTTAGGGATCCGACTCGGCCGCAACATCTGCATGCCGGACTGGAAGGCCAGTGACACTGACATCCCCCTTTCGGCCTCCTCCGGGGCACAGAAGCTTCATAGTTCTTCGTCTTAACACAAAAAAAATACAATCGCCGCCATTTTACCTTGCCTCATCAGATCCCACAGACTAGTATCGACTTCGATGTAGAACTGTGTGAAGTATCTAGCATCGGTCCAGACTAGAGCTCTGTTGGCAGTGATGACGGCGGTGCCTGATGACCCTCGCAGGCCGGACACCCATTCACGACGCGCGTCGGCAGGCGCTATATATTGGGACTGGAAAGAGCCAAAAAAATTAAGTTGTATCATCCCATTTACGTCCCTAACCAAGAGATGAATTAAGTTGTATCCCATATACGTCCCACTGCTGGGCACGGGCCTCATCTACAATCGAGAGTAAGATTAAGAGTGGTTAGGCTATACAGGGTATATCAAGAACGCGACCGAAAACGAAGCCAGGTGGTAGTATTAGTGACTTCAGACACAATGCAACTAAAAATTTCGTAAAAAAAATCATCTACTTTTTTTTTGTATTTTTTTACTTATCGTCGTATTTGGGTGAAATATACCTACATAGTTTTCCTAAAATATTTTTTTTATTTTTTAAGACGCAATGGTACTTTAGGGATTGAATTACTATTTTCGCAGTAACGAGGTATTTACTATCCAAACACAAAGATTTAAAAAAAATTGTGCAAAATAATCTGTCGCTTACTTTGAGAAATTTTTATTTGCAGAATCAGAATCAGAATCAGAAATCATTTCTGATTCTGATTCTGATTCTGCAAATAAAAATTTGTCTGTAACCACTAAAACTACCACCCGGCCTCGTTTTCGGTCGCAGTCTTGATATACCCGGTATAGTCCACCACGCTGGCCTAGTGCGGGTTGGCGGACTCACATACCGTAGAAATTCATTAAATTTGCTACGGTATGCAGGTTTCCTCACGATGTTTTCCTTCACCGTTAAAGTGCGTGGTGATTGACTATCAATACACACATAACTCCGAAAAGTTAGAGGTGTGCCATGGGATTTGGATCCGCGACCACCGTGAACATTTAGGCAGCCGCGTCTGGTCCGTTACCAACAGGCCACCACGCACATTAATATTAACTACAAGTTGATAAATAATGAATCACCATGCACTATAAAGCTCCCCGTAACCGTATAAATGGTGTTTAAACATCTTATGTCTTAGGATGGCGAGCGCAGTAGAATGCCAGGCATTGCTTGTAATTCATGGCGTTGTTTGGTTTTGCTACTGTCCATGAGCGGTTTTATCACTTACCATCAGGCGAATGGCATGCTCGTCTCGCCATTCATCGCAATAAAAACAAGTTACTCCTTACATTATGAGCATCTCCCGTTGGTGCAATAAATGCGTCTACTCCATTCAGGGCTAAAACTTGGCGCACAGCAGTCAGCCGCTCCGCGCTCTGGCTCCTCGTCAAAATGGGCGCTGATGTCTTTTGTACTGTAAAAAATATTAACATACATAAACTCACGCCTTTTTCCCGGAAGGGGTAGGCAGAGGTGCTACCAGGACACCCACGCTTCGCCTTGTGTGATCCGCCCCACGATAGGTGGCGAGCCTATCGCCATATCGGGCACAAATTCCTGAATCGGGGCTGATAATGAATAGAAAAATCCAATATCACTTTGCCGGACCCGGGATTCGAACCCAAAACCTCAGCTTTGCAATCATACCGTAGTACAAATACGCCACCGAGGCAGTCGAAAAAGAATTAACATATTTTTATAAAAGAATCATCGCTACATCACGTAATTAAGGGTTTTAAATAAAACTTGTGATACGTACCGAAAATAGGCGCATCAGGTTCCGCCGAGTCGTAATACCGCATTGGAATGTGGCCTGAGGCCAGGCCTAACGATAACCTATAAAGCAAAAGTTTTATGAGCTTACTTACACTTAGCAATTCTTCGTCTTTTCGACGTCATGTTCTACAATTAATACTAGCTTTTGCCCGTTAACTTCGTCGGCGTGATAAACTTTATTTAAAAATAACTTTATTTGAAATTTCCCATCCCGTCTCGACCCGTCTCATTCTCACTAATGGAATGTAATGAAGTCCCATTCAATCATTTTGAGTATAAAAAAGAAACAAACCTATCGGAATTCCTTCCTCATCTAAATTTTAATTTTTCGGGATAAAAAGTAGCCTATGTTTTAAATCCACAGTGTCAGCTACCTCCATATTAAAATTTCATCGAAATCCGTTTAGCGTTTCTGGGTTCACAGACAAACAGACAAAAATTCTAAAAATACTTGTTTTGGGATCTATTGCCCCAATAGTTTTTTTCATTTATCTTCCATGTACAGACATCGAACGGTTACAAATTTATTATACAGGGTATATCAAGACTGCGACCGAAAACGAAGCCAGGTGGTAGAATAAGTGACTTCAGACACAATGCAAGTCTTGATACACCCTGTATGTATAGATAGATTGATGCTATTATAATCCGGCCGCTCAGAGAATGCGTTCCTGAAAGGTTGTAATCGAACGGACGACGTAACTTTGAAGTGTCGTTGCAATTACAACGACAGCAAATGAAAATACATTATCGAACAATTTTATTTATTTACCCTACTTACGAAATAAAACATCATAAAAAATTAAATAATATGTAAATTTAGGTTAAATTTTATCACTTTGGACTAAATTTGACGGTTAATAAAAATAAAAATATTATATTTATAAGTTCATACCACGCCGTTACAAGGTTATGTCAACTGTTCATTTCTGGAGTGATGTGGCCAAAAAATAGCAGATTATTATAACGTTATTTTCCGTTATAATATAAAATAATACATTTGTGTTTTTAATAATGTATAACGTAATAATTAAACGGATCTAACTCTTTATTTCACCTGGCAGCAATATAATATCTTTCACATTAGTGAATTTTATTTAAATTTGGCATTGAAGTTTACGTTTTTATTAAAATATTTTAAATAAGAACATTTAATATTAACTTATATTATTTACTTATAATTGATTTAATAATAATAAGAATCAAAATTAAAATCCGATCTATAATGTGATCGGCTGTCCTTGTGCAGCGTGTGACGTCACAATGTACAATTTTATTAATTTCTGCCACTAAGATCATTCACCAATTGTAAAGTGTGACGTAAATTTTAAAAAGTCACGTGACCAACTGTTTTGGTGACAATATTTTTAGTAATAAAGAAAAACATGTTTATTCGTTATAAAGATCTCTTTAAAAATATATTAACGGTTGTAAGATTTAAAGAATGATTATACCTAGATTTTAAAACACTTTATAGAAAATAGTCTAGTATCCAATTATTCTAACTTGCTACTTTTACTGGGAATAATTCAAAAGTTTAGCAAAATGATAATTATTTCCCATCACTACTCATGATCAACTGACATGTGTCAGGAACGCATTCTCTGAGCGGCCGGATTATAATTACTTTAAAAACTTGTTTCTCAAACAGATCAATATAGTTATGTTTTTCTTCTTTATAGTCAGGCATAACGTTTTAAGAACATAAAGAATTCTGTCTATATCCTTGATAGAGTAGTTAGAGGTGCTTCTTATACAACCCACAGTTCACAGATCTTAATGATCAGATATCCAAAAACGTGATATAGGTAAGTCAACCCTACCGCCACGCCACACATTGATTTTCGAATCAAAAATTCATACAAAGTAAATTCCCTCACCTAGGAATCGAAGTTATAAGCGAAATAAAGAATGTACTCACAAAATACATATTAGATGGTAGCTGGTGCCCATTTCGACGACAAATAACGTGTGGACGATATCGATTTGTTATCAATCATTGTTTTGTAGATAAATCGGGTATTAGATAACCATATTCCCTAACTAGTCTTTATTTATTTGGTTTGTTTCTGAATTTATAACTGTCCAGCCTAAGGGCGGATTAAATGTTGAGAGGATGGTTGAGAGCTATAATGAGCTATAGAGAGTATAAATATTACAACGAATATCTTGTAAATAGAAAATAAGTACTATGTGTATTGACTTGTCATAAGAGCTATTTAATTGCCTACGTGACCAATAAACGAATTTCATTTCATTTCATTTCAGAGCGCCCTAGGCAAGCACCTTAAAGGCGCCCCTCTATATTAAAAAAATACTTCGAAGGAACGAGGAATCGTCTTATTGAATAGTTGCTGATTGTACTATGATATGAAATACTGAAGAACATCACTTCACACTGTGCTATATTAAAGAAGAAACAGTTTCAGTCACTCTAGATGGTTTTGCATAGAAACTAAGGTATTCGAAATCACGCGCGCCCCTTCGTAACCTCGCGCCCCTAGGCACGTGCCTAGTTTGCCTTAGGGATTAACCGCCACTGGTCCAGCCTTTATACGTCCCCTTGAAGGACAGGATTCTCGACAATGAAGGCCATAGTTCACCACGCTAGCCTAGTGCGGTTTGACGGACTTCACATACCATTCACATTATTGTAAATCTATACGAAATAGGTATCTATAATAGGAACGATATGAGTTGACAGCCTCCGTGGCGCAGTTGGTTAGCAGCCAGTTGTGAAACGAGAGGCCACGGGTACCATTCCCGCACCGAGACAAATGTGTGTGTGATCCATAGGTATTTGTTTCGGGTAGGTGATGAACAAGCTTTTATCACCTCGCGTAGTGCTACATGAGCAATGCGCTAAAGGAGCTTTGGTGTGTTCCTCGTGAGATCCCGAAGTCCCCTATTTGTGCTGAAGGTGGTCATGGGGTTTTTAGCCGGTAGAAATCCGGCATATGCTGTCTACCAACCTTAAGGTAAACAGAGATCCAAGAGGATTTTCCCCATGTCAAAAAAAAAAGGTATTTGTTTCGGGTCTCAGTGTTTGTGAGACCGAGAAGTCTCTCGTAGTTTCTGATACGACACAAGACTCGATCGTAGTGTGGGGTCAGATTATTGCAATAAATCCGGCATACGAGCTAAGAGGTCACCTGATTTTAAATGATCGCTGAACATGAACATCCATAACGCCTGGATCATGGATGTGTTGCCGGCGGAGGGGAGCGGATAAAAAGGTAGGGGAAAGAGAAGAGGTATTAGGCATCCGATAAAATTAACCTAATTTACACGGAGAGTTTCTTGCTTCGAAGATACGATTATCGTAAGATATAAAAAACTCGCATCGTGTAAACATTTGTCAGGACACGATAATCTATGGCGGTTATGTCATGCGATAATCGCATACGATTCTCGAGAAACTCGCCCCGTGTAAATGGCGTTAAATACTTACAAACATACTTATACAAAAAACGATAGATTAGATACAGTATTAAGATAATTGATATTAAGGTGCAATATAAAGAAAAAATTTATTAGCCAATGTGATAATCATTATTCGTGAAGGATCATATTTATCGATTTTGCGATTAGCATTTGCATTTGGCATTTGGGCTGTATTATCGACGTTTTGATATCTGCATATTTGTTTAAGATCAATAATTTATATTTCAATAGGTGCACATATATGACTCATACTATATGCTAGACATTCTTGCCTGGTGGTAGGTCTCTTATAATATGTGAGAGGCCGCCTGGGTAGGTACCACCGCAATGTCTATTTCTCCAACGAACAGCAGTGTAAATGCACTGTTGTGTTCCGGTTTGAAGGACATTGTAGCCAGAGTAACTACTGGACATAATGAAACATCATAAGATGTTTCGCCATGCTGAGTCTTATGTCTCAGGATGGCGAGCGCAGTGGAATCCAAGCAGTGCTTTGTTGCATGGTGTTTTTTTTTGCTACTGTCCATGAGCGGTCGTATCGCTTACCATCAGGAGAACGGCATGCTGGCCATACATTGCAATAAAAAAATGTTGATGTCTACTATATTTGAACATGACGTAAAGTTACCATCAGGTATACAGGCCCATATACGTCCCACTGCAGGGCCTTCTCTACAATCGAGAACACGATTGAGAGGGGTTAGTGCACTCCACCATCACGTCAAAGCTACACGCTACGTCCACACAAATGAGGCTATATCTGAACAAGGTTGATAAAATGTATATCTTTATTATTTAAGTTTGCTAATAACTAGAAATAAAACACAATTGGGTTAGAATATAATGTAATTAAATTAAATAAGGTCAACAAATATTCATGAAAGTAATTTATTCCGTTGTTTTCACGGTTTGGTACCTGAAACAAACAATTATATTAATATCTGGACATAATGAGACATGTCTCAGGATGGCGAGCGCAGTGGAATGCCAAGCATTACTTTGTTTAATGGTTTCTTAGATTTTATCGCGATTTGGTTTAATTTTTACATTTTTTAACTTCCCGACGTTTCGATTACTTTACAGCTTTCATGGTCATGGGGCGGACTGAAAACAAAATCGCGATAAAATCCGTAAAAAAATAGTTTTATTTCAACATTACTTTGTTGTCATGATGTTGGGTTTTGCTATCCATGAGCGGTCGTATCGCTTACCATCAGGCGAATGACAAGCTCGTCTCGCCATTCACTGTAATAAGAAAAATGGTGTTAAAATACATACCAAGGTAAATTAATTAATCAATTTCTAGTAATTTCCGAGCATTCCCTCTCGAGCCAAGCCAAGTCTTCAATAAGTCCTCGCTTCTTCAGTATTGGCCCGAGGGTGTCCAAAACTCGCTTATGGTACGAATTTAAGTAGGACAGCTGTAAAGGAATATGAACTTTATTGTGTGTGGGTTAGAGTTGATTTTAGTAAAAAATTGGTACGTGTTAATGTAGGGTAGCTGCGGAGGAGAATTTGTTTTATTGTGTGTAGGTTAGAGTTGATTTTGGTAAAACATGTATGGTACGCGTTGATGTAGGGTAGCTGCGGAGGAGAATTTGTTTTATTGTGTGTAGGTTAGAGTTGATTTTGGTAAAACATGTATGGTACGCGTTGATGTAGGGTAGCTGCGGAGGAGAATTTGTTTTATTGTGTGTGTGTTAGAGTTGATTTTGGTAAAACATGTATGGTACGCGTTGATGTAGGGTAGCTGCGGAGGAGAATTTGTTTTATTGTGTGTAGGTTAGAGTTGATTTTGGTAAAACATGTATGGTACGCGTTGATGTAGGGTAGCTGCGGAGGAGAATTTGTTTTATTGTGTGTGTGTTAGAGTTGATTTTTATAAACACGTAAAATTAGATTATTACCTTGCGACTTTAAAAACTTTTTATAAGTCAGTACAATAGCATTCCTTTTAATATCCCTTCGGGTGTCCATGTATAGACAATATGTGATGATGTGATGACAGATGCTACACAATGGAGAACAATGGAGAACGTCACATAAATCTTGACAGGGAGCCTAATATGAGCTTCTTGGATACCGGAAGGGATAAAATGGTCTTGACCTTGACCTTTGCCCAAGGTCACTCACCTCAAAATCATCCAGCATGGCAACATCAATGCATTCCCTCTGATTGGGCACCAAGGTTAAAGTGTTGAAACCAAGTACGCCTCGACCGTTGTAATCGTCTAGAAGATTCTTTGCCTGTGGGAGAAATAAATAATAGATAAATACACCCAACAGTCACATACATAGTCCTGACCCCGCTAAGATCGAGTCTTGTATCGTATCAGAAACTACGAGACTTTTCGAGGTCTCACAAACACCCAGACCCGAAACAAATACCTGTGTATCACACAAACATTTGTTCCGGTGCGGGAATCGAACCCGCGGCCTCTCGTTTCACTGCCGGCGTCTAACCAACTGCACCACGGTGGCTGTCAATATATAATAATAGCGAAACTCTAGCCATCTGCCGGTTTGTTCACCCGACATGCACAATCACGACACTCAGCAGAGAAATGAATCACTCTCCTAAAAAACCACAGGCAGTAAAAAAAAAGTTGATACATACATACATACATACATAAACTCACGCCTTTATCCCCGAAGGGGTAGGCAGAGGCGCCACAAGGACACCCACATTTCGCCTTGTATGTTCCGTCCCACGATGTGATAGGGGGCGAGCCTATCGCCATATCGGGCACAAATTCCTGACTCCGGACTGATAATGAATAGAAAAATCCAATATCACTTTGCCCGACCCGGGACTCGAACCCGAGACCTCAGCTTTGTAACCGTACCGTAATACAACTACGCCACCGAGGCAGTTGATACATCCGGCTTGAATATCCGGTTGATACATGCGCCACGAAGGCTATCAAATAGGGGGTTTATTAAGGGTTGGAAGGGAGGTAACCTTGACGGATCCATTTTGATTTCCTATCCTTTCAATTAAAATACACCCAAATAAATAAGTGGGACGGAACATACAAGGCGAAATGTGGGTGTCCTGGTGGCGCCTCTGCCTACCCCTTCGGGGATAAAGGCGTGAGTTTATGTATGTAAATAAGCCCAACAGTCATGTATGACGTCGCCGTTATACCGTACCGTATTCACTCACCTTAGGATGGTCAGAGTCCTTCGTGACGGCTATAACCTCCACCAAGTCTTCATGTCTGATTCCGTACTCGCCTACTTTGTAGAAGCCGGGCTCTGGAGAAAAATTATAATTCAAATATTGAACGTACAACCAACAATTTATAGTTTAATAATGTGGGTAGTTGGACAGTTTTATCCAAGCAGATGGCGACTACCGTACAATATACAGGGTGTATCCACACTGCGACCACCGTACAATATACAGGGTGTTTCCAGACTGCGACCACCGTACAATATACAGGGTGTATCCTACTGCGACCACCGTACAATATACATTCACTGTTGTATTCCAGTTTGAAGGACATTGTAGCCAGAGTAACTACTGAACATATTGAGACTTAACATCATATGTCTCAGGATGATGAGCGCAGTGGAGTGCCAAGCAATGCTTTGTAATTCATGGTGTTATTTGGTTTTGCTACTGTCCATGAGCCGTCGTATCGCTTACATATCACTAAATTTTAAAAACAAGTTTATGATGCATTGTAGTGTAGAGCATTACTGACCGTTGCTGAGCACCTGGCCAGGTTTGAGTCCCGGGTCGTGCGGGCAGGGCCGCCACGACACACCCGAGGGCCCCTCGTGCACATTCAGGAAGTGGCCCACGCCGTGCCCCGTGCCGTGGGCGTAGTCCAGGCCCACGTCCCAGAGAGCGTGGCGGGCGAAGCTGTCCAGCACGTTACCCTGAGGAAAAATGTCTATTATAAATAAATACACCCAACAGTCACATACATAGTCCTGACCCCACACTAACATCGAGTCTTGTGTCGTATCAGAAACTACGAGACTTTTCGGTCTCACAAACACCCAGACCCGAAACAAATACTTGTCTCGATAAGGGGATCGAACCCGCGGCCTCTCGTTTCACAGGCGTCTAACCAACTGCGCCACGGAGGCTGTCTATTATACACCGAGAGAATTGGATTGTTGAATAAATTGTGATTATTATTTATATGAAAAGGGTATGTTATGTAAAATTGTATTGTTAGCAATAAATAAGCTACAAATATTTCAAATCGGAAGTAGCGATGAGAGAAAAGGATGAAACTATCGTACTATGACGTCATCTTTTATAAGGTGCGTGCGTGCGAAAGAGAAAGCGACTGTGTCCACTACAATATTAAAAATATGAATAACAGCCAATTTAGAGTCTCGCTCAGCAAAGGCCAATTATGGGCTGATACAAATACATATAAAATATGTTACCTTCACTCCCTTAGGGAAGAGCGCACTGCCCACCATCATCTGGCCTTTAAGGACTCTAGTAAAGGCGTCTTTCTGGCCTTCAGTAGGGCTGCCGCTCATGTGTCTAGTTCTTGTAATGTCTGTAGTACCATCCCTGTTAAATATGAATAAAAATGTAAAGGACACGGTAGTGTAGTAGCCAAGTTTGGTAAAATAATGTATTGGCTATGTTTTTCAGGATAATTTAGAATTTATTTTAATGTTTTAATATATAGCTGGTAAATTCTACAATTTAACTGTTCTTATTCTACTTGTAATCCGTCTCGGGGTAAATTATTTTTATATTATTATAATTCTACGATTTTTATGCTATTCGATTTTTCTATTCATTATCAGCCCGGAGTCAGGAATTTGTGCCCGATATGGATAGGCTCGCCCCCTATCACATCGTAGGACGGAACATACAAGGCGAAATGTGGGCGTCCTAGTGGCGCCTCTGCCTACCCCTTCGGGGATAAAGGCGTGAGTTTATGTATGTAATTCTACGATTTGTCATAAATTTCATATCAATAAAATGAAAAGACATCAAACCTTGAAACTCAGAGATTAATGTGTCATATATAACGTAAAAAATATTCTGAAGACATTTCAATTTATCATGCTTTTGATGACCTCCACACAATTGACATTATTTTCTTACTTATGCATATATTACCCGTCGGAAATATCTGTGAACCTGAATTATTGACGTCATTGGAACATAAGTTCAGCAAATTCAAAATATAGGTTAAACAAATTGAATAAAAATAGAATTCGCATCCATCTCAAAACGTTTTTAATGTAAAATAACATAGTAGATAGGGGAACACAAAAAAATTAAATGTGAACCGCATTCCAGCTAGGCTCACAGATGTTTCCGACAGGTGATACATACTTGTACTGCCCCCCAGAATCCAGCAGGAACATATCTTGCGCCCTTATCACAGTTTGCTCCCCTTCTCTGGAAGGGCTGTAGTGGATGATAGCGCCGTTGGCACCCGCCCCCGCTATAGTCCCGAACGACGGACCCATAAAGTCCTCTTCATCCCTAAAATTATAAATATACCGGGTATATCAAGACCGCGACCGAAAACGAAGCCAGGTGGTAGTTTTAGTGGTTACAGACACAATGCAAATAAAAATGAATAAATAGTAATATTAATACATACTTTCTAAATTCGAGCAGTTTATCTGAAGCCTGTATCTCGGTGACCGTCTCCCCCGCGTCGAGGGTCTGGTGGAGCCACTTGAAGAACCTCACCACTGCGACGCCGTCCCGAATGTGGCACTGACGGAAACCCTACGACAATTTTGTAAATCCATTCAGAATTAAACAAGTTAGAAACGTTTTAAATCTTGTAAAAGAAAAGGGATGCAAAACAACATTAGTGACGTCACTAATCTTAATATGCATTATAGTGTGCGGGTGTGAAAGAGACGGTAAGATGTCCCCACTATTTCATTTAAAATACTAGTATTTGCCTCATGTTACAAGCTACTTTAATACTGTTTTCACAAAAATGTTTTGTTTTAGTGGCACTTGTGTTTCTCTACAAAATAATACAAACATTCGATGATAGTCAAATACCCTATTGTAATTATAGCAATTAGATTCATATGACTAGATTTTCAATGAACATAATTTAGCACATGTAATTAGATATTTAATATTAATAATTGTAATTATACATGTTTTGTGTATTTTTTTAAATCTGTATAAAAATGAAAAACAAAAACGTTTATAAAATCTTACCTCTAATTCAACGTCGTTCTTGATAAGTTTCTCTAAAGCCACGGGCGAGACTTCAGATATCAGATCCAATGGCTTCTTCAAAATATCATGCTGAAAAAGCATGAATTTGTTCTTATTTTAATCAAAATTTAATCATAAAGAGACAAGGTCTACAATAAACTAGCTTTTATATTTACTTTTAGTCAGCATACATATTTCGGACTGCCTCGGTGGCGTAATTGTATTACCGTACGGTTACAAAGTTGAGGTCTCGGGTTCGAGTCCCGGGTCGGGCAAAGTGATATTGGATTTTTCTATTCATTATCAGCCCGGAGTCGGGAATGTATGCATATATGGCGATATCCTCGCCCCCTATCACATCGTGGGACGGAACATACAAGGTGAAATGTGGGTGTCTTGGTGGCGCCTCTGCCTACCCCTTCGGGGATAAAGGCGTGTGTTTATGTATGTATGTATGTACATATTTCGGCTTATAAAGTGTTGGGCGATTTATCTCATTTAAATACATCTATAAAATTATTCTCAACAACACTCACCCCTGAAGCGGCTCTATGTATGGCCTCGCTCGCATCACTTGATAACCACACGTGATGCTTACCGTCACCGCTTTCCGATAGCTCTCTCTGTAACAAAACATCACGGATATTCATTGAGGGTAGGCAGACTAAAGGTAACAAAGAAAAAAATATTTTGCTACCAATGACCGCTTTCCTTTACTATGACGAAAGCAATTATTTCCCATTTAGCAACATTATTGAATGGTGTGATAATACAGCATGTGTTTTTATTTCAAAATCATCTGCTGCGATTCCATGCTAGGAACATTGATTCTTCAAAAAACTCAAATATGCAATTTTAGTTTTCATCAAAATCGAGCTCATGACTTATTTGTTATATTATTTGTTGACAGCCTCCGTGGCGCAGTTGGTTAGACGCCGCCTGTGAAACGAGAGGCCGCGGGTTCGATTCCCGCACCGAAACAAATATTTGTGTGATCCACGGGTATTTGTTTCGGGTCTGGGTGTTTGTGTGACCGAAAAGCCTCTCGTATCTTCTGATACCCACGACACAAGACTCGATCTTAGTGTGGGGTCAGGACTATGTATGTGACTGATGGGTGTATTTATTTATTTATTTTATATGATTATGGGTTACAGGAAGTAGCTGGATGCAGCCCGCTTCCAACAGATCGATGTGGAGATGAGGGAGGCCTATGTCCAGCAGACTTCCTGCGACTTAAGAGAGAGAGAAATATCGGTATATCAATACTGCGTCCGAAAACGAAGCCAGGTGGTAGTTTAAGGGGTCACAGACACAACGCAACTAAAAATTTTGCAATAAAATCAACAGATTTTTTTGGCAATGTTTTAAATATTATCATATTTGGATGGTAAATACTTAGTTTTTGGGAAAATAGTAATTTAAACCCTTCCGTACCATTGCGTGTTTAAAAATAAAAAGGTGTAAATTATTATTTTAGGAAAACTGTGTATTTACCACGAAATACGACGATAAATAAAAAATACATACAAACAAAATTACGAAATTTTTTGTTGAATTGTGTCTGAAGTCACTAATACTACCACCTGGCTTCGTTTTCGGTCGCAGTCTTGATATACCCTGTATATGAAATCGATGTGCTAAATAAAAAAAGAATCATATTTACTTACCGCCAACTCCTCAAGCTTCACCACCACGTCGCAATACCTGGCGCCTTCAAGATCCTGTACACCTTCGGTCTTCAGATGCTCCTTCACACCAGGGTCGAGGTCACCATCGCCGGTGAACAAGGTCACGGACGTAGGAGTAATGAGAAGGTAAGAGAAGAATACCGGGTTGTAGTCAATGTCTGAACCTCGGAGGTTAAGGGTATCTGGAAATACAGACATATAATAGACAGATATAGTAAGATATACAGGATATATCAAGACTGCGACCGAAAACGAAGCCAGGTGGTAGTATTAGTGACTTCAGACAAATACAACTAAAAATTTCGCAAAAAAAATAGTCTACTTTATTTGGCAATTTTTCACTTATCGTCGTATTAGGGTGATAAATACATAGTTTTCCAAAAATAATTATGTACACCTTTTTATTTTTAAGACGCAATGGTGCGATAGGGTTTAAATTACTATTTTCGCAATAACTAGGTATTTACTACAAACACAATTATTTTTAAAAAATTGCATAAAAAAAGCACTTATTTTGCGAAATTTTTATTTTCGTTGTGTCTGTAACCACTAAAACTACCACCCGGCTTCGTTTTCGGTCGCAATCTTGATATACCCGGTATGTAAAAAATGAATACACCCAACAGTCACACACCGTTCTGTTTCCACACTAAGATCGAGTCTTACGACGTCAGAGACAACAAGACTCATAATGCTAAATCCGACACCACCCAATGTATAGACTAAATAGTATTGTCACTTTGATGTGTCTAATGTCTATGGTCACCCGTGCTCTATGACACTTTCCCGCCAATTTGTAAAATAAAAAAAATGACGTAATAAGTACGCAGTAATAAATCAGCTTTCTAAGTTAACGGTTGTTTAATTTAGTATAACATATATATCACACTTACAAGCGATTTCGTCCAACGCAGTAACGACCAAAGCAGCAGCTTTCTTCTCAACCATCTTCTCTCTTAACGCTTTGATCTTCTGTCCTGCTGGCTTGCCTGCGAGAAAAGATATAACATACCACTGGCATATTCCAGGTGTATTTCATTTTTTGTTTTTTTTTTACAACAGGGACATAAATATGTAAAACATAAGAAATTTATATAATTAATTCTAATTTCTTAACTTTTCACCGCAGTGACGCAACGCTGCTTTACTTCTAAGCTTAACTTAAAATAATGTAACTCTTACAAAACAAAATAAAATCTTCAAAGGGTGCAGACCTAGGGAAAATAATATATAGGTATATTTCAGGTGTAAGTTTAACAAAAGACTTGGGGTCAATTTATTTCAGATAAAAATAAAATCTTACTCGACTAAATATAAATTACGACACTTTGCTGGTGGTAGGTCTCGCATATGTGAGAGGCCGCCTGGGTAGGTATCACCGCAATGTCTATTTCTCCAACAAACAGCAGTGTAAATGCACTGTTGTGTTCCGGTTTGAAGGACATTGTAGCCATAGTAACTACTGGACATATCTAGACTTAACATCTTATGTCTCAGGATGGCGAGCGCAGTGGAATGCCAAGCATTGCCTTGTAATTCATGGCGTTGTTTGGTTTTGCTACTGTCCATGAGCGGTCGTATCGCTTACCATCAGGCGAATGGCAGGCTCGTCTCGTCATTCATTGCAATAATATACATATATATAAAATTGACTCAATAGGAATTTTCCGTAAAAAAATCCTTTTTAATTTGTTGATTTGGTTTTTTATGACTAATAATTTCTCTAAGCATCGGTCATCAGCGAATGCCTATGATCAGAGGGTTTGCTGTTTGAAGAGAGAGAGAAACACAGACACTCACATTCACGCACGCGCACACTTACGCATTCACACACGCACGCACGCACGCACGCATGCACACACGCACGCACGCACGCATTCACGCACACACACACACACACTGAGAGAGAGAGAGAGAAAAGACAGAACATACCAGTATATTTAACAGGCAGCGGTATGATGCAGTTGCAAGTTCTATTCGGGGGCGGGTCGTTGAGTTCCACCCTCACTTCGTCCACCAAATTCTTCGATACAGGGATCAAATGCATGTTGGCTTTGGTCAGCGCCGTCTGTGGAGATTGAATATTTATATGTGCTTTTGAAAGTGTAGTGACAGCCTCCGTGGCGCAGTTGGTTAGACGCCGCCTGTGAAACGAGAGGCCGCGGGTTCGATCCCCGCACCGCAACAAATATTTGTGTGATCCACAGGTATTTGTTTCGGGTCTGGGTGTTTGTGAGACCGAAAAGTCACTCGTAGTTACTACTGATACCCACGACACAAGACTCAATCTTAGTGTGGGGTCAGGACTATGTATGTGACTGTTGGGTGTATTTATTTATTTATTTAAATACATGGTATATCTAGACTGCGACGGAAAACGAAGGTAGTAGTATTAGTGACTTCAGACACAGTGAGCGATCAGGACTATGTATGTGACTGTTGGGTGTATCTATTTGTATAAATAAAATAACTACCTGCAATGGTGTCCATTCATCTCTAGTAAAAGTATGAGGGTCCACGCCTACTACGGCACCATCCTTCAGGTTCGTAGCCAGCCACTTCTCCATCGTTGGCGTTTCTGGCAGCGCTGAGAGAACACGAGAGAAAACTAAGCTGATTGTAACAAGGTTTGTTATATGATGGTTGGAATTGGAGACAATAAAGAAGAATGCCCATTCATAGTATCGGTAAAAAATATCGTTGACCCCGATACCGATACTGCTTAAAATTCAATATAACATTTTTAATTTTTTGTCCTTAAACGTTTTCCTGTCTTAGTATGGGGCTACCAGAGTGACTGGACTTCAAGTTCATTTCTCCAAGAACTCCTGGCCTGGGTCGCAATTATGTTTATTTTTATTGAAAATATATATTTTTCCCTACAAAAAAAAATTGGTTTCATCGAGGGACAAGAACCTTCGCACCGATACCAAGTTTCATAGTAAAATGGGCATTAGCCTTTAAACGAGAAATAATGATAAAGGAAACAAGATTTAAAGAGGCAGAGCCACGTTGTTGTAAGTCATAACTCAGTATGAAGGGGCAGGTTCCACTGTCTAATTTATAAAAACTTACACTGCTTCATGAGAGTCCATATGCTCATATCGGCTTCCTTCTCGAACTGCGTGTAGTACCTTCCATCGGTCCATACAAGCGCATGCGATGACGTCACCACAGCTGTCCCAGCCGATCCCGTGAACCCAGAGATCCACTCCCTACGAGCGTCTACTGGAGCGATGTACTCCGACTGGGATTAAAAAAATAATAAAAAAAAAACAGCCCATTTACGGCCCACGGCGGGACACGGGCCTCCTCTATAATCATTACGTTTGAGGTGTTAAGCCATATTTTGACAGCCTCCGTGGCGCAGTTGGTTAGACGCCGGCTGTGAAACGAGAGGCCGCGGGTTCGATCCCCGCACCGAGACAAATGTTTGTGTGAACCACAGGTATTTGTTTCGGGTCTGGGTGTTTGTGATACCGAAAAGTCACTCGTAGTTTCTGATACCCGCGACACAAGACTCGATCTTAGTGTGAGGTCAGGACTATGTATGTGACTGTTGGGTGTATTTATTTATTTTTGTGAACATTGTAGCCAGAGTACTGCCGTACTCAAAAGCCAAAAGACTGTAATTCGACTTACAGTGTTTTAGCTTAACAAGTCCCAATCAATTTCTTGAAGTATGTTTAGTACCCCTGATCGATTATATTTTCATTTTAATGGCTATTTTACAATATAAAGCAAGTAAAAAAACACTGTATTACGTTTAAAATAAGGTATTGAATTCATAAAATTCTTTAAATGACTAAATAAGTTCAAAATAGCCAAAAAGCATTCAAAAGAACATTTTACCACATATCTCAAAAGCGGTTTTTGAAAGTTACAGTATGTTGGTTTGGCAAGGCAGAGTAGCTAAAGTGAGACATAATATTTTATGTCTCAGGATGGCGAGCGAAGTGGAATGCCAAGCATTGCTTTGTAATTCATGGTGTTGCATGTTGTCCACGAGCTGTCGTATCGCTTAACATCAGGCGAATGGCATGCTCGTCTCGCCGCACATCGCAATAAAAATAAAAAGCAATATAAAATCCTCCTCCCCGCACTAACCTAGCTTGGAGTAGTATGGCCTGTATCAGCCCATACGTCCCACTTCAGGGCACGGGCCTTCATACAATAGAGAGTTCGATTGAGAGTGGTTGGGCCGTATAGTCCACCACGCTGGCCTAGTGCGAGTTCCCTCACGCTAGCGTAGTGCTATTGCGGACATCGCAAACAAAATTTGTGCGGCGCCTGTACCGACCAGACGCAACACGAGCGAGACGGAACATAGTGCAGTGTAATAGTGACAGGGACAGATAACGCCGTGTACCAATCTTTTTACAATGAAAAAGCGACACCAAAAAGAGACAAACATAATAACTGCTCACACTTCCGCGTTACTGTCACTTATGTTGACAAATATCTTCCGATTCCCCGCGTTTTTCATGTTTATTTTGTCATTATTTCAAAGCTTTATTATGTCCTGCACTCAAAATAGTAGATAAACATTATGAAAAAAAATAATAATGCTCTGAAATAATGACAAAATAAACATGAAAAACGCGGGGAATCGGCATATATCTGTCAAACTAAGTGACACATGTCAAATTTGGAGGTCGGGACGTTTATGTGCATATTTTAGTCTGCGAAAGAATGAGATAGAATACCTACAGAATACAGTGTTTCTTCGTCTCCACTTTCTTTTTTTATCTTTCTTATATTATTATTTATTTATGACAGCCTCCGTGGCGCAGTTGGTTAGATGCCTACTGTGAAACGAGAGCCCACGGGTTCGAATCGCACGAGACAAATGTTTGTGCGAACCACAGGTATTTGTTTCGGGTATGAATGTCTGTGAGACCGAAAAGTCTCTTGTACTTTACTCACGACACAAGACTCGATGTTAGTGTGGGGTCAGGACTATGTATGCGACTGTTAGGTGTATTAATTAGAAGACTGTCCCGCCCTCACACCCACCACTGCAACTCCTGTGTCGCAGGATCAACAGTGGCACGCATATTAATGACACTGAGCATTGAAGCTCAGCGAGTCTCCGGGAATGTCTAACTTGTCTTTAACCCGCAACGAAATCCATCATAAATTTGAATTAATAGGAGTTGGAAATAAATTATTGTCTATATTGTGTGTTGGGTGTATTAATAATTAATTATTATTTACTTACGTTATGAGCGTCCGCAGTGGGTATTATATATGCAGCCAAAGCGGTTGGTTGGCTGGTCATCAACGCCCGAAGCGCTGTCAAGCGTTGCACCGTCATATTGTGATCTAACAACAAAAAATTACATTACAGTAGCGGCTATGATGGCCGTTATAAAGTTTGTTGGCTCATCAAAGAGCAATGGTAATGATATGGCAAGAAGGTGAACTATTTTTTTTATTGCAGTTAAGGGAAAGACGAGCATGTCGTTCGCCTGATGGTAAGCGATACGACCGCCCATGGACAGTAGTAAAACCAAACAACACCATGAATAACAAAGCAATGCTTGGTATTCCACTCGCCATCCTGAGACATACGATGTTAAGTCTCCATTATGTCCAGTAGTTACTCTGCAATGACCTTCCAACCGGAACTTAACAGTGCAATTACACTGCTGTTTGGAGAAATAGACATTGCGGTGGTACCTACCCAGGCGGCCTCTCACATATGAGAGACCTACCACCAGTTATGAATGATACATCAGAAAATAATCTATATTCTTGTTGCATCTGATGTTGAAATGTTCGTAACAACCATGGATAGGGATGAGTCCACCAGCCAGTATTCAGTTTCCAGAAGACCGGCACTAGTGTCGACAGGCGATAAACAAATATACATAAACATCACGCCTTCTTCCTAGATGGAGTAGGCAGAGGTGGTAACCAGGACACCCAAGTGATAGTCCGTCCCAAGTGATAGGGGCGAGCCTATTGCCATATCGCACACAAAACCCGAGCATAGCTAGTAACATTAAGGCATTTTTTCAAGTCGATAAAAAATAGAATCTATAATTACCTGACTTTATTTTGCCTCCAATGTCATTTGCTCTAGCTTCCACACCAATGACCAAACTGTAACAAAAACACAAATATAAATTCCGTCCAGGACTCTGACAGCCTCCCTGGCGCAGTTGGTTAGATGCCGGCTGTGAAACGTGAGGCCGCGAGTTCGATCCCCGCACCGAAACAAATATTTGTGTGATCCACAGGTATTTGGTTCGGGTCTGCGTGTTCGTGAGATCGAAAAAGTCTCTCGTAGTTTCTGATACACGACAAAATATCGCTAGTTATTTTTAGATAAATAAAAAAACGTAATTACAAACTGTTCTATTTCCATTGATAAAATTATCTGTTATAAATTTTATCAACACTTGAGTATGGTTCGTTCACATATGATTCATACATACATTCACAAACTCACGCCTTTTTCCCAGAAGGGGTTGGCAGAGGTGCTACCATGACAACGTTTTGCCTTGTATGTTTCGTCTCATGATGTGAAAGGGGGCGAGCCTATGACCATATCAGGCACGAATTCCCGACTCCAGGCTGATAATGAATAGAAAAATCCAATATCACTTTGCCCGACCTGGGATTCGAACCCAAGACCTCACCTTCGTAATCGTAACGTAGTACAACTACGCCACCGAGGCAGTTAAACTGAAAAACTACTACAAATTAAAAATCACCAAATATTTTTCAAAACGCGTATTTAAAAAGCACAGAATACTAATTAAAAACTTTCATTAACTTTCTTTCAATCACCACGCACTACAACGGTGAAGGAAAACATCGTGAGGAAACCTGCATACCGTAGCGATTTTAAAGAATTTCTACAGTATGTAAGTCCGCCAACCCGCTCTAGGCCAGCGTGGTGGACTATATGGCCTAACCCCTCTCAATCGTACTCTCGATTGTAGAGAAGGCTCGTGCCCTGCTGTGGGACGTATATGGGCTGATACAGAGAGAATTTTTATTTAGAAATTATTAAAAATAAATCATTTTTAATACTTTAAAACAAAACATATATATCTTTATCTTCTTTGTGAGACCGAAAAGTCTCTCGTAATTCTGATATCCACGACACAAGATTCGATCTTAGAGTGGGGTCAGGGCTATACGGTAAGTACATATTTTTCCTAAAATAATGATGTACACCTTTTTATTCTTAAAGACGTAATGGTACGTAAGGGTTTAAATTACTATTTTCGCAAAAACTAGGTACTTACCACTCAAACATGATGATTTTTAAATTATTGCAAAAAAAACTGTCGCGTTCTTTGCGAAAATTTTAATTGCATTATGTCTGTAACAACTAAAACTACCACCTGGCTTCGTTTTCGGTCGCGGTCTTGATATACCCTATATATGTGACTGTTGGGTGTATTTATTATTATTGATTTATTATTTATCTTTATTATATATTTATTTTTATCAGTAGAATAACTATACAAAGTATATCTAAATTACTCACAAGATGCCAGCCACAATTGTCAACCGAACTGTGTCAGTCATTGTACTAAATTGTTAAATTACGAAACGGATAGCAACGATAGAGTTTTGTAATAACCAAAGACAACATGTCTATAAAATATATTAGATATTCTAACGGCGAATATGTCCTCATTGAATTGGTAAGATATACCGCATGTATCATAATTTGGTGTGTGGCGAATTTGGGAACTACAAATGAAATTTAAAAATATCTATTAAACTCATTGTTTTAGATATGTTTTTATAATGTAAAAAACGAGCATTTCTACTCGTTATCCAATATTATTAACGTGTCCAATGTAATAAGAAGTGAAGATTGGATAACTATTTCATTACTTTGCACAACAGTGCGGCGCCTTCGGGCGACAGAAAACCGTAGATGACATAAATTAATAATAATAACCCAACAGTCACATACATAGTCCTGACCCCACATTAAGATCAATTAAGTCTTGTGTCACAGGTATCAGAACTACGAGAGACTTTTCGGTCTCACAAACACCCATACCCGAAATAAATATTTGTGGACCGCACAAACATTTCTCTTGGTGCGGGGATCGAATGCGCGGGCTCTCGTTTCACTGCCGGCGTCTAACCAACTGCGCCACGGAGGCTGTCAATTTACAGGTAGTAGGTCTCTTATATGTGAGAGGCCACCTGGATAGGTACCATCGCAATGTCTATTTCTCTCTACAAACAGCAGTGTGAATGCTATGTGTTCCGGTTTGAAGGACATTGCAGGGAGGAACTACTGGTCATAATGAGCCTTAACATCTTATGTCTCAGGATGAACGTTAAACATTTGCATGTAAATTATTACTCAATAGTATATATTTCACTATTATTTATTTAACAATAAAATAAATATAATAGTTATTATATGTATATCTAATAATAAACTCATCAACAACTATTTTCACTTTCTAGTAAGGTATTATACTAAAGCGTGTTTTATGTTTTTAAACTATTATTTTTAAACGTAAATTTAATAAGAGTACCTCGTAAAATTCCCGCGTTTTCCAACCGCTATGACACAACTTAGCAACACAAGTGAGAACAAAGATTTACAGATAATAGCCCTCGTGTAATAACTAGTGTTGTTAGACAATCTATCTATACATATAACAAATTTGCAATCGATCGATGTCTCTACATGGAAGATAAATGAGAAAAACTAATATGGAGGGTGCGTTTTAACGTAATAGAACCAAAAAAAAAACGATTTTTTAAATTTATTGTCTGTTTATCTGTGCGGTTGTGCGCGATGAACTCAAAAACGGCTTCACGGATTACGATGAAATTTGGTATGGAGGTAGCTGACACCCTGGATTAACATTTAGGCTACTTTTGATCCCGAAAATGTAGTGTTCCCGTGGGATAAGTTTGCGGGTATCAGCAACTGATAGGGATAAGTAGAAGGAGGTGAGGGAGACCGTTGCCCAGCAGTGGGACAGTACCTATAGGTTAAAAAAAATAATGAGATAACCTATAAAATTATCTTATTCTAATGTTTCTTAACACATCACTATTATGTAGTTGTCTATACGGGTAATAAATTTTATCTTATCGCAATTTACACATTTCATTGTTATCGTGCATGTTCTCGCTTAACCTTAAAGGCATAGACAGATGTACAACTATATAAATAAATACACCCAACAGTCACACACATAGTCCTGACCTCACAGTGATCAAGACTTGTGTGGTGGGTATCAGAAACTAAGAGACTTTTCGGTCTCACAACACCCTGACCCGAAACAAATACTCGTGGATCGCACAGACATTTGACAATGGCTATTCTCCGTGGCTGGTTAGTTTAGCCGAAGGGGGCGAAAAGAGGAGGTACAATTCGATACAGGTTCAATTCTCGCGCCGAGACAAATTTGTATCCCCCAAAAATAAGTTTCGTGTGTATTTTGAGACCAAAAAGTCATAATTTTCTGATTGCAAACCTGTGTTACTATTTTGACAGCCTCCATGGTGCGCCACGCCGGCTGCGAGAGGTCGCGGGTTCGATCCCCGCACCGAGACAAATGTCTGTGAGGCCCTAAAATATTCTAAGGTCAGGATACTTGTGAGACTGAAAAGTCTCTTGTAGCTTCTGATACCCACGACACAAGACTTAATTGATCTTAATGTGTGGTCAGGACTATGTACCTACGTTCATAATATGTGAGGTGTATTTATTTATTATAAAGAGCCATAAGGTATTCTATGAAGATTTTATGTACTCAAGCTAGATACGCTTTGCCCAAAATTAAAATACAAGTCTTATTACTATTACTATCGTGAATATTACTAAATTTTGCCGTACTACATACATACATAAACTCACGCCTTTATCCCCAAAGGGGTAGGCGGAGGCGCCACTAGGACACCCACATTTCGCCATGCATGTTCTGTCCCACGATGTGATAGGGGGTGAGCCTATCGCCATATCGGGCACAAATTTCTGACTCCGGGCTGATATAATGAATAGAAAAATCCAATATCACTTTGCCCGACCTGGGATTCGAACCCGAGACCTCAGCTTTGTAACCGTACCGTAATACAACTACGCCACCGAGGCCGTCTATTTTTTTTAATTAAGGAATTTACTTTATTTATTAAGGAAACGTAAACATAAGTATACGGAACAATGAATTATTTCCTGGTTACCCAACTCATAAAGCCGTATTTTTTTGGTAATTTTAGTAGAACTTTAGTAATAGATTGACAAATTGATTGAATCTCTTCTACGGCCATAGAAAGCCCATTGCTGGACATAGGCCTCCCCCAAGATCTCCACATCGACCTGTTGGAAGCATGAGTCTAGTCTACGTACTGTAACCTTCATTACGGTGGCAGCCTCCGTGGCGCAGTTGGTTAGAATCCGGCTGTAAAACAAGAGGTCGCGGGGTCGATCCCCGCACCGAAGTGAATATTTGTGTGATCCACAGGTATTTGTTTCGGGTCTGGGTGTTTGAGAGATCGAATAGTCTCTGTAGCTTCTGATACCCACGTCACAAGACTCGATGTTAGTGTGGGGTCAGAACTATGTATGTGAGTGTTGAGTGTATTTATTATTATTAGCATTAAGTCTGCCTTTCCATGTTTTAAATATATTTGTCGGGCTTCCTGTATTTTTTAAAGCTATTACTTAACAATTAAATATAAGATAAAGATATTTATTTTGTAAGACATGAGTGACAATAGACTTGTACCAGAACTTCAATTAAAAAAAAATTCTACATGTTTTGCCTTTTGTGACATACAAAATTTTGTATTTAGCGCATAGGCGCGGCGCACAGCTTTTTAAAAGAAAAATGCTACAATGATCACTAGATCATAGTTACTATAGGTACTATTTATTACAAAAAGAAACATTTCCTCATAAGTACTTAAAGATATGTAGCAGTCTTGATGATAATGAATTGATTATTAAAGTTCAAATGTGTGGGTTACTGGATTACGCTGGCATAATGTGGCTGGGCGGACTTTAAATACACAGGCTGAAATCTGAATCCTAAACGAATTGATTTAAAAACTAAGGATAGGCCCTTCAGTACATCGGCCGAAACTAATAAGCAATCGCAACCCTATCTACAGATAGATCCTGAAAATGGACCAATCAAAACACGTCAAATGTAGGCGTGTCAACAATGCCTTGAGCCGATTGGTTAATAATCGCGATCTATCCTTAGATGTACACCAAAATTGTTTATTGATTTCTGCGGTAGAGTATGAAATAAGATGGGGACACATTTGCGAGCCCCTATTACAAATTTTCCATTATCGTTTAAGGTAAACTCTATTCGGATATTTATATCCTAATTCCTAGACTCTCATGTGCAAAACTCGAAACAAGTCTCGATGATATATACCAATCGGAATTACATACCCTTTATAGAGGTATGAGAACTTTTAATAGAACATATCAATGGATATAATGTCAGGTTGAATCACACGGGTCGCTGGGTATCTTTAAAACGCGGTAAAGGGCGAAGGAAGTCTATTGGAAAATACATTGATATAAATAAATTTGTTACTGCGCCGTTACGTACATAAACTCACGCCTTTTTCCCAGAAGGGGTAGACAGAGGTTGCCACGGGAATACCCATGTTTCGCTTGTGTTATCGCAACAAATTCATGACTCCGGACTGATAATAGAAAAATCCAATATCAATTTGTCCGCCCCGGCACTCTATAAGTTCAACAGTAGGCGGATACAGTATACGTTTTTTTTAGCTAACTTATAAAAGAAACATATTGTTGTGGTAACTGGTAGACTACTGATACTCGTTTTTTCATCTTTTTAGTCCTGTTGTGGGTTTTTTTTTGCTTTTAGAAAGAATGCTTTCCTCGAATGTCTGAAAAAAAATTTCTAATCACTACTGGCTTGAAAGACATGTATCTAAACTGTAAAGGAATAAAAAATAAAACAAACATTAGTAATGAGAACTTTCATTTATACATTTTTAAATTAAACTATATTATACTTATTATCGATCACATGTTACATTATTTTTACACAAGTATCTCATCAACCTATTCAGTCAATAGTCAATATAGATTCAAATGGGCGCCATTTTGAAATTTAAGTTAAGTAATCACTTCACATCAATGCACACAATCAATAATCAAATCTTAGTAAATTACATTAAAAAAATCAAACATAAAAGGTTCATTTCAAATTAGAGCAAAACTGAACTATTACCATTAATCGCAAATCAAAAACTGTTTCGCATACAAATCTAGTTTCAAAATGGCGGCCACAAAAATCCTATATATATTTAGCGAAGTATGACGTACCGTAATCGTGAACTACCTTCATTTTACTTGTATATTTTGCCAGGTAGTGTCAATTACGTAAAATGCATCATGAGGGTACTCGGAAGCTTTTACACTCCCTCTACATCAAGTGGTATATGTTGTCAAATATTAGCAATACTGTCTCTAAATGGCCTTCAAAATCTTATATTACAGCTATCTTTGTGCTTTTTTTACGACTCCGCTGTTGTTTTATAAACTAAGGCAAAAGTAAATGATTTAAGTTTACAAATATATTTTTGATTATAAGATTCATTAAATTCAGTATACATTCGGACATAATTTGAACATAATGCGAGTCATTTTACATTTTAAACATAAAAGTGTCTTTCTACTTGGTATTGCACAAGAAATCAAATTTTTTTACATCTTAGCCATTTGTTCATTTCATTTAAAATAATTGAGGTACTGTTTCGGACATCGCAAGCAAAATCTGTGCAGGGCATGTACCGACCAAACGCAACACGAGCGAGACGGAACATTGTACAGCGTACGAGACAGACAGAGATAGCTGTACATGTACCGCTTTTTTATATTACACATTTATTCAGTGTCTTGGTATAAGTCTCAATGTCAACAATAACACCGAATCTACCAGATATTATGGCGTCCAGCGTCATATCAATTTATGTTCATTTTTGGGCTATAAGGTAGGAGCTTGACAAAATAAATACAAAAGGCGAGGGTAGATTGAAGAGTAGGGCTCGCCCTGAGCCGACGAGAATGCATGACATTTACAAAAGTGGTTGAAGCGAAAGAGATATGTAAAGGTCAAGTTTAATTTACCGCCTTCCTTTAGTGTTTAAGTATCTTATAAACCAGTAGTAGAAATTCTTTTAAAGAAGAATTTTTTGGTTGCTTTGTGTCTGCGAGTCAGTGAAACTTCCACCTGGCTTCGTTTTCGGTTGCAGTCTGGATACACGATTTTTTTAAATTTCTGTGAATGGCCAGACGTGCATGCCATTCATCTGATGGTAAGCGATACGACCGCTCATGGATAGTAGCAAAACCAAACAACACTATACAAAGCAATGCTTGGCATTCCACTGCGCTCGCCATCCTAAGACATAAGATGTTGTCTCATTATGTCCAGTAGTTACTCTGGTTACAATGTTCTTGAAACCAGAACACAACAGTGCATTGATCATTTTTGCTCATTGGTTACAAATTCCAAGCATAACAAACGTCTTTACAATTACTGAGATTTAAACAAGATTCCAGTATGCGTTATCAGTATAAAACTAGGTTAGTGCATTCATATAGGATTCATTGTTAGGTAATGTGCATCTTTATTAGATAAAAAAGTCAAGTTATATTTGTAATAGAAAACGAAAAGTTTGGACAAGTTTTTTTATACAAACAGGCCTTATTCCGACCAAGATATAGCAAACCCAAAAACTCTTTAAATATGGAAAATATCCTTATTGCTACTTATAAAGAATGGGTGAAATGGCGCAATTTGGTGGCCTATGTCCAGCAGTGGACAATAAAAGGCTGATGATGATAAAGAACAAAAACTATAGTTTAATTCGCAAGTCTAAGTGTGACCTCAATGAAATTACCTCGTAGAAACGACACAAGCTAAATTGGTGCCATCTTACACAAGAATCAGTTATGAAGTACCCAGCAAGAAATTATACGATTGATGAAAGTAAATGAAGCAAAAGCAATATGTCTGGCTGAAGGAAGTAGATATCTATAGTGTCTACCTACCCTAAAACCATGGGATACAGACAAGACTGGGATGTTTGTATGTTTGGGTAAGAATCCTTTTAAATGCGATTGGCTCCATAGTAGCACGAGCAAGTTTAATTTGAAGACAAACTGAAGGCATACCAGATATGTATGTAAATTCATTCTATGTATTAAACATGTCTTTGTTCTGCAATAAAGATTGTATTTTACTACATATTTACGTCTTGACGAATATCTACACTACCCAATGATATAAAGAAGCACACAACCAACAATACACCGTAATCAGTCATTTTTTTATATACAAGTCTGTTCACTAAGCACGAGTTCCACGCTATAAGTAACTCAATACACTTCATTTGGTAATCTGAAAAGAAAAATATTGTTTAATTCATTGTAAATAGTTCTAGAGCTACATTGTACTCATTTTAGACATTTTTAAATATAAGTGGCAAATGAGCATATGGTCACCTGATGGTAAATGTTCACTAGCACCATGAATAATCTGCAACACCATAGGGCATCGAGATGTGTTGCCTGCCTTTAAGATGGAAATACTTTTTAGGTCGCCCAGATCATATGCCGAAATGCTGCTGTTCGCAGTGATTTCCAGTGTTTGTTACGAATTAACAGACTGGACCAAAATTGTAATTTTATAAAAAACGAACTAACATTTTGCCATTGTTTTTTGATCAGACCATGACTACAGGAGGTTCTTCATATTTTTTTCTTTTTGGGATGCTCTCTATGTACCTATATTTCATCTAAGTGTTGTACATGTATGTGGGTGGCAGTAAACAGTTACCATCAAGTGAACAAACATTTTCCATGTCACATTTTCATGGAGTCATGACTTTTTACCAAGATGTTTTAGGTTTTAATTTTACAGCTGCTTGCTTGACATAGGCCCTTTCTGGATGTCTTGAAGTCTATAATGCTAGTCTAATGGGGTAGGTAGACTTGTATTTATTCTAAATGAAATGATAAACATTTAAACTGAACTCCGAGTCAGCATGGTATATGTTGTATGTTGACTAATTTATCCTGGTTTTTCCTGTACATGCATTATGCTAAGTAAAGTCATATAGTGGTCTTTTGACAAAGACCTCAAACTATGAGGAAACTTTCCTAAAAGAGCATGAATATTCCAATACCACTGATGTTTTGGGTGTTCATGTGACAGTTAAGAATCAGGTAGCTAATTAAGTATACACCAATTAGAGATAGTTATTACTTGCATATCAACACAAATAATTATCAAATCACTTGCATGTTAGAAAGGGGTTTCCACTATTTTATACAAGACCACTATCTAAAGTAACATGTATACTAAAATCAGCTTTTAGATTTGAATATTTAAATTTAGCCACCTGTTGGGATAAAAATTAAATAAAAAAACTTATATCTATTTACCTCAGCATTCCATAGGCGCTATTGAGTTAGAATTCTCTCCATACCCACTCAAACTTCCCTGAAACTCTATCCCACTGATCTGGCTATCAGCATTGAAACTTGCCCCATATGAATCATTACTTGGTGCATGAGACGTCTCAAGATTACCGTCTCCTGAATCTGTCGCCGCTGCTGCATCAGGCTCTGCCCAGTTTATCTTGAATCTAGTCACTCTAGGCTCTGAGGCTAGTATGTTACGCACTACTTTGTCAAATTGGGGCTTCGCTGGCGGATTTTCACGTAATTCGGGCTCCGATTCACTGTATTCGTTGTTAATGAAATATCCTACTCTGACGAACTCCTGCCCGCGGTAGGAGCAGGTTAGGAGCACTACTGTGACCCCCAGAGCGTCGTTTTCAGGTATCCTGGTCACGTCTGGCGGCGGTGCTTGAAAGACGAACATGTGTCTACCTTCAGGTATGGGACCGACATAAATAGTGTCTAGTACTTGATCGTGCTCCTCTGTCTCGGCTGAGCCGACGTAAATCATCTTCCATTCCAAATCCTCCTTCAGTTCTTCGATGCATTCAAAGGTTAGCTCAAATTGAAAAGGGTTCAGAAACGGACTTGGGTTGTCCAGTACTACAACGTTCGTTATATGCACCTTAGCCATGTTTAATGGAATCTGTTGATAATTTCAACACTTTAACGCGCGATTTGTCGTGCTAATGCAATAAAAACAATGAATTTAACGTTTTCCCACGATGCACAAATGTCAGTCGGCGAAAAAGTGACAATTATTTTGGCGGTTGAAATGATCACGTGACCAAAATATGCGGCCGCAACAGCGCCGCAACGGATATTGAATGAACTACAAATAAAAAGTTTTAATTTGACAGCTGAGTATGATGATACAGTAATTTTAATGGTTCTTATTATAACCGTGAATTAAAATATGAAACCAATTATACTAACTATAGAAAACATCGTCCTTTTATATAAGAAAATAGATTTTACTTACATTAAATTGAATTCTCTCGTAGTATTGCAAAACTTTCTGAAAACAACAAACACCACAATTTATCACAGACAAGTAGACTTAAAGTTGCCAGTATTGTAAAACGGTTTTAACACGTCTTAAAATTCTCATTATATATAAATAATTATTATATTTTAAAGTACATTACGATTTCTTAAATTAATTTAAAGAGCCGGTATACTTAAATTTAGAAAATAATTATTTACAATAAACTACACAGACAAAATCTTCTTACCAAATGGCAACTGTATTAAAATGTCATTAATATTAAAAATGGCGTCGGTGCATTGTTGATTGTATTCGCAATCCCGTTTGTTTTCCATCAAATATTTACACACAGGTATAAAAAAGTTGCACACAACCCAATAGCACAAATGTTAAACGCCGCTACCATTGCGAAATATGAAGGTCGTGCGTTGAAATTCGACAGAACCATAGAGAGAAAGGTGATTATAGATAACAGGTAATTATTTCGAGTATTTGGAACTTAAAAAGTATAATAACTCGTTCAAATCATTATTATGTTTAAATCTATTTACTGGCGGTCATAAAAGTGTGATTAGAAGTGTAATAAAGTAGGTATTATGTGTTTCTTCTTCACTTTAGTGGGGCCCCAAAAGAAACTATAGTTTCTATGTAAGGATGTGAAACAAATATTTTCATTGTGAGTCACCATTGGTATCCTCCCGTTATTTAATTATTCAAGCCACAATTGACGCGATTTAACAATCTGTGGCTTTAAAAAGCAACATATAAATGATATTCATATGTTTATTAGGTATCAGGGTGAACAACTTTTAAATAACTTGTAATTGATGATTAAATGCTTGGTTTTGCTAATGCCAACAACATAAATATATCTAGAATAAACTAATTTTCCAATAATATTGTATGCATTAATATGAATAATATGGAAAAAAGATTAAGGAAAAAATATTATTTCATGTATCAATCAGACTGTACTTATATATTTAAATTAAAATTAGATCCTATATTATGATTAATAGAAGCCATGTGAAATGGATATCAGAAACATTGAGAAACTGTTGTTTGGTTTTGCTAATGTCCATGAGAGGTCAAATGGCTTACCATCAGGCGAACAGCCTGATGCACAAACGCCTGTCTCACCATTCACCCCAAAAAAAAGCTTTTTGTATCACATCCAGATACAAATACTTGTAGAACACAAACATATGTCTTGGGGTTGTGCAAGGATCATATCAACCTATTGTTTTATACTCAATGTCTAATTAACTGCGTCATAGAAACAATTACTAAAAATAACGAACACAATTTAAAACTTTATTACTATAAAAGTATTTAACAAAATACTTTTCATTCAGTTTCAGTATTTAACGAGCAGCTAAAATGTCTGGTGACAGAGACGAAGGTCCCGTCTATTACAGGGAAATACAGAAGAACTCGTACCTCAAACGGATACCTAATGAAGTCAGTGTCAGCAAGCTTATACCGCTGGGACATAAGGTACTTTTCACATTTCTTTAAATCAACCTAGGACATATTTCAATGATACTGATAATGTATCGTTCATAAAAGACTCAATCTTAGTGGGGGGTCAAGATTATGTATGTGACTGTTGGGTGTATTTATTTATTTATTATAATCGGCATAATATGTGACTGTTGGGTGTATTTATTTATTTATAATAACCTAAAAACAAACACAAATCAATTGTGTGTGTCGTAAACAATTTTATGATTATATTTTAGTGGTCTTTATGTAGGCGAATACAACCTACTAATAATGTTTGACTGTGCTGTAACCTCGCTCATCGAAAAAGAAATTATTTATTCCAGAAACCACCCCTCAAAGCGATGTGGACACAGCTATGCATACACAACGGTAGAACCCCATATCTCGAACAATACCCTGAGGCGGAGCACCCGTGCGCCTTATCACACAGGCCTGTCTGGCGCGCGTGCCTGTCAGCCGCCAGGCACGTGACAGGCAGCGTCAGGCCCCGACAAGGCCAGCAGTATGACTTCCTGGTAGACACCGATCATGGACCTGTCAGAATGTTGGCTCCGGATTGGTGAGTTAGACTTTAAACATTATTTGTGTTTTTTAATGAATTTAAATGTCATTTAAGATGGTCATTAAATGGATGGGATGTAATTTAGCTCCATTAATTGATTCTCGGAAAATAGAATTGCCGTATAATTTCTGGGAAATCAAATGTCATTTGAATCTTTTTTATGATAATTAAATAAAATTGTACTACGCGAGATTTAACTTCAAACGTTTGTGTGCGGGAATCGTATCTGCGGCCCCTCGTTTCACAGCTAGCGGTTAACCGACTAGCCATGGAGACTGTCAAAATGTAGTGCAGTTGGACGCCTGTTAAGATTGCATTATTGTTTGTTTGGATTTGATTGTTTGTGCGACCGAAAAACTCGTATTTTCCGATGACCACTAGATAGTGGACTTGTATCTTAATTTCAAATCAATGCTATATATGTGACTGTTATGTATATTATTTAATAGACACCACTGCTTGGCGACACAAGTAGACAAAGTGTTTGTGCTTATATTGACGGCCTTTCAAACCTATCACCTAGGAAAATATATAATTCATTGATACTAATTAATCTTTGCCTAATATCCTTCTCAGGGAAACAATGCAAGACTGGGTAACAACACTGCGCAACAAACTCTCCGAGCTGAAGATAGTGGGTAAGGGGGAGAACGTGTACTGTGCGCCCCCCGCGCCGCCGCCCCCGCGCGCCGCCGCACGCGACCCCACCTCCCCGCTGCCCCCCACGCCGCCCGTACCGCCGGACAGGTATATGCACCTCTCACTCATACTCACATAAACGCACACTCTGTCTGTCTCTCTCTGTACCGCACGCGACCCCACCTCGCTGCCGCCGGACAAGTATATACACCTCTCACACATACACGCACACTCTGTCTGTCTCTCTCTGTACCGCACGCGACCCCACCTCGCTGCCGCCGGACAGGTATATACACCTCTCACTCACATACACGCATGTATGCACACTCTGTCTCTCTCTGTACCGCACGCGACCCTACCTCGCTACCTATTCGTATAACTATACTGTACTGTATCAGCCCATATGTGTCTCACTACAGGGCACAGACCTCTTCTACAATAGTGAGATCGATTGAGAGAGGTTAGGCGTCCAACACGCTAGTCTAGTGCAGGTAGGCTCATATTTAAAAAAATATACAATGGTAGATAAATTCTTGTAAATCTCTATGTAATGCACGTTTCCTTACGATGTTTTTTTTTAACGTTAATGTGCAAATTGAAAATCCATTCATGACTCCGAAAAGTCATTGATGTCTACTGCGATTTGAATACGCGACCATCGTGACTGCCAGCAGCCGCTTTCCGCCCTTTACAAATATTCCACCTAATTACCATTAATACCTTTTTTTAGAGTCCCCGGCATAGAAATCATCCCAACCCGGACTCAACCCGAGCCAGACCCCACGCCGAACCCAGACCCAGAACCAGAGCCATGGGACTTTCCATCACCCAGCACAAGTCAGCCGAGAGACAGGAAGAACGTCGCCAAGATATGTGGACAGAATATATGCCTGGATGACTCGGTGCTGAAAAGGGACACTACGGACAGCGATGAAGAGTTCTTCGCTGAGATTGACAGGGCTCATGATGAGGCTGAAAGTGTTTCTGAGTACCGGCAGACTGTTCTGGTTAGCGATGAGAAAGCTAGCACGAGTGGAGAGAGTTTGGGCATGTGAGTGAAATTATTAATTTATTCAATGTTTATACAATTACATTAGAACGCCGATTAACCGAATCGTCAATTATCCGAATCGGCCCTAAGCGGAATATAAAAAATTACATACATACATAAACTCACGCCTTTATCCCCGAAGGGGTAAACAGAGGCGCCACTAGGACAGACAGGACAGACAGCTGTGGAACGGTTTGCCACCGCACGTGTTCCCTCCTTCCTATAATCCTGAGTCCTTCCGCCGTAGCGTGAAGAGGCATCTCAGCGGGCCGGCATGATTGTGTCGAATGGTATGAGACTACCGTCTGATACCATTCGATACTCTATCTGGACGGCATTAGCACTTACCATCAGGTGCAATGCAGTCACTATGCCGTGCCAGTTTCGCCTTGCATGTTCCGTCCCACGATGTGATAGGGGGCGAGCCTATCGCCATATCAGGCACAAATTCCTGACTCCGCCGGTCTGATAATGAATAGAAAAACCCAATATCACTTTGCCCGAGGACTCGAACCCGAGACCTCAGCTTTGTAACCGTACCGTAATACAACTTAAAAATATAAAAAATTAAAACCAAGTAACCAACTTTATATATTTGTTAAGGCCTGATGGGGTTGCAGCTTAGTCTGCTCATGATGTTCAAGGGAGCGTTATTGTGGAACTGTGTTTGTGATACTTAATAAAGTTTATTTTCTTTATTACCAGTCTATGTCCGATTATCCGAATCGACCCTGATCTCAATTAATTCGGATAATCAGTTCTACTGTATATGAAAGCGGGTTTAATGTTACTTGCATTTCTACCGGCCAATCTTATTCATAATTTGCTAGAGAATTTTTTTTTTGCTGTGACAATTCACTGCTAAGGTCGCTGGTAATGTAATGTATGCAGGGTCTGTGCAATTTCTGTAATTGATATTGGCTACATAAATATGTCTGCCGTTATCCATGTTTAATATTGCAGCAGAGATTTACGTTCCTCATTTTATTATAATCATGAAGATACCGTATCTATTTTTTCAGCGACCGCCCATCCAACATCACAGTAATCCAAGTATCAAACAAAGATGCGCCGCACACAGCAATCCCAGTGCTGGGACCGGAAACGGATGTGTTCGACTTCGAACTGGACAAAACGGAAGTGCCAACCGAACCGAATTTCGTCAACATAGTCAATACTGAAGTGAACGTCCAAAATTCCGAATACGGCACTGTGTTTTCCAAAAGTGAGTCAGAATACGGACACCTCAGCTTGACGACAACACTGGCATCTGTCAATTTGACGGATGAGGTGACAGCTGTCAGTCTGCCGGACCAAGTGACAGCTGTCACAGTGACAGATGATCACCAAAGAGAGGTGAATGTGACGGAAAATGAATGTTTGTATGAGAGGCTGTGTATGGCTTCTACCTCAGCCGAACCTAAACCTTCACCGCTACCCAGAAGGCTCAGAAACCCAGAAAAGACCAGAAAATCGTCATTACCAAACTTGGAAACTAACGAGTCGGCATATGAATTCTTATTTCTAAGTCAGAATACTACAAATCAAAACCAAAGTAGTAGAGGGACTACGACTACAGATATAGAGTACAGCCCAACGGTGGGCTCTGAGAGTCCCAGAGTCCAGAATAGTCCGGTTGAGAGAGTCAGGAGTAACGTGGAACGGTCACAGAGTCAAAATGCATATGACAATTCTCCCCGGAGACAAGTCAGGGTGCAGAATAGCAGTCCTAAGAGAGAAACAAAGACTGGTGAGTCATTTTTATATTTATTCTACAACTATAAATATAAAACAAATAAATAAATACACCCAACAGTCACATACATTCCATATCCTGACCCCACACTAAGATCGAACTGTCGTGGGTATCAAGAACTACGAGAGACTTTTCGGTCTCACAAACACCCAGACCCGAAACAAATACCTGTGGATCACGCAAATATTAGTCTCGGTGCGGGGGTCGAACCCGCGGCCTCTCGTTTCACAGCCGGCGTCTAACCAACAGCGCCACTCTTCAGTTTATATAATTAAAAACTGAAGAGGTTGCTTGTTTGGAAGTTATAATTTCAGGAGGAACTACTTCGCCAAATCGGAAAATTATTTTGGTGTTAGATACACCATTTACCGATGAAAGTTATAGCTATAATATTACGCTATGCCGGCGTCTAACCAACTGCGCCACGGAGGTTGTCAAAACTGTATCAAAAACTAAACTTGTCCTTCGATTTCTTCGCATTTTATTCCAACCCATCTGGTCAAAGAAATATATTGTTACCGCTATAAAATAAACTACCTCGGTGGCGCAGTTGTACTACGGTATGATTGCAAAACTGAGGGCTCGGGTTCGAATCCCGGGTCGGGCAAAGTGATATTAGTCCGGAGTCAGAAATTTGTGTCCGATATGGCGATAGGCTCGACCCCTATCACATCGTGGGACGGAAAAAAAAAGGTGAAACGTGGGTGTCCTGGTCGCTACCAGGAGAACCTCTGCCTACCCCTTCCGGGAAAAAGGCGTGAGTTGATACTATAAAATGAATATTACCCATTGAAAGAGAAAATGTTTATTTTCTGTACTTAGTAAAATATATTTTTATATTCCATTACAGAGAAAACGGAGCAAACCCAACCGAAACCTATATGGAAGAGAGGTTTGACGGAGCTGTCCCTATTGACTAGACTAAGAGGGATTGGGAACGGAAAGAGAGCGGAGAGTCCACAGAGACAAGATAATGAAGCTAACGACAGGTGTGTACTGTATCTGTATCAGCCCATATACGTCCCACTGCAGGGCACGGGCCTACTCTACAATCGAGAGTACGATTGAGAGGGGTTAGTACACTCCACCACGCTGGCCTAGTGCGGATTGGCAAACTTTACATACCATAGAAATTCTTACAAATCGCTATGGTATGCAGGTTTCCTCAATGTTTTCCTTCGTTACAGTGCATGGTGATCATATATCTAAATTTTCCATTCGGTTCATAACTATAAGTCAATAAATAATGTTGTAACTGATTTTAATATTCGTTATGTATATTTGTTGCAGGAACACAGTAATGTCTCAGGCTAAAGTGGTTCACAGGTCGAGGCCAGATGCAAGAGTAGATAGTAGTAGACGAAGAAGCAGCTCTTTGAGTAATGGTATGTCTTGCATTTATTTATAACTTTAATTAAATATTGTTTATTCTTTGTCAATATACACGTATTACTCGTCGGAAATATCTGTGGACTTGAATAATTTACGTCATTGGAACATAAGTTCAGCATATTCAAAATATCGGTTAAACAAATTGAATTAAAATAGAAAAAAAATAAAAAATAGAATTCGCATCCATCTCAAATGTGTTTAATGTAAAATAACATAGTAGACAGGCGAACACAAAAATGAAATGTGAACCGCATTCCAGCTAGGTTCACAGATATTTCCGACGGGTTATACATTGTTGTTTGTTTACATTAGAATACAGATACGTTATTGTTCGTAGTCACTACACATACGTTCTTATTCGATGTCACTGTACCAGATACGTCATTATTCGTCGACAGTCAGCTACATTAATTTCGAGGGGAGCTAAAGATGTGTACTGTCGTAAGAGACTCGCCGAGCTGGAGAGCTCGAATTGAGATATAGATTCGTCGTCGCCAACACAGAAACGACATTTTTCGCAAAAGCTCCTCCCGATCTCGACAGTACGCCCCGAGTTCGTAAACAGCGTTGCACTCTTCAAAAGAGTTTACATACGTCACTATTTGTCGCCATCACATACGCTACTATTCATCGCCAACATACATAATTGTTCGCAGAAGATCGTCCCGGCCTCGACAACGCACTCCGCGGGGTTCGAGTCCGTGAAGCGCGGCGCCTGCGTGCCGAGCAACGTCGCGGGGCAGCGCTAGTGGCGCCCGTGCCGGCCGACCAACCACCCTTGATGGTGGACTATGATAAAAGAGTGTGGTATGTATGGTATTTAGATGGACTTAACTACGCAAGGCCCGCTTGAATGTACTGATTAAGTGGGAAATATGTAGTTAAGTGCAACTTAATATTTGAATGGCGTTTAAATATTCGCGCGTTAGTCACTTTTTTTCTTTACCACGTGGTTCACAAGGCTGTTTTCGTCTGAGAAGAACAAAGTGACTAGCGTTGCTCTTTTCAAAACAAGTTTACAATATAGTGATTATACAGGAGTCACAGCGCAGTGGCCTGTTGGTAAACAGACCAGACGCGGCTGCCAACATGTTCACGGTGGTCGCTGGTTCAAATCCCAGGGCACACCTCTGACTTTTCAGTCATGTGTGTATTGAAAGTCAATCACCACGCACTATAACGGTGAAGAAAAACATCGTGAGGAAACCTGCACACCATAGTGATTTTGGAAGAATTTCTATGGTACGTAAAGTCCGCCAAACCGCACGAGGCCAGCGTGGTGGACTATATGGCCTACCCCTCCCAATCGTACTCTCGGTTGTAGAGGAGGCTCGTGCCCTGCAGTGGGACGTATATGCTGATACAGTACAGTATAGTACAATAATTATAATGTCGACAGGGTGGCGTGGTGGGGTCCGCTCGGCGGTCGCTGGAGCGGCCGGTGCGGGGACTGCGTGGTGGGGGTGCGGGGGGGCGCGCACCACCAGCGCTGCCAAGGCACAGGGGGCGTTCAAACGAGCGCTGCATCATACTGTACGTATACACATACAGGTGTATCTAGAATGTGATCGAAAACGAAGCCAGGTGGTAACAAGCATTTATTATTTCTCTTTTTTTTTGTATTTTATAGTCAGTGCTTGGGGTACCAATACACAGGTTTTGCTAAAATAATAATGTATTCTTTATTTTAAAAGACGCAAAAGAACGCAAGGGTTTAAATTATTTATTTAACAAACATTTATCCACCCAAATACGGTGATAGGTGTAAATTATAAAATTCTTTATTTTATTATTGTGAAACTTTTAGTTGCATTGTGTCTGAAGTCACTAAAACTACCACCCGGGTTCGTTTTCGGTCTCACTCTTGTTACACCCTGTATAAATGCCACTTGACTGTGACTTATTCCCCATTTTGCTACCTCTTACTCCCCTGCCTTGACTGCGCTACTACTTTATTCTCTCCCCTCTTTCCTTACAGTTCCTTTGCCTTAGAAATTTAGGGTTAGGAAGGGAAGTTAGGGTGGTGTATTAAAGTGGGGAATAAGAGGAGAAGGGAGAGGGCCCTTCCCTTCTCTTCTCATTCCCCACTTTAATACCCCACCCTAACTTACATTCCCTTCTGCGTCTATTCCCTCGCGTCTGCCTCCTCAACTCACTCATCCTTCTTCTACCACCCCCTTTCTTCCCTCTTTTTCACCAACCTCTCGTTCATTCCCCCTTTTTTTTCTCTCCACTTGACTCCCGCTCCCAGAAAATGATTTATGTTTATTAAAATTTTTGTTTTATGTTCGTAAATTATAAATAAAGTACTGATAGATACAAAAATAAGTACAAAGAAAACGCTAAAACCTTTTTAAAAAATGTCTCTCTGCGTCTGTATATTCATATGCTAGTTTGCTATCTACCCTTCAAGAATAAAGGCATAAGTTTAATTTTTTTATTTCTTTTTCAGGTTGACGTGTTATTCCACAGAGTGCCGCTAGGAACGATATTCTTACTCAACAAAAGAGATAAAGAAAGCATAGGTGAGTACCTAGATTATCTATACTAATAAATAAACCTAAAATGTTTGTTTGTTCGCGCTAATCTCAGGAACTACTCGACCAAATTGAAATATTCTTTTAGTGTTGGTTAGGCCATTTATCGAGAAAGGCTATAGGGTACTTCCTATCCCGGGAAAATATATAGCGGGACCGTTATCCCGGATAAACTCAGGCGGGAGAAAAGCAAACAATATTATCAGAATTAGATTATGTTTTATTGCAGAATGTATCAATAGTTTGTCTTATTCTAGAGTACTAGACACCGGGAATATCAAGACTGCGACTGAAAATGAAACCAGGTAGTAGTTTTAGCGATTACAGACACAATGCAGCAAAAAAAGCGAGTTTTTTTTGTAATTTTTTAAACATCGTCGTGTTTGGGTGGTAAATACCTAGTTTGTACTAAAATAATAATATAAACCTGTACATTATTATTTTCCTAAGTCGATGAAACCACTCAAATACGATATTTAAAAATTTTAAAATATCGTCACTTTTTTGAGTAAATCTTAGTTGCTGTGTCTGAAGTCACTAAAACTACGACCTGTTCTCGTATTCAGTCGCAATCTGAATATACCCAGTATATTCCTTTATGGTGTTCGTTTAAATTAAATATAACAGTTGTAAGGAATACGGTATAAGGCATAAGTGGGCGAAAATCTCCACTGAGTGGCGTCCGGACCACCCAAAAAGACATCGCAGTAGACCCAGGCGTAGGTGGAGAGACGAAATCGACAGGTTTCTACAGGATTGGCCCCAAATTGCGCAAGACCGCCAAATCTGGAAGGAAAGGGAGGAGGCCTTTGCCCAGCAGTGGGACACTTACGGCTGATAATAATAATAATAAGGCATAAGATTGTTTTTTTTAAATAAAAATAAGGCACACAAGGGTATTATTTTACCCATAATATCCTCCCACAGGTATAAAACTGGACAGCGAGTGCAACATAACGTCGGTGGAGGAGGGCTCCCCCGCCGCGCGCGCCGGCCTGCCGCCCCCGGGCCGGTGGGCCGTCACCGAGGTCAACAACAGAACACTCAACCTGCTTAAGGTAAGCAACTACCTTTCACATCTTTTAACTTTTCAACATCTTTTAATCTTTATACAGGGTATATCAAGACCGCGACCGAAAACGAAGCCAGGTGGTAGTATTAGTGATATCAAACACAATGCAAGTAAAAATTTCACAAAAAAATATTCAATTTTTTTTTGTTATTTTTTATTTATCGTCGTATTTGAGTGATAAATACATAAATTTTCTAAAATTATGACGTACACCGCTTCATTTTTATACACGCAATGGTACGTGTTTAAATTGCCATTTTTGCAAAAACTAGGTATTTACCCCCCAAACACAATGATTTTTAAAATACTGTAAAAAAAATCCGTCGCTGTTTTCGCAAAATTTTTACTGGCATTGTGTCTGTTACCGCTAAAACTACCACCTGGCTTCGTTTTCGGTCGCGGTCTTGATATACGCTGTATGATTACACACTAAGTTCTATTTCCCTATTTTTTATTATTAGTTGTTACGCATAATGCCAACATTAATGTTAACCAATTACTTAAAATATTTGCACGTCAACTATGACAGATTATGAGACTCCAAGGAACAAAAATGTCATCTTTATGTAACGACATTCTTGCAAATAAATTTTCATTTCATGTCATTACCTCCTGATCTTCTTCAATTACTGTGAAAGAAAGAAGAGAAAAAAAGGATAGGACAAAATACAGGGTATTTCAAGACTGCGACCGAAAACGAAGCCGGGTGGTAGTATTAGTGACTTCAGACACAAAGAAGCTAAAATTTTCGCAAAAATAAAACAGTTTTATTTTTAATTTTTTTCTTGTCGTATTTGGGTAAAATAGTTTTCTTAAAATAATATGTGCACCTTTCTATTTTTAAAGTCACAATGGTACGAAAGCATTTAACTTATAATTTTAGCAAAAACTAGGTATTAACCAACCAAACTAGATGAATATTAGAAAAATTGCAATAAACAAACTGTCGCTCTTTTCGCGAAATTTTTAGTTGCATTGTGTCTGTAATCACTAATTCTACCACCTGGCTTCGTTTTCGGTCGCAGTCTTGATATACCCTGTACAAATTAAAAGCAAAAGGTTCTTTAACTCTTTCGAAAAAGATTTATTCATATCCAAAATCTAGGAAATAAATAATTTCGTAAATTCTGAATTAAACAAGTTAGAAATGTTTTGAATCTTGTAGTGGTAAAAGAAAAGGGATGCAAAACAAAACTAGTGACGTCACCAGTCTTAATATGCATAACAGTATGCGCGTGTGAAAGAGACGGTACGATGTACGCACTTCTCTCCCACTCTTTATTTAAAACAATAATATTAGCCTTATTTTAAAAGCTACTTTAATACTGTTTTGACAGACATGTTTTATTTTAATAGTATTTGTGTTTGTACGGAAATTAATAAAAAAACGATAATAGTCAAATACCCTATTGGACAGCATTCGTGGCGCAGTTGGTTAGACGCTGGCTGAGAAACGAGTGGTTATAGATTCGGTCCTTGCTCTGAGACGAATGTTTGTGGTCCACAAGTATTTGTTTCGGGTCTGGGTGTTTGTGAGACCGAAAAGTCTCTCGTAGTTTCTGATACGACACAAAACTTTCTAAGTGTGGAGTCAAGACTATGTATGTGACTGTCGGGTGTATCTATTGTTTTTTTTTTCGCAGGGAGGTGAAGAGGAAATGAATAGAATATGCTATCACGGTACAGAAGCCACTGTTCTCATACAACCCTCTGATTTCGTGAAGAAACTCCGAACCGCGCTCAAATCGAACAAATCTTTACTTGGACTAAGGTAAAAGTAATTACTTTATCATTATTTGTATGGAGAGTATGAAATTGACTCGTAAGTTTCACGGTCGCGTAGTTGTACTACGTATATTGCAACGCGAGGTATCGGGTTCGCATCCCGGGTCGAGAAAAATGATTGGATTATCAGCCCGGAGTCAGGAATGTGTGCCTGATATGGCGATAGGCTCGCCCCCTGTCAGATTGAGGGATGTTATCACCTATTAACAGCTCTGTCTACCCCTTCTGGGAAAAAGGCGTCTATGGTCTCAATTAGGGGATGAATATACATCAACCCCTATAAATTAAATGATTTTTCATAAAATACTTTCCATACAAATAATTGACAACAATTTTTAATAGTTTCAAGGCACTCAATAGTTTAGTATATTAGCTCAATATGTATAAAAAATGACAATATATTATATCGATTTTTATGAAATATTGTATTAAATCGACAGCTGATGTATATAATTAATAGACATTCCGAAAAAGCTATACATAATTGATAAAGATATAGCGGTACATGTATCGACTTTTTAGTTATAATCTTTCTTTATAGTCACCCCTCTACAATATGGTAATTAGGTTTGACAGCACAGACACACGAAAAACATCTATATCATTTGTTGTTTTGAATTGTAATAAAAAAAATGAAATACCTAATACTATTGAAATAAAACTATTTTTTACGGATTTTATAGCGATTTGGTTTAATTTTTACATTTTTTAACTTCCCGACCTTTAAGTCTTGTGTCGTGTATCAGAAACTACGAGAGACTTTTCGGTCTTACAAACACCCAGACCCAAGACAAATACTTGCGCGCCTCACAGATATTTGTCTCAGTGCGGGGGATCAAACCCCCAGCCTCTCGTTTCACAGCCGGCGTCTAACCAACTGCGCCACGGAGGCTGTGTACATATCTCATATTAATATTTGTGGTACAATTTTTGAAGAGTTTACACTAAATTAGAAAATAAGGTTAATGATCTTTTTATAATTAGTTATTGTTAAGTAAAGGCTGTTCATAATAAAGATAATAAATATTTCTCGAAATAACACGTCCCGTATACAGCATGATTATTATACACGTTATACAGCATGTTTTTGTATTAAATATGGTAGCTTTTTTTAAATATTGGAATAGGCGGTTATACAGCTGTTTGCACGTTGAAAATTGGTATAGACATGATTATAATAATTTTTGACTTTATTTAGAAAATAAAAACATTTTCAAAGCATGCCAAAAGTATTTACGTCATGTACTTTCCTACTATTTTTGGCGCTAGTGCCACCCTGTATATTAGGTGCAATCTTTATGTATTATTATACGGTTGTAATGTTATTTTAAGTTATATACTCGCTTAGATATAAATAAATGAATTGTGCGAGTCACGTATGAATTGTGAGTCACCCTGTATTGTTAAGAATATGTGATTCATTTCCGATCCGTTAGATCAAACTATTTCTTGTATATAACTTTTTATATACGTTCTCCTGTTAAGCATGAGTCTATGATTGAGAATGGTTAGGCCATACACCATGGTTTAATGCGGCCTACACTTCACATAAAAAATCTTGTTAAATGGTATTCAGGTTTCCTCACGATGTTTTCTTTGATAAAGAATGATAATTTAATATAATTACATACTGACAAAAGTTAAAGATGTATTTCCAATTATAATTTATTGAATTTAATCACAATAATTAATGAAATGTTTAAGATTTTTCAATCGTCAGATCAAAAATCATTAAATAAATTATAATAAGAATCAATATACAGGGTATATCAAGACTGCGACCGAAAACGAAGCCAGGTTGTAGAATTAGTAATTTCAGACACAACGCAACTAAAAATTTCGTAAAAAAAATCGTCAACTTTTTTTTGGTAATTTTTTATTTATCTTTGTATTTGGGTGATAAATACATAGTTTTCCCAAAATAATGATGTGCACCTTTTTATTTTTTAAGACGTAATGGTAAGTTAGGGTTTAAATTACTATTTCGCAATAACTAGGTATATACAACCCAAATACAACAATTTTTAAAAAATTGCAAAATAAAATCTGTCGCTTATTTTGCGTAAATTTTATTTGCATTGTGTCTGTAACCACTAAAACTACCACCTGGCTTCGTTTTCGGCCGCGGTCTTGATATACCCGGTATAACGAAGATGTTTATGGGTGACGCTGATCACTTACCATCAGGTGAACCGTATGCTCATTTGCTCCCTATAATATATACCGGGTATATCAAGACTGCGACCGAAAACGAAGCCGGGTGGTAGTTTTAGTGGTTACAGACACAATGCAAATAAATTTTTCGCAAAATAAGCGACAGATTTTTTTTGCAATTTTTTAAAAATCATTGTTTAGGTAGTAAATACCTAGTTATTGCGAAAATAGTCATTTAAACCCTATAATACCATTGCATCTTAAAAAATAAAAAGGTGTACATCATTATTTTAGGAAAACTATGTATTTATCACCCAAATACGACGATAAGTAAAAAAGTACCAAAAAAAAGTTGACGATGTTTTTTTGCGAAATTTTTAGTTGCATTGTGTCTGAAGTCACCAATTCTACCTGGCTTCGTTTTCGGTCGCAGTCTTGATATACCCTGTATATAAAAAAATCTACTGAATTGAATGCAACTGTAATTTTTATTTTTATCTTATGTATGTTATGTAACGATTGAAAAATAAGTCCATAATATAAGTGGCTAGTGATTCTCTAAAATTGCGAATATACATAATAAAGAATGAATAAAGACTAATATTTTGGGACCAAAATATTCAATGAACGTCGAGGCCAAATTTGATGTGCATAAACGTCTTATTGTCTTATTGGTAGACAGATTAAAACCTATTTTAGTTATCGAATGTTCTGTCTTCTTCGCTCAAACTGAATTCGAAAGTCGTTCGAAAGGGACAAAACGTTCGATAACTTAAATAAGTTTCAAATCTGTATATGATAAGGCTATAATCTAAGATGTATGTTTCTCGGTCTCTAGGAAGTATGAAACATTAATAATATTTTAAGCTGGACTGGATATGTATTAGAAAATAATTTTTTGTCGATTTGAAGCTTTGAACGAGAACTAAAGATGATTGCGTCAAGTAAAGATGTAAAATGGGGTGGATCGAAACTCGGTAAATAGAAATAAATAGTTATCTTGTTTTATAATTTAATGTGAACAATTCTCCTTGGTGAAATATGGAAGAATACATATATGATTTCCATAATACAAATATGTCAATCACAAAAATACACGACCTATATATAGTCAATTCCTATTCACCCTGCGTTTCTATACACCCCATGTACGTAGTCTGTCTCAAAATGGCGATAAATAAAGCACAATAAAATCTTAGTCCAGCGTGTTATATTGAAGTGGAATGAAGTGTTTTAATATTTTAAGACAAGTAAATGATGTATTGACGCCAGTATTGCATAGAATCAGAATAAATATAAAAAAATGTAAAATGATTAATATTCCTATCAAGACTAATGGCCTTATTCATAAACAGTTTTAAACCCCATTTAGGTTCTCGAATGTTTCGTCTTCTTCGCTCAAACTGAATTAAAAAGTCGTTCGAAAGGGACAAAACATTCGATAACTCAAATTAGTTTTTAATCTCTATGAATGAAGCTGTAATATGTAGCCAATTTTCTATTTTATTTTTAATCGAAAATGTTGTACAATAATAAGTTTAAAATTGGCGGTAACGTCGTTATTCCACGATGAACATTCCATTAATTAAAAAAAAAACGATACCTTAAATATTTTATATCAATAATGACATAAAAAAGGTATTTTTGAGTTGGGATAAAAAAATCTATATAAATAAGATTTTGTCACGATTCTGTGCTATGCTAATGACGTCATTGCGTTACAATTGTGATTTATATACATAATAATTATATACATACAGTGTACCTTTACATATCCTTGCAACTTGTGATTTTTTTCTATCGCGAATAAAATTATATCAAAATGTTCATGCGTTTTATTAACCGTTTTGTTTCGGCCCATATACGTCCCACTGCAGGGCACGGGCCTCCTACAATCGAGAGTACGATTGGGGCGGGTTAGGCCAGTCCACCACGCTGGCCTAGTGCGGGAAACACACATGTACACTCTCTGTTGCAGCATCTCCTTCAATATTTTTAATTTATTCTTTTAACATATAAGTATGTTCATTGGCTCAGTGCCTACTGTGCACATGTGTTATTACTCTTTTAACAGGCGCTTCTTTTTTGTTAATTTCAACTGTCATTTTATACTTATTCATTACACTTTAAATCGTGGTCGTGGCATTTTAATTTTTTAAATATACCTGAGTCGCTCCCAGGAGTCAAGAAAATTATACCCAGTCCTTTTATACACTCTCAAACGCATACAGCAGTAAATTTATATGTATTTACTCACTTTAAAAATGTATTATGATATTGTTTAATTGTTAATATTTTTGGTATTTTTTTATTATTATTTATATCCATATGGTGTGCAGAGTTCCTATTTCCTTCGCCGTTGAATTAAACACGAGATAAAAACATAATATTTATTTATAAATAACAATATGCACCATGATTTTCACGTAATTTTACACTCAAATTTTATGTTGCTTAGAATTATTATTAACAAAAAATACAATCTTGAACTTAACAATGAATATAATATTATGGAATGTGAAAAAATAAACATCTAAACTCGATATGGGTTTTGCAGAATTCGATATATCCGGCTGCCTCGGTGGCAGCTGTACTAAACGATTACAACCCTGATTTCTCGGGTTTGAATCCCAGGTCGGGCAGTGATATTTATTTTGTCTGTTCATTATATCACTCCACTGTCAGAAAATGCCCGATATGGCGATAGGCTCGCCCTCACATCGTAGGACGGAACATACAAGGCGAAACGTGGGTGTCCTGATAGCACCTCTGCCTACCCCTTCTGGGAAAAAGGCGTGAGTTTATGTATGTATCCATGGTATTCTGGTTTCCTCACGACAGTGGCGGCGTAACGGGGGGGCGATGGGGGCGGTCCGCCCCGGGTACCAAGCACCAAGGGGTGACAACGACAACACGACAAGCGACAACAAACACAACAAACGAAGAGCGTGGACCACGATCGTGGGCGAAACGATCCTGCTCGCCACCGCCTACAAAGGATGACCTTTTTTTTTTTTTTTTTTTCGCCATTATGCGAGCACGAAAAGTCCGGAGTAAGCATGTATAGTATTTACTATTTGGTGTCATATTTTAGGTAGGGGTGCTAAATACGAAACCGCCCAGGGTGCCAACCTACCTTACGTGTATTTACTATTTGGTGTCATATTTTAGGTAGGGGTGCTCAATACGAAACCGCCCAGGGTGCCAACCTACCTTACGCCGCCACTGCCTCACGATGTTCTCCACCGTTATAGCGATAATTAAATTGTCTATTCTACAAAACCCTTATGCCCGCCACACAAGTTCAAGTGCGTTTGCGCAAACGCGAGCTTTCGCCAGTCTCGAATCGTAAATTGGGACGCTTATTGCGCAATTAGTTACCCATACACATTCCAGTATACTGGTGCAAACTCAAACTTGCACAGTTATATCGTTGTGTGTGGCGGCTAATAATCTTATATTAAAAAACAACAAAAATATTGTGACATAACATGTAAGAATTTCATAACTTTTACATAATTTATTAACAATTTGAATAGCATCTTAGCGTCTGTTTCAACAATATCTAAGCCAAATATTAATACTTAAGTTTCAACTTTCTGTTAAAATTAATTGGTATTAATATAAAAAAATAACTATACCCAAGACCTAAAATCATATCTATTGAAGTTTTTTAAATAAGTTACAATGTATTTCTTAAATGCGGAAATATTGTGAGTCACCTCGCGCGTCATTCCCGCGCGTAATTCACCTACAGGTCATCTATCATCTTTTAGCGCGTGGCGAAATTTTGGAACTACACATAAAATTTAGAAATATAGACTTGACGCGTTGTTTGAGACATGTTTTCATAATACAAACAAAAAGCATTTATACTCGTAATTTAATAGTATTAACATGTCCAATGTAATTAATTGTGAAGAGGGAAAAACTATTATTATTTTGAAAACAGCGCCTTCGGCTACAGAAGACGACCTATGTATGTTGGTTATTTATTCACTTGTTCATTAGTAGTATTACGAGATTATTTTTGAGATTTGAAACAGACGCTATTACACATAAATGACTATTATACGTATTTACAAATGACAATTTATATTATCTATCTAACTTAATGCTATAAAAATGTGATCAGTTGTTTTTTTATGAAAAAGCAAAGGAAAAATTCCAAATGTTTCTATTTTAGTTAATTATCCTCTTTTAAACAATGACCTTCGTTTTTTCACCATTTCTTTTTAACTAGATGAATAGATTATTTTATTTTCTATAATTTTTTTGTTGCTTTATTTTTGTTATATAAATTTGTGTTATAGTCCCGCAAGTTCGAATTGGGTATGCCTGCAATGACTGTGTGTTGAATAAATAAATAATAATAATAATAATTTCAGGACCGAGAAACGTGGAGATCCAGTCTGCCTATAGGATGTTAGCGTTTTATGGTACAAAAACAGCTGATCACAAAAGGGTTATTATTACTTAACCCCAAGAATACCTGTGTCATTCCTTCCTCATGCACTTTCTCTTCTCCAAAACAATCATGTGTTTGAGAGCACTAGCCACGGTGTATCTCAGTTCATGAAACTTCTGTATAGATAAACGATATGTGTTTGAACTGCCATCTGATAACTGTAGTATTATTATTACAAAAGTCAGGTTGTGGAACATCTCTTTGAGACGCTGAGGGCTCGGACTCTCTGTTTGCATGTTGGATTGGCTGGAAAAATAATAAATAAATACACCCAACAGTCAAATATGGCAAAAAAGAAAACAGATTTAATAAGGGCACTTAGATAGAATATAATATTAATATGGCAAATTTTAAATACTAGTTAATTTTTTTTATTGTTGTTAAGACTTTTATTCATTTTAAATAACAATTAAGCAACAAACGGAGCAGAATTTACAGAAATCCGTGTTATTTTTTTTTGTGCAATGACATTTTTAATTGTATTGCCACAATTATTTTCTTTGGTTTCAATTTTCACTGCATTACAAAGCAATGCTTGGCATTCCACTGCGCTCGCCGTCCTGAGACGTAAGATGTTAAGTCTCATTTTATGTATACTTACATTTGATGTATAGTTACTTGGGCTACAATGTCCTTCAAACCGGAACACAACAGTGCATTTACACTGCTGTTTGACGGGAAATAGACAACGCGGTGGTACCTACTCAGGCGGCCTCACATATGGTGGTATACCACCAGTTTCCAAATATTGCTTAGTAAGTGCTTACCACAATGATATGTCTATTTTCCATTGTATACTGACTATATTAGGTTTCACTCGTAAATGCTTCGGTATGTTTTCGTATATTTTATCCGTGCATAGTAATGAGGTCAGTTCTGCTGTACAATCGGGCGAAAACCTGAAAATTAAAAGGTTTTTGTTATTTTACAACAGCTATGAATAATATTATTTTATTAACTTTATGGGCTTTCATCTACCAGTTACTATATAGATATCTCCCTTGGGTAGATACTCCAGTCTAAATAATGAAGTTCTGCTGAACATATTTTTAATACGCTTTTATTAGCTTCAGACGTATGTATGTTAGTTAGTATGTAACGGAATCTTTGAACATGATTTTGACTCCCTTCAAAACGTCGGATTAACTCGATTTTTTTTTATTACGCACAGCAAGACGAGCATGCCATTCGCCTGATGGTAAGTGATACAACCACTCAAGGACAGTAGCAAAACCAAACACCATTACAAAGCAATGCTTGGCATTCGACTGTGCTCGCCATCCTGAGACATAAGATGTAAAGTCTCATTATGTCCAGTACTTACTCTGGCAACAATGTTCTTCAAACTGGAACACATCAGTGCGTTTAAACTGCTGTTTGTCCGGAGAAATATATATTGCAGTGGTATTTACCCAGGCGGCCTCTCACATATAATAATAAAAAGAAGAGACCTACCACCAGTATAACAAAAAAAGCACTGATAAATAACAGAGAAAATGCTAAAAACTTTTTGAAAACTGGCTCACTACGTTTGGATATTCATGTGCTAGCAAGACTTCCCACCAATAAATTCACCATTAGCATTCACTTTGCCGAGGCAGGATGAAAACTTATATCTATCCTATGTTGGATTTATCTGGACGCATTGCATTCACAGTCAGATATTGTATTGTCAGTATTCTAGTCTTTATCATACTAAAATTAGATTACCTAAGTCCTTCCAAGAAAGTCCTAACATCGTCCGGCCTCCATGCCTCCTTATTAGCTGAGCGCAGTCTCGCACAGTGTCTGACAACAGCCCTCACTGCTGAAAACTTATCTGCATTCATCAAACTTGATATTCTACTGTCTGGATTCCCTTCCAGTTCTTTGAGAGCCACTGTGAAGTACGAATAATTATTTTTATGTGTGTAGAAAGGAAGTTTGTGCATCCTATAGCTTAAATTGTAGGAACTAGGTGAATATTGCCCGAATACTCAAACGCCACTTAAATATTGAGTTGCACTTAACCACCCACATCACACTTAATCAGTACATTTAAGCGGGACTTGCGCAGTTAAGTGCGACATAATATTAAAGTGGCGTTTGAGATTTGGGCATTTTTTTTTTTTTATTATTGCAATGAATGGCGAGACGAGCATGCCATTCGCCTGATGGTAAGCGATACGACCGCTCATGGACAGTAGCAAAACCAATCAACACCATGAATTACAAGGCAATGCTTGGAATTCCACTGCGCTCGCCATCCTGAGACATAAGATGTTAAGTCTCAATAGGTCCAGTAGTTACTCTGGCTACAATGTCCTTCAAACCGGAACACAACAGCGCATTTACACTGCTGTTTGGCGGGAGAAATAGACATTGAGGTGGTACCTACCCAGGCGGCCTCTCACATATGAGAGACCTACCACCAGTAAATATATTATGTGTTTGGCCTTTGGCAAGCAGTGGAGCAATTTAAAATGAATGAGAATATATAGAATGTGAATGTTCAAGTTTACTGGGTGTTTTGGATCCAATATTGTTAATTTACAACTTAAAATTAACTTGGGTCAACATTAGGAAGTTTATAAATAAAGACGACAAAATTAGAGATTTCCTTATTCATAGACGTTGGAGTCTAATTTCACTTCAGGAGATTCTTATTGAATTTTTTTAATTTGAATAACATAAATTCCTGGGGTTACGATTTTGCAGACGTTAATTCAAGCAGGAAACCGGTCAGTTATTGGCCATGTTATTACCAATATGCATGGACAAATATTTGCTAGTTTTTGTGTAATATGAGCTGAAAGAAGAATTAAGTAATTTCCAGTCTATTATCTAATTATCCTAAACACAAAATAGACTACGAAAAAGGGGGTGTATTTGAATCAAAACCTTACAAACGACAAACGGTTTGATCTCCTTTTTCTGTATTTCAGACGTCACATAAGACACTGTAATCCATTGCGAAGGGCTCTCTGTAAGTAATTCAAATTGTTCCGACATAATATTTAGTTTAATTTCACTTTCGAAATTACAAAAGTTTCTGTCAAAACATTTGTGACGTCATAACAACCATTTTATTTATTTTGACGTTTCCAATTTTTTAACAAATAGTGCTTTGTATTCTCTTTCGTATAATTGATTCTTGGTAGAATCGATTCATATAAAAAGTCAGATTTGAGATAAAGACAATGTTTGAGTAAGTAAAATAACTTTACATTATTACAAATTCAATACAAATATAACAGCTCAATATAAATACAGCAGCTATGATTTATTTGCGTTAATTATCATTAAGAAATATTGGTGACGTGCATGACATCTATAATCGACTATACATATTTGAAAATCGTATAAACTGAATACGCACAACACTAGCACGCAGCACACAACACTTTTATGTGCTGTTTTTGAAGTGTAATGGCCGACGCTTGTATTAGTTTGCTAATTTAAAAAACGCAATTTATCATTAAATTCGCCAAAAATATCAACCAAATCGTGTTAAATAGTTATCATATAAGTTAAATATGGCCGCAGTGCAAGGTCCTCCGGGTAACAAGCAATGGCAAGCACGGCCGGGTGTTCAGCATCAGAACAGCCAAAATGCGCCGAATGTAACGCTAAATCGCACAATTAACTTGTATCCGTTGACAAATTACACGTTTGGCACTAAAGAACCGCTGTTCGAGAAGGATGCGTCGGTTCCCGCGCGATTCCAGAGGATGAGGGAAGAATTTGTCAAAATCGGAATGAGAAGGTGAGGTTAGGTTTCGTTAATTACAATAATTTTGCAATTAGTTAAGCGATAAATATATGCGTGGTGGTTTCCATTTAGCTTCTTCTTATATGTATTTTATCTGAGGATAATGCCTGAAACGCCCGAATACTCAAACGCCACTTTAATATTATAATGCACTTTACTATGCAAGTCCCGCTTAAATGTACTGTTTTTTCTCTTTTATCTCTTAACCCCCAGTGTTTCTTATTTATCCTCCATGTACAAAAATCAATTTGTTACAAATTTATTGTATGTAAGATGTTATTGCTATCTTGTCATATAAAGGACCACAAAGTATTGAATATCACCATTTCTCAGTAAATTGATAAAGTAAAACAATTGCATTTTATTGTGAATGAACATTTTAATCAGTGTTGAATCAACTGAGCCGTAGAGGATATCATTGATAATAATTGTGTTTTGTATCAGCCCATATACGTCCCACTGTAGGGCACAAGCCTCCTCTACAATCAAGAGAATTATTGAAAGGGGTTAGACCATAAAGTCGCCCACACTGGCCTTGTGCAGGTTGGCGGACTTTACATACTGTAGAAATTCTTTAAAATTGCTATGGTATGCAGGTTTCCTCACTATGTTTTCCTTCACCGTTATAGTGTGTGGTGATTGACTATTAAACACACATAAGTTCGTAACGTCAGACGCGTGTCCTGGGATTTGAAGCCACGAATACCATGAATATGTTGGCAGTTGCATCTGGTCTGTTTACCAACAGGCCACCATGCACTTATGTTGATAATGATGATGTAAATATTTGTTCTAGGTCTGTAGAAGGTGTTCTATTAGTGCACGAGCATGGACTCCCACATGTCCTACTCCTGCAACTAGGCACAGCATTCTTCAAACTACCAGGAGGAGAACTTAGTCCGGGAGAGGTATTCATTTTTTTCTATTACCTTACACAGGTATTATCATGGTTGTATTTTAAAAGTAAATATTTTGCACACTTAAGTCAACAAATATAAAATCTAAATACAAAAAAAAAAATTAACCATTTAAATTATTTTGGGGCTCTGAACAAAACATTACTAACTTTATCTGCTTGCGTTGCGCTCCTCTAAGCATCACAAAACTGTGGCAAACGACTGATGGTAGAATAACCATTGCAGAGATGGTATAGTCAAATGATAGACTAAGTCCAGCTTACCGACATAGCCCTTAGGATTAGTAAGATGAAGTTGCAGTAGGCCGGGCACATAGCACGTAGAACTGATGCCGTTGGGGACGAAAAGTTCTAGAGTGGAGGCCACGTACATGCAAGCGAATTGTCGAACACCCACAAAGAAGGATGGACGACCTGGTTAAGGTCGCAGGAAGGCGCTGGATGCAGGCCGCTTCCATCAGGTCTATGTGGTGATCCATGGGGTAGACCTATGTTGAGTAATGGATTTCCCTTAGCTAAAGATGATAACAATTTACTGGTGGTAGGTCTCTCATATGTGAGAGGCCTGGGTAGGTACCACCGCAATGTCTATTTCTCCCGCAAAACAGCAGTGTAAATTCACTGTTGTGTTCCGTTTTGTAGGACATTGTAGGCAGAGTAACTACTGGACATATCCCTTCCGGTATCCAAAAAGCTCATATGAGGCTCGCTATCAAAAATTTTATGACGTTCTCCATTGTTCTCCTATTGTTCTCCATTGTGTCGCAACTGTCAAAAGTTTATCGTCTACACATGGACACCTGAAGGGATATTGAGACTTAACATCTAATGTCTCAGGATGGTAAAATAAAAAACAATATGTTTTTATTGTACCAAAATACGGTTTTTCTTTAAAATGCTAAGGTCATGCTAGATTGTTGCGTAAAAAAATATTAGCAGACTAAATAGGGTTATGCACTAGCCAAAATAAACTAAATTAAAATACAAAATGACTCAACTTTTATTACATCTGTACCATTTCAGGAATCATATAGTCATGTTTGGCCTAAAGTTCTTAACAAGTAGATATTTTTTTATTATGATACATATAATTTTATGATGACTTGCACAAGAGGGCCGGCAGGGACTGGATGCATAAAGCAGGGCTCTGTGGAGTATCTTGGGAGAGGCCTGTGTCCACTAGTGGACTGCAACGGGCTGATGATGATATAATTTTAATTATAGTTTATAACTCAAAAAAGTGCGTGGTGGCCTGTTGGTAACGGACAAGACGCGGCTGCCTACATGTTCACGGTGGTCGCGGGTTCAAATCCCAGGGCACACCTCTGACTTTTTGGATTTATGTGTGTATTGATAGTCAATCACCACGCACTTAAACGGTGACGGAAAACATCGTGAGGAAACTGCATATCGTAACGATTTTAAAGAATTTCTTCGGGATGTAAGTCCGCCAACCTGCACTAGGCCAGCGTGGTGGACTATATGGCCTAACCACTCTCAATCGATTCTCTAGATTGTAGAGTAGGCCCGTGCCCTGCAGTGGGAAGTATATGGGCTGATATAGAACTCAAAAAAACCTACAATATATTGTCAATTCATTTCAGGACGAAATCGAAGGTCTGAAGAGGTTGCTAACAGAAACTTTGGGGAGACAGGATGGGGTTAAACAAGAATGGGTCATTGAAGACACGATAGGTAAGTTTCTAACATTCTATGGTAATAGCAATACGTGGCATGCCTTTTAAGTTTTGTCGTTTGAAGAAAAAAACACCACCAGAACCTTATAGTACTTTTTATTGTTTTTCAAAGTATTCACCACGTAGCTTAATACACTTTTCCATTCGCTCAAACCAGTTATTATAACATTTATTCCACTCTAAAGTGGGGGTGTTCAAAATGGCTGACTTGAAAGCGTCGACTGCTTCTTTACCGGACTGGAACGTTTGACTACGAAGACTTTTCTTAATTTTAGGAAATGTAAAGACTGCCTCGGTGGCGTAGTTGTATTACGGTACGGTTACAAAGCTCAGGTCTCGGGTTCGAGTCCCGGGTCGGGCAAAGTGATATTGGATTTTTCTATTCATTATCAGTCCGGAGTCAGGAATTTGTGCCCGATATGGCGATAGGCTCGCCCCCTATCACATCGTGGGACGGAACATACAAGGCGAAATGTGGGTGTCCTAGTGGCACCTCTGCCTACCCCTTCGGGGATAAAGGCGTGAGTTTATGTATGTATGTAAAGAAATCGTTAGGGCTTAGGTCAGGACTGTATGGAGGATCGTCAAGAATTTCTACTTTTTCCTGCTTCAAATACTCAATCGTTTGACGAGCGCTGTGTGAGCTTGCGTTGTCGTGGTGCAGGATGATGCGTCGCTTTGCGTTAGATTTTTGAAGTTCGGCGATGACTTGTGATAAACAAACTGTGGTATACCACTCTGCGTTAACCGTTCTACGATCTTCAAGTGCAAAAGTCGCAACATGGCCGGTTTTTTCCAACGAATGTGGCCACCATCTTCTTTGAAGTGCTTCGAGAACGAACAACGTTAGTCGGCTTTGGCTCATCTTGAAAGCCCCGGATTGTAGATTGTTGTTTGGAATCAGGATCGTAGGCATAGATCCAAGATTCGTCATCACTGATGATGTCGTAGACGTGATTTGACTCTCCTCGGTTGAATCTTTGCAGAGTTTTCTTACGCCATCTGACGCGGCCCGCCTTGTGATCGTCGGAAAGCAGATGCGGTATCCAGCGGAAAACTAGCTTTCTCATATCAAGCGCTTCATGCAAGATCTTCTGAATGATTGTCCCTGAGATGCCTAATAGAGCCTCTATGTCTCGATACGTCGCATGATGATCTTCGAGAATTAGTTGTCTCACAGCAATGATGTTATCTTCAGTGAAGGCGGATTTTGGGCGTCCTTCGCGAGATTTGTCACTAACACTAGTATGTCCACGCTGGAATTCTAAATACCAGCGTTCGACAGTCCGCAGACATGGGGCTTCATCAGTGAACACAGATGTTAGCTCTTCAAAACACTGAAGCCGTGTCAGGCCTCTTCTAAAGTTGTAGAAAATTATTGCACGAACGTTTTCCTTAGAAAGATTTATTTTCGTACGTAACGTGACAGATTCCAATAGACGCTGTGTCTAAACAATAGCATTAATCCTAATACTGTAAACTGTTTTGAGATTCAAAATTAAAACACATTGGAATATAGAACAGTTCCAAATTAAAAATTGCCGGGAAATATGGAAACGACAGAACTTAAAAGGCATGCCTAGTACATTCAAATTAGGTAACATCGTAAGGGAATCTACATACCATAGCGCTTTGTAAGAATTTCCATAATATGTAAAGTCCGCCAACCCACACTAAGCCAGCTTGGTGAATTATATGGCCTAACCCCTTTCAATCGTACCCTCGATTGTAGAGGTGTCTCGTACCCTTCAGTGGGACGTATTTAAAACTGCTTTGTGATCTGGGTGGTAAAGAAAAAAAGTGACAATCTAAATAATGCAACATTTTGCAGATTCAACAAATAATTTTTAATTTATTTATTTTTTCAGGTAACTGGTGGCGGCCGAACTTCGAGCCCCCACAATACCCGTACATTCCTCCCCACATCACAAAACCGAAAGAGCACAAGCGCCTCTTTCTGGTACAACTGCAGGACCGAGCCTTATTCGCTGTCCCCAAGAACTACAAGTTGGTAGCGGCACCGCTCTTCGAGTTGTATGACAACGCACAAGGATATGGCCCAATAATATCCTCCCTATCGCAGAGCCTGTGCCGTTTCAATTTTGTGTATATGTGAGGTTTCCCTAGACAGTGCTTGAGGACTTACCGTCAAAGACATGATGACTATATGGTTTAAATTAAAAATGGTGTTTTGGTGGAATTTTGTGAAACTAAGTGTTTCAGTTCAAAAAATAACATTGTGAATATAAAATGCACTTGATGTTAACTTTACTAATTTTGGTGGTCTTATTCATAGACAGTTTAAAACCTATTTTAGTTATCGAATGTTTTGTCTTCGCTCAAACTGAATTCAAAAGTCGTTCGAAATGGACGAAACATTCGATAACTAAAATAGGTTTTAAGACTGTCTATGAATGAGGCCGTCAGGATTTATTTATATTGACTGCCTTGTTGGCGCAGTTGTACTGTACGGTTACAGTGCTGAGGTCTCGGGTTTTAATCCCGGGTCAGAGAAAGTAATGTTGGATTGTTCTATTTAGCATTAATCAGGAATTTGTATCAATATGGCGATAAACGCGCCCCCTATCACATCGTGGGACGGAACAAAGTCGAAACGTAAGTGTCCTGATAGCACCGCTGCCTACCCCTTCCGTGGTGATTTTTACAGGCCATTAGGCAAGTGTGAATTAATGTAGTACCTATATTCTTTAATTTGGAATGTGTATATCTATAAAATAACGTCAAGTTTCATCAAAACACCATTTTTTCTATAAAACAAAGATTATGGGGTAAATTCACGGAAACTGATTAATGTTAGTACTACTAAGTACAAATACCAATTAAAAACAACTTTAAGGCATATTAAAGCAGTGCTTGTAGGTAAATTTAATTATTCTATATTTTCATATTAAGATTCAAATTCGCCGCGGGTTCGATTCTCGCACCGAAACAAAAAAATCACAGGTATTTGTTTCGAGTCTGGGTGTTTGTGAGTAAGGAAAATGTCTCGTATTTTCTGATGATAAGACTTGATCTTAGTGTGGAGTTAGGACTATGTATGTGTCTGTGGGGTCTATTAGTATTATACATAAAATTACAGAAGTTATTTTATTGAAATAATATAATAAAAGAAAATTCAGACGCTGTAACACTCGCTGCCATCAAAGTTATTAATTTTTATGTTACAGTTTTTATATAAAACTAAAGTAATGAGTACATACATTATATTATTATATTGCTTTTGTTTTTTGTAAAATATAACTATTCCATTTTCGGGAATTTACCCCATTCTATATATTAATTAAATGTACCCCATTTTCAAGTCTATGACGGTGAAGTTCCTTAAAATTAGGACTATGTATAAATATATTTTGACCACGATTGAAGAAACTTTCAAAACCAAGTGTTTTATTTATGTACCTCAAGAAAGAAGACTGTTTTAGTTTTAAGACTATTTTTAAGCGTCGTATTTGAAAATAAAATATTGTCTTTAGTATAGGCAGCCGGACAGTAAAATGAAATTGAAATTTAGGTAGAGAGAGCAAGATTTTCTGTCGCCGAAAGCGCTGTTGTCAAAATAATAAGAATAGTTTTTCTCTCTTCTCATTAATACTATTAAATTACGAGTTTAAATGCTTGTTGTATTATGTAAACTTGTCTCAAACAATAGGTATTGTTAACACGCCTTTATTAGCTTCGCCTGAATCTTTGTATGTATGTAACGGAATATTTGAAGTCGATTTTCGAGCACTTCAAAACGTCGGATTGACTTGAAATTTTGCACACTAATCGCGGACCGATGACAATACAATCAATTGAAAAATATGTGACATTATCTCAACCAGAATCTTTAGTAATTTAATTTTTTGAGTAACAAATTAAAAGTAGATTATTTGGGCGCAGCTGCCTTCCTTTTATAAGATAGTCGTTTTTTAGTAAAATAAATAAATAATAATGGTTTCTTCGATTTACGCGAATGTTACACATTGAAATAAAACTATTTTTATAAATCCGTAAAAAATAGTTTTATTTCAATAAATAATAGTTTAAAGACTAAAATATTCTGAAGCTTTATAACCATAAAAATTAATGTGTATCACTCGATTTTCTGATCTTAAACTCGTTAAGTCATTATGAATTATTTTTACTATTTTAGTAGACATTTTTGGTAAAGCGTGTATTTTAGTTTTTAAAACTATTATTTTTAAATTATGTAGTTCAAAATTCCGCCACACGACACAAGAGTGTTGTGTGGGGTGGACTACGTTTTCGACTGCTCGGTGGGTGAATTTCAATTTTTATTGCGTAATTTGTAAAGAAACTAGAATGATAAACGAAATAAGATGATAGTTATGATTAGGCTGTGTGTGTAATCTTTGGATTTTTAACTGCATTCTTGTTCAAAGAAAATGGTGATATAAAAATATGAAGGTGAATCTTAAGGTATTGTATTAAAATAATATTTTCAATGAAAATTGACGTGGGGTAGATTTCTCGAAGATTTTACCCCAATTTTTATCGACGTGACTAGTGAAGAGTGAAATATGTTGAAAAATATTTTCTACACATATTTTTACAATTGTATGAGAATAATTGCTATGTTAGCATTTGAAAGTTTTATTTATTAGTATTTTGTTTCGTACAAAGAAAACAGTACTTCTTAAAGAAGGTATATTCGTTTATAAGTGATTTTTAAAAGCTGTCAATAATGTATTATTATTTTTTGATATGACTATAAAAACCAAACTATTGAAACATATTTCTATGTTGATTCTAATATTAAACTATTGTTTTAACTTATTTAAATAAGATCTACATCGTTTTCGACAGCCTCCGAGGCGCAGTTGGTTAGACGCCGGCTGTGAAACGTGAGGCCGCGGGTTCGATCCCCGCACCGAAACAAATATTTTGAGTGATCTACAGGTATTTGTTTCGGGTCAGGGTGTTGTGAGACTGAAAAGTCTCTCGTAGTTTCTGATATACGACACAAGACTCGTTCTTAGTGTGGGGTAAAATTACTTTTGGGTGTAATTATTTATTTATTTAATTCTGTTTCAGCAAAATGACTCCTGCACATAGGTAAGTACAATGACGTCAAACATTTACGGCCTTATTCATAAACAGTTTTAAACCTATTTTAGTTATCGAATGTTTTGTCTTCTTCGCTCAAACTGAATTCAAAAGTTGTTCGAAAGGGACAAAACTTTCGATAACTAAAATAGGTTTTAAAACCTTTACCAGGTCCTTCGTCCACCTTGTAGGCGTCCGACACTTCGCTTGCCTATCCGTGGCCTCCACTCCAGAAGCTTTCGGACCCAATAGCCAACAGGTCGACATTGAGATCCTTGGGGGAGGCCTATGCTCAGCAGTGGACTTCCTATGGTTGAATAGATAGATAGAAGAAGCCCAAACATTCTATAACTAAAATAAGTTTTTAAACTTTCTATGAATAAAGCCGTTAAAGTTATCTATTCATACAAGTTGTTTTCTCCTGTCCCAAAATATAGACTTGAAGAACATCAGTGATTACAATTAACATTTTGTGCGCAGTTCCAAGGAAGAAAACTGTAGCAACAAATTGTAAGAAAAAATGTGATGTAAAGGGGTAAATATACGGGAATCATATCTTGGTCGTATTATTTGACTTTTTTGGAGGTCGAAAACATCCTAAAATTGGTGGAAAATAAATCAGTTTCCTTTCCCTTTCATCTTTATTACTATACTGTTTTATTCACAATAGAACCGCAAACAGGTCGTCTGATGGTAAGTAATCACTGCCGCCCATCATAAGTAATCACTACGTTCTACCGCCCATGAACACAACGCTTGGATCATTGATGTTGCCAGAGCATAACGTCGGGAGGGGAGCTGGAAGGAAAAAGGATGGGAATTAGAAAGGTATTGGGCATCCGGCAATCGAACCGACTAATGACCGAATAAATGCATATCATTTATCATCATTCACCTATATGCGGTTTATCAAAGTTGTGGAATGTAATAACAATGAAGTTAGGAAGTATCTTGTCGAAATATTAGTTAATGCCCAGCGCCTACAAGTTAAAAGCTTGTAACAGCCTCCAAGGTTTGTGTTTTACGGTGGCTGTGATACGAGGCCGCGGGTTCGACTACCGCACCGAAACATGTTGGTGCCCACAAATATTTCTGGTTTGGATGTTGTGAAACCAACAAGCCCCAAGGTTTTGTGATGCAGGATACATTATCTAAGTGTGGGGTCAAGACTATGTGACTTGAGTGTACTATAGTATTTAAATATAGGTAATTTTCATCTTCGTCTGGTGCCATCGTGTCTTTCATCCCTTAATTATTGACACTACGTCGATTTCAGAAGATTTAGACTGTAATTTAAACATTATCTTGAGGCTGAAAAGTGAGTATTTTACGAAGTGGAAGCGTTTGTACTAAAAAACGTAAATAAAAATTGTTTTTAAAGGCAAATGTAAGAACGCTCTCTATTAAAAATACTTACGTTCATCCGAACATTAGGCCGCGTATCGACTACGCGTTCCAAGAAGAGGAACATTGGCGAGCATTCCGGCCACGCGAAATGGATACTATTTTGGGACGCGCGCCAATGTGTTCGTTGGAACGTTCGAACGTGGAGCGGGCCGTTCCATCTGCTGTCTGTTTTTAACCGCGTATCAAAATTAAAAGGTAGTTCAGTTGAGACGGACGATTGTATGTGTGTTGCGTTTCTTCGTTGCTTTTGGTACACGACTGGCCCGTATGTGGAACGGTCAAACATTGGAACAATTGCCAGGCGCGCTTAGTTGATATCATTCTAATATTTGGAGCGCGTTCCGTGGAACACACTCTTGGCGCGGGTGTTCATTGCACGCGTGCTAGGAGCGCATAATGGATACGCTTTAAACTTCATGAGTGTAGAAGCCAATCCTCGAGTAGCAGCTACTATCGTACGTTCTGGAGAAAAAAGCTTGTTTATTAACAATTAATATTGTAGAAATTAGGAAAAACTTGGTAAAACAGTTACAATGCCTAATTGCTTTGCAGAATTATGAGTCTTAAATAATTTTATGTGTAACGGAACGTAGTGCGGTTTAACAATCCTTTCGGAGAGAGATTGATTTTTTAATTGAATCTAATTGAATCTTAATGTCGAATCGATTCTTTACCTAATTTAAATAGTTTGCGCAATGATTCCAAATTTTCAGGTCTTTCCATGGAGGCTGGATCAAAATATACTTTTAATTTTGAACAATGAGGCACAGTTTACAGACCCAAAGAAATCTAACTTTGATATTGTAGGGTGAATGTCGACTCGTTGAATCAAAGGTATGAAATACATTAGAAAAGTCGATTTTTAAGTTCGAAAAATCGATTAATCGATCTCATGTCATTATTCCAACCCTACTTGTTTTTATTTGTAATTTTGTGGTTATGACAAATGTCATAAAATCGTGCGAACGAGTCATTTATTTTCCTTTATTTCTCATGTGTTTATTGTTTGTGAATATTTCAGTTATTTGGAATATAGTGCCCTAATTCGTAATATTTATTTCTTATTTTTACTTTTATCATGTTTAATAAACTTTAACAGCAAATTGTATTTACTAGTTGAATTTCGAACGCCTAAAGGTTTTTGTTCCTTCAACTCATAACTACTTGCTATTTATAATAATAATGGTTAATAAATGTGTTGTACGCGGGTGCCCAACCAGAGGCCCAAAACATAAATACTTTAGTGCGCCCTTCACAAACATACCCAGATGGAAAGTGTGGGCAACCATATGCCCATATTTAGAAAATATTCCTTTTATAAAACGAGGTAGAATTCGTTTCTGCGCTAAACATTTCCTGCCGGATCATATTAACGAGAAAAAAAAATTGAAACCTAATGCAATACCGTTATTGCACTTGGAAGAAATAGAATCAAATATTCAATTAGCTATTGAACCAACTGATAATTCTTCTGAGCCATATAATTTTGATTTAATTACACTTCCTAGCGTTAAACCTTGTGTAAGACCTGAACCTGATAGCCAACCTCCTTGTACAGATCTTGATTTTTCTGATACTCCACAACCAGTAGAACAAAGTAAGTAATTTGTCTAATGTAAGTCTATAGTATTTACTATTGTAATACTATTGTAATGTATAAAGCCATTGATACTGGAATGGGCATTGTAAGCAAAATCTATGTGCATTGACTATATACCAACCAGCAATACTAGAAATCAGCAGTGTGAGAGGGAAGATACTGAGTGAAAGAGAGGGAAATATAAATAGAGGTACATGTACCACTATTTTCATTGCACATTTTGTATGTGATGTCCCTTCCATATTTCAATGTTATGCAATAAGTTAATTATTTAGCATTTTAATTTTCAGTTCAAGAAATAGTGCCATGTATTGTATTAAATTTTGACGATATCAGACTCACTCAACATACAACTGAAATATCATATACATCTTTCTGCATTTGCTGTTTAGAAAATAACTCCTGTGTTGTTGATCTAACCAGTTGCAGTCACAAAGATTTTCTCAAAAACTTCTCAATACCGGATGTAAGTATGAAGTTGGATTATAATTGAAATAATAATAAATTATATGGTAAAAAAACTATTAATGGTCAGTTTTTATAGACAGCAAATTAGTTATATTCGTTTTTAAATTTTTGTTGACTATTTTAAGACTATGTCATTAAGATACAAGTCCAGAGTAATATCTCAAGCTTCAAGAATCAATTTCATCTCTGCACCTCAAACAAATATTTGTGCACCACACAAAACACTGACTTGATGCGGGATTCAAAAGTAATTTTGCATTTCAGTTTAAACCCCACAATCCCGTGGTATGCTTCAATTGCCACTCATTGCTGAAGAAAATAAATGAATTTCAACAACAAGTCCAGGAGAGCTTTAAAATGCTGAGTGAAGAGGTAAGATTTGAATATTTTTATGAAAATAATTTACAGATAATGGTTTCTTAGATTTACGCGAATGTTACATATTGAAACAAAACTAATTATTACGGATTTTGTCGCAATTTGGTTTAATTTTTACAAAGTAATATTAAAAAAATATAGTTTTATTTTAATTTACAGATAACATACAGTCAGTCTTTGAGTATTAAAGAATATAATTTTGCCCAAACATTCCTTAGATATGACAACATAAAACTAGAATGCCATTGTTGTTATATTTGCCCTTACTTCATAAAAATCTCAAATATATGTGCTTAATAAAAATAAACCTCCTTATTATGTTTTTAGTATAAAATTTGTTAAATTACATTCAAAATATGCATCAGCTTACCTTACCTTATTTAAAGTTTTAAACTATAACTATAATGACATACAGCAATGCTCTGCCATTAAAAAACAAAATTTTCCAGACATTTTCACCACCAGACACAAATACTACAAGATTAAAAATTGAGAAAACAGTGGACGAACTTATAAACCCGAATGATATTGAAACTGTTCACTTACCCTCATACGCGGAGAGTACTGAGGACATTCACACTCCGGAGAGTGTGAGATTAAAAAACATACAAACAGCACTAGATATTATTAATAGCAACAATGCTTCGCCCATCCTGGGGTTGCTTAGTGGAATAAACGAGCTGAATGGTGAGGTTTTTCTATATTATAATATTGTGTGTGTAATGCGACGTCTTCTTGTCCAAAATACCTCAGTGCCTCAAATCGAAAGTCTTCGATAGTTGTGTGTTGCCAGTGATGACATACGGCACCGAGACGTGGCCTCTCACTATGGGCCTTGTTAGGCGGCTCAAAGTCACTCAACGAGCTATGGAGAGGGCTATGCTCGGGGTTTCCCTACGAGATCGAATCAGAAATGAGGAGATCCGTAGGAGAACTAAAGTAACCGACATAGCCCAGCGGTTTAGTAAGTTGAAGTGGCAATGGGCGGGGCACATAGCGCGGAGAACTGATGGCCGATGGGGCCAAAAAGTTCTCGAATGGAGGCCACGTAGCGGAAAGCGCAGCGTAGGACGTCCACCCACAAGATGGTCAGACGACCTGGTAAAGGTGGCGGGACGTCGCTGGATGCAGGCTGCCTCCAACAGGTCACTGTGGAAATCATTGGGAGAGGCCTATGTTCAGCAGTGGACGTCCTTTGGCTGATGGATGGATGGATGGATGAATTGCCTCGGTGGCGTACCTAGTTGTAGTATGGTTTTATTACAACATTGGGGTCTCGTGTTCGAAACCTGTGTCGGGCAGAGTGATATAAGATTTTCCTATAATTATCAGCACAGAGTCAGGAATTTGTGCTTTGTAGTCGTACCGTAGTAATCGTAATCTTACCGCTTTTAAAAATAATAATTTTATTATTCCAGATGTATTAGGCTCAGTGGGTGAAGATCTTAGTCGTAACTTCAAAGGCAGCGACAGTCTCGATGTCGACTTCATAACAACGCCATCTGCCGGTGAACACGCGAAGACTGAAAAGAATAATAAACCTTATTTGGATGTGTGTAAGTTTCATTTTTTATCTTCATTGGTTTATTTTCTGCGTTTATCCTTATTGTTGTTTGGCGTGTGTATTGATAGTCACCACGCACTGTAACGGTGAAGGCAAACATCGTGAGAAAACCTACATACCATGGTGATTTACAAGAATTTCTATATGTAAAGTCTGCCAACCCACACTAAGGCAGGGTGATTGACTATGACCCATTCGTCTCTATTGTATTTATATAGACCGGTTTATTGCCGCCTCCGTGGCGCATTTGGTTAGACGCCGGCTGTGAAATGAGGCCGCGGGTTCGATCCCCGCACCGAAACAAATGTTTGTGTGATCCACAGGTATTTTTTTCGGGTCTGGGTGTTTGTGAGACCGAAAAGTCTCTCGTAGTCCCTGATACACGACACAAGGGATCCTTAGTGTGGAGTCAGGACTATGTATGGGACTGTTGGGTGTATTTATTTTATAACCTACATAATACAATTTATTTCCAGCTAGAAAACCAAAGAAAAAATACCCAAACCCAATAAAAAAAGTTAAATTGACCAAAAAACAGTTGATGCGAGAAAGGTATTGTTTATCCTCTTCCAAAGCTTATTTGAAATATCCGTACAGATGCAAAGATTGCATACACGGTTTCAAGTATAAGGAGAACTATGAGAACCATGTGAGAAGAAAGCATAATGTTACATTGGGCAGTAAATGTGAGATATGCTTGCAGTACCTCCCGGACCAAATATTAGATGTACATAAATCCAGACATTTTGTTAGGTATGTATCTCATATTGATCCTGCAGTCAAACTGTTTTTGCATAGTTTTGCAGGGCACTTATGTAGCTTATAAGTTTATTCTTTTGTTATGAATAAATAAATAAATACTTCGCTCTCTCTTTCGCACTCACGCGCCTTATATGTATAGATGACGTCAAAGCATGATACTTGCATCCTTTACTGTTCCTTCTACTAGAAAAAATGAAACAGTTATAACTTGATTATTTTTAACGGATAAAATAAATATTTCTTTTCACGATTTTGCTTATTTATATCAAAAATAAATAATAATAAAAATTAAGGCAATATTTCTAATGCATGTGCAATTGATAATACAATCATTTCTATTTCTAGGTATCTATGCTCACAATGCAATAAGAAATACCGAAGTCGCGACGAAGCGACGTACCATTACTCCAAACATCACACACTGCGGACCAACACACACACACAAACACACAGCCACACGTGCCCATACTGCGGGCTCGTGTGCCACACTCAAACGAAACTTTGCTGGCATGTGAAGTAAGTGATTATCTATTACTAACTGCCTATCCCATCTCACATTGCAGTAGAATGAAAAAAAAGTATTAATTTGTATGGAAAATATGACACAAAACTAACGAAAAAAGCTATTCATAAGATATCTACCAAACCTCCCAGGATAATCTAAATGCCTGAAAAATTCTGGTACATGTCCCAAGACTTGTATTTAGTGTGGGTTCAGGACTATGTAACTTTGGGTTTATTTATTTAATTTCAGAGTGAGACACAAAATGGACTCACAAGAGACCCCACAAGTGGACCCCACGGAATCCCACAACAACGACAGCTATTGCTCAAAATGCGACGTAGAATTCAAAACTTCACATACATGCTTCGATGAATACTCAGATTTAATACAAGAACTTGGTTCTGTATGTGGGTAGAATGATCATATCTCATAGAATGGAGATAAGAAGAATCTTTGTATGAAAAATGTCCGTCCAAAGACGAGAAATGTAGATGTCGCTACTGAGGCAAGAGGGTACATTTTAAAAAAGTAAAAAAAAATTTGCAATGTAAATTCTGTTGCCGGAAATTAAGAAACATACAATTTATATATTCGTATAGTATAGGATGTGTATATGGATGACTGCCTCGGTGGCGTAGTTGTACTACGGTACGACGAAAAAGTTGAGCGTCTCAGGTTCGAATCCCGGGTCGGGCAAAGTGATATTGGGTTTTCCCGGAGTCAGGAATTTGTGCCCGATATGGCGATAGGCTCGCCCCCTATCACATCATGGGACGGAGCATACAAGGCGTAATTTGGGTGTCATGGTGGCGCCTCTGCCTACCCCTTCTGGGATAAAGGCGTAAGTTTATGTATGTATGTATATGGATAATGTTAAAAAGTGATGAATTGAATAAAACATATTTTGAATTGAAAAATGTTTTTTTATCCATCCTACAGTTTAGTTATAGAACCTTTAACAAAGGATACAAAATTACTGTGTATAAAATTTGACAGCCTCCGTGGCGCAGTTGGTTACAACGCTGAGGTCTTGGGGTCTTATCCCGGGTCAGGCAAAGTAATGTTGGATTGTTCTATTTAGCATTAGTCCTGAATCAAGAACTTGTATCAATATGGCGATAAACGCGCCCCCTATCACATCGTGTGACGGAACAGAAGGCGAAACGTAAGTGTCCTGATAGCACCGCTGCCTACCCCTTCCGTGGTGAACTATACAGGCCATTAGGCAAGTGTGAATACCTATATTCTGTAATTTGGAATGTGTATACCTATAAAATAACGTCAAGTCAACATCATGTTCGTCCAGAAGATTTAGACTGTAATTTAAACATTATCTTGTGGCTGAACCTTAGAGTATTTATCCTAGTGGGAGCGTTTGTACTTAAAAACGTAAATAAAAATTGTTTTTAATGACGCAAATGTATGACAGCGCTCTCTCGTTATTATAAATACTCTATGTTCATCCGAACATTAAACTTCATGAATGTAGAAGCCAATCCTCGAGTAGCAGCACAGACTAAGGAGTAAAAGTAGCAGCAAATATCGTACGTTCTGGAGAAAAAGCTTGTTTATTAACAACTTAATATTGTAGAAATTAGGAAAAACTTGGTAAACCAGTTAAAAAAGCCTAATTGCTTTGCAGAATTATGAGTCTAAAATTATTTTATGTGTAACGGAACGTAGCGCGGTTTAACAATCCTTTCGGAGAGAGATTGATTTTTTAATTGAATCATAATGTCGAATCGATTCTTTACCTAATTAAAATAGTTTGCGCAATGATACCAAATTATCAGGTCTTTCCATGAAGACTGGATCAAAATATACTTTTAATTTTGAACAATGAGGCACAGTTTACAGACCCAAAGAAATCGAACTTTGATATCGTAGGTCGAATGTCGACTCGTTGAATCAAAAATACGAAATACATTAGAAAAGTCGATTTATAGGCCCGAGGCCGCAAATCGATAATCGATCTCATGTCATCATCTCAACCCTACTTGTTTTTATAGACTCGTTCGCGCGATTTTATGACATTTGACATAATCACAAAAATACAAATATTTCCTTTAGTTCCCATGTGTTTATTTGAAATATAATGTGCCCTAATTCGTAACATTTATTTATTGTTTTTACTTTTATCATGTGTAATAAACTTTAACAGCAAATTGTATTTACCAGTTGAATTTCGAACGCCTAAACGTTTTTTTTCTTTCAACTCAACTACTTGGTATTTATAATAATAATGGTTAATAAATGTGTTGTACGCGGATGCCCAACCAGAGGCCCAAAACATAAATACTTTAGTGCGCCCTTCACAAACATACCCAGATGGAAAGTGTGGACAACCATATGCCCATATTTAGAAAAGATTCCTTTTATAAAACGAGACAATATTCGTTTCTGCGCTAAACATTTCCTGCCGGATCATATTAATGAGAAAAAAAGATTAAAACCTAATGCAATACCGTTATTGCACTTGGAAGAAATAGAATCGAATATTCAATTAGCTATAGAACCAACTGATAATTCTTCTGAACCATATAATTTTGATTTAATTACACTTCCTAGCGTTAAACCTTGTGTAAGACCTGAATCTGATAGCCAACCTCCTTGTACAGATATTGATTTTTCTGATACTCCACAACCTGTAAAACAAAGTAAGTATTTCTATGGAATTAACTATTGTAATACCTATAAAGCCATTGATGATACTGGAATGGACATTGTAAGCAAAATCTATGTGTATTGACTATATACCAACCAGCAATACTAGAAATCAGCAGTGTGAGAGGGAAGATACTGAGTGAAAGAGAGGGAAATATAAATAGAGGTACATGTACCACTATTTTCATTGCACATTTTGTATGTGATGTCCCTTCTATATTTCAATGTTATGCAATAAATTAATTATTTTGCATTTTAATTTTCAGTTCAAGAAATAGTGCCTTGTATTGTATTAAATTTAGACGATATCAGACTCACTCAACATACAACTGAAATATCATATACTTCTTTTTGCGTTTGCTGTTTAGAAAATAACTCCTGTGTTGTTGATCTAACCAGTTGCAGTCACAAAGATTTTCTCAAAAACTTCTCAATACCGGATGTAAGTATAAAGTTGGATTATAATTGAAATAATAATAAAATATATGCTAAAAAACTATTAATGGTCAGTTTTTATAGACAGCAAATTAGTTATGTTCGTTTTTAAATTTTTGTTGACTATTTTAAGACTATGTCATTAAGATACAAGTCCTGAGTAATATCTCAAGCTTCAAGAATCAATTTCATCTCTACACCTCAAACAAATATTTGTGCACCACACAAAACTCTGACTTGATGCGGGATTCAAAAGTAATTTTGCATTTCAGTTTAAACCCCACAATCCCGTAGTATGCTTCAATTGCCACTCATTGCTGAAGAAAATAAATGAATTTCAACAACAAGTCCAGGAGAGTTTTAAAATGCTGAGTGAAGAGGTAAGATTTGAATATTTTTATGAAAATAATTTACAGATAATGGTTTCTTAGATTTACGCGAATGTTACGCATTAAAACAAAACTAATTATTACGGATTAAGTCGCAATTTGGTTAAATTTTTACAAAAAAATATTAAAAAAAATATAGTTTTATTTTAATTTACAGATAACATATTATTATTTGAGTCTTTGAGTATTAAAGAATATAATTTTGCCCAGACATTCCTTAGATATGACAACATAAAACTAGAATGCCATTGTTGTTATATTTGCCCTTACTTCATAAAAATCTCAAATATATGTACTTCATAAAAATAAACCTCCTTATTATGTTTTTAGTATAAAATTTGTTAAATTACATTCAAAATATGCATCCGCTTACCTTACCTTATTTAAACTATAACTACAATGACATACAGCAATGCTCTGCCATTAAAAACCAAAATTTTCCAGACATTTTCACCACTAGAAACAAATACAAGATTAAAAATTGAGAAAACGGTGGATGAACTTATAAGCCCGAATGATATTGAAACTGTTCACTTACCCTCATACGCGGAGAGTACTGAGGACATTCACACTCCGGAGAGTGTTAGATTAAAAAACATACAAACAGCACTAGATATTATTAATAGCAACAATGCTTCGCCCATCTTGGGGTTGCTTAGTGGAATAAACGAGCTGAACGGTGAGGTTTTTCTATATTATAATATTGTGTGTGTAATTGCCTCGGTGGCGTACCTAGTTATAGTATGGTTTTATTACAACATTGGGGTCTCGGGTTCGAAACCCGTGTCGGGCAGAGTGATATAAGATTTTCCTATTAATTATCAGTACAGAGTCAGGAATTTGTGCTTTGTAATCGTACCGTAGTAATCGTAATCTTACCGCTTTTAAAAATAATAATTTTATTATTCCAGATGTATTAGGCTCAGTGGGTGAAGATCTTAGTCGTAACTTCAAAGGCAGCGACAGTCTCGGTATCGACTTCATAACAACGCCATCTGCCGGTGAACACGCGAAGACTGAAACTAAAAAGAATAATAAAAATGAACCTTATTTGGATGTGTGTAAGTTTAATTTTTTATCTTCATTGGTTTCTGCGTTTATCTTTATTGTTGTTTGGCGTGTGTATTGATAGTCACCACGCACTGTAACGGTGAAGGCAAACATCGTGAGAAAACCCGCATACCATGGTGATTTACAAGAATTTCTATATGTAAACTCTGCCAACCCACACTAAGGCAGGGTGATAGTCTATGACCCAATCGTCTCTATTGTATTTATATAGACCAGTTTATTGCCGCCTCCGTGGCGCATTTGGTTAGACGCCGGCTGTGAAATGAGGGGCCGAGGATTTGTGTGATCCACACGTATTTGTTTCGGGTCTGGGTGTTTGTGAGACCGAAAAGTCTCTCGTATTTCCTGATAAACGACACAAGGGATCTTAGTGTGAGGTCAGGACTATGTATGGGACCGTTGGGTGTATTTATATATTTATTTTATAACCTACATAATATTATTAATTTTTAGCTAGAAAACCAAAGAAAAAATACCTAAACCCAATAAAAAAAGTTAAATTGACCAAGAAACAGTTGATGCGAGAAAGATATTGTTTATCCTTTTCCAAAGCTTATTTAAAATATCCGTACAGATGCAAAGATTGCATACAAGGTTTCAAGTATAAGGAGAACTATGAGAACCATTTGAGAAGGAAGCATAATGTTACATTGGGCAGTAAATGTGAGATATGCTTGCAGTACCTCCCGGACCAAATATTAGATGTACATAAATCCAGACATTTTGTTAGGTATGTATCTCATATTGATCCTGCAGTCAAACTGTTTTTGCATAGTTTTGCAGGGCACTTATGTAGCTTATGAGTTTATTCTTTTGTTATTAATATATAAATAAATACTTCGCTCTCTCTTTCGCACTCACGCGCCTTATATAGATGACGTCAAAGCATGATACTTGCATCCTTTACTGTTCCTTCTACTAGAAAAAATGAAACAATTATAACTTGTTTATTTTTACACGGATAAAATAAATATTTCTTTTCACGATTTTGCTTATTTATATCAAAAATGAATAATAATAAAAATTAAGGCAACATCTCTAATGGATGTGCAATTGATAATAAAATCATTATTTCTATTTCCAGGTATCTATGCACACAATGCAATAAGAAATACCGAAGTCGCGACGAAGCGACGTACCATTACTCCAAACATCACACACTGCGGACCAACACACACACACAAACACACAGCCTCACGTGCCCACACTGCGGGCTCGTGTGCCACACTCAAACAAAACTTTGCTGGCATGTAAAGTAAGTGATTATCTATTACTAACTGCCTATCCCATCTCACATCGCAGTAAAATTTAAAAAATGTAATTTTTTGTATGGAAAAATAACACAAAATTACCCAAAAAAGCTATTAAAGATATCTACCAAACCTCCCAGGATAATCTAAATACCTGAAAAATTCTGGTACATGTCCCAAGACTTGTATTTAGTGTGGGTTCAGGACTATGTAACTTTGGGTTTATTTATTTAATTTCAGAGTGAGACACAAAATGGACTCACAAGAGACCCCACAAGTGGACCCCACGGAATCCCACAACAACGACAGCTATTGCTCAAAATGCGACGTTGAATTCAAAACTTCACATACATGCTTCGATGAATACTCAGATTTAATACAAGAACTTAGTTCTGTATGTGGGTAGAATGATCATATCTCATAGAATGGAGATAAGAAGAATCTTTGTATGAAAAATGTCCGTCCAAAGACGAGAAATGTAGATGTCGCTACTGAGGCAAGAGGGGACATTTTAAAAAAGTCAAAAAAATTTGCAATGTAAATTGTGTTTCCGGAAATTAAAAAACATACAATTTATATATTCGTATAGTATAGGATGTGTATATGGATGACTGCCTCGGTGGCGTAGTTGTACTACGGTACGACTAAAAAGTTGAGCGTCTCAGGTTCGAATCCCGGGTCGGGCAAAGTGATATTGGGTTTTCCCGGAGTCAGGAATTTGTGCCCGATATGGCGATAGGCTCGCCCCCTATCACATCATGGGACGGAGCATACAAGGCGAAATTTGGGTGTCATGGTGGCGCCTCTGCCTACCCCTTCTGGGATAAAGGCGTAAGTGTATGTATGTATGTATGCATGTATATGGATATGATATAGTAAAAAGTGATGAATAAAAAATATTTTGAATTGAAAAATGTTTTTTATCTCCATCCTACAGTTTAGTTAGTTAAAGAACCTTTAAAAAACGATACAAAATTACTGTATATAAAATTTGACAGCCTCCGTCGCGCAGTTGGTTACAACGCTGAGGTCTCGGGGTCTTATCCCGGGTCAGGCATAGTATATAGTAATCCAACATGGATTGTTCTATTTAGCATTAGTCCTGAATCAAGAATTTGTATCAATATGGCGATAAACGCGCCCCCTATCACATCGTGTGACGGAACAAAAGGCGAAACGTAAGTGTCCTGATAGCACCGCTGCCTACCCCTTCCGTGGTGAACTATACAGGCCATTAGGCAAGTGTGAATACCTATATACTGTAATTTGGAATGTGTATACCTATAAATTAACGTCAAGTCAACATCATGATCGTCCATTTCAGAAGATTTAGACTGTAATTTAAACATTATCTTGTGGCTGAACCTTAGAGTATTTATCCTAGTGGGAGCGTTTGTACTTAAAAACGTAAATAAAAATTGTTTTTAATGACGCAAATGTATGACAGCGCTCTCTCTTTATAATAAATACTCTATGTTCATCCGAACATTAAACTTCATGAGTGTAGAAGCCAATCCTCGAGTAGCAGCAAATATCGTACGTTCTGGAGAAAAAGCTTGTTTATTAATAACTTAATATTGTAGAAATTAGGAAAAGCTTGGTTAAACAGTTACAAAGCCTAATTATGAGTCTAAAATTACTTTATGTGTAACGGAACGTAGCGCGGTTTAACAATCCATTCGGAGAGAGGTTGATTTTTTAATTGAATCATAATGTCGAATCGATTCTTTACCTAATTAAAATAGTTTGCGCAATGACACCAAATTATCAGGTCTTTCCATGAAGACTGGATCAAAATATACTTTTAATTTTGAACAATGAGGTACAGTTTACAGACCCAAAGAAATCGAACTTTGATATTGTTAATTGTAGGGTGAATGTCGACTCGTTGAATCAAAAGTACGAAATACGTTAGAAAAGTCGATTTATAGGCCCGAGGCCGAAAATCGATTATTCGATCTCATGTCATCATCTCAACCCTACATGTTTTTTAGAGACTCGTTCGCGCGATTTTATGACATTTGAATTTTGACATAATCACAAAATTACAAATAATTTCCTTTAGTTCCCATGTGTTTATTGTTCGGTAGTGAATATTTCTGTTATTTGAAATATAGTGCCCTAATTCGTAACATTTATTTATTGTTTTTACTTTTATCATGTTTAATAAACTTAAACAGCAAATTGTATTTACCAGTTGAATTTCGAACGCCTAAACGTTGTTTTTCCTTCAACTCAACTACTTGGTATTTATAATAATAATGGTTAATAAATGTGTTGTACGCGGATGCCCAACCAGAGGCCCAAAACATAAATACTTTAGTGCGCCCTTCACAAACATACCCAGATGGAAAGTGTGGGCAACAATATGCCCATATTTAGAAAAGATTCCTTTTATAAAACGAGACAATATTCGTTTGACTGCCTCGGTGGCGTAGTTGTATTACGGTACGGTTACAAAGCTGAGGTCTCGGGTTCGAGTCCCGGGTCGGGCAAAATGATATTGGATTTTTCTATTCATTATCAGCCCGGAGTCAGGAATTTGTGCCCGATATGGCGATAGGCTCGCCCCCTATCACATCCTGGGACGGAACATACAAGGCGAAATGTGGGTGTCCTGGTGGCACCTCTGCCTACCCCTTCGGGGATAAAGGCGTGAGATTATGTATGTATGTATGTACAATATTCGTTTCTGCGCTAAACATTTCCTGCCGGATCATATTAATGAGAAAAAAAGATTAAAACCTAATGCAATACCGTTATTGCACTTGGAAGAAATAGAATCGAATATTCAATTAGCTATTGAACCAACTGATAATTCTTCTGAGCCATATAATTTTGATTTAATTACACTTCCCAGCGTTAAACCTTGTGTAAGACCTGAATCTGATAGCCAACCTCCTTGTACAGATATTGATTTTTCTGATACTCCACAACCTGTAAAACAAAGTAAGTATTTCTATGGAATTAACTATTGTAATACCTATAAAGCCATTGATGATACTGGAATGGACATTGTAACCAAAATCTATGTGTATTGACTATATACCAACCAGCAATACTAGAAATCAGCAGTGTGAGAGGGAAGATACTGAGTGAAAGAGAGGGAAATATAAAGAGAGGTACATTTACCACTATTTTCATTGCACATTTTGTATGTGATGTCCCTTCTATATTTCAATGTTATGCAATATATTAATTATTTTGCATTTTAATTTCAGTTCAAGAAATAGTGCCTTGTATTGTATTAAATTTAGACGATATCAGACTCACTCAACATACAACTGAAATATCATATACTTCTTTTTGCATTTGCTGTTTAGAAAGTAACTCCTGTGTTGTTGATCTAACCAGTTGCAGTCACAAAGATTTTCTCAAAAACTTCTCAATACCGGATGTAAGTATGAAGTTCGATTTTGAAATAACAATAAAAAACTATAGTTTCAAATATTATAAATAGTCCTTTTTTTATAGACAGCAAATTAATTATGTTCGTTTTAAAATTTTTGTTGACTATTTTAAGACTATGTCATTAAGATACAAGACCTGAGTAATATCTCAAGCTTCAAGAATCAATTTCATCTCTACACCTCAAACAAATATTTGTGCACCACACAAAACTCTGACTTGATGCGGGATTCAAAGCCTGAAGCTAACAGAAGTAATTTTGCATTTCAGTTTAAACCCCACAATCCCGTAGTATGCTTCAATTGCCACTCATTGCTGAAGAAAATAAATGAATTTCAACAACAAGTCCAGGAGAGTTTTAAAATGCTGAGTGAAGAGGTGAGATTTGAATATTTTTATGAAAATAATGGTTTCTTAGATTTACGCGAATGTTACGCATTGAAACAAAACTAACTTTTACGGATTTTATCGCGATTTGGTTTAATTTTTACATTGTTACCTTCCCGACGCGACGCACGTTTCGATTGGTTTATTTACAGCTTTCGTGGTCACGGGGCGGACCGTCAGTCCGAAGTCAAAGCAATCGAAACGTCGGGAAGTTAATGTAAAAATTAAACCAAATCGCAATAAAATCCGTAAAAAATAGTTTTATTTTAATTTACAGATAACATACAGTGTCAGTCTTTGAGTATTAAAGAATTAAATTTTGCCCAAACATTCCTTAGATATGACAACAAAAAACTAGAATGCCATTTTTGTTATATTTGCCCTTACTTCATAAAAATCTCAAATATATGTGCTTAATAAAAATAAACCTCCTTATTATGTTTTTAGTATAAAATTTGTTAAATTACATTCAAAATATGCATCAGCTTACCTTACCTTATTTAAACTATAACTATAATGACATACAGCAACGCTCTTCCATTAAAAAACAAAATTTTCCAGACATTTTCACCACCAGAAACAAATACAAGATTAAAAATTGAGAAAACAGTGGATGAACTTATAAGCCCGAATGATATTGAAACTGTTCACTTACCCTCATACGCGGAGAGTACTGAGGACATTCACACTCCGGAGAGTGTGAGATTAAAAAACATACAAACAGCACTAGATATTATTAATAGCAACAATGCTTCGCCCATCCTGGGGTTGCTTAGTGGAATAAACGAGCTGAACGGTGAGGTTTTTCTATATTATAATATTGTGTGTGTAATTGCCTCAGTGGCGTACCTAGTTATAGTATGGTTTTATTACAACATTGGGGTCACGGGTTCGAAACCCGTGTCGGGCAGAGTGATATAAGATTTTCCTATTCATTATCAGTGCAGAGTCAGGAATTTGTGCTTTGTAGTCGTACCGTAGTAATCGTAATCTTACCGCTTTTAAAAATAATAATTTTATTATTCCAGATGTATTAGGCTCAGTGGGTGAAGATCTTAGTCGTAACTTCAAAGGCAGCGACAGTCTCGATGTCGACTTCATAACAACGCCATCTGCTGGTGAACACGCGAAGACTGAAAAGAATAATAAAAATAAACCTTATTTGGATGTGTGTAAGTTTCATTTTTTATCTTCATTGGTTTATTTTCTGCGTTTATCCTTATTGTTGTTTGGCGTGTGTATTGATAGTCACCACGCACTGTAACGGTGAAGGCAAACATCGTGAGAAAACCTGCATACCATGGTGATTTACAAGAATTTCTATATGTAAATGGTGGTAGGTCTCTCAAAATGGTGGTAGGTCTCTTTAAATGGTGGTAGGTCTCTCATATGTGAGATACCGATACCGATCGAGATGAGATGAGATGAGAGATACCGATCGAGAAAAATAAATAATACTAAAAATAAGCAAGGCAAGCTTTGTAAGACAAGTCACAAATATCTATTTCAGTAACTTGACCAAAACCAAGCCCACTGAGTTTGACTCGCTGGATCTGCTCAGAACTGGGTCGCGCCGCGTAGTATCCAGTGGTAAAGTTAAGCCCGCTGAGTTTGTTCGCCGGGTCTTCTCAGTCGGGTCGCGTTGGATCCGGCAGTAAGCCTAAAATTACGGGACGTTTCGGAAATACTCATGGTCGTTATTTAATCAATTGGACCCAAAACAAGCCCACTGAGTACTATTCGCTGGATATACTCAGAATTGGGTCGCGTCGCGTAGTTTCCAGTGGTAATGGAAGCCCACTGAGTTTGTTTCGCCGGGTCTTCTCAGCCAGGGCCGCGTTAGATCCGGTGGTAACATTAAACCGCTACGCACCGCTTTAATTTAATACTTATGGTCCACTTAGACATCGATTATCGTAAATAATGTATTTCCTAAGGGAAAAAAAAAATTACCATAAAATACTAATAAGTAATATAATACTTAATATAATAAAGTTAATATAAAAATTACAACGAATATCTTGTAAATAGAAAATAAGTACTATGTGTATTGACTTGTCATAAGAGCTATTTAATTGCCTACGTGACCAATAAACGAATTTCATTTCATTTCATTTCATTTCATTTCATTTCATTTCATTTCATTTCCCGCCAAACAGCAGTGTAAATGCGCTGTTGCGTTCCGGTTTGAAGGACATTGTAGCCAGAGTAACTACTGGACATATTGAGACTTGACATCTTATGTCTCAGGATGGCGAGCGCAGTGGAATTCCAAGCATTGCCTTGTAATTCATGGTGTTGTTTGGTTTTGCTACTGTCCATGAGCGGTCGTATCGCTTACCATCAGGCGAATGGCATGCTCGTCTCGCTATTCATTGCAATAAAAAAAAAAAAAAAAAAAAATGTAAAGTCTGCCAACCCACACTAAGGCAGGGTGATAGTCTATGACCCAATCGTCTCTATTGTATTTATATAGACCGGTTTGTTGCCGCCTCCGTGGCGCATTTGGTTAGACGCCGGCTGTGAAATGAGCGGCCGAGGATTTGTGTGATCCACAGGTATTTTTTTCGGGTCTGTGTGTTTATGAGACCAAAAAGTCTCTCGTAGTCCCTGATACACGACACAAGGGATCCTTAGTGTGGAGTCAGGACTATGTATGGGACTGTTGGATGTATTTATTTATTTATTTTTTAACCTACATAATATTATTAATTTCTAGCTAGAGAAACAAAGAAAAAATACCTAAACCCAATAAAAAAAGTTAAATTGACCAAAAAACAGTTGATGCGAGAAAGGTATTGTTTATCCTCTTCCAAAGCTTATTTGAAATATCCGTACAGATGCAAAGATTGCATACAAGGTTTCAAGTATAAGGAGAACTATGAGAACCATATGAGAAGAAAGCATAATGTTACATTGGGCAGTAAATGTGAGATATGCTTGCAGTATCTCCCGGACCAAATATTAGATGTACATAAATCCAGACATTTTGTTAGGTATGTATCTCATATATATCGCACTCACGCGCCATATATAGATGATTTATGATGAAATATTTATAATTTGTTTATTTTTATATAGATAAAAAAAATATTCATGTTCACGATTTTGCATATTACCTTTTGATATAAATAGTACGTAATAATAATTGAGGCAACATCTCTCATGCATGTGCAATTGATAATACAATCATTTCTATTTCCAGGTATCTATGCTCGCAATGCAATAAGAAATACCGAAGTCGCGACGAAGCGACGTACCATTACTCCAAACATCACACACTGCGGACCAACACACACACACAAACACACAGCCTCACGTGCCCACACTGCGGGCTCGTGTGCCACACCCAAACAAAACTTTGCTGGCATGTGAAGTAAGTGTTTATATATTCCTAATTGCCTATCCCATCTCACATTGGAGTAACATTTAAAAAATGTATTAATTCGTATGGAAAAATAACACAAAATTACCCAAAAAAGCTATTAAAGATATATACCAAACCTCCCAGGATAATACCTGAAAAATTCTGGTACATGTCCCAAGACTTGTATTTAGTGTGGGTTCAGGACTATGTAACTTTGGGTTTATTTATTTAATTTCAGAGTGAGACACAAAATGGACTCACAAGAGACCCCACAATTGGACCCCACGGAATCCCACAACAACGATAGCTATTGCTCAAAATGCGACATTGAATTCAAAACTTCACATACATGCTTCGATGAATACTCAGATTTAATACAAGAACTCAGTTCTGTATGTGGGTAGAATGATCATATCTCATAGAATAGAGATAATAAGAATCTTTGTATAAAAAATGTCCGTCCAAAGACAAGAAATGTAGATGGCGCTACTGGGGCAAGAGGGTACATTTTAAACAAGGCTCAAAAATTATTGCAATTTAAATTGTGTTGCCGGAAATTACGAAATATACAATTTATATATTCGGATAATATAAGGATATATATGTATATGGATGACTGCCTCGGTGGCGTAGTTGTACTACGGTACGACTACAAAGCTGAGCGTTTCGGGTTCGAATCCCCGATTGGTCAAAGTGATAATGGGTTTTCCCGGAGTCAGGAATTTGTGCCCGATATGGCGATAGGCTCGCCCCCTATCACATTATGGGACGGAACATACAAGGCGAAATTTGGGTGTCATGATGGCGCCTCTGCCTACCCCTTCTGGAATAAAGGCGTAAGTTTATGTATGTATGTATGTATATGGATAATGTTAAACAAATGGTGAATTGAATAAAAAATATTTTGAATTGAAAAATGTTTTTTTATCTCCATCCTACAGTTTAGTTAGTTATAGAAACTTTAACAAAGGATACAAAATTACTGTATATAAAATTTGACAGCCTTCGTGGCGCAGTTGGTTACAACGCTGAGGTCTCGGGGTCTAATCCCGGGTCAGGCAAAGTAATGTTAGATTGTTCTATTTAGCAATAGTCCGGAATCAAGAATATGCATCAATATGGCGATAAACGCGCACCCTTTCACATCGTGGGACGGAACAAAAGGCGAAACGTAAGTGTCCTGACAGCACCGCTGCCCACCCCTCCCGTGGTGAACTTTACAGGCCATTAGGCAAGTGTGAATAAATGTAGTACCTATATTCTTTAATTTGGAATGTGTATATCTATAAAATAACGTCAAGTCAACATCATCTTCGTCCATTTCAGAAGATTTAGACTGTAATTTATTATTTAACATTATCTTGTGGCTGAACCTTAGAGTATTTATCCTAGTGGGAGCGTTTGTACTTAAAAACGTAAATAAAAATTGTTTTTAAAGACGCAAATGTATGACAGCGCTCTCTCTTTATTATAAATATTCTATGTTCATCCGAACAATAAACTTCATGAGTGTACAAGCCAATCCTCGAGTAGCAGCAAATATCGTACGTTCTGGAGAAAAAGCTTGTTTATTAATAACTTAATATTGTAGAAATTAGGAAAAACTTGGTTAAACAGTTACAAAGACTAATTGCTTTGCAGAATTATGAGTCTAAAATTATTTTATGTGTAACGGAACGTAGCGCGGTTTAACAATCCATTCGGAGAGAGATTGATTTTTTAATTGAATCAAAATGTCGAATCGATTCTTTACCTAATTAAAATAGTTTGCGCAATGATACCAAATTATCAGGTCTTTCCATGAAGACTGGATCAAAATATACTTTTAATTTTGAACAATGAGGTACAGTTTACAGACCCAAAGAAATCGAACTGTGATATTGTTAATTGTAGGGTGAATGTCGACTCGTTGAATCAAAAGTACGAAATACGTTAGAAAAGTCGATTTATAGGCCCGAGGCCGAAAATCGATTAATCGATCTTATGTCATCATCTCAACCCTACATGTTTTAGACTCGTTCGCGCGATTTTATGACATTTGAATTTTGACATAATCACAAAATTACAAGTAATTTCCTTTAGTTCGCATGTGTTTATTGTTCGGTAGTGAATATTTCTGTTATTTGAAATATAGTGCCCTAATTCGTAACATTTATTTATTGTTTTTACTTTTATCATGTTTAATAAACTTTAACAGCAAATTGTATTTACCAGTTGAATTTCGAACGCCTAAACGTTTTTTTTCCTACAACTCAACTACTTGGTATTTATAATAATAATGGTTAATAAATGTGTTGTACGCGGATGCACAACCAGAGGCCCAAAACATAAATACTTTAGTGCGCCCTTCACAAACAAACCCAGATGGAAAGTGTGGGCAACAATATGCCCATATTTAGAAAAGATTCCTTTTATAAAACGAGACAATATTCGTTTCTGCGCTAAACATTTCCTGCCGGATCATATTAATGAGAAAAAAAGATTAAAACCTAATGCAATACCGTTATTGCACTTGGAAGAAATAGAATCGAATATTCAATTAGCTATAGAACCAACTGATAATTCTTCTGAGCCATATAATTTTGATTTAATTACACTTCCTAGCGTTAAACCTTGTGTAAGACCTGAATCTGATAGCCAACCTCCTTGTACAGATATTGATTTTTCTGATACTCCACAACCTGTAGATCAAAGTAAGTAATTTGTCTATAGTATTTACTATTGTAATGTATAAAGTATATCTATTTGCATTGACTATATACCAACCAGCAATACTAGAAATCAGCAGTGTGAGAGGGAAGATACTGAGTGAAAGAGAGGGAAATATAAATAGAGGTACATTTACCACTATTTTCATTGCACATTTTGCATGTGATGTCCCTTCTATATTTCAATGTTATCCATCTATCCATCCATCCATCAGCCAAAGGACGTCCACTGCTGAACATAGGCCTCTCCTAATGATTTCAATGTTATGCAATAAATTAATTATTTTGCATTTTAATTTTCAGTTCAAGAAATAGTGCCTTGTATTGTATTAAATTTAGACGATATCAGACTCACTCAACATACAACTGAAATATCATATACTTCTTTTTGCATTTGCTGTTTAGAAAATAACTCCTGTGTTGTTGATCTAACCAGTTGCAGTCACAAAGATTTTCTCAAAACCTTCTCAATACCGGATGTAAGTATAAAGTTGGATTATAATTGAAATAATAATAAAATATATGCTAAAAAACTATTAATGGTCAGTTTTTATAGACAGCAAATTAGTTATATTCGTTATTAAATTTTTGTTGACTATTTTAAGACTATGTCATTAAGATACAAGTCCTGAGTAATATCTCAAGCTTCAAGAATCAATTTCATCTCTACACCTCAAACAAATATTTGTGCACCACACAAAACTCTGACTTGATGCGGGATTCAAAAGTAATTTTGCATTACAGTTTAAACCCCACAATCCCGTAGTATGCTTCAATTGCCACTCATTGCTGAAGAAAATAAATGAATTTCAACAACAAGTCCAGGAGAGTTTTAAAATGCTGAGTGCAGAGGTAAGATTTGAATATTTTATGAATATAATTTACAGATAATGGTTTCTTAGATTTACGCGAACGTTACGCATTAAAACAAAACGAATTATTACGGATTTTGTCGCAATTTGGTTTAATTTTTACAAAGTAATATAGTTTTATTTTAATTTACAGATAACATATTATTATTTGAGTCTTTGAGTATTAAAGAATATAATTTTGCCCAAACATTCCTTAGATATGACAACATAAAACTAGAATGCCATTGTTGTTATATTTGCCCTTACTTCATAAAAATCTCAAATATATGTACTTAATAAAAATAAACCTCTTTATTATGTTTTTAGTATAAAATTTGTTAAATTTCATTTAAAATATGCATCAGCTTACCTTACCTCATTTAAATTATAACTATAATGACATACAGCAACGCTCTTCCATTAAAAAACAAAATTTTCCAGACATTTTCACCACCAGAAACAAATATAAGATTAAAAATTGAGAAAACAGTGGATGAACTTATAAACCCGAATGATATTGAAACTGTTCACTTACCCTCATACGCGGAGAGTACTGAGGACATTCACACTCCGGAGAGTGTGAGATTCAAAAACATACAAACAGCACTAGATATTATTAATAGCAATAATGCTTCGCCCATCTTGGGGTTGCTTAGTGGAATAAACGAGCTGAACGGTGAGGTTTTTCTATATTATAATATTGTGTGTGTAATTGCCTCGGTGGCGTACCTAGTTATAGTATGGTTTTATTACAACATTGGGGTCTCGGGTTCGAAACCCGTGTCGGGCAGAGTGATATAAGATTTTCCTATTAATTATCAGTACAGAGTCAGGAATTTGTGCTTTGTAATCGTACCGTAGTAATCGTAATCTTACAGGTTTTTAAAATAATAATTTTATTATTCCAGATGTATTAGGCTCAGTGGGTGAAGATCTTAGTCGTAACTTCAAAGGCAGCGACAGTCTCGATGTCGACTTCATAACAACGCCATCTGCCGGTGAACATGCGAAGACTGAAAAGAATAATAAAAATAAACCTTATTTGGATGTGTGTAAGTTTCATTTTTTATCTTCATTGGTTTATTTTTCTGCTTTTATCCTTATTGTTGTTTGGCGTGTGTATTGATAGTCACCACGCACTGTAACGGTGAAGACAAACATCGTGAGAAAACCTGCATACCATGGTGATTTACAAGAATTTCTATATGTAAAGTCTGCCAACCCACACTAAGGCAGGGTGATAGACTATGACCTTATCGTCTCTATTGTATGTATAAAGATTTATTGCCGCCTCCGTGGCGCATTTGGTTAGACGTCGGCTGTGAAATGAGGGGCCGAGGATTTGTGTGATCCACAGGTATTTGTTTCGGGTCTGGGTGTTTGTGAGACCGAAAAGTCTCTCGTATTTCCTGATAAACGACACAAGGGATCTTAGTGTAGAGTCAGGACTATGTATGGGATCTTTGGGTGCATTTATTTATTTATTTTTTAACCTACATAATATTATTAATTTCTAGCTAGAGAAACAAAGAAAAAATACCTAAACCCAATAAAAAAAGTTAAATTGACCAAAAAACAGTTGATGCGAGAAAGGTATTGTTTATCCTCTTCCAAAGCTTATTTGAAATATCCGTACAGATGCAAAGATTGCATACAAGGTTTCAAGTATAAGGAGAACTATGAGAGCCATGTGAGAAGGAAGCATAATGTTACATTGGGCAGTAAATGTGAGATATGCTTGCAGTACCTCCCGGACCAAATATTAGATGTACATAAATCCAGACATTTTGTTAGGTATGTATCTCATATTGATCCTGCAGTCAAACTGTTTTTGCATAGTTTTGCAGGGCACTTATGTAGCTTATAAGTTTATTCTTTTGTTATTAATAAATAAATAAATACTTCGCTCTCTCTTTTGTACTCACGCCTCTTATATAGATGACGTCAAAGCATGATACTTGCATCCTTTACTGTTCCTTCTACTAGAAAAAATGAAACAGTAATAACTTGTTTATTTTTACACGGATAAAATAAATATTTCTTTTCACGATTTTGCCTATTTATATCAAAAATAAATAATAATAAAAATTAAGGCAACATCTCTAATGCATGTGCAATTGATAATACAATCATTTCTATTTCTAGGTATCTATGCTCACAATGCAATAAGAAATACCGAAGTCGCGACGAAGTGACGTACCATTACTCCAAACATCACACACTGCGGACCAACACACACACACAAACACACAGCCTCACGTGCCCACACTGCGGGCTCGTATGCCACACCCAAACAAAACTTTGCTGGCATGTTAAGTAAGTGTTTATCTATTACTAACTGCCTATCCCATCTCACATTGGAGTAACATTTAAAAAAAGTATTTATTCGTATGGAAAATATGACAAAAATTACCCAAAAAAGCTATTTATAAGATATCTACCAAACCTCCCAGGATAATCTAAATACCTGAAAAATTCTGGTACATGTCCCAAGACTTGTATTTAGTGTGGGTTCAGGACTATGTAACTTTGGGTTTATTTATTTAATTTCAGAGTGAGACACAAAATGGACTCACAAGAGACCCCACAAGTGGACCCCACGGAATCCCACAACAACGACAGCTATTGCTCAAAATGCGACGTAAAATTTAAGACTTCACATACATGCTTCGATGAATACTCAGATTTAATACAAGAACTTAGTACTGTATTTGGGTAGAATGATCATATCTCATAGAATGGAGATAATAAGAATCTTTGTTTAAAAAATGTCCGTCCAAAGACAAGAAATGTAGATGGCGCTACTGGGGCAAGAGGGTACATTTTAAACAAGGCTCAAAAATTATTGCAAATTAAATTGTGTGGTCGGAAATTAAGAAACATACAATTTATATATTTGGATAATATAAGGATATGTATATGGATGACTGTCTCTGGTTCGAATCCCGGGTCGGGTAATGATATTCTGTTTTTCTATTCATTATCAGCCCGGAGTCAGGCATTTGTGCCCGATATGGCGATAGGATCACCCCCTGTCACACCATGGGACGGAACATACAAGGCGAAATGTGGGAGTCCTGGTGGCGCCTTTGCCTATCCCTTCTGAGATAAAGGCGTAAGTGTATGTATGTACATATGTACGTATGTATATGGATAATATTAAAAAGTGATGAATTGAATAAAAAGTATTTTGAATTGAAAAATGTTTTTTTATCTCCATCCTAAAGTTTAGTTAGATAGAGAACCTTTAACAAAGGATACAAAATTACTGTATATAAAATTTGACAGCCTCCTTGGCTGGTAGGTTAGACGCCGGCTGTGAAACGAGAGGCCGCGGGTTCGATCCCCGCACACAGACATGTTTAATTGATCCACAATTATTTGTTTCGGGTCTGGGTGTTTGCGAGAGCCAAGTCGCCCGAAGTTTCTGATATACGACAAAAGATTAGTGTGGGGTCAGGACCATGTTTGTGACTGTTGGGTGTATTTAATTATTATTTATTTATTTCTAAAGCAGCGCTATCACATCTTTCACATCAGTGAATTTTGATGGTATCTCGTATTCAAGTTTTTGTTTTTATAGTATTTTTAGCGAGAACGTTTATTAGTGTTATTTAATCTATAACATAGATGTAGTATAACATAGATCGGCAATGTATCATTTTGAGTGAAACCAAAACGAGAATATGATAGTGTGCGTGAAGTTTGCATGTGTGCGTGACAGATAATGCTGCGCCATGCTCTGTCGATACTATTATATCGATACACCTAACGGCCCAACCAATAAAATTAAATTTTATAGATATATATGAGACATTTCATGGTATTATAACAGAAAAATAATGATTGTGTTTATTTCAACACAGATACGTAAACACAAGTAAATAAAGATAAATCTTCATATTTGAGAATAATTTTATTTGACAAGTTTTGTAAAGCATTCCTTATAATAATATCTAATGTTCTATTGTTTTATTAGAATGGCAGCCTCCGTGGCACAGTTAATTTGAAACCGGCTCAGAAATTGTAAATTACGCACACGAAATATTAATTAATATTTAGCAAATATCAATAGTGAATAAATAAAGTGAAGTAATAACTGTTATTATAGAATTGATGTTATACTACGAGATTATAAAATGAAGTGAAACCTCTATGGTCATTGACTATTTTTATCGACATAATATTATTGATCGAAACTGTCAATCAATCTCTAGCAAATGTTGGTTGAAATTATTATAAATTCACGTATATGATATCATTTTATATAGGCAATGGATGCTTTCTACGCATTTAAATAATGAATAAGGACATTCTATTCTACCGATATACATACAAGGTTTGTCTTACAATTCTACAATATTGTCACTAAACAACATTGAAAAAAGTGATACGATCTTATGAAAAACTATGATTATTCGGGTTTTTACACTAAAATCAATCACATCCAGGCACTGGACAACTCACCATAATAAATTACATTTAATAAAAGTAGCTCAGTACTGAAATATTAAATAAATCAAGAAAATAAGCGAAATTTGTCGTTCGCTTAAATGACATATTTTCACACAAATCTCTATAGAACGCTCTCCGTGTAAACGCATGGTCGCATCATGCGTCTCGCTTTAATGTATGATTTAAATCATTCTATCTCTTTCACATTGCCGATCTATGTTATGCTACATCTATGATCTATAATAAGTATTAAAATTAGAATCCGAACTTTAAAGTAATGCCGTATAACATGCGTATAACCATAGATGTAGCATAACATAGATCGGCAATGTGAAAGAGACAGAATGATTTAAATCATACATTAAAGCGAGACGCATGATGCGACCATGCGTTTACACGGAGAGCGTTCTATAGAGATTTGTGTGAAATATGTCATTTAAGCGAACGACAAATTTCGCTTATTTTCTTGATTTATTTAATATTTCAGTACTGAGCTACTTTTATTAAATGTAATTTATTATGGTGAGTTGTCCAGTGCCTGGATGTGATTGATTTTAGTGTAAAAACCCGAATAATCATAGTTTTTCATAAGATCGTATCACTTTTTTCAATGTTGTTTAGTGACAATATTGTAGAATTGTAAGACAAACCTTGTATGTATATCGGTAGAACAGAATGTCCTTATTCATTATTTAAATACGTAGAAAGCATCCATTGCCTATATAAAATGATATCATATACGTGAATTTATAATAATTTCAACCAACATTTGCTAGAGATTGATTGACAGTTTCGATCAATAATATTATGTCGATAAAAATAGTCAATGACCATAGAGGTTTCACTTCATTTTATAATCTCGTAGTATAACATCAATTCTATAATAACAGTTATTACTTCACTTTATTTATTCACTATTGATATTTGCTAAATATTAATTAATATTTCGTGTGCGTAATTTACCATTTCTGAGCCGGTTTCAAATTAACAGTGCCACGGAGGCTGCCATTCTAATAAAACAATAGAACATTAGATATTATTATAAGGAATGCTTTACAAAACTTGTCAAATAAAATTATTCTCAAATATGACGATTTATCTTTATTTACTTGTGTTTACGTATCTGTGTTGAAATAAACACAATCATTATTTTTCTGTTAAAATACCATGAAAAGTCTCATATTTATCTATAAAATTTTATTTTATTGGTTGGGCCGTTAGGTATATCGATATGATAGTATCGACAGAGCATGGCGCAGCATTATCTGTCACGCACACATGCAAACTTCACGCACACTATCATATTCTCGTTTTGGTTTCACTCAAAATGATACATTGCCGATCTATGATATACTACATCTATGCGTATAACCGTCTCAGTGGCGCCTCCATTTATTTCTACATTTGTAGTTCCAAATTTCGCCACACACCTTTACATTTCAGACGACCTTTACTTTAATGTTCTTTGTCATATTAAAAAAGGAACGCAAGGATATTGTTCCGGTTTCTATTGATCCATTTGAGGGTTCCACCCCTGTTTTTGTGACGGCAGTTTATCATACGCGTCTGCAAAATGACTACGAACTAATTTGTTCTGTGAATAAATTGAAAAACGACATATTGGCGTATAAAAGTAATGTTTAAAATCGATATACCTTCAAATAATTCAGCTGTTTTTTAATTTTTGTTTACTGTATTCAACGAGCTGTAGAATCGCTGGAAACACGATTATATTGCAAGATAGAAAATCTGCAATTCTTTAATTGTGCCACAATCAAATGAAACCAAGAAGGTACGCACATCGCCGTTCACGAAGAAATATTGTGTATAAATGGGATCGTAAAAAGTTAGGTAAGTGTTTTAATTCATTTCATTTTATTTACTAGCACAATTGCCTCGATGGCGCAGTTGAATTGTACGATTACAACGCTGAGGTCTCGGATTCGAATCCCGGGTCGGGTAGTGATGTTAGGTTTTTCTATTCATGTTCAGCCCGTAGTCAATTTGCGGCCTATATGGCGAGGCTCGCCCCCTATCACATCGTGGGACGGAAAACGTAACGTGGGTGTCCTGGTAGCACCTCTGCTTACCCCTATTGGGAAAAAGGCGTAATGTGTGTTTAAAATTAATGGGAGGAAATATTATTGTCCATGTTCGTAGCCAGAGTAACTACTGGACATAATGAGACTTAACATCTTATGTCTCAGGATGGCGAGCGCAGTGGAATACCAAGCATTATCTTTTAATTTGTGGTGTTGTTTGGTTTTGCTTCTGCCTATGAGCGGTCGTATCGCTTAACATCACGCAAATGGCATGCTCGTCTCGCTATTCACTTCGAAAAAAATAAATCCATCCGTAGTAAATATGAACTATAGAAGTATTAACCTCAGAAAACTATTACAAACGAAGCAGCCAGCTGTAAAGCACCGCATTAAATAAATAAATACACCCAACAGTCACATACATAGTCCTGACCCCACACTAAGATCGAGTCTTGTGTCGTGGGTATCAGAAACTACGAGAGCCTTTATCGGTCTCACAAACACCCAGACCCGAAACAAATACTTGTGGTTTACACAAACATTTGTCTCGGTGCGGGGATCGAACCCGCAGGCTCTCGTTTCACAGGCGGCGTTTAACCAACTGCGCCAAGGAAGCTGTCAAATGTATGTATATTGGTGTTTATTACTAGTGTAATGTTAAATGTTTATTTAATACTCTCCATGGTTGGTAGACACCGACTTTAAATTGAGAGGCCATTACGATCCCGCACCGAGACAAACATTTGTGTGATCCACAGGTATTTGTTTCGGGTCTGGGTGTTAGTGAGACCGCTACACGACACAAGATCTTAGTGTGGGGTCAGGACTATGTGACTGTTGGGTGTATTTATTATTTATGACTCCCTAAATACGTAAATAAGCCACGTACAAGCAAGCGAAGTGTCGGACGTCCACCCACAACGACACACGACCTGGTTAAGGTCGCAGGAAGGCGCTGGATGCAGGGCGCTTCCAAGAGGTCTATGGGGCGATCCATGGAGGCCTATGTTCAGCTGTGGACTTACTGTGGCTGAAGAGAAAGAGAGAGAGAGAGAAATACGCGATGTCTACCTATTGTTTAAATAAGTAGTGAAATGTTCATGTGACTGCCTCGGTAGCGTAGTTTAGTATTACGGTACGGTTACAAAGCTGAGGTCTCGGGTTCGACTCCCGGGTCGGGTAAAGTGATATTGGATTTTTCTATTCATTATCAGATATGGCGATAGGCTCGCCCCCTATCACATCATGGGACGGAACATACAAGGCGAGATGTGGGTGTCCTGGTGGCGCCTCTGCCTCCCCTTCGGGGATAAAGGCGTGAGTTTATGTATGTATTTATGTATGAAATATTCATTACAGAATCTGGAAGCGCCAGTCGCTTGGTTACGAGGACAAGAGCGGAGTCACCGGGCGGCGCGTGACTTCGCCAACCAACGAGTTTCCAAGGCGTTGACCTAGGCGCCTTCACAGAACGGCAATCAGGATCTTTGGGTCAGTTCTTAATCCAATTATACCTCGTGTATTAACATATGCACAACCAATAGTAGTTCGTTTGAAAAAATTCATTTACTGGTGGTAGGTATCTCAAATGTGAGGCCGCCTAGGTAGGTACCACCGCAATGTCTATTTCTCCAACAAACTGCAGTGTAAATGCACTGTTGTGTTCTGGTTTGAAGGACATTGTAGCCAGTGTAACTACTGGACATATTGAGACTTCACATCTTATGTCTCAGGATGGCGAACGCAGTGGAATGCTGATCGTTGCTTTATAATTCATGATGTTTGGTTTTGCTATTAACCATGAGAGTTCGTATCGCTTACCATCAGGCGAATGGCAAGCTCGCCTTGCCATTTAAAAAAAAAGAAACACTTACCATCATGATCCATTTGCTCGTTTACCGAACTTGTGCAATAAAAATCAGCTGTACTGCAATAGTTTTTGACTAATACCGTGTTTTTTACAATAAATTTGTTCGCGGTCTCCATACTATAATATTTCTTGTTACAATTTTATTCATTAAGTAGCGGCTCGGCCCGGTTGCAGATAGTTTTTGAGTCCAGTCCACATGAACTACATATAGTTTTCGCAGCGAACGCGATGTAAAGAGTATTATAGGTAATTTTTTTACACCTTGCGTTACATTATTGGAGTTTTATAAGGATCCCTAATTATTTTGAAAATATAATAAATCGTATATCACCCGGGGATAGTGTAGCCTGACAACAGTGAAAGTTTTCAAATCGGTTCTATAGTTTCGGAGACTATTCAATGCAAACATACAAACAAACAATCAAATCCTTTCTTTTTATAATATTAGTACTTACAGACAGGTATTATCTTTTTCAGAGAACTTCAGCATATGCCCAACTACGGAAGCACTTAGAAAATTCATTACAACCTCAAGAAGAAACAAATGCTCTCGGATAACTAACTACTGGAATTCGTTGTCCATGGCGATATCACAACAGTACTGAGAGGACTGAAAAATCACAAAAAAAGATTGATGGAAGATGAATAACAAAACAACATTACGCGACGACACACTGCATGATTTTAGATTAATAATGATAAATAATAATAAATTTTATTTGAACAAAAACATTACAATTAAAGATTTCTGATTTCTGAAGAGTACAATTATACGGTGCCAACCGCAGTAGTTAAAAGTTTAACTGTGTTGCAGTTAAGAATATTTTTTATTTTATTTTGGTTGCTCACAGCTATCAGTAAAAATCTAACATACACACTACTTACAAAAATTAAAGGATATTTTTTTTATCAAATTTTTTGGTGTTTTTTGTAGGAAATCGTAGGAAAACCAACGAGAAAAAAAAAACAAACTTACTCGTTTTTGACACCGTGCATTTACGTGATAATTTTATTCCCTTTATTTTGATATACCAGAAACCTCCGTGGCATGATTTGGAGCTGACTTAGGGCCAATTGCACAAACTAACTTTACCCATACCTTTGACTTTAAAAATGTCAATCCCATACCATAATGGCCCTAAGGTATTGATGAAATCGAATTTGACATGAACATGATCTCAAAAACATGATCAATTTCATGCCAGATGTAATCTGTGGTTCATGCCCGACTTGTTCCTTGTTAGTCTGTGGTCCTAGAGGTCTATACTCTATTCTTTGCTATAGTCTGTGATGAGTGAACAATTTGATTTTTTCCATAGCTCTAACCGTGATTGTTTTAGTTAATGAATTGTTTATTTTGTGAATTAATATTAAACTAATAGTAAACCAATTATACTACGCATTTATTAGCCGTAAGCTACATTTTTAAAATTGCGTGATGGCAATTTTTCATGCGGTCATTTTTTAAATACTAGTTGTTTTAGTGGCGTATTAAACAAAATCTGTGTTGTCATTTGTGTCATTTGTGTGGGCATCAAAACATATTGTAACGGATGTGCGACGCATCTGTGTAAATAAGATCACCAACATTTACGTAAGTAATTTAAACTAATTGATTGAAGGTTAAACTCCTGTGCTACTTATGTACTCCTAGTACTCTAGAGAAATGTCATGTTTTGCATAATTTCACATTTCCTATCAAATATAACAATATTCCGCTAGTATTTCCTATGTGATAGTCATAAGTATATCTACATTTAGTTGATATTGTCTTATCTTTAATATAAACAAACTAATATTGCTGTAAATCATAAACTAACATGACTATTTTACAATACAGCAGATCTTGGTTTGAAAATATTGTCTAATTTAACACATTGACTCCATGGCACTGCTAGCAATAAAACTTTTTTCTTCTAAACTTACATAGTAACTAAGTTAGTTTCCTGAAAGAGGGTGAAGCGAAAGTGACATATCAGGATCTCGTAAACTGGAGATCAGTAGTCTCTGCTTACCCCTATAGGATGCAAGTTATGTACAGCTAATTTTATTAATAAAGGAGCGTTTGACTAGCAGAAGAAATATAAATACGGGCTGTTACGAATATAAAGCAGGAGAAACTATTACAATCTGGGTTAGATGTAAAAATTTTAGAAATTTATCTAATTATAATGCAATTCAGTCTTTGAATGCACCCAACAGTCACAAATAGAGTCATGTCATCACACTAAGATTGAGTCATGTGTCGGAGATCAGAATCATTGGGAGACTACCGTCTCACAAACACCCATGCCTGTAACCGAAAACCTTTAGATCACAAAAATATTTCTCTTGGTGCGGGAAGTGAACCCACATCAGCCACGGATGCTGTCAAGCACTTCCTATGACATGCATTTCAGTTTTTCAAAGGGTTTTTCCCGCCCACACACCACTGTAAGTTCTATCAGGCAGGATCAACAGCATGAACGATTTGACACCAAGCTCCGGAGCTCGGCGAGTCTCTAGCCCCAATTCTCAGAGTTTCTTGCCTCGAAGATATGATTATTGTAGATATAAAAAAGTTGCATTGTGTAAACATTTCAGAACTAAATAATCGATGGTGGTTATGTCATGCTATAAAGGCATACAATTCTTACCGCGAGACTCTCTCTCTGTGTAAATGAGGCTTTAGGGACACTAGATTGTCTTTAATTTGCATTGAAAATAACCAAAATTAATAATTAAGAAATAGGAGTTTGAAACAGAGTGACGAAATACCAAGCTTATAGGTATTATTTTAACCTGCACTAGGCCAGCATGGTGGACTATAATGACATAACCCCTCTCAATCGTACTCTCGAGGAGGCCTGTGGCCTGCAGTGGGACATATATGGGCTGATACAGATACACAAACTATCTTCCGATATAAAGATATGCAATTTGTGATGTTAGTGTAAAATATATACAATTTTCATTTCACAATTAACCCCAATTTTATGCTAAAAGTTTATTAGCCAGTCCAATCGCCAAATATTTATAATGATGCAGAAAAAAAACTAGTTTGGATAATTTTGCATTCATTACCAGACCTGTTTGTGAGGTTGAAGTATTAATAATATCAATGTTACATTATGGTCAATTTTGCAACAAAAATTTACTGCTAATTATATTTAGTTTAGTGGTGTCCTTTTGAACGGTGGTATATTTAAATTGATTTTCAAAATGGGTAAATATGTTGTATTATTCAAATAACAGACAAATGTTTGTGAGATTTAAAATGATATGGCTGGTTGCAAAGACAAAATTGAAAGGATAATAAGGAATAAGGATATAAGGAAAGAAAAATATATCTATTTCTTTTTATTTTGGTTATAATATATTGTATGAAGAATGATGTGATGCAATGTAATTGATTGTTGGTAAAAATGTGTATTATGAAGAATAATTCTGAAATAACTACATTATGTATAAAATTTATGCTAAGGAAAAGGTATACTGTGTATACCTATGGTATAACTTGTTTGACACTTTTTGTTAAAACAGTAAATATCAAGTGGGTAGTGATAATAAATAAATATCAATAATAGTGGAAAATGACTTATTTATTTCCTTAGCTGAATGAATGTTTTGGCCCTTATAATGTGTTTTCATATACATTACTGCGTGGTGGCCTATTGGTAACATGGTGGTTGCAGGTTCAAATCTCAGGACACATGTGTTTATTGATAGTCAACCACCATGTACTATAATGGTGAAGGAAAACATTGTGAGAAAATCTGCATACCATAGCGATTTGTAAATATTTCTATGGTATGTAAAGTCCGCCTACCCACATTAGGCCAATGTGGTGGACTATATGGCCCAACCACTCTCAATCATACCCTAGATTGTAGAGTAGGCCCGTGTACTGCAGTAGGACGCATATGGGCTGATTCAATACATAATAACATATTTGCCAATACATAAGATTATATTGATTTAATATTTTTCAAAAGATCCTTAGACCATATTGGTCCCGAATTACCCCAGAATAATAAAATATATTTTATACTTACAGTCTTATTCATACACTGTTTTAAAACCTAGTTTAGTTATTTAATGTTCTGTCTTCTTCGCTCAACTGAATTCAAAAGTCGTTCAAAAGGGACAAAACATTTGCTAACTAAAATAGGTTTTAAAACTGTCTATAAATAAAGCCGTTAATATAACATGTTAGAGATAGATATATCTTATCTACTTATCCATTTGAATTGCATAAACATTGCAAATAAATTAATATTATCGTATTTCTTTCTATCACTAATTATTAATTCTAATCTGGTTATAAATCTTTATAAAAAGCCTAATATTACCTTATAGGTAGTATAGTTAGATAAATAATGTAGGATTGTATTAATTTACAAAATAAACTTTCTTTATTGCTGTGAAAGGTGAGACGAGCATGTCTTTCGCTTGATGGTAAGCGTTACGACGCCACGGACAGAAGCAAAACCAAACAACACCATGAATTACAAAGCAATGCTTGTCATTCCACTGCGCTCGCCTTTCTGAAGACATAATATGTCAATATGTCCAGTAGTTACTCTGGCTACAATGTCGTTCAAACCGGAAAAAAACAGTGGATTTACACTGTTGTTATTCATAGGATTGTTTAGTTTTGCTACAGTCCATGAGCGGTCGTAGCGCTTACCATCAGGCGAATGGCATGCTCGTCTTGCCATTCATCGCAATAAAAAACAAAACTATAATCTATATATAGACTAGTCTCCATAGTGAAATTTTTAAGAGGTCCTACATATTCTGATAATAACGATACGAGATTTGTATCTGTAGAGTCAGGAAGTATATATTTAATAATTTTTCGTTTCTATTACAGCTCCAAACAGTACAAAATGGATATAGTACAAAACAAACACCGTCGCGACGCCATGAACAATGAAATATCCTCAACATCCAGCGAGGAAAATACCCCAACAGACCACATAGCGAAGATAAACAATTTCTACAAAAAACGGTACTCCGAAGCAGTTTCTGACAACGAGATTGACTCTAGAATATCTATCCAACCGAGATCTCACTACAAAAGCATGGGAAATATCAACGATTACAGAAAAGACTATAGAAATGCAAGAGTCCAGAACAGCATCAGCAATGTAGACTTGAGTCTTCACAGTCAAGAGATAAAGAAATTTGATACGCTACAGATACCAATTGTAGGTTATGAAGTGATGGAAGAAAGGGCAAGGTTTACGATATACAAGTTGAAAGTTGAAGATGACAAGCGTGATCAGTCCTGGCTGGTTTTTCGAAGGTATACTGATTTCGTAAGACTTTATTCAAGGATCAAAGCTGAGCAGCCTAATATTATCCTTCCATTACCAGGTAAGCGTTGGTTTAGGGACAATTTTGAGCCCGCATTTTTAGAAGAAAGGGTACGAGGATTGCAGATCTTCGTCAATGCTGTGCTAAGTAAGATACCGAACCATCCGGTGGTAAGGGAATTCTTTTGTTTTGACGAGCCTCCGCAAGTTTTTAGTTACCAACCCGAAGTGCAAGCGGTATATGGAGCTCTAGAAGATTCTATAAGTACCCTCAAAATGCAGCTAAAACAGAAGGATGCAACGATAATGCATTTGCAAAAAAGAATAGCTAATTTGGAGAGCTTAACTTCTAACTGTACGAATTGTAGTACGAAAATTAATAATGCTTCGATGTGATATAGTTTAAGGGCTGTAAGAGAGGTATATTCAGTAGTTTTGGGCTAGAAAGAGAGCATGATATTTCTTAAGTGAGGGTATATTTGAAAAATGATTTATACGTGTTCAAATAGTTTGTAACGGTACTAATACGGTCGTATTTTTAATCTGTGATTTTTATATAATGTGATGAAAACCCTTCTATCAAAAAAGTAAAATAATATTACGTTGCATTAATTTGTAAAGTACAGACAGCCACGGTGGCGTAGTTGTACTACGGGACGATTACAAAGCTGAGGTCTCGGGTTCAAATCCCGGGTTGAGCAAAGTGGTATTGGATTTTTCTATTCAATATCAGACCAAAGTCAGGAATTCGTGCCCGATATGGAGATAGGCTCGCCACCTATCACATCATGGGACGGAACATACAAGGCGAAATGTGGGTGTCCTGTCCTCTGCCTATCCCTTCTGGGAAAAGGGCGTGACTTTATGTATGTATGTATGTATGTACATTAATTTGCTTTGGGTTGGGCGCCATTTTGTGTCTACAAAAAAATAAGATTTTCTGTTCGTGAAAGTTTTGCAAAAAGGAAAAACTTATTCAACTAAAATATAGAGAATGTTAAAACATTTTTGCTCTATGGAATTTTAAGGTTTCGGACCTTCAAAAGTCGATTTTTGTATCTAGATATCTAGGGTTTTCGTCACATTTAAGGACCAGTCGGAGTCCATATAAGTGTTGTAATTACAAATATTTTATTCAGCTGATTTGTAATTTCGGTAGCTAAGTATAAAGTCAATGTCAATTGTAATATAATGCTGAAATATATCTAAATTAATATCATTATTATAAGGTAATGCATATACAGGGTATATATTATAGACTGCGTTGAAAACGAAGCCATGTGGTAGTTTCAGCGACTTCAGACACTATGCAACAAAAAAAAGTCGAAAAAAATAGCAAAGTACGTAGGTTTTCCTAAAATAATAATGTATATCCTTTTATTTTTAAAAACTCAATTGTAGGAATGGGTTTAAATTTTGGTAAAACTACGTGTTTTCCATCCAAACACGATGATACTTAAAATGTTGTAAAAGAAGTTGTCACTTCTTTTATCAAATTTTCAAAGTTACTTGCATTGTGTCTGTAGTCACTAAAACTACTACCTGGATTCGTTTTCGGTCGCAATCTGTGTATACCCGGTAACTTAATGGCATTAATATTCATAGATTGAAAAAAAGGTGGACATTTTCATATACCTTTGGTGCCTTCTCACAATGATGTCTAATTGTAAATTTAGTATGCTAGAAAAAAAATGCAACGTTTTTGGATTACTGGGACCAATGTATAAGACTTTGTCTATGAGAATCTTAAATAAAATACGATAGTTTAACTATAAGAAGTAATACGTACAAAAAAATATATGGCGTCTTTGTAAAATACACGGCGAAGGAAACATTTAGCTGACTAGCCTCAATATGGGTGACATAAATATCTGTATTTAAAACACTATTAAAAAAAAAACATCGTGAGGAAACTTGCATACGATAAATACCAAATAGAGATCTTAATAATCGGTGGCCTAACCCCTCTCAATCGAACTGTCGGTTGTAGAGGAGCCCCGTGCCCAGCAGGGGGCAATTATGGACTAACACAACACTACCAGGTTTCCAAGATTTTAATTTTATCACTTACGTCTTTAATAATTTTCATAAAGATTGTTTTGCAACTAAATTTAATAAAACAGGGAAATATTCAAAAGAAATTGTTCAAAATTATTTTAAAATTAAAACGCCTTATTAGATTCGTAGAGGTATGTATTATTGATATTGTTATGAATTTCAAGCATGAAACTTCTCTATGTGAAGTTAAAATCAAGGTAATTAATAATTTAACCGATTCTTCTGGAACAAATCGATCGTCGAATCGATACAAATCGAACTCGACAGAATCGATTTCTGTTCCGATTAATTGATTTATAGATTTGAAACCTTGACGATAAAGTACCATTTTAAAATTAAATATTTATATTTTTTTTTCTAGTTTTTAAGTATTTCATTATTCTATTGTTAGTACGAACCCAAATGTGCATATAATGTTACAATTTTAGTTAATTATACATTGTTATATGAATGAGTGAATGGAGATAAATACTCACCACTAAATACGCTGTGAGTCTTTTAATTTTTAGTCATGATATAAGCGAGTCTTAAAAAAAACCTTTCAGATTGAGACTTAAAGTGTCATTTTTTAAAAGATTTAAGAAATATAAAAAATATATCTTTCGGAATATTGTAATGAGACTGAATCATGAATGCAGTTTTCTTTAATTTGATAAAATAATAAAAACTTTTATTAAAAAAGACTCGCAGCGTAAAATGTATGTTTTAAAGTTATAATTGAGTGGAATTATTATTGTATAAACAATTCAAACATGTTATATATATTATTTAGGCCTTAGGGTATTTTATTAATAATATAAAATATTTTTGTGTAATAAATTCGATGATAGAAGTAGGAAGAAATTAGAGAAGAAGAAAAAAAAAAGAATTTCTATTACTGATGTTACATTTCAATATGTCGAATTATTATTAAAATGTCTTTTTACATGGTTTTTGTAGACTGGTGTTGTAAAAAGGGACCAAAAAATAGCCATGAAATACATCATTGTAGCATTTTTGAATAAGGTGAAAATCTGTCAGCAATTTTCATTTAAAATCCGATTTTAATTAAAAAAATCGAAAATATTATATCGGATGCGTTTACGGTGTCGGATTTTTATTCCGGATATCCGATAGTTTCAGATACGATTACGCAGCTCATAACATCCCACTCGTAGCTAGTTTTTGGTTTTAAAACCAATTTGCAAAGACCCCTAGTTGTCATATGGTAGGTGCTAAGTATGTCATAAAAGTGTATGCATTTAATGTGATTTTTATATTATGATTAATGTACAAATAACATGTTTCAAATATATTTTATTTTCGAAAATATTAGATTAATATCGTAGTTATTGAATAGAAAGTAAAACGAAAGGATTTGGAAATTTAAATATACCCAACAGTCACATTCATATTGTCCCACACATCCATACAAATTTTTTGTCAATACACATAACATAAAAGATTTTTTTGTCTCACACATCAATATTTGTGGGTCACCAACTTTTGTCTCGGAACGGCTATTCTATTGAATATACGGCTCATTTCACAGCCGGCATCTAACTAACTAATGGAGGCTGTCAAATGAAGTGTTACAAAGTATTTTTCAAAAGCAATAAATTTTTTGAAAGACGTCATTGATTATTCTAGTTAGACGCCGTCTGTGAAACGAGAAGCCACTACAATCCCAACAGAGACGAATGTTTGACCCACAAGTATTTGTTTCGGGTCTGTGTGTTTGTGAGACCTAAAAGTCTCGTAGTTTCTGATAAGACACAAGACTCGATCTCAGTGTGGGTCAGGACTATGTATGCGGCCGTTGTATTTGTTTTTGAGAAATATGATTAAAAAGAATATCGGTTAATGAATACAGTGTAATATGTAATGTAGCTAGCCTCCGTGGCGTAGTTGGTTAGGCACCGGCTATGAAACGAGAGGCCGCGGGTGAAGCCCACAAATATTTGTCTCGGGTCTGGGTTGTGAGACCTGAAAGTCTCTTGTAGTTTCTGATACCCACGATACAAGACTTAATTGATCTAAATGTGGGGTCAGGATTATGTATGTGACTGTTGGGTGTATTTCTTTATTATTTATACGAATGTACAAATTATAATAATAGTGCCTTATTAATATAAGGTAAGCATTTAATTTAAGCGTCCATGAAGATATTTGACGCCACCATTTAAGAAGCAAAAATGATCAAGCAGTTTTCATTGATAATTAAGCTGATCTTAAGATGAATAGAGTTCAAAATTGCATGCAAGGTGTAATTTCAAATATGTGAACGTACCATTTGCACGCTACTTTCAACCTAATAGCTGTTGTTATTAAGTTCAATATCAATGAAAACTGCTAGAACATTTGTTGACCATAAATCATCAAGATATGTTGCGTTTTGTAAACATGTATTTTTTGAAAATAAAATATGATATTATTATTGTGCTTTTATATTTTCCCATAACGTGTTTTTTTATTTAGCTGGCCATAAAATGAATTAAATAAAATAATCTTGCAGCATTGTCGATTTCATGAATTTATTTGATGTGGTGCCTCGATTTATTTATTACTTTTCTTTTATGCCCGCGACTCCCTCGGTGGGTACGTCGGTACGACTACAAAGCTAAGGTCTCGGGTTCTAATCCCGGGTCGGACAAAAGTGATATTGGATTTTTATATTAATTGTCGGCCCCGATTCAAGATTTGGTGTCTGATATGGCGATGGGCTAGCTCCTACCGCATCATGGGACGAGACATACAAGGCGAAATGTGGGTGTCCTGGTGCACCTCTGTCTACCCCTTCTGGGAAAAAGGCGTGAGTTTGTCTGTATGTTTCTCTTTCACTTAACTTGAGTTAATTAATAACTTAAACGTTTTATTTCAAGTTAAAACAGAGAATAATGTAATTAATATTTTACATTAGTTCCATTCATGTTACATATTTTATAATTTACAATACATACATATATACAGCATACATAAACTTATGCCTTTTCCCAGGTTTAGGCAGAGGTTTACCTGGACAACCAAGTTTCGCCTCGTGTGTTCCGTCCCACGATGTGATAGGGGGCGAGCCTATCGCCATAACGGGCACAAATTTCTGACTCAGGGCTTATAGTGAATAGAAAAATACAATGTTACTGCCCGACCCGGGATTCAAACCAGAGACCTCATAGTTGTAAGCGTACCGTAGTACAACTGTGGCACCAAAGCAGTCGACAATTTACACTAAACAACATATTACCAATTATTTGTCCTTATACTTTGTTCTTTATATATTTTTTCCTTACAATTTATTTTGACAGCCTCCGTGGCCCAGTTGGTTAGACACCGGCTGTGAAACGAGAGCCCTCGGGTTCGATCCCCGTATCGAGAGAAATGTTTGTGCGGCCCACAAATATTTGTTTCGGGTCTGGGTGATTGTGAGACCGAAAAGTCTCTCGTAGTTCTGACACCCGCGACACAAGACTTAATTGATCTTAATGTGGGGTCAGGACTATGTATGTGACTGTTTGGTGTATTTATTTATTATCCTCTGCAACAGAAATGAAACGCAAAATTAAAATATTTAAATAAATATCATTTATTCGTAAATAAAATATATTCATTATACAATAATAATGCACTTAAGTATATACCTACGTTACGATCACACTTTTAAAATTAACATGGTTTTCGATTCAGAAATTTTGTAAAATAATTTTTTTTAGTACGAACTTCATAAAGTTAGTCATAATGGATATATAAAGCTAAAAAGGGGATGGTATACTCATCATAACGAACAACTTTGACTATGGGGCCAACGCGGAAATCGCGAAAAACAAATACTGCGCCATACAAAAATAATAATTGGCTGTGCGAAATGTATGAAACAGCTGTTTTTTTCGCGGTTTTTTTATTGCAGTGAATGGCGAGACGAGCATGTCAAAATTCAGCCAAATTATGGTTACTTAAGGCCAGAAAGAGCTATTGTGCGGATATTAATTGCCCAAACTATACCCAAAAAATAAAAATGGCCAAAGTTGGCCAACTTCACTTACGGCTTATGACCAAATTCTAAACTTTGACCACAAATAAACAATTATTGCGCGACCTCGCCATTATCCATGTACTGAACCACGCGTTTCGCCGGAAACACCTTGTGAACCCTCTTCTTGTGGGTGTATAAGGACGCTTTTTGCTTGAACGTCTGTTGGCATATGTCACAAGACAACGGCCGGTCCCGGGAGTGTATCACCTCATGCTGGGTTAGGGCCTTTTTGTCCTGGAATGACATACATAATACATAAACTCACGCCTTTATCCCCGAAGGGGTAGGCAGAGGCGCCACCAGGACACCCACATTTCGCCTTGTATGTTCCGTCCCATGATGTGATAGGGGCGAGCCTATCGCCATATCGGGCACAAATTCCTGACTCCGGGCTGATAATGAATAGAAAAACCCAATACCACTTTGCCCGACCCGGGATTCGAACCCGAGACCTCAGCTTTGTAGTCGTACCGTAATACAACTACGCCACCGAGGCAGTCCTGGAATGAATATTAAATAAATGATTTATTAAAGATAAAATATCCAGATATGGATGGTATACGATGTCGATTAAATAGGAAATAAGAAGGCAATTAAATTTTCGTGACGCTCTCGCCACGCATTCACCAGCTTACTCCCCAAGTCAATAGTGCGTAATGAAGTTTTACTTCATAAATTAAATTAGACTTTGTGTCCGAATAAAATATTTATATTATTATATTTGCGACTGTGCCAATTTAGAGAACACATAACAAAGCTTAGCGGTTATAAAACTGATATTTGTATAAGTGTATCATTTTTTATAGTTTCTGGAATACAGATATTGTAATGAAGAATGTTAACTAATTTTGATTATTAGCACTCCATATTCTCTGGCAAAAATAAAAAATACTAGTGAAAGAATTACTTCGATATGTCAATTAGTTTCCGATTTAGAAGTAAAACAAGTTGTAACCGTACGACCCGGGCTGCCGGTTACGGTGTGACGTCATACCACAACACGCTCACTGGCTCACTCAGTCCGCTCGTGGTCGCGCGCCCGTGCCGTTGAATTTATACCCACAGAGTACTATAATTAATAATATTACGTTTATACCTAAAGACTTTTAACAATGTCCAATCCAAATACTAGGAAATCATGTGTTGTGTCTAAATGCACAAACACAACTACCAATTCGCCAGAAAAGAAAGTCTGGAATAACACATAGGCTACTTTTAATACTGGGAAAATGTACAGCTTCTGAGGGAAACTGGGGCGAAGCTGCTGGCGGAAGCTAGTTTGCAATAAATCAATATAGGTATGTATGTATTCATTTAAATTTACTAAGAAGAGCGTTACCTACCTATATTATACATACGTGCCTACCAATAGCTACAAAACTATAATACATGCATATTTGTTGTCTTTAACTTACAAATTTAATGGTAGGTAGGTAGTTCTACTATTTGAGTTGCATTCTTCCATTACGACATTAGTTGGGTATTTTGTTTTGAGAAAACAATTTAGAACAGATAAACTATTAAGCATAAGTAGTAGCACGGAAATTTCACTTACTGTTGCATTTTTACACGCTTTTTATTAGCTTCACCTGTATGTTTGTATGTTTGTTTGTAACCGACTTCTTTGGGCGCGATTTTGACCCACTTTAAACGGCCAGATTTCGTTCAAACTTTGTAGATTTATTGAGGACCGATGACAATACACTAATTTGATAAAATTATTCCATTTTTCAATTTGCAAAATATGATAAATATAATAAATAATCCAAACTAAAAAGTAGAAAATAAATAATAGTTAAAAAAAAACTAAAAAACACGCTTTTTATAGAAAACCGAACTAAAAAATAGAAAATAAATTTCAATGAATTTAAATTAAGAAAATAGTGTTAAAAATTTCAATGAATATAAATTAATAATAGTGTGAATAAAAAAAAATATTTTATTTACCGTGGGGTGCTTTTTAAGATATTATCGAAATGATAATCACTCTACTCATATCTTTCAATAAAATATTTGTAACTATTGACACCATGCACCCCACGCTTTTTTTTAAATAATTTTTTTTTTTTATTCACACTATTATTAATTTATATTCATTGAAATTTTTAACACTATTTTCTTAATTAATATTCATTAAAATTTATTTTCTGTTTTTTAGTTCGGTTTTCTATAAAAAGCGTGTTTTTTAGTTTTTTAAACTATTATTACTCCTCGCATTTCGGCACAGACTAACCCACTCAGACAGAGCACTCCCATAGAGTATGATTTTTAGCTCAGAACGTAACATATAGAACATGACAGGTTTTTTTTTTTTAATTTTCTCGTATAGCTTCTGCATTGGCTCCTCCTATTTTTGCCTACAGTGCTTAATTTCTGGCTCGGGATATATGTCTTTTAAGTCATCTCGCCGCTCGGTACCTCGGTTGTTCTTAATAATTTAATTTTTATTTAGGAAAATTGGGTTGTAAAATGAAAATACATTTGTTAATTACTTCTTTACTTTATTTTTCTTATAATACCTATTGACGGCTTTTTTTGCATTGGTGACAAACTTTTATTTCTTAATCTAATAGTATCTGTACCCTTTAATATCTTATTTATTACATTGCACCAATTATTCATTATTAATCTCAGATATATCTAGAAAATATCCCAGAATGACATTCCTGAGTAAATTGCAATCAAGGAAGTCAAATGAATACTTGGAAAAAAAATATATTTATTTAATTTCTTTAAGTATATATGTTTTTAAGGTTGATTTTTTGCTGTTCCTCATTTCTTCTCTGAATGTGTCTTGGCACAGGCTTTTAATTGCAGACTGAAACGCTGTGCCTTGATCACATACAAGGGCAATTGGTTGGAGGCCAGTATTTCCAACAGCAGTCACTACATCCTTTATTAGCTTTTTTAAAAAGTTTGGTGGGGTTGCACCCTGACAAAAATAAAAAGCTAGAGGCTGCTGCCACTTAAAGACTGCTCCTCGTAGCATGAATACTAAGGCATGGTCAGCAAAATCATTGGATTTGTCACCAAGGTCAACAAATCCATTTATTTCATCCCGATGCTTATCATATGTTAGTGCTGGTTCTAGAGATACTTCATCAAACAGGATTGAGCAAAATTTCTTTTTTGTGTCCCAAGTGCTGACCTGTGAACAGTAATTTACATAATAAAATATAACTTCTTTTAAAGGAGCTCTGAACGAGGATCCGAGGTAATGGAATATTTTTAGACAAAACAATAAGTGTCTACCTAAACATCTGTGCTATTAGTGCAATAAAGATTAGTTGGTCGTCGTTCCGACAAAGGATTGCCACTCACAATTGTTTTCAAATTTTGCTATTTACACTCTTTGTCATTGCCGTCGAACAATAAAACCTTATAGTTTTGTTATCCCACAGCATACTCGGAACTATTAGAAAATGTAAAACAATACTTTACAACAAGACATTAAAACTAAAATAACACAATATGTTAAATTACAATCCCAGCTTAATACAACTCACAGATATTTGACAAACATTGTTAAAATTCTTAATAAATACGACATAAACATAAATCTAATACTGCGACTTTAATTTAGTTTGATGAGTTGCTACATTTTGCTATTGAAATAAAAAAATACTTCCGGAAGTCACATACATAATCCTGTGCTAACAGTAAGATCAAATCTATTGTTGTAGATATGAGAAACTATGAGAGACTTTTTGGTCTCACAACATCTAGATCCGAATCAAATAAAGCTAGCAAATCTCTCTTTTTTTTGTATTTGTTTTCTTAAGATCTGTCCCTGATTCCTGAACGTAAAGGACATTCTTGACACTAAAATAAGGTTGGGGATTCAAAACTTTAGCTTTAGTATTAAGTGATTATTAAAATAAAAGCAGAAAACCAATAATAGCAGCATTACATGGGATTTGAGCCCAGAACTTCACAACTCGCAGCTATTTAGTGCCTACTAGTGTGACTGAATTATTTTTGACATTTGTGTTCACATGATGTATTTTGTATGAGCGTACCTGTAATAATTCTTCTGCGCTTGTCCTCTAATACCAGATTACAGTAAGTATGATCCATGTGCCGCCTCTTGAGACAATAATTGTGTTCTCCAATAATATTATCTGAAAATGTATAGAATTATTACAATTTGAATATCAGTCCTATTACAATAATGTTACAGAAAATAAAGTTGGATAATTTTATATCCCTAGAGTTAGAGTCTTGTCTATAATGCAATACTCAGCAACTTGCAGTTGTTACTTTAAATAATGAATGTTACATATTGAATAATGTTTGTATACATTTATATATTAAGATCAATACAATTTTCACTTACTGCTTTCTTCAGGAACAATTACTAAAGTCCTGTGATGGAAGATTGTTGGATGAGCATCATTGCACAAGCGAGATCTCAGGCGTGTTTGCGTAAAAAACCTTTTCTCAAAATGTTTTTCACACACAAACTGCTTGCGAAGTTCCGGAGTTCTCAACCAAAGTTCTCAACTGACGCAATTTATCTGAATTAATACAATCTAACCACTTCTCGCACATAATTTCACTGTTAGGAAATCTATGAAAATTATCGTCCTTTCGTTTACTAGCACAGTTGTCAACACAGCAATGATTAATCATGCTGTAAGATGCTATTGCAAGTTTTAAAATTGGGAGGATAAGTTGCGGAAATAAATCAACGCAAAACTTCACTCAACCAACTTTGAAACAGTAATGGCGGTTAAACTTTAAACTTGCTGTTTACAAATATGACATCCCAAGCACCCATAGACATTTAAAAATTAGTAATTTGTCTATGGAAGCTGCTCAGACGACAAAAGTAAGAAGTATGAAAGGAGGGGGGGAGGAAGCTGTCATACATGATATGTTACATAGATTAAAAACTTAAGTATGGAGATTGACGCCCGTGCATTTCGGCGGCAACGAAATCACTATTTGTTGATAAGTAATGCGCAACCATTAATCCATCTATTTTAGGTAGATTAACCGATTGCCCTTTTTCGAATCCTTCATCCATTTTATTAATCGAATAATATTTACTATTATTAAACTATTAACTTAATACGCGAACGAAAACCAACAACAAAACACTGCGCAAGCTATTACAACTACTATAATCGCTGGCGATTTGATACGAAGCGAGTCGTTGCCCGTGCGGCGCGTTGCGAAATGACGTCACAAGCGATCACGCGACTGTAGCGGGACTCGGATATTTTTCAAAACTTTGAATACCTATAAAATCAAAACTACTAGGTATTTTTGACTACAACAAAAACTAGTGTGTTTGTATACATAAAGGCTTTACTGAGACAACATTTCAAGCAATTTGGCATACCTAGTAACATTGTCCATTAATATTTTTAGGTTAAATCCTTGCGCTAACAAATCAATTCGAAATTATATAAATGTAAATTAATTTGCATAAAACATCTAAAACAATCCACGAAGCTATCAATTTGCACAGATTAAATATTGACAGACTGATAAAGAACGAATGAAAGTGATACGTCATAAGTGATTGACTGACGCTGAACGAATGATTGAATGATATACATATACTCACAGTGAACCCCTTCCCGCACATCTGGCACACGTGGTTCCTCGGCTTTTCTTTCTTCTCTCCATGTACTCGCATCATGTGTTTTTTAACGTTGGCTCGAGATGCTATGGGCTGAAGAAATTAGAAATACTATTGTAGCTTCATTTGATGTTAAGGCTTGCGGAGAACTTAAGTCAAGTCGGGCTTTATTATTTTTAAATGACGTATTGTGACCAGTTTTTTTAATAAGGTAGGCAGTTTTTTTTTGCCGAATCATTCTCCAAAATTAATAAGGTTATTATACACCAATCTCATGTCATTTTTGGATTATGGGTGGACTAATGAACATACCTTTTCACAAACAGGACATTTATGGGACGTCTTTCCTAGATGTTGGTAGTTGAAATGGTCTTGCATCGCCTCTTTTGTGGGATAACCCTTGTTGCACATCGGACACGGAAACCTGGAGACAGAAATAAATGTTTAATATAAAAATACACTCTTGCTTTCCTATGTATGAAATATTTAATTGTCCTGGTATTCGCGGTTATAGCTGTAGACACTCATATAACCGTCCACTAGATTTATGAGGTGAAATAGATTTTAGCGAAAATGTTGGTAGGATATTATACAAAGATATAAAGACACTGGTCTCTCATATGTGAGAGGCGGCCTGGGTAGGTACCACCGCAATGTCTATTTCTTCAACAAACAGCAGTTTAAATAAACTGTTGTGTTCCGGTTTGAAGGACAGCCAGAGTAACTAGTGGATATAATGAAATTTAACATCTTATGTCTCAGGATGGCGAGCGCAATGGAATGCCAAACATTGCTTTGTAATTCATTGTGTTGTTTGGTTTTTTACTGTCCATGAGCGGTCGTATCGCTCACCATCATGAGAATAGCTTGCTCGTCTCACACTCGTACAACTTTTATCACTTACTTCTTATGCACTTACTTTTTCTTATTTTTACTGAAAATTACACAACACTGGGTATATGTACATATATACTTACTTGAATACCTGATCCGACGCATGCGCCCTGAAGTACTTCAGATGCGCCTGATAAGTCGCTAGATGCGAGAACACCTTATTACAATCACTACACTCGTATCGGCTTTTATTCTGGTGTCTTCGTATGTGATACTTCAGTTGTATGACGCGAACCATCTTGTGACATATCGGGCACTCCTCCCGAGGTAACGGGCCTTCGTGGAGTCTGAGAATAAAATTATATACATAAACTCATGCCTTTATCCCAGAAAGGTTAGGCAGAGGCGCCATCAGGACACCCACATTTCGCCTTGTATGTTCCGTCCCATGATGTGGTAGGGAGCGAGTCTATCGCCATCACAAATTCCTGACGCCAGGCTGATAATGAATACAAAAACCCAATATCACTTTGCCCGACCCGAGACCTCAGCTTTGTAGTCGTACCGTAGTACAACTACGCTACCAAGGCATTAAATTAACAGTTAAAAAGCCTCCGTGGCGCAGTTGGTTAGACGCCGGCTGTGAAACGAGAGGCCGCCACGATCCCGCACCGAGACAAATGTTTGTGTGATCCACAGGTATTTTTTTCGGGTCTGGGTGTTTGTGAGACCGAAAAGTCTCTCGTAGTTTCTGATACACGACACAAGACTCGATCTTAGTGTGGGGTCAGGACTATGTATGTGATCGTTGGGTGTATTTTTGTTATATTTATTTATTTAAATGTTCATAGAAGTTTTATATTCAATGGCAGAATCTTACCTTAAATGCGTCGCGAGTGTAGTCCTATTTACAAATCTTTTCTTACAGTGATCGCATTGCAACCCTTCTCTGTGGCACCGAGCCACGTGGTTCTTCCGAGCCCGGGAATTTCTGCAAATAACATAACACTACTGATGGCGGTGGTGGACTATTCAATTTGTCGGAATATACAGTGCCACAGAAATCCTATAGACCGGTTTATTTTTTAATATTATACGTAATTGTAATTATATCATTCACTTAACCAGCTCGTTACTCGGTGCGTTATTTTCACTTATAAAGATACTTGGCACTTTTACTTAGCAATTAACGTTAATCAAAAAGTAACTAATCAACGGTTTACTTGAAGATGGTGATTGTGTCCCTTACAGTAATATGTTTCAAGGTGCTTACTTGAAAAACATGTCGCATTCGAGACATTGGTATCCTTCTATGGTCGTTTTGGACAGCAGCTTCCTCAAGTCTCCCGGTTTCGGAGGAGACCCCTTTATATTGTCCTTGTCTTTTCTCTTCCTAGTCTGGGCACAACACATCATTATATTATTGACAACCGTATGGTGTCTTAGATTTACGCGAATGTTACACATTGAAATAAAACTATTTTTATGTCCGCCCCGTGACCACGAAAGCTGTAAAGCCATCGAAACGTCGGCAGGTTAAAAACAATAAAAATTAAACCAAATCGCGATAAAATCCGTAAAAATTGGTATTATTTAAATAACCCTGTATGGTTAAGTACCTTTGCAGAGGTGGGTCCGGCGTCTCCAATCTTGATGACGTTGCTCGGTATCTGTTTACTGAGATGGCTTTTGACGTGCATCTGTATTAATCTGATGCTGTAGTCCACGTACCCGCATATTTTGCACACGTACCTATAATAGAAAAAAAAATATTACTAAAAATAAACTGTACTGTATTAGCCCATATACGTCCCGCTGCAGGGCGCGGGCCTCCGACACAATCGAGTTTTTTTTTTTTATAGAAAAATGAGGCAAACGAGCAGACGGGCTACCTGATGGAGAGTAGTCACCGCCGCCCATAAACACCTACGACAACAGAGCTATCGTCGGTACGTTGCCGGCCTTTGAGGAAAGTGTAGGCTCTTTTCTTGAAGGTCCCTAGGTCGTATCGGCCTGGAAACACCACGGAAGAGAGATCGTTCCACAATAAGGTTGTGCGGGGAAGAAAATTCCGCATAAATCTCACAGTTGAGGAGCGCCATCCATCCAGATGGTGGGGATGGAATTTTGACTTCCAGCGTGTAGTGCGTTGATGGAATTCCGCGGCTGGTAGTAATCCGAATAATTCCTCGGAACACTCCCCATGGTATATTCGATATAAAACACAGAGAGATGCAACGTCTCTTCGAAGTGCCAGTGGGTCAAGTGTATCGGAAAGGACACGATTGCTGATGATCCGAGCCGCTCTTCGTTGAATGCGATCAAATGGAAGGAGCTGGTACTGGGGGGCCCCTGCCCACAGATGAGAACAATATTCCATGTGAGGCCGGACTTGTGCCTTATATAGTTGAAGGCGATGGGCCGGCGTGAAATATTGCCTCGCTCTGCTGAGCACTCCGAGCTTTTTAGAAGCTAATTTAGCTTTTCCTTCCAGTTGACCGCGAAACTGAACGTCACTCGAAACATCAACACCGAGGATTCCGATACTAGGTGAAATACCAAGGGGAGTGTTAACGAACCGAGGTGATACTACGAAGGGATTCTTTTTCGCAGTAAACGCGCATACTTGCGTCTTAGTGGGGTTAAACTGGACCAAGTTCAGTCGCCCCCAATCTGAGACTCGATCCAGCAAAGACTCCACTTCAGACACAAGTTTGTTCCGGCACTCGTTGACTTCTTCCCGAGAGAGGTTTGCACGGTCGGTGTACAAGGCATCCCCAGTACTGTCATCCGCATAACAATGAATGTTATTTGTTAATAACAAGTCATTGATATGCAGAAGGAACAGTGTTGGGGATAGGACACAGCCTTGTGGTACGCCAGCATTCACAGGCATGGAGTTCGAGCATGAGCCGTAGACTACCACTTTAATGCTCCGCTCTGTGAGAAAACTTGCGACCCAATTGCAAAGTCTCTCGGGAAGCCCGAAGGAGGGAAGTTTCGAAAGAAGAGCTTTGTGCCAAACCCGATCAAAGGCCTTCGCTATGTCCAAGCTAACCGCTAAGGCCTCACCTTTGCTCTCAATTGCCTCTGCCCATCGATGGGTTAGGTATACCAGAAGATCACCAGCTGATCTTCCTTGACGGAAACCATACTGACGGTCACTGATCAGTTGGTGATCCTCCAGGTACCTTAGAAGCTGGGAGTTTATAATAGTACGATTGAGAGTGGTTAGTACACTCCACCACGCCGGCCTAGTGCAAGGACTTTACATACCATAAGTATTATAACAATTATTAATTTAACTTTATGTGTGTTTTAATTGCGGGTTAAAGACAAGTTAGACATTCCCGGAGGCTCGCTTAGCTTCAATGCTCAGTGTCATTAAAATGCCTCTGTTGATCCTGCGACACAGGACTTGCAGTGGCGGGTGTGAGGGCGGGACAGTCTCCAAATATTATAACAAATCGCTATGGTTTGCAGGTTTCCTCACGTTATCATTCGAAACAACTGCTCCCTCACTTTGTGCTCGTTCATATATTAACACGGCGACATGTAAAAATAAATAACGTTTTGTGACTGCCTCGGTAGCGTAGTTGTACTACGGTACGACTACAAAGCTGAGGTCTCGGGTTTGAATCCCGGGTCAGGCAGTGATATTGGATTTTTCTATTAATTATCAGCCCGGTGTCAGGAATTTATGCCCGATATGGCGATAGGCTCGCCCCACATCCAGGGACGGCACACACAAGGAGAAACGTAGGTGTCCTTAGCACCTCTACCTGCCCCTTCTGATAAAAAGGCGTGAGTTTAAGTATGTAGAAAAATACTTACCTAAAATGATGTTTGTCTACATGAGCGTTCATTTTCGATTCTTCCACATACACATAACATATTTTGCAAGCCACGTGACCAGGTTTCTGTAAACAATATAAATATACCTCAAATGCACTTGTCTTTCATTTCGGGAAAGTTAGAGGTGAATTTTGCGTTTAGCATTTATATTCTTAGTTCGGAATCGACATAAATAAATAATAAATAATTATTGTGACAGCCACAGGTATTTGTTTCGGGTCTGGGTGTTTGTGAGACCGAAAAGTCTCTCGTAGTTTCTGATACACGACACAAGACTCAATCTTAGTGTGGGGTTAGAACTATGTATGTGACTGTTGGGTGTATTTATTATAGGGAAAAGGGGAGGATGGGTTCAAATATTTTTTTTTTAATTCATTAGTCGAAAATAAGGTGTCGTGGAAAGGGTGGCGAGGTGTAAATTAGTCTCTGTTCCATATAAATTACAAAGATCTTACCGTCCTATGCTCCGACACGAAATGGTCCTCGACTTGTTGTTGCGTGTAGAATCCAATTATACAAAGCTCGCATTTATACACAGAGCTCGCGTACTGCACTTTTTGTTTAGCCTCCTCCCTGTAATGACGTGTTATTTGAACTAAATTTATTTAATTTTGTGTGTGTATAATGAACATTGTAAATGACTTTTGTATTTGTCAATAAAAACTGACTCAAGCAATATTGACAGCACTCACCTACAAGCGAGCATGTCAGTCTCATTCATGTATTCTGTAATGAAGCCCGACTTCGCGTCCTCTTTTGATTTTTGTCGCGGTCCATCCTTCGTCTTCGCTTCCGTTCCTGCGCTATTCATAACATTTTATTTACCTATTGATAGGGTTGACAGAGCTGCTAATTTCCGTCCCAGTATGAAATTTGGGGCAAGTTTAACGTATTTATTATTTATATTGAATTCCTTACTCTTCCCACGGAAACACTATATTTTTCGGGATAAAAAGTAGCTTATGTGTTAATCCAAGGTGTCAGCTACCTCTATTTCAAAATTCATCACAACCGGTCCAGCTATTTTTGTGTGAAAGACTAACAAAAATCCATACATACAAACTTTCGCGTTTACAATATTAGCAAGGATTAAATCAATGGAGCAGTTTTTCGAAATTTTTATTACGAAGGACCAGGTTAAAAGTACCCTGAACCGACGAGAATGCATGAAGATTGATGAAAATACATGAAGCGAAGTAGTATGACAAGATCGAGCAAAGTGGAGATCCGTAGTCTCTGCCTACCCCTATGGGATACAGGCGTGACGGTTATGTATTTATGACAGTGATTACACTGCATCAGTGCGAAATAGTCAAAGTCGGTGTTTCCCTACGAGATCGAATCAGAAATGAGGAGATGCGCAGGAGAACAAAGATTAACGATATAGCCCTTAGGATTAGCAAGTTGAAGTGGCTGTGGGCCGGGCTCATAGCACGTAGAACCGATGGCCGCTGGGCCCGAAATGTTCTAGAGTGGAGGCCACGGACAGGCCAGCGAAGTGTAGGACGCCCACGGACGGACGACCTGGTTAAGGTCGCAGGAAGTTGCTGGATGCAGGCCGCTTCCAACAGGTCTATGTGGCGATGTATGGGGGAGGCCTATGTTCAGCAGCGGACTTTCAGAGAGAGAGAGAGCGAAATAATCATTTCACCACGTCGACATAAATGTGCTTGCTGCTATAGGATGTTCGGTTGTGTGGTACACTATTTTTCACCATTCTTTCTCTGTCAGCCACAGCAACTCCACTGCTGAACATAAACCTCCTCCTAGGAAATATATAGGGGTTTTTTACCGACATTCGCCACAATCGGCAAGCCGATTGATCGCTAAGCTAGCGGACACAAATAACTACCAGCTAAATTTTGTTAAGAAAAACCGAGTCAATATTGAGGTCTATAAAAAATGTGTCAATATTTCTGTCAATAAAAACTGACACAATATATTGTCAAATAAGTCAATAATGTCAAGCCTACTCACCTGCAAGCCAGTATGTCGGTCGCACTAATGTATTCGGTGATAAATGTCGTTTTTTCTTCTCTCTCTTGTTTGCATTTAGCTTTTTGCACTATGACCGTCTCAGCTTTGTCCGATGTCAAGGGCCTGTGGGAAGGTTTATAGTTTTAATTTATCAAACTTTATTGTCTGTCGTGTTTCGTTTGGTGAGTGAAATTTCCAGAGGCCCAAAGGAGAATTTCCATACATGGTATCGGTAAAAAAATATCATTGACCCCGATACCGATACTGCTTAAAATTCATTATAGCATTTTTTATGGTTTGGTCTTAAACGTTTTCCTGATTTATCCCGGGCGACAGATTTTTATAAAATAATGTGACTATCATCACGTTTTACGATACGTCAGCCATGACTAACAAATGGGGCTACCAGAGTGACTGGACTTCAAGTTAATTTCTCCAAGAACTCGGGGCCTGGATCGCAATAATGTTTATTTTTATTGAAAATAAAACCTAACCTATTTTTGTATATTTTTCCCTATAAAAAAAAGTAGATTTATCGAGGGACAAAAATCTTCGCACCGATACCAAGTTTCATAGTAAAATAAGCATTCTTCTTTCCTTATCTCCTGCTTTATTTTCTTTTCTCTAAACAATTTTAAAAAGCCTAAGGCCTTCGATCCAAAATTTGTAAACGTTCGCAGGCTGCGGCAATCATTTGTCAAGCGAAGTCAAGTCAAGTGTACCGGTTGCTTACCGCTAAGTAATACTGTACTGTACTGAGCACGGGCCTCCTTTTATTTATTGCGTTGAATGGCCAGACGAGCATGCCATTCGCCTGATGGTAAGCGATACGACCGCTCATAGATAGTAGAAAAACCAAACACCATGAACTACAAAGCAGTGCTTGGCACTCCACTGCGCTCGCCTGAGACATAAGATGATAAGTCTCATTATGTACAGTAGCTACTCTGGCTACAATGTCCTTCAAACCGGAACACAACAGTGCATTTACACTGCTGTTTGTTGGAGAAATAGACATTGCGGTGGTACCTACCCAGGCGGTCTCACATATGAGATACCTACCAACAGTAAAGAGACACCTCTATAGAGTATCCTTGAGGGGTAGTCCACCATGCTGGCCTAGTTGGTTAAAATAAATAAATAAAACACTTACTCGATGGTCAGGTGCGGCATATTTTCTCCTTTAATCGATTGTGAGAAAGTATCAGTAGAAGACACTAAAGAATCAGTCCCCACTACGATATGAGACATCATTCCAGTCACTGGATTCTCTAATACTATCTCTGGTACTGGAAAGGAAAATTTCACTGAGTTGGTATGATTAGGTCTCGTCAATGTAGCATAGACAGTCTATATAAATGAATAAATACACACAAAAGTCAGATACACAGTCTTGACCCCACATTAAGATCAATTAAGTCTTGTGTCGCAGGTGTCAGAAGTACGAGAGACTTTTCAGTCTCACAAACACCCAGACCAGAGACATGCTTGTGGGCTTCACAAACAGTTGTCTCGGTGCGGGGATAGAACCCGCTGCTTCTCGTTTCACCAACTAACCAACTGCACCACGGAAGCTGTCAAAAAATTAAGCAATAATAATCTTACCTTCCAACATATGTCCATCAATATCCAAGTCAATATTATCGCTTACTGACTGTATGACGTCATACTGCTCGTTCTTAACGTTTCGTGACGTAGTTATCGCTATGTACTGCTGACAGTCGTCCACACCGAACGAAAAGTCGAAGAATATCTTATCGTAGTCGTTCTTAGTCTCCACTTCTAACGAGGATAAAGATTGGGACATGTATGAATGGTCTAGGGTCTGAAACAATACATTGTGTTCCAGTTTGAAGGACATGGTAGCCAGAGTAACTACTGGACATATTGAGTCTTAACATCTTATATCTCAGGATGGCGAGCGCAGTGGAATGCCAAGCATTGCTTTGTACTTCATGGTGTTTGGTTTCCTACAGTCCATGAGCGGTCGTATCGTATACCATCAAACGAAAGGCATGCTCAACTCGCCAATTGCAACAAAAAAAAGGGAAATGTAACCGACCTCCTGGGTCCTGCTCAGCGCCAGAACCCGCAAATGATCCTGGGCGTTGTGGACCTGCCATTTGAACTTGACGAACCTCTTCATCAGCGCCAGACACTCCCAGCACACTAGCTGTTCTAGCTCTGATAGAGTTTCACCTAGCTGGAATAGAAGATGATTACCAGCACAATGAGATACACAAACCGATTTGAGACTTGTCGTCGTAGAAGTGTAGCATTTTAAAAGACCTTTCCAACGACGTATCACTTGTTATTGCTCACTATGCCGAGGCCCTTTCGTGTGATTTTCGTGCTGTCTTTAAGTAGGTGTAGATTTTTTAATACAGTGATTGGGGTTTTGTTGTCATAGAAGAAGTTGTAACATCTGAAAAAACCTTTCCAATGACATATCGCTCGTCGTTATTGGTCAATAGGCTGGAGTCCATACATGTTTGCCCCTTCTCCTTTATTATATGTATAGATTTGGAACTTTCGGAATATTATTCAAAGCCGGGAAAATATTCGTCGAACAAATTATATACGACTGCCTCGGTGGCGTAGTTGTATTACGGTACGGTTACAAAGCTGAGGTCTCGGGTTCGAGTCCCGGGTCGGGCAAAGTGATATTGGATTTTTCTATTCATTATCAGTCCGGAGTCAGGAATTTGTGCTCGAAATGGCGATAGGCTCGCCGCCTATCACATCGTGGGACGGAACATGTAAGGCCAAAATTGTGGGTGTCTTGGTGGCACCTCTGCTTACGCCTTTGGATTAAAGGAGTGAGTTTATGTATGTATGTACAAATTATATACTCTGCCATATAGGTAGTCTTCTAAGGAAATATCAAATTAATAAACGTAAACAAACATCAAACAAGTCGGTAGGCGAGGAAGCGACTGTTCCTTTGAGATAGCAGGTTTGATTCCCTCACCGGGATAAATACTTGCACGCAAGCTTGAACACTTACACGTATTATTTTTAGGAATAAATTGTGGAAGTAATTACCAAATTTCCAAAAATGGTTTTATACAAAAGTATAAAAACTGCGGTTGGCAAAATCGGGTCGATATTTAAGTTTTTACGTTTTTCGCATGTAAAACTATGTTATCCATAAAATTACTTAAGTACTTAATTTAAAAAGTATTTTTAAAACCTTAAATTCGCTTCGGCAGACAAACTTTTTGTTAATAACTTTCATATAAGTTTCGATTTTCAAGTTCAAGGACAATCCAGTAAAGTGTCATTAAAAATTAAGGTCATTAAAAGCAAACAATAATTTAATTGCCGATCAAAACTATTTAATTCCAATAATTTGCATAAAAAACTCAATCAAATATTAAATACATCCGTATTCGGTAACAATAGAAAAATTAAGTCAATTGACCTATTTACGTAACAAAAAACCAATTCCGCTTCCGGTACAACAATTAATTGAAAAGTTCAAAAGAATTTAAAAGTTTCGCACTCACCCTATCGCCCGTGTAGTCGTGCATAATCAAACGAAAAATTTGATATACATGTGTTAAATTACTTATTGAAAACAGATTACGGTCGCTACTTAGACAAGTGCAGCACACTGTAGTATAGTTATTATCCACGTCTTGCTCCATTTCTGTTAAGAAATTTACCGAAACAATATTGTTTTGATTACTTTTCAAATCACAACAAGAAGTAATACTCCCATGTAAAATAGACGAATTTTGGTAAAGAACGTTCAACTCAACACGACACCACAAAATGGCTGCTTTACCCGGTGTTTCTATTAGGAAAATTACCGTAATAACCATATATGATGAATTAAAAAATTGGTATATCAACCCACCTTCTTATGGTAATTAAAAACGGGTTTATTTAATACGAATTAAATTATTGCAAAATGAATTCATAAACTTATTTTAGAATTATGAAATAGAAAAGAAAGTTGATAAAATGATAATGGCAACTCAACTGACAGCAATTTGGTACAGACTAAAAACCGATAATATCAAACGAAAATCATTACATTAATCGGGAGGCACGTCACTGTTTTAAAAATGGCGGCGATTTGTTTTGTTCTTGCTCTTGTTTGAAACTTGAAACTGATGCGCTATTTTTATTGGAATTTTATATAAAATTGGGCTTAATATTAAGTGTAGTACTGTGATTAAATAAAAAAATGTATACAATACTATTTTTACTAATAAATTGACAAGTTTAAAGTAATTAAATTTCAAGCTTTCGATTTTTGTCGTCAGTGAAAGGCATTTTTTCCTCATGCAAATGGTAGTGTTAGAAGATATTTGATTTGAATAAGTATTTGCATAAAAAGTAGTTTGTTAAAATGGAGAATAAAGATGGAATACTGCAGGAAGTGCTGTGTATGGCTTGTTTGTGTTTCGGAAGAACTCTTCGTGTCATACACGATGCGATAATGAAACAATATTATTTGGACACGCTAAATGAAATTCCTGTAAGTAAAACATTTTTTTTTTGAATAATTGAATATAAATACATCTAACAGTCACATAAATTGTCCTTCCCCCCGAATAAGACGCAAATCTTGTGTCGTGGGTATCAGAAACTAGCAGAGAATTTTTGGTCACAAAACCATACCTGAAAAAAATACTAGTGGGCAACGAATTCTTCTCGTTGCGGTTGTAGAACTTACAACCTCTCGTTTTCTCGATTCCAACAATACCTTCTTGTGCAAATAAATTAGTAAAAATATAAACTTTTTATTGATGATTAAAGAGGTTCTTTATCTTGCATAGAAATAGTTTTAGCTTGATCCAGAAGCTTATTACTACCAGGGTTTTTTTTGTATAGTATAGCAAACAAGTATACGGTTCACCTGATAGTATGTGATCACTGCCGCCCATGATCATCTGCAACACCATAATGCTTGGAGATGCGTTACCGGCTTTAAGGCAAGGCCTTTGCCATATATAGCTAAGTATATTACACTTTAAATGTTAATGTCCCTAAGACTGTTGTAAATTGAAACTCAATGAAATATTTTTTTGTTGTTAACAGCTATGCAACACATCGTTGGCATATTTGGTGGTGTGTTGGGAATGCGAGGCTTTGCTGTTAAAGGCTATATCGTTCAGAGAACAGGTTCAAGACTCATATAAGATATTGCAGACTTATACAACAAGGTGAGAAATATTATTAATCCAGATTGTATATGTCCCACGGCGGGGTGTTCCTTCCCTACAATTTTATTGATAGGGATTAGGCTATTTTGCACCAGGCTGACCAGTGATTTGGTGGAAATTACACTCTCTAGAAACGCATCTCAATGATCAATGATGATCTAGGTGTTTGTGAGAATGAAAAGTCTCTCGTAGTTCTGATACCTGCAACACAAGACTTAATTGATCTTAATGTGGGGTCAGGACTATACATGCGACTGTTGGGTGTATTTATTTATTATTGTAACAAACACTCATTTGACTTCCGCTAAACGGGCTGACCAGTTCCGCGTCGCCGTTCCTGATCGCACCTTATTGGGCAATTTACAGGCGCCTCCTATAAGAATTCTAACACGGCGCGGGCGTGTCCGCCGAACTGTCATTCCGGCTAGTTACCATATAATAGTATGTAATTACTCGCATGGGGTCATGCACTAAGTTAAGAGTTAATGTAACTGTGTTTTTCTTGCTAGCTGGGCAAGATAATAAAGTATAGTAAATAACACTAATGGACATATAAAATTATTATTTAATATCCTCTGCAACAGAAATGAAACGCAAAATCAAAATGTTTTAATAAATATCATTTATTCGTAGATAAAATATATTCATTATACAATAATAATGCACTTAAGTATATACTTACCTATGTTACGATCACACTTTTAAAATTAACATGGTGTTCTATTCAGACATTTTGTAAAATAAATTGCTTTAGTACAAACTTCTTAAACAAGGGTACATATAGCTGAAAAGGGGATGATATACTCATCATAACGAACATAACGAACAACTTTGACTATGGGGCTAACATTGAAATCGCGAAAAAAAATTACTGCGCTACACAAAAATAATAATTGGCTGTGCGAAATGTATGAAACAGGTGTTTTTTTTCGCGTTGATTTGCTGTGAATGGCGAGACGAGCATGCCATTACCGAAAAGTCTTTCGTAGTTCCTGATACCCACGACACAAGACTCGATCTTGTATGTATGTATGGACTATGTATGTGACTGTTGGGTGTACAGTAATACCCCGACTTACGCTACCTCGACTTACGCGAATTCGGAGTTACGCGATTTAATTTTCTCGTCTATTTTAACGTTTGTTAGATTTTATGAAACCTTCTACATCAAAATAACTTCAGATTGTGTTTATACATTTTATTAATATAGTTTGTCATATTATCTAGAATTAAATTAAAATTTATTTCCTAAATTATTGTTTTATATTTCCTAAATTATAGTCTCCGGTCCCAATTAAACATACTTTGTATGACTTTATAGGTATATGCAAAATTGTACCCCGACTTACGCGGATAGCGCTCGGTCCCACCTATCGCGTAAGTCCGGGGTATTACTGTATTTATTTATTTTACTGCGCTCGCCATCCTGAGACAAAAGATGTATGTTTCAGGGTTGACACTGTAGAAAATTTTGTTTAATATTATGAGTATAACATCCCCCTTACGATTTTATAATATACCCTTATTGACTAATCTTGTATACCTTATTCCCTTTATCAAAATAATTCGCATGAAGTTTTTAAACTATTATATTTTGCCAAAACAACCTTCGGCCAAATTGGCCCTAAGTTTTGAATGAAACCGAAGGCGGGTTTTTTATACGGCCATCGATGTTCGTTGGTTTTGAGTAATTTGATGTCGAATGGCACGAAAGAGGAATAAAAATGGCGCAACGACTTTTATGTATATACCGAGTTTATCCAAATTGCGACCGAAAACGAAGCCAGGTGGTAGTTTTAGTGATTACAGACACAATGCAACTAAACATTTTCAAAAACGGGATGTTTTTTTTTGTAATTTTCACCTACCGTTGTATTTACTACCATAGTTTTGGCAAAATTATATTTTAAACCCTAATGTACCATTGCATTTTTCTAAATATAGTGTGCACATGAAAATCGATTCGGTATTTTTTTTTTATTATCAATTACAAAAGATTCGTCGGCATTTTTTACAATTTTATTTTTGTTACGTCCAAAGTCACTAAATCTAAAACTACCACCTGGCTTCGTTTCGGTCGCCCTCTATATACACCCTGTATTTAATTGATTATAATATTTATGAAGTTCGTGTTTTAAACAATCAACAATTATAACCTAGATATGAAACAACTTCAATATTTTTCTACATTCAATTTGTGTATGACGGGACCTACAAAAATATCTTAAGCCTTAGTAATGGGGTATTTGACTATTGTCGTTTTTTTTATCATTTTCCGTACAAACACAAATACTATTAAAATAAAACATTTCTGTCAAAGCAGCATTCAAATGATACAAAAATTAGTATTTTAAATAAAGAGTGGGAGCGTAGTGCGAACATCTTACCATCTCTTTCACATGCACACACTGTAATGCATATCAAGACTCTTGTTGCATCCCTTTTCTTTTACTCTTACTTAAATATTTAAAACGTTTGTAACTTGTATAATTCTGAATGGATTTACAATAATATTTTTTTTGCTAGATTTTGGATATGGGTAAATAAATTAAAAAATTTGAGTCAAATACCCTATACGCTGAACGTAAGCCTCCTATAGATTTTCACAACGACCAGTTGGAAACATGAATTCAGCGACTTTTAACCTTTATTATTTGCATGCTATAGCAGTTTTACACTATACACACAAAAATCACGCTAATTTACCAGAAGGGGTAGGCAGAGGTGCTACCAGGTCACCCACGTATCGCCCTGTGTGTTCCGTCTCACGATGTGCTAGGGGGCGAGCTTATCGCCATATCAGGCTCAAATTTCTGACTAAGCTGATACATAAACTCACGCCTTTATCCCCGAAGGGGTAGGCAGAGGTGCCACTAGGACACCCACATTTCGCCTTGTATGTTCCGTCCCACGATGTGATAGGGGGCGAGCCTATCGCCATATCGGGCACAAATTCCTGACTCCGGACTGATAATGAATAGAAAAATCCAATATCACTGCCCGACCCGGGACTCGAACCCGAGACCTCAGCTTTGTAACCGTACCGTAATACAACTACGCCACCGAGGCAGTCTGACTAAGCTGATAATAAATGAAATAATTAATATTACTTTGCCCGACCAGGGATTCGAAAGCGAATCCTATCACATCGTGGCACGAAACACACAAGGCGAAACCTGGCTGTCCTGGTAGCACCTCTGCCTACCCCTTCCGGAAAAAGGCGTGACTATTTATGCATAAGTCTATGGCCAACAATGGCCATTGTAACTGTATTTCTAGTCATTTACGGCCTTATTCATAGACAGACTTAAAACCTATTTCGGTTATCGAATGTTTTGTCTTCTTCGCTCAAACTGAATTCTAAAGACGTTGGAAAAGGACGAAACATTCGATAACTAAAATACGTTTTAAATCTTTCTATGAACAAGGTGGTTAGTATTGATTTGATAGCGTCAATTGTGTTTTTGATTTCTGCATCAGCCACCATCGGCCGAAAACATGATCTTCGGTCAAACCACGACCAATATGGGCCGTAGTTTTGGCGAAAGTCGTATGTCTATTATATTTATTTTTAAGTGAATAACATCTATACAGGGTATATCCAGACTGCACCCGAAAGCGCAGCCAGGTGGTAGTTTTAGTGACTTCAGACACAATGCAACTAAAAATTTCGAAAAGAAGCGACAGTTTTTTTTTAATTTTTTAAGTGTCATCGTGTTTGGGTGTTTAATACCTAGTTTTTGCAGTCTGGATATACCCTGTATTATCCAAAGTCAGCCAAATAATAATTACTTAAGGCCAGAAAGAGCTATTGTGCGGATTTTAATTGCCCAAACTATTTCCAAAAATGGCCAAGTTCGGCAACTTCACTTACGGCTTATGGCTAAATTCTAACCGTCGTATAGGACCACAAATAACCAATTATTGCGCAATCTCTCCATTATCCATGTACTGAACCACGCGTTTTTCCGGAAACACCTTGTGAACCCTCTTCCTGTGGGTGTGTAGGGACGCTTTCTGCTTGAACGTCTGTTGGCATATGTCACAAGATAAGGGACGGTCCCGGGAGTGTATCACCTCGTGCTGGGTAAGGGTCTTTTTATCCTGAAATTAATATGTAATAAATGATTTATTAAAAATTTTATACCCAGATATGGATGGTATACGATAACGATTAAATAGGAAATTAGAAGAAAAACAATTAACAAGAAGGACACAATTAAAATTTAAAAACACAACAAAAAATGTGCTTGTGTATGTGTGCAATTCACACACGGCGGAAGCGAAACTTCAGGAAAGTAACCTACGAGATAATAAGATAGATAAAGATTTAAAAAAGGCGGCACCAATAAGAGACAATATTTCATAAAATTGGACTTAGCCTACGAGAGAATCAGATATAATATAAACTTATACAGTGTTTCCTATAATATTCGTCTCCTCTTCCTTTTTTTTTCATATCTTTTCGAGCTTTTGAGTCAATAACTAAAAAGTTTAAAATGGCGGCCACTATTTTCAATTCTGACCATCAATTTAGATTATCAGGGCGAGGGGTCCTCAGATATCGAATTTAAAAGCACAAACCGTTAACAAAAAAAAATCTCTCTCTTGCCCCTACAGTAATATGCATAGATGTAGTATAACATAGATCGGCAATGTATCATTTTGAGTGAAACCAAAACGAGAATATGATAGTGTGCGTGAAGTTTGCATGTGTGCGTGACAGATAATGCTGCGCCATGCACTGTCGATACTATCATATCGATATACCTAACGGCCCAACCAATAAAATTAAATTTTATAGATATATATGAGACATTTCATGGTATTTTAACAGAAAAATAATGATTGTGTTTATTTCAACACAGATACATAAACACAAGTAAATAAAGATAAATCGTCATATTTGAGAATAATTTTATTTGACAAGTTTTGTAAAGCATTCCTTATCATAATATCTAATGTTCTATTGTTTTATTAGAATGACAGCCTCCGTGGCACAGTTAATTTGAAACCGGCTCAGAAATGGTAAATTACGCACACGAAATATTAATTAATATTTAGCAAATATCAGTAGTGAATAAATAAAGTGAAGTAATAACTGTTACTATAGAATTGATGTTATACTACGAGATTATAAAATGAAGTGAAATCTCTATGGTCATTGACTATTTTTATCGACATAATATTATTGATCGAAACTGTCAATCAATCTCTAGCAAATGTTGGTTGAAATTATTATAAATTCACGTATATGATATCATTTTTTATACGCAATGGATGCTTTCTATGCATTTAAATAATGAATAAGGACATTCTGTTCTACCGATATACATACAAGGTTTGTCTTACAAATCTACAATATTGTCACTAAACAACATTGAAAAAAGTGATACGATCTTATGAAAAACTATGATTATTCGGGTTTTTACACTAAAATCAATCACATCCAGGCACTGGACAACTCACCATAATAAATTACATTTAATAAAAGTAGCTCAGTACTGAAATATTAAATAAATCAAGAAAATAAGCGAAATTTGTCGTTCCCTTAAATGACATATTTTCACACAAACGCTAAAGTTAGCTCTCCGTGTAAACGCATGGTCGCATCATGCATCTCGCTTTAATGTATGATATACATCATTCTATCTCTTTCACATTGCCGATCTATGTTATACTACATCTATGGTAATATGTATATAAAACGTAACTCTCTCTCTTACTATCTTCACTAACTTTTATCTCCCTCTCAACTTCCGTTCGCCTCGCCCAGTCACATTTTTTATAATGCTCTCGCCACGCATTCACCAGCTTACTCCCCAAGTCGAGTGTGCGTAAAGAAGTTTTACTTCATAAATTAAATTAGACTTTATGTGTCCGATTAAAATATTTTTATTATTAAATTCGCGACTGCGCCATTTTAGAGAACACATAACAAAGCTTAGCGGTTATAAAACTGATATTTATACAAGGATATTATTTTTTATAGTTTCTGGAATACAGATATTGTTATCAATATTTTAAGGTTAAATCCTTGCGTTAACAAATCAATTCGAAATTATTTAAATGTAAATAATTTTGCATGAAACATCTAAAACAATACACGTAGCTATCACTTTGCACAGATTATATATTGACAGACTGATAAAGAACGAATGCAAGGGATATGTCAAAAGTGATTGACTGACGGTGAACGAATGATTGAATGATATACATATACTCACAGTGAACCCCTTCCCGCACATCTGGCACACGTGGTTCCTCGGCTTTTCTTTCTTCTCTCTATGTACTCGCATCATGTGTTTCTCAACGTTGGCTCGAGATGCTATGGGCTGAAGAAATTAGAAATACTATTGTAGCTTCATTAGATGTTAAGGCTTGCGGAGAACTTAAGTCGGGCTTTGTGTATTTTTTTATTATTAATAAATGACGTATACGGTCCTGTTTTTTCAAAAGGTCGATGTTAGGTAGGCAGATGGTTATTTTTTTTCAAATCGTTCTCCTGAATAATAGTGATTTTACAAAATTTCATATAAAGGAGAATGACCATTCATGGTACCGGTAAGTAGTATCGTTATCGGGGTGGTTGAGCCCGATAATGATACTGCTTAAAATTTATTATAGCATTTTTTATGGTTTGTCATTAAACGTTTTCCTGTTTTATCCCGGGCGACAGATTTTTATAAAATAAAGTAATTATAATCACATTTTACGATATATCAGCCATTACTACAAATGGGGCTATCAGAGTGACTGGACTTCCAATTCATTTCTCCAAGAACTCCGGGCCTGGATCGCAAGTATGTTTATTTTTATTGAAAATATATATTTTTCTCTACACAAAAAGTAGGTTTCATCGAGGGACCAAAATCTTCGCACCGATACCAAGTTTCATGGTAAAATGGTCATTCTCGTTTGGATTTTGGGATGAAAAATTAACGTACCTTTTCACAAACTGGACATTTATGGGACGTCTTTCCTAAATGTTGGTAGTTGAAATGGTCTTGCATCGCCTCTTTTGTGGGATAACCCTTGTTGCACATCGGACACGGAAATCTGGAGACAAAAATGGTATTTGTTAACTATGTATGAAATATTTAATTGTCATGGGATTCGAGCTCAGGACTTGAATTCTACAGCTGTAGAACTCATATAACCGTCCAATACATTTATGAGGTGAAATAGATTTTGGCAAAACTGTTGGTAGGATATTATACAAAGATATAAGGACACTGGTGGTAGGTCTCTAATATGTGAGAGGCCGCAATGTCTATTTCTCCAACAAACAGCAGTGTAAATGCACTGTTGTGTCCCGGTTTCAAGGACATTGTAGCCAGAGTAACTACTGGACATAATGAGACTAAACATCTTATGTCTCAGGTTGGCGAGCGCAGTGGAATGCCAACCATAGCTTTGTAATTTATAGTTTTGTTTTGTTTTCTTCTGTCCATGAGCGGTCGTATCGCTCACCATCATGCGAATGGCATGCTTGTCTCACACTGTACTTACTTTTACTTATTTTTCCTGAATATTACACAACATATGGGTATATCTTATAATATGTACATAGATCTGGGTATATCTATGTACATATTATATACTTACTTGAACACCTGATCCGACGCATGTGCCCTGGAGTACTTCAGATGAGCCTTATAAGTCGCTAGATGCGAGAACACTTTATTACAGTCACTACACTCGTATCGGCTTTTATTCTGGTGTCTTCGTATGTGATACTTCAGTTGTATGACGCGAACCATCTTGTGACATATTGGGCACTCCTCCCGAGGTAACGGGCCTTCGTGGAGTCTGAGAATAAAATTACATACATAAAGCCTTTATCTCAGAAAGGGTAGGCAGAGGCGCCACAAGGACACCCACATTTCGCCTTGTGTATTCCGTCCCATGATGTGTTAGGGGGCGAGGCTATCGACATATCGGACACAAATTCCTGACTCCAGGCTGATAGTGAATAGAAAAACCCATTATCACTTTGCCCGACCCGAGACCTCAGCTTTGTTGTCGTACCGTAGTACAACTACGCCACCGAGGCATTAAATTAACAGTTAAAAAGCCTCCGTGGCGCAGTTGGTTTGACGCCGGCTGCGAAACGAGAGGCCGCTAAGATCCTCGCACCGAGACAAATGTTTGTGTGATCCACAGGTATTTGTTTCGGGTCTGGGTGTTTGTGAGAGCGAAAAGTCTCTCGTAGTTTCTGATACACGACACAGGACTTGATCTTAGTGTGGGTTCAGGACTATGTATGTGACCGTTAGGTGTATTTTTGTTATATTTATTTATTTAAATGTTCATTGAAGTTTTATATTCAATGGCAGAATCTTACCTTAAATGCGTGGCGAGTGTAGTCCTATTTACAAATCTTTTCTTACAGTGATCGCATTGCAAACCTTCTCTGTGGCACCGAGCCACGTGGTTCTTCCGAGCCCGGGAATTTCTGCAAATAACATAGCACTATTGATTGCGGATAGAGCGGTTTATTTTTTAATATTATTCGTAATTATATCATTCACTTAACCAGCACGTTACTCGGTGCGTTATTTTCACTTGTGAAATCGATGGAAGATACTTGACACTTTTACTTGACAATTAATGTTAATCAAAAAGTAACTAATCAACGGTTTACTTGAAGTGGGTGAACGAGTCCCTTACATATTTCAAGTTGCTTACTTGAAAAACATGTCGCATTCGAGACATTGGTACCCTTCTATGGTCGTTTTGGACAGCAGCTTCCTCAAGTCTCCCGGTTTCGGAGGAGAAGATCCCTTTATATTGTCTTTGTCTTTTCTCTTCCTAGCCTGAGAACAATACATCATTATATTATTGACAGCCTCCGTGGCGCAGTTGGGTACGTCGGCTGTGAAATGTGAGGCCGCTACAATCCCGCACCGAATGGTAAATACATAGTTTTTTCTAAAATGATGTACACCCTTTTATTTGTTTAAATTATTATATTAGTACTGCTTTCAAAAACTACGTACATTTACCACCCAAACAATAAAAAAAAAATTGTCGCTTCTTTTTTAGAAAGTTTTAATTGCATTGTGTCCGAAGTCGCTAAAACTACCACCTGGCTTCGTTTTCGGTCGCAGTCTGGAAATACCCTGTATAACCTTTCTGAATAACCCTGAATGGTGTCTTAGATTTACGTGAATGTTATACATTGAAATAAAACTTTTTTTTATGTACGCCCCGTGACAACGAAAGCTGTAAAGCAATCGGAACGTCGCGAAGTCAAAAATGGAAAAATTATACCAAATCACAATAAAATCCGTAAAAATTAGTTTTATTTCAATAAACCTGTATGTACCTTTGCAGAGGTGGGTCCGGCGTCTCCAATCTTGATGACGTTGCTCGGTATCTGTTTACTGAGATGGTTTTTGACGTGCATCTGTATTAACCTGATGCTGTAGTCCACGTACCCGCATATTTTGCATACGTACCTATTATATAAAAAGACATGATTTCTAAAAATAAACTGTACTGTATTAGCCCATATACGTCCCGCTGCAGGGCACGGGCCTACTCTACAATCGAGAGAATTTATTGACAGTGGTTAGGCCATATAGTCCACCATGCTAGAAAAATTCTTACCTAAAATGATGTTGGTCTACGTGAGCGTTCATTTTCGATTCTTCCACATACACATAACATATTTTGCAAGCCACGTGACCAGGTTTCTGAAAACAATATAAATATACCTCAAATACACTTGTCTTTCATTTCGGGAAAGTTAAAGGTCAATGTTGCGTTTAGCATTCATATTCTTAGTTCGGAAATAAATAATAAATAATAATTGTGACAGCCACAGGTATTTGTTACGGGTATGGGTGTTTGTGAGACTGAAAAGTCTCTCATAGTTTCTGATACCCACGATACAAGACTCGATCTTAGTGTGGGGTCAGAACTATGTATGTGACTGTTGGGTTTATTTATTATTTGTTTATTTATTTATTATAGGGAAAAGGGGAGGATGGGGTTAGATGATTTTTTTAAATACTGTACTCGAAAATAAGGTGTCGTGGAAAGGATGGGTAGATGTAAATTAGTCCCTGTTCCATATAAATTACAATGATCTTACTGTCCTATGCTCCGACAGGAAATGGTCCTCGACTTGTTGTTGCGTGTAGAATCCAATTATACAGAGTTCGCATTTATACACAGAGCTCGCGTACTGCACTTTTTGTTTAGCCTCCTCCCTGTAATGACGTGCTATTTTAACTAAATTTATTTTATTTGCTTTTTATACTAAAATGTATACAGGACTTAATGCCAGATGCATTTTATTACTGTCTAGCGGCCAACTAGAGGCCGCGAGATCAAAGACTCTCGTAGTTTCTGATACACGACACAAGACTCGATCTTAGTGTGGGGTCAGGTTTATGTAAGTGACTGTTAGGTTTATTTATAAAAAAATGTAGGCTTTATGCAACATAATCTTAACCGGTGTCGAATTATGGGTTCTGTTGCGATCCTTAAACCAGATCATAAAAAAACTAATTTGTAAAACTAAATGGTCTATTTGCAGATTTTAAGTCTATTAAGTCAAGGTTTTTTTTAATGATGCGAATGGCGTGACGAGCATATTAAGCAATTAAGACAGTATTACTGAGTGAGTTTCTTGGGTTTTTTTGACACCTATGACACGTTTCAAAAGACTATAAAATTAATTATTCCGATTTTGGTTTTAAATTATTGTAAAGTAGATTGACATATGTATAATGAACATTGTAAATGACATAATGGTTTCTGAGATTTACGCGAATGTTACACATTGAAATAAAACTATTTATTACGAATTTCATCGGGATTTGGTTTAATTTTTGCATTTTTTAACTTCCCGACGTTTATATTACTTTACAGCTTCCGTGTTCTTTACAGCACGAAAGCTGTAAAGTAATCGAAACCTCGGGAAGTTAAAAAATGTGAATTTAACCAAATCGTGATAAAATCCGTATTAAATAGTTTTATTTGAACATTGTAAATGACTTATGTAACGGTCAATAAAAACTGATTCGAGCAATATTGACACTACTCACCTACAAGCGAGCATGTCAGTCTCGTTCATGTATTCCGTGATAAAGCCCGACTTCACGTCCTCTTTGGATTTCTGTCGCGGTCCATCCTTCTTCTTCGCCACCGTTCCTGCGCTATTCAGAACATTTATTTATTGATGGGGTTGACAGAGCTGCTAATTGTGTAACCCACATTTAACTTTATTTACATCCCAAGATGAAATTTGGGGCAAGTTTAACGAAACCGAACTCACAATGCACAACCTTTATATTATTTTGAAACACTATATTTTTCGGGATAAAAAGTAGCCTATGCGTCAATCCAGGGTGTCAGCTACCTCTATTTCAAAATTCATCACAATCGGTCCAGCCGTTTTTGCGTGAAAGACTAACAAAAATCCATACATACAAACTTTCGCGTTTACAATATTAGGAAGGATTAAACCAATGGAGCAGTTTTTCGCAATTTTTATTTTGAAAGGCAAGGTTTAAAGTACCCTGAACCGACGAGAATGCATGAAAAGATTGATGAAAGTAGATGAAGCGAAAGTAGTATGTCAAGATCGAGCAAAGTGGAGATCCCTAGTCTCTGCCTACCCCTATAGGATGCAGGCGTGACGTTTCACTCAACTCACCTGCAAGCCAGTATCTCAGTCGCACTAATGTATTCGCTGACAAATGTCGTTTTTTCTTCTCTCTCTTGTTTGCATTCAGCTTTTTGTACTATGACCCTCTCAGCTTTGTCCGATGTCAAGGGCCTGTGGGAAGGTTCACAGTTTTTATTGATCAAACTTCATTGTCAGTCGTGTTTTGTTCGGTGAGTGAAATTGCTAGAGGCCCAAATGAGAATGCCCATTCATGGCATCAGCAAAAAAATATAGTTGACCCCGATACCGATACAGCTTAAAATTTATTATAGCATTTTTTATGGTTCGGTCTTAAATTTTTTCCTGTTTTATCCCGAGCGACAGACTTTAATAAAATAAAGTAATTATAATCACATTTTACGATACGTCAGCCATAACTACAAATGGGGCTACCAGAGTGACTGGACTTCTAGTTCATTTCTCCAAGAACTCTGGACCTGGATCGCAATTATGTTGATTTTTAGTGAAAATTTGTTTTTCCCTACACAAAAAAGTAGGTTTTATCGAGGGCCAAAAATGTTCACACCGATACCAAGTTTCATAGTAAAATGGCATTCTTCTTTTCTTATCTCCTCCTTTCTTTTCTTTTCTCTAAACAATTTTAAAAAGCCTAAGACCTTCGATCCAAGATTTGTAAACGTTACCCTTAACGAGTACCCTTGAGGGGTAGTCCACCATGCTGGCCTAGTTGGTTAAAATAAATAAATGAAACACTTACTCGATGGTCAAGTGCGGCATATTTTCTCCTTTAATCGATTGTGAGAAAGTATCAGTAGAAGACACTAAAGAATCAGTCCCCACTACGATATGAGACATCATTCCAGTCACTGGATTCTCTAACACTATCTCTGGAACTGGAAAGAAAAATTTCATTGAGTTGGCATGATTAGCTATCGTCATGTTAGCATAGGCAGTCTATATAAATAAATAAATACACCCAAAAGTCACATACACAGTCTTGACCCCACATTAAGATTAATTAAGTCTTGTCGCAGGTTTCAGAAGTACGAGAGACTTTTCGGTCTCACAAACACCCAGACCAGAGACATATGCTTGTGGGCTTCACAAACATTTGTCTCGGTGCGGGGATCTTACGCACGGCCTCTCGTTTCACCAACTAACCAACTGCGCCACGGAAGCTGTCAAAATAATAGCCAATAATAATCTTACCTTCCAACATATGTCCATCAATATCCAAGTCAATATTATCTCTTACTGACTGTATGACGTCATACTGCTCGTTCTTAACGTTCCGTGACGTAGTTATCGCTATGTACTGCTGACAGTCGTCCACACCGAACGCAAAGTCGAAAAATATCTTATCGTAGTCGTTCTTAGTCACCACTTCTAACGAAGATAAAGATTGGGACATGTATGAATGGTCTAGAGTCTGAAACAATACATCCAACAGTCACACACAATCGTGTCATAGTAAATGATTTGGCGATAGGCTCACACATCACATCGTGGTACGGAACATACAAGGCGAAATGTGGGTGTCTTGGTGGCACCCCTGCCCAGCCCTTTTGTGATGAAAAGCGTGAGTTTATGTATGTATAGTAAAATAGAAGTATTGTATCGTGTATCACGCTGTTTTCAATCATGACTTAGCATGAATGGGCAGGCAGATACCACTGTCTCCCAGGGAATCCACCTTTAGTGACAGCTTGGCTGTCCCGTTTCGTTTGGTAAGATTCCCCTTTATATTTAATGGGAACAACACATCTATGAAACAAGCGTTGTGGATGTTCATGGCGGCGGTGATCAGGTGGCCAGTTTGCTCGCTTGCCGAACCTATTGAATACAAATATTTTACTGGTGGTAGGTCTCTTATATGTGAGAGGCCGCCTGGGTAGGTACCACCGCAATGTCTATTTCTCCATTAAACGGCAGTGTAAATGCAATGGTATGTTCCGGTTTGAAGGACATTGTAGCCAAAGCAACTACTGGACATAATGAGACTTAACATCTTATGTCTCAGGATGGCGAGCGCAGTAGAATGCTAAGCATTGCTTTGTACTTCATGGTGTTTGGTTTTCTGCAGTCAATGAGCGGTCGTTTCACATACCATCAGACGAATGGCATGTTCGACTCGCCATTTGCAATAAAAAAAAAGGGAAATGTAACCGACCTCCTGGGTCCTGCTCAGCGCCAGTACCCGCAAATGATCCTGGGCGTTGTGGACCTGCCATTTGAACTTGACGAACCTCTTCATCAGCGCCAGACACTCCCAGCACACTAGCTGTTCCAGCTCTGATAGAGTTTCACCTAGCTGGAATAAAAGGAAAGATTTACTAGCACAATGAGATATCTATACACATTATGCGTTACTAGCGTCTTCTCGCAAACTTCGATTGCGTGATTAACTTTATTTGGAAATTTCCATCCTGTCCCGTCCCGTTATACCCCGCTGTCCCGTCTCATTCTCACACAAGGCATGTAATCCAGTCCCATCCCAACCCTTTGAGTATAAAAAAGTAACAAATATATCGGAATCCTTCCACATCCCACGGGAACGATATATTTTTCGGGATAAACAGCTAAGCTAGCCTAATTGTTAATCCAGGGTGTCAGCTACCTCCATACCAAATTTCATCGAAATCCGTCAAGCCGCTTCTGAGTTCATCGCGCACAACCGCACAGACAAAAATTCTAAAAATCGTTGTTTTGGGTTCTATTACGTTAATAAAGACCCCTATATTAGTATTTCTCATTTATCTTCCATGTACTGACATCGATCGGTTACAAATTTATTATATGTATAGATATGTATAGATGTATAGATTTGGAACTTTCGGAATATTATTCAATGCCGGGAAAATATTCGTCGAACAAAATACATACTCTGCCATATAGTTTTGTAAGGAAATATCAAATCAATAAACGTAAACAAACATCAAGCAAGTCGGTAGGCGAGGAAGCAACTGTTCTGTTGAGATAGCAGGTTTGATTCCCTAACCAGGATAAATATTTGCACGCAAGCTTGATCACTTACACGTTCTATTTTTGGGAATAAGTTGTTTAAGTAATTTCCAAATCCCATTTCATTTCGTATCCCCAAAAATAGTCTTGTAAAAAAAAATTAAAACTGCGGTAGGCAAAATTGGGTAGATATTTAAGTGTTTTACCTTATTCCCATGTATAACTATATTATACATAAAATTACTTAAGTACTTAATTTAAAAAGAACTTTTAAAATCTTAAATTAGATTCGGCAGACAAACTATTTTATTAAAGTTGCTTGAAAGCATTTTGTTAATAACTTTCATTTATGTTTCGATTTTCAAGTTCAAGGACAATCAAGTGAAGTGTCATTAAAAACAACGTCATTAAAAGCAAGCAATTTATTTGCCTACACACCTATTTTATCCCAAACATTTGCATTAAAAACACAATCAAATATTAAATACATCCGTATTCGGTAACAATAGAAAAATGAAGTCAATTGACCTATTTATGTAACAAAAAACCAATTCCGCTTCCGGTACAACAATTAATTGAAAAGTTCAAAAGAATTTAAAAGTTTCGTACTCACCCTATCGCCCGTGTAGTCGTGCATAATCAAACGAAAAATTTGATATACATGTGATAAATTACTTATTGAAAACAGATTACGGTTGTTACTTAGACAAGTGCAGCACACTGTAGTATAGTTATTATCCACGTCTTGCTCCATTTCTATTAATAAATTTACCGAAACAATATTGTTATGATTACTTTTCAAATCACAACAAGAAGTAATACTCCCATGTAAAATAGACGAATTTTGGTAAAGAACGTTCAACTCAACACGACACCACAAAATGGCTGCTTTACCCGGTGTTGCTATTAGAAAAAATACCGTAATAACCATATATTATGATGAATTAAAAAATTGGTATATCAACCCACCTTCTTATGGTAATTAAAAACGGGTTTATTTAATACGAATTAATTTATTGCAAAATGAATTCATAAACTTATTTTAGAATTATGAAATAGAAAAGAAAGTTGATAAAATGATAATGGCAACTCAACTGACAGCAATTTGGTACAGACTAAAAACCGATAATATGAAACGAAAATCATTACATTAATCGGGAGGCACGTCACTGTTTTAAAAATGGCGGCGATTTGTTTTGTTGCTCTTGTTTGAAACTGATGCGCTTTTTACTGAAATTTTATATAAAATTGGGCTTAATATTATGTGTAGTACTGTGAATAAATAAAAAAATGTATACAATACTAATTTTACTAATAAATGGACATGTTTATAGTAATTAAATTTCAAACTTTCGATTTTTGTCGTCAGTGAAAGGCATTTTTTCCTCATGCAAATGGTAGTGTAAAAAGATGTTCGATTTGAATAAGTATTTGCATTAAAAATAGTTTGTTAAAATGGAGAATAAAGATGGAATACTGCAGGAAGTGCTGTGTATGGCTTGTTTGTGTTTCGGTAGAACTCTTCGTGTCATACACGATGCGAAAATGAAACAATATTATTTGGACACGCTTAATGAAATTCCTGTAAGTTATACATTAATTTATATTGAATAATTGAAAACAGTCACATAAATTGTCCTTCCCCTCGAATGAGACCCAAATCTTCTGTCGTGGGTATCAGAAACTAGGAGAGACTTTTTGGTCCCAACAACCAGACCTGAAAAAAATACTAGTGGGCCACGAATTCTTCACCTTACGGTTGTGGAACTTACGACCTCTCGTTTTCTCGATTCCCACAATACCTTCTTTTGCAAATAAATTAGTAAAAATATAAACTCTTTATTGATGATCATAAAGGTCCTTTAAATTCTGAAATAATCTTGCATAGAAATAGTGTTAGCTTGATCCAGAAGCTTATTACTACCAGAGTTTTTTTTTGTATAGTATAGCAAACAAGTATATGGTTCATCTGATGGTATGTGATCACCGCCACCCAGGAACATCTTGTTAGAGCATACTAACACCAGGTCTCTTCATAGACCTTGAAATGAATACTCAGCAGAGTTAAACAATAGCATTTTAATGTAAATTGTTAGAAGTACATAAGGTAAAACTTTAATCACTACACAGTAAGAACTTAGCAAAATGTAAATGTGAAAAATATTTATAGTTTATAACATGTACTCCCGAGTTTTCCATAACGACTGACTACTCAAATATTTTTCACACATTCGAAGACTTGCGTGTCATTTTGAATCACCATTCAAAACCAACCAGCCTGTCTCACATTGACATGAGGTTACTCACTGTGCAGTAGCACCTCTTTGCTCTAACACATCTGCAACACCATAACGCATGGCGCATTATCGGCTCAAGGAAAGGCCTTTGCCGTTCTATATATCTAAGTATACACACCTTATATGTTAATGTCTCCAAGAACATTGTAAATTGAAATTCAATATTCTTTTTGTTGTTAACAGCTATGCAACACATCGATGGCATGTCCAGTGGTGTGTTGGGAATGCGAGGCTTTGCTGAAAAAGGCTATATCGTTCAGAGAACAGGTTCAAGACTCATATAGGATATTGCAGACTTATACTAATGAGGTGAGAAATATTGTTTATCCAGCTCGTATATGTCCCACACAGTGGCGGATTTTCCCTAAGGCAAACCAGGCACTTGCCTAGGGGCGCGGGGTTACGAAGGGGCGCACGTGATTTCGAATATCTTCGTTTCTATGCAAAATCATCTAGAGTGGCTGAAACTGTTTCTTCTTTAATATTGCAAAGTGTGAAGTGATGTTCTTCAATCATTCATATCATAGTACAAACACCAACTATTCAATAAGATGGTTTCTCGTTCCTTCGAAGTATTTTTTTTAATATGGCTGCTGTAGGGGCGCCTTTAAGGTGCTTGCCTATGGCGCTCTCAACATTTAATCCGCCCCGGGTCCCACGGCAGGGTGTTGCCCTCCTCTACAATTCTATTGATGGGGTTTAGGCACTTTTACACTAGGCTTATCAGGGGATTGGTGGAAATCACAAACTCTAGAAACACATCTCAATGGTATGCAGGTATAGAAATAATGGTTAAAAATTTTAGTGTTTTGTACTTGGGAAACCATACTGTTAACACAATTTTGTTATTTGATTTCAAACTTAGTATAGTCTAAAATCAGTCACTGTGATGTACAGGACTCCTCTTTCATCGAAAATTCGATTGATATGGCTTAGGCCACAGTCCATCAAGCTACTCTCTTGCGAGTTGGCGGACTTCACATGCCACAGAAATTAAATATAAATAAATACACTCAACAGTCACATACATAGTCTTGACCCCACATGAAGACTCAGTCTTGTGTTGTGTATCACAAAACTACAAGAGACTTCGGTCTCACAAACACCCAGACCCGAGGCAAATATTTGTGGGCATCACAAGCATTTGTCTCGGTGCGGGATCGAACTGCGACGGGGAGGCTGTAATAATGAAAAAATGAAATTCTTATAATGATTGGTGTTTTCTTACAATGATTTCCTACACTCTGTTAAGTGCATGCTTTGAGTGCACATAACAGACATGACAGCCTCTGTGTCTGCTTGGTTAGATGCTGGCTGTGAAACGAGAGGCCGCGGGTTCGATCCCCGCACCGAGACAAATGTTTGTGAGACCCACAGATTTTGTCACGGGTCTGGGTGTTTGTGAGACTGAAAAGTTTCTCGTAGTTTCTAATACGACACAAGACTTAATTGATCTCAATGGGGGGACTATGTATGTGACTGTTGGGTGTATTTATTTATATCACCACAACTTGTGAAATATTTTTATTCTTTTCAGAACCTCCATGAATGCTTATTGACTGATGTGTCACGTCCACCTCGACTCAAGTTAGTAGCCAATGACCCCATCAGCATAGCTTCTGAAGTGGACGAAAAGACTGACATGTTGTCCTGTCTTAAGGATGAGGTTAAGCCCGATTGGCAAGATCAAGGTAAGAATAAAACTTGGGGTATTTAAGATTTACATTACCTATTGTAGCGTGGGACGTGCTCTGGCCAGATGGCGGGACGACTTGCACAAGAGGGCCGACAGCGACTGGATGCGTAAAGCAGCAGACCGGGCTCTGTGCCGTACCTTGGGAGAGGCCTATGTCCAGCAGTGGACTGCAACGGGCTGATGATGATGATGATGATGATGATGATGATGATGATGATGATGATGATGATGATGATTGGGTGTTGGACTTCAATCGGCGTGGTGGCCTGTTCGTAACGGACCACGCGGCTGCCAACATGTTCACGGTGGTCGCGGGTTCAGGGCAGACCACTGACTTTTCGGAGTCATGTGTGTATTGATAGCCAATCACCATGCGCTATAATGGTGAAGGAAAACATTATGAAGAAACCCGCATACCATAGCGATTTGCAAGAATTTCTATGGTATGTAAAGTTAACCAAACCGCACTAGGCCAGCGTGGTGGACTGTACTAACGCCTCTCCACCTCAGAGACCTCAGATTTGTAATTGTACTGTAGCACAACTGAGCCACTGAGGCAGTCAACATATACATATATTAATAAAATATTATTGTTTTAGATTCACCGGTCCCATCTAACACAGAATTTCCATCAGGCAGTGACATAGATGAGCTTGAAGCAGAACTGCAAGCCATAATAAATAAGAAGAAGAAATCCAAAACTAAGAGAGTCAAGCGTAACAGCATGGATTCTAAACATGTATGTTTTCATGCCTTCTTTTTTTTGTTACATAGGTCTGGCAAACAATGTCATGACCTCATTTTTTTTGGTTGTCTGCTTGTAATTATATCCCTCATTTATTTATGATTATTCTATCAACAGAAACTGGAAGATACCCTGGCTCCGGACAGCATATCGGCATTAAAAACCATTGAAGTTGAGATAGTACCGACTGATGAGAAAACTGAGGATTTATGCTTCAAAGATGAACTTAAGAATGATTGGGATGAACGGGGTAAGTATTATAATTTGTAAAATGTAATTAAAATAATTAAATAAATAGTCTAACTGCCACACTCAGAGACGTTTAATGTCAATTAAATCATTACTTATAGAATTTGTACAAAAATAACCTATACTAAGGAACATTTAATTAACATTAAACATACTAAAATATTTCTTTTTAGATACCCACGAAACATTAACATATCCGAAATGTGACTTAACCGATATGGATGCGGAAATACAAGCGATTATTGGAGAAAAGAAGAAGAAGAACACAACTCATAGTAAAGTTAAGAGGGCCAAGAAAATCGTCAAGACAATACAAAGGAATAAAAAGGTATACAAACATAATATTAGTGAAAGATATGACAATTTGTTATAGCGCCATCTAGTAGCGAGTAGGGGAACTAAATACGTACGGTATTTAAAAAATGTTGCATTTTGTTTATACTATAGAAGTTTGGTGTAGAGTCCGAAACATACAGAACATTATAAAAATGTTATTATTAATCAAATTACTATTTTTTTAATACAACCCTGTTACCTTGCGTAAGCTAGTCTTTAAAGTCTCCATGGCGCAGTTAGTTAGAAAGGTTGTGTAACGTGAGACTGCGGGTTCGATCCCCGCACCGACACAAATGTATGTGTGACGCACAAGTGTTCGTTTCGCGTCTGGGTGTTTGTGAAACCGAAAAGTCTCGTGTAGTCACTGATACACGACACAAGACTCGTCTTAGACTATATATGTGACTGTTGGGTGTATTTGTCAAATTAATTAAAATAAACTGTACTGCGCAGTTGTACTACGGTGTGACTGCAAAGCTGAGGTCTCGGGTCGGGCAAAGTGATATTGGATATTTCTATCACATCGTGGGAATACAAGGAAAAAAGTGGATGTCCTGTTTGCACCTCTGCCTTTGGGAAAATCGAGTTTTGGTATTAAAATAAACTATTTTTACTTTCAGCCCCAAAAACAGAAGCCTTCAGACAAACACTACACCACAATAGAGCTTTCATATGAAGACATGATGGCTGAGAGACAACGCGATGCTTGTAAAGACGGTTATTTGCAAGCGGAGTATAAATGTGATACATGCCTCATCGGGTTCAACTACAGCAGGGCTTATGAGGCACATAACAGCACGAGACATGGAGCTGTTGGTATATTATATACTTATTTTAATGCCGACTGCCTCTGTACTACAAAGCTGAGGTCTCGAGTTCGAATCCCGGGTCGGGCAGTGATATTGGAATTTTCTATTCATAACCAGCCCGGAGTCAGGAATTTGTGCCCGATATGGCGATAGGCTCGCCCCCTATCACATGGGACGGAACATACAAGGCGAAATGTGGGTGTCCTGGTGGCGCCTCTGCCTACCCCTTCTGGGATAAAGGCGTGAGTTTATGTATGTATTTTAATAACCCCTAAAGAACCCTTAAGATCCTGGCTGACAGGAGGTGCAGTGGTGGGTGTGTGGGAAACTCGATACGACCGCTCATGGACAGTAGCTAAACCAAACAACACCATGAATTACTAATGCTTGGCATTCCACTGCGCTCGCCTAAGACATAAGATGTTAAGTCTCAATATGTACAGTAGTTACTCTGGCTACAATGCCCTTCAAACCGGAACACAACAGTGCATTTACACTGCTGTTGGAGAAATAGACATTGCGGTGGTACCTACCCAGGCGGTCTCTCACATATGAGATATCTACTACCTAATGATTCTTAGAATTTTTGTATTTTTGTCGGTTTGTCTGTTTGTCTATGCGGTTGTGCGCGATGAACTCAGAAACGGCTCAACGGATTTCGATGAAATTTGGCATGGAGGTAGCTGACATCCTGGATTAACACTTAGGCTACTTTTATCCCCAGTAATTTAGTGTTCCCGTGGGATGAGAAAGAATTTTCGATATATTTATTATTTTTTTATACTCTAAAGGGATGGGACTGGATTATATGCATTGAGTGAGATTGAGTCCGATCAGGCGGGATATAACGGGACGGGATGGGAAATTCCAAGTAAAGATCACGCAGACGAAGTTTGCGGGCAGAAGCTAGTGTTTAATAAATTAATAATATTTTGTTTTCAGAACATAGGCGAATATATATGTCCAATTTGCAAGACTATTATAGCTTCAGTAGATTCCTTCACTTCGCATTATAAACGACATATGAGAAGGTATGTAATATACTTATTTACATCAAATATATTTTTTAATCCTTACTAGGCCATCGTGTGTGGCCTAACCCCTATCATTCGTACTCTCGGTTGTGTCGGAGGCCTGTGCCCGGTATATGGACTGAAAACAGATACAACAAAATAAGTTATTTGTTGTAGATTTGAGTGTAGTATATGCAAGAAGCGAGCGTTAGACCGCGGCAGGATTAAGCAACATCTATACACAGCTCATAATATCGCGCTATCCACCATCAAGTGTAAGCAGTGCGGACACACCTCACTGTAAGTACATTATTATGATGTTAAAGATACTATTTCCAAAAAGAAATTTGCAAATTTCACTTACAGTTCATCTATTTATACATGTAATAAATTTGTAACCGATCGTGTCTGTTCATGGAAGATAAATGAGAAATACTAATATGGGGGGTCTGTATTAACGTAATAGAACCTAAAACAATGATTGTTAGAATTTTTGCCTGTTTTTCTGTGCGATGAACTCGGAAACGGCTTAACGAATTTCGATTAAAGGAGAATTCATGGTATTGGTAAAAAATATCGTCGACCCCGATACCGATACTGCTTAAAATTCATTATAGCATTTTTTATGGTTTGTCCTTAAACGTTTTCCTGTTTTCTCCTGGGCGACAGATTTTTATAAAATAAAGTAATTTTCGTCACATTTTAGGATACGTGAGCCATTACTACAAATGGGGCTACCAGAGTGACTGGACTTCAAGTTCATTTCTCTAAGAACTCCGGGCCTGGGTCGCAATTATGTTTATTTTTATTGAAAAAATATATTTTTCCCTACACAAAAAAGTAGGCTTTATCGGTGGACAAAAATCTTCGCACCGATACCAAGTTTCATAGTAAAATGGGCATTCTCCTTTGGTATGGTGGTAGCTGACACCCTGAATTAACGCTTAGAAAAAGGGTAAGCAGTTAAATATTAATAACCTTTCACATTTCACAGGTCGTTGGACAGTCACATACATCACCTGGACTCGCACAAGGGCCGTTTCAAATGCCCTGAATGTGTGAAGACTTTCAAACACCGCGGGGGACTGAAGAATCATATTATGTGAGTAATATAACAAATATTTTTTATAAATAAATAAATACACCCCACAGAACCATACATAGTTCTGACCCCACACTAACATCGAGTCTTGTGACGTGGGTCAGAAACTACGAGAGACTTTTCCATCTCACAAACACCCAGACCCGAAACAAATGCTTGTGGATCACACAAACATTCATCTCGGTGTGGGATCGTAGCGGCCTCACGTTTCAAAGCCGGCGTCTAACCAACTGCGCCACGGAGGTAGTCAAAATTTTGTTTAACTGTTGCAGTTAGTTCCGCTATCCATCAGTAGATGGCGCTATTAATTATTGTCATCTTGTTACAGCGCGGTGCACGAGTTAAACAACAACTTCCCATGTTCCGTGTGTGGGAAAGTGTTTCGATGGAAGAATAGCCTAAAGAGACATCTCGAGAAACACGATACTAAGGTAAAATATAAACTGGATGCGTAAAGCAGCAGACCGGGCTCTGTGGCGTACCTTGGGAGAGGCCTATGTCCAGCAGTGGACTGCAACGGGCTGATGATGATGATGATGATGATGATGATGATAATAGTTTTTAAGGGTCCTGTGGTAATTTTACGTAGCTCCGCCACTCGCCACCAGAAGGCACTATTAGCAAGTTAATTGGAGTGCAAACATGTGGTTTGTGGATGCAATGCTGTCGCACATAGATTCTTTCATTACTATCTAGTATCTATATATATAATAAAGTAACCGATCTATGTCTGTATATGGAAGATAAATGAGAGAATACATTATTAACTTATACATTATAGTTCATTGTCGATGTTTTAGAATATTATAAGATACTGTGTAAGATACTACTGTATTTTATTTATTATTTATCTTTTCATTTATTTACCACCTTAAATAGGCACCGGCTTCTGTCTCCACCCAAAGGTTGACTGGGAGAAAATGCACTTAAGAATTAAGGCCGCCTGTACTTTTTAAATTTGTACAAAGTTTAAAGATAAAATAAATTTATAAATGTTGTTTTAAGATATTGAGACGTGTTTTCTTATATAATATTATAAGGAAACAAGTGTCTAGAATACCCTGAGATTACTATTATAGAGCGTACAGTTCCGCTACTCACCGCTAGATGGCGCTATTACAAATCGACCGCAATGGTACAGCTTATCACTATGGTTTCAGGAGAAGGCAGTGGCCGCGTATTGTGAATCTTGTGGAATAAGCTTCAAGTCGATGTGCTCCTATCAACGACACCTCAAGAACAGCTTGAAACACGTGTCGCAGGACCAACGCAAGTTAGTGTATCAAACAAAACACACATTTAAACTCACGCCTTTATCCCAGAAGGGGTAGCAGAGGCGCCACCAGGACACCCACATTTCGCCTTGTATGTTCCGTCCCACGATATTATGGTGAGCCTATCGCCATATCGGGCACAAATTCCTGACTCCGGGCTGATAATGAATAGAAAAATCCAATATCACTTTGCCCGCCCGGGATTCGAACCCGAGACCTCAGCTTTGTAATCGTACTGTAGTACAACTACGCCACCGAGGCAGAAATTAAACAAAACATTTACTTGTAAATAATAAATACACCCAACAGTCACATACATAGTCCTGACCTGTAGGCTTATGTCGTGTAAAAACTACAAGATTTTCAATCTCAAACATCCAGACTTGAAACAAATATTTGTATACAAACATTGGGCTTAAGAATCACAAATAAACCTTAAAATTCAACGACTCAAAATTTATTTTATCAATCTTGAAACTAGGTTATTGCTTATATTATTACGCTCTATTCACAGACAGTTTTAAAACCTATTTCAGTTATTGAATGTTTTGTCTTCTTCGCTCGAACTGAATTCAAGAGTCGTTCGAAAGAGACAAAACATTCGATAACTAAAATAGGTTTTAAAACTGGATAAGGCCGAGAAACGTTTCTTAGATTTACGCGAATGTTGCATTAAAATAAAACTATTTTTTACTGATTTTAACGCGATTTGGTTTAATTTTAAAAATTTTAGCTTTTTGACGTTTCGATTGCTTTACAGCTTTCGTGGTCACGGGGCGGACTGAGGTATTAGTCATCCGCTCAGTGATTGTTACAATTTAACTACCCTTCATTTACAATCATTAAATTAAAAAGTTAATTTAAAAAGTTGATTGTTCTTTGCGACCCAAAGTTAAAAAATGTAAAACTTAAACCAAATCCCGATAAATTCCGTAAAAATTAGTTTTACTTTAAGGCAGATAAAGTTTAAAATCCCTTTTAATTTCAGATACGTGTGCGATCATTGCAACAGAAGATTTATAGATAAGACAAAATTGAGAGATCATATTGAAGATAAACATTTACATAAAACTTATCAATGCCCTGTGTGTCTTAAGGTAAATACAAGAGCTTTACATTAATATTTCTTCACCACACAGTATCAGTATTGGCCCATATACGTCCCACTGCAGGGCACGGACCTCCTCTACCATCGAGAGTACGATTGAGAGGGGTTAGGCCATGTAGTCCACCACGTTGACCTAGTGGCGGACTTTAAATACCGTAGAAATTCTTTAAAAATCGCCACGGTATGCAGGTTTTATCATTATGTTTTCCTTCACCGTAATAGTCCGTATAAATATTTCTAGCTTAGTTCCAAACTCGACAATCGTATCTTTGACAAGCAGTTAAAATGTCTAAAATTACCATATGGCGATGTATTTTTATGTTTTCATAAACTAAAACGTAGATATTTTATACTTGGTGTATAATTTACATACTTCTATTTATACATTAATATACTAAGAGGATCCTCTTAAATATTTAAAAATTAATAGTACAGCTACTCGTCAACAGATGCGCTATTACGATTTGGTATATCAGTTGTTGTATACTTATTGCAGTCTTCAAAAAATCGAGTGAATTTGGACCAACACATAAGAAACGTTCACAAAGGAAGACCTAATAACAAGATGTGTCATCATTGCGGCAAAGGATTTCCGGTAATTTTAATATTATTATTTTTTAATTGCAATGAATGGCAAGACGAGCGTGCCATTCCCCTGATGGTAAGCGAACCAAACAACACCATGAATTACAAAGCAATGCTTGGCATTCCACTGCGCTCGCCATTCTGACACATAAGATGTTAAGTCTCAATATGTCCAGTAGTTACTCTGACTACAATGTCCTTCAAACCGGAACCTAACAGTGCATTTACACTGCTGTTTGAAGAAATAGACATTGCGGTGGTACCTACCCAGGCGGCCTCTCACATATGAGATATACCAAGAGTTACAATATACATACATATATACATAAACTCACGCCTATGTCCCATTGGGGCAGGCAGAGACTATTGAGCGCCAAGTGCTACGGTCCATACATACCTTTTTCGCTTCATCCACTGTCATTAATCTTTGCATACACGCTCGTCGGTTTCGAGGACTCCGTATTTTTCCTTTCTTTTAATATACAATTGAGTTACAATATTTAAGCATAAATTTCCTTGTTTTCAGACTAAAGTTCAACTGGAGTCTCACATGCGCACACACACTGGAGAAAGACCTTTTATATGCGAATACTGCCCTACTACGTTTACGCAGAAATCTAACTTGTACAAGCATTATAGACAGGTTGGTGCGTTTACAGTAGTAAGACATGCTATATTCTAATAATTAATACTGAAAAAGTCTGATACTGTGATGATTACTATGAGATTTAAACGAAAAAATATAATGGACTTATTAATAATAATAATAAACTCTTTATTTAAACACCATACAGTAAACAAAATAAAATTAAAAACGACATAAAAATTAAAGTGTTCAAAATCGGCGGTCTTATCTATACTTAAATATGTATTATGTGTATAATTTCATCGCCTCCGTGGCGTAGTTGGTTAGACGCCGGCTGTGAAACGAGAGGCCGCGGGTTCGATCCCCGCATCAAGAGAAATGTTTGTGCGGCCCACTAATATTTCTTTCGGGTCTGGGTGTTTGTGAGACCGAAAAGTCTCTCGTAGTTCTGATACCTGCGACACAAGACTTAATTGATCTTAATGTGGGGTCAGGACTATGCATGTGACTGTTGGGTGTATTTATTTATTATAATTTAAGGTTGTAAAACGAAAATCAAATCATATAACCAAAAAGTTAATTCAGAATTTATTTTCAAAAGTGTTATTTCTTCCCAAGGCACAAAATTTAGCTATAGAGTACACATTAACAATGTCTAAGCTATTATTAAAATTATCAATTAACCAAAATATAACACATCACTCAAAACTCTAGATAAACAATTATAAATATTTTATTTCCAGGTGCATCTTAATATCAAGTCAAAAAGATATCCGTTATGCAAGAAGAGGAAGGATGACAAACAGATTGACCCGGACGCTCAACAAAATATTGATCCGTACAAGCCAGTGGCTGTGTTGAGGTTCTCTCCCGGAGAGGGATTTCGATATGTCAATTAAATACATATACATTGTTTGAAGATGATGAACAACAGCGTAGTTACTAAGTGCGTGGTGGCCTGTTGGTAACGGACCAGACGCGGCTGCCTACATGTTCACGGTGGTCGCGGGTTCAAATCCCAGGGCACACTGACTTTTCGGAGTTATGTGTGTATTGATTGTCAATCACCACGCACTATAACGGTGAAGGAAAACATCACAAGGAAACCTGCATACCATAGCGATTTTAAAGAATTTCTACGGTATGTAAAATCCGCCAACCCGCACTAGGCCAGCGTGGTGTACTGTATGGCCTAACACCTCTCAATCATACTCTCGGGTGTAGAGTAGGCACGTGCCCAGCAGTGGGACGTATGTGGGCTGATACAGATACTATGGTGAAAATGAGAAAGAGTAAGGAAGAGATTGCTGTAGAGCGATAAATACAGCCAAGTCACATACATAGTCCTGACCCCACTAAATTAGTCTTGTGTCGTAGAAATTACGAGACTTTTCGGTCTCACAAGCATTTGTCTCGGTGCGGGATCTTAGCGGCCTCTCGTTAACAGCTGGCTCCCAACGGCAACTAGACGCTATTGTACTATGATATTAAATATTTATAAATAAACACTAATTATTTAAAGTTGTTTTTAATTGATTTACCTTGGTTTTATCCCTAAACTTAAGAATCAATCTAAAACCCTCGCTACGTACATAAACGCCTTTTTCCCAGAAGGGGTAAGCAGAGGTGCTACCAGGAAACCATGTTTCGCCCTATGTGTTCCGTCCCACGATATGATAGGGGGCGAGCCTAGCGCCTGTTTAACCTTTACCTGTTGAATATTTTATACTCCAATTATGAAACATTTTATTTATTTATTTATTAATCCTTTATTGCACAAAAAGAAACATAATATACAGTAAATAAATGGCATCATAATAGTACAAGAGGCGGCCTTATCACACTAGGCAATTTCTTACAGGCAACCTTTACCTTATTGAACCTTAATAAACCTTATTGTGTGAGACGTTATTTGACAAAATATTGTTGAACTGTTTAATGCACTCGTAGTAAGATGGAGAAGACTATACAGAACTAGTGCAATTCAGTTTTTATAACCTCTATATTTTGAATTTGCTGACCCTATGTTTCAATGACGTCAATTAGGTGCACAGATATTCCCGACAGGTAATACCTACAATATCAAAACTGATAAATCGAATATGATACCTGTTATATTAAGACTGCGACCGAAAACCGAAGGCAGGTGGTTTTAGTGGTTACAGACACAATGCAACAAAAAAATTCGCAAAACAAGCGACAGATTCTTTTTTGCAATTGCCACTGTAGAGTAGGCTCGTGCCCTTCAAATGGCAGCATATTGGCTGATACAGTACATGTTGTATTTTTGATAATAGTATATTGTAAACTTGTCGCACTCAAATAACAGTTTTATTTATGAAAAAACTCACGCGTAATTTTAAAATGGGCCAACGGCTCTTTTTCAAACGCAACAGCGAGCGTCAAGATACTACTTTTCCCGCATGAGTAATACAAAAATATATTATCTAGTGGAGGGTAGTTATTGTAAACTTGTGCCATATTGCTGGACTAATAGTTCAGTTCATAGATAATACACTATGTTCAGTTTCTCGTGTACTCTAAAAGCAAGACGCGTGTTCCGCTGCTGCGCTAAAGTTCTAGACTAGTTTATATTGTTTTTTGGACTATATAGTGATTGAAATAAAACTCGGACTCCGCCCCGTGACCACGAAAGCTGTAAAGTAATCGAAACGTCGGGAAGTTAAAAAATGTAAAAATTAAACCAAATCGCGATAAAATCCGTAAAAAATAGTTTTATTTAATGTGTAACATTCGCGTAAATCTAAGAAACCATAGTGCAAGTGATGTTGAGTGTTACAAGTTACAACGATCCCCGTTTTTGTCAGCGTTTAGCCAGCTTCGAGAACAAGATTCCGGTGAGTGGTCTAGATGTATTATGTTATTATCACAATACAGTAGAACTTCAATGTAAAGAAAGTGAAGGGAATTGTTACAATGAGGTTTGTTAGATAGATGTAGTTAGATCTCGTACCCTATTTTAAGCCATCTGTTGGTGAGTAGCAGTACTAAAAATTAAACTGTTTTGTTTAATTTTAGTACAGCTATTCACCAACAGATGGCTTTTATTTGTGAAAAACGTATATGCAAATTGAATAAATTGCTACACCGTATGAGAAAGTTATTTATAATTACGTATATGTACGTACATGAAGTACCTATTAAAAATACTTTTTACATAAACTCTATGGTTTGACGAGAAGATTAGAGAGGACAGATGAAGGTTTAGGAGATATAATATCTTTGATGCGTTCTGGACAGTCTGGTAGACAATTTCTAGGTGGAAATGAATAAAAATGCTTTTAGGAATTACACATATATATTATTTTGATCGTTTACAATAAATATTACAATAATTGAATGTTAATCACAGCATTTTAATATAATCTTATTTCTTAAATTCTTATAAATAATTATTTCTTATGCCTCCTACACACTATGCCAGCGGCCCAGCTGGCGGCTTGGAGGGGAACCGGTGCCTTGTTAAATATAATAATTACTAGCATTCTGCAAGGCTGTCACTACTAAAATGATGCTCTGCAGCAAATGCCGCTGGCCTGGTGTTGCCGCCGGCATACCCACGCGGCACAAGTCTTTCGGCTGTGCCGCCGACGTAGTGTGTAGGAAGCATTAGATATACCTACGCAAATGTTTTATTGAAATAAAACTATTTCACTGATTTTATCGTGGACTTTATTTAATTCTTTCATTTTGTAAATGTTTTTACAGTTAATAATTTTAAATTAAACCAAATCCGGCATAAAATGCGAAACAATAGTTTTATTTCAATTCTTATAAAATATGTGCGATATAAAATTAATAAATTCTTATTCTTTGGATTCAACGTTTCCTCTCAAAGACAACAATTCTTTTCCTTCACCAATACGCTTTTTAACACCCTTAAATTCATCCTCGATTTCCTGCAAAGTTTTATCTTTGGTTTCAGGCAAATATTTGTACAAATATACAAAACAAATTGTCGACGTCGCGCCATAGAAGAAAAACGCACCGTGCATACCCAAATATTTGAACAAATATGGCGATATTTTCAAAATTGTCGAACTTATTGTTACGAACGTAAAAGCTGCTATCATTGTGCAAGAACTTTTATATCTTAAAGGCGTGAGTTCCCCATAAATTGAAGTCGAAATAATCATGGGACCACAACTGATTGCCACGGAAAACCCAATTAACAAACATACAGTTATTACATTATTCTCAATCAAAACTTGTAATTTAATCATGTATAGATACAAAGATATAATGAAAAGGAAAGTTAAACCAATTACAGTAGTAGTAAAAAGTAATTTTCTCCTTTTTATAATTTTGCTAAAGAAACAGCCTACATACATCCCAGAAACTGTCATTCCATCTAGAATTAACATCCCAGTGTAAGCCGTTTTTTCGTCTTTAGTTATTCTTTTAATAATATCTACTGAGTACATAGTGCAAGCTACTTTCCCCGACAAATGGTATTGAAGCATCATTACAACAGAAAGTAAGACAGGTTTGTAAAAGCATTTGGACTTTAACTGCTCCGTGAAACGGAACGTATTGTTTTCTCTCTCTTTCATGTATTCCATTTGAGAAGTGATTAAATTTTCCAATTCATTCTCCGCTTGTTTGTTTAATCCGCGCAACCACCTATGCGCTTTTCGGCATTCCGCAAATCTTCCTTTGCTTGCCAACCATTGGGGTGATTCGGGCCAGAAAAGCACAGTAAATGGGTACACTGACGCGAAAATTCCTATTAAAGCGATATACTTCCAGTAATAAAAAGTTCCTATAGCGTTTGCCATCCAAATGCCCCAGAATATAGACGCAGATTTTATTGTCAAAAATAATCCTCTGTTATTTGGCGCGCTATACTCAGAAACTATAATTACCGATAATGTCATATTACAGGCGTGATTTAAACCTTGCATAATTTCGCTGATTAGTATCTGTGTTGTGGTAGCACTGAAGTATAGAACTAAGAAGTATAATACAGTATTAATAACTACTAAAAGGAAAGGTATTTTCCTCCCGATGTGTAGCGTTAGGACTGGGATTATGAAAACCCACGGCAAGGCGCTGTAGCCGAACACTGATGCTGTAAAAAAAATATTTAACCATTAACGCTACTTAAATATTATGTTGCTCTTAACTACGCAAGTCCCGCTTAAATGTACCTACTGGTTAAGTTGGACATGGGTGATTAAGTACAACTTAATATTTAAATGGCGTTTGAATATTCGGGTGTTAATTTGTTCACATTATTACTCCCTCAATGGACCTCGGCTGCAGAGGAGTGCTCAGAAATGGGAAATTATTTCAATTATACATACATACATACATAAACTCACGCCTTTATCCCCGAAGGGGTAGGCAGAGGCGCCACCAGAACACCCACATTTCGCTTTGTATGTTCCGTCCCATGATGTGATAGGGGGCGATCCTATCGCCATATCGGGCACAAATTCCTGACTCCGGGCTGATAATGAATAGAAAAATCCAATATCACTTTGCCCGACCCGGGACTCGAACCCAAGACCTCAGCTTTGTAACCGTACCGTAATACAACTACGCCACCGAGGCAGTCAATATTGTCACTATATAGTATTTCAATTATATAGTGACAATATTGGTTACATTTACAGAAAACCAATGAGAACGACTTCTTGGAATTGATAGAGCCACCCTGTTATTAGTCATGACTGACAGAACGTGCAGGCTCGTCCGGGGCGGTACCACTGTCTCAGGAGATCCACGTGACGCGACAGCTTAGTTGTCGCGTTTCGGTCCGTGAGTGAGATAGCCGGATGCCCAATACCCCATTTTTATTTACTTTCCGTTCTCCTCTGGATTTGATGGTCTGACAATACATCTATGATCCAAATGTTGTGGAGGTGACCTGTTTGCTCAGGCGTGGCAGTAGGCTCGCTATTACTAGGGCGGGAAAAAGCGCAGTAAGTTTCATTCAGAGGTCGTGGAGTTGACATAGCCCTGACCCCACACTAAGATCGAGTCTTGTGTCGTGGGTATCAGAAACTACGAGAGACTTTTCAGTCTCACAAACACCCAGACCCGAACCAAATCCTGTAGTTCGCGCAAATATTTTTTCGGTGCGGGGCTCGAACCCACGGCCTCTTGTTTCACAGCCGGCGTCCGGTCTTAGTATTTACGATGCAAAATCTTGTACAAGACTACTTTAATAAATAACATCTCTATTTGAATGAATGTATATTTCTGGTTTTGCAATAATACTTTAACTTACAAAGCCAAGACGCCATTTCCTCGCTGACAGCCTCTGTGGAGTTAGCGCCATTTCTTATCTGTGGTATGAAGACAGTAGGCGCGCCGAACGACAGCCCGCACAGGAAATACGTCACCCACGGACCAGTGCATACGAACGCCTGGAAATTAATCATTCATTTGATTGTATCAGCCCATACACGTCCCACTGCAGGGCACGAGCCTCCTCTACAATCGAGAGTACGATTGAGAGGGGTTAGTACACTCCACCACGCTGGCCTAGTGCGGGTTGGCGGACTTTACATACCATAGAAATTCTTACAAATCGCTATGGTATGTATGTAGGTTTCCTCATGATGTTTTCCTTCACTATTTTAGTGCATGGTGATTGACTATCAAGATTTGATTGTCTAAGAAAAGCAAAAAAAGAAGACAGTTCGTGTTGCTGAGGGAGTTCCTTGCGCCGTTTCTTGTTCACAGCTACAACACGTTCCGAAGTGGTGGTAGCAGAAATAAACGATTCAAAAGATCTTGTAAAAGACTACTTGAATAACGAATATTTTGATTTGATTTGATTTGATTATCAATACACACATGACTTCGAAGTCTTAAGAGATGTGTCCTGAGATTTGAATCCGTGACCAACGACTTTTGCAGTCAGGTCGTAACGAATAGGCCAACAAGCACATTAGTTTGTTACCTGGCGGAAGAAATATTTCCATTCTCCTTTTTCAACACAGTCTATGGCTCCATCTTTATATTTTTTGCTCTCCATACCCTGAAATCAGAATGAATTTATAATTACAGTCTCCGCGGTTGGTTGGTCCAACCAACACAATCCCAACACAGACTAATGTTTGGGCGGACCATAAATATTTGTTTCGGATCTGGGTGTTGCAAGACCGAAAAGTTTCGTTAGTGATACACGACACAAGACTTCTATGTTCTAAGTGTTAGGTCAGGAATACGGAATATCTTTGTAACTGTAAGATGAGTAAACTTTTTATTAATTTAACAATTGTATTAATTGAAGTACCTCTGGTGTCCATAACACAAGTTAATTCGTAGCATGGGCGCAAGGGGTTACTTAATATTTTATCTGTTACACGTTTATGTCAATTTGGTCTTTAAAGTGCATAAGTTTTATTTTGTATTTTGTGTTTCGGAAAATAAATTTATTATTATGATAAACTTTAAAGTTATTTGTAGTAGGGACTTATTTGTTTATTATACTTTAAATTCGCCATTTCATTAAATGTTTATCATACAATTAAAAAGTACACCATAAAAATTCCAACTCCTATTTATCTTTGTGATTGATTTCGTTGCGGGTTAAAGACAAGTTAGACATTCCCGGAGACTCGCTGAGCTTCAATGCTCAGTGTCATTAAAATGCGTGCCACTGCTGAGTGGGGATTAGTTTTCGGTCACATGAATTTTACATGGTTGAAAATAAATTTTATTTTCGGCCCTCAAGTACCAGGGTGCGGCGATCGAACCCGCGGCCTCTCGTTCCACGGCCGGCGTCTAACCATTTGCGCCTCGGAGGCTCTCGAATAATACAATTATAATGTATTTATATCGGTGTTAAAATAATTATGATAATCAGCAAAGGTATTGATTTAATAATTTTGTATCTAAAGTAATTAATTCCAGGTATAAGGAAACTGTCATTGTTTACTGCGGTTTCCTTATATAGGTCTTCTTGGTTTACTGGTGGCTGCGAAACGTTAATACCTGGGATCGATTTCCTGTCCCGATTATATCCCGCCCGTCCCGTCTCATTCTTACTCAAGGCATGTAATCCAATACCATCCCAACACTTGTATAAAAAAATATTAAAGATATCGGAATTCCATTCTCATCTTAGGAACATTAAATTTTTCGGGATAAAATGTAGCCTAAGTGTTAATCAATCTTAGTGTTTTTTGAGCTACTTCCATACCAAATTTTATCTAAATCCGTTAACCCGTTTTGAGTTCATCGCGCACAACCGCACAGAGAATCAGACAAAATATCTAATAATCTTCGTTTTGTTAATACAGATCCATAAAATTAGTTTTTCTCATTTATCTTCCATGTACAGACATCAATAGGTTACAAATTTATTAAATGCATAGATGTAATATATGTGCCCAATTTGACGACCTCCGTGGTGCAGTTGGTTAGACGCCGGCTGTGAACCGAGAGACCGCGGGTTCGATCCTCGCACCGAGACAAACACTCGTTTTCGGGTCTGGGTGTTTGTGAGACCGAAAAGTCTCTCGTAGTTTTTTTTATTTTTATTGCAATGAATGACGAGACGAGCCTGCCATTCGCCTGATGGTAAGCGATACGACCGCTCATGGACAGTAGCAAAACCAAACAACACCATGAGTTACAAGGCAATGCTTGGCATTCCACTGCGCTCGCCATCCTGAGACATAAGATGTTAAGTCTCGATATGTCCAGTAGTTACTCTGGCTACAATGTCCTTCAAACCGGAACACAACAGTGCATTTACACTGCTGTTTGGCGGGAGAAATAGACATTGCGGTGGTACCTACCCAGGCGGCCTCTCACATATAAGAGTCCTGCCACCAGTTCCTGATACTCACGACACAAGACTCGATCTTAGTGTGTGATCAGAACTATGTATGTGACTGTTGGGTGTATTTATTTATTATTTATCGGCTCGCCTCCTATCACATCGTGGGACGGAACACACAAGGCGAAACGTGGGTGTCCGTAGCACCTCTGCCTACCCCTTCTGATAAAAAAGGCGCGGGTTTATGTATGTAGTTCGTACCGTGACGTTTTATAGCTTATAGTGGTCCAGCATGTTCCGACCTCAAAAAAATTTGGCATATTTTATTAAAAGCTTAGTTTTATTTCTTTCTTGAATACTTTTATTAAAATTTTGAATACGGTTTAATTTTTAATTAATTTTATATCTTTGGTTTACGATTCATTTTAAGATTAACACATGTTATTTTTCAAGTGAGTAACACGAAAACCCGAGGATCACAACAAATATTTATTTTTTATTTTTTTATTATTAAATCTTAATTTAATAGGTACCTGCTGTTACCAACTTATTTTTGTGTATTTTTGTTATGTTTCATTGTTGTGATAGCCTTTAAAGGAGTTACTTTTACATAATACATACATAAACTCACGCCTTTATTCCCGAACGGGTAGGCAGAGGCGCCACTAGGACACCCACATTTCGCCTTGCATGTTCCGTCCCACGTTGTGATAGGGGGTGAGCCTATCGCCATATCGGGCACAAATTCCTGACTCCAGGCTGATAATGAATAGAAAAGTCCAATATCACTTTGCCCGACCCGGGATTCGAACCCGACACCTCGGCTTTGTAACCGTACCGTAATACAACTACGCCACCGAGGCAGTCGAGTTACTTTTATTTTAATTGTTTTATTTTTATAGCGTTAGCAGTTGTGACCACCACTGGTTGTCCAAAATAATAAATAAATTAGTAATAAAATTCACTTACTTTCCCGCCGAAACGAGTTTACCACAAAAGGTCTGATTTCACACTGATCGTGGCAATGGAAGGAAAATGCAACAAGAATTCATTACCAAGGCATTATTACTTTGTAAAGGTATTCACACTAATATTATGAACAAATAAAGTTCGTGAGTTTATTTTTATATTACAGGGGGCAAAGGAGCAACGACAGGCGGTCAGACATGAATAATATTGGGACGAATAGAAGGCAAGCGCGCCAGAGGCAGAACACCAGCCAAATGGTCGGACATCGTGAAGAAGGAATGAAATGAAATGAAATGAAAGAAATGAAATGAAATGAAAATAATTTATTGAATCCATTAAAATGTTCAACATTGTTTAGATTCAGTCATTTTTTGAACTACCACCCGGTTCGGAAAGCGGTTTTCACTAGAGAAGAACGGGCAAGAAACTCTAGTGTTGCTCTTTTTAAAACCAGTTTACAATGTAGTGATTATTACAAAAATTACAAGTTGGTTTAAATCAGAGCAGTTCATTAATAACTTTTTATGATTTGCAAGTAGGATACATTTTAATACGAATAAGTTTACTTTATATTTAATATGGCTGAGAGAAACGAAACGAAGTAGGTAACCCATAACGAAAAATCAGTATACTCTGTTTTGCCAACGCAATAAATAATTAATTATAAAAGCGTTAAGTAATCTATTGTTGGTGATCTATACCACGCGGTCCATCCCACCCAGGACAGAACACGTTGGAGGAACATCACATGTGGTCGCGATCCTCAGCAGAGAGGGAACGATGAGAAACGAGCAAACGGTTCAGTGATGGTAAATGGTCACCTCACATGAACATCTGGAACACCAAGGTCAGAATACGCTCATTTTTTGAAGGAGGCCAGGTCGTATTTGTCTGGAAATACCGCTGCTGGCAATTGGTTCTCAGATGTTCCTAATCTCCGGAGCCACTGGTTCGAATTACGAAATTGGAATGCAAGACTCAATATTATTTTTCTTTTTCAATCGGTATTTTAATATATTCAAACTCTAGAAGTCTAGACACTGGCCAGTTGGAGCTTTGGAAAACAAAAGAGAATGCCCATTTTACTATGAAACTTGGTATCGGTGCCAAGATTTTTGTACCTCGATGAATACTACTTTTTTGTGTAGGGAAAAATTTGTATTTCCAATAAAAACAAACATAATTGCGACCCAGACTCGGAGTTCTTGGAGAAATGATCTTGAAGTTAAGTCACGTTAGTAGCCCCATTTGTAGTAATGGCTGACGAATCGTAAAATGTGATGATAAATACTTTATTTTATAAAAATCTGTCGCCCAGTCGGATAAAACAGGAAAACGTTTAAGCACAAACCATAAAAAATGCTATAATGAATTTTATGCAGTATTCTACATTCTCCTTTGCCAGCTTCCGCGGTGCAGTTGGTTAGACGATGGCTGTGATACGAGAGGCCGCGGGTTCGATCCCCGCACAGAGACAAATGCTTGTGTGAACCGTAAGTATTTGTTTCAGGTCTGGGTGTTTGTGAGACAGAAAAGTCTCTTGTAGTTTCTGATACGACACAAGACTCGATCTTAGTGTGGGGTCAGGACTATGTATGTGTCTTTTGGGTGTAATAATTTTATTATGGTATTATGAATGACCCAAAATACTGGGCACTAAAAATATCTCCGACAACTTGATGCTTTCCTGGTACTTTAATAGCGAAAAATTGTCTAAATATGTTGAATTTGCTAATGGTAAACGGACCAGACGCGGCTGCCAACATGTTCACGGTGGTCGCGGGTTCAAATCTCAGGGCACATCTCAGACTTTTCGGAGTCATGTGTACTATTTATGGTCAATTACCACGCACTATAACGGTGAAGGAAAACATCGTAAAGAAACCTGCTTACCGTAGCGATTTGCGAGAATTTCTATGGAATTCATTTTATTGTTACAAAGCGTGAGGTGCTTACAACAATTACTGATCCTAGCACCCTAGCTTTTTCACCATGAAATCAATGTTTTTCAGTCCATTTTTTAATCTTAAACTCATTATTAATTATTTTTACTTTTTTTATTGGGTCTTTTACTAAACCCCCAATTTACACGGGGCGAGTTTCTCGCGGCGAGAATCGTATGTGATTATCGCATGTCATAACCGCTATAGATTATCGTGTTCTGAAAAACGTTTACACGATGCAACTTTTTTCTATCCTTACGATAATCGTAACTTCGAGGCGAGAAACTCTCTCCGTGTAAATGGCGCTTAAAGCGTGTATTTAATTTTTCAAACTTTTGTTTATTCCTTTAAAGTAAAGGACGTCTACGAGATAGACGGATAAATACAAATAAAATAAATACACCCAACAGTCACATACATAGTCCTGACCCCACACTAAGATCGAGTCTTGTGTCGTGGGTATCAGAAACTACGAGAGACTTTTCGGTCTCACAAACACAAATATTTGTTTCGGTGCGGGGATCGAACCCGCGGCCTCTCGTTTCACAGGCGGCGTCTAACCAACTGTGCCACGTGTGTGTGTGTTCTAACAGTGAAAATCCTTGGAGAATGGAGGCCTATGTCCAGCAGAGGACTTCTGTGGTTGGACTTCTGGTGGCAAAGCAATAGACTTAGACTTAAGACCTATTATCATTCGATATAAACACATCTTTACTGGAAAAACCAAAAGCGTCAAAACCTATTAAGTTGCCAAAACCCCGTTTACACGGAGAGAGTTTCTCGCATCGAAGATACGATTATCGTAAGGATAGAAAAAAGTCGCATCGTGTAAACGCTTGCCAGAATACGTTATTCTTATTCTCAATGCATGCGACAATGGCATACGATTCTCGTCTCAAAATCGAGCGAGAAACTCCTTGTAAATGGGGCTTAACTTTGGTTGCAATAAATACAGTAACAACGTCACACATTTTGTATCAGCCCATATACGTCCCACTGCAGGGCATGAGCCTCCTCTACAATCAAGAGAACGATTGAGAGGAGTTAGGCCATATAAACCGCCACGCTGGCCTAGTTCCAGGCGGACTTCACATACCGTAGAAATTCTTTAAAATCGCTAAGGTATGCAGGTTTCTTCACGATGTTTTCCTTCACTGTTTTAATGCGAGGTGATTGACTATCAATACACACATGACTTCGAAAAGTCAGAGGTGTGGATTTGGACCCGCGACCACCGTGAATATGTTGGCAGTCGCGTCTGGTCCGTTACCAACAGGCCACCACGCACTTATTGTTTTTGTTGTATTTGTCTTATTCCAGGGATCGAACACACGCCCTACTCTACAGCCTAACCACTGCGCCACAGAGCTTTAAATATTCACGTTGAAAAACAAAATCAGAATTCTTTACTTTCGTAATAATCTGTGACGTCTTGCGATAATAATGTCGACCTTAAAGGAAAATGGCTCCTGCATTATTCAACATTACGCGTAATGTTTTAACAATTTTAATTTTTTTTCTCCATTTCTTTAGTATTATCGTCATAGTGGTGAGAAATTTAGTAATTATATTAACTAGCTCGTGTCGCGGCTTCGCCTGCGTGCTATATTTGAAAACAGTGTTTTTGTAAATATCTTTTCGTCCATCAGATCCCTATTTCTGTCATTCAGGTGTTAAATTGAAAATTATTTAAGTCAGTAGGCTGTTATACTAGTAATAAACTAGCGGCTCGGCTCGGCTTCGCCCGGGTGCAGATAGTTTTTGAGTGCAATCTAAATCAACAAAATATTATAGATTTCGCAGCGTACGCGATGTAAACAATATTTTAGGTATTTTTTATACCTTGGGTTATATTATTGGAGGTTTAGCAAGGGTCCCAATTTTTTTGAAAATATTGTATAGTCTATGTGACCCGGGGATAGTGTAACTTCACAACAGTGAAAGAATATTTCAAATCGGTTCTGTAGTTTCGGAACTAGGGGTAGGCAGAGGTGCTACAAGGGCACCCATGTTTCGCCCTGTGTGTTCCGTCCCACGATATGATAGGGAGCCTATCGCGATATCGGGCTCAAATTCCTGACTCCAGGCTGATAATTAGAAAACCGATCACTTTGCCCGACCCGGGATTCGAGCCCGAGACCTCAGTGTAATCGTATTACAACCGCGCCACCGAGCCAGTCAACCGAACATACAAACATTCTTGAATATTATTCCGAGGTCGATCCATATAAATAATTTAACACTGTCTATTATTAATATTTAATCGGTTTGAAAGTCCTTGATTTTGTTTACACCCATTGTCGCTTTTATTGGTGGGTAAATCAACTTTTTCTTGCTTTGGACAACCGTACCAGGTCCCAGATTTGTATTAATATAAATAATACCAAAACGTATTTTCTTTATAATACATAATCAATGAATACACACTTAAATCAATGTATTTAAGGCAAAAATATATTTTTTATTATTGTGTCACCTTCATTTGAGAGTGGTCCGAGGGACATTTGGGTAATTTTATTGTCAAATTCTGTGTCCCCGTCACCACTTCTAAACTAGAAACTCATCTACACGGAAATAAATCCTCAGACGCAGTGAATATAAAATCATAGAACAGATATTTATGGTTTTTATTTTTAGGAAAACATTTTATAAAAAAAGAAATGTTTTTATTTTATCTATTTTTTTGTGAATTGTTCTTGTCCCACAAAGTTAGTGCATTGTACTGAGTCATTCGGACAACTAGTCTTTGATTACAAATCCAAAACAGAGATGGCCCTGTAGTATCTGAGATAACAAGTAAGTCTGTCTAGTAAACAATAGTTCAAGCCGCAATGTTGAATTAACGTCAGCGAAGGCGGCAGGCGGCCGAACATCGTAACGCGGAGTGGGTGTGTTTATTGTTTGTCCCCTGGACCGGCGCGAAAATTGAGTAAGTAGATAAGTTACATTAATCAATTGCTATTGATCAGTTCACTTTAGTTCTGCACTTTATGTTAACAATGTAATCAAGCACAGTAAACAAATACTCTTTATGAAAAGACACATAATTTAAAAAATGTCACTCGGACAACCAGTCTTTTGGACAACTAAATCAGTTGTCCGTGGGACTTTAAAAGTTGTCCTTAGGACAAATACAAAACCATGTACCCAACACGGGATGATCGGTTTCTTGTGAGTCGCGCATTGAGAAATCGCAAGTCTTCGTATGTGTACCTTAAGAACAACCTCGAAGAAGTAAGAAATGTGCATATTAGTCTATGGACGGTCAGGAGGAGGCTTGTCGCGGCCAATATACTTACGCAGTCATCGCCCGGCCCGCGGCCCTACGTTACTCCGTGAGCACAGAGTTGCCAGGCTTAGGTTTGCTCGAAATTGTGAGTCATGGACTCAAGAAGCTGGAATAGGGTATTGTTCTCCGATGAAGCCAGGATATCTCTGTTCGGTGAAGATCGACGTCGGCGAGTGCTACGAAGACGAGGAGAACGCTTTGCAGAGGCTTGTTTTGAAGAAATCACACCTTATGGTGGGGGCTCTGTTATGTTTTGGGCAGGAATAAATTCAATGGATCGTACAGAGTTAGTCTTCATTGAAAACGGCTCACTGACTGGACATCGATACATAACGGAAGTTCTAATTCCTCATGCACAACCCGCATTGGCCGCTTTAGGCGAAGACTCAATTTTTATGGACGACAACGCTCGCGCCCACCGGTCTGGCGATGTGGAAGCGTATGTCGGTCGGCATTCGTCGTTTGGATTGGCCAGCTCGAAGTCCCGACCTCAATCCTATAGAGCATGTCTGGGACGTTCTGAAACGGCGCGTGAGATCAGTACAACCGGCTCCGTAGACCATCAGAGAGCTGAAGAATGTGATTACCGCGGAGTGGGAACGTATTCCGCAAGCAAGTATCCGGGATATCCTCGCTAGCATACCCAGACAAATTCAAACTGTGATTTCATCTAGAGGGGGTCACACTCGATACTAAACATTTATCTGCTTTTACTTTATTAAAGTAAAAACAAAAAAAAAATCTTTTTTTTAAACTTTTACTTCACGAGCATTATTCTTTAATATATGTATGTATATGTATGTTTATTTATTCATAAATTTATATGTGTTTATATATATATATATATATCGTATGTTTATCATGTTACATATATGTAATAATAGTATTTGAATTAGTTATTTAATTTTTTTGAGCATTTATTCTTTATTTTTACACTGCCCTCTCTCTCTCTCCTTCCCCTATATCCATCCAAAGGTTGTCTGGCAGAGATCGCTCAGAGCGATAAGACCGCCTTTTGTACTTTTATATTATTTTATTTCTTTGTGTTGTTATGTTCTTTTGTGTACAATAAAGATTATACAGGTTACAGGAGCATATGCACTACTAGCGAGCATACACTACTAGTGAACTTAGCATTAAAACCCATACATTTTATCAAAATTTTGTGATAATACTGACGATAACGATTATTTGCTTATTAATTTACAAAATTGTGAAAGTAAAACTACCTATAATTATCAAACAAACCAATAGTAACATTTGAAATGGTTCATTGCTTAGGTGCCCGTTTTTTTTTGCAAATGAGTTTATATCAAACCCAATTTTCCTATGGACAACCAAAAGTCCATCGGACAACTATGATGTCCCCATATAAAAATGGAATCAAATCTCAAATAGTTTTATTTTAAACATTTTATTATTTAAATTTCATATATTGACGGGTAGCTAAGTATAAAAGCAACATAAATATATATATATATTTAATATTTTCTGGTTTAATACTATGTAAATTAAACTTTTAACGTCATACAAAATTGATGGTTGTCCAAGAGACACTATTTCTTAAAATATTAGGAGTACTATGCGTAATATCTCAAATTGACTACTTTGAAATTTAGATATACACCCGACTTGATTTATATTTACAGTGTTAAATTACAGATAAAAAAATATTCACACTAAAAAAAATATTGAACTAGTTGTCCAGGTGACTGATTTTATAAGACTTCAGTGCGCTTACAAGCTAAAAATAGCCAATTCTGAAAGAAAAGTGCTCTGCTGTATGCAGATTCGTAAAGTAGAATATATATTCTAACTTCTGAAACTATTAAATATTTAAAAAATCAATACTTGAAAAAATATGGCAAAATCATAACCTGTGCACTAAATAGTTGATTTACCCTGGTACAATAATCACTACCAATTACAATGTAATTCAACGCCAGATTGTAATTATTCTGTTAAATTGTTAATGGCAGCCCCAGTGTAACAGATGAGGTATATTATTTATTTATTTAAATCTTTATTTTACACAATTACAAATGAAAATACACAATATAGACACAACAAAAAAAAAAGTACAAATAGCGGTCTTATCGCTCTACAGCAATGTCTTACAGACAACCATGGGTTGGATTTAAAAGAAGGAAAGAGAGAGGGCAGTGTAACTAATAAATAATTAAGGCTTAATAATACAAATTAAACATAGGTATATTTAAAGGTAGGTATATTATAAGAGGTATATTTAAATTTGAAATATTTGTTAATCAATCGATATATTCCACAATTGTTTTATTGCAATGCATGGCGAGACGAGCATGCCATTCGCCTGTAATTGATACGACCACTCACGGACAGTAGAAAACCATACAACACCATGAATTACAAAGCATTGCTTGGCATTCTATAATTATTTATTGCGTTGGCAAAACAGAGTATACTGATTCTTCGTTATGGGTTACTTAGTTTCGTTTCTCTAAGCCATATTAAATATTAAGTAAACTTATTCGTATTATTATCCTACTTGCAAATCATAACAAGTTATTAATGAACTGCTCTGATTTAAACCAACTTGTAAGTTTTGTAATAATCACTACATTGTAAACTGGTTTTGAAAAGAGCAACACTAGAGTTTCTTGCCCGTTCTTCTCTAGTGAAAACCGCTTTCCGAACCGGGTGGTAGTTCAAAAAATGACTGAATCTAAACAATGTTGAACATTTTAATGGATTCAATAAATTATTTTCATTTTAACTGCGCTCGCCGTCCTGAGACATAGTTGTCTCAATATGTCTAGTAGTTACTCTGGCTACGTCCTTCAAACCGGAACACAACTGTGCATTTACACTACTGTTTGTTGGAGAAATAGACATTGCGGTGGTACCTACCCAGGCGGACTCTCACATATGAGAGACCTGCCAGTAAAATCCGGATACAACCAGGCATAATTGTCTCGATCAAAGATTAATACCCTACGTAGATACTCTATCTACCCTGCGCTTACCATCAGGCGCATTGGAGTCTCCAAAAAAAATAAACAGTCGAATTATATTTATTCATTTTACGATTATTTTATAGCTTAGTTTATGATTTCAATATATTTGTACCAGTTGAATGTTTGAAAAGGTTTTAAGTTCAACATAACAATGTTCTGATAGGAATATTTTGTAAAATGAATATTTTGATTTTGGTATCAGTTTTTGGTATGTTGTGTGTTTAATTATAACGTAGTTTAACTTTATCTTTTAATAAGTTCAACTCCCTTTATTGATTTTCATACTTAAACAATGATTTAACAAAAAAATGATTAAAACACTATTTTTATATGCTTCAAATGATAAAAAAATGCATAAAAAAATAGAAATGCATTAATTAATTATTTTTCCAAATTTATTAATTTTGCCACAATTATAAAATATTTCTATGGCATGTAACGGTCCGCCTACCCGCACTAGGCCAGCGTGGTGGACTAAACGGCCTAACCCCTCAAAATCTTTGTCTCGATCGTAGAGGAGGCCCGTGCCCTGCAGTGGGACGTATATAGGGTTGATACAATACAATACAGTAAAATATTACATGTTTTATTTCGATTGCGCCACGTGGGCAGTCAAATGTATTTAAAGTGTTTCTTTTCCAGTGCAAGTACTAACTTTGGACCCTAAAAGTGTTAACATTGACGTTGAAACATCAGTTCTCTTTGAACCTAAGGACGCGAAAAACAACGCCTCTATTCTAAACAGTGTCAAAAGATTCCTAGACGACCTGCAACAAGTCCTGGATCCAAAACCACAAACAAAAGCAGAGCACAGAGCTAGACCAGACACTCCCAAGTTCACTGAAGTTCTAGACGACCTAGGAAGGTTGTTCGTAAACTTTTCCGATGACGAAATCACCGATTTAACCAAAAATATTTACGGCAAAGTGAAAAAGATAAAAATATCTAATGATGATGGTTTTATTAGCAGAAATTTGAAGCATACAGTTAAGAATTTACTAAAAGGCTGGACTAAAACAGAACCTGAGGAAATTAGGAGAAGTGTAAGATCTTATTTGGGCAACGAAAGGGGATTTTTCATGGATTACACGATGAATAAATTAAACCATTTATTCGAAGAGAGAGAGGTCGAAAAGATTAAAAGTAAACTTGATAAAATTACGAGAAGCAAAAACTTGAAAGACTTGAACAAAATCGCCGATAAAGTTATTAATTATTTGGTAAATTATAATAATAAAGTTAGTGATGATCTTCAAAATGAAGAAATTATTACTGCTGGAAGATTAAAAAGTTCTAAAGATGATTCTAGTGAGGAAAAGGTTAAGCATGTACGTTTAGAATTTCAAACGAAACCCGAGTTAAAGGAAAATAGCAAAGAGGTTATAATGAATAAAAATATCGAAGTGTATGTTAGGGCTAGCCCTTAAATTGATGTTTTTAATAAATCATGCTACTTATGTGAGTTCTTTCTTATTGCAGTTGTTTTAAAACATATGTATATGAGTAGTTCAGCGTGCTGGTCTAGACATCACGAATTACTTATAATCAATTCAAGAAATAGTCATCACATACACATAACCACCTATTATTTCGCGTACTAACTGTTTTATATAATAACTCAATGAGACCGTCGTCGACTATTTTGCTTTTCCCGTCCCGTCCCTTTATATCCCGTCACATTCTGTCCCATGACGAAAAGCATGCAATCCTGTCCTCTCCTGTCCTATGCCATCCTTTCGCTTTGAAAGAGTAGCATATATTTTGAATTCCGTACTCATCCCACTGGAACACTACATTTTGACGGAATAAAAAGTACCTTGTTTATAAAGTAGTATAGCCTATGTCTTTGAATAAGGCCGACATTATTTAACCCCTCCGGTGTCCATGGAGCTCATACTAGGCTCCCTGACAAGATTTATGTGGCAGTTCTCTATTATTCTCTATTGTGTAGACTATTGTGTAGAGCTGTCAAAAGTCTATTGTCTATACATGGACACCGGAGGGGTTAAGGGCAGGCTCGTCCGGGGCGGTACCAATGTCTCACAGGAAATCGTCTGAAGCGTCAGATTTGCTGTCGCGTTTCGTTCCGTGAGTGAGATTGTCGGATGCCCAATACCCTTTACCTCTTTTCATTAGTTTTCCTTCCCGCTGCCCTCCCGATCTGATGGTCCGGCAACACATCCATGATGCAGCGTTTTGGATGTTCATGATCAGTGATCATTTACCATCAGGTCACCTGCTTGCTCGTTTTCCAGAGCAATGCTATAAGACATTTACGATAATATTTTATTGAATACGCTTATTTCATAACATACATACATACATATATACATAATCATCACGCCTGTATCCCATAGGGGTAGGCAGAGACTATGGATCGCCACTTTGCTCGATCCTGACATACAACTTTCGCTTCATCCACTTTCATCATTCTCTTCATGCATTCTCGTCGGTTCAGGGTACTTTTTCATAACATATTAAATTCATATTTATATTTTATATTATTAACACGAGACTACAAAAAATAGGAACAATCGTAAATATTTATTTTACATTAAACAGATGATAAACCAAAATAAAACATTAATAACGCAGTTTTCATTTTAACGTGTTTTAATATTAAAAATACCTGTCAGCGACGCACTCCATCAAGCTGCAGATCGAAACCGATGGAGACAACTGGTTGACGGAATCAAACGGAGTCACGATCCTCAGCAGTGAGGGAACGATTTAGAGAGAGAGAGAATATTAAAAACAGTAAAATATAGCATTGTTAAAACTTTAATATTAAATTAATGAAATGTTTAAATAGTTTGAAATATTTTATAATAATGTTAATTATTATTTTTTGCATGCGGAAGTAGCCTAAGCTATTGTTACGCTTATAAAATTTTTAATCGCCTGGTTATAGACATTTGAGTGTAAACAATTGTTGGCTGGTCATAATAATAATACAATTAACGAGGTAATTACTTCGCATGAGAGTGTAGGCGCTTTGTGTATTCGACTGTCTCCGTTGTTCCCTACGATGCCAACACAGACAAATATTTGTGAGATCCACAGGCATTCTAGAAGCATCCATTTCAAGAAAAATAGTAGCATTCTAGTATCCACAGGCATGTCTAGCGTAGTTTCTGATAAACCAGACTAAAATATCAGTGTGCGGAAGAGGTGACTGCTGAGTGTATTTACGTCGAAATTTGCAACAAAGCGATTCATTTTTTTAAAGATATTTCTGTTATTATAAGCAAATAATAGCCTTATCATAAATTTGGTGTTAGCCTGTAAGAGAAATGATGAATAAATACACCCCACGGTCACATACATAGTCCTGACACCATACTAAGATCAATTAAAACTTGTGTCGTGGGTATCAGAAGCTACGAGAGACTTTTCGGTCCCACAAACACGCAGACCCGAGAAAAATGCTTGTGGGCTTCAAAAACACTTGTTTCGGGGATCGAACCCGCGGCCTCTCGTTACAGCCGTCTAACCAACTGCGCCACCGAGGCTGTTATAAATTAAGTTACCGCTTAAAACATTCCTCGATTTCGATCAAAGTTTTATTATGAGTTTCGGGAAGATATTTATAAATCAACATAGAAATTATTGATGAAGATATTCCGTAGAACAGAAAAGTGCCGTGCATACCTATATTTTTGAACATTAAAGGCGAAATCTTCAAAATAGTGCTATGCAACGAGAAAAACGCAAAAGATATTATAATTGCCGATATACTTTTAAATTTCAATGGTATTAATTCTCCATACAAAGAGGTGCACAATATAATTGGTCCTGAACTTATGCAAATCGAAAAACCAGAGAGAAAGAGCACCGTTAACACATTATTTTCGGTAATAATAGACAACTTTATCAAATATAAATATAGAGATATTATAAACAAAAAACATATGCCTAGAAATGACCCGGTTAAGAGTAAAACTCTACGTCTTAATATTTTTGATAAAAAACAACCGATGTAAGTGCTGCATACAGTAATACCATCTAAAATTAACATTCCGGTATACGCAGTACTTTCATTATTAGTAATTCGTTTAATTATGTCTATAGCGTAGACACTACATACAAATTTACCCGAAAAATGATACAAGGACACTGCCAAAAGAGATAAAGATAATGGCAAATAAAATTCCCTACAAAGCAGAGATTTGATATAATTACGCGATTTGGGAATATTAATTTGATTTTTAATAATTTCCTCTAATTCTTTTTCCGCTTCGTCATCGCGTCCTTTTAGCCAGCGGTGTGATTCGCGGCAATCTTGAAAGCGACCTCTAGCGGCCAACCAGTGAGGTGATTCGCACCAATAAAAAACAAACAGAGTGTATAAAGAACTGAAAAATCCGAACATTGGTATATATCTCCAATGGAAAAATGTTCCTAAAGCGTTTGACACCCAAACACCCCACAACAAACAAGCAGACTTAATTGTTAGAAACACACCTCGGTATTTCGGCGAAGTGTACTCCCCAATAACTATAACAGTTATCGACATAACGCTAGCATGGGTGAGTCCAGTTAAAACCTCGGTTATAAGTAACTGCGTCGGTGTTTTACTAAAATAGAACGGCACGAACATGCCTATAGTACAAAAACACATTATTATTGATGTTTTCTTCCGTCCTATTGCGTTTATAAGTATTGATAGAATTATCACCCAAGGCAAAGCGCTGTAGCCGAATATTGAAGCTGAAAAAAAAGAAAAAATTTTAGAAAGGAGTTTGTGAGATACATACATTTGATGCACAAATTTATATCACTGCCCGACTCGGGTTTCGAACCCGAGACCTCAGTCTTACAACTACACCATATAAACACACAGTTAAATAAGCAGGCAAGCAAGTTTATGTGCGGAATAGCGTAGTGATGGAACGTTGTGGACTGAAAGAGGATGTAGTGACGAGAATTTATTTTAGTTGATTTCTATTTTGTTTATTTTAACACAAAATTATATTTATTTAATAAGGTTACAATCTGGAAGCCGTTACAATAATTACAAATAAGGTGTTTTATCTTAATTGCAACTTGTGTTTCACGAAAAGTACTAAAATAGATAATTGAGAAAGGAATCTTAAGGCTGTTTGGGCATGTAAAGGGGATGGACAAAAGGCGATTAACAAAACAAATACACGAGGCGAGTGTGAATGGAAGAGTAGGGTGGGGGGTGGGGGTGGAGAAAAGGAAAGATTAATGGTTGCTAAGATTTACGCGAATTTTACACACTGAATTAAATTAATTAATTTGTTTTACATTTTGTAAGTTCCCAACGTTAAGCTGTCAGGCAATCGAAACGTACGAAAAATCCGTAAAAAATATTTTAATTCAACAACGAAAGATTACTTACATAGCCAAGAAGCCATTTCCTCGCTAACAGCTGCTGTCGAGTTCGCTTCTCGTCTCAACTGGGGGATGAATACAGTGGGGGCGCCGATACACAGCCCCATACAGAAATACACCACCCATATACTGCTCGATATTACCAACTGAAACATTATAACAACGGTCAGATCACAAAACCTCACAGTTCACTAAATATAAAAAGGCATTGAACCCTCTTATATCATAATTCTCATAATAATTATTTATTTTATAGGCACTATGCTAAAATACCTTATGCACTTTCTAAATTTAAACAAATACCTGTCGAAAGAGCGGCCTCCAGTCACTTTTCCCGCCATTTACGATCTCGTATTTACAGTCGTGCTCCATATTTGTCTATGTTTCGGCAGCTATCCCGGCGAATCTTGGATTCAAAATGACGGAAATTCAAAACTCACGCACAAGATAGATAATTCTATTGTTGCTCGAACAGGTTTTTTGTTATCTGTTAACACTACGTAATGCCTGTAGGTTTATCTGCGCTGTGAATATTTTAATATGATGCATTTTGAATAAAAATAAAATACTTAATATTATGTCGTCAATTCCATACCAAAACGTCTCCAGTATGTATTATGTATTTATTAAATACGTAACAAAAAATAAATAAATATACCCAATACACATAATTCACATACATAATTCTGACCCCACACTAAGATCGAGTCTAGTGTCGTGGGTATCAAAAGCTACGAGAGACTTACTTTTTAGTTGGGTCTTTTACTAAAACGTGTTTTTTTTTAACTATTATTTATTTTTAATGTTTTCGTAGATTCCTAGAAAGATAGCAGACGCGCAAATTACCCCAAAAAAAAACATCAATAATGAAAATCCTGAAGGTTCTATAAAAATATTGTATATTTTTATAACAGTTATGTATGCAAAGTATTATTTTGTAATTTTATAATAATTATGTACGTGTAATAATATAATGCAAGTCGTGTTTACATCGAGGAGGCTGCGCACACTTTTGTTATTTTTTCATTTGATATTGCTTTTTATTTGCGTCCAGATTTGTGAACCAAATAAAAAAATGAATAAAACATTTTTTTAATTATTGTATTGTCATCGTACCATTCATTCTTTTTATTTATAGTTGGGTGTATTTATTTATTTAATGTCGCAATATGGCGACAAGACGGTCATTGTTAATTTCAATATATATACCTCAAAGGTTAATTAAAATTAATGAAGTTCATTTTATGTTTCGTTCAAAGATAGAACTGCCTAACCATTTATAATTATAAATTATAATAGGTTATTTTCCATTAACAGTACATTTTTTCTTGAACTCAAGAGAATAATACTGATTAACGCGTTGTGGTAAATGTTCAAATTTATACATAATAAGTAATTTATCCACTAATTAATGGTCATATTATACTCAACATCTATACATATAATAAAAATGTAAATGGTCGATGTCTGTACATGGAAGATATTTGAGAAATTTTAACGCGAGGGGTCTTTATAACAGCAACAGAAGCCAAAACAATTGTTTTTAGAATTTTTGTCTGTCTGTCTGTCTGTCTGTCTGTATGTTTGCTTGCGCATCACGCAAAAACTACTGCACCAAATGAGATGCGGTTTTCACAGTTGTATTGCTGTAGGTTCAACTTAAAAACTGGTATATGTTGCATTTACATACAGGATGTTTCTTTTTGTTTGCCTGCATATTACTCAAAAACTACCGCACGAAATGAGATGCGGTTTTCACTGTTGTATTGTTGCAGGCTCGACTTAATATTTGGTATATGTTGCATTCACGTACAGGTTGTTTCTTTTTGTTTGCTTGCACATTACACAAAAACTACCGTACGAAATAAGATGCAGTTTTCACAATTATATTGGTGCAGATCCAACATAAAAACTGGTATATGTCTTATTTACATACAGGGTGTTTCTTTTCATAAAGTTAATCACGCTGACGAAGTTTGCGGGCAGAAGCTAGTCTATTATAAGCACGGTCGTCTGTCATGGTATGTGTCATTCGTAAATATAACATTATATACAAACGCGCGCGCGTCTGTGTGTGTGCTTATGTACCAGTTTATGGACCAAGGGATAATTTTTTTTACCAAAGGATATTCAAACTCATCTGGGGACACGGTAGTGCTCTCGCCAAGACGATCCAAGCGAACCGCACTTGATATTTAAATAATTTATTTAATGCTTAATATCAAATATGCTTGTGCCTACTAACGGACCAGACGCGGCTGTCAACATGTTTACGTATTTACCACCCAAATATGACGATAAGTAAAAAAAAAAGGTTTTTTTTGCGAACATTTTTGTGCCATTGTGTCTTAAGTCGCACTTACTACCACCTGGCTTCGTTTTCGGTCGCAGTCTTGATATACCCTGTATATATATTTACATTTATTATGACTTTTTGGAAGAAAGTAAAAAAATGATTATAAATAGTCTCGCAAAACCAAATGCTTGGTTTGTCTACGAGTATATAGTGTTTTACATATTATATTGCGTGTTTTACATACATACATGTGCCTCATTATATTGTTGATAAGACGCTTAACTCCATTGTTACTGTGAGAAATTAATAAAAAAACGATAGTAATTATGAATATTCGGGTAATGAATCGGGTAATTCGGGTAATAAAATGATATTGGATTTTTCTATTAATTATCAGCCCGGAGTTAGTAATTTGGGCTCGATATGGCGATAGGCTCGCTCCCTATCACATCGTGGGACGGAACATACAAGTCGAAATGTGGGTGTCTTGGTGGCGCCTCTGCCTACCCCTTCTGGGATAAAGGCGTGAGCGTATATATGACCTCAACTGACGCAGGAAATTATCACAAAATTTCTTTAAAGTGCTGCTGTCATCACATCGTGTGATGAAACATACAAGTCGAAATGTGGGTGACCTGTAGCACCTCTGCCTACCCTTTCTAGGAAAAGGCGTGAGTTCATGTGTGTATGTAATTATTAATATTGTCAGTTTTCGTGGTTGGTTGGTTAGACATCGGGTATGAAACGCGAGTTGTTTCTGTATTGTGTGATTTTGTTCTTAATTGGGTACAATAAAGATTTAAATAAATATATTAGCGGACTTCTGATTGTCGCCGCGAGTTATGAGTATACGGTTTACGGGTGCAAAGCTTAGCGTACATCGATATCAATGTTACACTAGATAAGACGTTCAGTACGCAAAATGTGTCCCACCTAGTTGGCAGTTGCGGTGCATGCACCGCACATGAAGCAGTCTGCTTCGTGACAGTGACAGTTCAGTACGCCTTAACGGATACGTTTTTATGTAATTTATTTTGACTTTTCGCCGTCAAACCGAAAGCAAATCATCTGAAGTTACATTTGGTAATAGTTCCAGTCAATGAACTAAATGTCGGTAGTGTGCTTTTAAAATACGGGGACACTTTGTTTCTATGACGTGTCTCGTCTATCGGTAGAATATTATTTATTATTATAACACAACAATATAAGTCAATGTTACCAACGGAATTGATAGCAATTTGTTGTTTAATAATTAATTCAATTTTCACTAATATGGCAGTCCTGCTAACATTACGAGCAAAAAATCTAGGTTTTTGAATACACAAATGTTTGACAGTGCTCCGTCTATATTATAGTTTATACTAAAGCGACAGCCTCCGTGGCGCAGTTGGTTAGACGCCGGCTGTGAAACGAGGGGCCGCGGGTTCGATCTCCGCACCGAGACAAATGTCTGTGTGAACCACAGGTATTTGTTTCGGGTCTGGGTGTTTGTGAGACCGAAAAGTGTCTTGTAGTTCCTGATACCCACGACACAAGACTCGATCTTAGTGTGGGGTCAGGACTATGTATGTGACTGTTGGGTGTATTTATTAAAAGGGCCCTGTAAACGATCAAATTTGTTGGTCAAACTTCACGTTTTCATCAAACAATAGGTTAGAGCAGTGGTCAACAAGTAGTTTTAGTTGGGGTCCGGAAGCTGTGGAAAAAAATTTACGGTGTTCAAAAAGAAAACAACTGAAAATAACTAAATGCAGTATTTATTATTTTGGTTATAAATCAAAACAAAAGACTTAAAAATAATGTGAGAAACTACAGCGACGATGTTGAGCCAGTTAAGTAAATAAATATAAATATACACCCAACAGTCATATACATAGTCCTGACCCCACACTAAGATTGAGTCTTATGTCGTGGGTATCAGGGACTACGAGAGACTTTTCGGTCTCACAAACACCCAGACCCGAAACAAATACCTGTGGTTCACAATTTTTTTTTGAAGTGATACTTCTTTATCGGGGTTGGAAAAAATTTAGCGTTCGCGTCACATTCTTCCGTTACGCGCAATCTTTTTTTATTTAGTAAATTAGTACCCACTTCAGTAAGCCACACCCCCAACCGTTTCTAAGCCCCACCCAAAATTTTAAGTCCCACCCACTTTTTTGTAATTTGATCCTTACCCCCCCTATGGCCTTCCCCCACCCTAAATCCAAAACAGTGCCCAATAGCCTCTCACCTCACCCCCCCTAAACCTATCTCGGCCAATAAAGGTCGTGGACCCACCGAGCTTGGTATCCTCGGAACCGTCTCGGTGAGGGCTACAAATTGGCCCCGATAGAAATCCCAAATTCCCTCAAAAATTTCCCCCCTCCTAAACTTAAACTTAAGTGCGTGGTGGCCTGTTGGTAACGGACCAGACGCGGCTGCCTACATGTCAACGGTGGTCGCGGGTTCAAATCCCAGGGCACACCTCTGACTTTTCGGAGTTATGTGTGTATTGATAGTCAATCACCACGCACTTTAACGGTGAAGGAAAACATCGTGAGGAAACCTGCATACCGTAGCGATTTTAAAGAATTTCTACGGTATGTAAGTCCGCCAACCCGCACTAGGCCAGCGTGGTGGACTAAATGGCCTAACCACTCTCAATCGATTCCCTCGATTGTAGAGTAGGCCCGTGCCCTGCAGTGGGACGTATATGGGCTGATATAGATAGATAGAAACTTAAACTTTATTTAATTTAGCTTTATTTTACCAATTCTGTAAATTTGTAAATAGTAGATCATTTTTCGAAAAATGATGTCATAAAGAAGTTTCACTTCTTACGTGTGTACACTAATACACACACACACATTTTTTTTTATAGTTGTGTTCTCGGGTCTTTATTTGAAATACTCTACCTGATACTCGACATCAGGACTTCACGGCTCAATATTCAGCTACTAGGCCAAAGAACTAACCCAAAGGATAGGTAAATTAAATAAAAAGTTAATTATTTAAAACATTTATTACAAAAATATTCACAAGGTACAACTTGGTTTAAGTACAAATGTTTTTTAATCCTTTGACTCGAGAGGATTGCCTTGGTAGCGTAGTTGTCTCGGTACGACTACAACGCTGAGGTCTCGAGTTCGATTCTTCGGGTTCATTTATACTGAGGTAATAGAACATGGACAGTAAGGAAGAGAATAGGGAAGGTAGATGATTTAGGGGTAAGTATGGGGAGGTAAAGACACTAAGGAGGAGGTAGGGGGAAGTATAGGGAGAGGTATTTTCATTATATTATTAATTCATACGGAGGTAATAGGACGTAGAGACACTGACAGAGTCAGGGGGGGGTAAGGGGAGGTAGGGGGAGGTGAGTTTTATTGCTCCACTAATTAAGACTGAGGTAATAGTATGTAAAGATAGTATGGGGAGGTAGGGAAAGTCAGGGGGAGGTAGGGGGAGTTGTCTAAGCTTGTCGGTGCACGCGTCTCACGTGTCGCGACAGGCAGGAGTGCCACGCGAACCGCGCCGGGCACGCGCCGCAGCGGTACCAGCACTCGCCGCTGTGCAGCGCGCGCGAGTGACTGCGTAGCTTCGCTTGGTTCTGTGTGGGGAGACCTTATATTACTACATCACTCATCTTTATCAATTAGAGAGCGTCATCTCCACAAACTATACGGCCTAACCCCTCTCAATCGTTCTCTCGATTGTAGAGAAGGCCCGTGCCCTGCAGTGGGACGTATATGGGCTGATACCGATTTTCAAATACTTAAATATAGAAGCATCTATTACTTTGACACCTAACGGTGTTTTTAAGTTTAGACTTTAAGCTTTTTAAACATATTTTTAGTGGCATCAGCCCATTTTCGTCTACTGCTCAGCAAGAAACTCCTATATAACAGATAGTTCGTCTTAGTTCGTCTTTAAATTAACTTTTAAATTTAATAATTGAAAATTAAGGGTAGTTAAATTGTAACAGTCACTGAGCGGATGACTAATACCTCAGTCCGCCCCGTGACCACGAAATCTGTAAAGTAATCGAAACGTCGGGAAGTTAAATGTAAAAATTAAACCAAATCGCGATAAAATCCGTAAAAAAATAGTTTTATTTCAATGTGTAACATTCGCGTAAATCTAAGAAACCATTATATAGTTCGTCTGACCAGGCTTAGACCACACTGTATCTGCATCAGCCCATATACACTGCATGGCACGCCTCCTCTATAATCGACATTGAGACGGGTTAGGCCATATATTGGAGACTGTCCCGCCCTCACACCCGCCACTGCAACTCCTGTAGCAGGATCAACAGTGGCACGCATTTTAATGACACTGAGCATTGAAGCTCAGCGCGTCTCCGGGAATGTCTAACTTGTCTTTAACCCGCAACGAAATCAATCAAAAAGTTAAATTAATAGGAGGAGTTGGAAAAAGGGTTAGGCCATATAGTCCACCACGCTGGCCTTGGGTTGGCCGACGTTAGGCCGTACACTAAGATATAACTCACCGGAAATGCTTTTCCGCAGTGATCACACAGATGCTCCGCTTGACCATTCTTGTGTACGACTTGCTTGTGAAGATATAACGATGTATTGCTCTTGAATACCTGCCAATACCGGTTAACTATTTCAGTAATGCTCCACTCCTATTGGTCATACAGTTATACAGGGTGTATCAAGACTGCGACCGAAAACGAAGTCAGGTGGTAGTTTAAATGATTGCAAGCACAATGCAAATAAAAATTTCGCAAAACTAGCTACAGAATTTACTTTTACAATTTTTTTAAATCTTCGCGTTTGGTTGCTAATACCTTTGCAAAATTAACCTCACGAACCATTACGTACCATTGCGTCTCTAATAATAAAAAGGTGTACATCATTATTTTAGGAACACTATGCATTTATTTATTTATTTATTTACATACATACATACATAATCTCACGCGTTTATCCCAGAAGGGGTAGGCACCAGGACACCCACATTTCGCCTTGTATGTTCCGTCCCATGATGTGATAGGGGGCGAGCCTATCACCATATCGGGCATAAATTCCTGACTTCAGACTGATAATGAATAGAAAAACCCAATATCACTTTGCCCGACCCGGGATTCGAACCCGAGACCTCAGCTTCGTAGTCGTACCATGTTACAACTACGCCACCGAGGCAGTAGTTTATTTATTTATGAATCCTTTATTGCACAAAAAGAAACATTTACAGTAAATAAATGGCATAATAATAGTACAAGAGGCGGCCTTATCACACTAGGCAATTTCTTACAGGCAACCTTTCGATGCCATTAACATTTATAACCTAAACCAAATATTTCGTAATTTTGTGAGTTTTTACACGATAAGTAACAAATCACAAAATTGCAAAATTTTTTGTTGCGTTGTGTCTGGAGTCAATGATACTACCACCTGGCTTCGTTTTCGGTCGCAGTCTGGATACACCCTGTATAATCTAATTGCTGTCACACATACCTTCTTACATACATTGCAAGTATGCACGTAATTCTTGAGATGTTCCCAGTCGACGTGATCTTTCAGCCGGGTCTTGTTGGCGAACCGCTTGCCGCAATCACTGCACATGTATCTGTTATAACAAATAATAAATAAATAATAATAATAAATACACCCAACAGTCACATACATAGTCCTGACCCCACACTAAGATCGAGTCTTGTGTCGTGGGTATCAAGAACTACGAGAGACTTTTCGGTTTCACAAACACCCAGACCCGAAATAAATACTTGTGGTTCTCACAAACATTTGTCTCGGTGCGGGGATCGAACCCGCGGCCTCTCGTTTCACAGGCGGCGTCTAACCAACTGCGCCACGGAGGCTGTCGTACATAAACTCACGCCTTTATCCCAGAAGGGGTAGGTAGAGGCGCCACCGGGACACCCACATTTCGCCTTATATATTCCGTCCCACGATGTGATAGGGTGCGAGCCTATCGCCATAAATAAATAATACATATATAACAAAAAAAACACATTTTTTTTTCTGGACTGTTTATAAAAATGCCTCATCAATTAAATTTAACCTTTTTGGAGTTTATGTAAGAATGAGAAAATAAATATGTTAATTTAAAAAGGATACTAACTTAAAATCGTTCTCCGAGACGTGTTTCTTGCTTATCTTCATGTGTTGTTTGTACGTCGCTATCGAAGAGAACGTTCTGTTGCAGGGCTCGCAGACCAACTCGCCGTTAGCTCTGAAACAACGGTTCTTGTCAATTTGAAATAGTGACATCTAGTAGCGAGTAGCTGTAATTAACAGCTGCTTGTACTGAAAAAGTTCAACTTTCCTAATTGCAAGTAAAAAGGAAATGCAGCTGTGGAATTCAATGAATAAAATAATAGCTAAACCGTTTTATTTGGTTACTAATCTTATTTCTGGATGCCCAATACCCTTTTTCTCCTCCCATTCTTTTTCCTTCCCCCTCCCCTCTCGATCTGATGGTCCGGCAACACATCCATGATCCAGCGTTGATATTCATGTTCAGTGATCGCTTACCATCAGGCGACCTGTTTGCTCGTTTGCCGGACCTATTGGGACGGTGGATAAAAGCGAGGTAGTAAGGAAGGAAGGAGGGGAGAAGAAAGACGATGAGGAAGAAAGGTAAGGGGTAAGGTTAATAAAAAGAGACAGATGTAGGAGGAGAAAGGCGAAGGGGTGGAAGAAGGGATGAAGTTTTGGGGACAAAGGAGGGAGAAGGGGAAGGGGAGGAACGGGGGTAAATAGGGGGAGGAAAGAAGGAGAATTAGGAGAAGGGGAGGATGATAAAGGCAGTATACCTAGCTTCGTGACTATGCAGATGCCTCAGCAGATTGCCCCTCCATTGGAACCGCTTGTCGCACTGCGGGCACGGGTACTGCTCCCTCGCCTTGTTCACTGTTAGCTTGATCTGTTGTATGCGAGCTTGCTCCTTCTCTGGACTTGCTTCTTCTGGCAGAGATTCTTTTAACTTCCTTTTGAGTGTTGAGAGAAGATAATTTTTATTTTAAGTAGGCTTTTAAGGTGGACTGTGATGGGCGTTTCGTTTAAAGAATATAACTTTGATTAATATTAAAGGAGAATGTCCATTTTACTATGAAACTTGGTATAGGTGCAAGGATTTTTGTCCCTCGATGAAACCTACTTTTTTGTGTAGGTAAAATATATATTTTCAAAAAAATAAACATACTTGCGACCCAGGCCCGGAGTTCTTGGAAAAGTGAATTTGAAGTCCAGTCACTCTGGTAGCTCCATTTGTAGTAATAGCTGACGTATCGTAAAATGTGATGATAGTTACTTTGTTTTATAAAAATCGGTCACCCGGTATAAAAAAGGAAAACGTTTAAGGAGAAACCATAAAAAAAACTATAATTTTGAAGCAGTATCGGTATCAGGGTCAACGATATTTTTACCGATACCATGAATGGGCATTCTCCTTATCTACTTTGTAGTCATACCGTAGTACAACTACGCCACCGAGGCAGTGTATGTATTTCTATGGTAAAGTCCTTGCACTAGGCCAGCGTGGTGGAGTGTACTAACCCCTCTCAATCGTACTCTCGATTGTAGAGGAGGCCCGTGCCCTGCAGTGAGACGGATATGGTCTTATATAGATACAGACCTGAGTTTCAGTTGTATCTGGTGCTTTGAGCTGGTCTTCACGTGTTTTCTAAGGTTGGAGGACGTCGTGAACGATAGCCTGGTCAAAGAAATGAAATGACGTGAATATACATATGTTTTTTATATCGGGTATATCAAGACTGCGACCGAAATCGAAGCCAGGTGGTAGTATTAGTGACTTACGAACAATGCAACTACAAATTTCGCAAATAACACTATTTTTATTTTGTAATTTTTTGAATGTCGTCGTGGTTGCATTGCATTTTTAAAAATAAACGATCTTTTTTTTTTTTAGTAAAACTATTTATTTACTATTTATCACCCAAATACGAAGACAAGTTTTTTTTTTGCGAAATTTTTAGTTGTATTATGTCTAAAGTCACTAATATTACAGCCTGGCTTCGTTTGCGGTCCCAGTCTTGATATACCCGGTATATAACGTGTTTTTTTTCGCCTTGCCCAACAGCGTCCATATTGTACATACAAGAAATTCTAACATCTGTTTATAACATGTGGCGTCCAATAAAGGATACTCTATGTACTAATTTAAAATCCAACATATTTTTAATCAAGCGGTGATTTCGTTGATATTTTAATATACATGCATAAAGTCACGCCTTTTTCCATAAGAGATAGGCAGAGGTGCTACTAGAACACCCACATTTCGCCTTGTATGTTCCGTCCCATGATGTGATAGGGGGCGAGCCTATCGCTATATCAGGCACAATTTCCTAATTCAATACCACTTTACCCGACCCGGGATTCGAACCCGAGACCTCGGCTTTGTAACCGCACCGTAGTATAACACCGCCACCGAGGCAGTCGATATTTTAAATTTAATACCAACACCGCTTCCACACGTGTGAAGAAACCAAGCGAGAAATTACCATAACGACAATAAATGGTCTTTTTTTAATAACTATTTTGTTGTTAATTAACTTTTTAAATTTAATGATTGTAAATTAAGGGTAGTTGAATTGTAACAGTCACTGAGCGGATGAATACCTCAGTCCGCCCCGTGACCACGAAAGCTGTAAAGCAATCGAAACGTCTGGAAGATAAAAAATGTTAAAATGAAACCAAAACGCGATAAAATCCGTAAAATATAGTTTTATTTCAATGTGTAACATTCGCGTAAATCTAAGAAACCATTTTTTGTGTTTTAATTTAAATACCATTATACCTCACCTACCCCTTCTGGGAAAAGGCGTGAGTTTATGTGTGTGAAATTATGTTACCTGCAAGGTTCACAATAAGGTTTTCGTTTCTGTCCAGTCTCTATACGGTGGGTTTCCAAATGTTTCCTCAAAGATGTTTTCCATCTGAACGTTTTGTCACAAATATCACAAGGAAACGCCTCGGATTGTTTTGTACTGTAAATAAATAAAAAATAGGGGTAGAAATGTTTGTTTTGGCACTTATAGTTAAGGGATGGGGTTGAAGGCATTTCGTATAATTACCCCTAGATGGGTAAATAATTAAAATGGTGAAAAATGTTTTTTGAGATACCCGTGATTTTTCAACAGTAGTAAATTTTGAAAAATGAGTATTTACCATTGTGTTTTTTGTAATTTCTTAATTGTAAATAAAATTAGTTTTCTTATGACCAAATCAAAATCAATAATGAAAATATAACAATAATCGGCTAGCTACCATTTTACAAATTACAATATAACATAAAATTACTATTTTCTGAAAGAGGATGTAGTGACAAGAATAGACAAAGGCATGTTACGATGGTTTGGTCATGTAGAGGATGGATGAAAGTTGAATAACCAAGTAAATATGTAGGCGAGTGTGGATGGGAGAGTCGGTAGGGGTCGACCTCATCGAACCTACACCATCCAAATCAGTGATACCCTCAAGAAGGGTCAAAAGTACCCTGAACCGACGAGAATGCATGAAGAGATTGATGAAAGTTGATGAAGCGAAAGTAATATGTAGGATCGAGCAAAGTGGCAATCCATAGTCTCTGCCTACCCCTATGGGATACAGTCGTGACGATTATGTATGTATGTATGTACTATTTTCTCTTTATTTCTTCAGTCTTTTTCTTTACATTTTTATACATACAATATACATATAAAAATATAAATTGAGATTCACCCAACAATGGCGAGACTCGAGACCCAAGCCACCGATGGTTAGGACTCCAAAGTAAGGAACCTCCTCACTATACGTGCCGTGTCAAGCAATACTGCCTTCTGAATCTGACTCCTGACCCAACGGCCCATTGAGAGCCTCTAGAGATGTTTTCAAAGCTCTTTGGTATCAATCCATGAGCAGAAACAACAATCAGGACAATAATTGTTGAGTCGACAGCCCACATGTCGGTAACCTCGAGTGAAAATCTAAATATTTTGACAATTTATCTTTTTCGGCTTTCGTCATGCGGAATGGTGACGTCAACAAGTATTGGTTAATATTAAAAGAGTTGGGTATAGACTTAACATAATTCTTACCTATCTGATTCTTCTAATTCAGTCTTTCCAAATATTTCTTGTTTATTATTTACTTGTAAATCGAAGTTTGTACTGAAAAAAAGAAAAAATATATTAATCAGTATATTACCATGGATTTTACATAAAATTGACTGCCTCGGTGGCGCAGTTGTACTACGTTACGATCATAAAGCTGAGGTCTCGGATTCGAATCCCGGGTCGGGTAGTGATATTGGATTTTTCTATTCATTATTACCCCGGAGTCAGGAATTTGTGCCCGATTTGGCGATAGGCTCGCCTCCTATCACATGAGACGGAACATACAAGGCGAAATGTGGGTGTCTTGGTGGCGCCTCTGCCTACCCCTTCTGGGATAAAGGCGTGAGTTTATATATGTATGTATGTATGTTTTCGGATAATTTGCGAATAATATTTTACTTTCGGATATTGTCAGAATTAACAGTCGGATATTAGTCAGATAATTTAACTGTATTTTGACTAGATCCGATAACCATCGGATCTAGTCTCTAACCCATTTTGTAAAATTTTGTTCGGATACTGCACGGATATTTGTGCGGATATTGTCGGATATTGTCAGATATTGTCGGATATTATTCGGATATTACCTGGTACAGTGCGCGGCAGCGTGGTGTGCGGTGGCGCCTCGCTTGGTGGCGTGTCTGCTGCCACACAGAGCGCATTCGAACCTGCGTCGATGCTTGTTTGAATGGTAATTGTATGAGACTTCCGAACTGAAGGAACATTCACAGATGTCGCATTTGTAATTTAACGCGTTCTGAAACAAAAACAACGCGCGAACTTTAAACTTGTATTCAGCCCATATGCGTCTCACCATGTAAGTCCGCCTTGCACTAGGCCAGCGTGGTGGACTATATGGCCTAACCACTCTCAATCGATTCTCTCGGTTGTAGAGTAGGCCCGTGCCCAGCAGTGGGACGTACATGGGCAGATACACGTCTCACTGCACGGGCCTCTACAATGGAGAGTACGATTGAGAGGGGTTAGTACACCACCACGCTGGCCTAGTGCAAGGACTTTACATACCATAGAAATACAAATCGATAATTTATGCAGGTTTCCTCACGATGTTTTCCTTCACCGTTATAGTGCGTGATTGACTATCAATACACACATGACTCCGAAAAGTCAGAGGTGTGCCCTGGGGTTTGAACCCGCGACCTCTGAGAACATGTTGGCAGCCGCGTCTGTTCCGTTACCGACAGACCACCCCGCACTTTTTAACGTTTCCACATACCTCAGTTAAATACAATAATAAAACATTTTTTTATTACAATTTACGGCTATGGATACAAGTCCTTTTAGCCAATCCTTATAATATTACAAAACATGCACCAGTTTTAAACATTCATGAATTAAGTACATCTGTATCAGCCCATATACGTCCCACTGCAGGGCACGGGCCTACTCTACAATCGAGAGAATCGATTGAGAGTGGTTAGGCCATATAGTCCACCACGCTGGCCTAGTGCGGGTTGGCGGACTTACATACCGTAGAAATTCTTTAAAATCGCTACGGTATGCAGGTTTCCTCACGATGTTTTCCTTCACCGTTATACTGCGTGATTGACTATCAGTACACACATGAATTCGAAAAGTTAGAGGTGTGCGCTGATTTGAACCCGCGACCACTGAGAACATGTTGGCGACCGCGTCTGTTACCGACAGACCACGCCGCACTTTTTAACGTTTCCACATACCTCAGTTCAATACATTAAACAAAACATTTTTTTTTTATTAAAATTTACGGCTATGGATACAAGTCCTTTTAGCCAAACCTTATAATATTACAAACCATGAACCAGTTTTAAACATACATAAACTGACGTCTTTATCCCCGAAGGGGTAGGCAGAGGCGCCACTAGCACATCCACATTTCGTCTTGCATGCTCCGTCCCACCATGTGATAGGGGGCGAGCCTATCGCCATATCGGGTACAAATTCCTGACTCCGGGCTGATAATGAATAGATAAATCCAATATCACTTTGCCCGACCCGGCATTCGAACCCGAGACGTCAGCTTTGTAACCGTACCGTAATACAACTACGCCACCGAGGCAGTCTTAAAGTCACCAGTTTTAAACATTCATGAATGAAGTACATACATTTACTATATAAAACATTTGACTCACCAGCTCATGTTTGACGTACACATGGTCCGCCATATCGTCTCCATTGGGGAAGGTCTCCACGCATCTCTCACACCTGAACATTGCGTTCACGTAGTCTTCTCTTAGCATCGCTTGTGCCCTCTCGTCCTGTATCTCTTGAGGGGTCAGAACTATCTCCTTGTATATGTGGCGGTCTTTTCGTTTCTTCTTCTTTTTTACCTTTAAATAGATGTTAAAATAATATAACCTTTATTCATACATAAACCTTTTTTCACAGAAGGGGTAGGCAGAGGTGCTACCAGCACACCCACATTTCCCCTAGTATGCTCGCCACGATGTGATAGGGGGCGAGGCTATCGCCATATCGGGCACAAATTCCTGACTCCAGGCTGATAAAATTAATACAGGGTATATCAAGACCGCGACCGAAAGCGAAGCCAGGTGGTAGTATTGGTGACTTCAGACACAATGGAAGTACTCAACTTTTTTTTGTAATTTTTTACTTATCGTCGTTTTTGGCTGATATATACATAGTTTTCTATAATAATATCTGAAACTGTTTTGGCAAAATTTTTATTTGCGTCGTGTTTGTAACCACTAAGACTACCATCTGACTTCGTTTTCGGTCGCAGTCTTGATATACCCGGTAGAAAAATCCAATATCACTTTGCCCGACCCTTGATTCGAACTCGAGACCTTAGCTTTGTAGTCGTACCGTAGTACAACTACGCCATAGAGGAAAAAAATACTATGGTTATGAAATTACCTTTCCGTTAACAACTTTGCTCTTCTTAACATCAATAAGCAGCGTATCATCTTCAGAATGCTCCGTATGGTCCATTTCCTCCTTAATCTCCACTTCAGGTTGCTGTAGCTCCTGCTTTAGTTCCGGTTCAAATTCAACGTCCATTGGGTATGATACGGTCTTTAGTTTGTGGTTGCATAGCTTTGAATTTGTTTTTATTGTTGATAGAAGTATGTTCTGAAAATAGAATTAAGATTGTTGCAGGAAATTATCACAAACTTTTCTTTAAAGTGCTGCTGTCATCACATCATGGGGCGGAACATACAAGGCGAAATGTGGGTGTCCTGGTAGCGCCTCTGCCTACCCCTCCTGGGATAAAGGCGTGAGTTTATGTATGTATGTATGTTTACAGGCTAATTTGTCATACAAAATATTATGTTGCAAAAGGAAAAATCATTACCTTCATAAGATACTCATGGAAGATACTGAACGAACATTTTACTTGGTCCTTAAATTGTATAAATTTACCAATTAAAGCGTAACATTCCCAGCATAACATTAATCTGCCATCTCTTATAGACATCTGAAAAATAAAACATTTGGATATTGATGGATTGTCTAGTTTCAATATATTTAACTAAAACTTAAAAAAAGCATATCATGCTTCTTCTTCTTCAAATATTTGTGTGATCCACAGGTATTTGTTTCAGGTCTGGGTGTTTGTGAGATCGAAAAGTCTCTCTTAGTTTCTGATACGACACAATACTCGATCTTAGTGTGGGTTCAGGACTATGTATGTGACTGTTGGGTGTATTTATTTATTTATTATTATTCTAATAAATTAGAATTGAAATGCTTGGTACTAAGTTTCTCAATTTGGCTTGTTGCTTTAATATTTCGAGTGATAAACGATTGGCATTAAATTGAATCAATATGAGATTAATCCATTGCAAAGTTAAAAGAAAGCAGTAGGTATTAATCTAATTTTATGAACTTTGCATACAAAATTAAAGAGTTTTCATGTTGCATATAATTCAGTCTCTATAGAACATTAAAAAAGTCTAGAAAACAAATCTTATACGAAGGGAATGCAGACAACAAATAGATTATTCACGTCTGTAATACATTTCGAAATAGTAGTATCGATCTGATAATTTCGCCTAATATCTCTAGTTTCACAGCCTGCGCCTTAACAAAAGCACCAAGAAAGCTATTTTTAAGTTTTATATAAAATACTTACAGGTATTTCATTAATAATCTGAAGAAAACACTGTTTCTTCAAGTAATCCTCTACGGGATACATTTTTCGGCCGATGCTAAGACAGCCACAACACAAGCTGTTCTCTTCAGCCTCCATCGTGACTTGTATATCAAAATAATCACACTTTAATTCATAATTTTGTGAAAAGCATTCAATAGTAGATGAAAATAAATATTGTTTGGTCAATAAACGCTATAAAACAGACCTCCTTTTGATGTCAAGTGCGTTTTGTTGTTGCAAATAATAAATATGTTGACAATTACTCTTCATGATTTTATAAACTAAAATTATGCTTACAAAAGCTGCAATATATCTAGTTACAGTAGAATTTAATTTATGTTACACCGTTTATCGTTAGTTAATGAGTATATTCAATATACATACTTCAATGTAATATCATAAATGAGCTATTTACAATTCATTCTATGATTTTCAAAAATAATGTTGAAACAATAGTTATGTTTACATTTTTTATTCTCTTGTTTTACTTAAATAATTATATCCATAATATTTGAATAATTTCAATGACTTTATTTTATTTTTCATTAATGCAATAACAAAACGTAAAACTTGAACTGTCCTTTGAACGCAGCATTTTTTTTTATATCAACACTAAGATTGGATCCCGTATAAACTTTAGAACTATTTTATTAATACTTATCCTTTCTTTCTCACTGAAAACACCATAACAGTTAAAAATACTATACAAGAAATTTTGTATGGTGCTCTAGGTATTTTTGTGATGAATATAAGGGAGCTCCAAACCAAACGAGAATTTATTGTGTGAAACGGAATGTAGCACATTGAGAATTGGTTATTATTGGTCTGTGTCTCATCGAAAATTAAGAATTATGGAATCAGATGTTAAAATGTCCCGATTTGTCGATATTACTGTTCCTGAATACGTTAGCAATGAAGAAATACCAGGAACGCCTGTTTGCGTTTGTTGCCTTTCTCAAGAAGGCGCTATGGTTAATTTGGTAACATGTAAACATAAGGGGTTTTTGGACTATATATTCAAATATAAGGTAAGTTATGACTTTAATACCATGTAAAATTGGGATTCAAACTGATTTTTAAATAAAAAAGTGTTAATTTCATTCATTATTTTCGTAAATTGAAGTTTACAGTTGGCATGAAGAGTATTGGCTGATGTCAAAATGGCCGACTTATAATACGAAATACGTTTATCAGATATAAATAGTGTTTAGAATTTATTTCAAAGCTTTATCTGTGTGTTATATAATTATGAACAAATCTAGTTAATAAGAATTATTTCTGGTATAATTTGATTATCCAAGAGAATTGCTATTAGGCTGTCAGACATAAAATTCCTAGCCATCATTTTGATATATATCTATAAAAATGTTTTGCTAGCTTACCCCAGATAAATATAGCTTAAGCCTTAAGGACAAGTAGAAGATTAATACAGATTAACTTATCAATCCACCCGTATTATTTAATTTTGTGCTGGAATACAAAATAATTTGTACTGCAGAACCGATTTTAATAGTAATTTTCTGTGTTTTTATAGTTGGAGAGTCCCAATAACCATGTATGCATGAATTGCCACATGATGTTGAAGAAAATTGACAAATTCAGACTGCAGGTTGAAAATAGTCTGCAAGTTTTGAATGAGCAGGTAACATTTCTAATAAGTTTGGTTAATTCACTAGTTACTAGGCACATTGGCCAATCTTTATCTTTTGTGGACTAGACTTTAGGCTTTTCATATTTACTACCTGAGTACAATTTCTTTGTTCTACTAATTTACAAGAATATGTATGAAATTAAGTCACAGAAATGATGTTTTCTCAAATATTTTTATACTAATGCTAATTTAATTTATTTCTTGAATATAAATCTATATTTGTTCGTCAAATTGTATGTGGCCAGTAAAATATAAATGTCTTTATAAGTTGTGTCAATTGCTTGTTTTTATCTCTCATGGCAGTAGGCTTTGGGCATATTTTATTTATTATCACAGCCTCCGTGGCGCAGTGGGTTAGACGCCGGCTGTGAAACGTAAGGCCGCGGGTTCGATCTCCGCACCAAAACAAATGTTTGTGTGAACCACAAGTATTTGTTTCGGGTCTGGGTGTTTGTAAGACCGAAAAGTATCTCGTAGTTCCTGATACCCATACACAAGACTCGATCTTAGTGTGGGATCAGGACTATGTATGTGACTGTTGGGTGTATTTATTTATTATCACCATAATAATCATCTTTAAGTACTAAAATCTACTACTGCAAATAGGCCATGGCTGAGGGTTTCTCCACCAACCCATTAATAGGCTAAATCTTAATTTTTATACTAGCCTTTGTTTTATGTGTCTCTTTTCTTTATCTTACTCTTCATTTACAGAAAATCCACTGCTGTACATTGACTAAGGATTTACATATAGTTCAAATATCTCAAATAATAAATTAAAATTATGTTACACATTGAAATAAAACTAATTTTTACGGATTTTATCGCGATTGGGTTTAATTTTTACATTTTTTAACTTCCCGACGTTTCGATTGCTTTACAGCTTTCGTGGTCACGGGGCGAACTTTGGTATAAGTCAGCCTCAGTAAAAATGTAAAAATAAAACCAAATCGCGATAAAATTCGTAAAATTAAGTATATTTCAATACTTATAGTCTTATTCATAGACAGGTTTGAAATCTATTTTAGTTATCGAATGTTTTGTCTCAAACTGAATTCAAAAGTCGTTAGAAAGGGACAAAACATTCGATAACTAAAATAAGTTTTAAAACTGTCCATGAATGAGGCTGTTTACATTCTAATTTTTTTACATTTAATACATTTAACAGATCCCGGACTTAAAGCCATCAAAGGCATTTCTTCAGCAATCTCAAACAGAATACACATCTTCACTGGACCCTATCTGTTACGACAACCTGGATCCAGGGTACGACCTGGAGACTGATGTTAAAGTGGAACCGGACTTCTCAGACCAGGATATACCGCTGGCTGAGGTTAAAAAGAAGAAGAATTGCAGTAGGAAGGTTAAAAAGGTTGGTTTATGCAGGAGACGCGAGGAGAGCAGTGGAATACCAAGCAATGCTTTGTAATTCATGGTGTTTGGTTTTGCTACTGTCCACGAGCGGTCGTATCGCTTACCATCAGGCGAAGGGCATGATTGTCTCGCCATTATATGCATTTAAAAAATGACTCCCAGCTGATAAAAAATATAAAAATCCAATACCACATTAAACGACCCGGGATTCGAACTCGAGACCTCAGCTTTGTAATCGTACCGTAGTACAAATACGCCACCGCAGTCACACGCTTAATTGTATTTATTTTCGAAAGCCTCCGTGGCGCAGTTGGTTAGACGCCGGCTGTGAAACGAAAGGCCGCGGGTTCGATCCCCGCACCGAGACAAATGTTTGTGTAAACCACAAGTAGGTATTTGTTTCGAGTCTGGGTGTTTGTGAGACCGAAAAGTCTCTCGTAGTTTCTGATACGACACAAGACTCGATATTAGTGTGGGGTCAGGACTATGTATGTGACTGTTGGGTGTATTTATTTATATTTATTTTTTAGGAAAAACCATCAAAAAAGAAATCTCTACAACAGTCAATAACAGAGAAGTACTGCGGTAAGCTAACTACAGTCATACTCAGCGAAGAAGAAGTAATATCTGAGAGACGGGACTTAAGCCTCGAAGACAAGTACTTGAGGCTGCCTTATAAGTGTGAGTCTTGTGTCGTGGGCTTTGAGTTTGAGATGGCCTGGAAAAGTCATATGGAAAAACAACATGATAAGGTAAAAATATATTTATTTATAAGTCATTGCCAAGCTGCACTAAGCCAGTGGACTATATGGCCTAACCCCTCTCAATCGTGCTCTCGATTGTAGAGGAGGCCCGTGCCCTGCAGTGGGACGTATATGGGCTGATATATACAAACACATAAGTAATTGGACTGCCTCGGTGGCGTAGATTACCCGGTACGATTACAACGCTGAAGTCTCCGGTTCGAATCACGGGTCGGGCAAAGTGATATTAGATTTTTCTATTCATTATCAGCCCGGAGTCAGGAATTTGTGCCCGATCGGGCGATAGGTTCACCCCCTATCACATCGTGGGACGGAACACACAAGGCGAAACGTGGGTTCCTGATAGCACCTCTGCCTACCCCTTGGGAAAAAGGCGTGAGTTTATGTACGTATGTGTGTATGTAAAATCAAAATTATGAAAAAGTAAAAAGATTATTAGCAGATCAGAAGCATTATAATTTATCAATATTTAAGGAAGAACAATGATAAGATTTACAAGCAACTATTGCATTTATAAGTAGACAATAATAATTTAGAGGTGTAAAAATATAATTTTGTAAACCAACATTTTGATTGTTTAAGGTTGTTTTAAAAATATTTATATTACCAAAAAAATAAATAAAGTAAATACATACATATTTACATGAAATCTGTATCAATGTTGATGTGAAATGATAGATAACTTAATATTTTTAATGTAACTTAATACAGAGTGTAAATTAGTTAATTATTAACATTGAGAACTCTCTTCTCTCTCTCGCACGCGTGTATTCCAACGGCAGTGACGTCACTGGTCACAACTTGCATCTCTTTCTAATTTCGATTGCAGAGTGGGTTTACATGTGAGCTGTGCAAGTCAGTGCTTAGTTCTGCATCATCTCTTAAAGAACATACTAGAAGACATTTCAGAAGGTAAGAATTATAATTACACGTAACGATGAAGAAAACATTGAAGAAACCTGCATAGGTAACATTTTACAATATTTAGGTGGACAAATAAATACACCCAACAGCCACATACATAGTCCTGACCCCACACTAACATCGAGTCTTGTGTCGTATCAGAAACTACTAGACTTTTCGGTTTCACAAACACCCGGACCCGAAACAAATACCTGTGGATCACACAAATATGCGGGGATCGAACCCGCGGCCTCTCGTTTCACAGCCGGCGTCTAACCAACTGCGCCACGGAGGCTGTCTAATAGATAAACGAGTTATAAATTACCTTTTCTCCAGATATGAATGCACGGTATGCGGTAAGCGATATAGAGATGAATACAGCGCCGTGCAACATTACAACGAGCTGCACGGCGCGGCTGGACCGATTTTAGTAGAGTTTCAGTGCCCGCAGTGCGACTTCTCCACTAGGTAAGTTTTGGGCTTATATCCTTCGGTTCACGAGGCCAGTTTGGTGGAATATATGGCCTAACCCCTAATCGTACTCTCGATTGTAGTGGAGGCCCGTGCCCTGCAGTGAGTATATCCTTGGGGATCCTATGTTCCCGAAGGCTGTTGTTCCTGAATCCTGTGGCTGAAGTGTAAAAGAGATCCGATCCAATGTTGTCTCAAGTCTTTTGAAGATATATGTATGTAATACTAGCTTCTGCCCGCAAACTTCGTCTGCGTGATTATTTTTATTTGAAATTAACTTTATTTGGAATTTCCCATCCCGACCCGTCCCGTTCCGTTATATCCCGCCCGTCCCGTCTCATTCTCACTCAAGGCATGTAATCCAGTCCAATACTATCCCTTTGAGTATAAAAAAGTAACAAATATATCGGAATTCCTTCCTTATCCCACGGAAACACTAGATTTTTTCGGGATAAAAAGTAGCCTAAGTGTTAATCCAGGGTGTCAGCTACCTCCATACCAAATTTCATCGAAATCCGTTCTGCCGTTTCTGAGTTCATCGCGCACAACCGCACAGACAAACAGACAAAAATTCTAAAAATCATTGTTCTGGGTTCTATTACATTAATACAGACAATATATTAGTTTTTCTCATTTATCTTCCATGTACAGACATCGATCGGTTACAAATTTGTTATATTTATAGATATGCTCGTAATATTTTCAGATCCCATAGAAGCTTGAGGTATCACAGATCTAAACACAAAGAGAATAAGGATAAATGCAATATTTGTGGAAATGAATTCACTAATAAGAGCAGCCTCAAAATACACATGTAGTGAGTACTTTTCAACTTTTCTAATCTTACATAGCAAAGGGTATTTGTGTGGTTCTTATAAATATATTGGTTTGTTTCATTCGCTTCTTGTTTATACAGCTTTTTATAAAACCGTTAATTTCTATATCGATGAAATTAATCAATATTTTTTGGGATCGATCTACATGTTTTGTATTCCTTCGTGGACAGTCTTCGTGGCACAGTTGGTTAGACGCCGGCTGTGAAACAAAAGGCCGCGGGTTCGATCCCCGGACCGAAACAAATATTTGTGTGAATCACGGGTATTTTTTTCGTGTCTGGGTGTTTGTGAGTCCTAAAACGATTTCTAATTCACTGATACCTACTTCAATATATCGTACAATCGATTATCATCACAATCGATTTAATTCTAGCACGCTTCACAAGCAATCATCCCGAGTATACAAATGTGAGCCGTGCGGCAAGGTCTATCGTGGGAAGTCTGGCCTATTCACGCACATGAACACGTCCCACGATAGTACCAGCGTTATTCCCATAGCTTGCTTCATTGTATTACAATATCTTCATAATTACAATGTTAACTATTTTAAATTTAATCTATGAAAGTAATATTTATTAAATTAATCGATTAAAATATCGATTGTTAAATTAATCGATTTAAATAACGACTGTTAAATTGATCGACTAAAATATCGATTGTTAAATTAATCGATTTAAATAACGACTGTTATATTAATCAATTAAAATGTCGATTGTTAAATTAATCGATTTAAATAACGACTGTTATATTAATCGATTAAAATGTCGATTGTTAAATTAATCGATTTAAAAACGACTGTTAAATTAATCGATTAAGATATCGATTGTTAAATTAATCGATTTAAAAACAACTGTTAAATTAATCGATCAATTTAAGGATTTCTAATGTACTGATACCTACTTAAAGATATCGTACAATCGATTATCACCACAATCGATTTAATTCTAGCACGCTTCACAAGCAATCATCGCGTGTATACAAATGTGAGCCGTGCGGCAAGGTCTATCGTGGGAAGTCTGGCCTATTCACGCACATGACCACGTCCCACGATAGCACAGACAGACGAGCCTACTGCGTGGACTGTAGGACCTACTATAGGACGGCGCATAACCTAATGCACCATTTGAGAACGCATTCTAATCATATTACTGAGGCGCAGAAAAGGTGGGTAGTTTTAAAAATATTTTTATGCAGAGGAATGACAGTGGATGAAGCGAAATAGGTATGTATGGACCGTAGCAATTGGCGCTCAATGGTCTCTGCCTACCCCTATGGGATAAAGGCGTGAGTTTATGTATATATGTTTTTGTAGTGTGTTAGGTATCCGGGACTGCTGGAGGACAAAGCTACAACCGATTGAGAAGGTATAGGCCATCACGCTGGCCTAGTGCGGGTTGGCGCTTTTGTATTACTTTCATAGACTGCCTCGGTGGCGTAGTTGTACTACGGTACGATTACAAAGCTGAGGTCTCGGGTTCGAATCCCGGATCGGGCTAAGTGATATTTGATTTTTTATTCGTTATCAACCCGGAGTCTGGAATTTGTGCCCGATATGGCGATAGGCTCGCCCCCTATCACATCGTGGGACGGAACATACAAGGCGAAATGTGGGTGTCCTGGTGGCGCCTCTGCCTACCGCTTCTGGAATAAAGGCGTGAGTTTATGTATATATGTTAAAGACTACTAAACGAATTAAACTTTGATTTTGATTCCCAGGTTCGGTTGCGACGAGTGTGGTTCAAGGTTCATATCCAAATCGGCGCTCAAAAGTCACATTGAGTGGGAGCACCTCGAGATACGAAACAACAGATGCACCAAATGTTCTAAGGTTAGTACTGCAATACCTTTATAAGTCATGTATCATTTATTGGTGCGTGGCGAAATTTGGAACTACAAATAAAATTTCAAAATATCTATTTAACGCATTGTTTGAGATATGTTTTCTTAATAACAACAAGAATTTATACTCGTTATCTAATAGTATTAACATGTCCAATGTAATAAAATGAGAAGTGAGAAAAACTATTATTATTTTGACAGCAGCGCTTTTGGCGACAGAAACGAACAGAGAAGTGTTTGTGTTCTACCGGCTATATTAATCTATAATTCGTAAAAAATTGCAAAAAAAACCTTTTTTTTTTTTTATTGCAATGAATGACGAGACGAGCCTGCCATTCGCCTGATGGTAAGCGATACGACCGCTCATGGACAGTAGCAATACCAAACAACACCATGAGTTACAAGGCAATGCTTGGCATTCCACTGCGCTCACCATCCTGAGACATAAGATGTTAAGTCTCGATATGTCCAGTAGTTACTCTGGCTACAATATCCTTCAAACCGGAACACAACAGTGCATTTACACTGCTGTTTGGCGGGAGAAATAGACATTGCGGTGGTACCTACCCAGGCGGCCTTTCACATATGAGAGACCTACCACCAGTAAAAATACCACCAGTAAAACCTGCCTCTTTATTTGCGAAATTTTTAGTTGCAAGTAGTCAAGACTGCGAAAATGAAAACAGGTGCTAGTCTTAGTGGTCTCAGACGCAATGCAACTAAAAATTTCTAAAAAAAAGTGGCAGATTTTTTTTTATTTTTTTTTATGAATCATCTTGTTTCGGTTGTAAATACCCAGGTTTTGCAAAAACAGTAATTTTAACCTTTATGTACCATTGCGTCTTTATTAATAAAAATGTGTACATCATTATTTTATGATAATTATGTATTTATCACCCAAATACGACGATAAATAAAAAAATAAACAAAATTGAAATACCACCACCTTTCTTTTTCGATCGCAGTCTGAATATACCCTGTTTAGATATAAAATATCTAATATTGCCTACGTGACCAATAATTGAATTTCATTTCACACAAATTATAATGCCGAGCAAAAATTTTCATTATTTTCTTGTGTATTTTATAAATATGTATTTCTTTCAACAGGAGTTCCGGAGTAAAACAACATTGAAGAAACACATAGAGTTCGTCCACGAGAAGAAACGACCGCCGAGGAATAAAATATGCGATTACTGCGGTCAAGGATTCACCGTATGTATATCTTTATTAGTAGACCAACCCGCACTAGGCCAGCGTGGTGGACTGAACTAACCCCTCTCAATCGTGTCAAGACTGGAATCGAACCCGTCAGGTCTCGTTTCACAGCTCGCTCATTAACCAACGCCACGAAGACTGTAAAAAAACTATACCTGAGTTACATGAGGTGGTCGCGGGTTCAAATTCCAGGGCACACCTGAATTTTTGGAGTCATGTGTATATTGATAGTCAATGACCACGCACTATAACGGTGAAGGAAAACATCATGAAACTGCATACCGTAGCGATTTACAATTTCTATATGTAAAGTCTGCCAACCCGCACTAGGCCAGCGTGGTGGACTATATGGCCTAACCACTCTCAATCGATTCTCTCGATTGTAGAGGAGGCCCGTGCCCAGCAGTGTGACGTATATGGGCTGATATAGATATATAAATAGAAAGTCCGCCCGCACTAGGCCAGCGTGGCTATATGGCCTAACCACTCGAGTCATCCGTCATGGGTATCAGTAACTACGAGAGAATTTTTCGGTCTCACAAACACCCAGACCTGAAACAAATACCTGTGGATCACACAAATATTTGTTTCGGTGCGGGGATCGCACCCGCGGCCTCTCGTTTCACAGGCGGCGTCTAACCAACTGCGCCACGGAGGCTGTCAATCGCACCCTCGATTGTAGAGTAGGCCCGTGCCCTGCAGTGGGACGTGTATGCTGATATACTACAATTGTCCTCAGACGGCAGCGATACTGGGAACCCACATACGCACCCACACAGGCGAGCGGCCGCACCGCTGCGCGCTCTGCGGCGCCGCCTTCGCGCACGCCTCCGCGCTCTACAACCACACCAGGCTGCTGCACCGACCCGCGCAGTAGTGACCAGCGCTGCAGCCAGGAGAACCGAGTCCGTTACTGAAGCCAGGAGATTTTAGTCTCCATTACTAAAGTAAGATTCTAGTGGCCATTACTGAAGTACGATTCTAGTGGCCATTACTGAAGTACGATTCTAGTGGCCATTACTGGAGCCAGAAAACTAGTGATCATTTCTGAAGCCAGGAGATTCTAGTGTTCTTAACTGGAGCCAAGAGATTCTAGTGTTTATGATTGAAGTAAGATTCTAGTGTTCGTAACTGGAGCCTGGAGATTCTAGTGTCCATTACTGGAGCCAGGAGATTCTAGTGTCCATTACTGAAGCCAAGAGATTCTAGTGTTCATTACTGAAGTAAGATTCTAGTGGCCATTTCTGAAGACAGGAGATTCTAGTGTCCATTTCTAGAGCAACCAACCAGAAGTTTAAATAGGTGGTGATATTTATGTTTTCTGAAAATATTTATTGATAAAAATAAATTTTGCCATAAAACTGCGTTTTATTCATAACATAAATGGCATCACAATGGCTGTGGCAATGTGATGTGTTGTGTTTTATAAACAAAATTTACCAAAATTTCCTAACACTTTAAGATGGACTTTTCACCTGTATATCGTGGTTAGTATTTCAATATTACTAAACAAACCTAAGTTACATTTATATGCGACATGCATCTACAATGTTGCGATGTTGCACATATGTTACTAAACGAACCTAAGTTACATTTATATGCGACATGCATCTACAATGTTGCACTTATGTTACTAAACGAACCTAAGTTACATTTATATGCGACATGCATCTACAATGTTGCAATGTTGCACTTATGTTACTAAACGAACCTAAGTTACATTTATATGCGACATGCATCAACAATGTTGCAATGTTGCACTTATGTTACTAAACGAACCTAACACCCATATTCTAAGACGTTTTCTCGACTCCACTTGACGTTACTAGAGGAAATCCGTATTCTTAGTAGAAAAAAATCTCCTCCACTCAACGTCACTCAAAAATTTTCCTGTCTCGAGGAAAGGAATCAACTGTCAAACTCAAGGTACGTCGCGACCTACCTTAAGGAAGAAATAAAAGAAATAATCCTACTTTAATATTGTAATTAAAAGAGAGAAATAAAGTTTACCTTTTAAAATTCTTAAATACCTAAATATGCCAACAATTTTTTGAGGTGCCTCTACACGATTTACACGTTTTCCTAGTGAATGATACAAACATTACTCTTTATTTCATTTAATAAAAGATTTGTGGTTTGGAAACAGTGTTTATTATTTTAAACAAGTTATTAAAGGTTTCCAACAGTTCCTGTAATACTTGTACTATACTCCGTACGAATATCCCGAACGACGATTCATCTAAAGAATATCCTTCGAAATTTCCGGGTTGGATGGTATGACCCTCCTCCTGTCTGCATGCGTTTTTTTCTCCGACTCACTAAATATTTGTCTTCCAGTCACAATCCCGAAGATTTTGAGTTCAATAATTATATATTATTCTATGTAAACACTCTGACATGACATTCGACTGTCACTTTTCAAGTGATCATAGACTATTTTCAAAGGTTTTTTGTTAAATCTCTACTTTATCTATACATCAATGACGTAATTAATGACGTTTTTCCTGGACTCAACCTCACTCGAGTAACCTTTAGTAAAGGTATATTTTTAACTAAGCATACCATTTTCGAGGGTCCCTCCAATTCATTTGTAAAGTCACCTCGACTAAAATAAGGTTGAGGAAGATTGGAGGACACGTCTTAGAATACGGGTGTAAGTTACATTTATATGCGACATGCAACAACAATGTTGCACTTATGTTACTAAACGAACCTAAGTTACATTTATATGCGACATGCATCTACAATGTTGCAATGTTGCACTTATGTTACTAAACGAACCTAAGTTACATTTATATGCGACATGCAACAACAATGTTGCACTTATGTTACTAAACGAACCTAAGTTACATTTATATGCGACATGCATCAACAATGTTGCACTTATGTTACTAAACGAACCTAAGTTACATTTATATGCGACATGCATCTACAATGTTGCACTTATGTTACTAAACGAACCTAAGTTACATTTATATGCGACATGCATCTACAATGTTGCAAAAAGACAAAAAGTGATATTGTTGGACCTTCGTAAAAATATCATAAAAATAATTGACCTTATAATTATTGTAATGGTCCTCATGCTCTTGTAGGCTACTTTTTTAAAGTTTACTTCTGCTGTGTGTGAATGAACACACACACTTTTGTATGGTAGGTTATAAGAAACATAAAATAAAAACACTCATTAAAATAAATAGTTTTATATTTAACGTAAACACAGCATTTTGAAATAGATGTTTATCGTATATAATGCTCATTTTCCTTCGTCATATAACTGCTATCGGGCGAAGCTGGGCCGAGCTGCTAGTATATATTATTTATTTATTTTCTGTTGCTTATGCACGAGTTTCTTGTGCGTGTAGAGAGCTGCCGAGAAGCCGAATGTTGCGGAACATAAATTACATTTATACGGCCTTTCTCCTGTGTGAGTTATCATGTGTCTTCTTAGGTTCGCCGTTGACTAGAAAACAAAAATATATAATTAACTTTCGAAGAAACTTATCCATATAATCATATATTCTGACAACGCAATTTTCAATTAATTTCAAAATAATTCTTAGAATTGTACCGCCTTTTTTGTGAAACGCAATCTAACCCTAACTTGACAGGTGTCATTTCAACAGTGTTACCAGTAAAAAGTTTAATATTTACCAAAAATCCATTGCCACACAAATCGCATAGTATTTTCCTTGGTGGAGTGGATGAATGTTTCGATTGTATGTGCTGTAGTAATGTTCTTTGTATATGATACACCTGAAATATTAGACAATATCAGCTCATATACTTCCCACTGCAGGGCACGGGCCTCCTCTACAATCTAAAGTGCGATTGAGAGGGGTTAGGCCATGTAGTTTGTCTGATACTGGAGTATTCGGATACATTATTAGGGGAGGATAATCATACAAGCAGTTAATTTAAAAATACTCATGATTAACCGAGAAACGTTAAAAATTAAAACATAAATACAATAACTGCTTTTTCACTTGCCTTTTTCCCAGCTAGGGGAGGCAGAGGTGCTACTAGAACACCCACGTTTCGCCTTGTATGTTCCGTCCCATGATGTGATAGGAGGCGAGCCTATCGTCATATCGGGCACAAATTCCTGACTTCAGGCTGATAATGAATAGAAAACCCCAATATCACTTTGCCCGACCCGGGATTCGAACTCGAGACCTCCGCTTTGTAGTCGTACCGTAGTACAACTACGCCACTGAGGCAGTCAATTATCAAAGCTTACCTTATCGCAATGGCTGCATTTGTATTCAGTCTTGAGATGGTGTCTGTCGATGTGGTTCTTTATTCCAGTCTTGTAGCTAAACTTAGCTCCACAATGATCACACACGTACCTGGTAAACAATTATTTTGTTGAAAAATTGATGTTTTTACAAATATAAATTGCTATGGTATAATTTACTTCATACTAAACTAGTAGTAGTACTTTATTAAAGGTGCTTATTATAGATTCTAAGGAAGCAAGATCAAAGTGATCGAATTCATAATTATCTGTCATTGATCATCTTATGTTGGAATGTTGATGCATCCAAAAATTTCCAACGCGCTTATAGAATATTTCAATTTAATTGCTTGACAAAAAAAAATGAGGTGGTGAAAATCGGAGGTAAAATTATAATATCGTGGCAACACTATTGAAAATGTCAGCGCTGACAAACAGGTGGTAGTTGTAGCAGTTACAGACACAATGCAACTAAAAAATTCTCAAAAAAAAGGCGACATGTTTTTTGCAACTTTTTAAATATGATCGTGTTTGGGTGGTAAATGCCTATTTTTTGCAAAAATTGTAATTGAAATCCTTGCGTGCCATTACGTCTATAAAAATAAAAAGGTGTAACTTATTATTTTAGGTAAACTATGTATTTATCAGCCAAATACGACGATAAGTAAAAAAACACAAAAAAAACGTCATTTTTTTGCGAATTTGTGTCTGACGACACTAATACTACCACCTGGTTCCGTTTTCGGTCGCAGTCTGGATATACCCTGTATATTTTTAAATATTTTATTTAATAATACAATAACTGGCACTCACTTCTTCCCATCAAGTTTATCCCTCCTATGCATCTTCATATGAGCATTCAGCACCTGTTTGTTCTTATACTGTCTTCCGCACTCACCACAGAAGCACAGCGGCTTGTCAGCATTGCTGTGCTCTTCTCTCCAGTGGACCAGCTGACTGCTGTATGTCTTATACTGCCTGGGACATTCGGGGCATTTGTATGTGCGGGGGATTCTGTGATGGACTGAACTGTGATGGAATAAAAAAATAACACACAATGGAATGTAAAAATATATTTTGTTAAGCCAATAGTGTTGTATACACCTGTAATGGTTTGTCACCTAGAATAAGTACATAATGTTGTGATTACCTCATATGTAATTTGTGTGATGAATCGATGGTGTGTCTATTATTATAAATAAATAAAAAAATAAAATAACAGCTAACTCCATATCAGCCTTCGTTGCGCAGTTGGTTAGACGCCGGCTGTGGCTGGCCGCGGGTTCGATCCCCGCACCGAGGCAAATATTGAGGCCTACAAGTATTTGTCTCGAGTCTGGATGTTTGTGAGACCGAAAAGTCTCGTAGTTTCTGATACGACACAAGAATTGATCTGAGTATGTATGTGACTGTTGGGTGTATTTATTATTATTATTTATTATGTCGCTTTTTGGCTGTCGGAGTGCGCATATATACACATACGTACGTGCGCGTATGTCGTATACACGTAATTGTATAAAATATAAATAAGCCCCGCCCTTTTACAATTCAAACGCGATTGTAAAGGAGGTTCGTGCCATAATAGGGGCTGAATTACTTATTTTAATAAACATTATGATCCTAGTACTAGCACAGAATAAGGGAGTAGTTTATAAATAAATAAATACACCCAACAGTCGCATATATAGTCCTGACCCCCCAATAAGATCGAGTCTTGTGTCGTATCAGAAACTACGAGACTTATCGGTCTCACAAACACCCAGACCCGAGACAAATACTTGTGGGCCTCACGGACATTTGTCTCGGTGCGGGGATCGGACCCGAGGCCTCTCGTATCACAGCCGGCGTCTAACCAACTGCGCCACGGAGGCTGTCAAAGTTAAGAAAGTTTATATTATTTATTTTATATTGCAATGAATGGCGAGACGAGCATGCCATTCGCCTGATGGTAAGCGATACGACCGCTCATGGACAGTAGCAAAACCATACCAGGAAATCCACTGTGATTATGTTTGTCTTTCATAATTTGCTTAGACGAGCATTTTTAAAGTGCGTCATAGCCTGTTGGTAACGGACCAGACGCGACTGCCAACAGGTTCACGGCGGTCGCGGGTTCAAACACCAGGTCACACCTCTGACTTTTCAAAGTCATGTGTGTATTGATAGTCAATCACGCACTATAACGGTGAAGGAAAACATCGTGAGGAAACCTGCATACCGTGGCGATTTGTAAGAATTTCTATGGTATGTAAAGTCCGCCCCGCACTAGGCCAGCGTGGTGGATGGCCTAACCCCTCCCAATCGTACACTCGATTGTAGAGGAGTTCCGTTCTCTGCACTGGTATATGGGCTGATACAGATTTGAACAAAACACATTTTTACAGTGAAATAGTGTAAATAACTCACGCCATGTGTTTCTGCAAGCTCGCCATGTTGGCGAACACTTTGGCGCATTCCTCACAACACGCTTTACTGGTGTGACAACCGCGACGATGCCTACGATATAGCAGGAAGTCGCTGAAACAATAAATAAATACATACATACATACATACATATATACATACATACATACATACATACATATATATATACATACATACATAAACTCACGCCTTTATCCCAGAAGGGGTAGACAGAGGCGCCACCAGGACACCCACATTTCGCCTTGCATGTTCTGTCCCATGATGTGATAGGGGACGAGCCTATTGCAATATCGGGCACAAACTCCTGACTCCGGGCTGATAATGAATAGAAAAACCCAATATCTCTTTGCCCGACCCGGGACTCGAACCCGAGACCTCAGCTCCGAATCATACCGTAATACAACTACGCCACCGAGGCAGTCTCTGGACTAAATTGAAAAATTTCTTGAAAACTTCATCAAAATCTCTTCAGCCTTCAACATAGGTACATAAGAATACATACAAATATACTCACTTTGTTTTAAAACCGCAATCACCTTTCTTGCATTCAAAAGCCTTGTCTATAGCTTGCCCGTCCTTCCCGTGTTCTTGATTATAATGAGAGACGCATATAAATATGTTCTCTTTGAACCTCATACCGCAGGGCACGCAATGATATCTGAAATACACCCAGCAGTCACATACATAGTCCTGACCCCACTAAGATGCACTAGTTTACAAGGAGTTCGAATGGGAGGGCTTAGGCCGTACACCAGTGGCGAAGGGTTCATACAAGCCGATTCCTAGCAGCATGCCTTTTAATTTAAAGCAAATTATAAAATACAAATTACAATTTTTTAACAAGTTATATGAAGAAAATAATCAAATAATAAACAATATTAATAAACAAATATTATCGATCAAATCACACGACAAACGCATTGCGCGATGTTCGACGTAAGTAAACGCATACGAAACACGCGGCCGCCTAGATCCCGATGACGTCACGTCAGGCTACAAGCACACAGCACGAGTTCCCGTTGCTCTCGCGCGCATTTCCAACGCAGTATTTGCCATCTCTGTTACACGTTTGTTACTCAGAACTGCATGCAAGCCTTAGTGGTTACAAACACGCTGCAAATAAAAATTTCGACAAAACAGTGAGATATTTTTTTTTTAAAGTCGTCGTGTTTGGGTGGTAAATACCTAGTGTTTGCGAAAATGCTAATTTAAGCCCTTACGTACCATTGCGTGTTTAAAAATAAAGAGGTGTACATCATTATTTTAGGAAGTCTTTGTGTATTTCACCCAAATACGACTATAAGTAAAAAAATACAAAAAAACGTTGTAGATTTTTTTTGCGAAATTTTTGTTGCATTGTGTCTGAAGTCACTAATACTACCACCTGGCTTCGTTTTCGGTCGCGGTCCGGATATATCCTGTAATACAAGTTATGAATTATCTATTAACATACCTCCTCCAATGTGTTTTCTCGTGTTTTTGCAATCTTGCCTTGGTTTTGTAAACCGATTTGCATACCTCACAGACGAAATCACCTTCAGTCTGAGAAAAAAATCATTTTAATTCATATATCTTATTAAATTCGCTGTAATGTAATTTACAGTATTTTTAAGATAATTATCATGTTAATACTGCTAAATGAGATGAAAATTTCATTAAAAACATACATCACTTTGCTAAAAACACCAGCAGCGAAACATAAAATCAAAATAAGCTTAAATTATACTAACAAAGCATTGTAAAATAGATTTTACTGGGTCATAATCGATAGCAAAATCCAATATCACTTTGCCCGACCCGGGATTCGAACCCGAGACCTCAGCGCTGTTGCACCGTAGTACAACTACGCCACCGAGGCAGGTTATTCAATATTAAATAACTTTATAAGTCCATACCGTATCATGTTTCTTCATATGGCCATCCAAATTGTCTTGATGAGCAAAACTGACGATACAATCCTCACATCTGAAAATCCGCTTTAAATACTTCTCACTCTTTCTCTCCATATCTCTCTCTCTTTCCAACTCTTCTCTACTCTGTGTCACAATTAGCACTTTGCTTCTTAACTCTTTTTTAACACTCTCTTTCTGTCTAGATTTAGAGTCTGTTTTGGGTGGAGTTGGGAGGAGTTCTGGTGTTAAAGGTATTCGGTCTTTATTGGTATCTTTGAGGGGTTTTAATTGCTGAAATAAAACTTGATTTTATTTTTCAGTAATGCTAGTATACTACTAGGCTATTTCGCATAATCCCTCTCAATCGTACTCTCGATTGTAGAGGAGGAGGCGCCTTGCAGTGAGACGTATTTGGGCTGATACAGCTGTAATAGAGTATTTTAGTTATTATTTTATGACAGCCTCCAAGGCTGGGCGGTTAGACGCCGGCTGTGATACGAGATGCCGCTACGATCCCGCACCGAGACAAATGCTTGTGAGGCCCCCAAGTATTTTTCTCGGGTGGGTGTTCGTGAGACCGAAAAGTTTCTCGTACTTTCTGATACGACACAAGACTCGATCTGAGTGTGGGGTCAGAATTATGTATGTGACTGTTGAGTGGATTTAATTATAATCCTATGTAGAGATTAGTAGTGGATTTTTCACAAAGCACAAAGTTATTTCTGACAATCTGTTTTCTTTATAAATCCCTTGTATTAAGGCAAAAAAGAACCTACCACTGGTGGCTTTTCAACCAAAGTCTCATCAATATCCATGTCTTTATTCATATATTCAAACTCAACTTTTATTTCACGAGTTTCTCTTACATCCTGCATGCCGCTCTCTATTTTAATGTTCTCTATTTCTTTACACATAGCTTGTTCTGCAGGTACTGGTTGGTTTGGCATATTATTTTCTTGTGTGTTCTGTGGTTCTATCATTGTTAGCATTGGTTTTTGTATAGTTAAGGTGGCTTTTGGAGGCTTCTGAAAAATAAATACATATTTTAAAATAGATACTCACACTTTATGCGAAAAGTGGTGGGCAAAAGTGTATCCAGGACACCCACATTTCGACTTGTGTGTTCCGTCCCATGATGTGAAAGGGGGCAAGCCTATATCAGCCAATCACATATAAGGCACAATTTCCTGACTCCAGGCTGATAATGAATTGAAAAGTTTAGTATTGTAAATCAAATAGCAACATAGTTAAAATAAAATATTTTTACAAACCTTTTGCTTAATTATACATTGTTCAACTTGCTCTTTGAATTTGTCAATCTTCCTCAATATGGCATGGCAGTAATAGCACACAAGTGCTACAGTGAAATTAATCTACAAAATAAATAATGTTTTAATATAATATGTTAGGATCAATCTGTATCTTTAGAGGATAGGCAGTGGTTCCAATAATGCCACAATTTCCTCCGGTTAATTCTGCCCCATATTGTTATAAAAGATCTCTTCTATTAAAGATCATTGAGAACAACATATCTTTCTTCTCTCTTTTTCAGCCACAGGAAGTCGACTTCTGAACATAGGCCTTCCCTAATTCCTATTAATAATAAATATTTAATTCCTATTAATAATCCTATTAATAATAATTCCTAGGGATCTCCACATTGAACTGTTGGAAGTGGCCTGCGCTCGGCGACATACTTTTGAACATATTAAAACAATAATAAACAAAAATATATTGGTACATAACCATGCTTTTCATGCTAGGAAAAAGATGCAAGATTTTAGTAAAATTATATTAATTACAGGTATTATATATTCATTACAGGTTCAATTAAAATTATATTAATAAACATTGTCATGGGTCTCTTTTACAATTTTGGATGACGAAATTTTTAATTCATAATTTAACAGATTCTTTATACTGCTTTATACTTTTAAATCAGAAAAATAATTCAGCAAAGGAACTAAAACAAAAACCATAATACTCACTCTGTTTTTAAAATAACATTCCAAAAAATCGATATGTGAACAACTAATCATTTTTATCAGTCCCACATTCCACGCACCGCAGCATATGCAACTATTTAGTTTAGTAAACGCCATCATTCTACTATTTACCCTCTTATTTTGTTTTGGGCCAGTAAACCCAATTTTTGTATTTTTCATTCCTTGGTTTAATGTATCCATATTTGAGTAATGAGTATATTCTCTTGTTATAAATTATTCCATCGGCATATTCATTTACCAATTATCTAGGGCGAGAAAAAAGCAAATTCGTTAAAAGATTTTCTTTTTCTCAAATGCTTTCGTAAATAAATAAACTACTACTAATTAGAATTATATGTTTTGTTGTGATTGCAAACAATTTTCACACTTTTGACAGTTCAAGTTTCAACTGTCAATGCCAATTTTCGTTCCGAAATGCTCATAACAAGTGGGTAATTTCCAAAAATATAAAGGGAAAATTCTATGGCGTTATACATCCAGAAATCCCATCTAAGCCTTGGTTTTTTACACAGAGTACATTCTATATATGGAGAGTTTTTTAAGTTTCAGTGCCTGGACAAAATCTCCGCCTCAATAATTTGCCGGATGCATTTAAATCACTCCTGAGTTCTGCACTTCAGTTCACTTGCCCAAAATTAGAATTCAAGATCACTCCCTCCGCGAATGTGGATTTGACATGGACATATTATACAAAATATTCGATAACTAAAATGGGTTTTAAATCTGTCTACGAATACGGCCGTAAGTGTCGAACTAAACGGTTGAACCAATTTTGAGGAATTCTAGTATTAACATAGAAAAGCATGCTTTTGAATTTTGTTTCTATTTTTTTGTGGAAATTGCAACAATTGAGGTTGCATAGTTTTAAGGGATACATTCACGAGGAGAAGTAATGAAATGCGGGCACATATTATAATATATTTATTTGTTATACTTACTTTAAAAATGCGGTCACTTACATACATATACATTCATAAACATCACGCCTCATTCCCAGAAGGGGTAGGCAGAGGTGCTAAGAACACCCAATTTTCGCCTTGTGTTCCGTCCCATGATGTGAAATCGAGCCTATTCATTTACATTGTATCAGCCCATATACGTCACACTGCAGGGCACGGGCCTCCTCTACAATCGAGAGTACGATTGAGAGGGGTTAGGCCATATAGTCCACCACGCTGGCCTAGTGCGGGTCGACGGACTTTACATTCCATCGAAGTCGCAAATCACTAAGGTATGCATGTTTTTACGATGTTCTTCACCGTTATAGTTCCTGGTGATTGACTATCAATACAGACATAACCGTCCATTTTTTTTTATGTATTAATTTATTTCTCTTCTTATTTTCGGTTGTTTGTGCACGAGTCTCTTGTGTGTGTAGAGAGCTGATGAGAAACCGAATGTCGCGGAACAGAAGCAACATTCATACGGCCTCTCTCCAGTGTGGGTTACCATGTGTCCTTGAAGTATTCGCTTTGACTGAAATAAATAATAGGACATATTTAAATAGAATAAAAAAAATGTGAAGAATGAATCATTTGTGTCAAAAAAATATTCACTAAAATAATATGACAGCCTCCGTGGCGCAGTTGGTTAGACGCCGCCTGTGAAACGAGAGGCCGCGGGTTCGATCCCCGCACCAAAAGAAATGTTTGTGCGGCCCACAAGTATTTCTTTCGGGTCTGGGTGTTTGTGAGACCGAAAAGTCTCTCGTAGTTCTGATACCTGCGACACAAGACTTAATTGATCTTAGTGTGGGGTCAGGACTATGTATGTGACTGTTGGGTGTATTTATTTATTTATTAATATGAAATTGCAAATATCAGAAAAATGTTGTAAAATGTGACTTTTGCGGACCCCACATTAGGATCAATTAAGTCTTGTGCCGTGAGTATCAGGAATTACGAGAGACTTTTCGGTCTCACTCGCAGTCGGTTAGAAGCGGGCTGTGAAACGTGAAGCCACGGGTTCGATCCCTGCACCGAGACAAATATTTGTGTGAACCACAAGTATTTGTTATGGGTCTGGGTGTAAGAGCAAAAAGTCTCTCTTAGTTTCTGATCCAACATGACTCGATGTTAGTGTGGGGTCACTATGTATGTGAATTAAAATGAAATTCGTTTATTGGTCACGTAGGCAATTAAATAGCTCTTATGACAAGTCAATACACATATTTATTTTCTATTTACAAGATATTTGTTGTAATACACAGATTGTAATATTTATAATAATTTTATTATATTAAGTATTATATTATTAATTAGTATTTTATGGTATTATTTTTTTTCCTAAGGAAATACATTATTTACGTTAATCGAAGTCTAAATGGACCACAAGTATTATTAAAGCGGTGCGTGGCGGTTTAATGCTACCACCGGATCTAACGCGGCCCTGGCTGAGAAGACCCGGCGAAACAAACTCAGTGGGCTTCCATTACCACTGGAAACTACGCGACGCGACCCAATTCTGAGTATATCCAGCGAATAGTACTCAGTGGGCTTGTTTTGGGTCCAAATGATTAAATAAAAAAATATTTATTACCTTGAATTCTTTTCCACACAAATGGCAGAGTATTTTCGTCTGTTGTTGGACCGGGGTGTGCTTCTTTTTAACGTGCCTTCTCAATGCACTGTGTATGTGGTACACCTGAAATAATTCAATAAAGTTTTTATATACAATACGGCAAACGAGCAAACAGGTCACCTAATGGTAAGTGATTATACAGGGTGTATCCAGACTGCAACCGAAAACGAAGCCAGGTGGTAGTTTTAGTGATTACTGACACAATGTAATCAAAAATTTCGCAAAAAAGCGACAGTTTTCTTATTGCTTTTTTTAAATATCGTGGTTTGGGTGGTAAATATCTAGTTTTTACTAAAATAATTATTTAAGCCATTGCGTCTTTAAAAGTACAAAGGTGTTAATATTTTAGGAAAACTATGTATTTACCAACCAAATAAGACGATATACAGGGTATATCAAGACTGCGACCGAAAACGAAGCCAGGTGGTAGTAATAGTGACTTCAGACACAATACAACTAAAAATTTCGCAAAATAAAAACAACATTTTTTTGGAATTTTTTTACTTATCGTCGTATTTGGGTGATAAATACATATTTTATCAAAAATAATGATGTACACCGTTTTATTTTTAAATACGCAATGGTACGTAAAGGTTTAAATTACTATTTTCGCAAAAACTAAGGACTTACCACATAAAAACGACCATTTTTAAAAAATTCCAAAAAAAATATCTGTCGCTTTTTTTGCATAATTTTTAGTTGCATTATGTCTATAACCACTAAAACTACCACCGGGCTTCGTTTTCGTTCGCGGTCTTGATATACCCGGTATAAACTGAATAAAAAAAATATTTTTCTACCCATTATCAGCACAGAGTCAGGAATTTGTGCCAAATATGTCGGTAGGCTCGCTATCACATCCTGGGAACATACAAGGCGAAATGTGGGCGTCCTGGTTGCACTTACCTACCCCTTCAGGGAAAAAGGCGTATATGTGAAATGAAATGAAATGAAATTCGTTTATTGGTCACGTAGGCAATTAAATAGCTCGTATGACAAATCAATACACATAGTACTTATTTTCTATTTACAAGATATTCGTTGTAATTTTTGTATTAATTTGATTATATTAAGTACTAGCGGCCCGTCCCAGCTTCGCCTGGGTGCAGATATCTTTTGATTCAACTCCACATCAGATAGATGTTATTTTTCGTACAAACTCTTGTATACCTAAACCTCTTGAAACCTAAACTCGACGTAGCTACCCTACTGTCGCTTCTTTTCTTTTTTGACTATGACCTGTCCTCCTCAGTCCCGTCCCGTCCCGTCTGTCAAGTCACATCCGATCCGTCCCGTTCTTTCTCCTCATTATCCATCCTGTCTCGTCCCGTGCCTTTACATTTCGTCCTATCCCATCAAATGAAATCTTTCAACTATCCAATCCTATCCCGTCCCTCTCACTCTATTCTATCCCATCGCTCTATACCCAAATAGTGTGCCTTACGTTTTTTGACATTAAAACTTCAACGATTGCGGATAAGGAAAATCGGGTGAGTAATACGGACGCTTCAGCGATTTTGGTTTCCATACAACATGTCATTCCTTATAAAGTAGTGTTTTATATTCTCTTTGATTCCTTATTTCACCTCAATAATTTTCTTTTCCAAAATTGTTGCTTGTCATTATTTTTCGTTTGTAATAAAGAGCTGAAATATAATTTTTCATAGAAATAACTTAACTGGTTTTGATTTTCTATACAACATTCCAATCCTTTATTCAACCGCTTTGGAAAAAATATAGCCTATGACACTCAGGGATGTTACATGTTTTTAACGGTGAAAGAATTTATAAAATCGATTCAGTAATTCCAGGGATTGTGATATTATGTGATTTTTTAAATTATACTCGTATAATGGTGGTGAACGATAGGACATTGTAAAAAATTGTGATAAAAGTGATTTCCGATTTTAAAAAGAAGTTTAGTTTTACACAAAATACATTTCTGAACACACGCATAAACATTTGACAGCCAATTTAAATGTCAATTCTTTTTCATTAACGACATTAATCTACGTAATTAAAATCTAAAATTCGCCATTATTCGAATATTGTGGATATAATATGTTGTCGATTCGAAACCTTTATTTAAATACGTTCTCTAATTTGCGGGAAGAGTTTGAACTATTCGATTTCGTTTCCTTTTTTTTTTGTTTATCTGTTCTCCAACGCACACTGTTTTGATAGATATGATTGAATTTGAACTTTGTACAGAGGTATTAAAGTGTAAATTGACTCTTTGACGTTAGGAACATACCTACATTGTTTAAACAACAGTAAGTGCTTGTAATTCAATATGAACTTTATACAATAGCAATAAAGCTCGTTTTAGTTAGAAAACGTTTGTATGGGAAAAAGAAAAGGGCTGTTTTTAGGGTTTTTCCGGCAATTATTCGAATTTTTCTCGCCGTAAGAACCATCCTTGGACTTCCACAAACATTTTAAAAAAAGAATTATCGAAATCGGTTCAGCCATTCACACGTGATGCCATGACAACGCGAAACGGGTTTCATTTTTATATATATAGATTATATTACTTATTAGTATTTTATGGTAATTTTTTTCCCTTAGGAAATACATTATTTACGATAATCGATGTCTAAGTGGACCATAAGTATTAAATTAAAGCGGTGCGTAGCGGTTTAATGTTACCACCGGATCTAACGCGGCCCTGGCTGAGAAGACCCGGCGAAACAAACTCAGTGGGCTTCCATTACCACTGGAAACTACGCGACGCGACCCAATTCTGAATATATCCAGCGAATAGTACTCAGTGGGCTTGTTTTGGGTCCAATTTGATTAAATAACGACCATGAGTATTTCCGAAACGTCCCGTAATTTTAGGCTTACTGCCGGATCCAACGCGACCCGACTGAGAAGACCCGGCGAACAAACTCAGCGGGCCTAACTTTACCACTGGATACTACGCGGCGCGACCCAGTTCTGAGCAGACCCAGCGAGTCAAACTCAGTGGGCTTGGTTTTGGTCAAGTTACTGAAATAAATATTTGTGACTTGTCTTACAAAGCTTGCCTTGCTTATTTTTATTATTATTTATTTTTCTCGATCGGTCGTCATATAATTTAAATAGGTATTTTATTTATTCATTATTTAATTTAATTTATTTTATTTTATAAACTTGTTGATTAATTAATTTGTCTCATTTTGATTAGTTTTTATTTTACAATTATTTATTTTATATATTTTAGTTATTTTAAAATGAGAATGTAATAAGTGAATACCTCAGTGCCCCAGGAGGTCGCAAAGTGCAAGAAAACACCTAATGCCAGGCTTCCTTATCCTCAATATATTGTTTAATACTATAATAGCCCCTAGTCATAAGTATGCTTTTAATATGTGTCTTAAATAATTTGTCCGGCAGATGCGTTATCGAATTGGGTAGTTTATTATAAAATTTTATACAATTACCCGCGAAAGATTTTTTAGACTTTTCTAATCTAAAGGAGGGTATATATATATGTACGTATGTGTGATTTTTACCTTGTCACAATGTTGGCATTCATATCGGTTTTTGAGGTGAACGCTCTCTATGTGATTCCTGATGTCGGTTTTGGAGATGTATTTTGCACTGCATATGTCACATTTGAACCTAGAGGACAAAGTTATTTTTATTATTTTGAATTAAAAAAAAACTATAGTCGGTGATATTGGCACATAAGAATTAATTTAACCATTGAAATAAAACTATTTTTTACAGACAGGCGGACAGTCCCGTGACCACGAAAGCTGTAAAGTAATCGAAAAGTCTGAAGTTAAAAAATGTAAAAATTAAACCAAAAATGTAAAATCCGTAAAAAACAGTTTTATTTCAATGTGTAACATTCGCGTAAATCTAAGAAACCATTATAATTTAACCATGTTTCTCATCACCCCGGGTAACATTGTACCAGTTTTTTTTTTATTTTTTGCAGGCAATCTAATACATACACCTAACAGTCACACACATAGTCCTGACCCCACACTAACATCGAGTATTGTGTCGTGGGTATCAGAAATGTAATTATATGCTTACCTCTTTCCGTCCACAGCTTCTTTATGCCTCCTCAAATGTTGCTTCAGTATCCCTTGGGTCTGAAACTGCTTGGCGCACAGATGGCAGTAGAACGCAGACTTCTTGTCTATGGATTCGTGTACTGATTGTCTATGCCCCGAGAGGCCTACAGCGGTTTTGTACTGTTTCTCGCAGTCTTTGCATTTGAACACGCGTACTACGTTTTCGTGGACTGTTCTGTGGAATGATGGAATAAATAAAATAGATAAATATACAGGGTATATCAGGACTGTAAACGAAAACGAAGCCAGGTGGTAGTATTAGTGACTTCAGACACAATGCAACAAAAAATGTCGCAAAAAAAAAAACGTCAACTTTTTTTGGTAATTTTTTACTTATCGTATTTGGGTGATAAATACATAGTATTCCTAAAATAATGATGTACACCTTTTTATTTTTTAAGAGGCAATGGTACGTTAGTGTTTAAATTACTACTTTCGCAATAACTAGGTATTTACTACCCAAAAACTATGATTTTTATTTACACTGCTGTTGGACAAATATCGGAAAAATCACGGATTTGAAAGCTACAGCATTAATTTCAACTTGATTGTCGTGGTTACCAATTATATTAAAATAAATATAATACACCCAACAGTCACATACATAGTCCCGAGCCCACACTAAGATCGAGTCTTGTGTCGTATCAGAAACTACCAGACTTTTCGGTCTCACAAACACCCAGACCCGAAACAAATACCTGTGGATCACACAAATATTTGTCTCGTGGGTTCGTAGAGGTCTCTCATGTCACAGCCGGAGTCAAACCAACTGCGCCACGGAGGCTGTCGATTAAAGCTAGTATGTACTCACTCGATGTGTTGTTTAAGCGTTCCGGTGGTGGTGTAAGTGTTCCCACATTGATTACAAGCCACCCTGCCTTTGTGTTTTCGTCGGTGCCTCCGATACTCCGAGAAATTGCTGAAAACATTATTAAGTTGACAGGAGCGTCGGTTTCGGCAAGCTTCGGCTTGGGCCCAAAATTTGGTCCAATTTAGCCGAATATGAAGTTGATATAAGTAATACGATTTGATGATGATGACAGAACTTTGGCTTTTGGGAAAAAACCTCACGTATTTTTCCCAGAAGGGGTAGACAGAGGTGCTACCAGAACACCCACGTTTCATCTGTGTGTTCCGTCCTACGATGTTATAGGGGGCGAGTCTATCGCCATATCGCGCACAAATTCCTGACTCCGGACTGATAGTGAATAGAAAAATCCAGTGTCACTGCCCGACCCGGGATTCGAACCCGAGACTTCAGCTTTGCAATCATATCGTAGTACAACTGCGCCACCGAGGCAGTTATTGCTAATGAGTCTTATTATTCATTTTAAATAACAATTAAGCAACTGTCCCAGAATTTACAGAAATCCGCAGTAAAATTTCTTACTGCACACAGCAATGACGTTTTAAATTGTGTTGCAACAATTTTTTTCTTTAGTTCCAATTTTCACCGCATCGTATGTTTTTTTGGCCACTTTATACTTACGTACAAATAAAATTGCAGTCGTCCTTTCTGCATTCAAAAGTTCTGTCGATAAACTCTCCGTTCACGACATGATTTTCATTGTAATGCGACTTGCAGAAAAATAGACTCGTTTTAAACTTCTTGCCACATGGTATGCATTGGTACCTGAATAAATAAATTGTATTGTATTGTATCAGCCCATATACGTCCCACTGTTGGGCACGGGCCTACTCTACAATCGAGTGAACCGATTGAGAGTGGTTAGGCCATATAGTCCACCACGCTGGCCTAGTGCGGGTTGGCGGACTTACATACCGTAGAAATTCTTTAAAATCGCTACGGTATGCAGGTTTCGTCACGATGTTTTCGTTCACCGTTAAAGTGCGTGGTGATTGACTATCAATACACACATAACTCCGAAAAGCCAGAAGTGTGCTCTGGGATTTGAACCCGCGACCACCGTGAACATGTAGGCAGCCGCGTCTGGTCCGTTACCAACAGGCCACCACGCACTTTTTTTAAATAAATAAATAAATGAAATGTACAAGACTTAAAATTGTGGCTGACTGAGAGCTGGCAACTTTACTGGTGGTCTCTTATATGTGAGAGGCCGCCTGGGTAGGTACCACCACAATGTCTATTTTTTCAAACAACAGTGTAAATGCACTGTTGTGTTCCTGTTTGAAGGACATTGTAGCCAAAGTAGCTAAGGGGTATTTTTATCCCGGGAAAATATATAGCGGTAGTTTTATCCCACACAAATTATTTCTTGCGAGCGAAACTGCGAAAAGTACTAGTTAAAATATATCCTTGCAATTTACCCAATATTATATAAACTACAAAATGTTTAATAAGTCGTGATTGTGACCATATTTTAAAGGCAACACGGCGACAATATACTATTTTAGTTCGAATTAGATTTGATTTAAGACAGATCCCTACAAAATTCAATTCAAGATCTCAGACTATGTTTTTAAATCTAGGCCAGCGCGGTGGACTATATGGCCTAACCCCTCTCAATAGTACTCTCGATTGTGTCGGAGACCCGTGCCCTGCAGTGGGACGTGTATGGGCTGATACAGGATGTATGACATACCTCTTCCAATGGAATTGTTGATGTTTGCGCAATAATGGCTCTGATGTGTATACTAGAAGACACACTTCGCATACGTAACCTCCTTTACTCTGGAATATAAATGTGTTATTATTGCAGGACTTACATAAAACAAAACCAATAAAGTATATACAGGGTTAGTCATAAAGAGTATATACATTTGAAAGAGTATGCTACACTCATCATAACGAACAACTTTTACTATGGGACCGAACCTGAAATCGAGAAAAAATAAAATATATACATTATACATACTATTTACTAATACTATTACTACAAAATACAGGGTATATCAAGACCGCGACCGAAAACGAAGCCAGGTGTTGTATTAGTGACTTCAGACACAATGCAACAAAAAAATTTGCAAAAAAAATCGAAAACTTATTTATTGGAAATTTTTATTGGGGTGAAAAATACATAATTTTCCTAAAATAAAGATGTATACCTCTTTATTTTTAAACACGCAATGGTACGTAAGGGTTTAAATTAGTATTTTCGCAACAACTATGTATTTACAACCTAAACACGATGATCTTTAAAAAATTCTAAAAAAATATCTGTCACTGTATTTGTCGAAATTTTTATTTGCATCGTGTTTGTAACCACTAAAACTACCACCTGGCTTCGTTTTCGGTCGCAGTCTTGATATACACGGTGTATCTTTTCTGACTAATCCTGTAGAGTAATAATGTAGTACAATATTAAGAATTATAATTCATCTATTTATATTTGTCATTGACAGCCTCCGTGGATGGTTCGTTAGACGCCGGCTGTGAAACGAGAGGCCGCGGGTTCGATCCCCGCACCGAGGCAAATGTTTGTGAGACCCACAAATATTTGTCTCGGGTCTGGGTGTTTGTGAGAGGGATAAATCTCTCGCAGTTTCTGATACACGACACAAAACTCAATGTTAATGTGGGGACTATGTATGTGATTGTTGGGTGCATTTATTAAAAAAAGAAACCAACCCATACCATATCATGATTCTTCAAGTGACTAATCAGCAGTTTTTCCTGAGGATAACCGACAATACAGTCTTCACACTTAAAAGGCATTGATATATATTTCTTATCTCTTCTCTCCTTATCTCTCTCCTTTTCTAACTCTTGTCTAGTCACACTTACTATACGAATTTTGTCGTCCAAACTGTCGGTAGGGCTGGTTATCTCAATAGGTCCGGAGTCAGAATCCGATGGTTCAAGATAAATTGGTTCTTCTATCAACGGTTTTAATTTCTTATGCGTTATTTTAACAGGTTGTCCGTGATCACTTGGTAGCACGCTTCTTATTGGTTTTAACAGATCTTCTTTAATATATTGATGTTTTTGATTGGCCGCCTGTAACTTCAAGATTTGTAGGATTATAATATTGAAAGTGGGTTATTATGGGTGTATTTAGAATCATAGAGGGATGCCTGAATATTCTTATTACATCCATACATAAACTCACGCCTTTTTCCCAGAAGGGGTAGGCAGAGGTGCTCCCAGGACACCCACATTTCACCTTGGTATGTTCCGTCCCGCGATGTGATAGTGGGTGAGCCTATTGCCATATTGGGCTCAAAAATTCCAGGTTGATAATGAATAGAAAAATACATTATCAATTTGCCTGACTCGGGATTCGTAGCCGAGACCTCAGCTTTATAATTGTACCGTAGTACAACAACGTCACCGAGGCAGTCAAGCCAGAATTCTTATTTATTATTTACAGCATAGTTTATTGTATTTGATATTTTTACGAATATTATAAGCTCCGGCAGCGATAATTGACCATCAGGTGACCTGACACATTTTCCGGATCTATCTATACATATAATAAATTTGTATCCATTCAATTTCTGTACATGGAAGATAATCAAGTAAAGGAGATCGGTCGATTTGGTCCAACTGTGGACAAGAAATTCATTATTACCAAAAAATTTGGCGTATTTTTTTAGATTAATTTCTCTATTTACATTTATCCTACACCATTGGAATTAGATTTACAAAAAAATGAGGATATCATGAAATATTTCTACCATTTTTGTATTTGTCAGCAACATTCATAGAGTTGACATCTGTCACGAGAATATTATCTGTCAAATTGCATTGTCGTGTACTAATGTGTATTTAAAATTGAATTAATTTGAAAATCATATTATTTCGTTTTGTGGCTGGGTGTTGTGTTTATTCTCTACGGCGTCCCTTGAGGTCAATTGCTTACCTCGATCCAACCATACTATAGCATATAAATAAGTTAAAATGTTTATAATCGTCATGTAAGCAAAAACTACGGGAAATCATTGATGCGCGCCTGAAGCCAACAACTACGAGACACCGATCGTAAAGGCGCAAAGGCTTACATGATCTTAATGTCTGAATGGATTCATCCTCAATCATTGTTTTATTTTTTCATTATTGTGTACGGTACCTTCAGATATTTTTTAAATTAGCGCATGACAAAGTGATTAACTACATACAATAAACCTGATATCAAAATAATATACTTTTAAATATTCAAATGTGTTTTTCTGTCTTCCTTGATAAGCTTACGTACTTTATAATAATGTATATTCATACTCATCTCAAACTTAAAATATAAGCCAACTATGATATTACGTATTCAGATTGCAGAAAATGGTAGATTTTGTAAAACTTTAAGGGGATAAATCTTAAAAACCCCGTATCCTAGCTTAAGAAGACTATGTCTTATTTGAAGGATAAAAAATCCTTATTATTTAATTCTATGTCTCATTTGTCTCCCCCATGTTTCCACTACTAGGCCCAATATTCATAGGAAAACGACCGATCTCCTTTAATATGGGGGGAGCTGTATTAAAGGAATAGAACACAAAATAAAGATTTTTAGAATTTTTGTGTGATTTCGATGAAATTTGGTATGAAGGTAGCAGACACCCTGGATCACCACTCAGGCTACTTTTATCCCGAAAAAATGTAGTGTTCCTATGGGATGAGGAAACAATTCTGATGTTTTGTTAACTTTTTATACTAAAAGGGATGGGATGGGACTGGATTATATGCCTTGAGTGAGAACGAGACGGGACGGGCGGGATATAACGGGACGGGACGGGAGCGATATAACGGAATGGGATGGGAGGGATATAACGGGTCGGGATAGAAAATTCCAAATAAAGTTAATAACGCAGACGAAGTTTGCGGCCAGAAACTAGTTGAATAATAAAAATAAAAAAAAGGATTATGCTTACCATAGCTTCAGCTTTTCGCTTAATAAAATCCACAGTCATTGGTATCTTTTCAACGACTGTATCACTTATATCCATGTCATCATACTCTTCCTTGAGTTTCTGTGGTTCATCCTTTACCGATTTCTCTGGTTTATAAGCCGGCACTTCGAAGTATATATGTGGAATATCTGCCAGTTTCTCTATGGGTTCTGGTTCAATATCAATTAATACCGGCTTGGGGAGGGCAGTAAGTTTTGCTTGATAGTTCAGCACCTGTGAAAATATTTATAATAAATGAATGTACATAGTAAACTGTTGGTAACGGATCAAACGGTGACGGTGGTGGTGGTGACATTCTCATTATGTCCTATATTGTATATGAACATTTTATACATACCAGTTGGCGATCTGTGAGGCATTTTTCAACTTGGTTTTTGAAGTCCTTAATCTTCTTCAACATGGTGTGACAGTAGCGGCACACAAATGTCACTTGAAAATTGATCTGTAATGTTAACATGCAAATATTTTAATAATAATAATAAATAAATACACCCAACAGTCACATACATAGTCCTGACCCCACACTAAGATCGAGTCTTGTGTCGTATCAGAAACTACGACAGACTTTTCGGTCTCACAAACACCCAGACCCGAAACAAATACCTGTGGATCACACAAATATTTGTTTCGGTGCGGGGATCGAACCCGCGGCCTCTCGTTTCACAGGCGGCGTCTAACCAACTGCGCCACGGAGGCTGTCACTAATTTCAGTAGACACACTACAGTAATTTAAAAAGAAATGTAAAGCTGAGCACTCTGCTACTTTGGAAATAAATACTTATTAATACAGAGGAGGCCTTTGCCCAGCAGTGGGACATAATATTGGCTACTAAAAAAAAAATATTTTTTAACTCGGGAATAAATAATAAACATTATTTTTCGTAACAAAATCACCCATATGTTGCATTAAAACTATTGTAACATATATTTGTGAGCAGCTGGTGTTTGTTATAGGTTTTACCCTGCGGTGCTGAAAACAAAAAAATTAAAGACTAAAAGATAAATATATTTTTGTTGTTATTTATTAGAATATAAACATTTTATCATAAACAAAGATTGTACACACCTAAAATCTATTGGTGTGGCGAAATTTGGAACTACAAATACAATTTCAAAAGTCTAGTTTATATATTATGCATTATTTAAGATATGTTTTCATTATTAACAACAAGCATTTTACTAGTAATCTAATATTATTAACATGTCCAATGTAATTAAATGTGTAAAAACAGAGAAAAATAAAAAAAACTATTATTATTTTGACCACAGCGCTTTCGACGCCTGACGATCGTGGATGACATTTTAAGATTTTTAAGATAATTTTGGTCGAAAAGTGTCCTAGGCAAAGGAAATAATTTTAAATACAGAAACACTTACTTTACTTTTAAAATTAGACTCCAAAAAATCTTTATGGGAACAATTTTGCAGTTTTATCAGTCCGACATTCTTTGCACCGCAGCATATACAAACTATCACTTTGGACAACACCACAAACTTCTGTTTTGGCCCGGCTTTTGTTATATCAACAACTTTTATTACTTTTATATTACCGACTTGTAAACGGTCCATTTTACTGAATTTCTTACAAATACAAACAAATTAAAAGCGAAGAAAAGAAACTTTGACAGTTACACACCGCTGCATAAGTCTGCGCGTGGCCCAAATTAGAACTAAAGTTGACGTCATGGAATGTTGCCGGTTTAACCAATTTACCCATAAAAGCGGTGGTTTCGAAAGCTCATTTCATTACGATTAGCTATTAGTGTATTCTTTTATCATTGGATTATGAGATAAATTATTGAAAATTATTTATATCATGAAAAAAGAAAAACAAACAGAAGAGTACCTATTATAAAATGAATTTGCTATAATAACATTTTAATATAACCTTAATTTTCAATTTATACCATGTACGATGTAGTATCTTAGAAATTTGCAAATCGTAGCTACGCAAATTCTCGAAATATTTAAAAATCTAAATTTAATAACGACTAAAATACCTCGGTGGCCATCACGTGCCTTACCCTATGACCATCCGGCGCAGAACCATTGCTAACCCCTTCAATTTAAAAACAAGGGTATCCCACAATCACTATTTATTTTAGGCATCCTTGGAAATAAAATGCTACACACTCTGCCATCCATCTCGGCATCGCAGCTAGTGAGGGCGCACCACCGCTGCAGTGTCCCCAAAAATCGGTAGCCCGAAAATATAATTATTGGAAAGGCTACCTTCTCTATTACGAGTATAATGGCGCGTATGTAGTTATGAAATCTGCTAAACACGAATAATTACTACCATATTTTATCAATCTTATTTTAAGACGATATAATTCCATGCATAAAATAAATGACAATTATCCAAGTTTGCTTCTGTTGCTTCTTGTTCCAATTTTCTGGGGTTTTTAATTATTATATAGTTTGCAACATTATTAGCGACATCTATCGCGCTGTGTATCGCGCGCAGCCAATGGCGCCAACATTGCCAGCTGTCAGACTGACATCAGTTGGATTCTTAGTGATGGGATTTCCCAATATTATCGCTCTAATGGATGCAATAGTCGATTTTGAGACAGAAAAATATTATACTGACACCTGAGTTTTCTCTGTTTTACTCGGATGTTCTCAATCTAAAGAATTGAATCTCGAAATAAAAAAACGCGGTAACATTTCGCTTGGGCTGTTCTCGTCCCGCTCAACTTGAATATTAATAAGCTTCGCGTCGGTTTATAGACAAAATGTTGATTTTGTGTAAATTCAGTTGTCTGAAATAAAATGATAAATGAAACATATTTGTGTTTTAATTATACTTTATTTTGCATTTATTCAAGTATATACATATTTTAATATACCTTGTTTTGTGCAAGCCTAAGTGCCTTAGCCTAATTGTACTTTAATACGCATTTCCATGATTGTGATGATAAAATTCTTCCTTGTATTAAATTTATTTCTTTCGCTTCTGTTGCTTGTGCACGAGTCTTTTGTGCGTGTACAGAGCTGATGAGAAGCCGAAAGTCGCGGGACAAAAGCAACATTTATACGGCCTCTCTCCAGTGTGGGTTATCATGTGACTTTTAAGCGTTGCGTTAGTCTGAAACATAAATAGGACACTTTTAGATTATCTTAAATCTAATGACGTGTGGCGAAATTTGGAACTAGAAATAAAATTTAAAAAATCAATATAATGCGTTGTTTGAGATATGATGTAATATAAATAGTAAACATTAAAACTCTTAATTAAATAGTATTAATATGTAATAAAATGTGAAGAGAAATGTGTATTTTGACAATGTCAAAAAATTGTCACTGAGTGCATCAGAGGACGGAACATCAACGTCCTACATAATAAAAAAAATAATAAAAAACTTGTGTTCAATGTAATAGTCACCGAGGCCAAAAACGGCTAGGAATACATCATCACCGGCGACAGAAAAACTTAAACACGCATACACGCACTTGTTGTAATGTTTTGTTGATTATTATGACAGAAAGTTACGTAAAAAAACATAATAATTCTTATCGACGTTAAAACGAAATCTATTAGATTAAGTTAATTTTTTTTTTTCGCATTTTTTAATTCTACGTAGTTATGAAATAAATATAGATGGCACAATTATAAAGGCCATCTTATTGATGCTCCAAATTTACTGAGGGGCTTATCTTAGTTTTTAAATCAATGGTTTATAAAGGAAATATTTACCCGGAATTCTTTCCCGCACAGATCGCAGAGTATTTTGATTTTAGGTGTCTGGTTCGCCGTGTGTTTCTCTTTCATATGCCTCTTATGTGATACCAATGTGTTAGAAATCTGAAAATATGTTGAATCAAATAAATAAACAAACATCCAACAAACACAAACATAGTCCTGACCCCACACTAAGATCGAGTCTTGTGTCGTGTATCAGGAACTACAAGAGACTCTTTCGCTCTCACAAACACCCAGACCCGAAACAAATATCTGTGGATCACACAAGTATTTGTCTCGGTGCGGGGATCGAACCCGCGGCCTCTCCTTCCACAGCCGGCGTCTAACCAACTGCGCCACGGAGGCTGTCAGTGTGTGTGTGTGTGTGTGTGTTTGTTTGTTTGTCTGTGCGCGTGCGTGTGCGTGTGCGTGTGCGCGTGCGTGTGCGTGTGCGTGTGTGCGTGCGCGTGCGCATGTGCGTGTGCGTGTGCGTGTGCGTGTGCGTGTGCGTGTGCGTGTGCGTGTGCGTGTGCGTGTGCGTGTGCGTGTGCGTGTGCGTGTGCGTGTGCGTGTGCGTGTGCGTGTGCGTGTGCGTGTGCGTGTGCGTGTGCGTGTGCGTGTGCGTGTGCGTGTGCGTGTGCGTTTGTAGGTGATAGTCTCCTACCTTATCGCAGAGTTTGCATTTATATTCCGTGTTGAGGTGCACGATGTCCATATGATTTCTGATAGCGTCTTTATAATTGAACTCTGCACCGCAAATATCGCATATAAACCTGAAAACATTAGATAGATTATATTTTTACTGGTGCAAGGTCTCTCATATGTGAGAGGCCACCTGGGCAGGTGCCACCGCAATGTCTATTTCTCCGACAAACAGCAGTGTAAATGCACTGTTGTGTTCCGGTTTGAAGGACATTGTAGCCAGAGTAACTTGTCTCGCGGTCGGCAAGCGCAGTGGAATGCCAAGCATTGCCTTGTAATTCATGGTGTTTTGGTTTTGCTACTGTCCATGAGTGGTCAAATCGCTCACCATCAGGCGATTAGCATGCTCATCTCGCCATTCACCGAAACAAAAAAAATTTAGCAATGAATTTTATGAACCTATTTTAGTTATCGAATGTTTTGTCTTCTTCGCTCTAACTGAATTCAAAAGTCGACCGAAAGGGTCAAAACATTCGATAACTAACATATGTATAAATACTGTTAATTAATAAATAAAGCCAACAGTCACATACATAGTCCTGACCCCACATTAAGATCAGTTAAGTCTTGTGTCGCGGGTATCAGAAACTACGAGACTTTTCGGTCTCGCAAACACCCAGACCCGAAACAAATACTTGTGGTTATCACAAACATTTATCGGTGCGGGGATCGAACCCGCGTCCTCTAGTTTCTCAGGCGGCGTCTAACCAACTGCGAAACGGGGGCTGTCAGAAATGTCAAATAAGACCGAAAGATACCGTATCTTAGCAGTTCAGGTGTCCCGGTGTTGCCAGCTAACTTTTGACAGTAGAGCACAATTGGAAAACAATGGGCAACGTCATCAAATTTTTGACAGCGAGTCCAAAATGAGCTCTTGGACATCTGAATTACTACCCCTCAGGTGTCCATGTTTATTCTCTATTGTGTAGACTATTGTGTAGAGCTGTCAAAAGTCTATTGTCTATACATGGACACCCGAGGGGATAGACAATAGACTTTTGACAGATCTACACAATAGTCTACATAATAGAGAATAATGGAATCCTATCACATAAATCTTGTCAGGGAGCCTAGTATGTGCTCCATGGACACTTGAAGTATTAGTAATACTTACTTGTGATCGGAGTTCTCGTGTCGTTTATTATGGGCGTACAGGGACATGTGGTTCTTGTATAGTTTGTCGCATATTCTGCAGTAGTACATGGGCATCTTGTCTGCCGGGGTGTGTTCGGTTAGCTCATGGCTCCTGAGTCCGCCAGACGACTTGTACTGCTTACCACAATCCTTGCATTCGTACACTGGGCGGATTTTATGGTGAACTCGGCTGTTAAATTAATTGATTTTATTCGAAAAATACCCTGCCTCGGCGTAGATGTATTACGGTACGGTTGTAACCACAAAGCTGAGGTCTCGGGTTCTTTTTTTTTTTTAATAATTTATTGAATCCATTAAAATGTTCAACATTGTTTAGATTCAGCCATTTTTTGAACTACCACCCGGTTCGGAAAGCGGTTTTCACTAGAGAAGAACGGGCAAGAAACTCTAGTGTTGCTCTTTTCAAAACCAGTTCGAGTCCCGGGTCGGGCAAAGTGATATTGGATTTTTCTATTCATTTATGTATGTAAGAGCACTTACTTGACGTGTATTTTCAAGCTGCCGGTGGTGGCGAAAGTCTTCGTACACTTATCACAAGACACTCGGCTGAGGTGGGAGCGTGTGTGTCTTTTGTACTCCGTTATGTCTCTAAAAACGATCAGTTTATTTTAAAATAAATACATTGTTGGTTGTCTGGAAGATATTTAGATTTAAGTTTCTTATTTCTGTTATCCCTATGTACTGTGTACAATAAAGAATAATTAATAAATACACCCAACAGTCACATACATAGTCCTGAACCCACACTAAGATCGAGTTTTGTATCGTGTATCAGAAACTACGTGACTTTTCGGTCTCACAAACACCCAGACGAAACAATGGTTCACACAAACATTTGTCTCGGTGCGGGGATCGGACCCGCGGCCTTGCGTTTCACAGCCGGCGTGCAACCAACTGCGCCACGGAGGCTGTATAAGTTACTCTCTCTCTCCTCCTATTAATTTAACTTTGTGATTGATTTCGTTGCGGGTTAAAGACAAGTTAGACATTCCCGGAGACTCGCTGAGCTTCAATGCTCAGTGTCATTACAATGCGTGCCACTGTTGATCCTGCGACACAGGAGTTGCAGTGGCGGGTGTGAGGGCGGGACAGTCTCCTATCTCTCTTGGCAAAGGAAGTCCACTGCTGAAGGAGGCCTCCCCCATGGATCTCCAGCATCCAGCGGCTTCCTGCGACCTTGACCAGGTTTTCCGTCCTTGTGGATGAGCGTCCACTTCGCTAGCTATAAAATTTACTTCTATTTATCTATATCAGCCCATATACATCCCACTGCAGGGCACGGGCCTACTCTACAATCGAGAGAATCGATGAGTGGTTAGGCCATATAGTCCACCACGCCGGCCTAGTGCGGGTTGGCGGACTTACATACCGTAGAAATTCTTAAAAATCGCTACGGTATGCAGGTTTCCTCACGATGTTTTCCTTCACCGTTAAGTGCGTGGTGATTGACTGTCAATACACACAATTTACTTACGAACATACAAAATCACAGTCCATGAGTCCGCATTCGAGGGTCTGGTCAATTTTGTCTTCTTTCGTGGCGTGATGTTTGTTATAATGCGAGATGCAGTAAACCACTCTGCCTTGAAACCTCTTGCCGCATGGCACGCATTGGTACCTGCAATCATTTACATAAACTCACCTTTCTCCCAGAAGGGGTAGGCAGAGGTGCTCCCAGGAAATCTACGTTTCGCCTTGTGTGTTTCCACGATGTGATAAGCGAGCCTATCGCCATATCGGGCACAAATTCCATCGGGGTGATAATGAATAGAACAATCCAATATACTACCCGACCCGGGATTCGAACCCGAGACTTCAACTTTGTACAACTGAGCCACCCAGCAATCACGATATGAGATAATGCGCACCACGAAATGTAGATGGCGAATTCTTGCTCGGTCGACATATTTTTATAGATATCAAGTAACATATACTTTATATTAAGTAAAAAAATCCAAAGAGGATCAGCCATATTCATACAGTTTTAAAAAATATTTTAGTTATCGAATGTTGTCTTCTTCGCTCAAACTGAATTCAAAAGTCGTCCGAAAGGGACCAAACATTCTATAACTAAAATAGGTTTTAAAACTGTCTATGAATAAGGCCGTATTATTTTTAAACTAAGTTTGAGATTGTCAGATGCTCCCCTTTCCACTCCCCATCCTTGTTCCTTCCCGCTCCCCTCCTGATGTGATGATTTTTATCTATTCTCACAAGAAGTCCACTGCTAACCATAGGCCTCCCCCAAGATCCCCACATCGACCTGCTGGAAGCAGCCATGTGATGATAACGCATCTGTTATCCAAGCGTTGTGGATATTCAGTGATCACTACCATCAGTTGACCTGTGCCCCTAGCCGGAACATTTTGAAGTATCGTATAGTAATTCTCGTATAGTAAAGTGAACGTTTCCCGCTGTGAAATTTTAGTTCCAAATACGCTCACAATGGCGCTGTTTAAATTCCCATACAAAATTTTACTATTACTATTCTATTACGATACTGCAAAATGTTCCGGCTAGGGGCACTATGCTCGTTTGACGGACCTATATAAAAAGTTATAATAAGGCAATGGATAAGTACCTTAACCAATGTATTTTTTCGTGGGCTCGCAGAGAACCTTCAGTAGCGAACACAAATTTACACACTCTGCATACGAAATCTCCTAGTGTCTGAGAAATAAATACACCCAACAGTCACATACATATAGACCAAGAGCCCGCGGCCACCAGACTTTCGTTTTATAAAAGCTGAAAGGAGAATGCCCATTCATGGTATCGGTAAAAAATATCGTTGACTCCGATACCGATACTGCTTAAAAATTAATTATAGCTTTTTTATGGCGTGTCCTTATATAATCTAATAAAATAAAGTAATTATCATCACATTTTACGATAAGTCAATCATTACTACAAATGGGGCTACCAGAGGGACTGGACTTCAAGAACTCCGGGCCTGGGTCGCAATTATGTTTATTTTTATTGAAAATATATATTTTTCCCTACACAAAAAAGTAGGTTTCATCGAGGGACAACAATCTTGGCATCGATACCAAGATTCATAGTAAAATGGGCATTCTCCTTTGTCTGCAAATGCCTCTGACATAGGCATCACACGATCAGATAAAGTTCTGATCGTGGTGGCTTTGGAGTTTGTCAGCTTTGATGTGTCTGGCGAGTTGAAAGAAGTCCATCAAAAGTGTCCGGATGCCAAGGAAACATCTTTGATGGTTACCTTGACAACATAGAATTATGTTCTAGTCCTGACCCCACACTAAGATCGAGTCTTGTGTATGTCACTACGAGGGACTAGTCACAAACACCCAGACCCGAAACAAATACCTGTGGATCGCAAACATTTGTCTCGGTATGGGATCATAGCTGTTTCTCGTTTTACAGCCGGTGTCTAAACAAATAGCAACGGAGACAGTCAAATAAGTAGAGAAATATGAATAAACAAGTTTGCTGTAAAAGCAGGAAGTTAAAGATTTGAAGATCTGAATGGATGCAAAGATCCTAAACAATTCCTTAAATTATAGCTGTACAAAAAGTGCGTTGTGGCCTGTCGGTAAATCCAGACGCGGCTGCCAGCATGTTCACGGTGGTCGCGGGTTCACATCCCAGGGCACACCTGACTTTTAAGAGTCATGTGTGTCACCAACAGGCCACCATGCACTCACTAAATACATCGTGATAAAATAGTTTATATACCGGGTACATCAAGACTGCGACCGAAAACGAAGCCAGGTGGTAGTTTTTGTGGTAACAGACACAATGCAAAAAAAAAATTCGCAAAAAAAGCGACTGTTTTTTTTGCAATTTTGTAAACATCATCGTGTTTGGGTGGTAAATACCTAGGTTATGCGAAAATAGTAATTTAAACCTTTGCGTACCATTGCGTCTTAAAAAAGAAAACAGGTGAACATTATGATTTTAGTAAAATTATGTATTTACCGCCCGAATACGATGATCACTAAAAAATTTCAAAAAAAATTTTTTTTTGCGATTATTTTTGTTGCATTGTGTTTGAAGTCACTTAAATTACCACCTGGCTTTGTATTCGGTCGCGGTTTTGAGATACACTGTATACATACCCGATCATGTTTCTTCATGTGATTAGCAAATCCCTCTTTACTATGGAACCCTAGAATGCAATCTTCACATTTAAAAGCCATTGACTTGTATCTCTTGTCTCTTCTCTTTATATCCCTCTCTCTTTCTACCTCCTCCGTACTGAGAACTACTGTCGCCACCTTACCTTAGTGATGGGCGAAATAGGCGATAATTAAAATCGATGATTTGGAAAAAATATCAACAAATGTTTTAGCTTAAGAACATTAAACATGCATTGGACTAAAAAAAAAGATCATGGATCATAAACAATTTATATTTATGTTCAAAAATGTCATGTAAGTTTCCTAAGAAATAATAAATAAATACACCCAACAGTCGCATACATAGTCCTGACTTCATACTAAGATCGAGTCTTGTGTCGTATCAGAAACTACGAGAGACTTTTCGGTCTCACAAACACCCAGACCCGAAACAACTACCTGTGGATCACACATATAGGTATATTAGTTCCGATGCGGGGATGGATCCCGCGGCCGTTCGCTTCACAAGCGCCGTCTTACTTACTGCGCCACGGAGGCTGTCGATAAATATCGAATTTAATTATCTATAATTATCTCCTTTTTATAATGTTTTCTTAGATTTACGCGAATGTTACACATTGAAATAAAACTATTATTTACGGATTTTATCGCGATTTGATTTTCAAACTAAATATCTCCTTTTTTTGAAGTCGACAAATAAATATCGATTTATTAATATACCGGGTATTGACGTATGGTATATAATATAAACCACAAGCTACTTATCACCCCAGATGACACTATACTTTTCAAATAATATCCGAGATGATTTTTTGTCAAGAATCGTGATTTTAGTTACCACGATTTTGGCCACCTCGTGTAGATACGGGTATCATCTTAGCTGAACTTCGGTTTGGTTCGGGAACTTACCTAAGCGGTAAAAACGCTCGTACTGTACAAGCAAGTCGCACATTTGCAAACTCAACGCCTGCGCCAAAATATAAATTTGTGCGTTTCATTATTTATATTATTTATTCTTGCCTTCACCATGAACACACATCTAATGTACGTGGTTAACATGTACCCGTACATTTAGTGGTCCTTCGAGCCGGATCGATCAGTACTATACGGCCGTGAAAACTAAAATCGCGATTTCTGATAAAACTACCGCGCGGTTTTTTCCAAGCTTGGTACAATGTTACCTGAGGTGGTGAGGAACATGTGGTTTATATAAATTTCAATATTTTAATATAATATCGCATAGTATTTTCCCCTTCAGACAGCCTCTGTGGCGCAGTTGGTTAGACGCCACCTGTGAAACGAGAGGCCGCGGGTTCGATCCCCGCACCGAAACAAATGTTTCTGGGGCCTACAAGTATATGTTTCGGGTCTGGGTGTTTGTGAGAGCGAAAAGTCTCTCGTAGTTTCTGATACGATACAAGACTCGATCTTAGTATGAAGTCAGGACTATGTATGCGACTGTTCGGTGTATTAATGTATTTATTCTCTACCTTACCTGCCAGACTCTCGTCAATTGTTGTTTGATAGTCCTCAGTTTTACAATAATCCATGGAATTTACGTTATTTTCAATCCTCAGCTCTTGTGTTTTATTTCCTCCCATAATATAATATGTCTGTTATAAAAAAAAATGTATATATATCTGCATCAACCCATATACGTCCCACTGAAAGGCATGGGCCGCCTCTACAGTCGAGAAAACGATTGAGAGGGGCTAGGCTATATAGTCCACAATGCTGGTCTAGATCGAGATGGCCAACTTTACATACCATAGATTTTTTTTACAAATTGCTATGGTATACAGGAGTACTCTAAATATTTTCATTCACCAGTGTAGTGTGTGGTGATTGACTATCAATACACACATGACACCGAAAAGACAGGTGTGCCCTGGGATTTGAACCCATGACCACCGTGAACATGTTGGCAGCCACGTTACCAACAGGCCACCCGGCATGATTATGTTATAGTACAAAAATTCCAACTAAAATGCCATTATTTTAGTAAAATAAAACTGTATTTAGTAAAAATGGATATTTTCAAATTAACCAAACTTATAAATAAGTTTACCCTGGTCTCAAAATTGGTTTCTTCCGTATCATCTGTTAAAACCGGTACTTCTGCAAAATCAGTATCACATGATTTCGGTCTTTCACTATCCATATCAATCTCCTCTGTTGACAGTGGTTCTTGTTTCACCGCAACATCTAGCTCTTTACACATAATTTCCGGTTGTTTAAACATCATCTTTGGTTTTTTACACATAATTTCTGGCTCTTCACACATAATTTCTGGTTTAATATACATAGCAGTTGGTTTTTTGTTCACAGTTTCTGGGATGTTAGTATTTTTTTCCTTTGTGTGTTTTGATGGGACAATAATGGATATCGGTTTGGGTAGGGCCGTGAGCTTAGGTTTCGGAGATAGCATCTGAAAAGATAAGTCAGTTTTTATTACATACATATAGTTGATTTGGAACAACAAAATAGCTTACTGTCAGGCAAATAGCATGCTTGTCTCGCCATTCATTGCAATAAAAAAAACATGTATCAATATGCATATAACATAATTAAATTAAGTAACACATAAACATTTTACACACACCTGTTGCCAGTTTGTAAGACATTGTTCAACTTGCTTTTTGAAGTCAACGATCTTCTTCAATATGCTGTGACAGTAATGGCATATAACTGAGATGGTAAAATTGATCTATAACAACCACATACTCCTTTAATTCTTAGTTTTAGGGTCAACAATAGTCTCTGCCTACCCCTGTGGGATACAGGCGTGACGATTACGTTTGTATATTTAGGGACACCAAGTCTAGAGCTGAACATAGACTTTCCCCAAGAATTTCTAGTAATTTATCATAAGTGACCTGAGTGTAGCAGCTTCCTGAAACTTCTATAATTTGTGTCTGGTATTTGTACTGGTACATAATATAGGGCATAAGCAATAGCTCTTTAAGTCAGCTAAGCGAAGTTTTAGTGATATTAAGGACATTTTACAAACTTGGTATAGAAATATTTTCATGAAATAACACAAAATCAAAAATTCGTGTTAAACTATAACAAGAAAGCAAAGGATATAAAATACTACAGCCTAAAAAGTAACACTCACTCTATTTTTAAAATAACATTCCAAAAATTCTTTATGTAAACAACTTTTCAGTTTTATCAGCCCTACGTTCCTGGCTCCACAGCAAATGCACACGTTCACTTTAGTTAACACCATAAGCTCCGCCCCACTTTCTTTTAATTCAACAACCCGCGCTAAAACTTTTATATTGCCACTTTGTCTTAAAAGATCCATTTTTGTTTTAAATAGTAAACATTCAACTGTAAATACAGTATTGCAGTATTGTTTGCGCTTTTATAGGACGGATTTTTGACAATTCAAATGTCAGCTGACTTTTTATGTTTTAGTGATTTCTCAATCCATTATTGCAACTGAGTCAATAATCGACTACATACTTACAAAAACTATAGATATCCTGCCTCGGTGGCGTAGTTATACTATTTTACTTCTTAGTCTGTGTGTACTACGGTATTATTGCAATGCTGAGGCCTCGGGTTCGAATTTCGGGTCGGGCAAAGTGATATTAGGTTTTTGTATTAATTATCAGATCGGTGTCAGGAATTTGTGCCCAATATGGCGATAGGCTTGCATCCTATCACATCGTGGGACGGAACTCACAAGGCGAAACGGCGATGTCCTGATAAAACCTCTGCCCACCTCGTCTGGGAAAAAGGCGTGAGTTTATGTATGTATATATCCTAAAAATTGCTTAGGTACCCAAATATTCAAAAATCACTGAGGTCCAAGATATGTCAAAAAGGAAAGCAATACCCACTATAAACTTTTACTTAATAATTGAGAACGAAATCCTTATAAAAACTAAAAACAATCCGAAAAAAAACCATAAAAATCTTGTCTGAACCATGATGTCCACGAATATTTTTTTGGATAGGCAGACTAAGATTTGTACTCACACTACGAAACAACGTTCAATACGATTTTTATTATGTCGCTACTTAAGAAGTCGGCGCTTCCGTACAAAATTTTCCCACTCGCCTCCACCACCAAAATGTAATATTAACCGAACTTTAACCGTCCAACCTTTCATAATAGCCTTTATGCACTGTTGTGTTACTGGTGGTAGGTCTCTCATATGTGAGAGGCCGCCTGGGTACCACTAGATACCACCGCAATGTTTATTTCTCCCGCCAAACAACAGTGTAAATGCAATGTGGTGTACCTACTGGCCATAATGAGACATAACACCTTATGTCTCAGAAATGGCGAGCGCAGTGGAATGCCAAGCATTGCTTTGTAATACATGGCGTTGTTTGGTATTCACTGCAACAACAAAAAATTGCGAATGCAAAAAAAATCTTATCGACAGGTAATAGGATAGGTCAAAGGATAGGCATTGCGTAAAGTTTTAGGAAACATGCACGAATTATTTCAATAAGAAAAATAGTTTAGGAATATTTAATTTTACTAAAACTCGTTTAAGACGGGTAAAAATTAATAACCAAATATACTTTCGGCTACCAATGAGAATAGCAATCTATTGTTACTTATTTAGTTCAATTTTCACTAATATAGCAGTGCCACCGACATTACTAATAATAATGTTTACGTTTCTGAAGACGCAAATGTATGAGTATGACTAATAATTTAAATACTCTTAGTCCTAAGGTAAGCCTATTAAAAATATCCACAGTACTAAATATTTCAAAAAACTAAGGTATTAGACGAAAATAAATGAAATATCGCGGTCAATAATGGCGGTCTTATAGCTCTAAGGCAATTACTGCCAGACAACCATGGGATGGATATATGAGAAGAAGAAAGAAAGGGCAGTGTAAAATAATACATTATAGCTTAAAGAAATTTGAAGCTATGTCATGTAAATTAAAATGACTGACTTTAAGACCCAACTGCAGAATCAAGCTACGCGATTTTTATGGTCGAATTTTGTTTTTCTGAGATTTGTTTCGAAAGCTCATAATCTACTGAAATTAACAAGATTGATAATGAAAACTGCTGTGAACAAGTTTTTGAGGGAGTCCATGTTGAGCCGTGGAGTTTAAAACAAAGAGAAATTACATTACTACAGTATGAGCAATATATATCACTTAGTTTTACATACGCGTTTCAACCCTTAGCTCGGCCACGCCCTAATTTATCTCGCTTTACACCCCACGCTACCCTTCTGCGCATGTCAAAGAACTAAATCAATACTTCCCAAGCCTAGACATCTAGCTCAATTCATCGTCCATTTTAACGTAGGCTCCCCGGGAGGAACCTAGTGCGCGATCTAAGACTGAATTTTTGAGTGAATAGGTGATATTTTTAAATACTTCTTTATTAAAATACTCAATAGTGCGTCGATGATCAATATTCAAATTAATGTTGTAAGAATTTGGTAGAAGCGTGGTTTATATAAGTCGCTGTATGGGGGTCTTTGTTCTGAGCACTTATTAGCTCGTAAGATAATAGTGAAAATTTTCGTCGCAGATTCTTCACGTCGAGACGGGTATGTGAACAAATTAATTATTCGGGGTGGGGCGCTTCGGCGGATCTACAGCACGAGGTAGCTACATTTTAGTTTCTATTTTATATGGGGCGGCCTTCACGAAATACAGGTAAGAAAAGTTTCAATATATTTTAAAAATAATTTCCCCATATAAATTCATCGTTATTTTCAGGGCTTGGTCCAGTGATTGGGTATTGTATTAGGTCCTCATCGGTCCACGCGTTGGCGGCCATTTTGCTGTGGGGAAGACATTTTTCGCTCACCAGATGGCGCTTGAGGTTTGGGCTGACGTAGGCTGTCAGTTTTGACAGTGACAACCATAGAGGTAGAGCGTGCGCAAACTCTTGGCATAGACAACCATCTGTGTTGCCAGCTACGCGCAACAATTTAATCATAATTTGTCTCTAAATTTTTGTGCCAGTTTTTATTTGGCAATAATTTGTGCATCGTACGCTCTATGTCTTATATCAAATATTTTCAATGATTACTTTATTCTTTAATCATTGAATATTTCTATCTAACATTAAATCAAGTTTACTTGGTATCTCTAGACTCTAGTGTGATAGATACAAAACATTTTGTTATTGATTAATTCATTGTACTTCTTACTCAATCATGACTTAAGACTGAATTGGCCGGCTTTATGAAGTGTGGAAGATAGATACCCTGAGTATAGGAGAGGTGTAAAGGGAGGGGGGGTCGTAGTTGGGTGAAAGAGGTATGAGGAATGAGTAGTGATCAGGGGCATTGGGTGGAACTATATAAAGGATCTGTTTTTTTATTTCAACATAATTATGAATAACATTAAAAGTTCAAATCTTACATATGTAGTCACTCGCCGGGTACCAAAATATTACTGAAATTGAAATATAAGATTTAATGTTACCGATGCTTATTTATTTATTTAGGATCGTCATCATAATAAACAATTGCGGGTAGCACATTCAATTTTACAAAAGCAACTAAAATTGCTGTTACAATTATAGGCAATCGCGACATGAGTTTAATCGTTATTTAAAAGTTTTTGAGAATTCGAAAAATACACAGTGCGAGTTTGAATTTTTAACTGAAGATTCCAAACCACACACAGTCCTATGAGGCCCAACCCCTCTCAATCGTACTCTCCTTTTTTTTTTTAATTTCCATTGTTGAGGAAGCCCGTGCCGAGCCGAGGGACGTATATGGATTAAGGGCTGATACAGGCAGACACAATGACACTTATATTATTATTTATTCAACATTAAATACTTGTAATTAATAACTTATTTATTTAGTGAAGGACTAATACCATTAGGATAAAAAACCATTTAGAACCTTTAGAACTTTTTAAAAGGAACAATTCCGTCATACATATTACTTGACAAAAAAGAGTACGATGCAATGCGGTGAAAATTAAAACTAAAGAAAAAAGTTGTGGCAGCACAAATTATAAACATCATTGCTGTGTGCGCTAAGAAATTCTAACACGAATTTCTGTAAATTCTGGTACGGCGGTTGCTTAATTGTTATTGAAAGTGAATAAAAGGCTCATTAACGACAATAAAATTAACTAGTCTGGCTCCCGAGTCCTGGCACAAGCATTTTTTTAGGAATCTGTCCATGGTAACACTATTTAAATGTCAAAATAAACACTTCACATCATAGCACAGATTACTTAGATCACTCATCATAGATAATACACTATACTAGAGACTTCACATTTCGTTACGTTATTTTGGTGGAGTTATTTTCGCAATATTTCTGTTAATTATGGCGATACCATAAAAGTGGTGTGAGGAGTATGCTGTTCACCATGATCAACAACTACGATCGAATAAAAAGTGATACGGATACTACAATTCAAGAAAACAACATCTTATTATCAGTATCAGGTATTCTTCCGAAACAAATTGATACTTTTATTTATATTTCAATTATTAGGTTAGTATTCTTAAATTTATCGTATTATTTTTACATAATATCATATTTCAAATCTTATTTGGTGTTTATAAAGTATTTTAATATCTTATAAATTAAGTTTAGATGTAGGCAATTTTGTGCTTGGAAATTTTGTAAACTACCTAACTACTGTAAAAAAATTTAAAAAAATGTTTACTTTGTTTTAGATGACATACACATCAAAGAAAAAGTGGAAACCTTGGTCTGTGAACTTGAAGCTTTGGTACAAATGTATCTCTTAGTTCAGAAACGCAATATTTGTCCAGCAGTAAGACGGAATTGGGAAAAAAGCACTGGAGCCATTTATAATTAATGTGCGTGATGGCGAAAGAGACAGTGACAATTCTTTTGAGGGAATAGAAATTTAATTGTACCTAAGACATAGTAATTATTATCATCAGCCTTCTGCAGTTCACTGTTGGACATAGACCTCTCCCAAGGTACGCCACAGAACCCGGTCTGCTGCTTAATGCATGCAGTCGCTGCTGGCTCTCTTATGCAAGTCGTCCCACCATCTGGTCACAGGGCGTCCTACACTACGTTTGCCAAGATATTTACGTAATAATAATAGTGCATATTACTTGTTCATGTTTATGTACATGAAGTGAATTTTCCCATAAAGAATAAATTTAATGAATATAGGAAAATAATTAAGTATCAAAATTTGTTTTCCATCTATTTTCAGGATTGCCAGCCGTCCTTTTTTTAAATTTGCCGCTTTTTTGTTGTGCCACGACTCTTAAGCCAGACTCTAATAATTAAACATTTTACGATGTTTTGGGTTGCCATACTAATATTATATTCGATCTAAGCGCCCTCATTAAATCCTTACTCTATTTTGCCAATCTATAACTGTTGCGTAATTTCAACCGTTTACACAGCGCACGCAACGGAAGCCATCAAAATGAAATAAAATTTCCTCGTTTTTTGCAACATTTTTCAATACTACTCCGCTCCTATTGGTCATAACGTAATCTTATATACCTTCCTCGATACATAGGCTATCACACACAAAAATAATTTTCCAATTCGAGCCAGTAGTTTCTGAGATTAGCGCGCATAAACAAATAAACAAACTCTTCAGCTTTATATATTAGTACAGATTAATGCTGGCAGCCTCCGTAGGGCAGTTGGTTCGACGCCAGCTGTGAAACGAGACGCCGCGAGATTGACCCCTCACTAAGACAAATAATTGTATGATCCAAAGATATTTGCATCGGGTCTGGGTGTTTGTGAGACAGAAGAGCCTCTCATAGTTGATACTTCCACGACTTTTATAAAAGAAAATGAGGCAGACAAACAGACAGGTACATAAACGGACATAATGACAGATAGATGGACAGTTTTATATGGACAAATATATACATAGATATAGAAAGACAGATAGACAGCCGGACAAACGGACGAACGAAACGGACGAAGAAGACTAGACGTTTATAAATAAATTAACGATAAATAACTTAAACACCTAACTTACAAAAACTCTTGACAGACTCAAAAACAAGGAGACCTAAAACAATGATAGACATAGAGAAACAGAAGAAATTTTAGAAGCATTCGATTTATTACATTTTATTTAGTATTTATTGAACCCTAGCGGCTCGGCCCGGCTTCGCACGGTTGCAGATAGGTTTTGAATCCATTCCACATTAACAACATATTATAGTTTTCGCAGCGCACGCGATGTAAAGAATATTTTAGGTATTTATTTTACACCTTTGAGTTACATTAGTTATTGGAGTTTTAGTAAGGATCGTTTTTTTTTTTTTTAATATTATACCGGGTATATCAAGACCGCGACCGAAAACGAAGCCAGGTGGTAGTTTTAGTGGTCACAGACACGATGCAAATAAAAATTTCACCAAAACAGCGACACATATTTTTTTAGAATTTTTTAAAAATCGTCTTGTTTGGGTGGTAAATACCTAGTTTTTGTGAAATTAATAATTTAAAGCCTTACGTACCATTGAGTGTTTAAAAATAAAGAGGTCTACATCATTATTTTAGGAAAACTATGTATTTATCACCCAAATACGACGATAAGTAAAAAATTACAAAAAAAAAGATGTCGATTTTTATTGGGAAATTTTTACTTGCTTTGAGTCTGAAGTCACTGTGGCTTCGTTTTCGGTCGCGGTCTTGATATACCCTGTATAGCCTTTTACACCCGGGACTAGTGTAGCTTTTGATATTATATAAGTATTTTCGTCGTATTTTTTTATTAAATAAGTAAAAATAGAATAATAAAGGGAATAATTTAATGGTTGGGTTATCTACATATATCAATATCAGCCCATATACGTCCCACTGCAGGGCACGGGCCTACTCTACAATCGAGAGAATCGATTGAGAGTGGTTAGGCCATATAGTCCACCACGCTGGCCTACTGCGGGTTGGCGGACTTACATACCGTAGAAATTCTTTAAAATCGCTACGGTATGCAAGTTTCCTCACGATGTTTTCCTTCGCCGTTAAAGTGCGTGGTGATTGACTAACAATACACACAAAACTCTGAAAAGTCAGAGGTGTGCCCTGGGATTTGAACCCGCGATCGCCGTGAACATGTAGGCAGCCGCGTCTGGTCCGTTACCAACAGGCCACCACGCACTTAATGGTTGGGTTATACTTGTACTTATTTTGGCATACTCAGATGGAGTCGGACCGAATTGGACGCCCCGGATCATAAGGTCCGGACTCTACTTACTGTACATCGTATGCATCATCCACGTTCGTCAGTGATAAGGTTGTACATCCCGCGGAGAGGAAGGGTCCGAGGCATTCTTAATGCTCAGGACCTGCATAATCACCAGGTGTGCAATCTCAGGTATTATTTCCTTCACAGTGACGTGGATATGCATAAGGTTATAGGTATAGTGGACAAAGGATTTGCGCCGCTCTCATTGGCGAACGAGAACTGGCGAAACCCACAGATGATGAGCGTTAAAGACCGCGAGGAAGTATGGAAGAGCAAACACCTGCATGGTCGGTTCTATCGGGCCCTCCATGGGCCTGAAGTGGACCGGCCTGCGTCTGTATCCTGGCTTCGTTTCGGTTACCTCTTTGGGGAAACTGAGGGTTATGCCTATGCAATTATGGGTGAAGTTATTAAAACGAACAACTATAGTAAATACATCCTGAAAGATGGTACAGACTTGTCAGGCATGCCACCGTCCTGGCGAGTCAATCAGGCATACAATTTCCGGTTGTTAGTATCCGCATGACGACAACCTCGTTAAAGCTGAGAAAGACAAATTGTCTAAATATTTAGATTTGGCACACGAGGTTACTGACATGTGGGATGTGGACTCAACAATTATTGTCCTGATTGTTGTTTCTGCATATGGATACCAAAGAGCCTAGACCATAATCTCCAGAAAGTCTCAATTGGTCTTTGGATCAAGAGCTAGATCAAAAATGCAGTGTTGCTGGACACGGCTCGCATAGTGAGGAAGTTCCTCACTTTGAATCCCTAACCACCGGTGGCTTGGGTCTTGAGCCTTGCCACCGAAAGGTTAACCATTTGTTTTAAATTTTTATATGTACATATTTTTTTATATACGTATGTATAAAAATGTAAAATATCTTACAAAATAAAGAGTGAACTACGATAAAATAATTTATTATTACACCACACAACACAAAATACAATCGAAACACAATGTATATTTGGTGAAACAATTGGCGGCCTTATAGCTAAAAGGGATCTCTTCCAGACAACCATTACAACCAAAGTTTTGTAGGAAAAGTTTATTTTATTCTTTTTAGTACATTAGAATTAGAGCTTGTTTTAAAAAAAAATACTCTGAATTACTACTCCTAATGTCAACCATTATGTGGGAGAAGAAACAAATTTTCAAAGCGTGTATGATTTATATTTAATTACGGAGAGATTTAAATGACTTGGTATTAAATATCCTAGGCTTAATTACCGAGACAGAACTGACGGTTTTCAAAATTCCCCTCATAAAGGCAAAAGGGGAGCGGCAATGTGTGTACATTAGAAATATATATCTTTGATCAAACTTGATTTGAATTTTACTAATGTCTCAACATTTACTAAATATATATTTCAACATTTTCGAATTTTAACTACAGATTGCAAAAAAGTGTGGAAACGGAACTAGCCCTTTATTTCACCTGGCAGTACTATCACATCTTTCAAATTTGTGAATTTTGATTGTATCTCGAATTAAAGTCTTCGTTTATATTGAAGTATTTTCAGTGAGAACGTTTATTATTAATTTTGATTATTTAATTATAATTTAATTTATAAGTATCGAAATTAAAATCCGAACTTTGAAGTGATGCCATATAAACGGCTCAGTGGCGCCTCCATTTATTTCTACATTTTTTTGCTAAGCTATATCTGTTCTATTTGTGGAGTGAAGTTGGGATGCGACTTTGATACGAAAGGCAAAGGGCTCGATCCCTGCACCGAGTGAGACATATGCTCGTTAGACCAAAAAATAATAATAATTAAGGCTCCATTTAAAATACTCAGGAATGTTGAAAGTAAGGAACAGGATAATGTGTGGTGTAAATTACGCACCTTTTCATTCGAGCCGAAGTATTGGTCACTACCAAACTACTTACCCATATAATTTGTTAAGGAAAGAAGAAGTATAAAAAAAGCTGTTAGAGTAAAAGTAGATTGAAGCGAAAAATAATCGTATCCGTGGGATACCGGGCCGAGCAGCTAGTATAAAGTATAATCTTACATGTACATATTTCGGCTACCAAATGCACTTTTGTTAGGGTGAAGGTTGAAGGGTGACGGCACGAACTTGGACGGATAAGACGGGTTGACGTGGAACGTATGGGATGGGATCGGACAAAACACAATGGGATGGGACCGAACGATACAAAATAGGAAACAATTGAACGGTTGAGATGAAATGACGTGGGACGGATGATATGGGACCGTACACGATTTGATGGGACGCGATGGAATGGGATGAAACTTGACAGGACAGTACGGGACGCGATAGGATGGGATGAGACCGGTTGAGACAGTATTGGAGGTGGGATATGACACCGGACATTACGAATTGGGTCACGATTGGTCGGTATGGGACTTAACGAACAACGGAATAGGATGTGATATAAAGGTATAAGACGGAACGAACCGGAATGGGACGTGATGGGATGCAATGAGACAGGACGAGACGATACTGGACGGGACCGGACGAGACGGAATGGGACACGATGGGGTGGGACTGGGTGGCATGAGACGGGGTTCAATGGGAGAGACTGCGACTGGATCAGATCGGATTAGTTAAGTACACAAATTTTTGTATAGGAATTAAGATATATCTGCTGAGGTACTAGGTATACAGTATGGAACATTCGGCCCTTCAAATGCATGGCTACAATAATAATAAAATATTTTAAGACAAAAAGTTTACATAATATATTTTTAAAGAATACTATGTAAATTGACAGAACTACCAGGTTTTTTCAACTACGTGTATTAATAAAATTTTAAAAATAATATTCTTTAATTTATAAAAATCTATCGCCTGGGATAACACAAGAAAAGGACAAACCATAAAAAATGCTATAATGAATTTTAAGCAGTATCGGTATCGGGGTCAAGGATATTTTTTACCGATACCATGAATGGGCATTCTCCTTTGGAACTATAAATTAAAACAATAGAGTTAATGCACCACAGTACAGAAAAGTACAGTTAATAAAAAAAATGTTACATTGTAAGATGTTCCAGAAACCATGTGGAAACTCCATATTTAGTATCCGATTCATTCTGAATGGTCTTTACAACCATTCCATGAACTGACCTGGCGCAAAATTACCATACAGACTATGAACAATGCCAACCATGGGTTGGGGAGGTGTCAACGTGGTCATCACAAGCACGGGTCTGTCTTGATAGGAGGCCCACGCTGTGGATACAGGTCCAGAGCTTACGCTGTTCGGTTATGGACAATCGTAGCGGTTCCTAAATACGATACTGATCATTGGAGTATAGGGGGGGGGCGGGTGTTACTATTACTAATACTATTTTGTATATGTATCAGCCCATAATATATGTACCACTGCAGGGCACGAGCCTCCTCTACAATCGAGAGTACGATTGAGAGGGGTTAGTACAGTCCACCACGCTGGCCTAGTGATTGACCATCAATACACACATGACTGAAAAGTCAGAGCCGTGTCCTGGGATTTCAACCCGCGAGCACCGCGAACATGTTGGCAGCCGCGTCTGGTCCGTTACCAACAGGCCATCGCGCTTTTAGAGTGTATATAGTATGTTGCTAATTTAGGGGTAGTTTTCGGTCAAAAATTTGCCCTTGCAACACATCCAGGGATAGCAAGGGATCCTAGTAGACAGCTTTTGTGTCACACCTTGA